>CM074718.1:513165014-514622514 GCA_037306005.1 Rhinophrynus dorsalis
GGGTCTTCAACTCGTTGCAGACCCCAACACCTATGAAATCTTTTCTGCCTAAACTGCCAGGTGTACCTGATGTGTCTGATTCCTCTGAGGAAGAGTCATTAGTGAACTCTGATGATGATGACTGTTCAGCTGTTCCTTCATCTCAGTTTTTTTGGGGACCCCTTTGAGGCGGACTCCATTCCCTTGGCTGAGGGCCTGATCAGGGCCTTGTTTTCCACCCTGAACATTCCCTTGGTGCAGGAGGTGTCTTTTGACCCCTCTGATGTTTTCCAGGAGCCTGTCAGGCCCAATGCCTGCTTTCCACCTAACCCCACCCTTGACCGCTTGGTGTCAGAGGAGTGGAAATTTCCAGACAAGAAACCATCTGTCTAAAAAGTTTGCTAAACTTTATCCGTTTTCTGAAAAGGCCCTTACTCAGTGGGTTCATCCCCTTAAAGTGGATGCCCCAGTGTCCAGGCTTTCTAAATCAACTGCCTTGCCAGTGGCTGACACTTCTGCTCTTAAAGACTGGACTGATAAGAAGACTTCTCTCAACGCTATGTTTGCGACTGCAGGCTCTGCCCTTTGCCCTACCTTTGCTGCTGCATGGGTGAATAGGGCTGTGGCTTTCTGGACTGAACAGCTCAATTCTGCTGTCTGCCAACGGGCCTCTACTTCTGACATGTTGCGGCTTCTTGCTAACATTGCTGAAGCTCAGCATTATGTCTCTGATGCCCTGTGTGGCTCTGTGTGTATGGTAGCCAGGGCTTCTACCATGTCTGTGGTAGCCAGATGGGCTCTTTGGCTTAAGATCTGGTCGGCTGACACAGCCTCTAAGAAAGCTCTGCTGTCCTTGCCTTTTCAGGGTTCTTCCTTGTTCGGCTCTGAATTCAAGGATCTCATCAATGAGACCACTGGAGGAAAGAGTTCTACCCTGCCACTGGTCCTGAGGAAGAAGGCACCTGTAAAAAGGAATCTGCTTTTTTCGTTCCTTTCAGGCGGACTCGCTCAAAGTGACCCAGACCAGTCCCTAAGGCTCCGTGCTCCTCATTTAAGCCTAAGCAGCAATGGAGATCAAAGTCCTCCATGAAGCCGAAGGCTTCCAAACCTCCTGCATGACTCACCGGACCTGGGTCCCCACCCTCAGGTAGGTGGCCGCCTTCGCCACTACCTCAGCTTGGCAGGCATCTGTGGTGGACCCATGGGTTTAATAGGTGGTGGCCTCGGAATACAGGATTCCCTTCACCTCTCTTCCACCTCCAAGGACCTTTGTTTCTCGTTCTCCCTTGGGAGCAAAAAAGAGACACCTTTTCGAGGACGCTATACAGGCCCTTCTGGACAAGGTGGTCCTGGAGCCGGTTACCCTTCAGGAGAGGGGCTTGGGATTATACTCTAACCTCTTTGTGGTTTCCAAGAAGGATGGGGGCTGTCATCCCATTTTGGATCTGAAAGATCTCAACTCCCTTTGTGGTCAGGTCCCAGTACCGCCAGGAGTCTCTGCACACCGTGATAGTAGCCATGTCTCCTGGGGAATTTCTGGCCTCTCTGGATCTTCAAGATGCCTATCTGCACATCACCATTCATCCAGAGTGTCGGCAGTATCTCTGCTTTGCCTGTGATCGAGGGCACTTCCAGTTCTTTGCCCTCCCATTTGGCCTGACCACGGCTCCTCAAGTCTTCAACAGAGTCTTAGGAGCTTTGATCTCTGTCCTACATGAAAACAGCATCAGGGTGACTCCATATATGGATGACCTCCTTCTGGAGGCCTTGTCTCCGGAGTTCCTTCACCAGCAGGTGCAGGACTGCATTCATGCTCTCTCCCATCATGGGTGGATCATCCATTTGGACAAGTCAGACCTAGTTCCTTCTGAGAAGATGGTCTTTCTGGGTCTCCTCTTCGACACTCAGAGGGGGATGGTGTTTCTAACAGACAAAGTGACTCATCAGATAGCACTAAAGGTCCAAGCTATCCTATCTCAGGATCCAGTTCCGGCCAAGAAGTTGTCATCCTTGGTGGGGAAGTTCATTTCCACCACAGAAGCAGTTTTGTTTGCCATGGCCCACACCAGGGAAATTCAGAGGTTTCTGATCCTGGCCTGCAAGGGCCATCCAGATCTACTGGAATGATCCCTGTCTGTCCCTCTTCAAGTGGAGCAGAGTCTCTTGTGGCTCAACCTGAACAATCTCCTGAAAGGTCGGCCCTTCCTGGAAGCCTTCTGGACCACAGTTATGATGGATGCCAGCCTCTCCAGTTGGGGAGCAGTGTTGTGGCACTTGAGTGTTCAAGGCAAGTGGTCTCTGGAGGAATCTCTCCTTCCCGTCAATGTCTTGGAGCTTCAGCGATATTTCATGCCCTACATCACTGGACACGACACCTTGAGGATTGCCTGGTAAGGGTGCAGTCGGACAACGCCATATCGGTAGCCTACATCAACAAGCAAGGTGGCACAAGAAATCTCGCAGCTTAGCTAGAGGTCAAGGCTATTTTGTCTTGGGCAGAGGAGCATGTCCCTGCCATTTCCGCAGTTCATATTCCTGGCATAGACAATGTTCTGGCAGACTTCCTCAGTCGACACACAGCGGGGAGTGGGAGCTGCATCCAGAGGTGTTCAACCTCATCATCCAGTGGTGGGGTCTTCCATGCATCAACCTGATGGCAACCAGACACAACAGTAAGGTTCCAACATTCTGCTCTCGCTGGGTAGATCCCATTGCTCTAGCAGTGGATGCCATGGATGTTTCCTCTAGCTTACATCTTCCCTCCTGTTCCCTGTTCTTCGGAAGCTGAGATAGGACCGATGCTCAGTCATTTTGATTGCTCCGTACTGGCCTCAAAGGCTTTATTTCCGGAGCTTCTGGACCTCTCAGTGACGGAACCTCTTTGACTTCCCTCCTGTCCAGACCTCCTTCTACAGGGTTACCCCTGGAAAGAAGATGTTCATCTTCTGGCTTTGGCTGCATGGAGTTTGAATACTCAATTTTGAGGAAGAAAGGATTTTCTTTTGGTGTTGTGGCTACTATTCTTAGTGCCCGCAAGCCTGTTTCCTCTAAGGCCTACCATTGAGTTAGGTCTTTGGTCTACCTTCCTGGCTTGGTGTGCTGACAATCTCAGGATTTTGACCTTCCTACGTTTTCTTTCTTTCCTCCAGGATGGTGTGGACAAAGGTCTCTGTCCTCTCAAGGCTCAGACTTCTGCTCTCTCTGTCTTTTTTCAAAGGCGTCTTGCCATCATTCCTGATGTCAATGTTTTCTCCCAGGGTGTTGCTCATACCCGTCAGTGGGATCTTAACCTGGTCTTGGGAGTGCTCCAGCGTCCTCCCTTTGAGTCTTTGGCTACCATTCCTCTACGTCTCCTGACGATTGTTTCTGTTCCCCGAGTTGCGGAGCTGCATGCCCTGTCTTGTAAACCTCCCTTTCTGTTTTTTTCGCAAGGACAAGGCTGTGCTTTGCATCTCACAAGAGTTTCTCCCAAAGGTTGTATCAAAGTTCCACATTAATCAAGAGATTGTGGTTCCTTCCTTCTGTCCTAACCCTACTTGTGACAAAGAGAGGGATCTTCATCTGTATGTTGTGCATTGTCTCAAGTTCTTTGTGCATCGCACTGAGTCCTTGAGGCAGTCTGACACTCTTGTTGTCATTCCTGAGGGTCCTAGGGCAGAACACTGGTTACCATTGCTTCTTGGATCAAGTCCACAATTCATAAGGCTCACGAACTTCGGAAGAAGCCTGTTCCCTTTAGGGTCACGGCTCATTCTGAGACGTCTATTGGGGCTTCTTGGGCCTACAAGAACTAGGCCTCAGCTGATCAGCTGTGCAAGGCGGCCACTTGGTCATCTGTGCACAGCTTTTCTAAACACTATTGTGTGGATGTGCTGGCATCAGCTGATACCAGTTTTGGGAAGAAGATCCTGGAGGCAGCCTTGCCTGTCTAGGATCTCTTTAGTCTCTCAGTACTCTTTCACTTTTGAGCCCTGTTGGCTCTAGTTTAGTGTGCTGTGCAACAGTTTATGGGGTTTGTTTTCCCCTGTTCAGTGTCCGCTGACACTTTGCTGTTATTGATCAGGTATTCATGATCTATAGGTTCATGCTGACAGGAGTCTTCCTTTACCTTCTTACTTCCTAGTCAATAGTTAGTCTGCAAATCTTACTGGTTGGGGATTGGCTAGCTGCAAGCTAAGGAGAGGAGTTAGGCTCCATCCAGCAGTCACTTCTCAGAATTGTTCCTTCCTATTAAAGGGGCTGATCGCCTACCCAAAGTTACCAGTAACCTGTATGGACTAAGAGAAAAGGATTTAACAGGTAAGACTAAAATCCTATTTCAAAGACATCTTTTGTTACATAAAGGAAACAAAGATATTTGCATAAGTATGGGGCTACATTTGAGCCGACTGATGTCCCCTGAGTTTGTAAATAATACTTGTCATTGAATCTGAAACAGTTAATAGTTGACACTAATTTCAATTGTTCGATAAGGAAGATTACTTTTTCAGTGGCATAACAATGTTGGTATAAAGCTTCCTCCATACATTCAGTGCCTTCTCTATGTGAGATTGATGTGTATAGTGATCAGGTGTCACAGGTGCATAAAAGAGAACAAGATTGTACGTCTTTCAGTCTGACTAAAAATCAGTAGTATTGTGCAGAGAGACTTTTATGTTTGACACTGAGTTGTAACCTGTAATCCAAATAAATGCTTAATCCTTAGAGTGCCAGAGTGCAATGCATTGCGTACCCCTCTGGCACTCAAAGGGTTAATGGCTGTAACACCTATCCTGTACCTGCCCAAGAGGTTTATTTACAATTTTGCTAATTGCAGTAGCTAGAGGTATAAGATTATCAGTTATTAAAAAAAAAGTGCATATTTTTATCAATTGTATTGCACAAAAAAGCATAATTAATAACCTAATCAATTTATTTATTTATTTTTTGAGAGAGAACCTGGTCACCCACAAGTTTTTTTTTTTTTTTTATAGTGGGTTTGGTTGGCATTGCTTCCTCCATATAAAATGCCTTATCTATTCTGTTCTTATTCACTTTTAATTCTTGTACAGCTTTAAACTCTTAGATAAATTATACCTTTTAATCTTCCTATTGTCCCATTTCAATTTAGAAATGTCAGAAAGGACAAGGTTAGAGAATGTTTCAATAGAACTGTTCATAATAGTTGGCATATAAGAGGATTTATTCTAAAAGTAAATAATAGATGTATTAAAGTCACTTATCTTCATTGCAAAACTGCATTTTAAATTTGATTCTCTGCATAAATCTAAAGAAGTCTACTGTAGTATCAAAGATATTATTTTTGTATGTAGAGACAAAGCCAAGTCATTTGTTGATAAGTCTAATCTCGTCAGCAGATAAAATGCTTGAAATGTTCACACCAAATCAGGTTTGGTGGTTACTGTCCCTCCTGTAGAGGTATTCCTTACTCCTGTTGCCAGTTGTTGATTGGTGCGTCTCTTGTTCCCCCTCCTTGTCTTACTCGGAGTCCTTTTCCCCTGTTGGGGGTGTGGGTGGCCCTGTGGAAATTCTAAAAAAAATGTTGCTTGTTAATTTGGCGATCCTGGATCTTATTTCCTGTTTGGATCGCTGGTCTCGGTTCCTGAGTCACTGTCAGGAGTCTCTAGATGAATCGCGTTATCTTACTTGTCTGTAGAATCTAGTACGTCCCCTTATGCTTCTTTCTTGTTGCCAGGTGTATAACTGTTTCAATTCGTAGTCCCTTGGAGCTATTTTGAACTTCTTTAATATTTTTTCTACAGAATTTTAGATCTTAAAGTGTCAATTTTGGAGGTAAGTTCAGCAATTAAATCTGTAAATGTATTTTCTAATTCTTTTTCAGTTCAGCTTTCAAGATATTAACTTCAGGTTGTAGATATTGTATAGAACAGGAGAAGTTTTTATGTGGAATTCTCTTGGGATTTCTTTTAGCTTTGGAGTATTCGAGCAGTGTAGAACTGTAAAGTAAGGATCAGTTATCTTTTTGTCAGTACATCCATTTGTTTGCACAATTCTTTCTGGTCTGGAGCAACTTTAAAGTCTGTGCTTATAACTGTTTACAAGATGTTCTGCCTTTCAGAGATGGATAGAGTCAGTGCCTTTTCTTCCATAGTCCTGTTGATTTCGTCAAAAGATATTCTCAATTTTGTATTTATTTTTTTGCTGGGTGCTTATTGGATTAGTAGCAAAGTCAATACGTATATGTTGTGATTTACCCTTAGCATACCATGCCAGTTCGGTGCAGGGATACTAGAGACCAGTGCTACTCATGGTCGGACGTATCGGGAAAAGGAATGTGTCCGTTTTACTATCTCTTCTTTTGTCTTTTTTAGTGTAAAAATGCTAATATACTAAATTATTTTAAAGGAAAGCAACCAATATTTTATAACAAATTTTGTTAGATCGTGCTAAGGTCAATATTGTTTCAATATGCTTTTTATACCCTTTTATAATGTGTGCTTCATATTAAGGGAACGCACGTTTGCAGTAATTATCACCACTATATCTATGTGATTGTTTGGTTATTTTCTTATTAGTTTCTTATCATTTAATTTCTACCCTAATGAATTATGTAGTTACAGGATTAAAAGTATACTAAATCAATGGTTTTGTACAATATATATGCATATATTATAAGAAACCTCTTCAAACGACATGAGGAAGAATATTGGCTGCTTAGAAGGGATGCAGTACATTGACAAGCTATGGGGTACCAATTGCTTTGACACCGAAAGGGTTAAGCTCTTATATGTATAAGCGATTCATGCAGAAACTGGGATAAACTGTTCCATAGAACATGTTGCCTTATTCGTTAGTATAGACAGAGGAATGAATTTATGTATTCCAGTATATAATTGTGCTTCTTGTCTAGCGGATTTCCTGCTCAAGACATAGTGTATAAGTTTACATTAAATTAAATCACGGATGTTATACCTGCAATTTGACAAGTTCTTTTATACTGGTTACTTTTTTTCGTTTGATATATAATTAAACAACACTCAATACTTGTTTCATTATTTAGAGTACATATGACCACTACATTCTGACATAGTTGGCAATGTACCTATAGATTCCACATTGGTGATTATGTGTCAGGCTTCACCTGACCCTTTTTGACTTTACTCTTTCCGTAATTCTAGTCTGCTGGATGCTTATTAGTTCTCATACTGTTTATACTGTCACCTCCCCTACTCTGCTCCCAATTTCATTGAGCTTTAGCGTTCATTTGATTTATTTGTTGCTGACCCATGGCTTTGTTCTTTGACTTCTCCTAGCTTTCTCAACTAAGGTATTGCTTCTCTGATGTGCTTGTTAGCTCCTGGTGACCTTGGCTTTTCCCTTTTGACAATGGCTTAGTTTTTCCCATTAGCCACTGTTCTTCTCTGTTTCTACTATTCCTCTGACCACACTACCTAGTATTGGTGTCCCCTGTCTGCTCTGTACCTTGTGTGGTGACGTCCTGCTCCTCCTGTTGAAGAATGACTACTCCTACTTCTCTGGACAGATGACCTGAGTGTTGCTACAGTGCCACATGCAGTGTTGCTGTGCGCATCCTTACTGGTGGGGCTGGCGGGTCCCCCAGACCATTGTGTAGGCTTGCCTGGGTATTGTGGTTTATCCGGTCAGGACTAGGGGAGACTTGTTGCATCTTACTCCTCTGCATGTGAGGACCCAGTGCCATCGATTATGTTTAGACTGGGAGATAAGTCTTGATTTACAGAAAGACCAGCTATTATCTATCCTGCTTTCTTAACGACATTCTGGTCTACCCATTTTACGGTTGATTACTGTGTTGCCATCTCTTGAGGTTCTACTGATACATTGTCTCACTAATGTATCTTGTGGTTAAAGCCAGCTATTGGCTGCAGACCTCCTGCAGGGGCTACAGTATCTTTCTCTCCTTCAGATAAGGGCTTCTATGGTCTAGAGTTATTCTTCTTCTGGCCGTGTTCCTTCCTTTTTTTTCCCCTGTGTTTGAGGTTTTCAGTGTGTGTGCTTGCACTGGTCCTGGATTATTTACATAGTAGATAATTTTCCCATCCTGCTCTGGGCCTCGGCTCAGTTGGGGTGGGACATCTAGCTTTGCGTCCAGCACATTTTAATACAACGTAAGCTGCTGCGGTAATCATGTACAGCAAATCCCATCTCTATCCCATCTATGGTTTGAGAGATATTTGAATCTAAAGTTCTCCCCTCCCCTTCTCCTGATGTAAAGCTGACAGCAGGAGATTTGAGGTGGCCGACTCGAGGCGGCTCTTCAGCAGAACTGCAATATCGTTATTTAAAAAGTACTACTTGCAATCCAGGCACACTTTGTAGACCGTTCCAATTAAGTAATGCTTTTTAAATAATGCTATTTCGGCTCTGCTGAAGAGCAACCAGCTGGTCCCAGGACCGGGATCTCCTGCTGTCAGCAGAGTGCTGACGTCAGGAGAAGGTAGGGAGGGGGAACTTCAAATGCAATATCTCTCAAACCATAAAGGTTTGAGAGATGGTATTTGCTGCAAATAATTTTTTTAAATCTACAGTACAACATAAAATAGGATTTTAATCTTAGCTGTTAAATCCTTTTCTCTTAGTCCATACAGATTACTGGTAACTTTGGGTAGGCAATCAGGCCCGTTAAATAGGCAGGAACAATTCTGAGAAGTGTCTGCTGGGTGGAGCCTACCTCCTCTCCTTAGCTTGCAGCTAGCCAATCCCCTTCCAGTAAGAATTGAAAAGTAACTATTGACTAGGTAGTAAGAAGGTAAAGGAAGACTCCTGTGAGCATGAACCCAAAAGGACCCCCACGTTCTGCCACAGGAGAGCCAAGCATGGTCCCTTGACAGGGTGGGGGACCAGTAACCTGTATGGACTAAAAGAGAAGGATTTAACAGGTAAGACTAAAACCCTATTTTCTCTGTTGTCCATTACAGGTTACTGGTAACTTTGGGATGTCCAATCATTGAGTTCCCCAGGGCACGAAGAAAGGCAAGGACCAGGTGTAGGCCCCCGAAGTTACCAGAGCAGCAATAAACCTATAGATCATGAATACCTGAACAATAACAGCAAAGTGTAAACGGACACTGAACAGGGGTAAAACAAACCCCAGAAACTGTTACACAGCACACTGAACTAGAGCCAACAGGACTCAAAAGTGAAAGAGTACTAAGAGACTAAGGAGATCCTAGACAGGCAAGGTTGCCTCCAGGATCTCCTCCCAAACTGGCATCAGCCAATGCCAGCACATCCACATGATAGTGTTTAGAAAAAGTATGCACAGACGATCAAGTGGCCTCCTTGCACAACTGATCAGCTGAGGCCTAGTTCTTGTAGGCCCAAGAAGCCCCAATAGACCTCGCAGAATGAGCCGTGACCCTGAAGGGAACAGGCTTCTTCCGATGTTCGTAAGGCTTACGAATAGTGGACTTGATCCAAGAAGCAATGGTTACCTTGGAAGTAGGCTTTCCTGCCCTAGGACCCTCAGGGATGACAAAAAGAATGTCAGACTGCTGCAAGGACTCAGTGCGATGCACATAGAGCTTGAGACAATGAACCATATCCAACAGACAAAGATCCTTCTCCTTATCAGAAGTAGGGTTAGAAGAAGGAACCACAATCTCCTGATTAATGTGGAACTTAGACACCACCTTTGGGAGAAATTCTTGTGAAGTGCGAAGCACCGCCCTGTCCTTGTGAAAAACCAAAAAGGGTGGTCTACAAGACAGGGCATGTAGATCTGCAACTCGGCGAACAGAAACTAACACCAGGAGAGATGCCATCTTCCACGTCAGCATACGTAGAGGAATGGTAGCCAAAGACTCAAAAGTAGGACGCTGAAGTACTCCTAAAATCAGGTTAAGGTCCTACTGAGGAGCAGGGGACCTAAACACCGGACTGGTATGATCAACACCCTGGAAGAAAACCTTGACATCAGGAATGATAGCCAGACGCGTCTGAAAGAAGACAGAGAGAGCAGAAGTCTGACCCTTAAAGAGATAGTAATGTTTCATAATGAAAGGGTCTAATTAATCATCATAGTATTTGGACTTTGGAGAGTGTTATTTCAATGCTGTCAGAGTTGTAGTTCAAGAGTAATTCAATGATCAAGTATCCCCCTCCTGCCCCTATTACTGATGTAACACTTTTCAGCCAGATCAGAAGGGAGGTGCCCAGGTAGACTGCAGAGAGGGACAATATTCATTTAAGATGAGGGAAAAACCTGAAAAACTTGTCAAGGAGGGCAAGGCTTTCATTGTTCTCATAAGAAGAAAATTGTCCCCTGCTGTTATCTGTCTGGTCTATGTACTGGATTCCACATCTAAGAAGAGACGGCTTATACTAGGTAAAAGGGGCGGGAGGGGAAACTTTGCTTGTGAATATCTCTCAAACCATAAAGGTTTGAGAGATAAGACTTATATCGTTCTTCATGTTAAAATGAAGAATTACTATCCCTTTAAGAGAACTCAGACTGAGACCCTTATCCATACCATCCTGGAGGAAGGAAAGCACTGTAGGAAGGTCAAAATCCTGAGACAGGCCTTTGTCAGCACACCAAGATAAAAGGTAGACCAAACACAATGGTAGGCCTTAGAGGAAACAGGCATACGAGCACTAAGCATAGTAGCCACCACACCAGAAGAAAAACCCTTCTTCAAAATTGAGGCTTCAACCTCCATGCCGTCAAAGCCAGACGATGAACATCTTCCTTCCTGAGGTAACCTTGCAGAAGATCCGCATGGGAGGGAAGTCGCCACTGAGAGGTCCAGAAGCTCCGGAAACCAAACCTATCGAGGCCAGTATGGAGCAATCAAAATAACTGGACAGCGTTCCAGTCTCTGTTTCCATAGCACCCTGTTCAACAGGTGAATGGGAGGAAATAGGAATGCCAGAGGAAATGTCCACGGGATCGACAAGGCATCTGCTGCCAGAGCCAGGGGATCCGCCCAGTGAGAGCCGAACGTCGGAAACTTCCTGTTGTGCCTGGTCGCCATCAGGTCGATGCATGGAAGACCCCACTGCTGGATGATGAGGTTGAACATCTCTGGATGTAGCTCCCACTCTACACCCAGAATATGAACTGTGGAAATGGCAGGGACATGTCGCTCTGCCCATGACAAAATAGCCTTGACCTCTAGCCAATCTGCGATGCTTCTTGGGCCGCCTTGCTTGTTGATGTATGCTACCACTGTGATGTTTTCCGACTGCACCCCGACCAGGCAATCCTCCTTTTGCCATGTCCAGTGGTGGAGGGCATGAAATATCGGCCGAAGCTCCAAGACATTGATGGGAAGGAGAGAATCTTCCTGGGACCACTGGCCCTGAACACTCAAGTGCCCCAGTACTGCTCCCCATCCTGAGAGGCTGGCATCGGTCATTACTGTTGTCCAGAAGGGCACCAGGAAGGGTCTGCCTTTCAGGAGATTGTTCGGGTTGAGTTACCATGAGAGTCTCTGCTCCACGTGAAGAGGGGAGAGATAGGGATCCTTCCAGGAGATCCGACCGACCCCTGCAAGCCAGGATTAGAAACCTCTGAAGTTCCCTGGTATGAGCCATGGTGAACGGGACTTCTTCTATCGTGGAAATGAACTTCCCCACCAAGGAGGACAACTTCTTGGCTGGAACTGGATCCTGATACAGGGCAGCCTGGACCTTCAGTGCTATTTGATGAGCCACTTTGTCCGTGAGAAATACCATCCCCCTCTGAGTGTTGAAGAGGATGCCCAGAAAGACCATCCTCTGGGAAGGGACAAAGTCTGACTTGTCCAGATTGATGATCCAGCCGTGATGGGAGAGGGCATGAATGCAGTCCTGCACCTGCTGATGAAGGAGTTCTGGAGAAGAGGCCTTCAGAAGGATGTTGTCCATATATGGATTAACCCTGTTGCCCTTACGATGTAGGACGGAGATCAATGCTTCCAGGACTCCGTTGAAGACTTGGGGAGCAGTGGTTAGGCCAAAAGGGAGGGCAGAAAGCTGGAAATGCCCTCAGTTGCAGGAAAAGTGGAGATATTGCTGACTCTCTGGATGAATGGTGATATGCATATAGACATCTTGAAGTTCCAGAGAGGCCAAAAATTCCCCAGGGGACATGACCACTATCACTGTGCACAGTGACTCCTGGCAGTATTGGGACCGGACCACAAAGGAGTTGAGATCTTTCATATCTAAAGTGGGACGACATCGACCTTCATTCTTGGAAACCACAAAAAGGTTGGAGTAGAATCCCAAGCCCCTCTCCTGAAGAGGAACTGGTTCCACGATCACCTTGGCCAGAAGGGCCTGAATGGCCTCCTCGAAAAGGAGGCACTTTTTCTCTCCCAAGGGTGAACGATAAGAGAAGGCCCTGGAAGGAGGAAGGGAGGTGAAAGGGATCCTGTACCCTGTAGCCACCACCTGTAAAACCCACGGGTCCAACACAGAGGCCGCCCAAGCTGAGAGGTAGTGGCGGAAGTGGTCACCTACCTGAGGGTGGGGCCCCAGATTCGGCGAGTCATGCAGAAGGAGGTTTGGAAGCTAAGGGCTTCGCGGAGGACTTGGGCCTCCATTGCTGCTTAGGCTTGGATGAGGAGTGCGGTGCCTGAGGGTCCGTCTGTGTTGTCTGGTGCGAGTCTGCCTGAAAGGGACGAAAAAGCCGATTCCTTTGACAGGCGCCTTTTTCGTCTGTACCACAGGCAGGTGAGAACTCTTCCCTCCAGTGGCTTCACTGATCAGATCCTTGAGATAAAGCCCAAACTGTGAGGTGCCCTGAAAGGGCAAAGTCAGGAGAGCCCTCTTGGAGGCAGTGTTAGCAGACCGGATCTTGAGCCAAAGAGCCTGTCTGGCTACTGCAGACATAGTTGATGCCCTGGACACCATGCGGACAGCATCACACAAGGCAGCAGAAACATAATGCTGAGCCTTGGAAATGTTGGCGAGAAGACGCAACATGTTGGCAGTAGGAGCTCCCTGACAGCTGTAGCGAGCAGTTCGGTCCAAACAGCCACAGCCTTATTCACCCACACTGCAGCAAATGCAGGGAGGAGGGCAGAACCGGCCGTCACAAAAATAGCCTTAAGAGAGGTCTCATGCTTCTTGTCAGTCCAATCTTTTAGAGCAGATGCATTAGCCACAGGCAAGGCAGTGGACTTAGAAAGCCTGGAAACAGGAGCATCCACCTTGGGGGCGATGGACCCACTGCATAAGGGCTGTTTCAGAGAAGGGGTAAAGCTTAGCAAACTTTCAAGATATAGATGGTTTCCTGTCTGGAAACTTCCACTCCTCAGACACTAACCGGTCAAGGGTGGGGTTAGGTGGAAAACATGTTTGGGACCTAACAGGCTTCTAGAACACATCAGATGGGTCAGAAGAAACCATCTGCACCAAGCGAATGTTCAGGGTGGTCAATGCAGCCCTGATCAGGCCCTCAGCCTAGGGAATGGGATCAGCCTCAAAGGGGTCCCCAAAAAATGGAGATGAAGGAACAGCTGAACAGTCATCATCAGAGTCCACCAATAATTCCTCCTTAGAGGAATCAGACACATCAGGTACACCCAACGGTTTAGGCAGGGAAGAAATTATAGGGGTGGGGGCCTGCCATGAGTGGAAAACACCCAGTAAAGTGGATGGAAGGAGTTGTATGGTGGACCGGAGGCCCCTGGTAGTAGCCTTAAACTCTTGCATCCATACTGGCTCTGGTGCGTGGCTGGAGGTCCCTGCAGGGGATTCAGGGGCAGCAGCGCATGCTGGGCAAACATGACCTGAGTATTCTCTAGGTAACCCTGAGTGACATGAGGAGCAATGAGCAGTGGGGGACACAGACGCCCCAGTGTCCTTAGTCTTAGGTTTAGGCAAACGGTCAAAGTATTAGAACACCCACAAAACAGTGTGTATGATAATTAAATTCACCCCAGAAATGCTAAATAAGACTTATCTGGTGGGAAAAGGGTTAAACTGCTGAGGAGAGGAGAGTCCAAGCCCTGCGAATACACAAAATGACTGCCACGGCAGGAGCCAATCAGAGATAAGTGCGCAAAGCGAGCGCTCATGGGAAATGTAGTTTCTCTGAAGGAATACCCCAACAGCGCCCCAAGCCCCCTAAGGCCCTCAACATGCCCAGAAAGTTGACCGGATAACAGAGCAAGGGAAAACCAACAATATCAGCTGTCTCTGACCACGTTACGATAAGTGGTTGCAGAGATATGTCCCAAACTGTAAAGTCCCATAGAAGTGGATGGAGCAATGGAGTCTATGCTGTAAACGCGAAGTTAACAAGGTGAAAACCAAAATATAAAACCACTCAAAAGTCCACTAGAATAAGCCAGTAGACCCAATAAACACTGGTCCCAGTAGGAAAAGTGCCCACAACACTCCAAAAGATGCTAACCAGCAGGAAAAGGGCTTTTACCAGAAAAACTTGCTCCAAACGCCTCACAGACATACAGATAAACCCAATGTGTGCATGAGTATGTAATATGAACTCCAAGTAAGACCCCTGTGCGGAGGGGAAGCATGGGACATGTGGACATCAGCACCCAAAGGGTGCTCACCTTTTTCAGCAGATGTTCTGTCTTCAGATTACCATATATCAAGAAGAAGCCTCAGTGGGCGACTCCTGGGGAAAGAACTTGCAGCCAAGATTTCCCCCCAGGGCTTAGGTCCACAAAAGCACTGGGTAAACTGAGCTATCCACATTTGGGTGATGGGAAATGTCAGTGATGCTAATCCACCTAATGGTGGCATTCCATATCTAACAGAAAAATAATAAAAAAGCTAAAACCAAGGAACAAATCTTACTGGAAGGAGATTGGCTAGCTGCAAGCTAAGGAGAGGTGGTAGGCTCCACCCAGCAGTCACTTCCTGCCTATTTAAAGGGGCTGATCGCCTACCCAAAGTAACTTGTATTGGACGACAGAGAAAAAGATTACTGACAGTATCCCTTTAATTTTTTTTTTGTTTTGAATAATATACTTGATTCCCCCCCCCCCACCCCAAGTACATGTGTTTGTTATTAAATCCTGATTCAAATACTTCATCGGGATGGTCTACAACATGTGCTTGCAAACCATTCCAATGAAGTATTTTTTTTTAGGTATCTCTATGTCGGCGCTGCTAAAGAGCCGCCGTCTGATCCAGGGACCAGTATCTGGTTCTGACAGCTTTACAGCTCATCAAGTAGAAAGGGAGGGAGCTGAGAACTTTTTTTACAGCACAAGGTGAACAGAAAGTACAGGTAAAGGGAATAATGTTGGTTCCTATACAAGGTAAACAGAAAGAAATGGCAAAGGGAGTTATGCTGGTTCCTAAACAAATTATCATAATCTGCACTCCTTATCTGATATATACACAGGGTTCTAGATACAATGCATGCTCTCATGCTTGAGTGCTTATGCCAACTTTAAAAAAACACACTGAAAATTAACAGTTTATGACAATCAAATAGGGCTAAACATATGTATCACACAAATTAATAAAAAGAGGAATTGTAAAGTAAACATTTCAGACAATCAAAATAAAATTTGAATAAAACCAGAAAGCTTTACTTAAAGGGATAGTAATGTTTCACAAAAAAGCAGCTCCCATTATTCTTCATAATATTTGGGCCATGGAGAGTGTTATTTCAATACTGTTAGAATTGTAGTTCAAGAGTAATTGAATGATAAAGTATCCCCCTCCCACCCCTTTTACCTAATGTAAGCCACCTCCCCTAAAATGTGAAATCTGGTCTCCTGACGGTACAGGCCACATCAAGGGACAATCTTCTTACTGTGAGCATAAGGAAAACCCTGCCCCCTTGACAGGTTTTTCCTTATGCTCACTGCCGATTGTCCTTTGCTGAGATCTATCCAGACGGTCTTGCTCCTCTGAGGCAAGCAGTGTTACATTGGTAAAAGGGGTAGGAGGGGGGGATACTTTATTAAGAAGATTAATCGGAGCTGCTTTTTTGTGAAACATTACTATTCCTTTAAGAAAAAGGTATTGCTAGAGTTCCCTGGGAATTGGAAAGCAATGTATATAGAAACATCAGCTGTTTAAATGAATAAGACCATTTACAAATCATTTCTTCTAAAGGTTGAATAATTGGTAAACTGTTAAGATGAGTCCCAAGTTTAATTACCAAGCCTTGTAAACAGAAAGCTATATAACCTTATAATCAAGATGCTAAAGTGTATCTGTCAACTACCAGCTTTTAGTCTCATTAAATGTATCTATTTAAACTATGTACATCTTGTGTTTGTTAGTTTTTTGTAGGCTCTGTCTTCAAATAGGTCTAATAGTTTGAGATTTTAGATTTAGTAGTTGGAGAATCTAATCTCAGCAGAGCTTTGTTTTCAGACATTTTAATAGTTGTCATTTGTCCTTAGTGGTGAGTTGACAAAGGACATAGTGACAGCAGCAGTCCTTAGTTTCTGGTGGGGGGAAATTCACAATGGGGACCTTAAGTGTCATGGTGTTTGGATAGAGTGCTAGGTGTTTATTTGAGGCCAGATGTACCCATTGTTCCCAGTCCTTCCTTTATTTACCACACACACTGTGCACATAGCAGTTGCTGATATGAGAGGCGCAGTTCCTGCTCTGGAAACATTTCTATTGTAGTAACAACACACCCATAATATTGGATAGAGATAGCTGGGGAAGCATTGTTGGCCAGTTTGTTTTCTCCACATATACCTGAAGTGGTGAGGGCTAGTTGTGGTGCTTCTGCTGCCTCAGGTGCATCACTAAAGTTAGTAGTGGCAAGTGGAACCATGATCATCATCATCCATATTACTGTTGTTGATTCCATTCCCTTTGAGCTACCTAATCATCCTGCTGTTTAAACAACTCTGCAGCAGCAGCAAGAACAGAAGGTGCAAATTCTGCATTTACACCAGGGCTTTTGACAATACCCAGTGCCCACTGGCCAACACAACATGACCTACTGACACTAAGCCAGTTTTGTATTTAGTTTTTATATCTAGTGTTTTGAGATTAATTCAAAAAAACAAGTTGATATGAGTTCCACCAAAACACTGAATTTTAAAAAGGCCAACTTTAGCAGGTTTAATTCATCCCTTGGTCTCGTTGACTGGGATAAAATATTTTCAGGAAAAAACACAGAAGGTAAGTGGAATGCCTTCAAAATAACATTGCAAAAATACACATATAAATTTATCCCTGTTGGAAACAAATACAAAAGAAGCAAATTAAAACCAATGTGGCTAACAAGTAAAGTAATTCATGAAATAAATAACAAGAAAGCGGCATTTAAACATTACAAAGCTGAGGGATCAGCAGAGGCATTTGCAAAATACAAAAATGTCAACAAAACCTGTAAAAAGGCTATTAAATTAGCTAGACTGGAGAATGAAAAAAATATTGCTAAGGAGAGCAAAAGCAACCCAAAAACATTCTTTAAATACATAAATGGCAAAAAATTAAAGTCTGATAATGTTGGGTCCTTGTTATCTGAAACGGGTGAGATGGTCAAAGGGGACAGAGAGAAGGCAGATATTTTAAATAATTTCTTTTCTTCTGTTTTTACCAAGGAACACCCATTGGACAAGAATCTGCAAACTACTTTTACAGAACAGGCACAGCAAGCATGGGACTGGCTATCACAAGAAAAAGTGTTAAAACAATTGAATGGTGTCAAGGTAGACAAAGCTCCAGGGCCAGATGGTATACACCCACGGGTACTTAAAGAGCTAAGCCAGACCCTGGCCAGACCGATATATCTGATTTTCAGGGATTCTTTTATTTCTGGTATGGTGCCCATGGATTGGCGTAAAGCAGATGTGGTGCCCATATTTAAAAAGGGATCAAAGTCCCAGCCAGGAAACTACAGACCCGTAAGCTTGACATCTGTGGTAGGGAAGCTGTTTGAAAGATTGCTAAGGGAATATATTCAAGAATTCTGTTGGAACATGAATATCATTAGCAATAGCCAACATGGCTTTGTGAAAGATAGGTCTTGTCAAACGAACTTGATCGAATTTTATGAAAAAGTAAGTAATAATATAGATGAGGGAGCGGCGGTTGACGTGATCTATTTAGACTTTGCCAAGGCATTTGATACAGTTCCGCACAAGAGGTTACTGTACAAATTGAATGAAATAGGACTAGGGGAAAATGTTTGTGTGTGGATTGGAAATTGGCTGAAAGATAGAATGCAAAGAGTGGTAGTAAATGGCAAGTTCTCCAGTTGGATAAACGTGATAAGTGGAGTGCCTCAGGGATCTGTCCTGGGTCCTCTTCTTTTTAATTTGTTTATTAATGACCTCCCAGAGGGCATAGGAAGCCATGTATCAGTGTTTGCCGATGACACAAAATTAAGTAAGGTAATAAAGTCTGAACTCGATGTGTCTTCATTACAAGAGGATTTGGACAAATTGAGTAACTGGGCAGGCAAATGGCAAATGAGATTCAATATAGACAAGTGTAAAGTTATGCATTTTGGGTATAATAATAAAAATGCAACATATAGTTTAAATGGTGTTTCTCTGGGGAAATCTACTAATGAAAAGGATTTAGGAGTAATGGTAGACAATAGACTTAGCAGTAGCATGCAGTGCCAGCTGGCAGCTGCAAAGGCCAATAAGATATTGGCATGTATCAAAAGGGGTATTGACTCAAGGGAGGAAGATATAATTATGCCTCTTTACAGGTCCATGGTAAGACCCCACCTAGAATATGCTGTTCAATTCTGGGCGCCCTTTCTGAAGAAGGACATTATGGAACTAGAGAGAGTGCAGAGGAGGGCTACAAAACTAGTAAGGGGAATGGAAAGTTTTAGTTATGAAGAGAGACTAGAAAAGTTAAACTTGTACACACTAGAGAAACGGCGTCTTAGAGGGGATATGATAACACTATATAAATATGTTCAAGGCCCATATAAAGGGCTTTCAAAAGACCTGCTCATTAACAGAACAGTACACAGGACAAGGGGCCACCCGCTTAGACTTGAGGAAAGGAGATTTAATCTACAACAGCGGAAGGGTTTCTTTACAGTAAGGACAATAAAGGTATGGAATGCACTTCCGGAGGAGGTGGTGCTATCAAATACATTAGATGCCTTTAAAAGGGGCCTGGATACTTATTTAAAAGAGCATAACATAGAGGGCTATGCACGTTAGTATTGGGATTAATATTTAGTTAGGGCTTGTTGATCCAGGGAGAAATCTGATTGCCATTTTGAGTCAGATGCCTTCTTTTGGGTCAGCGATGGTAAACAGGAATAGGAAAAGGGTTGAACTGGATGGACGCAAGTCTTTTTTCAACCTAAATTACTATGTAACTATGTAACTATATGTTTTTTGTTTTTTTAAGTGCCCTCACAATTAAACACCCCCCCCCAAAAAAAAAAAATCCCTATTCAACTAATTCTTTCCCCACACTCCACCAACACAGGCACCCTCATACCCCTTTTATACTATGCCTTTGGAAAATAAAATAACTTTTGCTATGTTTTGAGTGTAAATTCAATGTTCCCATTGATTTCAATGGAATAAGCTAGGTGAAAAAAAAAATAGGAAAAACAGCACTTTTTCGAGGGAAATTATTCTCCACTTGGGAAGTGCCTTTATTTGCAGATTTTGGTTTGAGGCAAAAATGTTCAGCCATCTCTACTATAGACTGAGAGGTGCGGCTTGAATTCCATTTTGTGAACTTTGCCCTGTTCCTCCTATGGTTTGGACAAGGTGAATACAGGGCCGGATTTATAATTAAGCACAGTAGGCATCTGCCTACAGGTGCACCCAACAGAGGGGCGCCTGTCACTGGGATCATCCAAGCATGTGTGCGGTGGGATTTTTTTTTTTTATTATTCGCCTCCCTGCCAGCACCATGAAGACAGGTCTGTGCTTCCTCCTTCGGCACAGACCTGTAGCTGCTGTGCTCTCCTGGCTCTTTAGTAATACAGAGTGCTGGGAGATGACCTCATCTCCCAGTGCTCTGCATTACTGAAGACCATGTGGGAGCTACAGCTCTGTGCCGAAGAAGGAGGCACAGAGCTCTCTTGCCGCTGGACCACCAGGGAAGAGGTAGGAAACGGACACTGGGGCAATGTCAGGGTAATATGGAGGTGATGGGGGCAATGTGAGGGCAATATTGAGCTGGAGGGGGGCAATATGGATCTGATGGGGGGCAATGTGAGGGCAATATGGAGCTGATGGGGGCAATGTGGAGCTGATGGGGGGCAATGTGAGGGCAATATGGAGATGATGGGTGGCAACGTGGAGATTAGGAGCATTGTGGAGGTGTCCAGTGCAGATGGCTCGGGGGGGCTTCAGATTTCTGTGCCTACAGGCTCCTGAGATGTAAATCCAGCCCTGGGTGAATAAACATGTTATATCCATTTGCATCAAACACGTGGCCTGTACACCAAAGTTCAGCCTGCCTGAACCCAAACTGAAGCCTGCCGGAGCTTTTTATCAAAAACATTTTTATTCCTTTAGGAAGCACCCAAGAACTTCTTAGGCTGTAGGGCTGTAACCACCATTGTGAATAACTCAGTCTATTACATACCAGTACCCCACTGAGTTGTTTAAAGTTGATCAGTGACCAGCATTAAACCTATAACTGCACTTTTTAATAACAAACAGGTTATAATTCATCATAATAAACAATATATAATAAATGGGTGCCAAATTGTTAAATAATAAAGATGCCAAAATTATAGAAGGTGAGCCACTACTCTTCTAAATAAACCCAAAACTAGTGTTTATTGCAAAACTATAAATAGTGTCAATCAATAAGTAAATAAGTGCCAAAACTGGTATATATTATTATACCAAACAAATTATATAATTTTGGTGAATAAACATAATCCCACTCAATAAAATATAATAGAAGCAATATCCAACATAACTATACCAAAGAAATAGTTGTACAATATCTAGTATATCAAAATATAAATCAATCAAGTAAAGCAGTTAAACATCAGTACTCACATAACACCCAGTGGAGCATCAAACGAACAATCGCAAGATGAACAAGGGATCACTCCAAATATCAGATGTCAATGTACATGGAAAAAACCCCCAGAAAATAAACATATTTATCTATACAGTCCACAGTAATTCCGTCAAGGAATAATATGTCACTTGATGTCCAATAGAGAATATCTTGGTGAATAATCAGTGTCAAATCACTAGCAATTTCACCGCCTGACTGACACACCGTACAGTCAATCTGAAATGGCATGTGGAGAGGACAGACTGTCTCCACTCAGTCAAACTCCGGATAAGTCATCTCAGTCAGATCACAAAACACCAGGTCTGATCTCTGTATCTCCATGTTTCTATATAATAACGTTACACTTGAAAAGGGCGGAATACTCAGTCAGTGAATGTTCCTACCTGGCATACAACCTTACTCTGGTGAAGACACACTGGGAGAATTCTCTGTACCGAGCCCATCTGGTCAGATTGGTGATTCCTTTGGTACTTTGAGATCCAGTAGAACCACAACAGCATCAAAATTGATGATAAAAAGTGCTTGTACTTCAAAGATTATAAAAAGTCTTTATTTAAACAAATAACAATTACTGCAGTTACATATAAAAAAAAAAATCAAAAGTCAACGTGTTTCATAACCATATAGGTTATTTCTTCAGGACAGGAGAGAAAAATCTTGCAACTCCCTATGGAATATCAAAGAAACTTGCGGGAGAATCGTGTTTGAAATTCAAAGTCTCATACGGATGACTCCATCTGTACCTTAAAGAGAATGTAAATGATCATAATGTTATACCCCGTAAAAAGGGTTGCTAGATCTCTCTGCCGCTCGCAATATAAAAACATCAATGAATACATTGAAACACAGTCAAAGAAGCAAGCAATTATTTAAAAATATATAGCGACTTGGACTATATCAAATAGCGATGCCATGCCATTGTGAGCGATATACTGCATTGAATTCCATTGAATAGATTCTGGACATATAAAAGTACAAATTAAAAATATAAAAATATTAATATTTATGCCAAATATATAATCAACATAAAATACATAAAAACAAAAAATAATAATAAAAAATGATATAAAAAGATTACCATCCATCGGTATGTACCATATGTAAGAAAAATACAAACTCTCATTAGTATACAAAATCCCTTATGTTGACCAAATATTAAAAAAAACAAAAAAACTGACATCTCCAGACCTCCATCATTATATTCACAATGGGACATTGAAGGTTATAGTCAAGTCAAGATATATAATAAATCTAAAATAATGCCCTCAACAGATACTCTACAAAACAGCAAACATCATAAGTCCAAGACTCATTTGAAGAAGGAAAAAATACCAGTTGTCATTATAAATTAAACCAGTTTTTTTAACCTGGCAAGTTTATACTCCCTTAATCTGTTCTATGGGAGTTATTATTAGGGAATCAGGATCAGATCCATGTTGTATTACACAATGTCTCGATACTCCATGCAACATAAATCTGCGCCTAATATTCCTGACGTGCTGACCAAACCTAGTTCTTGAGCTTTTTTATCAAAAACTTTTTAACTCCTTTATCAAGCACACAAGAACTCTAAGCCTGTAGGGCTGTAACCAGAAATGTATCATAAAAAGAAAAAAGAAAGGATAATATAAACAGGCACTTCCCTCCTCAAAATGTAACTAAACCAAAAATGGATTCCATTTTTGGGTTAGTTATGTTTTGAGGAGGGGCGTGCCTGTTTATATTATCCTTTCTTTTTTCTTTTTATGATATATTCTTAGTACTATATGGATATATAGGCACCCCATGTATGTTATACACTGTTACCTCCCTAGGTTTTATATAAGTGTGCCCAACCAGAGTTTCTTTTTTTCCCCCCGCTATACTAGGGCTGTAACCACCATTGTGAATAGTACAGTCTATTACATACCAGTGCCCCACTGAATTGCTCAGATTTGATCAGTGACCAGCATTAAACCTATAACTGGACTTTTTAATAACGAAAGTTTTATAAATCATCATAGTTATTTATAAAAATTTAAATGACTTTTTGATCATGTGGCCACACTGCAAAAACTTAGTCACCCCAATGTTAACCTTTGATGTAAAAGGTTAATTCATAATTTATAGCAAAACATAGGGAAATAAGATGGGTTAAGAGGAGAGAGCTATGTTGGTCAAAATCATAAGGAAAAGTAAGAAGATATGGTGAAAATGCAGAGGATAGAGAGTTATGGAAGGTGGGGCATAAAGTGGTTTAGTGGAGGAGAAGAAGTGTATAAAAGGTGGAAGGCTGGACATAGGAAAAGGAGGTAAATGTGGGCAAATATAGAGAGGGAGAGAGAGGTAAGGAAGGAAGTAGGTGCTAGTGTAGGGAGAGAGAAGAGTCATCCCATTTAATTCATAAGAATTTTTTTGAGGAAAATCTGCCACTTTCTCCATGGTATTTTAGCCATGCTTTGTAAATACAAAACATTTCTTCCTGCTACTGCCATTACATTTATCATAAAAACATTGCACTATCCCATCTATGCTTTTTAGAGCCAATATAATTACTGAACTCTACTATAGAAAGATGAAACTTACCATCATGCCGCGAGATGTAGGTGAAACAGAGAACTGTAGAAAAAGATATAGCTATATAGACAGAAAAAGTAGTTGTGTAGTCAGAGACGGTAAGCATTAGTACACATGTTTGTTCTGCACTGTGTGGTTGGGAGAATGCTGTCGCTGATGTGGAGGAATCTAGTATTGGCAATAGTAGTAGTTCTAGTAGTAGCAGAGATCAGTAGTGCCCACCAGTAGATGGTGCTGCTACCACCACTCACCACATCCCATGTGGTTCTTACATGCCAGAGCCCGCTAACAAACAGAACTATTACACTTCTGCCACATGAACTGTGATTCAGATGCCAGGGCCCTCCAGCAGCATATAGTGCTGCCACCACCCCCATCACTTCTCCTATGACATTGGCACCACCTTCATCACATCCACTATGAATCAGATGCCAGATCCCACTTGCAGCAGATAGTACTACGCTTTTATACCATGTCTTATGGTTTTTTTATTGTATTTAGTATTTAATTTTTTATTAACTGCCCTCCCTCAATCCCAGTAAACAAGCCCCCTCATAAAACATTCCCGGTTCAACTGATTCTTTCCCCACACTCCTCCAACACAGGCACCCTCATAATACTTTTATACTATGCCTTTGGGAAATAAAATAACATTTGCTATGTGTTGTGTATAAAATCAATGTTCCCATTGATTTCAGTGGAATGAGCTAGGCAAAAAAGCAGAAAAACAGCACTTTTCACGTGAAATTATTCAGCAAGCGGGAAGTGCCATTGTTTGCCGATTTTGGTTTGAGGCGAAAATTTTTGCCTATCCCTACTTTCGGGGTTAAAGATTTATGAGTGGTTTTGCTAACACTACACTGAGTTCCTGAAGCTCCCTTGGATGTATTCCATCATGATGAGGTGCTTTGCCAGTCTTCCCTTGGTCTCTTCTTGTGTTAACCATATATCTGATAATTGTATGGTTTTTCTTATTTGTTGTAGCTCTTATACCATTTCATGTTTCGTGGTATAAACATATGAAAAGAAACGTGTTTAAGAACATCAGCCCTTTCTTTATCCTCCCTAATCAACTTGCACATCTTAAAGGTCCAAATCACTCAAGTTTTTTTGTCTGTTTGAAAAGGTTTTTGAATTAGTCTTTTTCTTCCATGCAGTTTGAGTTTCATTTTCTATTTTTTGCTATTTTGCAATCTTTTTTGAACACCTTGTATTTCATGAAAGAATTATCTGTTCCTACATACTCAAATAATTGAAATTACTTTTCCTTGCCATTTCTTTCTTTACATTTGCATTTAAACCACATTGGTTGTGATCTACTACTTCTGCATTTGTTCACCAAGTATGTATACTGTTGAATATATTTCTACAACATAAATTTAAATTCTAACCATTTTCCCCCCTCAGTATTTTTTCATCCCCATTAATTTGGTTTACTCCACTGGTAGAAAAGGATAGGTTTTATGAGCCAAAGTAAAGTCGTGATTTTCTGGATGCAAATTTTTAAGGAATAATAATAATAATAAGGAAACAAATTAAGTTCTTTTAGAGTAAAACAATGATGCAGACCGTTTAATAGTAATGATCTCTCCCTTCCACTAGCTTAGCATGTTCTACAGGATGGAATCTCCTCAGATGCCTGTCTTCTCCTCCACCACACTGCCATGTGTGGTCAGTACACCACACAGTGTGCAATGGGTGGACATGAACTGCCACATCTTTACATCTACAGAATGGCTATCGCTTGGTGGGGGAGGTAACAATGAATGAGGTGGATTGGCTAAAGTTGTTACTATAGAACAAGAAGGTGATGAAGAGTCAGATGTTTCGCTTGTCAATGGACTTTCAGGTTTCTCTATTCTTCCTCCTCTTTGATCTCCGCCTCACCTCTTGTTGCCGTTAGGGAGAGTCAGGGTACAGCAACAGCGGTGCTTGATTTCTGTGGTGGCTGTTTGGCTATAAAATGTTTGACATAAATGTTATGGTGTCTGGTGTATGGTGTTATGGTATTAGGGCAGTTGTGCCAAAATGTGTTCTCTCCTTTCCCTCTTTTCACTGACTGTGTGCACAGTGCTGTTACTGATGACTGCACTGTGCCTGCCCCATACCCAGGACTTCAGAAGGGAGGGGAAAGGTGGAGAAGAATGGCCTCTTTCTTCTCCTTCACATTACCCTTTACTGGCTGGGGCAGAGGATGATGTTGCTGCGACTGCCTCAGAATCAGCACTGAAACTTGGACCACAAGTATTGTCCTAGTTCCTCATCACTAGTTGACCCCATTCCCACTGTGGTTTGTGGCACACTAGCCTGCTCCTCAGCATCATGCTGCCCTTATAACTCAGCAGCAGCAGGAATTAGAGCAGTAGCAAACTCCGCACATTCCAAAAGCTCATTGCTTGTGCTGGTGGTAATGCCCATCCCCAACCCTGTCTCCCAATTACTTCTCAGTTTGGGATAAAACTGCCATTAATGTATTTCACCCCAGCTTCTCCACCATCATTATCTCCACCACCAGTCCCTCCGTGATGCTGCTGCTCTATTACAGACATCTCACTGATTAGAGGAAGTGATGAGAAATGTGACAGAGGGTCCCCTAATGTCACACTTGCCATCTCTTGATGACACTAAGAAGGCAGTCTGTCAGCACTAGCAGCAGACACAGGCAACTGATCTATCCTCCAGCTAATCTGTGCTGTATTATTGCTGGTAGGCAACTGTTCTGCCTTCTTCAGGATCATGTTCCACCTGGACAATGGCATGGGGGGCGGAAGGGGGGACCCCTAGGGTCAGGGGAATGGTGTGGGCTCCCTTGACTGCTAGTCTGGATGCTCCACATTACTTTCCCTACCACTCGACTAACTCTAGTCCCACCAGCTGCTTCGCCATCACTGTTAGTACTACTAACACCAACCACATCAATTTCAGGCCCTAGGTCTTTCCCCTCAGTCACTAGTAATATGATGATCACCCCCTCCTTCACTCCTAACACTAGTGGTACTACTGGCAGAACTACTTGGGGATGGCAAGTGTGACTTAGGGTCCCCTGCTGTCACACTTGGCATCATTTTCTCCTTCCCCCCTCCTGAGAATTACAAAACACACTAGCAGCAGGTTTAGCACACGTGGCAGCCCTGATAGCAGGTACAGGCAGCTGACTTGTCCTGCTCACGCTACTACCCTCTTCTACCTTCTGTGAGATTAAATTCCACAAGAACCCTAGGTGTGATGTAGGGCAACTGGCCAACATTGTGTTACAGAGGGAAATGCTTATCTGTGCAGGTATGTGTATATATGTGTGTATATATATATATATATATATATATATATATATATCTGACAGAATAGGAATACAGGATGTGGATAACACCTTGTAAATAACATCTGTTAAGCACACAATAGTCTTTTTCCTGTCTTTGGGTTTTATCTCACCTCCTGGGGCATAACACTAGAATCCCAAAACCAATGTTAAGATCAAAAGGAGCATTAACAATACCTAATATAAACATCAAAAGGATTACTTAAGGACCTCCCATCAAAGTAGAAGAACAGGAATGTTTCCTCAATAGCAATGTGTTCACCCAATCAGATTGAGACCATGTTGGAGATAGGAGGCATTCGCTATAAGACTAGGGATATCATCAGAGAGAGTAGAGAGAAGAAGAGGGGAGAGGAGAAATACAGGACAGAACGAGAGAGGGCCAGGAAAAGAATCTCTGCCAAGCTTGGGTAAGCCCCTCATTTATTAGGTACCTTCAATATCATGCATGTTTAGGAAAATTGCGCAAATGTTAAGCTTTGTGTTGAATGTTTTGTATTGTTATGTGTATTTAATATAGAACTAGTTCTTGTAAATGTGATGTACTGATCTGATACTAAATTGCATTAATTTTAATCTCGACAATCTGTTGAAGAGTCTCGCACTATTTTTCACATTCAAATGTGTATAAAGGTTTATGCAATAGGAGATTAGTTGTAGAATGTAATAAGCCTGGGGCTCCTTATATTTTCAATACATCTGTTTCTCTATGCTATATTTCCATCTTTGCCCCAGGATAAGTTTATATTTATATTGCCCACTAGTCACATGAACAAGTATTAATTTTCCTAATGAGCCATGGACATATGTGAATGAGATGTGGACATAGCCAAATTGTCATCCTAAATAATCATGGAGTGTGTGTGACTTTTTGGCAGATATTCCATGAATATTAAATAAGCATAAAACCTCAACCCATTACAATTGGGACTGGGGAACTAGGGCATCCAGACCCTTTCATGTTAGTTTTAGTGGTCACTTCCTCCTCCTCAGACTGACTGGACACATAACGGTCCTTCCAGGTCCTCCTTTTATTGTTATTAAACTTGCTTATAGTGATAGCAGTCATTCCTGCCTGAATTTTGCTATTAATTTCACAGCCTAGCACATATCTCTCGCTCTGTAAAATGGTGCATTTTTATAGCAAAAAGGCAAAAAACACATTATTAAAGGTGTAAAATGTTTCTAGCCATTGAAAAAAATAGCGAACAATTTTTGCCAATGGCCGAAAACTGCAAAGATTTTAATCGCTGTGTTTCAAGTGGATTTTCCATCGAGAAAAGAGGACAACCATGTGGTTTTCACAGATTATTTTTGGAAGCACAACAGGACCTTTCTTCCACCCCTAGTCTATAGTAAAACTGTAGTGCAGATTTTACACCTACACCAGAATCAATAGAAATTTTCAAGATTCATTTTTAGTGAAGCATGGCAAGGAAGCATGTGTATGATATATAGTGGGAGATTCAATAAGTGGTGATAAAGAGGTGTTAAAGTGGAGATGATCTCTCCAGTTTATCGCTTCTCCAGTTCCTATATTATTCTTTTGAGCCTATGCACTAAGGTTTCTTCAACTTTGTAGATCTTCGTGTATATGCTCTATAAAATAACATAGGAACTGGAGAAGTGATAAACTGGAGAAGTCATCTCCACTTTATTACCTCTTTATCACTGCTTAGGGAATCTCCCCAATTATATTTTTCAACTCTCCACCCATCTCCATCCTTTTCATTCTCCTCCATTTCACACCCATCTCCCTTATTTGCATGAATTATTCATTCCCCATTCACTTCTTTCTTTCTTCTTTTCCTTCTATCCATACTGTAATGAGTGCAACCATAATATGTGAGAAAAATAGATAAAAGTGCAATCAAAAATATCACAAGTATACATCTAAAAATGCTTTACAGATATATGCAAAGTTATTAAAAATAAATGACCATACAGGAGTGGTCCATAAAGTTACCAAATAAATATAACCATAAAGAAGGCAGCCCAAAGATGGGTAATGAAAATATCAAGAAAATGGGCACACATCCATTAGTATATGTAGAAAAAAAAGTTTTATACCCAGCTGTAATATAAACACTTATTAAACCCACTACTAGATATACTCACATAGATTTTCCAGTTCCTATATACACAATCACTAAACAGTAAAGTTTAATAAATACAAACTTCTAATACAAGGGATCAGGAGTACCCATCACATGACTGTGTTCCAGGTCTTAGTAAAGTGTCTTAGTATTTTGGCCTCAATTCCATTTCTCGAGAATGCAAAAGAGCTGCAAAAAGTTCTGTGACTGTAGGTCAAGGCCAAAAAGCACTGGAAAAAAGAGATTTAGTTTAAGGTAAAAAAAAAAATAGCCTTAAATACTTTAATCTCATATTATTATCATTTGTCCATAGGAGATATGTCTAATTTCTCTCCCTGAACAAATTAAACAAATAAACAACAATAAAAATAAGAGGTTCAGTCTCCTCATGTTTGTTTTAACTAGGGTAGGGCGAAAAGTCTGAAAAAATTTGCTTCATGACCTTTTGTGAAAAAACAATGATTTTTCACTTTTTTCACAAAAGCTTTCTCCTTTTCTCCACTACCAATGAATGTTTCCAATGACTGCAACATTCTTTCTAAGAACTTGGTAAGTGTGGGATAGACTTGTGCGAATCGGTTTGGCAGATTTCGGATTCGGCATCATTTGGGCCCTCCAAAGGCAAGGGTCATTCGTTTTTTAAAAACTGAATCCGAACAGCCTGGTCAGAATCTTGGGCTTAAATTTTGGAAATTCGAACGACGGCTACCAACGTGCGTGATACTTTCCCTCCCTCTCTAGTCCAATTGGATTCTTTATTTCATGATAGGGGTTGGACTAATGACACGTCAGACAGCCTGCATTTCCTGTTAGTTCATTATTGGAGCTTAGAGAGAGCAGAAGGAGATAGAAGTGTCCAGTTGTTGTGTATGCAGGCAGGTAGCATAGGCAGGCAGCCAGTATCAATACCTTATTGCCCCTGCAAGGAAGAGTCATCTTTGTTCCTGTGCAAAATATTAAAAATGTTAGGAATTTGTTTTAATAGTTTTCAGAATGACACAGCAAGTCACACAGTTGTGTAGGCCTGCCTAGTACCTTATTGACACCGCAATGGAGAGTAATTTTTTAAAGTATGTTAAATTTGGCCGAATAATTTGGACTATTGTCAAATTTCGTCCAAGTCAAAACAGGTCTGGTCTGAAATGCGGATCCTCCAAACAAACAAAAAAAAAAATTAGTCCGAAATTGAATTTTACCGAGAAAAATTTTCCGTGCACAAGTCTAGTGTGGGATGGCAGTACATAGTAGAAAAACAATATAACTTTATCATCATACTCCTCTGCAGCAAGAGCCATAGTTGTTATTTGGAATGAACTAACTGTTGGCAGAGGCACACTCTCTGACACATCAATAACATCACTACTTCTCTTATAAGCCCCATAGTCCTGGGAACTTTTTGGAGTGCTTCTGCTGCTGCTAGTTGTAGCACCTGTGGCTGGTGTGTCTCCCAGTCAAACATGTGTTTGTGTTTCGGGGGAATCTCATTGAGGAGATGCTTAGGCATGAGCCTGCTTTCCCCCTACTCATGTGCTTTTTGTTAATAATGCCCATTCACCCATTTACTTGAGGTAAATCTTTTGAGTCCACCTTCCTGTACCCAAAATTGTGACATTATGTTGCCCACTTTAATGGTACTTTTATTGGTTTTATTTTGGCTTCCTTCGTTCTGGATATACTGTCATGAATACCTTTGCACATCTCTATCATCTGCATGTCTTTAAAATAAAAAAAATGTTCAAATGAAAAGCAGATAACATATATCTATCTGTCTATCAAATATAAGAGAAGATGACCAGGAAATAAATGGAGTGGAATTTCATTTCAAGTTTTTTTTTTTTCTTCATGCTGGACACCAGGGTGAATGTACGATTGTGATTCCATCCCAAAATCAGGCACTGGAATTTCTGTTAAGTCCCTATATCTGGCTAATACCAAATTGCTACGCTGTATACTCAAAAATTACCCTTTTTATCCTGGTTGCACTAAGGGTGAAACAGTCTGTTGGCATTTTGGGGCTAAATATAATTACCACCCAACAGAGCAGAAAGCCCATAAACAAAAGGTAGGTACTGTGGTTAGTTTTCACAAACATCTCTCCACCCGGTTGCCGCTGCAAACTCTTCAATAGACCATTGGTCACAGGCCTACCATACATGTAAAAGCAAAGAACAAAAACAAGAGCGCGCATGCTCCCCTAAGTGTAGATGTTTTCAATGGAACTAGACAGAGTGCAGAGGAGGGCTACAAAACTAGTAAGGGGAATGGAAAGTTTTAGTTATGAAGAAAGGCTTGAAAAGTTAAATTTGTACACACTAGAAAAACGTCATCTTAGAGGGGGTATGATAACACTATATAAATATGTTCAGGGCCCATACAAAGGGCTCTCCAAAGACCTGTTCATTAACAGAACAGTACAAAGAACAAGGGGCCACCCGCTTAGACTTGAGGAAAGGAGATTTAATCTACAACAGTGGAAGGGTTTCTTTACAGTAAGGACAATAAAGGTATGGAATTCACTGCCTGAGGAGGTGGTGCTAATGAATATATTAGATGCCTGTAAAAAGGGCCTGGATACTTATTTAAAAGAGCATAACATAGAGGGCTATGTACGTTAGTATTGGTATTAATATTTAGTTAGGGCTTGTTGATCCAAGGAGAAATCTGATTGCCATTTGGAATCAAGAAGGAATTTTTCCCCATTCAGGGTAGAATTTGAAATTGCTATATTGAGGGGGTTTTTTTGCCTTCTTTTGGATCAACAATGGTAAACAGGAATAGGAAAAGGGCTGAACTAGATGGACGCAAGTCTTTTTTCAACCTAAACTACTTTGTTACTATGTTACCACCACCTCTGTGCATGCAACAATTTTGAGAGGCAAAATCCTGCTTGAAAATGTCTACACTTAGGGGCGCATGCAATTTCTTGTTTTTGTTCTTTGGTTATGCTGACAAACTTTAATACTGGTGGAGGGTGCCAGTATGAGCTACAAAGATCATACACTGTAGTGCATATGTCATGGTTTTCAAGACACTCAGACCAGTGGGTAAAAATAAAATGCAATTTATTTAAGAACAAAAATAATGACAGATATCGCCCCCTAAGGGAAGCACTGTGAAACAGCGGAATAGCAGTAGTATGCACAGTATACAATAATACAGAAATGAACAGGCACTGAGTACTGGTATACAAATGGTTAATAGAATAATCAGTCCATCTCAGTTGTGTAGTTTGGCACGCCCAAGGTGTTAAAGGTGGAGAATACTCAACACCCACAGTATGGAAAACTGAAGAAAATGTCCAGCAAAGAGAAACCTGCCTCCCACCTGCTGTACGGCAATGGTAGCCCCCACGGGCGTATGAACAGAGCGAGTAGACTGCCAGAACTTTGAGCGAATAGCCCCCACGGGCGTAACGGAGATGACTGAGTTACCGGAGCTGAAACCACTAGCCCCCACGGGCGTCGTGGATGGAAACTGGATTGCAAGAGCTTGGGCCAGTAGCCCTACGGCCTATGGAGATGACTTATTACCAGAGCTTGAGCTTATAACCCAAACGAGCGTGATGGATTTGCAAGAGCTTGAGCCAATAACCCCATGGGCGAAAAAGAGAGACTGGATTGCAAGAGCTTGGATCAATAGCCCTACGGGCGTAACCACAGAGACGTGCACAGAAATAGCCAGAGCCGTGCGCCACCGGACTCGGTAATGAGCTACACCGGACTGCAAGGAGAGAACCGGCTCAGCACAAGACAACTTTCTGTATGGGCTGCGCGCCCTCACTGGAACACAGCTCTGCACGGGTTAATGGCAAATAGTTGTAACACAGCTCTGCAGTGGAGACAGCACAATAGTAGGAACACAGCACTGTACGGGTTAACAGCTCAGAAGTTGGAACGCAACTCTGCACGGACTGACAGCTCGGTAGTTAGGACACAGCTCTGCATGGGTTAACAGCTCGGTAGAGAAACACAGCTCAGCAGTGATCAGCTCAGTGGCAGGAATCAGCACAGCACGGAGCTGTAATGAACAGTAAGAGCACAGTCACTATGTCGCCGTGGTGACAAGGCAGGACAGGAACGGAGACCGGCCGCAGAGACCGGAACAGGAACGTCAGCAAGCTGGGTCAAATCACTGGGCAGGTTCTCAGACAAGCCGGATCAGGAAAACGAGCAGGAACGTCAGCCAGGCCTGGTCAGATCACGGAGCAGGTACCCAGGATCGTAGTCAGGGATAGCCAAGTCGGTAAACCGGAGATCAGGAACACAGCACAGCAAAACTGGGTCAGGAACACCACGAAAGGGCAAATGACAGGTGCCACTAGCCCAGAATAAAAAGGTCACCAGGGGCGGGCCAAACTGGCTCAACCAATCGGAGCGCAGCACAAGTGAGAGTGACAGCATGAGAAGCTGCACCGTGATAGTACCCCCCCTCAAAGGCCCCCTCTCCCAGCAGGAGGTCTTGGCTTCTGGGTGTATTTAGAGTGGAAGTTGCGCAATAATCTAGGTGCATGGAGGTCCTTGTGATCTACCCATGAACGTTCCTCAGGGCCATAGCCCTTCCAATGGACCAAATATTGCAACTTCCCCCTAAACCTCCTAGAATCAATGATGCTTTGTATCTCATATTCCTCTTGACCCTGAACATCCACCGGCCCAGGAACCACTGGAGAGGTAGTATAGAGATTGCATACCAAGGGTTTCAGCAGAGATACATGGAACGCATTATGTATACGCATAGATGCCGGTAGTTCCAAAGCGCAGGAAACAGGAACCACTCTACGGATAACTTTAAACGGACCAATGAATCTGGGAGCCAGCTTACTGGAGGGCACCTGCAAATTGAGATTTCTGGACGAGAGCCATATCCTGTCCCCAACCTGGAAAGAGACCGCTGGCAGCCGTCTGCGATTGGCATGCCGCTGTTGTCGCTGAAAGGACTGACCTAGGGTCCTCTGAACCTGTGCCCAAGTGGAGCGAAGCTGCTCAATATGCTCATCCAGAGCTGGAATCTGTTGCGCTTGAAATGAGTCCGGGAGCAGACACGGCTGGAACCCATAGTTGATAAGAAACGGGGAGCTCCCGGACGATGAATTAACTGCACAGTTCCTGGCGAACTCTGCCCACGGCAACAGGTCGGACCAATTATCGTGAAGATCGTTCACGAAGCAGCGCAAGAACTGCTCCAGTCCCTGATTGGCACGCTCGGCAGCTCCGTTGGTTTGGGGATGGTAGGCAGAGGAAAAGGACAACTGGATGCCCATCTGAGCGCAAAATGCCCTCCAAAATCTGGACACGAACTGGCTACCACAATCTGACACCACCACTCTGGGTACCCCGTGCAAGCGAAATACCTCCTTAGCAAAAACCATAGCTAGTTCCTGGGCCGACGGGAGACCAGAGAGGGGCACAAAATGAGCCATCTTAGAGAATCTGTCAACCACCATCAAGATAAACGAGTGCCCCTTAGAGACTGGCAGTTTCCCCAAAAAGTCAATGGAAATATGGGACCAGGGACGTTCACCATTAGGTACAGGTTGCAGCAGACCCACTGGGAGATGCCTAGGTGTCTTAGCACAGGCACAGATGGCACACGCTGCAGTAAACGCAGAACAATCGGCTCTGAGAGAAGGCCACCAAAATACTTGTGAGAGAGACCATATTAACTGATCCCTCCCAATGTGCCCAGCCGCCTTAGAGGAGTGGTAAGTCTCAAGCAGACGGGTACGGAAAGACTCATCCACAAAGCACTTGCCAACTGGAGTTTCGGGGGGTGCCCTTGCCTGAGATGCCAAAATCTCCTCCCCCAAAGGCGAGGTGATGCTGGTACGCACCGTAGCCAGGATGCGATCAGGCTGAATGATAGGCACAGGTTCTTCCTCCCTCTCAGTGTCCGAAGCAAATTGTCTGGACAGCGCATCTGCCTTGACATTCTTAGAACCAGGTAGATAGGACACTATAAAGTTAAACCGGGACAGGAACAGTGCCCACCTAGCCTGCTGGGAGGACAACCTCTTAGCTTCGGAGAGATATGTCAGGTTCTTATGATCGGTTAGGATCAATACTAGGTTCTGAGTGCCCTCCAGAAGGTGACGCCATTCCTTAAGTGCCAGGATAATGGCTAAGAGCTCCCTGTCACCAATCTCATAGTGGCTTTGGGCAACAGAGAGTTTCTTTGAGAAGAACCCGCAAGGTTTCAATGGACCATCTTCCACTGGTCGTTGGGAGAGCACTGCCCCGACCCCAACCTCAGAAGCATCGACTTCCAATGTAAATGGTAGGGCAGGGTTGGGGTGGGATAGTACTGGAGCTGAGGCAAAAGCGGACTTAAGTGTCTCGAAAGCGTTCTCCACAGCCTTGGACCATTGAGAGGGAGTAGCACCTTTACGTGTTAAGTCAGACAATGGTTTGACAATCGAGGAAAAGTTCTGAATGAATTTTCTATAATAACTGGCGAAGCCCAGAAGGCGTTGGATCGCTTTTAACCCTTTAGGGCGCTGCCACTGTAGTACTGCAGCCAACTTTTCCTGGTCCATAGCAATGCCATTAACTGAAATCACGAACCCCTGGAAGGGTACCTGGGACCTATGAAATTCGCATTTCTCAAGTTTACAGAATAGTTTGTTTTGCCGTAGTCGTGACAAAACCTCACAAACATCCTTAACGTGCTGCGTGGGGTTGGCAGAGTGAATTAAAATATCATCGAGATATACTACCACGCAGGATTGCAGCATATCACGAAGGATGTCATTAATGAATTCCTGGAATACTGCCGGTGCGTTAGATAGCCCAAAGGGCATAACCAGATATTCATAATGCCCAGATCTGGTATTGAATGCCGTCTTCCACTCATCTCCTGCCCTGATTCTGATTAGGTTGTAAGAAGCTCTGAGATCAAGTTTAGTGAAAATGGATGATCCCTTTAACCTGTCAAATAATTCGGTTATGAGTGGAATGGGGTAGGCATTCTTGGGCATCAGCTTATTCTACCCACGGTAATCAATACACAGCCTTAACTCGCCATTTTTCTTTTTTACAAAAAAGAATCCAGCACCAGCTGGAGAGGTAGACTTGCGAATAATCCCTCTCTTGAGGGCATCCTCTATGTACTCCTCCATAGCCCTAGTTTCCTCACAGGGCAGTGGATACGTGCGACCCCTAGGGGGCACCACCCCAGGGGCCAAATCAATAGCGCAATCATAGGGTCTATGCGAGGGCAAAGCGCTAGCCTCCCCCTTGCTGAATACGTCACTGAATTTCTGGTATTCAGCTGGCAAGAAGGGGGAGGTACAACAAATTTTGACAGGATGGGACAAGCAGTTCTTGACACAGTATTCAGACCAAGACTTAACCTCACACCTCTGCCAGTCAAACTGCGGGTTGTGTAATAGTAGCCAGGGAAACCCCAGTATAACTGCATGATGTGGAGAACGAATTATTTGGAAGCGTAAATCTTCCTTATGAAGGGCCCCAACAGTCATAGAAATAGGAATAGTCTCCATAGTGATGAAAGCCGGTTCAAGAGGACGACCATCGATGGCCTCAACGGCTAGTGGAGACTCCCTTTTGAGTAATGGAATCTTGTGTAATTCAGCAAAGGACTGGTCCATAAAATATCCTGCTGCACCGGAATCAACCAGTGCCATGACTGATACCGAAAGGTCTGCCCAAGAAAATGCCACCTGTATGGTGGGTTCTGTATGCAAGAATCAAGGGACTGCTGTACACCACCTAGGGCCTGTCCCTCAAGGTACCCTAGGTGCATCCGTTTCCTGGTTTTACAGGACATGTACGTAATAGGTGCCCAGCCTTGCCACAATACAAGCATAATCCCAGTCTTTTGCGGTTTGCCTGCTCCTCCTTAGTAAGTCTGGTGAACCCTAGCTGCATTGGTTCACTTGCCTCTGAGAACCGTTCAGGAGGAATGGGAGGAGAGGGTGGGTTAAAAGGAATACCCTGCCCAATATTTCTGGGTCTTGCCCTTCTAGCCAACCGTCTCTCGCGAATGCGAGAATCAATGAGCATAACATACTCTATGTAATCATCCAGGCCCCTGGGTAACTCCCTGGCAGCAATTTCATCTTTAATGGTACCGGACATGCCCTGAGCAAATGCTGCCACCAGTGCCTCATTGTTCCAACCAACCTCTGCTGCCAAGGTCCGGAATTCAATAGCGTAATCGCCCAATGTACGCTCGCCCTGCTGTATTTCCATTAACCTCTTGGCAGCAGAGGCAGTTCTGCCCGGAACCTCAAACACTTTACGGAACTGTTTTACGAACTCCTCAAAGTTCCGAGTACAGGGTTTGGCATTCTCCCAGAGAGGGTTGGCCCATGCCAGTGCTCTGCCCGTCAACAGGGAAATCATAAATCCAACCTTACTACGGTCGTTAGGAAATGCCTGGGGCGTTAATTCTAGAAAGATCTCCAACTGATTAATAAAGCCCCTGCATAGGTTAGGATGGCCATCATATCTTAGTGGTAACGGCGCCACCGCCGTTAGCCCTCTGGGAGGAGCCACAGACTGATTGTCCGGTGTTGTAACTGAGGGGACCACCGGATTTTGGTTTGGCTTATCAAGGTGTACAATTCGCTCAAGCAACGTCTGTAAGACCAATGGCAATTGGTCTAGGCGCTGTTCGTGAACATCCATTCTCCAGTGGATGTTTTGTGCATTACCTTCACCCTTACTGTCTGAGGTCATGGCCCTTTCGTACTGTCACGTTTTTCAAGACACTCAGACCAGTGGGTAAAAATAAAATGCAATTTATTTAAGAACAAAAATAATGACAGATCTCGCCCCCTTAAGGAAGCACTGTGAAACAGCGGAATAGCAGTAGTATGCACAGTATACAATAATACAAAAATTAACATGCACTGAGTACTGGTATACAAATGGTTAATAGAATAATCAGTCCGTCTCAGTTGTGTAGTTTGGCACGCCCAAGGTGTTAAAGGTGGAGAATACTCAACACCCACAGTCTGGAAAACTGAAGAAAATGTCAAGCAAAGAGAAACCTGCCTCCCACCTGCTGTACGGCAATGGTAGCCCCCACGGACGTATGAACAGAGCGAGTAGACTGCCAGAGCTTTCAGCGAATAGCCCCCACGGGCGTAACGGAGATGACTGAGTTACCGGAGCTGAAACCACTAGCCCCCACGGGCGTCGAGGATGGAAACTGGATTGCAAGAGCTTGGGCCAATAGCCCTACGGCCTATGGAGATGACTTATTACCAGAGCTTGAGCTTATAACCCAAACGTGCGTGATGGATTTGCAAGAGCTTGAGCCAATAACCCCACAGGCGAAATAGAGAGACTGGATTGCAAGAGCTTGGATCAATAGCCCTACGGGCGTAACCACAGAGACGTGCACAGAAATAGCCAGAGCCGTGCGCCACCGGGCACGGTAATGAGCTACACCGGGCTGCAAGGAGAGAACCGGCTCAGCACAAGGAAACTCTCTGTGTGGGCTGCGCGCCCTCACTGGAACACAGCTCTGCACAGGTTAATGGCAAATAGTTGTAACACAGCTCTGCACTGGAGACAGCACAATAGTAGGAACACAGCACTGTACGGGTTAACATCTCAGAAGTTGGAACGCAACTCTGCACGGACTGACAGCTCGGTAGTTAGGACACAGCTCTGCACGGGTTAACAGCTCGGTAGAGAAACACAGCTCAGCAGTGATCAGCTCAGTGGCAGGAATCAGCACAGCACGGAGCCGTAATAAACAGTAAGAGCACAGTCACTATGTCGCCATGGCGACAAGGCAGGACAGGAACGGAGACCGGCCACAGAGACCGGAACAGGAACGTCAGCAAGCCGGGTCGAATCACGGGGCAAGTTCTCAGGCAAGCCGGATCAGGAAACGAGCAGGAACGTCAGCCAGGCCGGGTCAGATCAAGGAGCAGGTACACAGGATCGTAGTCCGGGATAGCCAAGTCGGTAAACCGGAGATCAGGAACACAGCACAGCAAAACTGGCTCAGGAACACGAAAGGGCAAATGACAGGTGCCATTAGCCCAGAATAAAAAGGTCACCAGGGGCGGGCCAAACAGGCTCAACCAATAGGAGTGCAGCACAAGTGAGAGTGACAGCATGAGAAGCTGCACCGTGATAGCATATCCTTAGATGCAGCCACTGGCATTAGATAGCAAAGCCATATAGCTGTATCTGTGCAATTATACTCCACACTATGCATGTACTTCCTGAATATTGCAGATTTGCCCCTCTGTTTGCAGATACTGTCCCATATTCAACTGCTCCTTACCTCACCATTACGGTAACTGCTATTTGGTTTAAAGATAACTACTGGCAATGTAGCATTCAATCATATTACATTGCCTAAACTGGAGATGGATCCAGCCTGTTCGATGGTATTTGACAGAATACTTGACTGATGTATCCAATTTTAGATTTATGCTGCCTGCAAATCATTAGCTTCCCTATAGAGAACATACTTCCATTCCGGAGAATAATTTGTACATGTATTCACCATAGAGACCTCATTGTGAAAACTGATGGGTAATCCAGTTACAGCCTGCAAAAGAAGATTTGTTAGTTTGATGCTACAGTGTCCCAGAGGTGGGAATTTATTGCTGTTCTTTACTCTGAATGGCTTACTTTGACTGAATAAATTGCTAGGAAGGGGGAGCACAAGTTAAACAGATGACCATATAAGTGACAGCTTAGAGTAGGAGCAGAACGTAGTTTGCTGTTTGTTTTCAACTGCTCAAATACTGACTGTTTATTAGCAGACAAGCTGAGATAATAAAATGAGAGACTTGCCAAACAACTTGGGTTGAAGGTAAGGGCATATGTAGAACATAATATAAATATTTTGTAAATATTTTAGTTGAATAGCAGAGTTCTATGGCTTAGGTCAGAGTACAGGGAAATAGTTCAACGTGTGTGTCTTCTCTGTATTTGCTTTGGGTTTAAATTTACAAGAACTTTGTGGTGATGGGAATTAGAATGGATTGTCTGAGGTCCTAGAGAAGTGGGCCCTATCTAATAAATGTTTGTTAGGTATGGAATGAATTAATAGGTTTATTTATATAACTGCACTAGCTTATGCAGCACTTTAAAATGTGTTTGGACAATACAGGGTAACAAGAGCTTACAAAAATGAAATACTGCAAATGGGGTCCCTAATGGAAAGCTTACAATTTAAAGTGGTAAAGGGAGGAGAACATAAGGGTTAATTGCAGAATACAGTGCTTTATTTCTGGTCAGGATAGGGGATCATAAATAAGAAAATTATAAGAAGTTAGTCAGGGCCGGCGCCACCTATAGGCGAGGTAGGCGCCGGCCTAGGGCACACATCTACTGGGGGTGCAGGCATGCAGTGGAGAAGAGCTGCGCCCGCACGCACAACAGTCAGGTCTGTGTCGCTACTGCGCTCCCTCATCGCCGTCGGATGTTTAGTAATGCAGAGCGCACTGGGAGTCATGATCTCCCGGCGCGCTCTGCATTACTGAAGAGAAGACTGCGCGGGAGCTCCAGGTATGTGATGGGGGGCAAGTTGGAGCTGATGGGGGCAAGTTGGAGCTGAGGGGGCATAGTGGAGCTGGTGGGGGCAAGTTGGAGCGGATGGGGGCAAAGTGGAGCTAATGGGGGCAAAGTGGAGCTGGTGGGGGCAAGTTGGAGCTGATAGGGGGCAAGTTGGAGCTGGTGGGGGCAAAGTGGAGCTGATGGGGGCAAGTTGGAGCTGGTGGGGGCAAAGTGGAGCTGATGGGGGCAAAGTGGAGCCTGTGAGGGCAAGGTGGAGTTGGTGGGGGCAAGTTGGAGCTGGTGGAAGGCATCTCTTACAGGCATCTCCAGACCAGTGGCAGGACAATCATGAAAAAAGGTGGGGTATAAGTAGGTGGGGTATAAAGGGGTGGGGCACAAGGAGCGGAGCCAAATGGGCTGCAAAATTAGGTTTTGCCTAGGGTGGCAAAAAATCCTTGCACCAGCCCTGAAGTCATTGCCTTCTAACGTCTTGATTGCTTAATCCCCCATATAAAGTTGAGCACATTATCTGGTTAAGTTTATGAATCATACAAATTGTATTTATTTTTTTTATAATGAGAGACTAGCAAATTTAAATACATTTATTTCTACTTTCTTTATCATTTCAATAAGGATTTTCAGAAAGTGGTTGCATGATTTAAGCAAACAATAAATAACATACTTTTGGCAGCCCAATATACAAAACATGTTTATTCTTTGAACCAACAATTTCAATTACATATTCTATTAACAAAGAATATATGGGTTTTCCATTAACTCTGCACACTAGAGGTTTCTATTAAATCAGAACTTAAGGCTTTAAATAATTTGGCACATAATAAGTTAACAGTAATGTGCCTTCTAAGTTTCAGTATGCATACCCAAGGTCTTATGCTGACTTTACATACCCTTTAGAAAGAATGTTATGCATACTAATAAAGTGAACACTGAATACACATTCTCCATTGTTAAATTTAACACTGACCAAGCATTCCCTATTGAAAGCATTTTTATGCATACTAATGAGGTGAATACCAAGTACACCTTCCATCTTGAAAGTACTGTATTTACTCAAATAAAAGCGAGTTTTTGCCAGGCATTTTACCCTGTAAAAATAACTTTCCTTATATTTGAAGTCACATTTTAATGCAGGTGGGGAGGTGAGCAGTCTGATGTAACATCCATCCAGCAGGTGGCATGCTTGAATTGTCATCCTTTTCCTTGCTTGCCTCACCAAATGATTTCATGACCTACCGGGTGTTGAAATTCAATAGTACAACCAGGTGTGAGTGTGGAATTAGCACAGCAGCACACATGGTTGTATCATATAATTGTGCTTTGGAAGGCAGGTACTGAAACTGTATGGAGGGACATGTAAGGAAGAGGATGACTCCACTCTGCACAGATAGAAGGAGGACAGGAGTTTGAGAGGGATTAATGGACAGACACACAAACTACATAGTCTAGTGATATTAATTTTTTTGTTTTCTTCAAATCAAAATTAATATTTGAGAGGGTTACATTATATTTGGAGTTCAAAATATTCATGGAAATATGGTAGTTTTACACATACCATTTGCTTAAAAACTAAAAAAGATATAGATGAACCACAAAAACATCTCATCTGGACTTTTCCTGACTATATGTTATGTGTATTCATAATACAAATTACTAGGCATGGACCAGACTGGATACTGCTCTGTAATGCAACTTCCTGTAGCGACATCATCAACATTAGACTAAGTAATAAAGGTGGTCGTGGTCAAGTTCAAACAGTTGATCTGATTCCTTGAATCATCCACTCTATAATATGGAAGTGATGAATATTGTGAAGTATCATATTAAATATTGGGTAAGTAATTAAAATGAAATGTCTCATGTTTGCATATTCATCCTGGTTAAAATTATGTGAGACCACAGCACTGACTTAAAATGTTTTTGAATAAAGTAGAGTTGGGTATTTAGGAAAGTTGGGATGTAGTCTAACCACATGATTGGGAACCAATGGGGTGTTTGATGAGGCTTATTGTAAAAATGAAGGGTTTATCATAATTGAGAAATTATTAGTTTTATTAATTTAGGCAGATTTGGGTAGAACTTTAATAACAGGTGTCATAAATTATGCTGCAGAGGCTTTAGTCACACCCTCCAGCTCCTTTGTCATCTTGTGGGATGGTCTCACCATCACCATCTAACAAAGGAATTGTTTATTGTATAACTGAAGGTAGAGATAAAATTGCAAAGCAATGTGTTGCATAACCCTCTGGCACTAAAAGGTTCGCGGTCCTGACCACAGAGGGTGGCCCATCTGAACTTTTCAACAAATCGTTTGTTTAGGAAATTAGCAAGTTCACATAAACTAGCAGACCAGGAAAGCCTAACCATCTGCCTGCCACTACCATATACCTTGAGAATAGTTGTATTTTAAATATCAGTATTTAAGCAATGAGTAGCAGTCGTCCTATAACTGTGCACTTTTGTATGAATAAACTTGAATAAATGTTTTTGCATTGCTTTTTTATTACTTCTAAAAAAATACAGATTTTTTTAAAATAGCTTACAGGCTATATTTCATCATAATTTATAATCAAAAAAAATTGAGGCCCTCGCACATATGGGTTTATGATCATATGGCCCATGACTGAAACGTGGACAACCTTAACATATACACAGTTATCAGATTAAACCAATAACATAATGCTTACTGATTTGAGTGATACTTTCTGTTATCAGTCCATTTCTACTACTTTTATTTTACAATAATCTTATAATTCTAGGCATCCATAAAAATGCAATATCCTTAAATATAATCTGATGGTAACAGTGGTTTATGAGATGTATTTTAAGGATACATTTAGGTACATATAGGGGTGCCTTATCAGGGAAAATCGGATTTGCTTGTGGTAACCCACTTTATTCACTCCCATGTCACAGACTGGCCAATAGCCCTTATGTTAAAATGATTTTGAATGATAAAGTATCCCCCCTCCCACCCCTTTTACTGATGTAACACTGCTCAGCTCAGAGCAGCAAGACTGCCCATATGGATCTCAGAGAGGGACAATATTCACTTATAATAAGGGAAAAACCTGTAAAGGGGGGCAGGGTTTTCATTGTTCTCGCGTTAAGAAGATTGTCCCTTGCTGTGAGCTGTCTGGTCTCAAGACCAGATTACACATCTGAGGGGAGGTGGCTTACACTAGGTAAAAGGGGCAGGAGGGTGAAACTGTATCCTTCAATTACTCTTGTACTACAACTCTGACAGTACTGAAATAACACTCTCTATGACTCAAATACTATGAAGATTAATTGGAGTTGCTGTTTTGTGAAACATTACTATCCCTTTAAGGTCTCTCTTCCTTTTTTCATTTACAACTGTGCCATTATTGAACAACTGCACTTCCAGCAATTCTACTCAAATGTACAGTGAGTTTCACCTTTCTAGCTGTTTAAGCCATGGGTGGACATCCTGCAGTATTTCTACTTTTGTTGGACTACAACTACAGCATAGTCGATATAGCTAGAAAGGAGAAAAAAAGTTGGACTAATTTGAGAATTCTTATTGTTTCTGTCACTCTGGCCTCCAACATGCTGTGATACTCCCTACTGCATCTGTCACCCTGGCAACTATTAGTTCTGGTGCTATCTACTGTGTCTTTCTGGCCTCCAAGTTGCTGTGATTCTTCCTACTGTATCTGTCACTCTGGCTTCTAGACTGCTGGGAAACTCCTTACTTGGTCTGTCACTGGATAACCTTCTTTGATGCTTTGTAGTTCCTACTGTGTTTGTCACTCTGATCTCCAACCTGATATGACATTTCTTACTGTGTCATCACATGGGTCTTCAACATGTTGTGTTCCTTCCTAATTTCTAGTGTGTATGCCACTCTGTCCTCCAAACTGCTGTGATATGTCCTACCGTATCAGTCATTCTGACTTCTACTACTTCAGATATTTCTTACTCTGTCACTATAACCCTCAACTTTCTGTGATATGATCTACTGTGTCTGTTACTCTGGGAGGAGAGGGAGGATAGGGTGGGTCAGGATCATGAGGAGATGGCTCCCTTTGAGGCCTCCGCAGGCTCTCAGCGGCAGAGGGTCTCCCCCTGGCTATGGCATCCACCTGCATAGGTTTGCTACCATCAAAACCCAGTCCCGGAAACATGGGAGGCGAGGGAGGATAGGCTGGGCCAGTATAAAAAGCAGGACCTCTCTTTGAGGACCTCCACAGGTACTCCTTAAACGAGGGTCGTTCACTGATTCTGGAATCTACCAGGATACAGAATTCAATCAGTAAGTCCAAATCCTTAGGTAGATTGCAGGCCGCGATCTCATCCTTCATAGTATAATTGAGCCCTTGAAAAAAAACGGCAATCAGGGCCTCATTATTCCAGTCAACTTCGGCTGCATGGGTGCGGAACTCAATTGCATAGTTGGCCACTGTGCAGTTACCCTGACGTAGGGTCATAAGATGCTTGGATGCCAAGGCCACGAGGCCTGGCCTATCAATAACTTGTCAAAATGATTTCACAAATTCAAATAAATTGTGAACAATTGGTTTGTTCGTCTCCCATAGTGGATTGGCCCATGCCAGTGCCCTGCCCGTGAGGAGAGTTATAAGAAAACCAACTTTACTGCGCTCATTAGGAAAAGCATCTGGTACCAACTTGAAATATATGCCCAGCTGATTAAGATAGCCACTGCAACCACCTGGATCCCCACCTTACCGCTGTGGGAGCTAAGCGGAACCTGTCAACCTCTTGACCATGCCTGCGTCAGGAGAGGTTGTAACTACTTGTGCCTGGGAGGGTTCGGGAGGGGCCATCAGTTGAGTACATATTTGTTTAAGGTTAGCAGTCTGCTGTGAGACTGTCTGCATGGCCAAAGACAACTGATCGAGTTGTTGACTCAGTGTCTCCATCCTTTCCAGGATGCTTTGAAAAACTGCATTACTATCACTGTCTGAACTCATGTCCTTTGCATACTGTCATGGTTCCCAGAGACGTTCAAGGGTCAGAACGGTATAGTTAAATGCAATTTATTGACAACCGAAAGGTAAGCAAAATATATACAATATATACAGCAGGAACAAGCAGGCCAGCAAGCTCTGCTATCAGGAATAGTAGGCTGCCGAGCCGGACCAATCTGCTGGAGACTAAGCCTAAGCCACTGGTAGTCTCTGCTGGAGCCAGGAGTAGGAACAGGAACAGGAACACAGGATCTTGATCCCACATAGTAGGTGTACCGACTCAAGCCTGTAGTCAGTAGGGAGCCACAGGTCCGCACTAGGTTGGGTGTCTGCTAGGTACAAGGAACAAAGTAAGAGTAGTCAGACAGAGACACAAGTCAGCACCAGAGGGGTTAGTCAGATAAGCCAGGTCATACACAGTTCAGGTAGTCAGCCAGAGTCACTGGTCTGCACCAGGTTTGGTGTCCACTGTAGGGATAATCAAAAGAATAGTTAGACAAAGCCATAGGTCAGCACCAGGTTGGTTGATAAACTAGCCAGGTCATACACAGAGCCCAAGGTAATAGAACTGCTATGAACAGCAACGCAAGGGCAACTGAGTCAGGACTCAGTCTGCCTTTTAAACCCCTCCACAGGAAGTAGGTAGGAGGAGCAGCTCAGAGGGAGGAAGTAGGTAGGAGGAGACTACAGGAAGCAAAACACATAAAACAGAGGCCTGCTGCATGCTTGAAGCCTCAAATTGTAGTATACCTAATCCGGAGTGTGAGCTCACTAATAAGTTAATGTACAATTTTGCTGCAGTTGATTCGAGTTGGTAATGAGAGGTCCACATTCCCGTCTTACCTGCGCATCACAACGCAGACGGCCGGATATAATCTCCCGTCTCTTCAGGAACCAGACATGCAACCAAAATAACAGAACAAATTGTTACAGGTTAGGAACAAGCGAATATGTTCCTAGTACATTCTCGACAGCAAGTGGAATGATCAAAAACAAGTCTAACAATATTGGAACATTTTGTCGATGGATGATACATTACCAGACACTTTTAAAACAGCACCGTTATTGAGCTACAAAAAAGGAGCAAGTCTGAAGGATTTATTATTCCTGACGGATCCCGAACATTGTTACAATAAACAAAACAACACCACTTGGTTACATAAACCAAAAATGGGATGTTACTGCTGTCCAAACTGTGTAACCTGCAGATATATGCAAACAGGTGAACAATTCAGAAATCCACTCACAGGTGAAATCTTTAAGATAAATTACAGACTTTCTTGTACAAGCACTTTTCTGGTTTATATCATCCAATGTCCATGTGAAAAACTATGTGTTGGCCTTACGACGTGTACATTTAAAGAAAGGATGGACAACCATTGAGCCACAATCACAAAAGTGCTCGCAGGTTTTAAGAGTGATAAACCTATTACTAAACATTAGCAAGAATATAAACATATGTTATCATTCATGAAATGCACGATCATTCATCACGTTCCACCACCAAGAAGAGGTGTGACAGAAAGCGATTATTACATCAACGGGAAACCAAATGGATTTACAGATTGCAGTCTATATCCCCATCAGGATTGAATGAAAAACTCTTCCTCAGCAGCTTTTACTAATCTGGAATATGAGGACTTTTTGACCCTTTGGACCTAGTGGTGTCTTATACATCTGAGAACACCACACAAGTATGGGTTACCTACTCAGTAGGTAATTGGGACTTTAGGCTATCAGGTTTTTCTTCTCTTTGCCTGGGGTGACCTCCTTGGTAAACTGGATTGAGAGACTTTGGAGCCATAACCTCTACCGTGGCAGAAGGATGTCTATATACCTCAATGATATATTCCTCACTATAAGTATGAGTTTGGCTTCTTCAAACAAGGGATGTAGGGATCATACTGCTTTGGATTATCCGAATGAATGGGCAACTGAACATTGAACTGTGCACTAAATCCAGTGGATTATCCACATCAATGAACAATGGGATATTGAATTTATTACAACATTCATTACTGGATTGGATGATTATGGCACATCTAGGGACACTGGGACAGTGTCAACAAATAATAGATGTACAGTACCCTTTGGTAAGGACAAAGGGTACCTAAGACATATGAGATAATTTTTTAACCCCAGGTATTGCCTTTGGATATACATGGTAATTATAGACTGTACTTTGAGTCATTCCTTTCATTACGGATGTTTTATAAATGGGTTACATTAAGGGCCAGATTCATTGTGAAGCACACAGATAATAGTTTGATACCTTGTAGCGTTATACTATTTTATAGGGCAGATTCTTACTTTGGTGTAACGGAGGCAGGGCTGGTGTAAGGATTTTTGCCACCCTAGGCAAAACCTTATTTTGCCGCCCCTTTGCTCCTCCCCTTGTCCCACCCCTTTATACCCCGCCTACTTATACCCCATCTAGTACTTGCCTCATCAGCTCCACTTTGCCCCCACCAGCTCCACTTTGCCCCTATCAGCTCCACTTTTACCCCTATCAGCGCCAACTTGCCCCCACCAGTTCCACTTTGCCCCACCAGCTCCAACTTGTCCCCACCAGCTCCAAATTGCCCCCATCAGCTCCAACTTGCCCCCACCAGCTCCACTTTGCCCATCCAGATCCAACTTGCCCCCTACTAGCTCCACTTTGCCCTCTATCAGCTCCAACTTGCCCCCACCAGCTCCACTTTGCCCTCCACCAGCTCCAACTTGCCCCCCATCAGCCCCAACTTGCCCCCCATCACAGACCTATAGCTGGATCTCCCGCACGGTCTTCTCTTCAATAATGTAGAGCGCGCTGGGAGATGTGGACTCCCAACGCGCTCTACATTATTAAAGAGCCGACATCGATGAGAGAGCACAGCAGCTAGGGCAGAGCATGACACGGTTGTACACGCCTAGTAGACAGACCTCAATGACAGGTCCCGCCTCCTGGGCCTGATGACACCAGCCCTGGGCACAGCTCTTCTCTGCTGCATACCTGTGCCCCCAGTACATGTGCACCCTAGGCCGGCGCCTACCTCGCCTATAGGTGGTGCCGGCCCTGAACAGAGGGAACAGTAGATGGATCAACTCTATCGGTCTGCTTTGTGATGCGCAGGCAGTAGTCCATCTTCGCTTGTTCCTAACCTGTAACAATTTGTTGTTATTTTTGTTGCATGTCTAGTTCCTGATGAGATGGGAGGTTATGTCTGGCCGTCTACGTTGCAATGCACAGGTAAGACGGGAATGGGAACCTCTCATTACCAACTAGAATTGACTGCAGAAAAATTGTACATTAGCTTATTAGTCAGCTCACACTCTGTATTACGTATACTACAATATAGGCGCAGAACGCTTTATATTTTAGTTATTATGTACCAAGACAGTTTATTAATTGATGTGATCCGATAGTGGTTCTTGTTGACATGTCAACAAGGACGGGCTCTTACAGGGAACCTCGGAACAAATAGAGGGGAACAATTGAACTTTGAACTTAATCATCTAATATAATACATATTGTGTCCACTGCTTATTTCCTGTTTGTCCAATTCTTTCATTGCTATATATTTCGATGGAGTATTATAGGATGATGGACATTAGTGTTGTTATCAGATTAAAATATATGCTGTTGATTTTATTATGCACTATACACTTATACGGGGATCAGGTATTTTATCCTTGTCACATAGGTGTAAGTCTGTTCACTTTATTTGACTTATTTTCGTTTTCCCTTCCCTGGGGTATGATGTCATTTTGGCACCATAGGTATTTATATGGACTATTCCAGTTTATTCTGTAAGCATCTTGACAAAGGCCCACAGAAGTGCCGAAACGTTGATGGAATAAACTATCACTGATTGTTCACCTTCTAAAAGTCCTGTGAGTGCGTTCTTCCTTTTTTGTAATACATATATATATATATATATATATATATATATATATATATATATATATATATATATATATATATATTACATATTAAGTGTTACTATCCCTTAAATAAATAGTTGAATTTAAAATGAACAAACTAGATCTTGAGTGATTCTTCTAAGTGTTCTATGATAAACAATGCTCATTGATACCTAAGATAACCTGAATATAAATTGCTGTTTAAAATTTATGACTGTAAAGTCCTCATACAGTATCTACATCTCCCGTGACATTAAACTGTCACATATTATTTACTGGGGTGAAAAAGTTCAAAAAGATGTATCTCAACAAACAACAATTGAACACTCAGGCTTTATTAATATGTGCCATTTGTTGAAGTGGCATGAATAAAAATTGACTTATGTAGATGTGTGGAATTTTAAAATTTGGGTTGAGCCAGACAGGCCAGCGTGAAAGCCAGAGGTTAAAGAGGTGCAGGACTGCCTATGACTTACTGTCATTTTGTTAAAAAGAATATCTTTGTAGTGTAGAACTTCCTGGCACTGAGATAAATATTAATGATTATAGGTACATGTGCCCCAAACTGGGTTCTAGTTTAAGATGCTGTCAACGACAATTATAAGTAACCATTTGAGTGCCAGAGAAGTAATGAAAGCATTGTGTATAAATACATTCTGTACCACTCTGCCACTCAAAGAGTTAGAGTAATATAATTCTGGAATTTAGCCCTTCTCAGCCAGTGCCTAGCAATGCCCCTGCATTTAATCCATTAAATACCAGAGTGGTGTCAAATGCATCTGTAACGGATAACACTCTGTTACTGAAAACTGTTTTCTGGGCGCACAAATTCTCAGCCCATTATTACAGATGGTCGAGAACTTTTAAGACCTTATGCAGTGCTTAGAAGCGTTGGTGACGCTCGGAGTGGCCATTGCCAAGAGACTAAACTTGCAAGGCTGTCTGGGCTGGGAAATACACCGGGTTTACACATTCACCAACAACTAGTTGGAGATCCCTGTCTCGTTCGAACCGTTGACACTGCGTTGAACACTGGGCGGTGGGGACAGTGGGGAGCTGCATGATTGGCTGAATCCCTGAGCAGGATATTTAAAGGTCTTTCATAGACTTAACATGGAGAAAAGTTGGCGGCTCAGGGATTGGTCGACCAGCGGACACACTGTAGCATCTGATTGGCCAGGGTTGAAGTGGTATATTCAAACTAGTCGACGAATTGCTTCACCCCCTGGCCATTGTCCCCAGAATGTGTATTCCAGCCCCTCAAGCTTTTTGTCCAGTTGTTTATCCTAGCCCAAGACCCTTTGTGTATAAATCCAATCACGCCTACCCTATTGTGTAAACCTGAACCATCTGCTGTTGGTTCTTTGTATTATGTTTTATGATTACATTATCCCTATGAATACTCCCATTGTGCTATGTCTTCACCATTTGCTGTGACCTATTGTATCTACTGTGATTGTATAATGTCTCCTCTACTGGCTCCAAGTTAATGTAGTTGAAATTGTATAAATAAGCTGTGTTTCCAAATAAAATAGAGTTAGTTGCTTTGAACTAAGACGGAGTCTCTATGTGTCGTCATTTTTTGGATGATGTTAAGAGTCCTGTCTAACTCCCATCCAGGAGAGGTATTCCGTGTGGATGACCTTCTTCATCCAGATACCTGCAAATTCAACCTGACGCTTGGAGACTTGCCGACTTGATGCCTGGGGGATTCGCCGACTTCAAGGACAGAAGGTGGTGATTTTGCTGGATTCTGTCAAGTCAACTCCTCAGACCATCGACGTCGACCCTGCTGGTTTTTTCTACCTCGACACAGAGTCGACGGCGTAGGATTGGCGAGCTCTCAATCAGTCGAGCAATCCGGCTACCATTTGACCAGCAGATATGACTCAGATCAGCCGACGTTAGGAAGGAGAGACCCGGAATGATGGCCCAGGACTTCCCGGCGTCTTGGGATTCTGTTACACTGCCACTAAAAGAGTTAGAGTAATATAATTCTGTAATTTAGCCCTTCTCAGTCAGTACCTAGCAATGCCCCTGCATTTAATCCATTAAGTACCAGAGTGATGTCAAATGCACCATAATCTCCACTGGCAAGGAGAAGACATGGAACAATGTTGTTGTAAACCAACTCCATCATAGGCTAAAAATCCAGTTCATTTAAATGGGACTTTGAACCTCTTGAATGCTAACAAGGTCTCCAACACGTTGCTTTGCAATGCTTTGCAGACCTCTCTCACTCACCCCATTTAATAGTGTTTAAATTCTGATAAATTCTGTTATATAGCGTATATATATATATATATATATATATATATATATATATATATATACTCTAGGAAAAACTTTATTAATAAAAAAAAAAAATTGTCCCATTCCTAAAACTGTTTATAAAAGGAATTCTTTGTTATTTATAGCCGTTAACCCTTTGAGTGCCAGAGGGGTTCCCCCCTTCTTTCCCTTGGGTTTGATTAGGAGATAGCGCTTCCTTTTAGGCATTAGAGGAGAAGAAAAACCTCCTAATTATAACTGTCCATTTACCTTACTATGGCCAGAAACATGTTATGGCCCCCCATGATTTTTTTTACTTTTGCTTAACCCTTTGAGTGCTGGAAAAGATTCCAGTGCATTGCGATAAAAAAAAAATCCATATTTAAATGCATGAGAATGTTCAGAGTTTTTATTTGTCCACTGTGGTTCAGTTATCTTGCGCCAGTTCTTTGTACATTGGCCTCAAAGGGTTCAATAAATTGGTTAACCCCACAGATTAACTACATATTTTTTAGGATGATTTAGTTTTTTTTTTTGTATTCTTGAAAACTTTAATAAATAACCAATCTTAATAGTAATGCAGACTTTTTTGTGACAAGTTTTCATGTAAAGGAACTTACTTAGCTGTACGTTTCTGAGAACAATCCCCTTTTCAATGAAAATGATAGACCTCTGTAATATCTCTTGTCTATATATGTAAAATGGAAACACTTCTGACAGATTCTGTGTTAAAAGCCTTCTTTTCCAGTGGCGTAACAATAGGGGTCGCAGCGGTCGCACCTGCAACCGGGCCCCTCACTCCAGGGGCCCGGCCACCACCTGCGACCCCCTCGCCCACAGCAGTTACTTACCTGATCTCCCACTCGGTGCGCCGCTGTAGTAATACAGAGCGCTGGGAGATGACATCATCTCCCAGCCTCTGCATTACTACAGCGATGCGCGGGAGCTCTGGTTGCAGAGATCTGTGCTGAAGGAGGCACAGATCTGTAAAGAAACTCCGCTAGACCACCAGGGACTGGAGGTAGGGGAAATGTGAATATGGGGGCATTGTGGAGATGAAGGGGGCATTGTGGAGATGGAAGGGGGCATTGTGGAAGGGGGCATTGCCAGATGAGATGAAGGGGGCATTGTGGAAGGGGCATTGTGGAGATGAAGGGGGCAATGTGGAGATGAAGGGGGCATTGTGGAGATGAGATGAAGGGGGCATTGTGGAGATGAAGGGGGCATTGTGGAAGGGGCATTGTGGAGATGAAGGGGGCAATGTGGAAGGGGCAGTGGGGATGAGGGGGCCAATGTGGGTGGGGGGGCCCCATGGCAATTCTTGCACCAGGGCCCGGTGGCTTCTAGTTACACCTCTGCTCTTGTCTGACCAAATGCACAGTAAAACTGGAACCCCCTATAAAGTGATAGTAATACTTGAAATTCAAACCATTTAATTCTGTAGATATTTACAAAATAAACTAATTGCACCGTTTCCGATCTCCCAAACCTTTATAATTTGGGAGATATAAGTCTGCACAGTTCCCCCATCCCTCCCCCTGTGCTGACATCAGCTTTAAAACTTACAGTCAGAGATTGCAGTCCATAAACCGTCCTGTAGCTCTTCAGCAGAGCTGTGATTGCGGTAGTTACAAAGAAATACTTCATTTGAACCTTCTATAACGTGTGCCTGGTTTGCAAGCACACGTTGTAGACAAATCAAATTAAGTATTTCTTTGTAACTACCGCAATCACAGCTCTGCTGAAGAGCTACAGGACGGTTTATGGACTGCAATCTCTGACTGTAAGTTTTAAAGCTGATGTCAGCACAGGGGGAGGGACCAGATAAACGAGTTTGACGTGCCGTCCCACGTGACTGATCACGTGGGGCGGCACATCGAAAGGAGGACTGAAAGAGATCGTTCCAGTCTTGGAGCGATCAATTTCAGTCCACAGTATTACTCACCGTGCTCCTGCAGTAAAAGTACGTGACGTACCAGGACCGTCACTGGTCCTTAAGTGCCAGACCAGCATGACGGTACGGGTACGTCACAGGACGCGAAGGGGTTAAGGACACCTTTATATACCAGTGTTTTTTAAATGGGAGAGTGGTTGTGCTTGTTGTTTCTAACTAGTGTTTTTCTTGTTTTCTTTAGCTCCTGTGTTTTGTGCCTCCATTTTCTCAGAGTTCACTCTTCTGTTTTATTACATACTAATTGAAAAGCCCGTTTACATGGGCCACAGTGCCACTGCTGCAGTCATGTGCAGTAGAGACTGCCCGCGCTGCGGCTGATATGGAGCTGGGGGGCTCCGAATTCAGACCAGAGTCCTCTCTGCACACCTTCCTGAGACCACCAACGATCCCAGGAAGGTGCCAGAGAGAACTTTGGTCTGAATTCGGGGCGACCTGCTCCGTGTCAGCCACGGAGTGGGCAGTCTGTACTGCACATGACTGCAGCGCACACAGTCGTCTCTACTGTGCATGACAGCTTCTGACAAACCTCCTAGCGAATTATAATATAGGATGTTATTAGCACCTGTAGAGGATATGGTGTGGGAGGAGCAGCCTGAAATATGTTGATCATGTTCATGTGAATGTTTACTGCATCTGAGGCAGTGTTTTATCCCAGAGGCTTGTTTGCTGACTACTATTTGGTTCTCAGACACTTTACTTATGAATACCCACATGTGAGGGTGATTCGACATCTTCTTATCTGAGGTTTGATTTGCTACATGGATTGTATGGGTGCAAGTACATGTACAACTTAGGTTTTTGTTTTTCCTTTCATGAGGTGTCATAGGACCCCACTTTCAGTGTTTCAATTTGCAAAGCACTTGTAACCCTGGATTGCCCAAATCCTTAAATTGTAAAGCTCTGATACACATGTGGCACTATATAAATAAAAGCTTCAGTTCACAAGTTGGGCTGTTTCTGAAGTAGGATCCTCTTTGCAGAATTCAGAAGAAAAGCTTCCTCAGAAGATCTGGTCTGGAGCCCAAGAAAATAGAGTCCCTTACTGCAACTTCTCGGGAGTCCCAGGATGGGTGGTTGCCAGCAACTAATATAGATCTCACAATAGAGACTGAGGGGAAAATGAGTGGTTAGGTGGAAAAAGAAGAATCACCACTAGAGGGCAACAGTGCCAGGTTCAGCTGGCAGCAATGGGAAACAGAGCAGCTGGGGACCCACAAGCACTTAAGTGGATGGAGAGCAGGACCCAGCAGGGAGGTAGATCAGCTACATATCAGGTGCATTACTTGCTACTAGTTGTACAGCTGAAGAACAACTAGCTTTACCAGCAAATAGAATAGAATTGGCAGTGTGGAAGAAACCAAGTGATCATCAAGTGTTTCTCCCTCACTTTTGCCATTTGCTGTTTCTCTCCATTTTGCTGCATACTTATATCATAGGCTAACCAGTTCTCATACCATGGTCCAGGGTTGCTACAAGCCACACTCCAGGAAAGCACTAGTGAGGAGTTATCTCACTGCAGAAACCTGACTGGGGACAGTGATCACTGCAGATAATTCTTTAGGGGCATTGTCAGAATTAATGAACACACTTCCCAGGGGGACGTGATTTTTGACAGGTATATCCATGGAGGCAAAGCCTCCTAGCCCGCTTATCTCAAAATCCATACATGGGTGACTTGGGAGCAAAGTCCTCCTGGCCATTCCTGTCAAAATCAATGTACATACTTCCCACAGAGTGGTGATTCTCACAGGAGTGGGTAGAGGGAGAAGGCATCCTGCCCACTACTGGCAAAATCACTGCAGGGATAATGCATGGCTTTAACTTTTGCCAGTCGTGGATCTTATTCTTACTATCACACCAACCCATTAGCCTCTTCTTTTCCTCCTCCTGCCCTCCCTTTTGCCACTTATTATGTCCTTCCTGACCTCTCTTTGCCACTTACTGTGTTCCTTCCTCACTTTTGCCACTTGTTGTCTATTCATTTTGCCACTTAACTGTGTCCTACCCAACCTTTCGCTGTTTATTGTGTCTCCACCTCCATTCTTAACTCACTTTCACTGCTTATTGTGTTCTTCCCTTTCACCACTTACTGTATCGTACCTCCCGCCCTCCCTTTTGCCTCTTACTGTGTTCATTCCTTTTGCAGCTAATGTCTCCTTCCCTCCCATTTGTAACTTACTGTCTCCTATCCTTCAACACTTACTGTCTCCTATTCTCCCTTTCACCTCTTACCGTGTCCTTCCCACCCACACTACTCTTCCTGTCTGTGGAGGAGTCACTGTAATACTGTATGATGGCTAAATAAGCTTCTTCCAACACAGATGAAGAAAGTAACATCACAACAGATGCGGTAAGAGTGGGTGAATGTGTATATATGCGTGTGTATCTTTGTGCATGGACAAAATCTAAAAAGATGAACATGCCTGAAAAGTAAAACTAAGATTGTATTTCATTATCAAAAAGTACTCTCCATCACCACATTTAGACCCTCTGAGTGTAAAGTTCTTAAGGAACTTTAATGTCTGAATTCTGTTGTAATATATATTTAACATGTTTGATAGGTATGACGGACAGGATACTTCCCACGTTTCACTATACAATATCTAAACACAATGTGATGTAGATATCTCTTCTTCACATTTTTATGTGGTCCAGCCAACATATTGGGCTCCACAAATTACTAATGATCTACACACACAGCAAAGGACAAAGGCCACTAAAGTATAGTAATCCTACTAGACCTTTCTGTCACCTTTTGACACTTTTGATTACACACACTTACTAGACACACTACACACACTTGGTATCCATGACATAGCTCTAGAATGGATTACCTCCTATCTCTCGAACCATGGTTTTAGTGGTTATTTTTGTTAATCCACTGCCCCTACCCCATGACCTCTCAGTGGGTGTACCCCTACAATCAGTCCAGGGAACACATCTCTTTTCTTTTTTATACCTTCTCATTTGTTGACCTTATTTCATACCTTGGCTTTAATTACCATCTACATAGATGACATAGAACTCTACCTCTCTTCCCAGACTTCATTCCAGCTGTACAGTCTCATGGCAATCTTATCATGGATGGGCCACCGCCATCTTAAACTCAATTTGGCTAAGAGAGAATTTGTTGTATTTCCTCCTAAATCCTGCCCCAACCCCTTTCTCAATCATTTAATACATCTGATAAAGAGAGAGCTCTATCACCTGGCGAGGGATAATCTTCAGTAAGCAAAAGGAAAATCCTGCCCTCCTTCATCAATATAGACATTACTATTCCTTTAAATGTAAAGGGAAAGTATCACTTAAGATATAAAAAAAATATACCTTGTAGGGTGTTTCCAGCTGAATAAATGAAGTGTTTCTGCTGCTGTTATGTGTCTCATTCAAAAGTTGTTATTGAACAAATAGAAGTAGAAATAATGAATAATAATAATAATAATTTTTGTGCAGTATGTACATGACCTTTACATTTTATGAGGAAGTTGTTGATACTGCTGTCTATTGATATCTTCTTTTATTCAGCAGCAATAACCCTACAAAATATATCTTTTTTCATCACTGTTCCTGTCATCTTAATAATAATGCATTGGGGGTTATGCACTAAAATGTGATAAAGAGGTGATAAAAGGGAGATAACTTCTCCAGTTCCTATATTATTCTATGGAGCCAATGCACTAAGATTTCTCCAGCTTTGGAGATCTTAGTGCATATAACATAGAATATCTCCATGTTATCACATCTTTATCATGGCTTAGTGCATAACCCCCATAGTATCGTAGTTTTAGTTGTTTCTAGTGTTATTTTATTAGATGTGTTTTATTAGATGTGGCATTCAAAGTGTTGTATATTTTTGCTTTATGACAATAGTAAACAAAAAAGTAAACAAAAATAGGTGATTTCTGTTAAGCAGATGGCATAGGTAAATAGATATTCAAGATTCAGAAGGCATTAATTAAGCCCTTATAACCATCCATATGTTTCTAATTTCTGGAATATGCAATTGGTTTTCCATGCAGTTTGTTGTCACTTTAAATATACATTTATTCAACACATTTGTTAAATTAATTATTACAGTTCTCACTGAATGAAGAAAAGGAGGAGAAATTCATGGATAACCTATGATTTACTACCCCCTCCCCCATGCTTTACAAACAATGGTTCACTTTTAAAATGTTGCATGCAAAATAACGTGCAACTACAGGAGAAGTCATCATGTCGCCATGATTAAAAGGGTAACATGAGAATTTCACATTGCAGGACAGCGTGAGATTCTCAAGTCACACCTTCAAATGGTACCTTCAAGTTCCATCATCCTTAGCACCCAATGGTAAAGCTGTTTCTGGTATTCCCACTGGTGATCTGATATGTGACCATGCTATTCACTGGATCCCCATGGTCTCTTGCCTCATCCCCAAAAGTATAAAACTCCACGTTTTCTCTGTCTAGTTCTGAGGACACTGAAGTGTAGATTGTACATGGAACAGCGATCAAGTAAGCCGCTCCAGCCTCTCTCTCCCCTTCTGAGTGCTCCTCTCCTCCCTGTCATTCTGCACGCAAGAAAGGGGAGAGAGAGGCTGGAGCATCAGCAAGGTCTCTCCCAGGAAATTTCAAGGCTGGCAGGGTTTTCCATATGTACTGTCCAAGGTCTTTTGAAGAAGCACAAAGAAACAGGCAACATTGAGGACCATAGATGCAGTGGTAGGTCAAGGAAATAGTGCAGCAAATGAAAGACACATCATGCTTATTTACCTTCACAATTGGCAGATGTCCAGCAGTGTCATCAGCTCAGAACTGGCAGAAAACAGTGGGATCCTCGTACACCCATCTACAGTCCAGAGAAGTCTGGTTAGAAGTGGTCTTCATGGAAGGCTTGCGTCCAAAAATCCATTCGTCCAATGTGGAAACAAGGCCAAGCAACTCAACTATACACGAAAACACAGGAAATGGGGTGCAGAAAAATGGCAGCAGGTATTCTGAACTGATGAGTCAAAAATTTAAATAATTGACTGTAGCAGAAGGCAGTTTTGTTGGCCGAAGAGCTGGAAAGTGGTACAAGAATGAGTGTCTGCAGGCAACAGTGAAGCATGGTGGAGGTTCCTTTCAAGTCTGAGGCTGCATTTCTGCAAATGGAGTTGGAGATTTGGTCAGAATTAATGGTATCCTCAATGATGAGAAGTACAGGCAGACACTTATCCATAATGCAGTAGCATCAGGGAGGCATCTGAACCCCAAATGTATTCTGCAGCGTGACAATGACCCCAAACATACAGCCAAAGTAATTAAGAACTATCTTAAGTGTAAAGAAAAACAAGGAGTCCTGGACTTGATGGTATGGCCCCCACACAGCCCTGATTTTAACATCATTGCGTCTGCCTAGGATTAAATGAAGAGAGAGAAGCAACTGAGGCTGCCTAAATCCACAGAAGAACTGTGGTGAGTTCTCCAAGATGTTACCTGCCAAGTGCAAGTGTACCTAGAATAATTTATGCTGTTTTGAAGGCAAAGGGTGGTCACACCAAATATTGTTTTGATTTAGATTTTTCTTTTGTTCACTAACTATAATTTTGTTAATTGATAAAAATAAACGATTAATATGTCTATTTGCATGGTACCGTATCTCTCCTGGTAAAATACCTTGATATTATTCTTAGCGATCTAAGTGATCTGTGAACTGAAAAGCTAAAACTTGCATTATTTCCTGGATAAATTGAATAAGTATTTTGTGTGTGGTGTAGTTTGTTAATGGAGAGGTTAAAAAACAACTCTTTTTTTCCCTTTGCTGTGGTACAAGGAACTAATTGCAGTCTGGTGTGTTGGGAGAGGATAATTGCTGGCTTGTAAGTGGTGCATTTCTGCTTTAAATAACAGATACACAGTGAATACTTGAACGTGTGAATCTTGCTTCAGTGTGTAAGTGCAGAAGTGTGGTAAGTGTTGGGAATTTAAACAGCAGGGGATTCAAATACAGGGGATTACGTGGGATTATACATTTATCAACCTTATTCTGCAGATATTTTGTCTGCCTACCTTTTAGCTTGTGGTAAATGGCATATTATGAGTGGTAGCATGATTGTTCATTTAACTCAGTGCACAAGCTGTCATATGTTTACACACTTTGAACAACCGTTCCAAGGTGCATACCTCTGTGGCAGATGTGAGCAAGTGGTCCTTCTGGAAGCTCGTATTAGAGATCTGGAGGGGCAATTTGCAACATTGAGAGAGAAAGCCAGTCTTGAGAGGGAAGTGGTGGTAGGTAGTTCTGGGGGTGGAGACTGCACAAAGAAAGAGCAGGAAGCCAGATGGGTTACAGTTATACATAGCAAGGGGGAGGAGAGGAATAGGGAGGACACTCTTGTGTTTACTAACCCTAACAGATTTCCTGCTTTGTGTAATGAAATTGGGGATGTTTACACAGGAATGCCTTTGATGGAAAGGACTGTTCTCTTTTACAGCTGGGAGAACAGCCTCTCTAGCACAGATGGGATCCGGGACTCAGGCAGACCTAGACAGATGGTGGTGCTAAGGGATTCCATTATTAAGAAGACAGACAGGGTAATCTGTCACCAGGATCGCTACAATCAAACAGTTTGCTATCTCCCTGGAGCTCGGGTTCGACATGTGGCACATCGGGTTGATAGATTGTTGGGAGCGGCTGGGCATGACCCGGCTGTCATGGTACATGTTGGTACTAATGGAAAAATCAGTGGAAAATGGAGGTCCGTTAAGAAGGATTTCAGAGACTTAAGATATAAGCTTAAGCAGAGGACCTCTAAGGTAGTATTTTCTAAAATACTACCTGTGCCATGCGCTACATTAGAAAGGCAATGGAAGATTAGGGAGTTACATGCGTCACTAAAGACTTCGCGTAAGCCGGAGGGGTTTGGGTTCCTAGAGCACTGGGCAGCCTTTTCCCTTATGGGCAAGTCGCGATGGATTGCACCTTACGGAAGGGGGGCCATGGTGCTGGGCGTTAGGATGGTTAGAGGGCCGAAGGAGACTTTAAACTAGAAAGGGGGGGAGGGTGATGCAACACTGGATGGGGAAGATAATATAATTGAGGAAATGGGATTAGAGAAGGGACACAGGGATGGTGAGGGGGAATGAGCAAGATCATCTAATAGGGAGTTGCCATTCTTATAGCCTGATAAAAGGCAAATACATTCGACAAAGAATGAAATCTTTCAGAATGGCAAAAAGATAAAATGTACGCATGAAAATGCTCATAGTCTGGCTGGTAAGATGGGGGAACTAGAAATGATTTCAACACATGAGCAGTATGATCTGATTGGTTAGATGATATATATAACTTACCAGTCAATCTAGAGGGTTATGCACTTTTTAGGAGGGATAGGACTAATAAAATGGGAGGAGGGGTATGTCCATATGTGAAGCATACCTTAAAACCTAATGAAGGGTCCGATGAAGAGGTTGAGAAAAGAGGCCTTGCTTGGCCTAGTGCTCTCAAACAATTCTAACATGATAAACAATGTACAAGTAAGGGAACATTTGGGTAGCAGTGACCACGATATGATATCCTTTGAAATTTGTTATGAGAAACCCAATAGCAAGGGTTTAACTAAAACATTCAATTTTAAAAAGGTTAATTTTACAAAGCTAAAAGAAGTATTAAAGGATATTCAGTGGGATGTAACTTTCAAAGATAAAAATGCACAAGAATCATGGAATGTGTTTAAAATGCTATTAGACAAATATACATGCCAATATATACCATTGTGGAATAAGCACAAGAGGAGTAAAGTGAAACCAGTATGGCTTAATAATGAGGTCTGCAGGGAAATGAGAAATAAAAAACAGGCTTTTAAAGAGTTTAAGTCAAACGGGTCAGATGCATAATTTAAAAAAATATAAAGAATATAATACAATCTGCAAACAAGCAATTAAGCTAGCTAAGATTGAAAATGAGAGAAATATTCCAAATGAGAGCAAGAAAACCCCTAAACAATTCTACAAGTTTATTAATAACAAAAATGTTAAGGTTGGTATTGGTCCTTTTAGGAGTGAGACAGGTAAATTGATTAGTGAAGATAAGGCTATGGCTGATACCCTAAATACATTCTTTGCTTCAATATATACAAAGAATGCAGCAACAAAAGGGTATGGGCAAACAGACAAAAAAAAAGAGTTTCCTCCATCATGTACATGGCTTATTGAGGACAAGGTCAAAAAGAGACTGGAAAGGGTTATGGTGAATAAAGTACCTGGACCTGACTGTATACACCCAAGGGTACTTAAGGAATAAGTTCAGTAATAGCAAGACCATCATCTAAGCTATAAAAGAAGAAGTGGTAAGGTGACCACATATTCTATGTCTGTGCCACCACCCACCCCCAGGGAGGCAGCTAGGAGGAGATTTGCATACGTCCTCTACATTGACTGAGCTCAGTATTATACACTAAATTATAATACACACCCCAGGGCTGGCACATAAGAGCACATATACAGATCTCCTATAGACTGCCTGAACCCAACCCCCCCCCCCCCCGGGGAGCAGCTAGGAGGAGATTAGCATATCTCCTACACACAGCCATTTAAATTTCCACACCCCTCACTATCCCTTCACTGAAACCAAAAAAATGGCTGACATTCTCCTCTTGGGGACAAAAATTTCACCCATCACCGCATTCTCTTTTTCCTAAAACAGTGCTGTTTTCTCTGCAGCACTGTCACTGTTTTTGAAGACTCTCAAACTTAATGTTTGGTAAAATAACTTAACTTTATTAAAAGTTAAAGGCAGTCCCCATAGGGTAAACATACATAACAATACAACAGTAATAGAACATACAATAGGTTCTACCGGCCTTGCCTAGATATCGGGCAAGGCAACCCAAGAGACAGTTTTAATGACAGGCTCTACCGGCCTTGCCTATACCATGAGATGACGTATACCGGTTCTACCAGCCTTACCAATACCGGGCAAGGCAGCCCAATGGAATGCTGAATGTAGGCTCTACCGGCCTTGCCTATATCGGGTAAGGCAACCGTGAGATGACGTATACCGGCTCTACCAATACTGGGCAAGGCAGCCCAATGGAATGCTGAATGTAGGCTCTACTGGCCCTGCCAATACCGGGTAAGGCAACCTTAAAGATGGTGAATACAAGGTTCTACCGCCCTTACCAATACCGGGCAGGGCAGCCCAAAGGAGTACTGTAGTAGGCCCTGCCAATACCGGGTGAGGCAACCTACAGGATGGTATCGTCAAGGTTCTACCGGCCTCACCAATACCGGGCAGGGCAGCCTGAGCAAGTAGACCAGCTGTCAGGTGACTAAGACAGCAGAGAGCATAAGTACAGAGACCTTAATCAGCAGAAGTCTATAGCCAGGGATAATCAGACAACTGCAAGGAAGTGGACAGCGACTGACCACAGTACTGGATGTTCAGGAGCAAACCAACGTCCGCACGTTGGGACTGATGGTAAATAGCGCCACCAGGTTTAATGGAGCAAACCAGCGACCGCACTCTGGAACCAACAATGTATATCGCAACCAGGTTTAGTGGAGTAAACCAGCGTCCACACGCTGGAACCAACAAGTATATCGCAACCAGGTTTAGTGGAGCAAACCAGCGTCCGCACGCTGGGACCAATAATGTATATCGCAACCAGGTTTAGTGGAGTAAACCAGCGTCCACACGCTGGAACCAACAATGTATATCGTAACCAGGTTTAGTGGAGTAAACCAGCGTCCGCACGCTGGAACCAACAATGTGTATTGCAACCGGGTTTAGTGGCGCAAACCAGCGTCCGCACCCTGAAACCAACAATGTGTATTGCAACCAGGTTTAGTGGAGCAAACCAGAGTCCGAACGCTGGAACCAACAATGTATATTGCAACCAGGTTTAGTGGAGTAAACCAGCGTCCGCACGCTGGAACCAACAATGTGTATGCAATAGCGAGGAGAACAATGTTGCCGGAGCGACAGCTGGAGCACGAGACTCAGGAACTCGTACAGGTTAACCCGCACGGTGCTGGAGCACAGGACCCCGTAATACAGGCATACAGGAACATTGGAACACAGGAACGTTAACGTATCGGAACACTGGAACACCGGAACGTAGCATACAGGAACATAGGAAACAGGCCCAGAGATCTGACAAGCAGGTCAGGCAGAGTGGAGTCAGAAACACCATGAAAGGGCAACCTGGAAGTGCTCAACCTGGGTTTAAAAAGGCTGTGTGAGGAGGGCTAATGACAGACAGCCAATCACGAATGCTCAGCAAGTGACAGACACAGAGCAGCACGAATCACGGGCACCGTGATAGGCACTCGCCAAAAATCACATGGAGTGCATTCAGTGCACTCCAGCACTGTTACACTAAAGTACACTGTTAATACACATTGTGTGCCTTAACCCTTTGACTGCCAAAGAGATGCACAACGCATTGCAAACTAATGCAATGCCCTCCACTGTGGTACTCAAAGGGTTAACATGGCCTCTTCCACTCACAAGCTCGCGTCCTTCCACATTTTCCCCAAACTATACACACACGCATGCAACACACAAGCACGCAACACACATGCTCACAACACACACGCAATACATATGCACAACGCACACATGCACAATACACACACAATACACATACAATACATACATGCAATACACATGCACAACACAAACAGAAAATATACACACACATAATAAACGCACACAATAAACACACAGAAAAACACATGAACAACACACACAGACAATACACACACACACACACCACAAAATACAAACACACATGCAATACACATGCACAATACACACTCACTCGCAATACACTCATGTATACAACACAAGTGCAAAACACATGCACTTAACACGTGCAAAACATATGCACAATACACATGCACAACACAATACACAAACAGAACACACAAAGGAAATACACAAAAACACATGCAAATTCAACAATCCAGTCATTAACAACATTGTCTTAAAAGGGTTACAGGCTGCTCTACTACCCTGCTCTGCAACACATTCATTACAAATGCCTTACCTTACACTGTGCCTGCCACACCACCACTACTGAGAACCCAGAACTGAGCGGACTGGTCTCATGGTTCCTCGGCCAAGAAGAAGAAACCATGCAAACTGGAATCACCCCATACAACAGGTCTAGGGTCACCCATAGCTTGGACCTGAATGGAACTCACAATTCTGGGACTACCCATTATCTCTGGAAACTCTTGGTGATTTTCTCTGCAAGGTGTACCCCTCCCCCACACTATCTCCTCTTTCAAAAAACAAAAATGCCATTTCCACCTTGTGCCATTCCTGCAATAAGGTAAGGGATTGCAGGGGCCTTCTTCAATATACACAGACACACACACCACAATACATATACATGCACAACACACATGCAATACATATGCACAACACACACAGAACACACACCACACACACAATACATACATGCATGCAATACACATGTAAAGCACAAACAGACAATACACACACAAACACTCAACACACATGCACAACACATATACCCCCAATACACACACATGTACAAAAAACACACACAGTACACACATGTACGAAAAAAACATGCACAACACGCACACATACAAGCAGTACACACAGACACACAATACACGGCAACACACACAATACACACTTACAAGACACATGCAAAACTCACACAACAAACAATACACCCAATACAATACATACAACACAAACACAATACATACAAATGCACAACACACAAGCAACACACACACATAATACAAACAAATGCAATACACATGCACAACAAAGACAATACACATATACACACAATACACATGCCCACAACACACACATGGAGTACAACACACACATACAATATACACACACATACACACAACCAACATGCCTGCAAAACACAAATGCAGACACAATACACACTCATGCATTAAAAACACAAAGTCATAACACACCACAACACACATGCACAATACACAACACATAAAGAATACACACATGCACAATATATACTCACATGCAATGCACACATGCAATACACACATGCATAACACACACACACAATAAACATACACAATACACTGCAGCACACACAGCATATGCACACACGCACAATACACCACTACACACAGGCACATGTACAACACATGTGCAAAACACACACAAACATGCACCACACAATGCACAACATACATACAACGCACAATACACCCAATACATACAGTGCATGCAATACACATCCACACACACAATAAACACCCACATAATCAACAACAAAAAAACACCACAACACTCACACAATATACAGACACACACAACACACCTTCCCACAATACACATAAGCACAAAAAAACACACATAATACACACAAAAACACACGCACAACACATACAAGCAATACACATACACACAATACACCGTAACACATGAGCGCTTGTGCGCAACACACATGCAATACATATGCACAACACAAACAGACAACACAGACATGCACAATACACACACAATGCACACACCATACATTCAATACACATGCACAACACAAACAGACAATACATACACACATAATAAATACACACAGAAAAAACACATGCACATCATACACACAGATAATACATACACATGCCCACAATACAAACACACGTACAACACACCACAAAATGCACAAACAATACACACATGCAATACATATGCACAATACACACTCACACGCAATACACACACGTATACAACACACATCTGCAAAACACATGCACACAACACATGAAAAACACATGTACAATACACATATACATGCACAACACAATACACAAACAGAACACACAATCAATATTCAAACATGCACTCATATTCAACAATCTAGTCATTAAGAACATTGTTTCCTTTTCTGGACTTACCTAGATGTCAGTACCCCTGAAGCACTCAAGGGACTTAATCCCCATGGGGAACGACGTGCCCCTTTTGCTAGTACTTAATATTTATTGATTCACTTTCAGCAGTCATAGTGCCCTATGATTGGAGGAAAGCTGATGTAGTTCCATTGTTTAAAAAGGGAGCAAGATCCAAACCAGAAAATCATAGACCTATGAGCTTGACTTCCATAGTGGGTAAGATAATAGAAGGGTTACTAACTGACCATATTCAGAACTATATGAAGACAAACAATACTATTAGTAGGAATCAGCATGGTTTCATGAAGAACAGATCATGTCAGACTAATTTACTTGCATTTTATGAAAGAGTAAATAGTAATTTGGATAAGGGAATTGCTGTTGATGTAGTATACTTTGATTTTGCAAAAGCCTTTGATACAGTGCCTCACAGCAGGTTACTGCATAAAATAAAAGGCTTTGGTTTGGGCAGTGTTATCTGTACATGGATTGTGAACTGGTTCAATGATGGCAGAGAGTTGTTGTAAATGGAAACTTTTCAAATTGGTCTAAAGTTATAAGTGGGGTGTTGAAGGGTTCAGTCCTGGGCCCAATGCTCTTTAATTTGTTTATTAATGATCTATAATTGGGAATTGAAAGTAGCCTTTCAATCTTTGCTGATGACACTAAGCTATGTAAGGAAATACAAACAGAACTGGATGTTTTTTCACTACAGAAGGATTTAGATAAACTGAGTGAATGGACAGAAAAGTAGCAGATGACATTTAATGTAGATAAATGTAAAGTTATGCATTTGGGCTGTAGACACCAACTTGCTACATATGCTCTAAATGGGAAACAACTTGGGGAATCCTCATTAGAGAAAAACACTTTAGAGCACTGTGCAGAGTCACTCAGCTGCTGCAAGAGCAAATATGTTACTAGCCTGCATAAAAAGAGGTGTAGAAGCAAGGGATTCTAATATTATCCTACCTTTGTATAAATCCTTGGTTAGGCCTCATCTAGAATATGCAGTACAATTTTTGGCTCCAGTTCTTAAAAAAGACATTGTTGTACTTCAAAAGGTGCAGAAATGTGCAACAAAACTGATAAAGGGACTGGAAGATCTGAGTTATAAAGAGAGGCTAGCCAAACTGGATTTGTTTATATTAGAGAAGAGACGTTTAAGGGGTGATATGATTACCATTTACAAATACATTCAAGGTCAATACAAATAACTATCCAATTAATTATTTACACAAAGAGCTGAGCTAAGAACAAGAGGTCATCCATTAAGACTAGAGGAAAGGCTTTCCACTAAAACAAAAGGGATTCTTTACAGTAAGGGTGGTAAAGCTATGGAACTCCTTGCCTCAGGATGTTGTACTTGCAAATAATGCAACTGCTTTCAAAAAAGCAATGGATGCCTATCTAGCACAAAACAATATTGAAAATGATAACAGATGGCTTCAATGCAGATAGGATGTTGATCCAGGAAACTATTTGACTGCCATTTGGAGTCAGGAAGGGATTTTTTACCCACTTGGAGCTAAATTGGAAATGGCTTCAGAGGGCTTTTTATGCCTGCCTCTGGATCAGCAGGGGTGTTTTTTTGGCATGGGCTGGACTTGATGGATGCATTTCTTTTTTCAGCTTCATCTACTATGTTACTACTAGTGTATAAGCCTGTGTACATGGGCCAGCATTCTGTGTGTTCGGGCAGTCTCTATTGCGCATGACTGCAAAAGCCTTTGTGCACGGACCAGCAATCTGTGCGTTCAGGCCGTCTCTACTGCGTATGACTGCATTGGCAGTCTCTACTGCACATGTCTGCATCGGACAGACATACATCTGCCCTTTTATATTATAAGATGTTATTATTACAGGACTTGGAGCATTATTACACAAGAGAAGTACTGTCTTTTTTATTACACCTTAGTACATAGGCTCTGTACATTAACGTAAGAGTTGTAGAATTTATCTCCTCTTTATCACACCTTTATTTCACCTAGTGCACCCCCCAGTTATCTTTTCAACATCAGGGCCTATGAGCAGTAGTTTTTGCGGTGTGTTTGATGAAACAACCATGACAGCATTCAGATTAACATCCTTCATTCTCAAAAAATCTTAACGAATTCAAAATTTGTAGGGACTGGATATAGTTCAAGTTTTAGTAAAATTGGTAATTCCATTTAAAAGTTATAGGCATTTGGAAAAAGAGAATGTAACATTGACCTTACATTAAAATTTGAACTATGGCAGTGCTATTACTGCGCTATAATGCTGACAATGAATTATGGTTAAAATATATTTTGATCCATAATGCAGCAGTTGAGTCTTAAGCGAGCAAGCAATAGTTTTAGAGGCAAATAATAAACCTTCAAATAAAAATCATGGGTTTTAATCAGCTTTCCGCAATATAAACAACCACAAGCACCTTTTCTAATAAAAGTGGTAAACAAACTTTTAGTTCTCAGCGGAAGCATGAACTCTGCTCCTTGTTCCGTGAAGTGTTCATTACTAGAAAATAAACACTGAGCGCTCTCTACTAAGAAATTATGGAGATAATTTCCAAAAACAAATTTGCAGCAGTAAACAGTTTCTGAAACAACAGTGTTTGCCTTTTTGATGTCTTCTAGCATCTAAGCCAGTGGTTCTCAGTCTCTTTTCATTTAACCCTTTGAATGCCAGAGGGGTGCATGATGCATTGCTTTGCAAATTAATTGCACATCTCTCTGGCACTCAAACAGTTAAGGCATCTCTAAAATGCAGTCTGGAATTTTCAGGGTACCCTCGCATTTTATAGATAAACTTCTCATGGTTTTAATGAAGGAAACAATGTATCTATCTAGTGTTATTCTTAGGTCTCACAGTCAGAATGACAACAAGGGGCATATTGTGCATAATCATTTTCATAAATATACATCAGCAAAGCAGCTTTACCATTTTTGTCAAAGTCCTCATTGAAAAAGTGGGTCACCCTGAGCTAGTGCTCACAGCACGCCAAATTGCCACTGCACTGTCACTGCACTGTGGGGGAAAACCACTGATCTAATGATTTAACCTTTTGCGTGCTAGAATGGTTTCTAACACATTGCTTTGCAATGTGTTGGGCACCCATCTGGCACTCAAAATGTTAAACACTGAGGGTCATTTTCAGGAAGCTTAAGAGGTGTAATGTAGAAACAAAACAACTGCACCAAAAGGGGGAAATAAAACACCATTATCACCTCAATTCTGCTCTTAACCCCTTTGAATGCTGGAGCAGTCTCCAATGCATTGAGAATCAATGTGTTGGAGACCTCTCTGGCATTCAAGAGGTTAAAGGCTCTATATATATATATATATATATATATATATATATATATATATATATATATATATATATAATACTAGCAGTGTGGGATGTCCTTGTCCATCTGTTTTTTTTTTATTCCTTGTATTCAGTTATGTGGAAATTTTGGATACAATTGTTTTGTGAAGGGTGTGTTAGTTATGCTACAGAGTTCACACATACATACATAGACACAGACACACATACATATAATTATACATATACATATTATTATACATACATACATACATAGAAACACACACAAACATTGATTGCATATTTTATGATATCCGATGATTGTCAGTGGCTCATAAGAACGCTAACATTATAATCTTTACTTAATTTTTACTTATTTCAATTAACACGACACAATGTAGGTGATTGTATGTATAAGGGTATTTTATGTTTCCCTTTTCTTCTTGTTTTTCTATCAATCATCACTATTTTTTATTTTTCACTCTCCTCCCCCGTGGTTATGACGTCATTTAGGCGCCATTCACTGCACTTAGTTTGGTATAAATGTGGGTGGTTTTCAGTTTATCCTGTAAGCATCTTGACAAAGGCCCAAAGCATGGCCGAAATGCTGATGGAATAAAACAACACTTCTTTCTTCACCTCAACAAGTCCTGTGAGTGCTTTCTTTATTTGCTATATTTGGCTACAATATAATCAGTAAGACTGGCACCCAGGCATATTGTTATATCTAAGAGAGTGCACACCAAGGACTTATATATGTATGTATGTATATATATATATATATATATATATATATATATATATATATATATATATATATTTATATTATACACACAGACACATACATATACACACACATATATACACACACACACATACATTCACATCAGTCTTTGGAGGACTGATATGAAAGGGGAAGGTGAGAGGAGACAAAGAGGACATGTGTGTTGGACAGGGAATGTAAAGAGGAAATGTGTCTATCAGGTGAGGAGGGTGGTAACCAGGGGATAAACAGGACATATGTGACAGATGGGAAGTGGTAGGGGACAAAGGGGAGATAGGAAAGAATGACCAATATATCTTAGTGCTTACAGAGATAGCACAGCAATGCCAAACCAGAGAAAACAAATAACTATTTCATTAACATGTATCAAACTGATATCAGTATTACTACAGCATAGGTATGAGATAATAAAAGATTTCACAACCATCACAATGTATGCACAATTAACCCATTGAGTGCCAGAAGTGTATCCACTACACTGCAAGGCAATGCATTGCGTACCCTTCTGGCACTCAAAAGGATAACACTTGATGAATTAGCCCATAATTCCCCCAAAAAGTGTCAAGAACAGTGCACACTTTCTTTTTAAGTATATATTGTGTAGCCTGGGAACATTTTCTTTGTTGTGCATATTAATAATCAGCCTCCCTGCAGACTTCGGTACATCGTTCTATAGAGAAGCCCCCACTGTCCAGCAGTAATGCATTATTTACCCTTCTGGCACTCAAAGGGTTAAAGGAGAATGTAGTGCGAAAACCAGTATGTGTTTTGTACTGTTTTAACCTTTGAGTGCCAGAGAGGTAGGCAATGCATTGCAAAGCAAAATGTTACTTACCCCTCTGGAATTCAAATGGTTAATCAGTATGAAATGAGTAGCATAAACTGGACCCATACAAATGCACCTTTACTTGAAATCTAATATGAACAGGCTCATCTGAGGAGACATCCTACTGTTGGGGGCTAGTCTGTGATGTTGGCAAAATCAACAGAATCAGTAAATTTATGAGCAAAGAAGTCTTATGGACCACCAATGTCCCCAAGTAAGTTGCAGTATGAGAATCTCCTACTCATTTCAGCGCAATCTTGCACCTTTGTGGAGGAGTTGACTAATTCTGATGGCATCTCACAGTATCACCCAACACTGATTGGTATAATGCATCAATACCCCAAATGAGGGAGGAATTCAACTAAGCCTATGTACAAGTATATGGATCACAGACTCGCAAGGACACAGAAGGGACTAGCCTTCAGATGGCCTCCACTCAACCGGAGAGCTACAGGTGACTGCAGGGAGACCTTCAGCAGCGTTTCCTCCCCCTGATCCAAGATGGATGTCTCCTCAGATTAGCCTATTCTACTCCTTTGCTTTGCAATGTGTTGCATACCCCTGTGGCACTCTAAAGTTTAATGTACTCAATTTGATATGCCAGTTTGTTGAGCATAATGAAGTAATGACACATCGTTATCATTTGGTCATTGTTTCTATTCAACAGGTATGGAGCGGCAACAGTCGGCCATGCTTTTTTTTTTTTTTTTTACAAAGGCTAGTGAGGACGTGGAAACTCCTTACAGAGATTTTGACAAAGGCCCCCTAGCCACTCCTGTCAAAATCATGTCTCTCTGTATGTGTTACACAGGCAGCGTATGCATATTAGCTCCTTGCTGCCACCCCAGGGTGTGTCAGGCATGGCCAGAGAATTGTGGGGGGGTCACTTGACCACATTCTCTTTTCCAGTGTGTATATATATATATATATATATATATATATATATATATATATATATATATATATTAAAGGGAACTGGGGAATTGTTCTTTGTCCCCTAAAGTGATGTTGGCTTGCTCCAGAATTCCACCTTTTTATCTTGATGAATAATGAGTGACTGTCAGAGTGTTTGCCCATCTGACATTTAAAGTGTTAAACTGTGATTACTATGTTTATTTACTTTTTATTTTCACTCATTTGGTGCTCTAAATATTGTATTGCCAAGATGCTGACTGTTCTGCAATCTTTGTGACACTAGATAAATTATTAAACATTGGTCTTATTTTAAATTCTAAATTTTTTTCCCACTTACAAATCCAATTAGAGCAGAAGTATCTTGAATACTGAAAAAACTAGACCATTGTCCATATCTGTTTTTAGTGTGTAATAACTAATATAGTACTATACCACCCAATGGAGGTTTATGGTCAACTGACCAGAGATGTCCATAGGATGCTGTAGCTACAGCGCCACTATAAAATGTCAGGCCATTCAGATGCTGCACCTAAAAAATCAAGTTTGTGCTGCAATAATGTTTGAATGAAACAGCATTCAGCAGTGGGAGTACTCTTATTTTACTCAGAATGATAAACCTCCTATATTTACATATCAGGGGGAGATGCACTAAGGAGTGATAAAGAGGAGATAAAGCAGAAATGACTTCTCCGGTGATATCACTTCTCCAAATCCTATGTTATTCTATCAATGCACTAAGATATCTACAGCTTTGGAAATCTTAGTGCATAGGCTCTATAGAATAACACAGGAACTGGAGAATGATACCACTGGAGAAGTTTATACCTTTATTGACTAACTAAGCAGATTTAAATGCAAGCTTTCAAGACCTTAGGTCTCTTCCTCAGGCATGTTATACAGATAAATATGAAAACATCTCTTATATACAAGTACACATTGCATTGTTTAGAATAGAAATCATATAAGAGAACTCAGCCCATATCCAGATACTTAGATCAGTCAGTGGTATATTGCAGTCTTCATCTGAGGCTTTAGAGGTATTTACAATGTCAGGTGGTCTGTTGGAAAGGTTAATCCACAAAGTGATAATGTGACAAGAATTCTCTGTCTTTATTCAAACCATTATGAATAGTATTAACATTAACTTAACCTTCCATACTTTTCTGTCCCTCTGAGTGTGGAACAGTCCCATCAATACAGTTAACTTAATGTCCCTGACACTGTCCATTTTGGCAAAAATGTTCGCCCTCTGGTGTCGCTGTCTTTTTTTAGTTAATACTGGATCTGTGGGAATTAGTTACTATCCCTTTAATATTTAAGGAAAATATTTCTAATTTCATTACTTAATGTTCATATATCTTTGGCTACTCTCCTTCCAATTCATCCTTGGTACTTTATGTTGTTTCCAATTCTAATTCAACTGCAGTCTTGTAAAAATGTGGATTTCATGTTGACATCATGTTAATGAAGTGTGTACACACACACACACACAATTCCCTAGAACAGTGCTTCTCAACGTGCACTCAGGACTGAATAACAGCACTTGGGAATTTCCCCCAGCTATTTCTTCAGATGCTTCCTGAAAACTCAGCTTTTTAGGGAAGCCAGTCAATTACTCCCATAACTGTTATCAGCAAGATCAGATCAAAAGCCTGTCCAACCTCTACTCACTCTTATCCCCTTTCCACATCACTCTTCCACCTATAATCCCATCACAACTTCATTGTTCACACAGAGCCTTTTTTCCCCCCAAACAGACCTTCTACTTGTTTGCACCACTGCAATGAAAAGCGCTTCTATCTCCCACCCACTGACCTGCAGAAAATGTGGCAGAAGGCATTTTCATACACCTCCATAGCACTTACACCTTCTGTGTCCCAATATACGTTCCTCTGGACTGTAAGATTCCAAGAACAGGTCTGGTTTATGATTCTGTATGTCTATACTCTATTGTACAGTGCTGAGGGATAAGTTGGTACTATATAAATAAATGATGATAATAATAATAATAATAAAGACACACTGAATCAAACATTAGATGAGCTTAACCATTTGAGCTTATTGATACCTCTCTGACCCTCAAAGAGTTAAACTTCAGGTCTTTGAGAACCAAGAATCTAGAGTGTGATGCCTTCTGTAGGCTCAGCTTAAAGGGTTAAAGCTATATTAATGTTTCATTTTTGCAGTACAATCGAGTCTTCTACGTACTTTTCTATACCAGTCTGTAGCTTTATAACTATGTATGAGGTTAACCCCTTAAGGACCAGGCACTTAAGGACCACGGACCTTTTTTTTTTTTCCCCCTTCCGGTTCAGGGCTCCCCGAATGACGTGCAGCTCTAACGCAAAACAACCCATGACGTGCTATGACGTGCTATGACCATCAAGGGTAGTTAAGGGGTTAATGTTTTACTTTTATTCTACAACAGAGTTCCCCCTCCCACCCATTTTACATACCTCAAGCAGCCTCTGCAGGAGCGCGGTGAGTAATAACGGGGACTGAATTTGATCGCTCCAAGACCGGAGCGATCTCTTTCAGTCCCTCAGTTCGGCGTGCCGCACCACGTGATCAGTCACGTGGGGCGGCACGCCGAAATTCTTTATCTGGTCCTTAAAGGACCACTCACCCCATGACCGCTGGTCGTTAAGGGGTTAAAGGGATAGTAATGTTTAATTTTAAGTTTCTTTAATGTTGTAGGCATTAAAAAAAGTAAGTCTTGTCTCTCAAACCTTTATGGTTTGAGAGATATAACTGGCTAAAATTTCCCCCTCCAGGCTGCTTCAGAGAAGTCAGCGCTCTAGCTGACAGCAGCAGATTCCGGTCATTTGAACAGACGGCAGCTCTTCAGCAAAGCCAAAATCATGCTATTTAGAAATAAATCCTTCACTGCAACTGTTAAACTGTGCTTGCAAACTAGGCAAACTTTGTAGACCATTCCAATTAAGCATTTATTTCTAAATAGCACAATTTTGGCTCTGCTGAAGAGCCACCGTCCATTCAAATGACCGGAATCTGCTGCTGTCCTACAGCAATGACTTCTCTGAAACAGCCTGGAGGGGGGAACTTTAGCCAGTTATATCTCTCAAACCATAAAGGTTTGAGAGACAATATTTACATCAATGTAATTATTTTGAATGCCTTCAATATTAAAGAAACTTAAAATTAAGGATTACTATCCCTTTAAGGAAAACATGCTCAAGGGGCCAGGGTTTTCCTTATACAAAAGGAAAGAAGATTGCCCCTCATTGTGATCTGTCTAGTCAGATGACCAGATTCCAGATCTGAGGGGGACTTCTTGAGGTAAGTAAAAGGGGACAGGAGGGGGCAAATGTATTTTCGAGTAAAAGTTAAACTTTAAAGGGATAGTAATGTTTCAAAATAAAGCATCTCCAATTAAACTTCATAGTATTTGGGCCATGGAGAGTGTTATTTCAATACTGTCAGAGTTGTAGTTCAAGAGTAAATGAATGATAAAGTATTCCCCCTCCCACCCCTTTTACCTAGTGTAAGCTGCATCCCCTCAGATGTGGAATCTGGTCTTAAGACCAGACAGCTCACAACAAAGGACAATCTTCTTACTGTGAGAACAATTAAAACGTTGCCCCCCTTGACAGGTTTTTCAGGTTCTTCCCTTATGCTAATTGAAGATTGTCCCTCTCTGCAAGCCACCTGGACACCACCCCTCTGTTCTGAGGTGAGCAGTGTTACATCAGTAAAAGAGGCGGGAGGGAGATAATTTATCATTCAACTACTCTTGAACTACAACTCTGACAGTATTGAAATAACCCTCTCCATGGCCCAAATACTATGGAGATTAATTGGAGCTTTTATTGTGAAACATTACTATCCCTTTAAACGTATACATGTTATAAAGCTACAAGGTGGTAGAGAAAATTACATAGAAGACCAATTGTATTGTAAAAATGAAACATTACTGTATATTTATCTCTTTAACACCTTGTGGTTAATTTAAATCAGTGGGATATTTTTCTCAGTTACTTCAACCCACTGAATGACAGAGAGGTGTCCAACACATTTACTTTTCTCTGGAACTCAAAGGGTTGATTGATCCATGTGTCCCCAGTTAAGAGCAGACAGTAGATGGGTGGTTCTGTGGTACCAATAAAATTGCCACAATTAAAAAATTCTATGTGTACTGGTTCTCCAAAATTAATCTTTAATAAAATAAAATTGCCACTTTGAAAAAAAATTCTGTGTATACTGGTTCTCCAAAATGAATCTTTAAACAACATTTTTGCATGACTCCAGAACCACAAACTTCTCCCATATATTTTGTGAAAGCCATCAATAGGGGAGGTTTGGGACCCTCAGGGAAGATGCACTAAAGTTTGATAAGGCCTTAGGATGACAATGTTTTATTGAATCTGCGTTGAAGGCAATATCTACTAAGATGTCTTTATCATCAAATCCTAATCTGTCACCAATCTGCCATCATCACCTGAATACACCATGCCTTCGATATGTTTAAGATTTTGCACTAAACAGATTCACAGTGGCTCATTTGCATATTGAAATGCAGGTTAATGAGCCATTGTCATGGGAGTGAGTGTTTTTATATGTTCACCCTTTCAGTGCCAGAAGGGTACAGAACAAATTGCAAAGCAATGCGTTCCGTACCCCTCTGGCACTGAAAGGGTGAATGTGGCTGTTTGCCACATGCAGTAAACTCTGATAACTGCCTCTCCTGTCAGAGTTGACAGTCCCAACATCACCCTACCTGAGGTTGGAGATGCTGGATCTCCCTGAAGCTCTCTGTGAAGCCAGAGGATAGTTTGCTGTCTCTTCTAAAAGCAGGGACAGCAGCTGCCCTCCTATAACCCTTTCAGTACCATAGGGATGTACATTGCACACCTCTGTGTCTCTGATATGTTTAAAAGCTGCAAAATTAACAATTCCCTTTGCCTCATTTATGTTAGTTCAATAATTTCCCTCTTTTTCCTGACTGAAAAGCTTCTGGATAAAACTGACATCTTCAGCTGCAAAGGACTCATGTACCTACTGTGGTTTTGCATTGCATTGCATTAGTGTGTAAAGCCCAAAGTTCTGTGAGATTTATTTTCTTTAACCCTTTGAGTGCCAGAGGGGAAAGCAAAGCATTGTAGAGCAATGCATTGTATACCCCTCTGGCACTCAAAGGGTTAATATAAAATGTGACTTGTAATTATGATACAGTTCTAACAGCAGAATCCAATCCTTGATCTTAGGGTATATGGAACCAGCATCTTACCCACTAGTTCACAGACACAAGCTTATGTTAGCTGTAGAACAACTGCAAACATAACATTGAACAAGGACATATCAGGCACCCATCTTGGCGAAGCATCCACTGCCATCCGCTCACCTAGCCAGTCACTGGCAGCAGATGCTTCTCCAAGCTGGGTACCTGATATGTTCTTGTTCCAGGTTATGAAGTTTTTTCCACGAAAACGACGAAACATATTTTACTTAAATGAGGAAAAAGCAAAGGGATTTGTTGTTAACAGTGCAGCTTTTAACCCTTTCAGTGCCGCACGGGTGTGCAATGCACATCCCTATGGCACTGAAAGATAAGAGGAGTGGTACTGTTTGTTGTGTTGAAGTCTCAGAGGATCCTCTTCGCTTTCCCAGTGCACAAGTGTGTGTGTGTGTGTGTGGAGGGAGGAGAATGGTCTCAGACTTCGTAGTTGTCAAACTGCTGGCGATGTGCACCCTGTACACATCACCAACTGTTCAACAGTCCTTCATGCTAATAGTTAATTCGTAATGCATATGATGATCTGTGTCTCCATTGCCAAGCTGATGTGCTCTCCAGTCTCCACACATCTCCATATCATTGATTCTTAGTGCCTCTCCTCACCCCGGAGTCCTACATCAAATTGTATATTATTATAGGAAGTTAAAATTCCTTGAAGTTTAAAATCTTCAATCTCTTACTTATATGTCTGTTACAAGACAACTATATGTCCAGTTATTCCCTATTGGAACATTAGCTCCCATGGGAGGAAACTTGATGATGAAACTAGGACTGCATTGTGAAACCCAGTGGATGAAGAGGGTCTTCAAAAAAGACCTCCTGTGCACCCTTATTGGTCCAGTGAGAAGAAACCTAACTGCAAGCTTGTCGTCTCATGGTTCAATCTATGTCCTGCATGCACCCACAGACCATCTAAAATAGGTTTCAAAATTTGGCACAGAGGTCTATGTGTACAAAATCTGCAAAGATCGTGGCTGATAGCTACATACTTCTGGGTTGCATTACAGTCTAAGGGGATATTTTATGACCTCCCTCAAACAGCTGATGCAACATATTTTTGTGCAGCCCTTGGATTCTTACCAAATCTGCACCCAAATAAAACTTAGTAAAGGATGATAATTTTCCTTTAATGTTATAACCTTTCAAATGAAAGCAAATTGTATTTTTTCATTATCGCTTCTTTAATTGAGTCTGTTACAAAAACAGTTATTAAAGTGGCTGGGAAATGTCTAGTACGTAAAACTGATTAACACCGTGCACACATTTTTAGGCTTTAAGAAAATGAAACTCTCCACATTAAAGGAGCTTCATTAGCATGCCATGATTAGACTCAGTTTTATCAAGGGATTTATGTTTAGTTGATGAATATATGTAAGGAAATAGGTTTTACTCCAAGCAGATGTTTCATTACTACACTGGAAGTAAGTGTAATAGATTCTATACTTATTATGATGGATTAAAATGGCAGCACAGTGTTTTCTGAGCAAGTGTAACAGTTTGCCAAGAAGCAAAATCCACGTGGCAAAAGTTATGTCAACTTTCTAACATTTAGATGAGGTCTTGTTCTTTTAACCTTCTGAAAAGCATTTTACGTCATAAAATAACTACTGATGTTCATGTACTAAGTAGAATTGGTGCAAATCTGGGGCAAATCAACTGCACCTTATGGGAGAAATAAAATATCCATTTGATTTAACCTTGTGATTACTAGATAGATCTCTAGCATTGTGTTGGAATACATCTGTAACACTCACAGTGTTAATAGCATAATGTAAAACAATGTGAATTTGGGAAATTTTTATTTGTCCCTTGTCGTGCAGCTGGTTTACTCCAGAATTGCTCCAGTTCATCATAGTACATCAGCCACACTGAATAAAATGACATCAATGTGTTGGAGACCTCTGTAGCGTCCAAGGGGCAAAAACAAAATGGCCATTGTTATTTTTCTTTAGAGAAAGGTTACCAGTGTATGTCTGCTTGTCATTATCTTTAAATTGCATTGTTATACCTGGGAACTTGGACTCTCCGGAGAGGGGAGTCCCATGGTGCCACTGGGGGAGAAAAATGACACTGATTCGCATCAAAAAGGGGAAGGGTTTAGCTGGGAGTGAGGGGTGCAGCTTATAAAGTGACAAAAAAGTCCAATGAATAGGCTGGGGAAGGAAGAGAAGAGGGAGGGGAGTGAGAAGAAAATACTGGTAAGTAGCAGAAGTGGGCAGACTTTCATTAGAAATTCCCCACATCCGGAAAATCAGCCTCTGCCCCAGAGACCAGGTAATTCAGATTCAAAACCGAAGTCTCTGGGGCAAATCCAGAGAGTTCCCAACCATGTGTATTGTGTGCTATTAATCTTGCTGCTTTTGGTATGTATGCATGCTCATTTTCTTCACTTATACATTAGCACAAAAATCATGTACATACACTTTGAGATATGTACAAGCATGTATGATCACTTTACTACATTCATGCTTGCACACACACACATAAACCAACTCTGCCATTGTTAACACTTCAATGTGATTATGCTTCAAACTCCCACCATACAGTGCGTGCAGAATTTTATGCTGATTTTTTCTGTGCTTTATCAGTTCATGGTATAAAACAAGGTGCAGAAGAATGCAACACCCCTAGAGTCTCAACACTGAAACACTGCCCTCCTCTTGGCATAAGCAGCATTAAAAAAAGAGACTTTTCAGATTAATAATTAAGCATTTGGCAGCCTAAGTACCAATAAATGGATTCTAGTGCCTATTTTAGTCCAGATTCATATTGGTACATTTCTCTCTCTATGTGCGTATTGGCAAATAGAATAATGAATAGCAAACTGGGTACTTGTTCATGATAAATCTGAACGATTAATTTTTTGATTCATGTCAAACTGATTATGATCTGACCCAAAATATGTATAAAAACTCACCCATACTAGGATAATAATTACAATTTTAAATTTCAGAAAACAGAAATTGAGAAAAAAATTCTGCTCTACTGCACATTAAGTGCAATTTGCACTGTAATAAGCAATGAATCATAGACTCGGTCAGCGCACAAACTGCCTACCTGGTCTACCCATTTCACCTTCTAATTAAAGCAGTCTTTTGGTTCTTAGAATAGCCACATATTTATCACAGGAATGCATATATTTACTTGCTGTTATTTTTCCACCTCCCAATTTTAGGGCATTCACAATTTTCGCCTCAAACTGAAATTGGCAAATAATGGCACTTCCCACTTGGCAAAAAATTTCCAGCAAAAAGTGTAGTTTTTCTGCTTTTTTTCACCTAATTCCATTGAAATCAATGGGAACATTGAATTTACACACAAGACATAGCAAATATTGTTTTATTTCCCAAAGGCATAGTATAAAAGGGGCATGAGGGTATCTGTGTCGGTGGGTTGTTGAGAAAGAATCATTTGAACAGAGAATTTTTTTTTTGGGGGGGGGTTGTTTACTGGGATTGTGAGCAGTTAATAAAAAATAAATCCTAAATACAATTAAAAAACCCCCATAAGACATGGTATAAAACGGGTTTGAGGAGGGTGCCTGTGTTGATGGGTGGAGTCTAGGGAATTAATCGATTGAACAGGGAATTTGTTTTGGATGGGGGTTCTTGATTGGTATTGGGGGGACAGTTAATAAAAAAATAAAATAAAATAAGAAATTTGTATGTAAAGTGATAGCGACAGGAACCCCCTGACATAAACTACCACTTGGGTAGACTGGTACTTGACATGATAGAATATTTTGTAGAGGATGATTTGTTAGATTTGTTGTTAGAGGCCCAAGTAGGACTTAGACTTGTTTGGCAGAAGCCCTAAAGAAACGTTGATTTGTAGGACTTAGGTTTGTTAGAAACAAACCCTCAAAAATTGTTTATTTTTTTTTGTAGTACTATGTTTTTTTTTTAATTTTTTTTAAAGCATAAGCCCTGAGAAAAAAATGTCCTACTGGTCTAGTGCCATCAGGTCATGTTGTGTTGGCCAGTGGCCACTGGCCATTGTCAAATGTCCCGAGTCCACAATTGCGGCATTTGCAACTGCTGTTCTTGCTGCTGCTGCTGAGTTGTTTAAGCAGCATGATGATTAGGCAGCTGAAGGGGAATAGGATCAACAACAGCAGTAACATGGGTGATAGATGATGAAAGTTCCACTTGCCACAAGTAGCTCCAGTGATGCGCCTGAGGCAGTAGCAGCACAACAAGTAGCTCCCAGTATATGCAGAGAAAAGAAGTTGTCCAGTAATTCTTCTCCACCTGCCCCTCCTCCGAAATCTTGGAGCTGTTATCAGGGGCGGATTGTAGGGGAATACCAGCCCGGGCTCCCCCCCCCCCCCCCACACACACACTCCGGTGCGCACTGAAAATTTGGACAAACTGCAAGACAACTAACGCTGCCCGTTTCTATCCCCCTCCGATCCACTATGTCTTGAGCGCAGAATCTCTCTCTCTCCCCCTCCGGTGCGCACTGAAAGAATTGCAAATAAATTGCAGTTCTTTCAGTGCGCACCGGAGGGGGAGAGAGAGAGTCTGCACTCAAGACAAAGTGGCTCGCGATATAGCGGCCCACCGGGGGATGCCCGATCCCCCGATAGGACAATCCGCCCATGGCTGTTATTATTAGAATATACATTTTCCCAAGATAGCAGGAACTGTGCATCTCATCAGCAACTGCAATGTGCACAGTGTGTATGGTAAATAACACCTGGGGGCACAACTGTATCCAAACACCATGACACCAGAAACAAAGTACTGCTGCTGTCACTGTACCCCTTGTCCACACCCCGCTAAGGACACATGACAACTTGCTGACAGTTTAATAGTAATGATGAACTCTCCCTGCCACATCTTAGCATATTCTGCTGGATGGAATCTCCTCAGATGCTGCTTGATGCCCTGCTTGTGATTCTCCTCCACCACACTGCCATGTGTGGTCAGTGCACCACACATTGTGCAATGGGTGGACATGAACTGCCACATTCATACATCTACAGAGTGGCTATCGTTTGGAGGGGGAGGTAATGATGAATGTGGTGGATTGGCAGAAGATGTAGTTATCCTAGAGGAAGAAGGTGATGGCGAGCTAGTGTTCCACTCGTCACTGAACCTCCAGCCTCTGCCTGGCTTTCTCTATTCTTCCTCCTCTTTGATCTCTGCCTTACCTCTTAGTGCCTTTCTGGGGAGTCAGGGAGTACAGCAACAGCAGTGCTTGATTTATGTGTTGGGTGTTTGGATTCAACGTGTTTGACATAAATGTCATGGTGTCTGTGTTTCTTGTGTGTTATCAGGGGGGTTGTGCCAAGGTGTATTTCCTTCTTTCCCCTTCTCACAGACTTGTCAGAAATTGTGCACAGTGCCGTTGGTGATGACTGCACTGTGCTGCCACTGCGTCAGATTCAGCACTGCAACTAAGACCAGGAGTAGTCCTGGTGCTGGCAAGTGGAACCTGTCCTAGTCCTGCATCACTTGTTAACCCCATTCCCACTGTGTCCATGGTGGTCTGTGGCACACTAGCTTGCTCCTCGGCATCCTGCTGCCCTTGCAACTCAGCAGCAGGAATTAGAGCAGTTGCAAATTCCTAAAGCTCGCTGCTGGTGGTGGTGATGGTGATGCCTATCCTTATCCCGGTCTCCCATTCCTTCTCAGTTTGGGCTAAAAAGGCCATCAATGTCTCTTCCATATCAGCTTCTCTGCCATCATCAGCACAACCACATGCTACTGCTGCTCTTTTACAGACAGCTCACTACTGGTTGGAGGTGGTGACAAGCAATGTGACAGAGGGTCCCCAAATGTCACACTTGCTATTTCTTGGTGAAGTGAGGAAGGCAGACTGGCAGCAGTAGCAGCAGGCACAGGCAGCTGATCTGTGCTCCTGGTGGTGGTGGTATTATTGCAGTGCCTGCTATCCACCACCGTTTCTGTCTTCTTTAAGATCATGCTCCATCTGGAAACTGTTGTGAAGGGAAGGGGACTGCCAGGGCCAGAGGAATAGCGTAGGCTCCCTTGACTGCTAGTCTGGATGCTCTCAAATGCTTCCCCTACCACTCCCCTAACACTAGTCCCACCAGCTGCTTCACTAATACTGTTACTACTACTAACACCAACCACATAAAGTTCAGTCCCTGTGTCTTCTTCTTCACTGTCACTAGTAATATGAGGATATTGATTATCCCCCATCTTCACTCCTAACACTAACAAGCTGCTGGACCTTCTTAGTAGTCCACAATTGGGACTGCTTTGGGGATGGCAAGTGTGACTTAGGGTCCCCTGCTGTCACACTTGGCATCCTCTTCTCCTCCCCCACCCCCTCCTGAGTATTACAAAACACACTAGTAGCAAGTTCAGCACTAGTGGCAGCAGAGGCGTAACTAGAAGCCACCGGGCCCTGGTGCAAAAATTGCCATGGACCTCCCCCCACATTGCACCCCCCCCATTGCACCCAATAGCCACAATTGCCCCCACAATGCCCCTAATAGAAACAATTGCCTCCTCATTGCCCCTGAATTGTCACAGTTGCCCAATAGCCACAATTGCCTCCACATTGCCCCCAGTTGTGCCACAATTGCCTCCACATTGCCACAATTGCCCCAATAGCCACAATTGCCTCCACATTGCCCCCAGTTGCCACCACATTGACCCCAATTGCCCCAACATTGCCACAATTGCCCCCGTGTTGCCCCCAATTGCCTGCACAATTGCCCCCAATCGCCACATTGTCTTCACTGCTGTGCTGAAACCCCCCGTGCCCATCTCCTATCTCCCTCATGGTCCAGCAGCTGGCGTGACAGGAGAGGTCTTCTACACAGACCTCTTTAGCCTGAGCTCCCGCGCGGTCCTTCAGTAATGCAGAGCACTGGGAGATGATGTAATCTCCCAGCACTCTGCATCACTACTACAGTGCTGATGAAGCCTGAACAGATCTTGTCCTCAGCTGCTTGCTGCTCAGTGGTGCAGGGCAGGGGTCTCAGGGGGCGACCGGGCCCCTGGAGTGGCGGGCCCGGTCTCAGGTGCGACCCCTGTGACCCCTATTGTTACGCCACTGAGTGGCAGCAGGTTCAGCACTGGCAGCAGGAACAGCACTGGTTGCAGCAGGGGAAGCTCATCTGACAGCAGGTACGGTACTGGTGGCAGCAGGTTCAGCATTGGCAGCAGGCACAGCACTAGATGCAGCAGGGGTAGCATGTCTGACAGTAGGCACAGTACTGGTGGCAGCAGGTTCAACAATGGAAGCAGGCACAGCACTGGTGGAAGCAAGGGCAGCATGTCTGACAGCAGGCATAGTGCTAGTGGCAGAAGGTTCAGCACTGGCAGCAGGTACAGCACTGGTGGCAGCAGGGGCAGAACTGGCAGTGGGCACAGCACTGGTGGCAGCATGTCTGACAGCAGGCACAACACTAGTGGCAGCAGAGGCAGCATATCTGACTGCAGACACAGCAATGGTGGTAGCAGTAGCAGGGTCAGCACGTCTGACAGCAGGCACAGCACTAGTGGCAGCAGGGGCAGCATGTCTGGCAGCAGGTACAGCAATGGTGGCAGCAGAGGCAGCATATCTGACAGCTGACCTGTCCTGCTCTCATTACTACCCTTTTCTTCCTTCCTTTGTATTAATTTTCCCAAGATCCCTAGGGGTATTTAGGGGGACTGGACAGCATTGGTTCTGTAGTGCTCACTTCCTCCTCCTCAGACTCAGTGGGCACATAAGGGTCTTTCAAGTTCCTCCTTTTATTATTTTAAAACTTCCGCATAGTGATAGCAGTCACTATGAGTCTCTTCTGCCTCAATCTTCCAAACAAATCACAGCAGAACAGCATAGCATGTCTACCTCGCTCTGTAGCTGCTATTGTGTTCCACTTCCTGGAACATGTCACGTTTTTATAGAGAAAAGGTGAAAAACATGTAAATTAATGGCAGGAAACTTTCAAGCCATTGAAAAAATGGCAAAAAATTTTGGCCATTAGGTGAAAAATATGAACATTTTAATTGCTGGCTTTAAAGCAGATTTTCCTGTGAAAGAGCAGACAACAATGTGGTTTTTGTGGAATTTCTCACTGGAGCATGTTCAGACCTTTCGCCCAACCCTACTCCTGAGCTTTAGTAAATGCCATAACATATGTGATTAATTTAATCATATGCAACCTTTCCCTTCTATCCTTAAAGCTATACATATTAATCTCCAATCTATGCAAAACCACTCCAGCGCCCTTTCTTATAACAATCTTATGGCTGCTCGCAATCAGACATTGGCACTACATGATATATTTGAAAACATATATAGATCTATCTAAAATTTGAGTGCCATTGACACACACTAAGCCAGTGTTGAAATATATCAAAAGGTATTTATTAAAAACAGTATATTAAAAAATATCTCCAGGACTAACTATCCCAATTTTAGATAGATCTATACATATTAATGTCAAAGAGTCTTTCCTGGTATGTTTTGCTGTTTAGCCCAGACACCATCTTAGTGGGCCTTCTTAGAATAGTATCTAATTTATTGTTGTCGTTATGGAGGTAACGAACTAGTGATCTGTAAATTGGCAATAGACTCTATCTCTTTCTGTCAATCTATCAAACATTTTTAAATAAGTGAAGAAATCTTACCTTCACACAATACATTAGAATCCAGCCTTATGGTACAGTAATTTTTATGCAAGGTTAGGATCTGTAACACACAGTTGTCTTAAAAAAGAGCAGTGTTCAAAGTCATACCAGTGAAAGAGGAAACACTACCAAAAGCAGAACAGCAAAGGACCAGGAAAAGTAAGTCAGAACAGCAACAGGTAGACTTACAGCAATCTGTTCAGCCTGGCACCACCAAAGACAAACCACTGACACCTAACCCAAAGGAGCTTAAGTAGCTTTCCTCAGAGCAAAACGGTATGCCTCTGCTGAATAGTCACCAGCAAATTTTAGAATTGGTTAGAGTTTGTTTTTTTTTGGTATAATGCTTGGTAATTATGTTCTCCTGAAAAAGAAGTGGCCAACCTAAGGCTCATTTGTTGTAGGACTACCTTCATATGGTCTACAGCGTATAAGTGTAGACCAATAGTGGTTATAAACTATGGATATAATTTATTTCCTCACTTGAACCTGTGCCACGCAGAGGTAGGTGGCAACAGGAGCAGCTTCAAAGTCTTTCTGATGCCACAAACCACAAGGAAAGAGGACGATTGGAGGAGCTCCTATAATTTATAAATTTCCTGCTGTTTAACCTATATAAACTTAAGCTGCTTTTAGACATTTCAGTCAACACATGCATGAGTTAAGGCAAGGCAGAAAGCAGTCTCATGTGAGACTGAATCTTATCATATACAAAGTTCTGCCTCTTTTGTTATTATAGTCACAATTGCATTCCGCATTTTTTACAGTAAGGGCAGTAAAGTTATGGAATTCTTTGCCTCAGGATGCTGTGTTTGCAGCTGCTGTAACTGCTTTAAAAAATGGAATGGATACCTATCTAGCACAGAACAATATTGAGAATTATGAAAGTTCGCTCTAAATCAGATAGGATGTTGATCCAGGGAAATATCTGACTGCCATTTGGAGTCAGGAAGGAATTGTTTTACCAACTTGGGGCTTAAATGGAAATAGCTTCAATTGTTCTTTTGCCTTCCTCTGGGTGGTTTGGTGTGAGCTGGACTTGATGGATGCATGTCTTTTTTTCAGTATAATAAATTGTTACTATGTTACTATGAAAACCCAGCTTCCTTAAGCCCTTGGGTGCTAAATCATTTATTAAGTACTGCCTTTTCAATAGAGTATTAGATCAGTCAGCCAATTATCTTTTTATGTAAATCACTATAACCCAGAGATGAGCAACAGGTGAGCTCCTGTTTACCACAGATTAAGTGTAGGAAGGTTTATTGGTAATTGAAGATTTCCATACATTTAACATATTCCAAACATGTTGGAAATATTAGATATCTTAATCTCCAAGTCATCAACTCCGGTGGACCATATATCAGGAGTAGGAGAGACACTACCTACATGTGAGTAGATATTATCACTTGTGATTATTGATGTATCTGTTGATTGGGGTCCCCTCTGTACATTTTTACTGAGGAAACAAGTCTAGGAGAACATTTCAATCTGAATGAGGAGCAAATTTTGTGTCAACTCATGTGACGAGGAGAATATACTAAATACATGGACAGTTTCTGATGTTTGAGGGGATATTTATATTTACTGGTATTTGGATTTAATCAGCTACTGAAAGCTTTCTTCTTATGTCCCTTCTGGGGTTAATATTACAATCAAGAATGGCATAAGAGAGTATACAAAATTGATGATAAAGGACTGATGTATATTATAGACAGATAAAATGATGAAATATTGGTTGAAGCACCTACGTTTCTTTTTGTTGTTGCAGTTTTAAATCTATAGGTGGCAGTCTTAACCTGTGGCTGTTTCAACTGTATATTGAATACCACTTTATGTTCTGTTTTTCATGTATTGTTAGATATAGAGCTGAGGTATTCCATATTTTACAGTCACCGCAATATGCTGCAGGGCTGCCTGGTCCCCATTACAACTCAGAATCTGGGTGTGGTCAGCACAGCTGAGGTGCCTCTTGAAATTTGGAATCCTAAGATTGCATATATTGTCTAATTGTAAATTTTCTCTTAATGTGACTGTTGTTGGACCCATAAGATCCTTGGCTGAATTTGCTATAAGGTGGGTACCTAAGGCCCTCATTTGTAGAGCATTGTAATTCCCATCATTGGGAACTGGCTAGCTATGACTGTAATTCTCAACAAATAGACAGCCTCAAGTTTCCCATCCTTGCTTCACACTATCAAACAAGTGTTACATCATAAACTGATTGTAGTGAGTGAACCCATCTTTTAAAGAAATAGTAATTCTTAATAGGTAAAAAATATATATTGCAAAGTTTTTTGAGTATAACATGGGTACTCACACTTCTGAGACTGCTTTGTTTAAAAGTTATTGCAGCTAAAACTTATATTTTATTTGGGTGCAGTACTTCCATGGCCTGAAGTTCTATGGTGGCAAGGTTGCTCTCATCATCTGACATTAAACCAATAAACATCCATAAGATACTGTAGCAATAGCACCTTTATAACATTTCAGGACATGGAGATACTGCACTCAAAATGTTTGAACTGCAATAACATTTAAATAAAACATCTCTCAGCAGTGGAGATACCCTTGTTTTACTCAGCAGGATAACCCCTGAAACATCCTGTATAATAATTTGCTTATGTATGTTTGTCAGAAGCTGTCATGCGCAATATAGACGGCTGTGCACACTGCAGTCATGCACAGTACAGATGGCTGCCTGTGCCTGATAACGGAGCGGGGCGCTCTGAGTTTAGACCGTAGTTTGCGAAGAGAGGACTACGGTCTGAAATTGGAGCGCCCCGCTCCGTTATCAGCCGTGTCGTGGGCAGTTTCTACTTTGCATGACTGCACTGCGGCCGTTGCTGCCTGGCACTGTGGCCCATGTACACGGGCTGTTCAACTAGTATTTCCATATTTAGCATTGTGATACCTTTCAGATTTGAAGGGCAGTTCCAATTTAGGGAACTACCAAGAGCAAGCATCTCATTTAGAATCCCAACTTTATTTATAAATTGATACTGAATTTAGTTGTTACTACTGTAAAATAAGAGTGGAAATACTAATACGATAACCCTTGTGTAACAAGTGATGCAACCACATCCGTGCTGCACTCAGTGGGTTCCAGGTCTACTCCTCCCTCATGGAATGTATTCTTTTGGAGATTATACTTTTATCCCACGTTTTATCCCCACATTTTCCTCAAACAATAATAGACATTTTCTTGCTAAAATCCAATGATATCTTTTTCACTGGTTAAATAATTCAACTCTCATATGAGCAATATGCAATCAGAAACCAAATGTCAAGCTGTGTACCATTTCATCATTAATTTGGACACTTTCAAAATGAAATGTCATTTTTGCATATTGTTTCCTTTATACTCGTTTTAAAAGAAAAATGCATCTTATGAATTTGAAGACTGAACATCCTTAATAGTCTAAAATGCACATTAGATTTCTCCCTGCTGATATTATTGCTCCTGTGTTGCTTTGCCTGAGACAGTTCAACCTTTCAGTACCAGAAAAGTCTGCAGCACATTGTAATTATCTCTCTCTGAACACATCTGTATTCGATGTAGGAAGATTTAAAGACGTGTTGGGGGGGGGTTATTTAATAAGCACATTGAACCCCTGGCCTCCCACAATTTTTTGAACACAAAAAAAAATACTTCTTGAGCTTACCTAGTGCCCTTGAAATACATTTTACATTATCAAACACATCATAATTTGATTCATTTAAATATGCAAGAAAATCAGGTGTGTATGTCAGACATTATGTGACACATTTGGTATTTGTTGTGAGATGTCAGTTGACTTCATCTTTAATCTAATCACATGATGCCTGACTGCAAGGGCTGAAATAAAGCAATCTGCAGATTCAAATCCTGCTTGGCTGCATAGGGCATCAGTCTAGAGCAGAATAGATCTCTTTCCCGTTCAGTTATTTCCAGCATTATTTTCTTTTAATTTTGGCCCATTAAATGGCGTGATTGGAGAACTCAAGAGAATTGCTTGCTAAAATAATTATTTCACGTATTGGTACTAGTTGATGCCAAATAGTTCCAAATTCCCCAGTAAAAAACCCCTGGAGGAAAGGTGTTGAAAAATGGCAACTTCCTCCATTTGGTATGGATACTAAAACAGAGGGTTTTCAACATTTGTCCAGGTTTGGAAGTGCTTAAAATTATTAGCTAATAAGTAAACTTTCAGATGATGTACGTGGCCATACCACTTTTCTTTGCTATGCACTGCAGTTACTTTTGTTCCAGAGCTGTTAAAGACTTGTCAGGAAAAATTAAGTCCCCTGAAAATCCCAGGGATATTCAAATGCCAGTAACAAGTGACATCATTTCAGACATAGTATATACCCCTTGAGGACCAGATGATGTGTGCAATGCTTTGTGAAACAACGAACTGCACACCCCCTGGTTCTCAATGGGTTAAACAAAGGTGCATTTTGGTCCAGAAGAAGCTCAGATTAATACAGTTAAAGATAATATGAAAAAAATGTTACAATAATATTGTGGGTGTACTAATTTCCCAGCATACCTCACCCTAGAGGGTGAGCTGAATCATACCGCAAAGGGGAAGGAGTAAATAAAGGACAAATCACACCAACATCAAGTACATAAAAAAATATGCAATTAATATGAGTATTGCAAGAACAAACCTGTACAAATAATCCTCATAATGAATAGGTTCATTTAAAAAAATGTTGTGTTCTCAGGAAGGGACACCCTATAAATGGTTTGGGCAAAATGGTCCTTGTTCATGGGGTACACCAGGATGGAGATGCACTAAGATCCAATAAGGGTCCAGTTTATTTATATAGTCGTAAACTGGACCTGATCCACCTCAAGGTATGCACCAAGGTGTCTCTACCATCTCATCCTGTGATTACACTTTAAATATGCCTACATCATCAGCCTTTGCCAGGCTTATGATGTCTCCTTTGCTAGTATCTTTTTTGCATATTGAAATGTAAATTAATTAGCCATTTTCATATTCCTGAGGGTGTGTTTTTACAGTCATGGCAAAAAGTTTTGAGAATGACACAAATATTAATTTTCACAAGTCTGCTGCTTCAGTTTATATGATGGCAATTTGCATATACTCCAGAATGTTATGAAGAGTGATCAGATGAATTGCAATCAATTGCAAAGTCCTTCTTTGCCATCAAAATGAACTTAATCCCAAAAAAACATTTCCACTGCATTTCAGCCCTGCCCCAAAAGTACCAGCTGACATCATGTCAGTGATTCTCTCGTTAACACAGGTGAGAGTGTTGATGTGGACAAGGCTGGAGATCGCTCTTTTATGTTGATTGAGTTAGAATAACAGACTGGAAGCTTTAAAAGGAGGGTGGTGCTTGAAATCATTGTTCTTCTTCTGTTAACCATGGTTACCTGCAAGGAAATACATGCTGTCATCATTGCTTTGCACAAAAGGGCTTCACGGGCAAGGATATTGCTGTTAGTAAGATTGCACCTAAATCAACCATTTATCGGATCATCAAGAACTGCAAGGAGATAGGTTCAGTTGTTGTGAAGAATGCATCAGGGCACCCAAGAAAGTCCAGCAAGCGCCAGGACCATCTCCTAAAGTTGATTCATCTGTGGGAGTGGGGCGCCACCAGTGCAGAGTTTGCTCAGGAATGGCAGCAGACAGGTGTGAATACATCTGCATGCACAGTGAGGCAAAGACTTTTGGAGGATGTCCTGGGGTCAAGAAGAGCAGTAAACAAGCCACTTCTCTCCAGGAAAAAGCATAAGGGACAGACTGATATTCTGCAAAAGATACAGGGATTGGACTGCTGAGGACTGGGGTAAAGTAATTTTCTTTGATGAATCCCCTTTCCAATTGTTTGGGGCATCTGGAAAAAGGAATATCCGGAGAAGACAAGGTGAGCGCTACCATCAGTCCTGTATCGTGCCAACAGTAAAGCATCCTGAGACCATTTATGTTTGGGGTTGCTTCTCAGCCAAGGGAGTGGGCTCACTCACAATTTTGCCTAAGAACACAGCCATGAATAAAGAATGCTACCAACACATCCTTCAAGAGAAACTTCTCCCAACCATCCAAGAACAGTTTTGCGACAAACAATACCTTTTCCAGCATGATGGAGTACCTTGCCATAAGGCAAAAGTGATAACTAAGTGGCTCTGGGAAACATCGGAATTTTGGGTCCATGCCCAGGAAACTCCTCAGACCTTAATCCCATTGAGAACTTGTGGTCAATCCTCAAATCCACAAATTCTGACAAACTCCAAGCATTGATTATGCAAGAATGGGCTGCCATCAGTCAGGATGTGGCCCAGAAGTTAATTGACAGCATACCAGCACTGCAAATATTGACTCTTCGCATAAACTTAATGTAATTGACAATAAAAGCCTTTGACACTTATGAAATACTTGTAATTATACTTCAATATACCATAGTAACATCTGAGAATAATATCTAAGAACAGTGAAGCAGCAAACTTTGTGAAGACCAATACTTGTGTCATTCTCAAAACTTTTGTCCACGACTATATGTTAATGAGGCTATTTGACACATGCACTAAGCTCTGTTAGCTGGTGATGCTATAGAAGCTCACAGAAACAAATTCATCTGTGCAGAGTACTGCAGAGCAATGTGATGCACACCCCTTGGAACCCTGGGAACTCAGAAGATTGTAATATACACAGTCCCATACTCTAAACCTGCGTATCAGCTTTTACAGGGAAACATTGGACTGGTTGCAGAACAGCTGACTGACGTAAACATAAGACCCAGCCACACTCTACAAGGTAAACAGTGCTACTCCACTTGCCTTGTGGAGTGTGGCTGAGTCATTTGATAAGTGGTTGGTTCTGTGTGTATGTCAATCAAATGTTTGTTTACTGGTCATATGTTCATTTATAACAGATGCTTGATAGATTGAGTTCTGGAGATGCACTACTATGGATATGGGTTGTGTTACAATCCTGCAGGTGCCACAGGGGTCTGCGTTGCATTGCAGAACAAAGTTACATGTCCCTATGGCAATCACAGGGTAAACTGAGGACTGGTGCTGTTCTTGGTGGGGAAGGAGAGCTTATCCTCTTTGCTCTCCCTCATATGCCCTACCCAGTACATCACCATCTTTATGCCAACATCATATGCTAATGACCCCCCTCCCTTTGCATAACTAATTCTTAGTGCATTTGGAAAAGTGTGTCACATTCCCCATGGTAAAATGATCTCCACACATTGCAATACATTACATACACATTACATCGACCTTTATTGCTGCTTCCCTAGGTGTAATCAATCTTTGGAGCTACAGCTGCTGGTAGCTACAACTTCTGTTTTCCCCAATTGGCTGCTGACTGGTTGAAGATGATGGGAGTTGTAGTCACCAACAATGGGAGGTCCAACAGTGTATGACCTTTGGGGTACACTAAGGGCCCCATGTTGATAAAGATTTTTAACATGAGCATTTTATTTTGTCTTTTACAATGATACATTTTCAAACACATAAAGACCTTTTTTCACTAGTTGACATGAAAGCCAGTTTTAGAAAAATGATTTTGAAAGTAGAAGTGGTCAAACAAAGTAAAAAAAAATCAAGTATTCAAAAGAATTATGTTATTAATTCCAGTTTTAACTCCGAAAATTACCTCCAAAAGAAAAGTGTTGTAATTCTGGGAAAAAAGCCATAGCATCAAATGGGAGTAATAAAAATTCCCTAAATGTCTACTGATTTAAATGGACATTTCAATGAGTTGGAAACCTTTCTATCAGTGTGTGAAAAACCCCATTGATACCAATGGGAAAATGTATTCATCCTCGTGGTGTAGCTATTGTGGTCTTGAATGATTTCAGATTAGCTAGTGCACAATACCAAGGAATGTCTATATAAAGAATATTTCTTTCCAGTTTTGTAACAAACCAATGACTGTACCTTCAAATATTCAAAAATGATGTTCTGCTTTTGTACATTCCAGTCTAACATAAGTGAATGAACATATTTTCTAAATACTCTAACACAATTTTGGTGTGATGTATCATCTCTTCACCCCTTTTCATTTACTGTATCATGTGCATGGGCATTCCTGAAGCTGTTGTATTTAAATTCCTATCATACATAGAATAAGACAGACAGACAGAAAGATTGAGGCAGAAAGAAAGATGGAGAAAAGTAAATGTGAGACAGGAATGAGACTATGGGATGTGAGTGTACAACACTGTTCTTGTCACACAAACATCATGGAAATGCCAGGCCATTAATGCTAGTACCAATAAATTAGATATAAGGAAATGCAATCTTAGATCTGTACTAAGGAAAAGGGGTTCAGTTATGGAGCTAACCTGCAGTGCCACAGGGAGCAAATAAATATTCTCGTTAATTTATATCGGCCTTTTAACCCCTTGAACGTTAAAGAAGTCTACAATGTATTGCTTCAGAAAGCACTGGAAACATCTTTAACATTCAAGAGGTTAAAAGCTGAATTTAAACCAGTGGAAATTTGGGGAATTTAAATTTTTTCCCTATGGTCCAGTTGTTTTTTCTTAGTACAACAGCCTCATGAGGAAGCATGTTCATTCTCTTGAGTAATAGTATTGATGTGCCATGACAGTAGAAGACCATCCCTCTATCCAAGTAGACCATGTGGAAAGTATTGTAAGTGCAAATATAAATTGTACCTGACGTGGAGACATGAAGGCAGCAGATAACTGAAAAAAATTTACATTTATTAAAAAACAACAGAAAAAAAGTTGCAAAAAGCATAAAGATATTGCCAAGTCAGTTGCTAGGTTCCAAAAAAGACCTGAGGTTTGGTCCAACTTGATGCATTATTAGTAGGGATGGGCGAAAATTTTCATCTCAAACTGAAATCAGTGAAAAATGTCACTTTCTGCTTGGCAATAAATTTCCTACGAAAAGTGACGTTTTCCCGCTTTTTTCGCCTAGCTCATTGCACTGAATTCAATGGGTAGAAAACTTTTTCTCCACCACACGAAAGTTTTCTCCAGCCATATAAAAGGGTGTCAGGCTCTCACAGCAGCCATTCTGTGTTTGTGAGAGGAGAAAGCAGCATGTTTTTGAGCTAGAGAAGATAGTCAAATAAAGGGGATTTGAAGTTTAGGTTAGGGAGTCATTTAGGTATGACATTTGTTCTTTGTAGTAGAAGAGTCTGGGGGGCACAATGGGGAAAAGAAGGGAGGAAGGGGGTTGACCCAAAATACCCTGAAATTTGGTGTGACTGACTGCAAGACACAGGCAGCTGGGGTCCAGCTGGGGTCCAAATTGCTTGCTGATTTTATTTTTATTGTCTCTGTGCTAGGGAAGTCTGAGGAAAGAAGTTGTTGATTTTGTTTTTTAGTTTTATATATATATATATATATATATATATATATATATATATATATATATATATTTTTTTTTTTTTTTTTTTTTTTTTTTTTTTTTGGACTAACTGTGATAAGATAGGGTAGACAACTTAAAAAAAAAAAAAACATAAATAATTCAATAAATAAATAAATATATTAGATAGCTGATTGGGAGCTTGTTGTGAGCTATGTGACTGAAGCAGACTTAGTAGACAGCAGATGACATTGAGTATTTTGTTGAGGACCAAGGCAAGACATCACAGTTCTGTGCTGTAGAGAGTAAAAACACACACAGTAGTTAAGTAAAGTCTAGCAAAGGCACAAGGGGGAGGAGGAAAGGTGGAGCAGTGCAGGGATGTGAGAGTAAAGTGTTAGTACAAAAACTGACTGCAGCAATCGTTGCTGCAGCATATGCGATAAATAATGATGATCCCTCTCCTCCTGGGTTGTATGCAATTTGTCAAGGCCCCACCAATCACACCACGCCAGTCCTCCACCACCACTACCTTACACATCTGCCACATTGAGGGTTGTACTTTATTTTTTTTAATCATTTAACATCATCATGAATATGTGCCAGTGTCACTTAACCCCTTAAGGATGGCTGATCGTGCATGCGGCTGTCACTTAAGGACCACAGAGCATTTTTTTTTCTGTTTCTGGTTCAGGGCTCCCAGAATGGCGTGCAGACGCATGGGGAGCCATGAATTCCATGATGGTCTTGGCACGTCATGGGTCCTTAACTCATATCTACTCATGACATGCCAGGACCGTCAAGGGTCGTTAAGGGGTTAAACAAGAAGTAAGTGTTGTGGGCAAAGTACAAATGCACTCTGCATGATAACACATGTTTCAAGGTATATTTTGCTGTAGGACTCACAACTTTGACTTCCATCTACTTATTTCTCCACTACAGCCCTCAGAAGAAGTAATATTGCACTGGGAAATGTTGCACCATATTAAAAATAGGAGAAAAATGTATTGGAATAGGAGAAAATGTGTTAGAATTGGATACAAATGTGTTGGAATAGTAGAAAATGTGTTGAATAAGTGAAAACGTGTTAGAAAAGGAGAAAAATGTGTTGGAATAGGCAAAAAATTTGCTGTAATAGACAAAAATGAGGAACATTTTGCATTGGAGGAAAGGAAAAAACTTTCGTGAAAAAAGAGAAAACGCGTCCGTTTTTCGCAAAAGTCATATGGGAAATTTTTTTTCACTTTTCACGCACCCCTGCAGACCAGTTTCCATATAAGAAAATCAGTGCCATTAAATTCCCCACGGGACTTTGAGTGCCAGAGAGGTTGCAATGTTTGGATACCTATCGGCTGCTCTAAGAGTTAAGCGTGACAAATGGGGCTTTAACTCTCCTAGACAGGGTATCCATTTAAAAGGTTGCATACAAAACATTGTGTGCACACACAACGCATTAACCATGTCGCCGTGGTTAAAATGGCAACATGACAATCTCGCACTGCATGAAAGCGTGAGATTGTCATGTCGCTTCCTGAAACAGTGCATTGTGACTGAAGCATGTGTACATGTTTAATCACAGAAACTTACGTACAGTAGCCTGCTGACCCAGGATTCTTTCCCTCGGTTGTAATAAATAACATGCTTTTCTCTCTTCTTCATTAAGCCCTCATTGAGGTTTACACGCTTTTCTCTCTTCTTCATTAAGCCCGCATTAAGGTTATGAAAGGGTTAATTGCTACAGAGATATGCGCAGCATAAATTGCACTTCAGCCCGCATTGATGACTCGTGTTGGAATATCTGTTAAAGACCGAAGTGGAGTTATCAATGCGGGCTGAAGCACCGTTTATACTGCTCTGTAACAATTAACCCTTTCCTAACCTCAACGCGGGCGTAATGAAGAAGGGAGAAAAGCATGTTATTTATTACAACCAAGGGAAAGAATCCTGGGTCTGCAGGCTGGTGTATGTAAGTAAGTTTAATTAAACATGTACACATGCTTCAGTCACAAATGTCAATGCGCCATTTCAGGAAGCGACATGACAATCTCACATTTTCATGCAGTGCAAGATCTTCATGGTTAATGCGTCATGTGGGTACACAAAGTTTTTTATGCGACCATTTAAAAGTAAACCCCCTAGCTAGTACCTAGCAATACCTCTTTGTTTGGACAATGCAATGTGTTGGTGTGGCCATACCTTTTAATTTTTTGTAGCTTTTTTCTTTGGACTGTTGACCAATTAAATATAAGACTGATTATTAGAAACCTGTGGAAGTACAAAATTTTACAGATTTAATACATTTCCCCCTTTAATGTTTTCATAAATATAACCTTTAAATTGTTTGGTCCTCTCATACCTGCATAATTTCACAAACATAATTTCCAGTAATCCCATATATATTTTTACAGCAATAATAAAAGAACAGATTTTGAGCAATGGGGAAAAAATACATTACAAATGTCAGCTATTTCAAATGATGAGAGAGAATGGAAATGAGACTGCTAACTGCGCTTGTAATTGGATCTTGTTATAACTCAGATTACTCATTCATAAGCCATAGGAAATGGAAAGCTTCCAGGTACCTCCAGTCCTGTGCGTGTTTTTGCAGAGTTTGGGTAAAGTTGATATACTTATGTCTGCAGAGTCACTACATTTGAGAATACTATGAGCTTCATAATCACAGTGCATGTCCTTGAGGTACATGCCATCTGTTTCTTATTCTTCATTATACTCATTTGTAGCTCAATTTTTCTAATGTCAACATATTTTCTGTGATTTTGCCAATCATCTGCAGTGATGCCTCATCAAATTTGCTTGTTTAATTAAATAAAACATAGAAATCGAACTTTTAGCAAGTATAAATCTTATGATATGCTCTACAGCAGTCAGAATTACCAGTTACAGTAATTGCTCAGAGGGTGAATCCCATTACAATGATGTAAAGCTAATATGGATGACAACCACTTAAATACTCCATTTACAGTCCCCTTTAATAGAAAAGGAATTGAAAAAACTTCAATTATAGCTAACGCACAATTTTCTATGACTTCATAGAAATGCAAAATTTTTTGTAAATTTGATACCTTTATTGGCTAACTAAACAGATTTAAAATGCAAGCTTTCAAGACTTCTTAGGTCTCTTCCTCAGGCATGTTATACAGATAAATATGAAAACTTCTCTCTTAAATACAAGTACACATTACATTGTTTATAATGGAAATCAGATAAGAACGTTAGTCCAGATACCAATTCCTTGATCAGTCAATGGTAGAGGATGTGATTTAAATAGCATTCTTCCTCTGGGTCCAGGTATTTATGATTCCAGAGGGACTGTTGTAAAAGTTAATTCACAATTACGTACTGTGACAGAAATTCTCAATAGAGAAACAATGTAATTGGTACTTGTATTTAAAAGAGAATTTTCATATTTATCTGTATAACATGCCTGAGGAAGAGACCTAAGAAGTCTTGAAAGCTTGCATTTTAAATCTGTTTAGTTAGCCAATAAAGGTATCAACTTTACAAAATATGTTGCATCCTGTATTTCTACGGCTAACACGGTACCAACTCTCATCTATTATTTTCATAGAAATGGTCACTGAAAATAACCAGAATCTTAAGGTATTTTCTTCTACCATGTATAACCACTAGGCATTTGTGGTTCACTGTAATATATCTGGGTCCCCTGGCCCAATAGACCAAATTCTCTTGTTTGCACTCTCCTTTCTTAGTTAACCCTGGCACTGATCATTATTAATAGCAAAGAAACGATGTTACATATATCCTATATATATATGTCCATTCAGGAATACTGTATATTCACTGTTTCCATTGGTTTTCCCTGTTTCCTCAATATTTTACCAATGCTTTGAGGACTTTCTCGATGCCCCTATGATGGGTAGTCATGTTGCCCCTGCTGTAGGCAAATAGGTTTCACAGAGGCTGGTGTCACATGGTCCAAAGCATGGTAGATCAGACCATGTGACAGCAGCGTTTTTGAAATACAGCTGTCTATTGAAGGAGTATCAGAAGAGGTTTTTAATCTGTGTTAATGTAGAGGGAGAGTGGGAGACCGAGTAAAAGAGTGAATATGAATGTGGGTAAAGGGGTGGGAATAGTGATTCTAAAGGAAGGGAGGACTTTCTTTTTCAGAACAAGACACTTGTAAAACTTGCACTATGCTAGGTTTCACTGTTCTTGCCCACTGCCCTGCTTTACTTCATTTCCCATCTTCTCAGTGTTTTTTGGGGAAGATGGGAGAAGCTGTGAGGCTAGGTAGAAGGCAAGATAGTTAGATGAAGCATACTGGAGGTTTTCAAAGTATGTCAGGCACTGATAGTTCGCTTTTTTACTGTGAAGTTCCTAATATCACTGCTATTTAGTTGGATCACAAAACAGACGTTTGGCCACAAGACCATTTCTGTGGCCCAATGCCCATTGTGCTTTTAGCTGGTAGGGCCTTTAAATAGACATTTTATTATGTCAGTCGGTACTCACTTTGGCCCTACCTCATGTTTTAGCGCAAACCTTTAAATCTGGCCCTGAGTGTACTGTTTTTCCAAGCCTATGAACAGGAGTCCTGAAGTAGCAACACTTAAAAGGAACAGTAGAATTTTATGGAACATATAAATGGTATAGCTCTTTTACTGCTCAATTAGACTATAAGCTTCTTGGGGGAGGGATCTTTTTCCTACTGTTTCTATGGTTGCTGTACTTAATGTAAACTATAGTGTTTTTATTGTAAAGCCTATTTATTTATTTCATATTCTATTTTTGTAAGGTGCTGCGTACATTGTGTGGTGTCATATAAATCAGATATATTCTGCTTTGAGAGTTTTCATTCAACAACTGTAACAGCTCAAAAGTATTTTCACTTAAAGGGATAGTAATACTTTGTTTTATCTTTATTTTATTTTATAGGCATTAAAAAAACATGAAGAAGGATATAAGTCTTATCTCTCAAACCTTTATGGTTTAAGAGATATTCACAAACAAAGTATCCCCCCCCCCCTGTTCAGCCAGTTCAGAAGGGAGGTGCCCAGGTAGACTGCAGAGAGGGACAATCTTCAATTAAGATAAGGGAAAAACATGAAAAGCTTGTCAAGGGGGGAAGGGCTTTCATTGTTCTGATAGGAAGAAGAATGTCCCCTGCTGTTATCTGTCTGGTCTTACAACCAGATCCCCATCTCAGAAGAGATGGCTTAAACTAGGTAAAAGGGGCGGGAGGGGGAACTTTGCTTGTGAATATCTCTCAAACCATAAAGGTTTGAGAGATAAGACTTATATCATTCTTCATATTTTTTTAATGCCTACAAAATAAAATAAAGTTAAAACGAAGCATTACTATCCCTTTAATTCATACTGTTAGCAACAGCCATGACTGGTGTTCTAAAGGAATTTTTTTTAGAATGCACTCCTTGAGAGAGTGCAAATCAAAGACTATGGCTCGCTATATAAGTCATAACAACAGCACCACCTGGTGAGCACAATGGAGAACTGCAGTATAATGAGCTGCAATAACTGGAGTTTAATATGCCACAGCAGTGGAATACCAAACAATTCAAACATATACAGTTTTTATTAAAAAAAGTCTACTATCTCCTTATATAGTAATAATAATATCTAAAATAATATCAAAATAGTCAAAGAAAATATAGTTTTTTATGGATTCAGGAAGCTAAATGGGTTGAGTTCTGGGGCAAACTATGTTCACTATAGGGGACACAGGAAAATTTACATGAATCGAAATGGAGTTTTTAACCCCTTGATTTGCTTTGCAATATGTTGAAGACCTCGCTAACGTTCAAGGGGTTTGATTTCCCATTTAAAATAATGGCAATTTGTGGAATTCTCATTTGTCCCCTAGGGTGCAATCTGTTTTAATACACACTTGCACCACTTTAACTCGCTGAATGACCTTGTCCCTGAGCAGAACTAGTTAAAATGTTCAAAGTCACCATCAATCAACAATAAATGTACTCAAAAAATTCTAAAAAAATCTAATCAAGAGTGAGAAAAGCATAAGCCCAGGTAATTATCCAATGAACCTGAATCAATTGCTGCTTAGATCAATAGGGTATGAACGTTCCAAGACCCAACAAGACTACTTTTGTCCTTCACAGATCAGTGCCTTATATTCAAACATCACAGGTGAGCTGTTTAACCGACATCAATTTCACTACTGAAAGGTCTACAATGAAGAGAATCTAATCAGACCTATCTGATTACACAAAGGAATTCCATTTCATTTAGGTGTTCTTAGCACACACACCACTGATCAATATTGAAAGAGCAGAGGGTCTAGGTGGACTAGCAATTTTTCTTGAACTCCTATATCCGAAAATAGATTCCAAGTTAGAAAATTAAATAAAGTATGTGATTCAAACAACAATGATTCCCTGATGCCCAATGCTTAGGAATGCATTGTTACTTACAATTGGATTTGAATACAAGCAGAAGGATTTACCATTGAGATAATACACTCACTAACAGAACAGGACTGATGACTGGTTTGTGTTATATAGCCTTTAACCCCTTTGTACCCAATGCATTGGTTTGCTGCATCTACTGTTAATACATTGTTCAGTGGCCAATCATTAGTGTAACACAATTTTTATTGAATCACAACTAAATTAATTATCAAAAGTGAAAAACCTAATTAGTCAGTTTAACCTTTTTCACCCAGGATGCTACAGAGGTCTGCATAATATTACCTCACAATGCAATGGAAAGCTCTATGGTGTTGAGGAACCAGTGGAGTAAGGGCTTATTTTCATTTAGTAAACTCTCACACTAATGGCACACATGCATTATATAGTTGGTGCCTTGTTCCAAAGATATTACACAAGATGAACCTAGCCATCACTAATATGTGCTGGTGATGTAACTTACTAGAAGGTAGTTTCCTTCACATTTGGTGGAATTGCCCTAAAATCAAATAATTGTGGAACAGAGTATTTTATAAGCTTTCCATAATAATAGATGAAGCCCTTATTAAGTCTCCTGAGCTCTCCTTACTCCATTTTAATACCCAGGGGCTTGCTTTCCCTAAGAGATATTTGCTTATACAGATTTTATTAGCCACAGAATTGGTAACTGACAGATTATGGTTACAACAGAAAACCTCAACATGGGATCAAATTTTGAATCAGATACACTATCAACATCAAATGGAGAAAGGAGTATCCTTCCAGATGGGTAATTATACTAAATTTGAAGAATGATGGTCTCCATTTTTTATTAATAGCCCTACTCACCAAGTCTTTTGGATAGGGATTCCCTGAGTGTAGAACACCCCTTTTAAAATTTTTTCCTGCAAGTACGCCCACCCTCCTAGCCTTCACCATTTTTGAAAGAGTATTATTATACTCAACTGTGTCTTTATATATATGTATGTCCTTTGTGAGAGCACATTATATGATATATGTATATTATATGATATGTTTTAATATTGAATCTATAATTTTCGTATTGTGTGTTCTCTTGTATGAAATAATAATAAAGATTTTTTTAAAATGCTGTAACGTAAGAATGCTTTCAAAAATAGACATGATAATAGTTTATATTCACAAATTAACAAAATGCATAGTGAGTGAGGAGAAGAAAAATCCAAATCAAATCAATATTTGGTGTGACCACCAAGACCTGCCAGGTGATCTGGAGGAGCTAATCTCAGTCACCATCTTGTTAGATATGAGAATTCGTGAGAGGCCTTCGTTCAAGGAGCATGTACGTAAACCATTGCCTTAGTTGGCACCTAGCTTCTTACGTTAACCCTGTCCTCCCTCACCTCCCATACCTCCTAGTTCTGACCCTGATGGGGGGGAACCACTGCAGCTAGGCTTCACACGCCTTTCATTGGAGGAGAGGGCTCAGAGCAGAATGAGGGGCCTTTGCTTATACTGTGGGGAGCCGGGCCATATATTGCATTCCTGTCCTGTCCGGCCGGGAAACACTCAAACCTAGGGTCATGTAGGGGACAGACCCTGGGTGGAATTTCACAGTCCCCAGAGAGACTTCAGGACAAACCTATTCTGGAAGTAGTGTTGTCTTGGGCCGAGTCATCAGTGGTGGCTCCTGCACTACTGGACTCTGGAGCTGCGGGGTTCTTTATTGATGCAGCCACTCACTCTATTCCTCTGCTGCCTCGCTCCATTCCATTAGCTTTTGAAGCCATTGACGGCAGACCCTTACAGCCGTCACATGTCACTCATGACTCACCCTTGTTTCTAAGGATAGGTGCACTCCATGTGGAGACACAACAGTTCCAGGTCATACAATCTCCTCATCATGTGATCATTCTGGGTTTTCCTTGGTTGCAGTCTCACAACCCAAGAATTGATTGGCAGACTTCAGATACTCTGTCTTGGTCCTCCCAATGTACAAAAACTTGCCTCCAGCAGCCTACTAGAATATTGTGTACCTCTACCTATTTACCTGCTGAGTACCAGTCCTACAAAGTGGTATTTAATAAGGCAGAGGCCTGTATGTTGCCACCACATAGGCCTTAGGATTGCACTGTTGATCTGGTACCGGGGGCCAGACCTCCTGGGTCCAAGTATATTCCTTATCGGTGGAGGAGAACAAGTCCATGGAGTTTTATGTGGCTGGCGCATTATCCAGGGGCATTATCCGGAAGTCTTTCTCACTTGCGTGCACAGGCTTCTTTTTTGTTAAGAAAAAGATGGGGAGCTTAGACCATGCATTGATTTCAGGGGACTGAATAAACTGATGGTAAAGAACGCATATCTGATTCTGTTGATTACGGAGCTATTTGATCATATCAAAGGCTCTACTGTATTCACAAAACTTGACTTCAGGGCTGCGTACAATCTGGTACGAGTAAAAGAAGGCCATGGATAGAAGAAAGTGTTTAATACCCAGAGCGGGCACTGTGAATACTTGGTGATGCCTTTCGGACTGTGCAACACTCCCGCTGTCTTCCAGGAATTTATTAATGATGCATTGAGAGACCTACCGCAGAGTTGTGTGGGGGTCTATTTGGACAATATACTCATTCATTCTCCTACTTTGGAAACACACAGAGCAGACGTAGCCCGGGTCCTACAACTGCTAAGAAAGAAAAATCTGTTCTGCAAGCTAGAGAAATATGAGTTCCATAAATCCCAGGTGACTTTCCTAGGGTACGTTGTCTCATCCTCTGGCCTGGCCATGGATCCGCAAAAACTGCTGTCTTACAGTGGCCGCTTCCAGTGGGGTTAAGAGCCATACAGAGGTTCCTGGGCTTCACTAATTTTTACAGGAAGTTCATACGAAACTTTCCACAGTAGTCAAATCTCTCAAGGACATGACTCAGAAGGGAGCTAACCCTTCGGACTGGGCACCTGAAGCCCTGCAGGCATTTGAAGACTTTGAAGACTTGAAGTCTGCTTTTTCGAAAGCCTCGATATTGTCCCACCCAAATCCCACCCTGCAGGTCACTCTGGAGGTGGATGCCTCAGAGTCGGGAGTAGGTGGTTTGCTGTCCCAGCACATGGACCCTGGGAAACCTTTGCTCTCATGCGGGTTTGTTTCTAAGAAATTGTCTAAGGCTGAGAGTTTATATGATGTGGGTGATTGTGACCTACTCGCCATCATCCTTGCCTTGAAAGAATGGCGATAAAGGTACAAAAAATGTTAGAGCAAATGCTCTTTCTAGACAATTTGGGGCAAAGTCCCAAGAGAAGTCTCCTCCGGTACCTATTATTCCTCCTAACCGCATCTTGGCTACGATACGTACCAGTATTACATCTCTATTGGGTGAGGATATTTTGGCTCCTCAAGCTTCTGCCCCGGCGGAGAAGCCTAATAGGAGGTGTTTTGTGCCTGAATCCCTCCGTACCAGACTGCTGGAGACATATCATTCCTTGAAGGCTGCAGGGCACGTTGGTAGAGACCAACTATGACCAGTCGCTTTTGGTGGCCCAGCCTGTAGGCGGATTGTTCCAGCATTTGTTGCTGCACGTTCCACTTCTGCACGGACCAAGACTCCTAGACATCTTCCGGTTGGTCTCCTGCAACCTATCCATAATAGGGAGCATGGGGCCAGACCTGGGCACAACTCTTTGTGTTAGTTTAAAAATTATCGGAATCCTTTAAAAAGCTGCAAAATGTTTCTCCTGTTGTTGGATCAGTGCACCTGTGGTTCCAGTCACCTACTTTTTTGGAAGTTACTACAGACAGGTCAGTCCCCTGGCTAATTGTTTTTTTTTTTTTTTGCAGGGGTGAATATGTTTCACCCTCTATTTGGCGATACTTAAGCTTGCAACATCAGAATGTTGCCCTTTTTATTCAGGTGATATTTTTAATGAATACTTTCTGATAGTTACCAAATAGATGGTGACATTTGAATATGATACCTTGAAAGCTTGCATCCTGGAGTCAGTCAGCCAATAAAGGTATAATTTTTACTGTACTAGTCTCCTGTATTTTCTATAGCTAACACGGTATCCACTTTGTTTTGGACTGTGCTATTCTTCAGTGTTTACTGAACCATAGCTTGTTCTTATGTCTGCAACTTTTTTTCTCTTGTCCTGACCCTGGCCTGTTCCTGATTTGCAAACCAGATTTACCTATACCACCTCCTCACTTTGAAGACCATGTTACCTATCTTCTGATTTGGCCTGAGCACCAGTGGTCTCTGTGGTCTCTCTGCTGGCAAGTGAGCTCATCTCAATCTGGTACCGACTCAAGTTATGCTTCATAGAATAACAGATGGATTGCAGGGTTTATCACATTGGAGGAATGATATCTTGTTTATCACCTCTTTTATCATAATTTAATGCATACCCCCCCAACCCTCAGGAGGGTTATACACTGAGGTGTAACAAAGTTGTTATAAATGTTATTCTGTGTAAACCTATACATGGAGATACCTCCAGATAGAGAGACTGGATTGTAGCGCATAATAAAATCCACATAATAACATAGGAATTGGAGGTTTTATCACACTGGAGTAGTTATCCTCTCTTTATCACACCATATTGTATCCCCTCCCAGATGAATTAATAGACCTAGAGACATTTACAAATGGGTTAAAATATTGAAAACTAACTGTACATTTTTATGGCTTGTAGATCCACTGACCATTTACAGGGCTAAGAAACAGGTTGATGTAGTTTAAGAGGCACTATTCCTTTAAGCATTCATTTTTGCAGCTAGTATAGGGGAGGAAGTTCAAAAATTAGGAAAACAAGGAACTCGCTATTAGTTTTACTAAGATAAAAAATGAAAAAATGTAAATGCCTTTTCTTATTTTTTGCTCATTTCGAAAGGACTCGTTCCTTGTCATTTACAGGAGTGTAAAGAAGACCAAATCACTAGGAGCTATTATCTAATTTGCATTTGCCTGTTTGCTTTTCATTTCTAATAAAGTGACCTTTGATGCAGTCAATCAATGGAGCTCGAAACAAAGCACAATTGTTATACTGTTCTGTCTGCCGAGAATGAAATAACTGCTTATTTGCTTCACAAGCAGTTGATTTGCTTGGATAATGATATTTATATGACATTATGACATTCATAGAAGATGATACATGATGTCATTAACTTGGCCTATTTGAGAAATAAATATCTACATAAATTAACTGCTAAATGAAATTGGAAGAAGCTAAAATGAAATGACTTTTTTTTGTAAAATGAAGCTTGGCTTCTTGGTATTTCACGCGAGTGGGCAGAAATAAAATTAACAAGTGAATAGTTGGTTTATCCATCTCAGTGTGACCACTGGACAATATAACAGTACGGATGTTATAGTTTGGCTTGGGATGTAAAGAGGATGGTCTCATCTCTTATTTTCATTCTTTTCACCATGATCTCACTCTTTAACTCCAGAAATTCCTGGTTATAAACCTTATTTAGGCATGTGAAAGGGAAATTATTACCTCATAATTTATTTTCTAACATATTTTATTTATTCTAGTAAATTATTTTTCTATTTAAAAAAGAATCAAGTTCATTTGACCTTATTTCTATTATGTCTGATTCCATCATCCTCTCCAAACAAATGTAACTAGTGGGTCCCTGCTCACTACCAACGGCCTGTGTGCTCCACTCCACTGCACTTCCCTCTCAGACATCTACCCTTTGGACTCTAGAGAGGTCTTTAAAGGGATAGTAATACTTCGTTTTATCTTTATTTTATTTTGTAGGCATTAAAAAAACATGAAGAACGATATAAGTCTTATCTCTCAAACCTTTATGGTTTAAGAGATATTCACAAGAAAAGTTTCCTATTTTTTTCCTATTCTAAGCCATCTCTTCTCAGATGGGGATCTGGTTGTAAGACCAGACAGATAACAGCAGGGGACACTCTTCTTTGTATGAAAACAATGAAAGCCCTTCCCCCCTTGACAAGTTTTTCAGCTTTTTCCCTTATCTTAATTGAAGGTTGTCCCTCTCTGCAGTCTACCTGGGCACCTCCCTTCTGATCTGGCTGAACAGGGGGGGATACTTTGCTTGTGAATATCTCTTAAACCATAAAGGTTTGAGAGATAAGACTTATATCATTCTTCATGTTTTTTTAATGCCTACAAAATAAAATAAAGATAAAACAAAGTATTACTATCCCTTTAACCCACTCTACCGTCAAACAGTTAATAATGAAGACATGGAGCTCTGTTAACTGTGCTCTGCAGTAAGAGCAAGATAGCCCAATTGAAGGTGTGAATCTTTTCTCCTCAAAGGAGAAATATGCAAAAAACATTACTTCACCAAGGTGCTGGAAAATTTCCAGAAAAAAGTGACCATTTCCCACTTTTTTTCTGCACTTTTTAATTGCTTTGAAATCAGTGATAGCAATGTATTTCTCCCCATGTGGATAGTTTCTCCCCTGTATTCCTGCTGTGCTCAGTGTCCCACAGCTGAGTAGTGTCCCACAGTGCAGCACTTGAATTTTGAATGCTAACTAATGTAGGCAGACAGGCAAAGAGTGAGCTGGAGTTGTTTGTTAGGAGTGTGGGTGATAGTCACTGCCTTTTGATCTCTGTGTGTGAAGGAAAAAGGGAGAGTGAAAAACAAAACAAAAACACAGAACATTGCTTAATGAGTATGGCAAAATGATTGATCTTGATGTTGCAATTCCCATTCCTTCTACCGGACATACAGGACTATTGAACCTGGGGCATTCTGTTCATTGAAACCTGTTGTAATGTCCCTTATTTTACCAGCCAAAAAAGCGACAAAATTCAATAATAATTATAAATATCGGCAACTATATATTCATGTTTATAACAAGCATGCTTCTTGACCACTAAGTGTGATAAAAAGTTCAAAATCAATATAATGTTATAAATGTAGAAGAAATTAATATGTAATATAAGCAAAATAGAAATGGTATGCCATAATTAGCAACATTCAATTGCACCATTTGTTAATCCTCATCTTTATTGACCCTCTAAGTGCCTAGGGGAAAAACCTCCAAACTACAGCTGCATCATATTCTGCCTTGCATCTGAAAGGCCAATCCCCATAACAAAAAATATTAAGCCTTTTGATTTAATTATCAGTATAACTCCTTATCATAACCCAGGTACTCAAACACAGTATGTAACATTGTTTTAGTTTAATCCTAGAGGTAGTCTAGTTGATAATGTTAGAATCAAAAAACTTCCCTATATGAAAGCTTTGCTTATAGATCTCCTCCTCTTATTGAAAGATTAACTCTTGCTATACACTGTAAAGAAAATCTTGAAAGATCACAATCGTGTTCTAGCCAAAAATGTTGGGCCACACCTGTCTTAAAATCTCTGCACTTGATGCTACTTATATGTTCTCAAATTAATTATCTGAGGCTCCTGCTGTGTACCTGACAAACTGTACATTACAGATTTTGCAAGTGATCAAATATATCACACTTTGGGTTGTACAACTGATATAATGTTTTATCTCATAATTAACACCAGTCACTTTAGAACAAAATAATTTTGAATGCACCAACCATTTACAATAGTTACACCTATTACTTCCACACATGTATTTGCCCACTGTCTTCAGCCAAATGTGTTCACTGTTTTTCTTCCTATCTTTACAATAAATACTAGGAGACAACTTATTGGCAAGAGTGAAGGCCTTTTTGGACACAACATGACATCTCTTTTCCAGAATTGGCTGCAATGTTTTATGCCCATGAGCTCAGGCAGATGTCTCTTAACAATATCAACATTTTATACTCACAACTATAATTGGTGCTAAACATAAATTCCTCATCCACCATATTGTTTTCTCTATGTGGTGTTCTCAGCATATCCGCATCCTCCCTTGTCCTATTTCTAGAAATATCCACCCTGTCCAGCATCCACCATGGATAGCCTCTGTCTGAAAACCTACTTCTCAAATCCCTACGTACATCATCAAAGAGTGCATTGGTGGAACAATTTTGCCTCAACCTCAGAAGCTGTCCCACTGGTACACTCCTAATTATGTGATTTGGATGGCAACTATGTGCCCATAATTACGCATTAGTGGAAGCAGGTTTACAACATACACTAGTCTGTATCTTGCCAGTGTACAAGGAACTAATGTACTAATTAGTACTAATGTACTAATGAACAAATCCAAAAAAGTCAATATCATTAGGATGGCTAGACAGAGTGAAACATAAATTGCATTGGTTGTTCAGATATGTCAAGAAAGAACTGATTAGTTGTCTCTCATCACACCAAATAAAATGTCATCTACATACCTCTTAAAATAAAAAACATTTGATCTAAGAAGATCATTAGCTCCAAAAATGTGGGACACCTCCCACCAACCAATAAAAAGGTTGGCATATGAGGGTGCAAGCTTGGTCCCATTGAAGTCCCACATCTCTGGGGATAGTAAGAGCCATCAAATAGAAAATATTTAAGTGTTAATAAAAACTCAACAGTATCCAAAAGAAAAGAACAACATTCTAACGTATAATTACTACGGTTATATAGATGATACTTTATAGCACTTAAACCTAACTTATGGGGAATGAAGGAATAAAGGGAAACAACATCACAACTAATCCACGTATAGACAGAGTTCCAAATGATCCCATCCAATTGCTCTAATACCTCTATGGTATATCTCAAATAAGGGAGCCAATGCCTGCCACTGTCTGCCTTCTGGATTCTCCAATGACTTGTAAATCTTTGAGAGGTGATAAAAAATGGGTATCACCGTAAAGGGAACTACCAACCATTCTACTTCTTTACATGGAAAAACCCTCAGAAGATCCACAGTCAATCAGAGAATCCAAGAGGACCTTAAATTAAGGAGTGGAATCTTTCTTCAGTAGCTAGTAGGTGTTGGTAACCTTAAGCTGTCTGCAAGCCTCTCTAAAGTATTGTGATGTATCCATAACCATGACAGAACCTCCTTTGTCTGCTTCCTTTATAGTTATAGAGGCATTACTGTTTCCTTTGAGATCTTGACAAATGACCTCCTTTCTTAAACATCTTACCCTTTATTGAATTTGACAAGGTCACCAAGTCATGTTCTACCAGTTCTTGAAAAACATCAAAACCTGATCGTGCATTAACAGAATAAAAGTTTTTTGTTTTTTTTTTAACTGGCATGTGTGATATTAAATTGATGCTGTCATAACTGCAATGTTATAGTGTTCCCTAAAAGACAACTCAGAAATATTTGTATCCTGTTTAATTCTCATATCAACATTAATATAATAAAAAACTTGTTACCATTCTATGTCAACTTCTGTTTTTTTCCTGCAAATAATATTTCTTCAAAGCTAACTTCCATACAAATGTGATCAAAAACATAGGGAGAAGTATTCACCACTGGTAACTGTCTCTTGGTTTTTTCATTTTCCTGGTATTCCTTGGATATATGTGTTCTTATTCCTCTTCCAGCACCAATTTTATTAGACTTTTTTTTTAAACAAACCAGCATCTAACATGACCCACATATCATGTAACAGAAGTGGAGAAAACACAAGACCAGGGCCAGATTTCCCAATAGGCAGACTGGGCACCTGTCTAGAGCTCCAAATTTTGAGGGGCGCCTCAGCTGTGCTGGCCACACCCACATTCTGAATTGTGGATGGGGCCAGAACAATCTCTGTATCCATGCAGTAGCTTATACACACCTTTATTTAACCCCTTGGATGCTAGGGAGATCTTGCAATGCATTTCTGTTCCAGGAAACAGTGGATGAGACTGGTGGTGTGGTCATGTGAGGAGTGGGGTGTGGCCACGGGCGGAACTAAGGGTGCCCAGATTGCCTTGCCTAGGGGAGCCTGGAATGTAAATCCAGCCCTGCACAAGACAGAGAAGCATGAGGCACATGTAGAATCAGCAGCACTGAAAAGGAGGAAAAGGAGAATGGATTTGCAGAGATGCCATGGTTGTGATCTGTGCTATGAACATTGATGAATGATTCACGCATAATAATGGAAGGTTATATTGGAATCATACATGATACTGTGTATAATTTATTACCACGTTCATCATCTTCATCACCATCATATATTATTCACCACCACTACCATCCACATCCACCATGATAAATTTGACCTTTTATTTTTCTAATTTTGTTCTATGTTGTTGAATAATGTTAAGATCATAATTTAGTATCATCTCTCTTTAGGCTTATAAATATAATTTTCAAATTACACTATCAAGCATAATAGTGTTATATGTTTTGATTCAGATAGCAATGAAGACTAATCACACTGATGTGACATACACAGCTGGTATAGCCTTTTAAAAAATGACTAACAGCCCTACAGCAACATGGCAAACTGTCCAATCAGTTTGTGTCACACATAAGAAGGCCCAGATTATATTTGAATAGAAAAGCAAATTTGGCAGTTTTCACATATTAACACCTTGGGTGCCAGAGATGTGTGTGAAGCATTGTGAGCAATGCACTGGAGACTTCCCTAACATCCAAGGATTTGACCCTTTGAGTGCCAGGGGGTGTCCATTGCATTGTCCAAGAGACAACTGAGTTAACATAAAAAAGAAAATGTTTTCCTCTATGGCCAGTATCTATATATATATAAAAGAATAAGCCTCACTGCATAATTTATGGTACCTCACACACAGAACATAATTTATGTCTCCTCAGAAAACAAACACACATTGAACAGAATGCCTCATTACATAGTTTATGTCTCATTAGGAGACACAACTCCTATTGGGTGATTCAATGGGGACTTTACTGCTCCCATTGGGTGATTCAATGGGGGCATGTTTATCATACAGGGAGTTGGCCCGCCCCCTCCAGCCTACCCACCACTATCCAACTGACAAAAAAAATATAGCTGCCACTCGCTCCTGAAGTAGGGGATATCAATAACTTCTCCCAGTCCACACACACACACTCTCACTCAGGATCATGACCCCACAAACATACTGTTTCACCTCCCACAGTTAACTGTAACCCTCCATACACTCTGTTTCAGTATGAGGGTGTAATGTTTCCATAAAATACAAACTCAGGGATAGCCTTAATAGCAACTGTTTTATTTAACTCTATTCATCTCTTCAGTCAACCTCACTAACTGTCTGTTTTCAACTGTCACTTCTCCACTTCCTGATTCCCGCCCTTTCTCCTTAAAGGGAGAGAGATGCTTTGCTGTATGTTACAGAGGGCAAGCCTCAAACACCACTATCTATTTGTTCCCACAGCATATTGCTACACTGCCTCAACTGAAGAGCCACCGTGTGTTATATTGCTATATTACCATAACGTAACTCTTTGAGTGCCAGAGGAGCACTCAAAGGGTTAAGTAAGGAGGAGTTACTGCTCCCATTGGGTGATTCAATGGGGGAGTGATTTAAATCATGCAGGGAGTTGGCCTGCCCCTACTATCCAGCCCGCCCACCACTATCCAAGTAACTGAAAAAACAAAATGGCTGCCACTCGCTCCTACACCACAGACACAAACACATCAGACAAAAAATACACTCAATCACACACTCACACTCTCACTCACACTCTCACACACACTCAATCATATACTCTTACAATAATTCACACACTCACACATTCACTCACACACTCTCACTCACACATTAACTCACACATTAACTCACACATTCACTCAAACACACACACACTCACACTCAATCACACACACACTCTCACTAACACTCAATCACACACACACTCAAACACACTCACACTCTCTCACTCACACTCTCTCATTCATACTCTCTCATTCATACTCTCACACACTCACACACTCTCACTCACACACTCAATCACACACACTCTCACTCACACTCTATCACTCACTCTCATACACCCTTTCACTCACACACTGTCACACTCACTCACACACTCTCACTCAATCACACATACTCACACACACTCTCTAACACATTCACGCAATCACTTACATGCAATCACTCACACGCAATCACTCACTCTCGCACTCACACACATGCACTCACACTCACTCACTCACACCCCAGGAGCCAGCACAATCCACCTTCCACCATAGTATGTGCAATTACCACATGCATTTCAACTACATGAATGAATGCCACTCACACACACTCACTCACACCCCGGAAGCCAGCACGATCCACCTTCCACCATAGTATGTGCAATTACCACATGCATTTCAACTATATGAATGAATGCCACAGTGGAGGCATAAGTACAAACACAAACTCATTACAATGAAACATAATTCACCCCCTTATGACTCACTTCTGTGTGTGTGTGTGTGTGTCTCTGTGTTTGCCTGTGTGTTCCTCACTGTGTGTGTTGCATGTCTGTATCACATTCTATGTGTCTGCATGTTGTGCATTTCATGTATGTGTGTATGACTGTGTCGCTCTTTATGCATCTCAGTGCATGCGTGTGCATTTGCATGTCAGTCTCTGTGTGTGTTTGTCTTGCATCTATGTGTGTGCATTAATTCCCTATATATCCTGACGGGCAGCGTTGTCCCACATTGCTAGTTTATTAATAAATGCACTGAGCTTTTAGTAAACTTTCATGACTTGCTGATGATGCAGATAGCTGTACAGGGTTTACTATTGAAATGTCGTCGCCTACATGAAGACCCTCAAAAGGGCGTCATCAGACTGTCGCCTGAGTCAAAAGGCGGACATCAGAATGTTGCCTGCATCAAAAGGGTGACATCAGAATAACATCCACATCAAAAGGGCAACATCAAAATGTTGCCCGCTTTAAGTTTGCCCTATCATGTAGGTGTACAGCCATATAAACGATTTGTGAGAAAAAGAAATGGGGCATATGACTGAGCTGCACCTGAATCCAGACAAGCACTCTACTTGGTGCTCTTTATGTCTGCAAATAAGTAGCTTAGAGTAACCCACTGAGTGCCAGATACATGAACAACACATTGCTCAAAGCTCTAGGACCCCAGAATTTCAACAGTTGTATAAGACATTGCAAGGTTGTCATAGTTTAACACTTTGCCTGCCAGTGGCTTCTGCAACACATTGCCCTGCAATGTGTTGCACACTCCTCTGAAATTCCAGGGCATACTTGAGTTCCAGAAGGCACTCAAGAGGTTTACTCAAAGCTACTTAATTGCGGAATGTTAATCAGCGCCACTGTCATTTAACCCTTTGAGTGCCAGTGGGGTATGAATTGCCATGAATTGCACACCCCTCTTGTGCTCAGAGGGTTAATGAACTCACTTATGCACCAGTAGGGACATACTATAGACCTGACCTGTCACTGGACCCTGTTTAATTTTGAAGGACTGTGAAGGGAAGGGAGCTGAGAGAGCACAGTGTTGAGATGGGGCACAGGGCTGAGAATGGCAGGGTGCACAGGTGAATTAAAGACACAAACAAGAAATCTGCGCAACTGTAACAAATGGAGATATATGTAATATACCACAGGTATGGATAAGTGTCAAAAGACTTGAAATAATAAATGTCTAAAAGTCTGTATACTGTCCCAGTATCAAGTACATGTAATCCTTATAAGTTAGTGGTCTTGATGAATGGATGGGTTAGAATGATATGTATTAAATAGGATGAACAAATGAAAAATGAATCGGTCAATGAACACAGTCTCTATCCGTAGTCTCAGTATTTTCTGGTGCAGCTCTCTGTTCAAGGTATCCTTGTATACCTCTAAGGGAAAGTCCAATTCTGCAGAGTAGAGAGCGCAAACACAGAACAGAAAAATAAAATAAAATAAAAAAGAAACAGAGAGAAAGGATACTCTAAGTGTAGTATTTTTAATAAATACAAATATATGCAGAATGTAAAAATCCCCCCCTTCTCCCCATGCACTTACAGGACGCCCATCTTGGGCTATAGCGTCTCAAGGGTCCCAGCCCTTTAGTGCCACGAAGCTGTGCTTTTATATTGTTTAGTACAGTGTCCGTTCGTCTGAGCGCTGAGGTAATAGTAGCTGGTCCTTGCTGGAAACAATGTATCTTTATGTCCTAGGTGTATCAATTGTAATTATTCCACTGGAAACAAAGTGTCTCCGATTTGCAGGTGTCCAGTGGTTGCCAGGGATGCGGTATAGCCCGCTACAGAACACAGTGTTTCCACATGTGGAGATGATGCTACAGTGCCACGTGGAAACGTCTACCGCTAAAGCGGCTTAGCCGCTGTTGCCTCGGTCGCTCCGGACCGGAACTACGAGTTCTCACAGGGGGCAGGGCGGGACTCGGTACAGTCAGTGCAGGGGGCGGGGGGATCAAATGCCCAATGCGTATCGTGGATACTCAGATCCACTTCTTCAGGGGACGCAAAGAGTGTGCACAAGCTTACACCTTGCTATTTATACCTTGCTACCAGAAAGACATTTGATAACAAAAATTAAAAATTGTATGCAAAATTCAATAAAGTAAGATAATAGAATATTTGCAAACTAATAAAAACAATAATAAAAACAATAATGTGACCTTAGTGAAAGTACATAATGAATGAGTGCAATTGTGACAATATATGGTGAGATAAATAAATATTAGAAGACAATGATAAATAAATAAATACATAAATAAATATATATATATTATATGAATATGGAAAAAAGAGTGTGATTTGTGAGTGATAATTAATTTATTAATTTATTTAAACTATGACAAACTTTGCGTTTCAGTGGGTTGCGCAACACATTGCAAGGCAATTTTTGGTGATAAAGCGGGGTCCCTTAATGCATGTTACTGGCCAACGCATGCAATTGAATTGGGAACTCACAATATTTTTAATTGCTGCCAATGGATGCAAAATTTAGCGTCAGACGCGTTTTCTGTTTCATGCGGTAGTTTTTCACAGCACAGGTATTTGGATGGCTTACTGTGCTTTTTTTTACCAGGGACAATTGAATGGAGCCCAAGGTCTTTTGTGTGAAAATGGAGGGTAGGTTAATATCTGCACCACCTGCAAGTCAAGAAAGTTTGATATTAACCCTTTTAGTGCTAGGTCAGTATGCAACGCATTGCTCTGCAATACGTTGTGTACCCCTATGGCACTCAAAAGGGTTTATTCATATTGTCCAGCCTTATACCATCTCCCACTGAGTTTTATTTTTTACATGCAATTACTCATAACATTCTTGTATCACTTTTCAGTAAATAAGAAAAACCCGGTTCTGTTGAAGCCTTGTTCCCTAATGAGATACAAACTGGTCCGTGGAACAAATGTAAACAGGTGATGGCATATAGTGTATCATACTCACAGAACCACACTTAGGTCCTTATGCACAATGCCAAAGTGAAGTAATTCTAGAGAAAACCAAATGCACAGCAGGTCACAACTAAATATTCCAACTGATTTTAACCCCTTGAATACAAAACAATGCATTGGAGCCTCTCTAACATTCAAAGACTTAAAACATAATTTTAATCAATGGCAATTTGGTAAATTTTCATTTGTCCCATACAGTACAGTTGTTTTGCTCCAGAATTACTCCACTTTTCTCTTGTGCATAAGGTCCAAATGGCCATATTCAATAAGCTACTCAGGTGCAATTCTGGAGCAAACCAGCTGTCCCATAGAAGAGAAATGAAATTTCCCATTGATTTCAGTATATATTTTTTATATAGTCTCTATTTAACAGCAAACAGTTATAACTGGCATAACAATCCAAAAAACATAACAGTCCATAAAACATAAATATCTCAAGCAGTTGGACTAAACACTTGCTAGTTACAGGTTTAAAGGGATAGTAATACTTCGTTTTAACTTTATTTTATTTTGTAGGTATTAAAAAACATGAAGCAAGATATGTCTTATCTCTCAAATCTTTATGGTTTAAGAGATATTCACAAGCAAAGTTTCCCCTCCCGCCCCTTTTACCTAGTGTAAGTCATCTCTTCTCAGATGTGGAATTCAGTCCATAGACCAGACAGATAACAGAAGGGGACACTCTTCTTCCTATTAGAACAATGAAGGCCCTTCCCCCCCTTGACAAGCTTTTCATGTTTTTCCCTTATCTTAATTGAAGATTGTGCCTCTGTGCAATCTACCTGGGCACCTCCCTTCTGCTTTGGCTGAGGAGTGTTACATCAGTAAAATGGGCAAGAGGGGGACACTTTGTCATTGAATTACTCCTGAATTATAACTCTGACAGAACTGAAATAACACTCTCCAAAGTCCAAATACTATGAGCTGTTTTTATTATGAAACATTACTATCCCTTTAATCCATACTGTGGACTTTGTGGACTGCGAGGTTCCTGAGAGGCTACTACTACTACTACTAGGGCTAGATGTTGTTGAATTTGTACTACTAGTAGGTGTCACAAATGCAGCACTTCCAACAGCAGCAGAGGCATGTAAAGCTAAGGCTGTAGATGCAGACAACCTGTGTTACTCAACACTGTAGGGGTTGAGTGTGAATTGGACTTGGAACTTCATGATGCTGATGATGACTGACAGGATTAATGTATACTTTTTCCTTTCTTTTTTGCCATCTTTGCTTGTCCAGGGCCAGACTTTCCATTTTTTTTTCTCAAACAGTTTACAGACAGGTACAGTGCTCATTTTCAGTGGTGGAAGACTGACTCTCAGCTTCATCTGTATCTGAAGAGGATGTTGGAGGGATATATTCTAGATCTGTATCATCATCATCATCATCAGTCATTAGGTCGTCCTCAGCATCAAGGCCTCTTCTTCCTCACTACGTTTATATTCCTCTATATTTTCTTTATTTTTTCCCATGGAGAAATTTTCACAATGTTCACTATTACTTTCAGGACTAGTGTTTTTATACTTGTTTGTCTCACTGTCAGATGCAGCAGTTAGTTGAGCTACTACACCTTCTTGCACTATGCTATCAACACTAGAATGTGATTCGTTGTCATCTTCAGTGCTTTTAGATGGTTTATTAATGTTACTGGTGCTGGTGGATGTTTTAGTGGAACTTTGACAAACAATATCTTCCTTGGGAGGAGAGGGATCGCAGTTATTTTTTGCACACGCTGCAGCAACCAGTTTTTGGACTACCATTTAACTCACTCGTCCCTGCACTGCTACTAATCCTTTCACCCTCAACCTTCCCCTTGTGTGTTTGCTGGACATTACCCAACTACTGTGCCTGTTTTTTTTTTTCAGAAATTACACAATAGAACTGATTGTGTTTAATTTCTTACTTTGGATCTCTACAAAATACTCTGTCCAGTCTAGTATCAATCTGTCTCAGTCTCAGATCACATAAGGATCTCTGTCACATATCATTTTTTTATTTATTTTAATTAACTGTCCCCTATCAATATCACTGTCAAAAAAGACTCTGTGTTCAAATGATTCTTTCCCTAGACTCCCCTAGGACAGAGAGCATATCAGGAAGACACTTGGATCATGGTTTTCTGTGTCTTCCCAGTCAGTCTCACAATATTTTGGGATATTTGGGGTAATTCTTCATTACTTCCTTCTCACACCCACAGACTCCCCTGACATACATAACAGTCAGATCAAAAAGGAACATGGGTCACAGCTGCCTCTGTCTACTCGATCACAGAAGCATTTTGGGGTAAACACCTTTGCTCCCTTCTAACAACCCTAGACTCCTGAAGGACAGAGATAAGCCAGATCAGGAAGAAACTTGGAACATGGCTGCCTGTGTCTTCCCAGTCAGTCACATTTAATTATGGTATATTTGGTGTCAAACTGCTTTCTCCCTTCCTGTCCCAGAGTCTCCTAGACTCCCCTTATACAGAGAACATATTTCCTGCCTACAAGACTCCCTAAACTAAGTTTCAACTACACTTTTTTAGCTTGCCTTCTCTAGCTCAAAAATTGTGCTGTTTTTTCCTCTCACAAACACAGAATGGCATGCTGTGTGAAAAGAAGAGAAAATCGCCATGTAATGGAAAGAAATTCTTTCTTTCCATTGATTTCAATGCAAAGAGCTAGGTGAAAAAAAAGAGAGAAAATGGCATTTTTTGCTAAAACTGTCCTGCTTAGTGAAATGTGCCATTTTTCTCCTAACTACATCCCTAACTACAGTATGATAAGGAGGTGATAAAGTGTAGATACATAAAGAAACAAAAGGGGAGCTAATAGTGTTATTCCAATAAACAAGGATATCCCCATACACTCCAGAGAACTTACTAGAAAACAAATAGCAATCACAGATGAAGGATTCAGACTGCCTCCACTCAGTCAGTGCATGTATGTTTTCTGCTCCCCACCAAACAAAGACCTCTATTGGCTCCACGAAAAATGAAAATACAAAAGACAAATGGGGACACTGACTGCCACAATGTATAATATTCCAATAATAAAAGTATATGGATCACTCAACATTGTCCGGCTTTATCCACCACTATACTTTAATTTTGCATACAGGAATATAAACTCGTCCTGCTACAGACTGTGTCACTGGAACTCCTCGTAGAAACAAAGCAACGCTAAGTAATTGTTAAAGCATCAATCAGATTCCTTTATTAAAACATTATTAAGTATCTGTTCAAATATTTTTATGCTGTGCCTGCTGACAGTGCTGAACCTGCTGCCACCAGTTCTGTGCCTGCTGTCAAACGTGCTGCACCTGCTGCCACCAGTTCTGTGCCTGCTGTCAAACGTGCTGCCCCTGCTGCCACCAGTGTTGTGCCTGCTGACAGTGCTGAACCTGCTGCCACCAGTTCTGTGCCTGCTGTCAAACGTGCTGCCTCTGCTGCCACCAGTGCTGTGTCGGCTGCCAATGCTGAACCTGCTGCCACCAGTGCTGAACCTGCTGCCAGTGTGTCTTGTAATACTCAGGGGGGGGGGGAAGATGATGCCATGTGTGACAGAAGGAGAACCATCCCTAGGCAGTCCTGCTAGTGCTAGTACTACTGCTAAGAAGGTCCAGGAGATTGTTAGTGTTAAGAGTGACAGAGGGGGTAATCAGCATATTACTAGTGACTTTGAGGAGGAAGACTCAGGGGCTGAAATTGATGTGGTTAGTGTTAGTACTAGTAACATTAATATTGAAGCATCTGGTGGGAATAGCACTAGGGGAGTGGTAGGTGAAGCAATAGAGAGTATCCAGACTAGTGGTCAAGGAAGTCCATACCATTCCCCTGACCCTGAGAGTCCCCTTCCCCCATGGCATTGTACAGGAGGAACATGATCCTGAAGAGGCCAGAACTGGTGGCTAGCAGGTGCAGCAATAATACCACCACCACCACCACCAGGAACACAGATCAACTGCCTGTGTCTGCTGCTAGTGCTGCCAGTCTGCAAGTGTGGCAAGTGTGACATTAGGGAACTGTCACGGTTTGTTATGACTCTCAGACACAGAGTAAGATAAAAATCAAACTTTATTGAGAAGTTTAATGGAAACCCTCACGGGTCTAGTACATATACATATGTCAATACACAATTTAGGTGCAAACAGTAGTAGCAAGATAGCAGTATAGGCTCTACTGGCCTTGCCCATATACCGGGCAAGGCAGCCAGTAAGATGGTACAACAGAATGTGAATCGTCTCTACCGGCCTTGCCAATATACCGGGCAAGGCAGCCAGTAAGATGGTACAACAGAATGTAAATCAGCTCTACCGGCCTTGCCAATGTACCGGGCAAGGCAGCGAGTAATAGGGGTATGAATGCACTAAACAAGGCTCTACCGGCCTTGCCAATATACCGGGCAAGACAGCCAGTAAGATGGTACAACGGAATGTAAACCGACTCTACCGGCCTTGCCAACATACTGGGCAAGGCAGCCTGAAGGTAAATCAATCACTGATTGAAGCTTTACCGGCCTTGCCAATATACCGGGCAAGGCAGCTTGTAGGAATATGAGGACAGCTCCACTAATGCTGAGGTGGTAAGGCAGCAGCCAAAAGAGGAGAGTGGAGCAAACCAGTCACAAGTATAGACAGTGAAATAGCCCAACCGGTTCTATACAACGGAATCAGCAACCGGTCTGTGGAGTAAACCAGTACCGCATACTGGAGCAAATGGGACGCCCAACCGGTTCTATACATCGGAATCAGCAACAGGTATGTGGAGTAAACCAGTACCACGTACTGGAGCAAGTGTAATGCCCAACCAGTTCTATACAACGGGATCAGCAACCGGTAAGTGGAGTAAACCAGTACCGCGTACTGGAGCAGGTGGAACGCCCAGCCGGTTCTATGCAACGGAGTCAGCAACCGGTATATGGAGTAAACCAGTACCGCGTACTGGAGCAAGTGGAACGCCCAGCTGGTTCTATGCAATGGAGTCAGCAACCTGCATGTGGAGTAAACCAGTACCGTGTACTGGAGCAAGTGGAACGTCCAACCGGTTCTATGCCACGGGATCAGCAACCGGCATATGGAGTAAACCAGTACCGCGTACTGGAGCAAGTAGAACGCCCAACCGGTTCTATGCAACGGGATCAGCAACCGGCATATGGAGTAAACCAGTACCGCGTATTGGAGCAATGGAATGCCCAACTGGTTCTATGCCATGGGATCAGCAACCGGTGTATGAAGTAAACCAGTACTGCGTACTGGAGCAATGGTATGCCCAACCGGTTCTATACATTGGAATCAGCAACCGGTATGTAGAGTAAACAAGTACCATGTACTGGAGCAATGGAACGCCCAACCGGTTCTATACAATGGAATCAGCAACCGGTTTGTGGAGTAAGCCCCGTGATAAAAATGTCGCCCAGTTGACAGGCAGCCAGACAAAATACTTCAGGATACAGTAACAGGAGCAGGTTGCCCTCCTGGACAACCACGGGAACGGCAAGATGGCCAACAGGTTCAGGAACGGAAGCAGGAACAACACCAGCACCAGATCATTAGCAGGATCAGGAACAACAGTCAACCGGATCTGGAACGAGGACAGGAACCTTTCAGCAGCAGCTCTGGCAGTGGAGAAATGCTGACACTGGTAGCAGATGATCAGTCCCAAGGATACATAAGACAGGTGACTGCAGGTACAGAGACACCACGAAAGGGCAACCAAAGGGTGCATCAGGCTGGTTTAAATAGGCAGTGCTAGGCGGGCGTTAAACAGGCAGCCAATGGAGAATACATACACCTGACTGACAGCAAGGGCGAGCAATCACGGGCACCGTGATAGGAACCCTCTGTCACATTTCTCATCACCTCCTCCAACCAGCAGTGACATGTCTGTAATAGAGCAGCAGCATTGAAGGACTGGTGGTGGTGCTGATGGTGGAGAAGCTGGGGTACTGGAACTGGATACAGGGATGAAGGTGGCCATCACCATCACCAGCAGCAGTGAGCTTTTGGAGTTTGCATCTTCTCTAATTCCTGCTGCTGCTGCTGCTGCTGCTGAGTTGCAAGAGCAGCAGGATGCTGAGGAGAAGGCTAGTGTGCCGCAGACCATTGTGGACACAGTGGGAATGGGGTTAACAAGTGATGCAGGACTAGGACAGGTTCCACTTGCCAGCAGCAGCAATACTCCTGGTCCTAGTTGTAGCGCTGATTCTGAGGCAGTAGCAGCAACAGCAGCAACATCACGTGCTGCCAGCACAGACAGTGAAAGGGAATTTGGAGGAGAAGAATAAAGAGGTCATTCTTATCCACCTGTTCTCTACCTCCAGAAGTCATGGGTGTGAGGCTATTTTTCTCTTGGGGCTGGCACGGTGCAATCATCACCAACGGCACTGTGCACAATTTGTGACAAGTCAGTGAGAAGAGGAAAGGAAGGAACCACACCTTGGCACAACCACCCTGATAACACACATGAAACACAGTATCACGGTCCCCGTGTTTTTGCTGTCAATCTTGGCTGTATACCTATGCATTGGAGGAAGCTGATTGGCCCCCCCAGGATGTTCCTTTATATGCTGGAGGTTGGGCACTTGTCAGTTGCCCTTTCGTGGTGTTCCTGTTCCTACGCTTCGTTGCTAGTTCCAGTATCTCCTGTGTACCGACCCGGCTTGCCTGACTACTCTGTTGTTCCTGCTCCGTGATCTGACCCGGTTCTGGCTGACGACCCTGCTCCGTGATCTGACTCGATTCTGGCTGACGACCCTGCTCCGTGATCTGACCCGATCCTGGCTGAGGACCCATCTTCGTGATCTGACCCGTTGCTGGCTGCCGACTCTGCTCCGTGATACCTGCTTCTACGTTTGTGAAGTCTGCTGCCGTCTGGTTCCTGTTCCGGTGTTCCAGTACTCTGCAGTCGCTCCGGCGACATTCTGAACTGTATAGGGACTCACTGTTACTCTCTCTAGCAGTAAGCTGTGACCAAGGGTACTCTGCCTTATGCTGGTTGTTGTCACTCCTTCTCATACCGATGCCATTAGTCTCCGTGGTGTGCCTTCCGTAATATCCAAGCATATGGTTAACTGCTGAGCCACTTATCTGTGTACCTCTCTGTATCTTACGAGCTCCCTCTGTGCACCGACGTCCGGTGCTCGGTGTCTGTTTGTCTGCTCGCTACATTTGTAGCTGCACCGGAGGGGTGCTCTGGCTCCGGCCTACTCACGATAGAGGGTACGCTTTCAGCCGCACTTCCAGTGCGCCGGCTCCATACAGCTTGTGCAGTAACCTTCACTGTGGCATCCAAGGGGTGTCCAGGCCCCATCCATTTGGCACTCGCAGGGTTATTACGAAAACTAGTTAAGGGCGTTTATGGTTCTGGTTTCCAGCACTGGCAGTAGTGTTCCCAGTCAGCCCACGGAGGTGGTATTGGTTCAGCTTTGGTCATAAGGGTGCAGTCCTATTTCTACGTGAGAGTGTATTCAGTACCTTGGGGGACAGGCCCTAGGTGGTGTACAACCGTCCCCAGATCCTAGTTCCAAAAAACCCACCATACCGGTGAGTTTTCTCCTTGATGACCAAGCTGTGGAGGTATGTGCTCTGGTAGATTCTGGCGCAGCAGGCTATTTCATGGACCGGGCATTTGCTGAAAGATACAATATTCCTCTGTCTAAAAGGGATACTCCGCTAGGCATTGAGGCTATTGATGGCAGACCTCTTGAACCAGCCCTTATCACCATGGAGACTACTCTCATCACTATGTCTGTTGGGGTCCTCCACAAGGAGGAGGTGCGCTTCCAGATTATTCATTCACCCCATCATGCAGTCATTCTGGGGTTCCCTTGGTTAATGATGCACAATCCCCAGTTTGACTGGCAAACGTGTGAAATTAGGTCATGGTCTTACTACTGCTCTGGTCACTGTTTATCTCGCCCAGTTAAGATTATGTGTACCTCTCCTTCTGTACCAGCTGAATACTGCAAGTTCAGTAACGTATTCAGTAAAGGTGAGGCTGGTGCATTGCCGCAGCATCGGCCTTATGATTGCGCTATTGATTTGCCCCCGGGAGTGGTGCCACCAAGGGGTAGGACATACCCATTGTCCTGTGAAGAGAATAGGGCCATGGAGGAATACATTGAGGATGCCCTTAGACGAGGGATTATTCGTCAATCATCCTCTCCGGCAGGTGCAGGCTTCTTTTTCGTGAAAAAGAAGAGTGGCGAATTACGACCATGTATTGACTACCGTGGACTCAATAAGTTAATGTCCAAAAACGCCTACCCCATTCCGCTCATCACAGAGTTATTTGACAGGTTGAAAGGTTCATCTATCTTCACGAAACTCGATTTACGTGCTGCTTACAATCTTATAAGGATAAGAGCCGGTGATGAGTGGAAGACGGCATTCAATACTAGGTCAGGCCACTACGAATATCTGGTTATGCCATTTGGGTTATGCAATGCACCTGCCGTATTTCAGGAATTCATTAATGACATCCTCCGTGACATGTTACAGTCCTGTGTGGTTGTGTACCTGGACGATATATTGATCCATTCCGCTAATTTAACCCAGCACATCCAGGATGTTTCTGAGGTACTGCTTCGATTACGCAAGAACAAATTGTTCTGCAAACTAGAGAAATATGAATTTCATTGTTCCCAAGTATCCTTCTTGGGCTTTGTTATCTCTACTGATGGCTTAGCTATGGACCAAGAGAAGTTGACTGCTGTTTTACAATGGCCACGACCCAAGGGGTTAAAAGCCATCCAAAGGTTTCTAGGCTTTGCTAACTATTACAGAAAATGTATTCAAAACTTCTCTACTATTAAGAAACCTCTTTCTGACCTGACGCATAAGGGCGCTAATCCCTCTCAATGGTCTGAAGCAACTGAGATGGCCTTTGAAACCCTAAAAAAGGCATTTGCTTCTGCTCCTATACTTTCCCACCCTAATCCCACCCTGCCTTTCCCACTAGAGGTCGATGCCTCCGAGGTTGGGGTAGGGGCAGTTCTCTCCCAACGCCCCAAGGAAGGGGATAACCTGAGGCCGTGTGGGTTCTTTTCCAAAAAACTGTCCAGTGCCCAGAGCCATTACGAAATTGGTGATAGGGAGTTGTTGGCTATCATCTTGGCATTAAAAGAATGGTGACATCTCTTGGAGGGCACAAGAACCCCAGTGTTCATCCTCACGGACCACAAGAACTTGATTTACCTATCCGAGGATAAAAGGTTGTCATCTCGCCAGGCTCGATGGGCCCTATTTCTGTCCAGATTCAATTTCATAGTCTCATACTTGCCTGGATCTAAGAATATTAAGGCAGACGCTCTGTCTAGACAATTCTGCACAGACATTGAGAGGGATGAGGCCCCGGTCCCCATAATTCAGCCAGATAAGATCTTGGCTACTATTCGTACCAGCATCACTTCGCCACTGGGAGAGCAAATCTTGGCGTCACAAACTCTGGCACCTCCTGAAACCCCAGTCGGCAAGTGTTTTGTGGACGAGCTGTTCCGTACCCGGTTGCTTGAGAACTACCACTCATCTAAGGCGGCTGGGCACATTGGCAGAGATCAGTTGGCATGGTCATTGTCTCGAACATTCTGGTGGCCTTCCCTGAAGGCTGACTGCGCCGCATTTACTGCTGCTTGCGCCACCTGTGCCCGGGCCAAGACTCCCAGACATCTTCCGGTGGGACTGCTCCAACCAGTGCCTAATGGTGATCGTCCCTGATCCCATATTTCTATTGATTTCTTGGGAGAGCTGCCGAGTTCCAAGGGCTATACGTTTATGCTGATGGTGGTGGATAGGTTCTCTAAAATGGCTCATTTCGTGCCCCTCTCTGGCCTCCCTTCGGCCCAGGAATTGGCATTAATTTTTGCCAGAGAAGTATTCCGCTTGCACGGGGTTCCCAGAGTGATAGTGTCTGACCGGGGGAGTCAATTCGTGTAGAGATTCTGGAGGGCATTCTGTGGCCAGATGGGCATTCAATTGTCCTTTTCCTCAGCTTACCATCCCCAGACCAACGGAGCCGCTGAGCGTGCCAATCAGGGACTGGAACAGTTCCTACGCTGCTTTGTGACTGATCATCATGATAACTGGGCCGACCTGTTGCCGTGGGAGGAGTTCGCCAGGAACTGTGCGGTTAATTCATCGTCTGGGAACTCTCTGTTCCTTGTCAATTATGGGTTCCAACCCTGTCTACTCCCAGACTCATTTCAGTCCCAACAGATTCCGGCTCTGGATGAGCACATGGAGCAGCTCCACTCCACTTGGGCACAGGTGCCGAGGTCCCTCAGTCAGTCCTTCCTCAGACATCAGAGGCATGCCAATAGCAGACGGCTGCCTGCGGTTTCCTTCCAGGTCGGGGATAGGGTATGGCTCTCCTCCAGAAATCTCAACCTGCAAGTGCCCTCGAACAAACTGGCCCCCCGGTTCATTGGGCCATTTAAGATCATTCGCAAGATCAATCCTGTGGCATACGCATTGGAACTACCTAATAATATGCGTATTCACAACGTGTTCCATGTGTCTTTACTGAAGCCCTTGGTTTGCAACCGCTATACTACCACTCCGGTGGTTCCTGGGCCGGTGGATGTGCAGGGCCAAGAGGAATACGAAGTCCAGAGCATTATTGACTCCAGGAGATTTAGAGGCAAGTTGCAATATTTGGTCCACTGGAAAGGGTATGGGCCAGAGGAGCACTTTTGGGTTGACCACAAGGACCTCCATGCTCCACGTTTGTTGCGCAACTTTCACTCTAAATATCCTCAGAAACCAAGACCCTCCAGCAGGGGAGGGGATCTTTGAGAGGGGGGTACTATCACGGTCCCCGTGTTTTTGCTGTCAATCTTGGCTGTATACCTATGCATTGGAGGAAGCTGATTGGCCCGCCCAGGATGTTCCTTTATATGCTGGAGGTTGGGCACTTGTCAGTTGCCCTTTCGTGGTGTTCCTGTTCCTACGCTTCGTTGCTAGTTCCAGTATCTCCTGTGTACCGACCCGGCTTGCCTGACTACTCTGTTGTTCCTGCTCCGTGATCTGACCCGGTTCTGGCTGACGACCCTGCTCCGTGATCTGACTCGATTCTGGCTGACGACCCTGCTCCGTGATCTGACCCGGTTCTGGCTGACGACCCTGCTCCGTGATCTGACTCGATTCTGGCTGACGACCCTGCTCCGTGATCTGACCCGATCCTGGCTGAGGACCCGTCTTCGTGATCTGACCCGTTGCTGGCTGCCGACTCTGCTCCGTGATACCTGCTTCTACGTTTGTGAAGTCTGCTGCCGTCCGGTTCCTGTTCCGGTGTTCCAGTACTCTGCAGTCGCTCCGACGACATTCTGAACTGTATAGGGACTCACTGTTACTCTCTCTAGCAGTAAGCTGTGACCAAGGGTACTCTGCCTTATGCTGGTTGTTGTCACTCCTTCTCATACCGAACCAATTAACCCGTGCGGTGCCATTAGTCTCCGTGGTGTGCCTTCCGTAATATCCAAGCATATGGTTAACTGCTGAGCCACTTATCTGTGTACCTCTCTGTATCTTACGAGCTCCCTCTGTGCACCGACGTCCGGTGCTCGGTGTCTGTTTGTCTGCTCGCTACATTTGTAGCTGCACCGGAGGGGTGCTCTGGCTCCGGCCTACTCACGATAGAGGGTACGCTTTCAGCCGCACTTCCAGTGCGCCGGCTCCATACAGCTTGTGCAGTAACCTTCACTGTGGCATCCAAGGGGTGTCCAGGCCCCATCCGTTTGGCACTCGCAGGGTTATTACGAAAACTAGTTAAGGGCATTTATGGTTCTGGTTTCCAGCACTGGCAGTAGTGTTCCCAGTCAGCCCACGGAGGTGGTATTGGTTCAGCTTTGGTCATAAGGGCGCAGTCCTATTTGTACGTGAGAGTGTATTCAGTACAGACACTTTTTCAAGCATCACTTGCTAGAGACTGTTCGATATATCTTGGGCGTTGGCCAATCCAGATCCTATTCCTCTGTTGTGCACCTATTAACCCTTAGGTGTTATTCCCCATACTATCATTGTGTGCATTCATTTGTCAGTTTTACTATTACTGTTATTCTTGTACTGGCCCTTAGGGGCACTATTTTACAATCCTGTTCAATAAAACTGTGTTTTTACTTCATAACCTGGTCTGTGTGTCAGAAAACCGTAACACACAGACACCCTGACATTTAAGTCAAACATGTTAAAGCCAAACACCCACCACAGAAATCGAGCACTGCTGTTGCTATACCCCCTGACAAGGGGGTATAACAAGCCTAAATCCTACAAATGTTTCCTTAGGTCTTGTGCCAAACTAGTCTAAGTCCTACAAATCAATGTTTTCTCAGGGCTTGGGCCTCTAGTAAGTCTAAGTCCTACAAATCAATGTTTCCTCAGGGCTTGGGCAAGGCCGGATTTACATCTCAGGAGCCTGTAGGCACAGAAATCTGAAGTGCCCCCCCCCCCATTTGCCATCTCCACTGGACACCTCCACAATGCTCCAAATCTCCACATTACCCCCATATCCATATAGCCCTCACATTGCCCCCCATCAGCTCCATATTGCCATCAGCTCCAACTTATCTCCCATCAGCTGCATATTGCCATCAGCTCCAACTTAACCCCCATCAGCTCCATATTGCCCTCACATTGCCCCCATCAGCTCCAACTTGCCCCCATCACCTTCACATTGCCCCATCATCTACAGCTTGCCCTCACATTACCCCCATCATCTCCACATTGCCACTATATCAGCTCCAACTTGCCCTCACATTGCCATCAGCTCCACATTGCCCCCATCATCTTTACATTGCCCCCACTTTGCCTCCCGCATACGTTTCCTACCTCCCTAGTCCAGAGGCAGATGTCTGTGCCTCCTTCTGTAGCTGCTGTTGCTCCTGCACGGTCTCTTTAGGAATGCAGAGCACTGGGAGATGATGTCATCTGCCAGCGCTCTGCATTAGAGCTGACGAGGGAGCAACAGCAGATACAGGTCAGGTCTGTGAATTCCGTCTGAGCCAAAGAAGGCACGGACCTTACCATGTGGTGGACGGATTGTCACTGTGCACAGCGCACACAGCGCTGTGGACAAAAATATATAATTTTTTATTTTTTTATTTCAGTGACAGGCGCCCCTCTATGGGGTGCGTCTGTAGGCAGATGCCTACTCTGCCTTATGGCAAATACGGCCCTGGGCTTGGGCCTCTAACAACAATTCTTACAAATCATTCTCTACAAAATGCTCTGTCACGTCAAGTATCAGTCTACCCCAGTGGCAGCTTACATCAGAGGGTCCCTGTCTCTATCACGTTACAAACATATTCTTTCCCCAGACTCCACCCATTAACATAGGCACCCTCCTCAAACCCCTTTTATACCATGTCTTATGGGGGGTTTTAATTGTATTTAGATTTACTTTTTATACTATGCCTTTGGGAAATAAAAAAACATTTGTTATGTGTTGTGTGTAAATTCAATGTTCCCATTGATTTCAATGTAATGAGCTAGGCAAAAATAGCAAAAAAAATAAAAAATGGCACTTTTAACAGGAAATTATTCACCAAGCGGGAAGTGCCATTATTCGGTGATTTCAGTTTCAGGTGAACATTTTCACCCATCCCCAGTGGCCATTAGTTTATGCGTGGTTCTCTATCAGAGGACACAGGAAGGATTTAAACACTTCAAAGTGTGACATATAATAAACATCTACCCCAATCTAAGATACATAATACTTATCAGATACAGTTACCTGATTTTACCCTAATAATTTATACTTACGTAACTGCTACCCACTGCCTTTCAAATACATTTAATATTGTTACCATAGTAATATATTGGATGTTAGAGAAGTATCCAGTGCATTGCAAAAGGATTAACAAGGATTCCTGTGAGATTTAAATTGAAAATAAAGGGTTCCACTATAATGAAATTTTGAGAACCAGTGGTTTAGTAAATCCTGGCCTATACACCTGTGTTTCTTTATCTTTTATTTTAACAGATCCAGTTGAAAGAAAATGAGTTAAATGAATTTTTACTGGCAGTGGTTAGGGCATAATACTTAAATGGAAAAAAAATTGGAGTAAGACTTTTCATAGAAAGGCTGATGATGAGTGACAGTGCCTGCGAGTGAGTGACACTCAGTACAAATGAATGGCATATTCAGCTGATATGTCACAATCCATAGCTAAATCAATATAGTCTTCCTCTTGTAAGAGCATTCACTTTTTGGAATAACCTTGAAATTCTTGATAATGCTACTTGTACATCATTCCTTTTATGAGAACTCTGGATGGAAGCCCAGCACAATCAGTGCCCAGTCTTAAAGGGCTTCTTGAGTGCCAAATTAGTCTCTTTAACTTTAAAAATGTGCCTTACTAGCCAGCTGCTACAAAGGTTAACTCGGAAATCAGGCAAGTAGGAAGGAATCAGATATGCCAAAGGACAAATATAGGTCCATAAACCGGTCAATTTAATTAATCAGCAGGGAAAAAATACTTATTTAAGGTATGTAGGCTCATTGATTTGTAGAAGGTTAAAAAATTAAATTCATTATTTCCACTGGGCAATAGTCTACCTTGTGCTATGATGCCATTTAACCCTTTGGATACAAGAGACATCTGCAAAGCATTGTGAAGCTATATATATATCGGAGATGTCAACAGCATACAAAGTGGTAAGAGAAATAAAAATCCTATTTATAGAACTACACAAAGTACAGGGGTAGGCAAGACAACCTGAGGACCTACAGCTTTTGAGGACTACAATTCCTATCATACCAGCTAGATATTGGCTGGAGGGCCTTTGGTTGCCCAGCTCAAGCCTAAACTAACACATTTTGGATACAAAGTTAAAGTTGCATTTGTTGGATGCTGGAGAGTTCTCCAACAGTACCAAACAATCAGTTAGAAACTTGTATAGTATCCAATGGGTTAAAAATATACTGACAATCACTTCTGCCTATTTCCTCTTTCTCAGAGAGAAACAGTTATGTGTCAAACATAGGCCCATATTTATAAATGAAAACTGGGGGGAGATTCACTAAGTGGTGATAAAGAGGTGATAAAGTGGAGATGACTTCTCCAGTGATATCACTTCTCCAGTTCCTGTGTTATATGCAATAAGATCTCCAAAGCTGAAGAAATCTTTGTGCATAGGCTCCATAGAATAACACAGGAAATGGAGGAGTGATAAACTGGAGAAATTATCTCCACTTCATCACCTCTTTATCACCGCTTAGTGAATCTCCCCCCTGGAGTTATACTGGATAAAACCAATTGAACCATAGGGGACACATAAACATTCCTGTATTACTCTTTTTTCTGAAAAATGCTTCCCCCCAGAACTGTATTGAATCCTTTACCCCCTTAAGGACCGGTCGATCGCACACCTGGCCGGCACTTAAGGACCACGGACCATTTTTTTTTCCAAATCCAATTCAAGGCTCCCCGAATGGCGTGCAGCTGCGTGGGGAGCCCTGAATTCCATGATGGTCCTGGTACATCATGGGTCCTTATGGCTCGCCGACGCATGACATGCCAGGACCGTCAAGGGTCCTTAAGGGGTTAATATATATATACAAAGAGCTTTCTCAGGAGGAGGAGGATCATCATTATTTATTGCACACTCTGTAGCAACCATGGCTGCAGTCGGTTTCTTGACTGCTACTTTACTAATATATTCCTGCACTGCTCCTTTTCCCTTACCCCTGCTCCCAGTCTGTTTGATGGTATATAATAAATTAGTGTGGATATTTAGAGTAATGTACACAACAGAACTGTTTGTGTGTAGAGTGCTATCTTGCCTGTCTCAAAATACTGTATCATGTACGACTCTGTAGTATCTGTCACAGTCAGCCTCAGTCACAGCTCACATCAAGGTCCCTGACTGTTTCTTTCAACTACATTTTTTTGTTATTAATTAATTTTTTTAAATAATCTGTCACTTTCTACAAAAAAAATTACAGAAACACTTGCTGTAATGCAACTCATTATCTGCCTCTTTGCCTATCTTCCTGTAGCTAGTATCAAAACTTCAGCAGCTCCTCTTTCTCCCTCCCTCTCTCAATGTTGCTGCTCTCTTCATTTCTACAGGATGAGGATAGACATATTAGCTTCAGAATCATCAGTTGACAAGGAATACATTGTGCAGCACCACCAAACCTCACTCAGTATGATGGTCCCTCATCTTCTGGCTCCCAAACTCAATTATTTGCTTGTCTTGTCTAGATTTAAAGTTGTGCTAATGTTTCTCTCTCACACACACACAAAAATACAAACTTGCAAGCTGCAGGAACCTGACACTCCTTATATATTATCCTGGAAGGCATATAAGGGAAACTGTCTACATGTGTGTGTGGTGGTTTATTCTTACCATTGATTTCAATGCAATGATCAAGTTGGAAAAAAGTGTAAAAAAATGACACATTCCCAAAAGATTTCCCACATGGCCAGAACTGTGATTTTTCACCTGTTTATCTTTTAATGCGAAACATTTCACCCATCCCTACTAAGCCTGCTTAGGGTTATGTTTTCTTCCATGTTTACCATTATCACAATTCAGAGTCCTGCTTGAAGGGGGACGATGTTTGAAGTAAAATGTACTAGCAGGGGAGTGCTGGCAACCTCTGGCCCATTTCTACTATTGTTTGAGCCCATCGTCCCAGCCCCCCCTTTCTTAGTTTTAGAATTGGCATTAATGTTGCAAAGTAAGGAGAGTGATACCACACAGCTTACTGTTAAAATGGGACTATACTACTGATACTACAGAGCTTATAATTTAAACCTTTGAATGCCAGGGAGGTATCCAATGCATTGCGTTTCAATGTGTTGTACACCTCTCTGGCACTCAAGCGGTTAAGTAAATTGACATTTGTGACACTATAGAGCGTACAAGGGAAATGTATTATATTACAGTGTATCTCCATTTGGATTGTAGCTCTGTGGTATCACTAGTGTAGCTCTATTTACAGCAGCAAGTGGGAGACTGAGACAGTGGCCCACCAGCTCAGACGTGTCCGGCGCAGGTGGCAATTTCCCCCCTGCCCCCCAGGCCAGCCTTCCCCTGTGCACTAGCTCAGTACTAACTCACATTTTATCAGTTAAACCACTCCTGCCTGTCATGCCCCTAGTGCTGCATACCCAGTTGCTGCCCTGGTTACCTGAAGATATTTACTATGGCATACTATACTATTGTTTTAGGGCACATTGAGATATAAAAAGTGTCTTTGAAACATGTGTTTCAAGGTTACATCCCCTTTTGTGGTACATTAGCAAAGTGATGTATTGTGCCAAATGTTTGAAAGACAGAAACAAAATACATATATAGTAACTAGTGTAAAAGCCCATGTACACAGGCCACAGTACATAAACCCACAGAACTACATCTCCCAGAATTCTGTGCATTTGGGCAGTGTCTACTGCGCATGACTGCATCGGACAAACATCTACATTCGGGCAGTCTCTACTGTGCATGGCTGCATCAGACAAACATACATGGCCTTTAATATTATAGGATTTAAAGAAATAACATCTCCTAAAAATTAACCACCTCTTACCTTATTTTGGCCAGAAAATTCTAATGGCCCATTTGTACAAGAGATAACATTTCCAATCAGTCCGGGATGTAATGTCCATGGAGGTGGACATGACAGTTGCTGATAGTTTTTTATTTTAATGGAAGCACTTTAAGGACCAGTGGAGGTGTGCAACACATTATGAAGCAATGCAATGCACACACGTGTGGCCCTTAAAGGGTTATATTTACCATGTGCTGTGGGCAGAGTTTGTGTCCTGTTAGAAATTATGTCCACTTCCATGGACATGTCATCCAGGACTGACTGAAGATAGTATCGCTTGAACAGAAACAAAGGCTAAATCCATAATAAGGAAGGTGGGGGTTATTATTAGGTGTTACTTCTCCCTTGCTGTACTAGTATAAATGAATCCAGTGTGTGGGTTCTGCTTAGAGTAATTCCAAGCACAGTGTGTGGTAAACTTGGCTCAGCACAGCAAGTAATTAGCATAAAGTGACACATTGTGTAAGCAACAAACAAAGGTTACTTTCACAGAAGCTATTTACGTTATATACAAACGACTAGCAATTTTTAATTTGCTTTAAAATAAACTAAATAAATGAAAGTAACATGTCCACTCTAATATGTCTTTCTTATCCCTTTGGTTGCTAAGCAATAGGTTGGAGACATTGTTAGCATCAAAGGGTTAATTGCTTTTACTGCTAGAGGTGTCAACACTGCTGTGTTGCCCCATTCAGTATAAATTTATCATGACTATATCAAGTTCACTCCATTGAATCAATGAGCATTAGAGAGACAGGTTATTTGGAGCAATAAAAGGATTAAAGTGTATAGAACTGTAATTTGTACTGCACTTAGGAGGGAGGATAGAGTATAAAACTGGTGAAATATCTGTACAATTGCACAAAGAGACAGAAGGATACATGTGAGGAAAAGACAAGGGAGAAAACAAGGAGTGCCCCTTGTGCAGAATCAAATAGCTATCTAACACTATCACCAAAGCACCTAATCAGTGAATACTCACAAATGTAATTGCTGAGATCCCACTATTGTAGGTCACAGCAATCAGGCATCCTGGGCTAATGCACTATCCCAGAAACAGCTTGCCTTGAAATCAGGAAGGTATACAGTAACTTCAAAGTGCTACTCCTCCAACCTCGCTCTCCCAAGTGCCAGAGGTCATACAAGAAACTAAAAGAGAAGGAGGCCCAATAGATTAGCTCTGTAAAGAGCTCAAAAAAGAAAAAATAACAACAGTGAAATACTAACAAGTGAAGCAGTCAGGACTAGATCATTGCCTGACAAACCAGCATGCGGAGAGATTCTCCTGTCTCTGCCCAGAGAATGGCAGACTTCCAAAGAGGATGCAGTGAAAGAAGATGGTTATAATCTCCATGTAAATACCTATAAGATTGTTTATTGAAAAAGCATAAAATACATGATATAAAATAAAATATACTGAGAATCAGGCCTTCAGTTTTACTTTATATATAATTTATTTATAATTATTTTTTTAATAAACAATCTAGTGGATATTTACATTGAAATCATAGCTGCTGCCTTTATTTGCATCTTGTTAGGAAGTCTGCCATTCCCTGGTTTGTCAAGCAATGAATTAGACCTGTCTGCTTCACTTGTGAGCATATCACTGAGATTATTTTTATTTATTGAGCTCTTTGCAGATTTCTACTATTGGTTAACTTTCTCTTTTTGCTTCTTGTATAAGAACATATCTGAATGTTTAGCTACATTTTCTCTAAGAACCAATGTAAAACCAGTTATGTTTTTTTTAAGTAGTGTAGAAATCAATGTAATCCAAATAAGAATTTTGTCACAAGGTATGTTTAAAGGGATAGTAACCCCCCCCCCCAACAACTTGACGCCAAAATACAGCAAGCATACAAACATACTGAACGCACTTAGTCCCATCTCTCAAACCTTTATGGTTTGAGAGATGTAAGGCAAGACAGTCCTCCGGTCCCTCCCCCTTCTGCCTGATGAGCTGTAAAGCTGTCAGAGGCAGAATCCAGTCGGCCGACTTTCGGCAGTTCTGCAGGAGCTCTGACTTCTAGATATCTCCGTATAATTACTTCTTAGGAATGGTCTACAACATGTGCTTGCAAGCCAGGCACATGTTTTAGACCATACCCATGAAGTAATAATAAGGAGATATCTAGATGACAGCGCTCCTGCAGAGCCGCCGTCTGGTGCTGGAAGCTGGATCTCACGACGTCCACTATACAGCGGACGTATGAGAAGGGGGAGGGAGAGGAGGTCTGTCTTGCCTTACATCTCTCAAACCATAACGGTTTGAGAGATGGGACTAAGTGCGTTCAGTATGTTTGTATGCTTGCTGTATTTTGGCGTCAAGTTGTTGGGGGGGTTACTATCCCTGTAAAGAAATCCACTTATTGTGCCAAAAGTAAAGACAGTTTTAGAAGGGATGGGTGAAAACTTTCTCCTAAACCTAAAATTGGCGAAAAATGTCACTTCCCGATTGGTGAAAAATTTCCTACGAAAAGTACTGTTTTCCTGCTTTTTTTGCTTAGCTCATTGCATTGAATCAATGGGAAGGCTGAATTTTTCTCCAATGCATGTGCATGGCAGTTTTCTTTTCCTGCAGGCATATAAAAGGGCGTAAGGCTCTCGCAGTATGCCATTCTGTGTTTGTGAGAGGAGAACAACATGTTTTTGAGCTAGAAAAAATAGGCAAATAAAGGGGTATTGAAGCTTAGTTTAGGGAGTCATGTAGGTAGAACATTTGTTCTCTGTATTAGAGAAGACTAGGGGCACTCTAGGGGAGAAGAAGGTTGACCCCAAATACACAAAACTTCAGTGTGACTGACACAGGTATCTAAGGCCCAGTTTGCTTGCTGATCTTGCTGTTATTGTATCTGTGCTGGGGAAATATGGGGAAAGAATATGTTTGTTTTTTAAGTTATAATTTTTTTTTTTTGGACAGGCTGTGATAGGATGGATAACTTAAAAATAAGTAAATAAAAATAAATATATTAGGTGACAGATAGCTGACTGGGAGCCTGACATGAGCTGCGTGACTTAGGCAGTCTTGAAAGACAGTACACGACATAGAGAATTTTGTTGAGGGCTAAGGCAAGACATCACATTCCATCAGTTGTATACTATAGAGTAAAAACACACACAGTAGTTGAGTAATGCCCAGCAAACATACAAGAGGAAGGGGGAGGTGGAAAGGTGGAGCAGTGCAGGCATGTGAGAGTAAAGTGGTACTGCAACCATTGTTGTTGTAGTGTGTGCAATAAATGATTATGATGCCTCTCCTCCCAGGAATGATGCAGTTTCTTAAGATCCCGTCAAAGTTCCACCACCACCACCAGGGCTGGGCCAAAAAAAAAAAAATATAAGGGGAACACTGAAAACGACAATGAGTCACATTCTAGTGCTGATGATGGCAATGGCATAATGGAGGAAGGTGTAGCAGCAGAACCAACTGCTGCATCTGACAGTAAGACAAACAAGCACCAAAACACCTGTCCTCAAAGTAGTAGCGAACTTTGCGAAAGTAAACATAAAAAAAGACTGTTTGACACCCTAAAAGTTTAGAGGAAAATAAGGGTAGTGGATAGGAAGCGGCGGGGGATGCTGATGTTGAGAATGACCTAATGATGACTGATGATGCTGATACAGATCTAGAATATATCCCTCCAGAATCCTCCTCTTGTTCAGATACAGATGAAGCTGAGAATGAGAGAGAGATGAGGACATTTCCAGGAAGTTAGCAGAAAGGCAAAGGATCAATCTTCCACCACTGAAAAGGTGCACTGTGCCTGTCTATAAAATTTTCGAAAAAAAACATTGGAAAGTCTGACCCTGGACAAGCCAGATGTCAAAAAGTACACAGTCATCCTGTCAGGCCTATTCCTACTCTACCTAGACCTAAATATGTCACTGCCTTCTGGTCTACCCATTTCTATATCTAGTTGAAAATCTCAGGGGGAGATACACTAAGATGTGATAAAGAAGTGAAAAAGTGGAGATGACTTCTCCAGTGATATAATTTCTCCAGTTCCTATGTTATTCTATGGAGCCAATGCACTAAGCTGTCTCCAAATTTGGAGATATTATTGCATAGACTCCATAGAATAACATAGAAAGTGGAGAAGTGATATCACAGGAGTGGTCAACTCCACTTTAGCACCTCTTTATCACATCTTAGTGAATAGCCTCCCTCCCTGACTTTTTCAGACTGATGCACCAAGATGATTTCTAGTGATTCTGAAGCAAACCACCATATGAATCTTGGAGTAGCACTGATTAGCTTAATATGCTTCAACATGCTTGAAACCAAAAACTAATATGCTGTTCAGTGCCATCATCGCCGCTACCATGTCCAAATCCCACTCAGCCACACACAATTGTGTTGAGCAACCAGCAGCAACAACACCAACATGTGTTATTAACCCTTTGAGTGCCAGATGGATAGGCGACGCATTGCAAAGCAATACTTTGCCTACCCCCTCTGGCACTCAAAGGGTTAACATCCACAACCTTAGCTATGATGAGTGTCTCTGCTGCTGCTGGAAGTGCGGTACCTTTGACACCTAGTAGTAGTAGCAGTAGAATTGCATCAACATCTAGTCCAATAGTAGTAGCAGTAGAATTGCATATAGCCCCAGTAGTGGTATTAGCCCCACAGGAACCCCTCAGTCCAGGAAGTCTAGCATTCAAGTGGTAAAAAGTTGAAATTTAATATAACAAGACTTTTTCTTTGTCTCCCTATGGTGTAGTTGGTTTACTCCAGAATATGCTTATAAAAATTATGGGCTTATGGGCCTATGGGCTTTATCCACGGTAATAAAAATTAAAAAGAAAAAAACAAACAACAATTTGGAGAGAATCAACTGCATCTAGGGGAGTCAGAAACATTTCCTAAATTCCAAATGATTTAAATGGGGTTGTTAATCACTGGACTGATGGAGAGATGTGAAAGAATTGGGAAGCAATGTGTTGGCGACCTCTCTAGCATTCAAGGGGTTAAAAACCTCATTTATGCCTTTGAGTGCCAGAAAGGTATCCAACACATTGAGTTGCAGTGAGTTGGATACCCCTCTGGCACTTTAAGGGTCAATGACATTTTTTTTCTCCTATGAGGCTATTGGTTTGCTGTAGAAGTACAAATTTTTAGTGTCTGGACAATGGCCTTAGGTGAGGTAGAAATCTAGCTAAAGGAATTAAAAGGAGAAGCCATTAATGCTTTGAGTGTATGTGATGCACAGCTCTTTGGTACTCCAAAGTTTAACCCTTCAAGGAACAGAGGGCTTTGCAATGTGTTGCATGCCTCTCTAGTTCTTAAATAAGAGAGAAGTAGAGGCGGGAGGGAGATAGTTTCGATTAGACCTGTTCTTCATTCAACTGATTCTTAATTTATGTAAGCAAAAATTCACACTGTGCCTTTGCCACGGACTTGAGTGCTCTGAACTTCAAGAGCTGGCCATTTGGTATAATGCTGAATAATTACCTCCCTGAAGTGATTCCATTAATGCAATCTACATGAGCCGATTCCTCTCCGGTGGCTAAATGAATCATGTTGCACTTGTCATGAGGTATGTGAGTTCAGCTCCTAAAAAAAAAAATTACAAAAACATGCTTCTTAATTAACCAGTTCCTGACATGCAGTGAAGGATGGAGACATACTAGAGTCCCTACATTCTGTGACTGATTTAGTAATCCATTGAAGGAATGTCAGTGAGGCGGATGTACTAAGAAGAATTTGAGTAGTGTTTTAGAAGTAAAATCTTAATGGCAGGTATAACCTATTCTTAATAGTGGTATATATGATGTATGATATGTGAATTTTCTCAGATAATAATATGCAGTATTTATAAACGTAGCTTTATCCTTTATAAGTGCAACCCATTACCATACTTGGGAACATTGCTATGTGTCGCTGGGGGAGATCATTGGCGGGATTCGCATCTGAAAAGGGGCAGGACTTAATCATGAGTGGGGGCGAGGCTTCAAAAATATACAAAAAATGGAGGAATATCCTGGGGAAGGAGGAGAAGTGGGCAGGGAGTGGGAGGAGCAAACTGGGAAGACACGGAAGCGGGCAGAGTTTTATTAAAAACTTCCCACATCCAGAGAATCAGCCTCTGAACCGGAGACCCTGTAATTAAAAGATAAAACTGGTGTTTCCGGGGCAAATCCGGAGAGTACCCAGCTATGCCCATTACTATCGTCACTTGCAAATGAACATACCAATAAGAATGGTTGTTGTATAAATCCCACCCCTCAAGATGAAAGCACTTGCCCAGACTTTACTTTATTTACCTTTTAGTATTATTAGATTTTCCATATGTTCTTTTAAAATCAAGGAATGGAAGTGACATAACAGCATCAGGGTTGGATTTACAACTCTGGTGCCCCATAGTTATTACACTCTAGGTGCCCTTCGTTCCACCTATGGCCACACCCCACTCCTCACATGACCCAGACCCCAGTCCCATAACTATTTCCTAGAGCAGAAAATACCCTTGGCCTATAACAAGCACTAACTGAAAATTTGTAGTCTCTTGTTTCCTAGAGAGATATCCAAAGCATGACTTTGCAATGGACTGGAGATCTCTCTAGCATCCAAGGAGTTAAATAATACCCTGTAAATGATTATAAAACTAGTGCAGGACACTGAGATTGCTCTGGCAGCACCCACACTTCAGAATATGGGTGTGACCTGCAAAGCTGGATCTGTAGGCTATTGATAACTATGCATATTGGGAAATCCAGCACTGAACAGCGTATTCATTTTTGGCATCAAAGCATATTAAGTTAAGCAGTGCTACTCCAAGACTCCTATTTTGGTTTGCTTTAAAATCACTACAAATCATCTTGGTACATCAGTCTGCAAAAGTCACTAAGATGTGATAAAGTGGAGATGACCTCTCCAGTGATATTAAGGGCTTGATCCAAATGTTTGAGATAAAAAAAAAGCCGGTAGGGCAAAATGGATACCGACCGACAAAAAAGAAAGTGTCTTGGTCGGTATTCAAATGTCATACCAGCTTAATGCACAATGGACGTTAGGACACAAAAACGGTCTTGTGGCCAAATGTCTGTTTTGTGCATTAAGTTCCCAAAACGCTGCTAAATAACGGCAATATTGGGAACGTAAAAGTAAAAAAAGCTAATGATTGGTGCCTGACATACTGCCAAGCACCGATCGTTAACTAATATGTCTTACACTTAGCTGTCATCCACTGTCCTTCTCCTCTGTCCTTCTCTTCAGTCTTCGCTTCTTTCTTCTATCTTCTTTCATCTCTTCTGTCTTCTTTCTGTAAATAAGCCATTTTGTCTTAACAAATATACAGGTATAATATATATATCAAATGATAATTATACATTCCTTAATGATGTGTCTCCTCTGCTGTGTGCAGCAGCAGAGACAGAGGAGACAGTGCCGTGTGCCACAGAGGCATAACTAGAAGCCTCCATCCCTGGTACAAGAAATGCCACGGCCCCACCTCCACATTGGCCCCCCTGACCACATTGACCACCTCCACAATGCCCCCATCTCCTACCTGGAGCTCTCGCGCGGTCCTCTTAGTAATGTAAAGCGCTGGGAGATTATGTAATCTCCCAGCGCTCTGCATTACTAGAGTGCCGGTGGGATATTGCGGGTGCCAGGAAGAGGGGTTGCAGGGGGAGGCTGGGCCCCTGGAGTGCATAGGCACGGTCGCAGGTGCGACCTCTGCAACCCCTCTAGTTACGCCACTGGTGTGCCATGGGGTTTCCTCGGGCTCTTCACAACAAAAAGCAGGCTTCAATAGATGAATATTCTGGGAATTTTCATTTGTTCTCTGTTGTTTTGTGTATCACATTGCTCCACAGCAATGTGTATACAATTCAGTGTATGTGTTTTTAAATGAGTCTGTGTAAACAAAGTACTTCTTTGGTCTTGCTCTAAATCATATATTCAGTTACACAAAGAAACACCAACTGAAAGGGATAGTAATGGTTAAAATTAAGTTTATTTAATAATTGTATCCATTAAAAAATATTAAGAATGATGTAAGTCTTATCTCTCAAACCTTTATGGTGTGAGAGATATACCTTGCTAAAGTTACCTCGTGAGAGAAGTCAGCTCTCTAACTGACAGCTGCAGAATCTGGTCATTTGACTGGATGGGGCTCTTCAGCAGAGCCGAAATCGAACGATCTAAGTATAAATACTTCATTGGAACGGTCTACAAAGTGTGCCTGGTTTGCAAGCACACTTTGCAGTCCATTGCAATTAAGTATTTATGCTTAGATTGTGCAGTTTTTACTCTGCTGAAGAGCCCCATCTGGTCAAATGACCGGATTCTGCAGCTGTCAGTTAGAGCTCTGGCTTCTCTCACAAGGTAACTTTAGCGAGGTATATCTCTCACACCATAAAGGTTTGAGAGATAAGACTTACATCATTGTTAATATTTTTTTAATGGCTACAATATTAAACAAACTTAATGTTAACCATTACTATCCCTTGAAACAAAAGTGTCTTACTTTGACCGTTTGGAACGTTGGGAGGTATGCAATATATTCTGCTTGTCTGCCACGTCTAGCCATCCCAGTTTTAGTCCAGTCCCAGATAATATAATATTGCCATATAATATGGTTTACTTACTGCTCTTTAAACTGCTTTTGTCATTTCTAGATGCCTTTACAAGCTGACTACTGAGACCTTTTTGATTGCCAAAGGGTGTGCAATGCATTTCAAAGCAATTTTTTAACAATTCATGCAGCACTGAAAGGGTTATTCCCCATTTCATTTCAGAAGGTCAGCAATACACTGAAGGACAAGGATTGAAGTTTGAAGAAGAGACTAATAAAATTTAAGTACAGGTTTGTCTCTGACATTGAAAACCAGTGACCCAGGAATTACAAAGTGGACGGCAGCTGCAACACTTGTCACTACAAGCCAAGTGGACAGGGTAGAACGTGGAGCCCTGGGCTAAAATCCATGCTGAAAAGCCAGCCTGCAGTAACAGCAAATGTTCTGAAGATGGGGAAGTGGTTCCAGTTAATAGAGGAAAGCAGGGATGGGAATACGAGGATTTCATTGTAGCTTTAGTGCAAAGCCTTTTATTATCTCTCTCAGAGGGACAGACTTGTTGCTGTAGATAAAGGGGACATATCAATAAAGTATGATTCAGACTTTTTTTTGAGAGCCAGAGAGTTAACTAGTTAAGCTGATCTGTAGTGTTTAAAGGGATAGTAATACTTCGTTTTAACTTTATTTTATTTTGTAGGTATTAAAAAAACATGAAGAATGATATGTCTTATCTCTCAAACCTTTATGGTTTGAGAGATATTCACAAGCAAAGTTTCCCCTTCCGTCCCTTTTACCTAGTGTAAGCCATCTCTTCTCAGATGTGGAATACAGTCCATAGACCAGGCAGATAACAGAAGGGGACAATCTTCTTCCTATGAAAACAATGAAAGCCCTACCCCCCTTGACAAGCTTTTCATATTTTTCCCTTATCTTAATTGAAGATTGTCCCTCTCTGCAGTCTACCTGGGCACCTCCCTTCTGCTCTGAGGTAAGCAGTGTTACATCAGTAAAAGGGGCGGGAGGGGGATACTTTGTCATTGAATTACTCTTGAACTACAACTCTGACAGAATTGAAATACTCTCCAAAGTCCAAATACTATGATGATTAATTAGATACGCTTCTATTATGAAACATTACTATCCCTTTAACCCCTTGAAGGCTAGAGATTCCTCCACTGCATTGCAAAGCAACACACTGGAGACACCAATAGCATTCAAGGGATTAGTACTGATAATGATTGATTGTGAGCAGGGATATCGATTGTGAATAGGGAGGAGCACAATGATTCTGTACAACTTGTAAAAAGTATTCTATTTTGCAAAACACGTTTTGCTTTTCATGTTCAAGGCTTCTTCTGTGTGTTACTGCTAGACAAGCATGACTGATGCATAGCCCCCCTTCTCTTGTGTTCCCCTTCTTTGTCTTAAGCCCCCTCCCTTTCACTGTCACCCCATTGTTTTGTGATGTCTCTTCTCTTCTCCATCTCTACTCATGTCTCACGTCTATTTCCCATGGTCCTACCCTGTGTTTATCCCACACACCCCCATCTACCTCCTGCCCTCACCATTTCCCACCCCAGCTATTTTCCACATTCACCTCTCAACCTTTCCCTCTTGTGATCTTCCCTCATTTGACTTGTTCCTCTCTTCACCTTCCAGTGTCCACGTGCTCTTTCTGAATCAAATTGGAAAGATCAGAATTTTTTTGGGTCCTTTGCATCAGTCTGCAAAAATGAATCACTGATGTTTCACTAATCTCTAATTGTGTGCTTCTGGAGGCAACCATCTTAAATCATAAATACCATTTATGTAAAAGAGAGGAGTGATTGCAGTGTTGTTAGTGATTTTCAGGCAGGGTGCCATAGCAGTTTGGTGTGGGAATATTGAGTTTCAGTTGTATATTTCAGGGAAGTGTGCTGCACAGTATACTTGTGTTTGTCCTTCTGATTGTAAGAGCTAAATAATTGTATATCTATGTATTTGCTGCCTTGATTAATACTTGACTAATACTAAAATGCTAGGGGTGTACGGACTGACTTTTAGGTGTGCCTCAAATAAAAAAAACACAGAGAACCATTGTATCACTTGATATTTTTTCATGCAATTGCTGTGAATGAATGGATAACCAATGATTTGTTTCTTTGTTTCTCTGGTAAAAACTCTTACTTTCTAATTTTTTTTTTTTTTGCTGTTTCCCAAGTTTTTCCATCATGTGGACATTTTCACCAACAGGAAGGTACAAAAGAGAAGTTTTTTGGGGAATTTACAATTCCCATTCATTTCAATACCCTTCATATGGAAGGGTTCTGATGCCCCCCTCAAGATTATTTAAATAAATATAATACTAATATGAAGAAAGCCCATATAACTTATGTTATACATATGTTTTATGGGCTTTATCAGAAAATGCTATCAATTGTTGCCTGCATTGATCACCTATCCTACTGGATATCCAAGTGCAACTTTAACCCTTTGCATTCCATATTTGTGTACAATGCATAGAATGCATTTTATATATTTTTGGGTTTAGAAATTGATCCAGATTTTCACCAAATCCTCCTCTCTCTATGTCCACAGGCAATTCTAACTTGCAACACTTAAGATTCTCAGTAGTGTATTATAATCTCCTGCCATGTGACCGTATAATGTACAAGAACAAGCAAAGTATACTGCTGCTGAATCCAAGGAAAGAGCAGTCAATATAATCACTGATTTAACGCCGTAGCTGCTAAACAGGCTAGATCAGCCATTTCCAGTAAAAGAACAATCATCTTTCAATTTGGGAGTATTGAAAGGGTTAATAAAAGAAAAGGTGGAGGAAAACAAACAAAACATGTTATATATGGGATCTTTGTAATACCATAATGTTTGTCCTATTAATATTTTATAATTACAAATCAGATATGTCAAAGGTTAAATCATTTGGGTAGGTGTGTGTAAACTCCCCTGGCATTCAAAGCATTTGAGTCAAAAAGGTAAATGCACGTTTAACCCTTTGAGTGTCAGATAAGTGTGCAAAGAAAGTTGTGCACCTCTTTGTCAGTCAAGGGGGGAGTGGTGATAAAGAAGTGATAAACGGATGTTAATATTTATCTCCTGCAATAGAATCTAGCCCCTCCAGTTCCTATGTTGTTCTATGGAGCCTATTCAATAAGATCTCCAAAGTTGAAGAAATCTTAGTGCATAGGCTCCATAGAAGAACATAGGAATTGGAGAAGTGATAAACTGGAGAGGTTATCTCCACTTTATCACCTCTTTATCACCGATTAGTGAATCTCCCCCAAGGTGTTGCTGGCATTGCTTGCAGAAATAAATTTATAGTAAAAGGGAGAGGGGAGTTTCTATCAATGAGGAAAAATATCTCAGCTTGCTCATATATCAACTTTTTTAACTTTGTATAGAGTTTCAGTGGTGTTCATGCAGACATGCTTTTTTTCTTTTTTTTTTGCAAGATGTTCTAAAATTGCTTAAGTTGTTTTAAAGTGACAGTTCAACTTTAAGGATCTGGTGCTATACAACAGTAACCACACTGAGGATGACGTGCTAAGAAGAACTGGAGCAATTCAGGAGCAATCCAAATGCACCATAGAGAACATATTAAAAGTTCTCATTGCTTTAAATGGGGGCATTTAACCTCTTGAATGCTAGAGGTCGACAGCAAATTAACCTCAGTCAGTTTCACCAAAACGTAATTGCTCCTTAACTTAATTGTTCCTTGATGTAAAAAAAAATGATGAGTTTACAACTTCTCACAAACAAACAGTGATAAGCAAGTTTTTGTTTTTTTTTCTTTTTAATTAAATCTATTTTATTTTAATGAAACTGTCCTTTTCGGATATACCAACCTTCACCCTATCCCCTTACTGCCCGAGGACGTACATGTATGTCCCAAGCAGATGTCCCAGGTGGACAGAGGGCGTCCCGGAAGTCATTAAAAAATAAATAAATAAGTATGTTGGGCGTTAAGTGCCAGCCGCGTGCGCTTGCGGCTGGTCACTAAGGGGCTATTCTGGATTAGTCTCATTTAGTACCAGAACACAAAGAATAAAGTGTAAATACACTGCTGGACGTCAACTGGGCCAGATTTCCCAATAGACAGTGTAGGCAACTTCCTAGAGCTTGAAATTCTCAATGTCCTGGCACCAGTTTATACACCTTTTTACTGCCTATTATTTAACCTCTTGGGTGCTAGAGAGGTCTCCAATGCATTGCAAAGCAATGCGTTGAATATCTGTCTAGTAATCAAGGGGCTAAAAATTTTTTTGTATTGTTATAGGCTAATTTTGAGTGCCAGAGAACAGTGGGACCGTGGAAGAGTCATATGAGAAGAGGGGTGGCCATGAGCAAAGCTAAGGGCATCTAGTCATATTTCTCTATATCCGGGCTGTCCAAGTTCAACCCTTAAGTGCCACCAACAGGCCAGGATGTAAGGATTTCACTGATTAAGCACAGGTGAGTTAATCAGTGGCACATTCATTTTGATTAACTCACCTGTGCTTAATCAGGGAAATCCTTACATCCTGTCCTGTTAGTGGCCTTTGAGGACTGAACATGGACAGCCCTGCACTATATTGTTCTGAATGAAAAAGGAATCCAATACTATTTTTTTTTTTAAAGTATCTGCTGCGGACATGTTTGCCCACTGCCTCATCTGGCCCTGGAGTTCCTAATGTGCTTCCCACAGGGTTGACACCTGCCAGTTCTCTGGGTTCTGTCCCTTGCTAGAGAAGTCTCCTATGCAAAGTAATGGGCATTTTTATTTGTAACCTATGGTGCAATTGGTTTGCCCCAGAATTGCACACCTTTTGGTTAGTACATCCGTTTTCATCTACTCCAGATCATCTTGTGCCTTATTTATCAAGCTGAAGATGAGCAATTCCTGAGCAAGCCAATTGCACCACAGAGGGAATGAAAATTCTGCCAATTCCAGATGATTTAAATGGGGGGTTTAAGCACTGGAGTTAAATACCACATTTAAAGGGGAACTATCACCCCTATACAAGTTTGGCTAAAAAGTAAATAAATAGAGCAACTTACTGGAATACGTGTGTAAATGTGTTTTTAAAAAATGTGTGGTTTGTCTGAAATTAAAGGTTTAAAGATGATCCTGCACCTTACTTCTGGAGAGACTGCGAGTACAGCTCTGCACCATAGTCTGTCCCTCTTCCTCTGCTCCCCTCCCACGTAGCATCTCGATTCATCTTCCTCCGATGATGGAGGTTTCTCCTTGTAAGCTGGAGCACTGTCTGGCCAATGTTGAGGACCAAGGCAAGACTTCACACTTCATCAGTTATGTACTGTAGAGAGTAAAAACACACATAATAGTTGAGTAATATCTAGCAAATGCACAAGCGAGAGTGGGGAAAGGTGGAGCAGTGCAGGGACGTGGGAGTAAAGAGTTAGCACAAAAAATGGCTGCAGTAATTGTTGCTGCAGCATGTGCAATAAATGATGATGATCCCTCTCCTCTGGGGATGGATACAGTTTGTCAAGGCCCCACCAATCATACCACGTCAGTCCCCCACCACCACTATCATACACATCTGCCACATTGTAGGTTGTACTTTATTTTTTTTAATCACTTGACATCATCATGAATATGTGCCAGTGTGACTCAGGCAGGAAGTTAGTGTTGTGGACAAAGGACAAATGCACTCTGCATGCCAACACATTTTTAAAGGTATGTGTTGCTGTAGGACTTACAACTTTGACTTCCATCTACTTATTTCTCCACTACAGCCCTCAGAAGAAGTAATATTGTGCTGGGAAATATTGCACAATAGAAAGCATAGGCGAAAAATGTGTTAGAACAGGAAAAAAATGTGTTGGAATAGGAGAAAATGTGTTGGAATAGGCAAAAAGGAGAAAATACTTGCGTTGAAGAAAAGGAGAAAACTTTTGTGCAAAAAAAGTCATGCAGGAAATTTTTCTCACTTTTCGCCAACCCATAGTAGGGTGAAGAGGTGACAGAGACTTGGTTGATATTTCACTGTTCTAATTTTTTGGGGCATTTTATTTGTTATGACCCTGATCCAAAAAAGGTTGGACACCCCTGCTATAGAAGTTTCCAGTCCATTGTTTCACAATGTGTTGGAAACCTTTAGCATTCAAGAAGTTAAAGGGATAGTAATGTCTTAATTATATAAAAAGTAATATTGTCACCATATTGTGACCATAAAATAAGAAATGCATCAATGCAATTCCTGTTTCTCAAACCTTTATGGTTTGTGAGATAGAGAGTTCTAAAGTTCCCCTCTCCCTCTCCTTCTCCTGACGTCAGCTGTAAGCTGACAGCAGGTGTTCCTGGTCATCAGCAGAGCCAAAATAGCTCTTCAGCAGAGCCAAAATAAAAAGAAATACTTCACTAGAATGGTCTACAAAGTGTGCTTGGTTTGCAAGCACACTTTTTAGACCGTTCCAAAGAAGTTTTTCTGTAACGGAGGTTAAGGATGCTGGGGTGTCCGCCTCCGATTTGCCGCTCTACTCACTCTCGAATCCAGCCAGTCAGCATGCCTCGGACCGGGGGAACCTCACAGGAGCCCTACTCGAACCTGCAGGGGGCGCTGGAGGTCCGTCGAATGCGAACCAATTGAAGGTCCTGGTCCCGGGTCTTCGTACGTTGTCCCGGGTCTTCAGTTCGCAACAGGGGCACCGGAGCCGTCGAACGTCGCTGGATACCCACGGGGAAATAGTGAATTCAGCTTCCCGTGGCTCTCCTAGGATGGGAGTCAAAGTGGACTCGTTAGACCATCAAAAGAACAAGACGCACACTCCGGAGTTCCACGCAGTAACACACTTTATTGCCAAAACTCTCTCTTTTTATACACAATTCCAAACAATAAAACAATAGAACAGTGACGAAAGCATGCTTAACATAATTTGGCTTGACTTTTAACCAATGACCTTTTCAGCTACTAAAACCCTTCAAACCTGACTGGTCACTTAGCTTGACCAATGGAGGCTAAGCCTTCTGGCGTTGGCCCAGTCCCATCTCGCGAGTGACCGCTGGTGACATCACTCGACCCTCCGGCCAATCTCAAGGCCGCCTACCCAAACCCTTCGAGGCAACCGATCGTTCGTGCACTCCGGTGGCCTGTACAATGGCGGCCCGCTCCTACGGGTCCGAATCACACAAATCAGTCCACCGTCCCCTCCTAATAGACCAGGGAGTCCAATGAATCGTTCATATTCGAATACCAGTCGAACAGTCCCTTTTAGTCGACTGGTGTAGATTCCCTTGCTTAAATCAGCCCTTCCTTAGGGTGCCCGGTGGCCAAGTAAGTCACTGAACAAAAAAGGTTCGACAAGGTTCGACATGGCAGGTTCCCATGCATGTAGTGACCCTTCCATAGGGTGCCCGGTGGCCAAGTAAGTCTGTATACAAGAGGGTTCCTACTACTTTCCCAGTAACGGCCTACGGTCCGTTACAATTTCTTTTTAAATTGCGTTATTGTGGCTCTGCTGAAGAGCCTCCTTGCTTTGGCCAACACAGATCGCTTTCTGTCACCTTTACAGCTGACATCAGGGAGGTGTGAACTTTAGAACGCTCTATCTATCAAACCATAAAGTCATTGCATCGACGGATTTCTTATTTTATGGTCTACAGTATTACTTTTTATATAATTAAGACATTGCTATTCCTGTAATAGACCCATACAAAGTAATCAGTTTAGAACTTTCTTTTGGAAAAAACACATATTGTAGGTATTTTCCTACTGAGTAAAACAAGGGTGCTCGCACTGCTGAGAAATGAACATTTCTAGAGTTATTACAATTTAAAATTTGGTGTTTCTTTTTTTAATTAATGCTGTAACAGTGCCCTCTAATGGTCAGATTTCAATTATCTGTTTTGTTGCATTCAGGTTAGATGTGAATCACCGACAAACAGTTCTCCATAGAATGTAATAAAAACTCCTGAGTCATGCTGTCAGTTTGAGGCATATTGCCTAAATCTGTGGTGCATTCACAGGGCAGGCAAGCTGATCATGTTTTTGGCCCAAACCATGTAACTAAACCTCACTTTTTATTATCTATAGTAAGTCATGGGTTACTTACTGGTAAAGGTCAGGATTTGATGCACAGTCTTTCTTTTTGCTTAATTTGATGTTTCTGTCAGTTTGAAATTTCAGGAAGTAATCACACTGCAACTCACTTCCTGACAATCTGAATAGCTATAACATTTGAATAAAACAATTGACGGCAGCAGGAGAACCATTGTTTTATATATTACTGCTCCTTTAATTCATGAAAGTTTTTATTTCCCCCTGTGGAGCAGCTTATTTGGTTCATTGCTCATCTTTTGTTTTATGAATAAGGCCCCATAATAGCTCTGTCTGTGCGTCTCATTCTCTCTTCACTTTACTGAACATTTGACTCATATACAAATGGAGAATGAGACACAAGCAGAGCTCCCATTCTCCACTGCAGAAGCTACAGATTGATTTTGCAGACTGCAGGTAGAGTACACTTAATGGAAATTGAATGAAGAGAGAAACTAAAAGTACACTGAATTAAAATAAGAAAGCAGTAGAATTAAAATAGATTTAAAAAAGCACCAAAAACATGAAAGGTTCAAGAAAAATATGAGTAAAAGCACACACATATTGTTCGTTATGGACAGTAAAATGTAGACTGCTTATTGCCTACCAAGGGTCCTATGTTCAAAAGAGAACTGCAGCCATTCTGCATCATAGAGAAGAAATGAAAATCCCCCTCCATTTAAATGGGGTTTTTAACCCCTTAAATTATAGAGAGGTCCCCAACACATTGATTCACCATTCAATGGAAACCTTGCTAGCATTTAAGGATGTATGTATGTATGAAAACTTGGGGGATTTTAGATCTCAACTATGGGCAGTTGGTTTGGCCCAGAATTACTTGAGGTAGAGATGTACTGAGAATCGATATTATGGGGGATTCTGGTTGCCATAGAACAACATGTACACCATCTGACACCCAAGCCTTGTTTTACTGTCCCACTGGTAACTGTAGAACCCCATATAAGCTTCCTGATACCCCAGCCTTTTTCCACTATTAGCCACAGAAGAACACACACACTATGTGGCACCCCAATCTTGTTCTACCGTCCCACTGGTAGTCACAGAGTCATTCATACATTTCTGAAATCTGCCTTGGTCCACTGTCCACTAGTAGTCACAGGATCACACATACACTGTCTGAAGCCTGCCTTGTGCTACTGTCCTGTTTGTAGCCGTAGAACCACACATATATATACTGTCTGTCCCCCATGTGTTATTTAGCTGTCCCAGAGATGTCTGACACCCCAGCCTTGTTATGCTGTTGCACTGGTAGTCACAGCAGCACACATTCCTGCCTGACACTCCTGCCTTGTCTCACTAGTAGCCATAAAAACACACATACTTTACCCATAAAAACACACATACATTGTCTTATACCTCAGCCTTGTTCTACTGTACTGATGGTAACCATAGAAGCACACGTACATTACCTGACATCCCAACCTTGTTGCACTGCCCACTGATAGCTACAACATTGCATGTACTGTTTGGCACCCAGGTATTTTTCCACCCTTCCACTGGTAGTCAAAGAACCACACATACCTGTTTGACACTCCAGCCTTGTTCCGCTGTTCACTAGTACTCATGGAATCAAACATACACTATCTGGAACCTCACCTTGTGTAACGGTCCCATTGGTAGTCACAGAATCAAGTGGACACTCTCTGGCACCCCAGCCTTGTTGAACTGTGCATTTGTACTCACAGAAGCACACATATGCTGTTTGACACTCCAGACTTTTTTCACTGTCCCACAGAAAGTCACACAATACACTTTCACACCAGCATCAAACTTGTTCCAATGTCCCCTGGTAGCCACAGGACCTCCCATACACTGTCACCTCAGCCCAAGGCTTGCTCCACTGGTAGCCATAGAACCAAACATATACTGGCTGACAACTCACTTGGTGTGAGGAATGGTGAGTGATTGTTCCTCCAGGATTGGGTAAAGTGAGACCCTTTTATTCCCTATATTGTGATGTAGATCACAATATTAACAAATTGTTGCTCTCTGTGCTCCTCAGTAGAGAATTGCCTTTTGGAATTTTAAATTCTCTATATATTGGCACTCTAACAAACTTGCACTGTAACTGTTCATAAGCAAGTTTGAGCTATTGCTCTAAAACACAGAGAATTAACATCCCAAAGGGAAATACACTACCATGGAGGACAGATGACAACAATTTGCTAATACCGTGAGCTGCTTCACATACAATCCTCCAGAAGTTTCTTGACTGGCTGGTGGTAGCTGGATGTGATGCCTTCACTGGACACCAACGGAGACTTAAAGGGGCAGGAAACTATTACACCAAGTAGTTCTGCTTAAAGAGGTCTACCATACAGAACAATGCACTGGAAACATCTCTACTATTCAAGGTGTTAAGTGTCATCTCCGAGGAGCCTGCTCAACTAATTTACAATTGGATCTGGTGGGGGGGATTTGTCTCCCCTATATCCATTTGACTTTTCTCTGTCTCACGATAGCCAAACACTTGTCTATTGCCCTTTCCATTGTGTGGGAACTGTACAGAAGGTAGCTTAGTATACTGGCATTAGGAAGACATAGTACAAAAAAGTCAGTTCCAGTAACTATTTTAGTGTGGAATCCTAATTGTACACCCCTCAGTACCTAGTTTCTAAACTAGATTTTTGTGGCACTGATTTTTTACAGGAAACAGGAATAAATGTTCACCGGTCCAGTGCCAGAGCAATACCTAATTGGCACTCAAAGGGCTAAAATCTAGTAGTTCCCTTACAAGTAATGGATATGTTACCAAGCGAAATAAAACTATATGGAAAGGCCTATCAGTTGTATATAAATATTGCACACACACTGGGCAAAGAGAGACTGGGATGAAGGAGATATATCCACATTACATCTAAGTTTATTGTTAATATTATCTACATTTATTATTCTTGGATATAGGGAGATTTGTAGATATGAAAGGATATTGTTGCAATATAGAATTATTGGCTATATAAATACATAAGATTTTCATTGTTCCTGAAGTGTATGGTTATAGCTAAGCATATGAAGCAATATTATCCTATTTTCCTTTTCTTGCGTAAAAATCAAATTGATATTCGACAGCTCTGGAAATTCAGTAGTCTTTGAGATAATAAAAAACATGTGTTTTGTATATTCTGAAATGTTTATGTATAATCTTGGTCATAAAGCAGATGTTATTTGAACAATATTAACCTTTTTATGACCAGATGGGTGTGCAATGTATTGTTTCACACCTTAAAGGGATAGTAATGTTTCACAAAAACTGTAGCTCCAATTAATCTTCATAGTATTTGTGCCATGAAAAGTGTTATTTCAATACTGTCAGAGTTGTAGTTCAAGAGTAATTGAATGAAAAAGTATCCCCCTCCCGTCCCTTTTACCTAGTGTAAGCCACCTCCCCTCTATTGTGGGATCTGGTCACTTGAATGGACAGCTCACTGGAAGGGACAATCTTTATACTGTGAGCATAAGAAAAACCCTGCCCTCTTGACAGGTTTTTCAGGTTTTCTCTTATGCTCACTGAAGATTGTTCCTCTCTGCGATCCATCAGGACAGTTTTTCTGCTCTGAGGTGAGCAGTGTTACATCAGTAAAAGAGGGGAGACGGTATACTTTATCATTCAATTACTCTTGAACTACAACTCTGACAGTATTGAAATAACACTCTCCATGGCCCAAATACTATGAAGATTAATTTGAACATTACAATCACTTTAAATCTTTGAGTGTTTCAATACACTGGATACCTCTCTAGCACCCAAAGCATTGATGGAAGTGTAACACTAACTAAACTTTGGTATTATATGAATGGACTTGTATCACAAAGAGACTTATAAGTAAAAGTTGTCTTTGAATGAATAGTCTTAAAATATATGAATGGTTTTGCTATTTTTCATCAGGCTGGTGGAATCAACATTTCATTGCACACCTCACTTCCTGGTCAGGATTATGCACTCCTCTCTAAAAGACACTGTAAGAACTGTAAGAAGGCGCGCAATGGAAAATGTGCTTAAAGGGCCTTGTACACAAAAGAAAAGGGGAGCAACTTTGGGGCAAACCAACTGTACCTTAAGTAAAAAATACATATTTCCAAAATTTGCATTGATTTACTGAGACTTTGAATAACCTGAATGTTAGTGAAGTCTCCAACACATTGCAAAACAATAGGTCTAGAAGAAATATGTTTACATCAAGGGAAAGTTTTATTTGACCCATATGGTGCAGAAGAATTGTTCCTCATTCCAGTTTTCTGGATAAGGCCCAAATGTCTGATTCAGCAAGCTAAACTAAAGCAATTCTGGGGGAAACCAACCTTTGAGGGCCATAGAGGTATCCAACATATTGCAAAGCAATGAGTTGGATACTTCTACGGCACTCAGGGGGTTAAATGGGGCTTTTAAGCCTTTGAGTGCCAGAGTACGCAAAGCAAAGGGTTAAGCTCATAATGTCTTCAAGACCACTCTAGCATTAAAGGGTTTAAAAGCTCTCTTAAAAACAATGTCAATTTAGGAAGTTGTCATTTTTCTCCTACGGTTTCCTTAGTATGCTCCAGAAATTCTCTATTTTAGCAATGTGTTGGAGATATAGCTACCATCCAAACGGTTAATGAAACAAAAATCATTTCACATACAATTGAAGAAGGATTCCTGGAAAATAACAATGATGGGTTGCAATAAAACCATAATCACAAAGATATTGATATGTAAACCTTTCTTATAATGTGTTTTTTGCAAACAGACTTTCAAAACAAAACTCAGCAAATTGACTACACGTATAAGTAACACAAATTACAGAGAAGAAATTGCAGCTTTGGAAACATTGCTAATAAGGCTTTAAAGGAAGTTTACCAGCTAAATACTCACATCAGCTAATCAATATATGGACACAATCACAATTTAGTGTCACTGCTAGTGCTGCTCTCAGGAATCCAGTTTATGAACTTCTGACAGCTAAAATGAAGAGATAAATTCAGTTCATTTCAAATGTTTTAATACTTTCACTGCTCCAGGTGCATGCTGTCATATATTACACTGCTGAATATTTCAAGATAGCTAGGTTCTTTTCCAATACAGTGAAATGCACTCACTTGTAACCTGTACGTTATGTATTTAGCAGAAGATATCTTATTGTTAGCTACTGTGATGCTGCAAGCAGTAGCTTGGGAAGTGGCTGTTGTAATTATACAGTGTGAATGTTTATGCTGGCGGCATACCTTTAATGAAATACTGTGAAAATCTGAATACTCTGTATGCAACACTTTGTTCAAAGTCATCTTGCCCAAACCAATTTCCTTGGCAATAAAATACATGTATATATTAAATATGAATGCTTGAAAAAAATTATATTATATATATATATATATATATATATATATATATATATACAGGGAGAGTGAGAGAGAGGCTTCCAGAGGATTGGTGTTTTATGCCTTTCAATGCCAGAAGAGTATTGAACTCATTGCTCTGCAATGCATTGATTATCCCCTCTTGCACTGAAAGGGTTAAGGAGGGCCTGCATATTAGTATTTATTTTACGTTATTTATTGTATTTGTGCAGTGGGTTTCGGTCTGCTTATTGCATCTGCGTGTCATTTGATACTCAAACTACATCCATTAGTCCTTCTGTTCCTCTGTTTGCCTAATCATCTCCATCCCATCTCTCTTGCTCCCTCTCCAACTGTCTTTGAAGCTCTTTATCAGACAGGTGAGGATGGTTCCTTGGGAACAACCATCTCCAGTTGCCACTAAGGTATGTGTTAGTCTAAAATGTCAAGCAAACAAAATGAACACATGAGTGTTGTAACTATCATTCCTGTTACTTCAAATAAAGTGGCTGAAGATGCACGGGATTAAATTGAAAGAGGCGGCGGGCATTTTCATGTTATGGATGTAATAAACACTATGAACAAGACAGAATAGAAATGGGAGGGTTGTGGAGTCTTCTCTGTCCATGTGATTGTTGTTACAGCGGTTACATGACAATTTGGAAGTTGGTGATACTGATAACCATACCTGGGAATCTTTTGTTCACAGCCCATGGAGCGAGAAGATGGGCTGGGTATGTTACTTTTGAAATGATGGAATTTGTGTCAAAATGTTGGTGAATCTAAATCAGGATGGGCAGGACTGAAAGGAGAAAAGGCAAGTGTTTGACCTAAAAATGAGTTGGGAGTGAGCAGAACAAGCAGAATTGATAGAACAGGTGGTGGGGTTACCCAGGAATCTCACCATGTTCCTGACTCTGACTCTAACTATCCGATTATCTGGAGCAAATCCAGAGAGTTCTTAGATATGGTTATAACGCTCTGTCCATGAAATTATAAATTCACATGCACCTTGTAACTGAATAGAGGGGTCCAGCATTTCAGTTCTCTCCAGTCAATTAAAATGATTCTAAAGAGTAAGAGCAGGTAGAAGGGAACATGGAGGCGGAGGACTAGAAAATAGTGTAACATGGAGTAATGGAGGTAGTTTCAGCATCACATGCTATGCCATTAGCAGTCACACCTCATAACGGAAAGAAAGAAATACCTCCAAAACAACTTTTAGCTCATTGAATAAAAAACCCTCTGCAGTCAGTTTGTGGTTTGGAAGCATTGTCCAAAATAACATAGAGGGAATTTCAAACATGCATTCATTATCAAGATCTTACAGTACTTGATTGTCAGGGTACCATGGGAAATTCACAGAGATCACCTTTGCATCTACAATGTAGTAGAAATGAGGAACATTTTACTGTAAAAATAGCTTTAATTTAGATTTTGAAAACAAAAGTGTTTTTTTAAGTGTAAACTATAACCTCTTGAATGCTAGATAAGTGTCTGATGCATTGATTTGAAATGCAGTGGAGGAATCTCAACCACACAAAGGGATAAAAGTCAACTAATATGAACAATTAAAAAATATGCCAAAGTTCAATAATTTACTAGTTAATTGCTGCCACCTCTGGGAGTAGCTACATTATAAACTATCAACCTCCAATGTACAGGTCCCTCCCTTCACTTCTCCTACTCAAAGTATGTGCAGTGAAATCCAGAATGGCCACTCATGATTCCAATTGACTACTTTGACTTCACACCAACACTGACAGCCAATAGGAATGAGGCAGCTTCAGCTCTTACAGGAGATGGAACAAAGAAAAATCAGTGAAAACTTGTACAATAAGGGTTGCGAGTTTATAATGCTGCTGCTCCCAAAGGTGTGAATAATGTCACTTAAATAGTAAAAGACTGAGCATCAACAAATATTTCTGTGGTTTTCATGTGAGTTGCCATTTAAAGTGTATTTCATTGAATGTCTAATATAGCTTCCCCCTTGCAGGTATTCATTTGCATTTAGGCAATGGAGACAGCTAACCAGTTAATGGAGGAAGGAAGTGCTTATCGGGTGATATCACAGGAACAGTCTGTATCGTGAAGTCAGTAAGTAGGAACTTCACTTCAGCATTCATCAAATTAGTGTTGACTGTGCTGCCTACATATTTACTCAGCTATGACATCAATCTAGTGCTACAAACAGTATTCATACTAAGAGGGTCTCTTAATTAGATGTGAAAGAATGTGTGGAAATAAGCATGTTAATTTACAGCTCATAGTAATTTTTATTTTCGGGGTGAGGTCTGGAATGGGCAATGTCTGGAAAGTACCACCTGATGAGTGGCGCACAGAGGGAATATTTACCTTTTGATCTTACACAGTTTTATTTGGTTTATTCTGTTAATTCTATTGGATAAACTGTAGCATAAGTACCATTATATATTTTTTCAGATTGTATGTTACACATTATCTTTCATCCAATTAGGTTGCATTTGTTTATATGTATCCTTGATTCATGCTAATAGGTATTGGGTTATTTGCTCTTCTTATTAAAAGGGAACAATCACCCCTATACAAGTCTGGCTAAAAAGTAAATTTATAGAGCAACTAGCTGGAATACTATTGTCTTTTTTTTTTTTTTTAATTTGTTTGGGCTAAATTAAAAGTTTAACGATGATCCTGTGTCTTCCTTCTGGACAGACTGCAGATACAACTCTGCACCACAGTCTGTCACTCTTCTCTGATCCCCTCCCTTGATCCAGCCTCCTCCGATAACAGAGGATTTCTGCATGTAAGATGGAGCACTCTCATTGGCCAGGGAGTGCTCCAGCTTACATGCAGAATTCCTCTGCCATCAGAGGAGGCTGGATTAAGGCAGGGAAGCAGAGGAAGAGTGACAGACTGCAGTGCAGAACTGATAACCTCAGTCTGTCCGGAAGGAAGGCACAGGATCATCGTTAAATCATTTAATTTCACCCAAAAAAATAGTATTCCAGCTAGTCGCTCTATAAACTTACTTTTTAGACAAACTTATATAGGAGTGATAGTTCCCCTTTAATCCCTCGTACGCTAGAAATGAAATGCATTGCAAAGCAATATGACTGAGACCTCTCTGGCATACTGCAGGTAAAGCATTGGCCAACATGTGTTTCTATGCTGTTATATTGCATGCATGGGAGGACTGGCCTGGGGGGCAGGGGGACAATTGCCCCCTGGGCCAGTCATATGTCTGGGATGGTGGGCCACTCCCGCTTGTTGCTGCAAATGTAGCTACAGTAGTGATACCACAGAGCTTACAATTGAAATGGAGCTACAATCCAAGTGGAGCTACACTAGTAACATAACTAGTTTCTCTTGTACGTTCTATGGTATCACTAGTGTAGCTTTAGTTAAATTGTAAGCTCTGTAGTTGCACCAGTGTAACCCCATTTCAGTTGTAAGCTTCGTGGTATTGCCTTACTTCACAACACTAACCTTTGAGTGCCAGAGGGGTATGCCACGCATTGCTTCGCAATGAGTGGCATACCTCTCTGGCACTCAGAGGGTTAATGACAATTTTAAAATGTAATAAAAGGGGGTGGGCTGGGACAGTGGGCTGGAATGATAGTAGAATTGGGCCTCTTGATTGTAGTTGCCCTCCAGGCCACAAGTTTCCAGCCCTCCCCTGATCGCATGCATTTATACTCCTAAGAAGTACCAAAAATTCTTAAATAAATAAAATGGCGTTAAAAAGATTAAACTCACCAGTTCCACTTTCCCCAGCTGGACTCTCTGTTCAGCTTAGCTGTGCTGCCCAGGTGATGGTGTGGGATAAAAGATCTGAAGGAACGGGAAAAAACCTCACATTATAATTATATATGTTTATTTCCATTCTCTAATCTTTTAGAAACATCTAATTTGCTACCCTTCCATGGCAGGGTAATTGAAATTGAAAATAGTTGTTAAACATGATCTCCCCACCACCTTAATCACAAATAAAGACTAACTGGATATGCAAATCCTGAAAAATGACCTGATATGCATAACTTCAGGATATTTCACAGCCTGCTAGTTTTCCCACAGAGATAACCATTTAGATTTTCTTTGATAGAAAAGCTTCTCAACAACAGCTCTGGCCAGCGGGAGATAAATTACATTCTATTCAAATATGTGCAGGGCATTTTTCTTTTACTGTTTCAACAAACCAAAAAAAAAAAATACTATTAAACTTTTATGAGCTTTACGTTTCTTTTTGGTCTATTTTTGCCCTTTACAATATGCAGTGCATTTGGAAGAAAGTTTTAACCCTTTGAATGCCAGAGAGGTAGCCAACAATTTGCACTGTAATTGGGTACCACTCTGGCCCTCAAAGGGTTAATTAAAATGATCGCAATGATTAATAGCTTACAACTTTGTGACATTATTTTCTTTTCAGTTAATTGAGTTAGAAGGCAGAACAAAAAAAAAAAGAATGCTGCAGATTGGAAGGGCTGGATTTACATCCCAGGCGCCACTAGGAAGGCATTCTAGGGACATTTAATACCACCCATGGCCACACCTCCATTCCTCACATAACCCCCCCCCCCCAAGTCCCAGCTACTGTTGGGGATCTTTCTGACCTCCAAGGTGTTAAATAATAGCCTATAAAGAGGTATAAAACTGATGCAGGAACACTGAGATTGCTCTGACCACACCCATGATTCAGAATGTGGGTGTGGCCAGCACAGCTGAAGCACCCCTCAAATTTTGGAGCTCCAGGCAGTTGTCTCCTCTGCCTAATGAGAAACCCGGCTGTGTAGCTTGGTATAAGCCAATGCATGGTTTACAAATGGATCTTTAGATCAGACACTCTCTATCAAAATAGTTAGAAATGATGCCTCCTAGTAATAACCCCCAGTTATCTTACTATAGCCAGAAAATCATAATGGCCCTTTGAATTTTGCCCTTGTGCCTTTGTTCAAAAGATAATATTTTCAGTCAGTCCTGGATGCCATGACCATGGAGGCAGCCATAATAGTTGTTAGCAGGACCACAGGTCACAAGCTCCATATATGGCACATGGCAATCTTAACCCTTTAAGTACCAGAGGGGTGTGTGATGCGTTGCTTCACAATACTGGAGAGGTTATCTGAAGCATTACAGTGTGATGAGTTGGAGACCTCAGGGTTGATTTAGTCAAGACAGGACATTTACAAAACAAACAGTTATTATGTTTAACCCCTTAACGACAGATGACTTACCAGGTACGTCCCGCAGAAACTGTCACTTAGTGACAGAGGACGTACCTGGTAAGTCACGGAAGTCCACGTCTCCGTGCGGCCGCTCGGAGACTCCGGACTCGTTTAAAAAAAAAAATAAAAATGTTCTTCGGGCGTTAAGGTGACAGCCGCGTACGAACGCGGCTGTCACTAAGGGGTTAAAGACATAGTATATGACCTTATTGTAACTGGCTTACCTGGCCCTGGTATTGCCAGTAATTATGGTGAGTTATACAGACAATATGTAGTTTGTGGCAGGGGGTGGGATGGATGTATAAAAGGTGACTGGTGGAAGTGATTCAGTCCTTTTGGGTCCTTCCTTACCCACTCCCTCACTGCAAACTATTCCTCTATGAAAGCAGGTCAGTCTAATCATGAGAGTACTAGTTATTTATTTATGAGTAATGGCTTAGGGTTTACCTTTTCAGTGCCCGAAGGGGTATGCAATGCATTGCAGAGCATAACCCTCTGACACTCAAAGGGTTAATTAAAATATTTCTCTAAGTCATAAAAATATCAATATGTATTGGCTGAGGTAAAAGAGCTTAACCCTTTGAGTGCTAGAGGGATACGCAATCCATTACAAAATAATGCATTGCATACCCCTCTGGCACTCAAATGGTTAGATATACTTTTGGCCAATCTATGCAACAAAACTAATTTCTTTCAAATAAATAAATAAACACATTGGTATAATATATGATCTACACAGGACTCACATTTGGGTAATTTGTATGGAGCAGCACAAGATGTTATTTTTTTTTCTGTTTCGTTATTATGATTGTGTTTGTCATCCTATAATATAATTTGCTAGGATGCGTCGCTCCCTGTGTGTGTAACATGAACATGCACAGTAGAGACTGCCGGAACGATGCAGTCACACACAGTAGTCATGTGCAGCAGAGAATGCCCGAACACCCCGGCCCCCATTCCGAGGCACAGCCGATCCGGAGCTGAGCGCCCTCGAATGGTCCACCGCCCGTATCGGCCCCTGGGCAGCAGTCTGGCCCGTGCACCCAAGATAAGTAAAACAAGAGGTTAAGGGATAACGTATTTCTCCAATTGTCTATAGAGTTTTGGGATAAATACAGTCCATATACCTGTGAAATTTTTAAATAAAAATATTTATCGCATATACTGATGCCAATTGTTGGTGATCTGAAAATTTGGACACATTGTTTTTCATTCTATGCCTATACGCCAGACCACAGAATAAAACAAACCTTAACATACTGTGGAACCAGGCACTCATCTAAGAACTCATGAATGCTCAGAGCTGCTCTGGTCTCTCTCTCCCCTTTTCTGCTCTGCTCTGCACTGTCATTCTGAGAGAAGGAGAGAGCATGGAGCAGTGCTAAGCATACATGAGTGCATAGATGAGTGCCTGGTTCAACAGTATGTTAAAGTTTGTCATTTCCTTCTTTAATGCCATGTATAAATGTGCAAGGGCAGCAGAGGTCATCACATTAGGGAAGCTTATAAGCAATGATTACACCTGAGCAATGTATTGCAGTTTGTAATGGCATAGCCACTTTAATTAATAGCACACTCTCCTCTCCTTGTTCAGCAGCCCATGCAGTGTTTTGCACCTACATTGTGTTACAGGGTATCCCAGTCTTGCAAATAAATACACATACAAATGCATGCAGAGCCCTGAATGGCCCCAAGTGGTCAGAGTTCAACAGTGAAATCAAGTATTGAAATGAAGAGCGGTCCTGTGCATTCACCGTGCACTCAGTGTTCCTGTCACCGTGCACTCAGTGTTCCTGTCACCGTGCACTCAGTGTTCCTGTCACCGTGCACTCAGTGTTCCTGTGCATTCACTGTGCATTCAGCGTTCCTGTTACTGTGCATTCAGTGTTCCTGTCACTGTGCATTCAGCGTTCCTGTTACTGTGCATTCAGTGTTCCTGTCACTGTGCATTCAGCGTTCCTGTCACTGTGCATTCAGCGTTCCTGTCACTGTGCATTCAGTGTTCCTGTCACTGTGCATTCAGTGTTCCTGTCACTGTGCATTCAGTGTTCCTGTCACTGTGCATTCAGTGTTCCTGTCACTGTGCATTCAGCGTTCCTGTTACTGTGCACTCAGTGTTCCTGTCACTGTGCATTCAGCGTTCCTGTTACTGTGCATTCAGTGTTCCTGTCACTGTGCATTCAGCGTTCCTGTCACTGTGCATTCAGTGTTCCTGTCACTGTGCATTCAGCGTTCCTGTCACTGTGCATTCAGCGTTCCTGTGCATTCACCATGCGTTCAGCGGTCCTGTGCATTCACCGTGCGTTCAGTGTCCCAGTACAGCAATTGAAGACCTTTACAACATAAATCTTGGTGCAAATTAAAGAAAATATTAATAGAACAGTGAAATTAAGGAAGGGGGTTGGTTAGGAGCTACTTCTCTGTGTGAGCTGGTTTATATTGCTGCAACCAGGATCTATTGTACTGGCCACATACACTTACCAGTGCGGTGCCGTGAATCACAGCAGAGCGCTCTGAAGATGTAGCCATCAGGAGTAAGTAAAGCAGCTCACACAGACAAGTATCTCATTGAAAACATGCTTATTTGTATTTATATGCAGCCAGTACAATAGATGCGGGTTGCATCTATATAAACCAGCTCATACAGAGAAGTAGCTCACTGAAAACAAGCTTATTTGTATTTATATGCACCCAGTACAATACATGCGGGTTGCAGCGATATAAACCTGCTCATCCAGAGAAGTAGCTCCTACCCCTTCCTTAATGTCACTGTTCTATTAATATTTTATTTAATTTGCACCAAGGTTTATGTTGTAAAGGTCTTCACTTGCTGTACTGGAGTACTGAACGCAGGGCTCTGCATGTATTTGTATGTGTATTTATATGCAAGACGTGGATACCCTGTAACAAAACATAGGTGCAAAATGTTGCAGCATGGGCTGTTACAACAGGCAACGCCATCCCACATTGCTATCATCCTTATCATGCCTGCCAACAGTCCCACACCTGTCTGCTTGCCCGCCTTCTCATTTATTGATCCTACCTCACTTCAGTTATCTCTATGACTGGCCATGATAAATTAAAATGGTCCCCAGAGCCAGACAAGGCAACCACTTATTTTCTCAGGCTCAGTGTCTCAGCTGTGTAATCGGGTTCAGTATCTGTGAATGTCTAATACAAGAAGTAATAAGGCACAGCCCTCCCCCAGGTCCATCTACTTAGCACCGCTACCTTGCAGTGATGTCCATGTAGTGTGAGGCCACATTTCCATGCTGCTATGTATAATAAATTAATATCCAGGTGGCAAGCAGCATGCACTGAATTCTCACTGTTAGAGAGACAGCCGTGCTGCCTACTCACTTATTTTTTCCTCTAAGCCTGTATTGTTCCTGGTCCTGAATGTTTGCAGATCCTGTGAGACACTGCATTAGGGCAGCTTCCATCTGAGTTAACATGCTTCAGGACAGGCAGCCAGGCTCAGTCAATGTCAGTTTATGTGAATGTATCCAAAGAGGAGCAAATGACTTGTACAATGCTAGCAGTAGTGTCTGCTGCAGGTTGTCCACCCTGACTCATCCATTCTGTGCCTTTCTCTGTTACACATAATGTTTAAAAGTAGTTTAACCTTTTGTGTGCCAAAATGTTTTTCAATGAATTGTGGAGAAATGCGTGGCAATCCCTTCTGGCACTCAAAGTATGTTGTATATTGTGGGAAGATAGTGCAGGAATAAACAGGCAGTGTATATCATAACTACTTCATTAGCTGCTGTTCATTGTGCAGCCATCCTGGAACTGAAGTGAAACTAAAAACACGGGAAACGTATAACTAATTTCATCAATAAATGGCAGAATAAAAACATACAGAAAATCAGCCATGGCAAAAAGGACTATAAAAAGAAAAGAACAAAGATTGTGGATTAACCCTTTAACGCCCGGCTGTCCTGGGACGTTTCTGTCCCATAAGGACCGCATTGAACCACGTGGACGCGCCGGTACAAGTGACCTGTTGCGTGTATTGGCGCGTCACTATGGGGCCTGATAGAGATCGCTCCGATCTTGGAGCAGTCAATTTCAGGCCCTATTTTTACTTACAGCGCTCCCGGTAGAGCGCTGTAAGTAAAAAGTACGTGACGTACTATGACCGTCATTGGTCCTTGAGTATTTCAAGGACCGTGACGGTCATAGTACGGCATATGTCGTTAAGGGGTTAAAGTGATAGTATTGTTTCATAATAAAGGCAGCTCTAGTTAATCATCATAGTATTTGGACTTTGGAGAGTGTTATTTCAATTCTGTCAGAGTTGTAGTTCAGGAGTAATTCAATGACAAAGTGTCCCCCTCCCACCCCTTTTACTGATGTAACACTGCTCAGCCAAAGCAGAAGGGAGGTGCCCAGGTAGATTGCAGAGAGGAACAATCTTCAATTAAGATAAGGGAAAAACCTGAAAAACTTGTCAAGGGGGGCAGGGCTTTCATTGTTCTAATAGAAAGAAGCTTGTCCCCTTCTGTTATCTGTCTGGTCTATGGACTGCATTCCACATCTGAGAAGAGATGGCTAACACTAGGTAAAAGGGGCGGGGAGGGGGAACTTTGCTTGTGAATATCTCTTAAACCATAAAGGTTTGAGAGATTAGACTTATATCGTTCTTCATGTTTTTTTAATGCCTACAAAATAAAATAAAGATAAAACAAAGTATTAATATCCCTTTAAATAATGGGCACGGGTTAATGAAAAAATTAAACCACTTAATTAGAAAAATAGAAAAATATTTGTTGTCGCATATACCATTGCATAACCTTCGCTGGTATAGCCCCAATTAACCCCTTCCCCCGGCCAGTCCCACCAAAGGAGTCCGCATAGACAAACAGTGCAAAATACAAACAATACATACACAAAAGCACTAACCACCTATACATTTAAGGGTTATATGTAGTCCCAACTATGCAGTAAAAGGGATCAAAGCGTAGTATCTATACTGCAGCTCCGACTCATACGTTATCCGAGACTAAATATTTATATATTAGTACCACAGTCATTCGGAATTAAATGGATGTTAGGATGAAAGTATATAATATACCAGCAAAGTTATGCAATGGTATATGCGACAATAAATATTTTTCTATTTTTCTAATTAAAGGAGCAGTAAACTTTTTTTTATGAAAACATATTTTATAGAGCATTTCCTGATGAATAAAACAAGGTCACTCCCATCGCTGTCAGATGTTTTATTAAAAATTTATAGCAGTTCAAATAATCAGGAAGTGAATATACTATGTTTACTTCCTGATACTTCTAACTGACAGGAAGTGACAGGCAGTTTCTATCACATTCTATGGAGAACTGTATGTCTCTGACTTTTCTGACTTTCCTCTCCATTAGAATCTAACAGGAAATCTAATTAGAATTTGACCACTAGAGGGCACTGCTAATGTAAAAAAAAAACATGGGTTTAAACTGTAATAACTCTGGAAATATAAATCTCTCGGCAGTGGGAGTACTCTTATTTTACTCAATAGGAAAATCCCTACAATATATATTTTTTCATAACAAACGTTTACTGCTCCTTTAACCCATAGTGTCTGGCCGGCGGCCAGCACTTAACAACGTTTTTTTTTTTTTTCCCATTATAGCAAATTACTTCTGGGACTTACCAGGTACGTCCTCTGTCACTAATGACATTTTTGCGTGAGGTACCTGGTAAGTCCATTGTCACGACAGGGTTAAGTGGCTTAATTTTTTTCATTAACTCATGTGTGCCCATTATTTAATCCACAATCTTTGTTTTTTTCTTTTTAATATAATTATATATTTTGTGGAGTTTGAGGCACCCCATGTGTGATACACATGGTTTGGAGTAAATTTGTATCATTGAAACGAGTGTGCTTCAGCTGACATCTATATATATGTAGCAAAAAGCACTAAAATAATTCACAGTACCATCTAAGATACATAAGACTCTACCCACTAGACAATATCATTGTCCATCCATAACCCATCCACTGGATGAGCTGTGGACATTTGCATTAATTTATGTGCCATCTATCACTTTATAACCAATACTGTTGATGAAGTAAAGCAGTCTGTCCTGGCTGTCTGATATACTGTTTGATCTTGTTGCAGAAACTCACTGACAACTGTTCCCTACCTGCTTATCCTTTTCTTTGTAGACCAGCATAGTATGACCTTTCTTTTTAACAGCAATTACATCCCATGTTCTTGAGACTGCACATGGAACAATGGTGCTGACAACTGTACTCTAAGGGAGAATTAAATGATTGTAGTGATGTGGTTGGATGTACATTTGTATTGATGTTTTATGTAGGATATTATCATCTTCTTCATTTAGACAAACTGTGTGCACACTGGTGGTAGCAAAACAAATATTGTTAGTCTTTTTCTTATCTCTGTCACTAAGTCTGTTTTCTGTGCACTTGATAAAGGTAAGTTTGTTTCAGCAATGAGGTGGCACTGTGGGGCCTCATCTGTAATACCAAAGACTAAATGATCTTGCAGCATGTTATTGAAGAATTCACCAAAATACTTTGTTCTACAATGCACCTTAGTTCTGCTTTAAATGTTGAAATAATATAATAACAGAGGGAATTGATGAAAAAATGTGCTTTTATTATTGTTATCAGCTCCTCATAGACTGTGCCTGTGCAATTTTTGAATGTATGACTGCAAATGTTTTGGCCCCACAGACCGTCAGTAACACTGCCCTCTGATCAGCATTATTTATCTTGTTTGCTTCCAGGTAATCTGACATTCTTTCTTAATAAGAGTTTCATGAAGCAGTCCCTCCTAGATGTGTCCCGGGTAGCCATGTTGCTCTGCAGGACAAGATTCTTAGTACCATAGTACCTGCTATGAGTAGATTACTTCTCTGCACTTTCCCAACCCTTATGCCCTCTTCCTAACAGCAGGATCCCATTCTTATGACAGCAAAAAGTGTTGGATATTATGGGAAGACTGTGAAGGAATAAACAGACAGTGTATATCATGAATACTTTATTAGCTGTTGTTCACTGAATAGCCAGCCTGGGACTGAAGTGAAACTAAAATCACTGGAAACATGTAACATCTTTCATCAACAATTGGCAGCATGAAAAAGAAGCAGTCATGGCAAAAAGCTGTCAGATAAGTAAGTGTCCTCCAAGATACACAGGCTTTGCTACTCACCAGGAAGTTGCATCATACTGCTTCAATAGGTGGCTGTCAGCTGATGCATTCCCACTTTTGAACTGCTCAGTAGGGTACAGTGCATCCAGTTTTTTGTGATTGTGAATGGCAACAGCCTCACTTTGGTGCTGTAGTCTATGTGAATGGATTCTATGGTTTAATTTTTCAAATGTTTTAATGATTTAATTTATTAATCTTACAATTGAACCTCTACAGTTTTGAATGAAATGATTTAAATGGAATTCAGTGTAAATCACATACAAATTGCACAACTGTTGTAGGTAGCTGCATTTTCCCTGCCAGTTTAGCACTTCTGTTTCTATTGAGAGAATAGGATGGTGGGAAAACCATGGTACTCTGTAGCACTAAAAATGCACCCACATTTTCTGTTGCTACAAAAAAGAACTTTGCAAAAAAAGTTTATCTTCAACGTTGTCTGTGAGAAATGACCCTTAGGATTGGTAAATTATCTTGTTAGCTTCAGAGGTATCCCTACTCCCACCATTAAGTGACCTGACAGGAACACTTGATATAAACTAGCTAAATATTGTAATGATTTTGAATGATGCAACTTTGTTTTAATGTATTGCATTATTTAACAGTATTATATTTTTATTGAAGTTTCTTATAGATTAACACATTTAAAAATGGTTATCATTTGTACGATTGTATTGATATAATTCAGGAAAAGTTCTGATAGGATTCCAGCTAGTGTGCAAGTGAATGATAATGCAATCATAAAACTCTGTTTACAATTTTTGTTTATCATTTCAGCACAGACAGGAAGTGACCAAAGTCTATGTAGATATTAAATAACCTTAAATAAATTTGGTGGTGGCAAAGGATCTTGGTACTCTGCAAAATATTTGATGTGGAATTACATATAAGGGTCGTTTTGGTGTCTGTGGACTGGCAAGCTAAGCAACTAATTTGTGATTACTCTTTTATATACTCCCATGTCATGGGCTAGCCATAAAATGGACTTCTTAACTTAAATTTTATTGGGTGTAATAGCCAAAGAGTATGGTCAACGCTTCGGTCCTCCTCACAGACCTTTCTCAAGTAAAATGTGATGGAAAAACACATGGTGTTAATTACCCTGTGTTACCCTAGCGTCGCTCATGTCACTGATGATGTCATCACCCACCCGCTGCTATATAATTTTTTTTTTACTTTGTGGCTAGCTGGATATGCCTCAGCCTATTTCAGACCTCATTATCATATGATTCTCTCCCTGCTTGTAATGTTCATTCAATAAATTTATATACCTATCATTACCCAACTAGATTTATCTTCCTATGTGGCAAACCGGCTATGCTTGCCTGTTATGAACAAACTCAGAAAATATGTTGTGTGGTGAAGACGATCTTCACCACACAACATATTTTTGGAGTCTGTTCATAACAGATGATTGAATCCCACTGATATCACTACTTAGGACTGTATTTCCTGACCTTAGCCCTGACTGTGCTAGTGAAGTTTGGAGAGCTAGTATATGCAGGGTTTTTTCTCTCTAAATTATATAATCTGATCTTTCCCCTGTATCACCCTCTCTTATTCTCAGAGAGAAGGTGTGGGATATAGCGCGCGTGTGAATACTATTTTTCAGTTCATCTGATTTGTATGAATAATTTGCTAATTTCTTGTATCATATTGCTAAAAGTATGTAATGAAGAAACTATTTTATTGTCATCAGAAACTACTCTAGTATTTCTGATTCACTGTGTTCATTTCAACCCTTGAACACAAACTCCAATACATGGGTACTGTAGAAAAAATGAGTTAAAACACTGCATACATCTGGAGAAATTGTTTAATTGTAGCCCCAGTCTCTGTATATTCCAGAAGAGGCCGGGTATTTATGGTTCACTGCTTTTTGACATATTTTCTTCTCATACCTTTGTTTTGAACAGAGTTAAGTCAGATAAGGATCTCATGCTTTGGTAATATTAATTAACACAACATTCTTTTTTTTCACACAGTGTATTGTAAAAACTTCCAATCATTTACATGGTTGTGCAATCAGCTCTCTTTTAGAAGCTTTTGATTACACTCTTTATGTGCTGTAGTACAACTCTATACTTTGCATAACTGTTTTGACTGGTGATACAAACAATTAAAGAAAAGTTTAACATATGTTCCTTAAAATCCAGAACTGATCTCTCTATTTATATCTGCATTTCATCCTATAAGCCTGTAACAGAACCCCAGTTCTTTTAAATTGTGTTAAAGTATTGCAGCTCCTTTATGATAATTTTATATAGGTTTATTCCCTCTCCCCACCCAGTTATGTCTTGTCTCCCATTTGTCCTGTTAATAAAGATGATTCCTGGTACCTGGAAAACCAGTTCTCCCATATAAAAGTAGGCAGCTTTCTGATTGGTTGCTCACCACCAGGCCTACTATGGTATGATGCCACACCCCAATAAAGTGTGTATTCTGCTGGAATCGAGCCTAGTGTGCTTTCTTCCTCACTGAAAGTTCTGCAGATGTGAATTCTCCTAAAAGAACTAAATCACGCAGGGAACCTGGACAGGCTACCTTCTTGTAGCCAGGAGAAGAGCAGAGGAACCCAGCAATGTCGGCCAGGGACCAATAGGGTCAACCTGGTTCCCGTTACAAAACCCATATCCTATTTTCTGTAGTAAATATGTGTCAATGAAATCTAGCTTATGATGTAGCTGCTTGCCTGGCTGTCTCTTAGTTAATATGATAAAATGAGTGTATGAGTTTTGAATGTCTTTTTCATGATCTCCTCCCAATGCATTTTTCATTTCTTGTTTAATTCAGCCATAATTTACAACAAGCACTAATAACTGGAATCTATGTTTCTGTCAGTTTATATCAATAACTGTTAACAGAATGAGACTGATCAAAATCAGATGAAAATTTAAAATTAAGATTCATTTTATTAAAGTGTTACTTAATATAGATCTAAAGATATAATGTATGATTTATAGGATGCTACAAAGTATTCTGTTTATATGGAATTTATGAGGTGGTAATAAATGATATAGTGAGGCATACGTTACAGGATCGTTAATGCTTCAATTAAGTTACTATTATAAGAAAGAGCCACCTTTCTCAAAAACTGATTTGTAGGTTACATGTTCTGTAGATTCCCAGAAGTACTGATTTTCTCATTTACAAATTCCTTTGGTAGCTACAATGAAAATGGGCTTGTTCACATGGGTTATACACTAGTGCAGCTATGTTATTGTTGCAATAATGCACCAGAATAGAATAAACAGAGCCATATCATGTTGTAAGCCTGTAAACACAGGTGACTAGCGTGCCTGATTGGCATGGTGGACAATGTGCCACCATATAGATCATTCACACAAAAGTTACTGCAAGTAGCAATAGCACCAACTGACCAAATCATATGGTTGTCAGTCAATCATATAGAGTAGACACCAATCTGGGTTAGCCATCAGTTATGCCCCCCAACACACACAAACACTTGAAGTGGTAATTGTAAAAATGCAGGAGAATGTAAATAATAATTTTTACAGCTCTGAACAAAAATGTAAGTCACTCTGTAAACAATCCTAAAACAAAACATAGTTTTACACAAATCTGAATTTAAATTTAAGGAAGTAACTGTTTAGATTAATGTGTCTGGAAATACATATTTTTCATAAATCAGATGAACAAAAGAGCAGTTAAGGACGAGAAAGAGGACTTACACAGAAATCTACATGAGGTCTTCTCTGGTTCCTGTGTCACAGACAGAAGCATTAGAGAGGTAACCACCAGACCAACAACTCAATAAAGAAAAACAAACAAGCAAGCAAAAAGAGAGTATTGTAAGGGTATGAAAAAGTTTTACATAAAGCATCTATTATTGGTAATGTGTTCTATTATACAAGCATGTTTTAAACATTATTGTTCCTTTAATTATAAGAAAAGCTTTACATATAAAAATATAAATATAGCTCATATTTATATACATCTAATGTTTACCTTTTATAACACTATGGGCCTTATCCAAAAAATAAAAATGGAATGATTGTGGAGCAATTCATCTGCACTATTTGGATGTATAACATTTACCCAAATTCCTGTTGTTCTAAATAGAGCTTTTAACCCCTTAAATGCTGTATAAGTCACAAATAAATGGCATTTAAAGGGTTAAAGCACCACTTAAATCCATGGAAGTTTTTTGCTAGCACTTGTTACAAAAGGCTTGACCATGATCCTACTTTAGTCTATAAGACTGAAATTGACACCATCATTAAAGGGATAGTAATACTTAAAATGTAAAAAAAATTATGTTGTAGGGTTTATCCCCCTGAGTAAAACAAGAGTACTCCCACTGCTGAAAGGTGTTTCATTCAAAAGTTATTAATTTTCAAAGTTGAATTTTGTAGGTGCAATATCACAGTGGCCTGAAATTGTACAGTGGCGCTGTTGCTACACCATCCTATGGAGATTTATGGTCCAGGGACCAGAGCTGTCCATAGGATGGTGTAGCAACAGCACCACTGTACAATTTCAGGCCACTGTGATAGTGCACCTAAAAAAAATTCAACTTTGAAAATTAATAACTTTTGAATGAAACACCTTTGAGCAGTGGGAGTACTCTTGTTTTACTCAGGGGGATAAACCCTACAACATATTTTTTTTACATTTTAAGTATTACTATCCCTTTAAAGGGTTAGTAAAGTCTTGTATTAATAAAAAGTAATACTGTAGATATTTAAAAAATATATCAATTGATGCCAGTCCTATCTCTCAAATCTTTATAGTTTGAGAGATATACAGTGATAATCTTCCATCCTCCTACCCCTTTCTCAGATGTCAGCTGTAAAGCTGACAGAAAGAGATTTGAGTTGTGCAACTCGAGGCGGCTCTTCAGCAGACCCGAAATATCACTATCTAAAAAGAAAACCTTCATTGGAACGGTCTACAAAGTTTGCCTGGTTTGCAAGTACACTTTGTAGATCGTTCCAATTAAGCATTTCTTTTTAGACTGCAGTATTTCGGCTCTGCTGAAGAGCCGCCGGCCGGTCCCTGAACCAGGATATACTTCTGTCAGCTAGAATCTGATGTCTGTAAAAGTGTGAGGGAGGGGGGAACTTTTTATTATTATTATTATTATTCTTTATTTGTATAGCGCCAACTAATTCCGCAGCGCTGTACAATTGGGAATAGACATACAGAGGTATTAAATAGTACAATCAGATGTGGAGAACAGGAGGATCAGAGGGCCCTGCTCGTGAGAGCTTACAGTCTAGAGGAAGGTAGGTTTGATACAGAAGGAGTAAGTGCTATTGCGTTTAAGTGCCTCCTGCCACATGAACTGCCAGTCAGTGGGTGGGAGTGAGAAGTGCCGTTGAGTGCAGTAGTCCGTGCAAGGGGTGAATCTTGGTGATGATGTTTATGGAGGCAGTTGATAGGCCTCCCTGAAGAGGTGAGTCTTCAGGGAGCGTCTGAAGATTTGAAGGCTGGGGGAGAGTCTGATGGGGCAGGGGAGGGAATTCCACAGCTCAGGTGCAGCACGGGAGAAGTCCTGTAGGCGGGAGTGGGAGGATGTGATAAGAGCTGTGGAGAGCAGAAGGTCATGTGCAGAGCGAAGATGGCGGGCGGGAGTATATTTGGAAATGAGAGATGAAATATAGGGGGGTGCAGTGTTAGTGAGGGCTCTATAAGTTAGCACCAGAGTTTTGAATTTTACTCTGTATGCTAATGGGAGCCAGTGTAGGGACTGACAGAGGGGTGTGGTGTTAGAGAAGCGATGAGTGAGGTAGATTAGTCTTGCAGCAGAGTTCAATATGGACTGTAGCGGGGTTAGTCGGGTGAGAGGCAGGCCAATTAGTAAGGAGTTACAGTAGTCAAGACGGGACATGATGAGTGTTTGGATTAGAATTTTGGTAGTGTCTTCTGTGAGAAAGGGTCGGATTCTAGAGATGTTGCGGAGGTGGAGGCGGCATGAGTTGGAGATTGACTGGATGTGAGGAATGAAGGATAGGGCAGAGTCAAATGTGACCCCCAGGCAGCGTGCTGTAGGGGTTGGTGTGATGGAGGTGTTGTTAACGGTGAGGGTAATATTTGGGATAAGGCTGGTTGTAGATGGAGGGAAGAGAATTAGTTCAGTTTTGCCAAGGTTAAGTTTGAGTTGATGGGAGGACATCCAGGAAGACACAGCAGACAGACAGTCAGACACTCGGGACAGGAGGGAAGGGGGGAGGTCTGGGGAGGAAAGATATATTTGGGTGTCATCAGCATAGAGATGATGGTGAAACCCAAAGGAGTTTATTAGTTTTCCAAGGGAAGCAGTGTAGATTGAGAAGAGCAAGGGTCCCAGTACTGATCCTTGAGGCACACCAACAGACAGTGGGAGGGGTGGGGAAGTGGACCCGGAGTAGGAAACACTGAAGGAGCGGTTGCAGAGATAAGATGAAAACCAGGAGAGTGCAGTGTCGCAGAGACCTAGGGAGTGGAGGGCTTGGAGGAGGAGTGGGTGATCGACTGTGTCAAAGGCGGCTGACAGGTCCAAAAGAATGAGTAGGGAATAGTGGCCTTTTGACTTGGCTGAGAGCAAGTCATTGGCCACTTTAGTGAGGGCAGTCTCAGTGGAGTGATGAGGGCGGAATCCGGATTGCAAGGGATCTAGCAGGGAATGGGAGCAGAGGAATTTAGTGAGCCGGTTATATGCAAGGCGCTCGAGAAGCTTGGAGGCGAACGGGAGTAGGGAAATTGGCCGGTAATTTGACAGTGAGTTTGGGTCCAGGGAGGGTTTTTTTAGGACGGGAGTGATTAGTGCATGTTTGAAAGAGGATGGGAAGGTGCCGGTTGACAAAGAGAGGTTGAATAAGTGAGTAAGGATTGGGGTTAGTAGAGGGGAGAGTTCTTGGGTGAGCTGAGATGGGATTGGGTCGAGAGGGCATGTGGTTAGGTTTGAGCGAGTGAGGAGAAGGGAGACTTCATCCTCAGTGACAGGTGGGAAGGAGCTTAGTGTGTATGTGGGAGAGGCGACAGGGCTGGGCTGGCTGGGTGGGGGTGGTAGTGATGAAATGTCATGTCTGATAGATTCAATCTTGTTCTTGAAGTGGTTGGCGAGATCTTGGGCAGAGAAGTTAGTGGAAGGTGTTTGTGTTGGTGGGTTTAGAAGAGATGTGAAGGTTGAGAAAAGGCGTTTGGGGTTGGAGGAAAGATTAGAAATTAGAGAGGAGAAGAATGACTGTTTAGCCAGGGAGAGGGCAGAGCTATACGAACGGAGAATGAATTTGTAGTGTGTGAAGTCAGCTGTGGAGCGTGATTTCCTCCAGTGCCTTTCAGCAGTGCGTGAGCACCTTTGGAGGTATCGCGTTAGTCTTGTGTGCCAGGGTTGTAGTGGGGTTGTGCGTGGGTGGCGTGGAGTTGCAGGTGCAGCGATGTCAAGGGCTGAAGTGAGAGTGCTGTTGTAGAGAGCAGTAGTTTTGTCTGGGCAAGTAAGTGTGAGGATGGGGTTGAGAAGAGGCTGCAGGGAGGTGGAAAATTGTTGCTTGTCAAGAGTATGCAGATTTTTCCGCATGCGCTTGATTGTGGCGGGGGTGATGGGTTTGCGTGGTATGATGAGGTTACCGGTGAGGAGGTGGTGGTCAGAGAGGGGAAAGGGGACATTGGAGAAGTTGGAGATCGAGCAGAGGTTAGTGAAGATCAAGTCGAGGGAGTGACCATCACTGTGTGTGGGAGAGCTGGTCCACTGCGATAAGCCTAAGGAGGTTGTTAAGGAGAGGAGTTTGAGGGCAGGGGGGGTGTTGTGATTATCTATAGGGATGTTGAAGTCACCCATGATGAGAGTAGGGACATCAGAGGACATGAAGTGAGGGAGCCAGGAGGTGAAGTGATCAAGGAATTGTGCAGTGGGACCAGGTGGCCTGTATATAACAGCGACACGCAGGGGGAAGGGAGAGAAGAGGCGAAGTGTGTGAGCTTCAAATGTAGGGAAGGAGAGAGAGGGAACAGTGGGGAGTACCTGAAATATATGGTTAGGGGGCAGCAGGATGCCTACTCCCCCTCCATGTCTGTTGCCAGGCCTCGGTGTGTGTGTGTGAATTGAAGGCCTCCATATGAGAGTGCGGCAGTGGAGGCAGTGTCTGATGATGTGAGCCAAGTTTCAGTGATGGCAAGGAGGTTTAGGGAGTGAGAAATGAACAGATCGTGAACAGCTGTTAGTTTGTTACACACAGAGCGGGCGTTCCAGAGACCAAAACAAAAGGGGGGGGGAGGAGGTTAGGTGACGGGGTACGGTTATTAGGTTGTGAGTGTTGCACGTGTGAGTGGGTTCTGTGGTCCAAGAGAGAATGGAAGGGGGGCCTGGGTTAGGTGAGATGTCACCTGCAGCAAGTAGGAGGAGAAGGGACAGGGACATAAGGTGAGAGTGAGATTTGAAGCAGTGGGGCTTTTTTGCAGGGGTAGAAGGAGATGGTGGTGATAGGGAGCGGAGGAATGAAAAAAGTTCGTGGGAGCAGAGAAGTGGTGAGTGAAGAATTGAGGGTGCAATGTGAATGGCGTGACACTTAATGTGGACACAGGAGGAGGAGAGTCTTATGCAGGTGAGAATGGCGATCACAAAGCAAGGAGCTAATTTGCCCATAGTGGGGTTAATGAATGGGGCAGTTGAGATGTGCAACAGTCAGTAATCCAGGAGAGTACAGATGACTTGGCAATCAAGGATCAATCCACGGAGCGGAGAGTATAGGTGCCAGGGATGGTGAGGAGAGTCAGTAGCAGAACTGCAAAGTACTTGGTGAGGGTAGGAAACAGTGCAGGGTTAAATGAAGTAGTCCACTGATGATCAGGAGAGGTAGATATTGTAATGGTGGTTGGAGAAGAAATCAAAGTCAGATTTGGTTGTCCCCAGCGGTTTAGTGGTTAAATAAGCAGTTTGTAAAGTCAGACATGGAAATCCTGGTTTCTTGCATCAGGTGGTCAGTAGTTTCAGTAGAGGAAGCAAGTGTCAGTGCTTGGTGAAAATGACTGTTTCTTCACTCTGAAGTCAGCTTGTTTACTTGCCTCTTGTCTTTAGGTGGCTGCAGCAGCTGTTTCTCTCTTGTCCAACTCTCTTGCCTAACTCTCAGTACTTAGATAAAGATGTACTTGGATAAAGGTGCCAACTACTACCCCTGGCAAATGCCACCCCAGGCAAATGCCACCCCTAGCTGGGCCTGAATATATAGTAACTGGAGTCCCTAAGAACACTGAATGACTGACTGAGGGATTTCCAAATTACAAATTGTTTTGGGATGGGAGAGCTCAGAGTGCGTTCAGGTGTGACACCATTAAATCTCTGATAAGAAACAGACACAGAGAGATATAGGAGAGGAAAGGGGGAGGAAGGCAATATGGAGACTGGGACAGGGGGTCAAAATGGCTAATGTAGATTAGTACATACAACAAGGGGTTAAATGGTAGAGGGAGACTGGATGAGATTGGAGTTCCAGGTGAAGGGTAGATTAGTACATACCAGGAAACTGTATAGTTAATAAACAATTGGGGTACAGCACAGAACTTGAAGCAGACTGGATAGGAAGCACATACCAGGAAACTGTATAGTTAATAAACAATTGGGGTACAGCACAGAACTTGAAGCAGACTGGATAGGAAACACATACCAGGAAACTGTATAGTTAATAAACAATTGGGGTACAGCACAGAACTTGAAGCAGACTGGATAGGAAACACATACCAGGAAACTGTATAGTTAATAAACAATTGGGGTACAGCACAGAACTTGAAGCAGACTGGATAGGAAACACATACCTGTAAGGAAGATGAGAAAGTTGTTAGGAGACTGTCTTCATATAGCATACAATGCAGCATACTGGATAGATATTGACATATTATCTCTCTTGCCTAACTCTCAGTACTTAGATAAAGATGTACTTTGAGAAAGGTGCCAACTACTACCCCTGGCAAATGCCACCCCAGGCAAATGCCACCCCTAGCTGGGCCTGAATATATAGTAACTGGAGTCCCTAAGAACACAATATACAATGATAAAGAACACTTTATCATTGTATATCTCTCAAACTATAAAGGTTTGAGAGATTGGACTGGCATCAATTTATATATTATTTGAATATCTACAATATTACGTTTTATTAATACAAGACATTACTAACCCTTTAATCTTGGTTTTACTAATCGGTGGATTTCTCAAGAAACAAAAAAATGTTCTTACTCAAGATCACTTTTGTATAGAAGTTCTTTACTGTATTCCAAAGATCCATAAACCTCTTGAAAATCTTCCAGTGAGGCCCATAATTTCCACACTTAGATCTCTTTTCCAGCCATTTTTGCAATATGTTGATTTTTACAATCATACAATACACTAAGCAGATACATGAGGGTTTCAGGGGACTTTATACATCAGTTACCTCAAGAGATTGATGAAGATATGTTACTTGTAACACAGAATGTTTCAAGCATTTATACAAATATTCCACAGGAGGTAAGAAAGGAGGTAGTAATGCCAGGATTGGGAATGATGATACATTTGCACCTGTTGAATTCCTTTTGTTTCTTATTGAAGTGATTCTAAAGAAGGACTATTTCAAATTTGAGAAATTATTTTATCTCAAGTTACAAGGTATGACCATGGGATTGAACATATCCCCTTCATATTAACCCATTTTCATGGGCTACACTGAACAGATGCATATTTTTTCTGTTCAGTATTCTTCCCAATATATAACATTTTTCAAACATTTTACTGATTATATCTTTTAACTTTGGAATGGTGGGGGACAGTTACTGAGGGAGTTTTTTTTGACTAACTCAATGCCACTGATGACCCCATTAGGATTACCTCAACATATGATGACAAAAGCATACTTTTTTTGGACCTTTCAAAAGTCCACTGAAAGTAATACTCTGTTACATGCAAGTAACCATCATCCATCTTCTCTAGAAAGGGGTCTCTCCTTTCACAAATGATCAGGATATTTTGCACCACTTCTAATCCAGCTTTGGCGAATACTTCTCTTTTAGATATGCAGGATAAATTTCTAAGTAATTGATATAATGCATTTGATGTTAATTAGTCTATGGAAAAAACTTTGATAGAGAAATTCTCCTGTCGTTCAGTTTTAGAACTGATGATAAAAATAAGAGGTTTTGTGTTTGAACCCAGTTCATTATATCATCACAGGGTATCAAGCAGGTTATTAAAAAAACTAGTATGTGTTGGCTGGAGACCAAAACAATGCCATTTGTTTGATTTACCACATCTCTTCTTTATAGAAGACAAAAACTTTGGGGTTTGTTAGTTCAGGCCAATTCTATCTGTAAGTATGATAGTAGTGGTTGCTGGTTAGCACATCCCAGTTAATTATATAAATGTAAAGGGTGCTTGAATTGTGGGAACATCATAACAGTAAAATGTATAACATACTACTAAACAAATCAAAATCAAAGACTTTATGAACTGAGAGCTGGTTTGGGGTTTATACTTTTTGCTCTTGTGGACTTTTCTACATTGGTAAAACAACTACAATGTTTAAAGAAAGGCTCATCAATAATAAATTTGCAATTCAGATTTGTCTCTCTAATCTAAAGTGAGATTATGCCAACCTGTGGAGAGACATTTCAAAGTATTCAACCATGACCTTTTGGAATTCCGCTTTATGCCCATCTGATGGTTCATAAAGCACAAAGGGGTGGTAATTGCTGTTATTGTAGCCTGAAGCACTGTTGATTTTGAGTTTTGATACATTAACCCAAGTAGACATAACTACAAACTTCAGATATCATGTTTTTTGTGATTAATTAAGTATGCATTTTTTATTTTCCATCTAGGTTTTTATCTTTGTTCCAGCCACAATCCCAATGCCCCAGGTGCAGCAGTCAATTAGCTTCTTTGCATTAGATTAATATCAGATCTGGGACTCACATCTCTTTCTACTGAGTTTAATGATGAGGATTACTCCATGGGACAGTTATTTGTAATCAGAATACTCTATCTCCATTTAAACAAGTTATGGACATTCTTTGTGGAAATTGCCACAGGAAAGGGCACCAAGCCACTCAATGTGAAATGCTATGTGATACATCATTTGTGCCTTGATCCTGTTTTTGCTCATCAGACGTATGTATCTTAGACTATCATTTGCAGTATATGATGATTAATCATTTTTTCTGTCTTCTTTTTGGCAACATGTATAAGAGTGCCTGTGTGACCCTACAGCACCTGACATGGAGTACCTGGAAGTTAATGATCTCAATTGACCCTGTAAGTTTGTATTATGTAGTCTCTCTGGATCATTTAGTACCTTGGCTATCTTTTTGACCCATGGATCCAATGAAACTTTGTACTCAAAGGAATTTATCACGATCAGTGGGTTGTGATTATTCACTGAAACCTAGGCACCTAGCTTATATACTACCACATCTCTTGTTATTGCTGTTATCATTTGAGTAAGTGCTGGTATATTCAGTTTTGACCAATTTTATTTATACTTGCATACATTGCATGACTTCAGCCTTCTTTGCTATACTGGACTAATGTTGTGGTTTGTGTAACCATTACTAAGTGATGGATTGTATATAGCTGTAATGCCACACACTGGCCGATCAGGAGTGCTGCATTTTGGAATTTCAAGTATCCAACAAAATATCTAATAAATCTCATCAAAGTTATGTATGTGACTAAAACCCTTCTGTTTTGCTAGAGCTGTGCAATCACATTGTCTATTTTTTAATTTTCTCAATATCTAGGACACTTACTTATGATCTTTATAGCTCCCACATATCCCTGTTTTATATTCTAAACAACTTTAACTTTCCACCAGAGTTGTTGGACACTTTCTCCCATTGGAAGATAGGCAACAAACTTTTAGTTACTCACTGTGTTAGGCAAGGATCCCTTCCAGTTTCAAAAGGTTTTTAATTTACATACTAATGAACACTAGACGTATAGACAGTTGCATAGCTCTATTTCTTTCTGTCTTCCTAGAATGGACATATTGAGGGACCTCACTCCTTTTGAATAACTGTATATGGCTGCTAAGAAACCTGGAAGGGCCATTTCCCAGTAATGCAGGTTGCTCAATAGATGGAGGGAGTTTTTTTTCTAACCAGAAACAACAATGGGAATCAGAGCTCTGCTCCTGGATTGAGTATGAATAATGGTTGACTGCAAATCGAAACAACTGTCCGTTCCTCTTGCAATGTGACTGCAGCAGAAATCATGATTCTTAGATTGTATAGAAAGCCTGAAAGCCTACATTGCTTATACCCAAATGATGTGTTGGAGATTTGGCCACAATATTGAGAAGATGTCTCATATATGGTGGAATTTCAGGCGTATTTGCGGTTATTGGATTTCTTTTATTGAATATATAAGGACTACTAAATTACATATTCTCTTTGACCCCAAGCTTATTCTACTTTACATAGGCCTTGGTGGGATCTGGGGAGACAAAGCTCTAAGACTTTTAATCATCCATTTCCTAAATGCTGCCCAGATATGTATCCCCCCCTTCACTGGAATCAAATGGATCCCCTCCAACACAGAGAGGCAGGTGATAACATGTACCCTAATTATTAAAAATCTCACCCACATTCTGTCTTATAATTAACCTACCTTCTTTACTATTTGGTTACTAGCCTAGGGGTGCCTAATGAAGAAATTGCTGGAATTTTTGCATTATCAAGCTCAGGTCATTTGTGGATTGGCATAGTCAAAAAGTGAAATTTTTTCCTGATTTTCAGCTTTTCTTACAGGAAATTCCAGTAAAACTTTTGCCAGCAAATTTCCGCCCTATCTTTTGTTTCAGCGGAAAATTTCCCACAACTTAGAATTTTCTGCCACTTTATACTATTGATTTCTATGAGGCAGGAATTTCCCACCTCATAGAAAAACACCCCCTAATCTCCTGCCGGCCTACGCTATAAAAGCCAAAAATTTTATACTGTGTGCAAGTGTACCTAGGAGAACTGATGCTGTTTTAAATGCAATGCATAGTCACACCTAATATTGATTTGATTTAGATTTTACTTCTGTTCACCCACTATGCATTTTGTTAATTTATAAAAATAAACTATTACCATGTCTATTTTTTAAAGCATTCTTACTTTACAACATTTTTTTACACCTGCCTAAAACATTTGCACATTACTGTATATACATTTTTTCATAATAAGAGACTTGCTCAATCATGTTTACAAGAAAGACTTGGAGGGGATAGGAAGGAACAGGAGAGGAATCATCCTCATCAAGGGGAAGTAGGAATTTTTCTTCCTGGGGTCTTGAATAGTGCAGGAAACTACAAATTATTTATGTGTACAGTAAAAAAGGCAAAAGGACGGATCCCAATTTGGCACATATGCATTAATAAAGCATATACAGCAAAGGCATAGGTGCTGATCCTTCTGGAACTTCTAATAACCTTCTAAAAAATGTAGAGACAAGAAGACCTCTACTACTAATAAGACCAAATTGGCTGAAGATACCCACCATCAGCTATCAGCAATCCACCGTCATCCTCTGCAGCCAATACCACCAATGGCTTCCCTCCCAACTTCCACACCTGTCCAAAGTGTTCCCACTCAGTCCCTCCATCAATGCCCTCCTGGCAGCAATTCTGTGAAGGCACGAATATGGCAATTTGTGTCGACACATTGCCCCCTATGTAGTACAATGACTATATACAGTAATGTTGTAGAGACAGGATGCAGGGCATAACAAAACACAGTTTATTAAAAAAGTATATAGATTACACACATATATAGGTATGTCTTATCCCCCCTGTTTGGCCAGAGAAAGGAGAAAAACATTTAAAGCCATTTAAGATCAAGCCCCAGTTGTGCCCAAAAATTCCATCCCTGACTCCAAATGGCAGTTGGATATTTCCCTTAGGATCAATATCCTATGTATCCTTCCATTATGATTATATGAGTCATAAACATAAATCAGTGTTCTTAGCAGTGGTCCACAGTACCTTATCTTTATATGCAAGACAAGCTTTGGCAAAACGGAAGTATATGAAGACTTTAGTTCTTATGTCATATAGCACAGATCCAGATCCCTTTAAGGGAATATAGATGTTATCTTCATTACCAATCTTTCCCTTTCTAAATCTTTAGTCACCAGTGATATAATATACACAGTCTCAACAACTCATACACAATATGCACCTTGTATCTGGATACAAATCCTTTTATTCAGGTTTACTCACGGGACACCTGTGTTTGTTTTCCTCGCGTGTTGACCGTTTTGTTGATATCTTTATCGCTTCTTGTTGAAATTGTGGTATGGTGTCTGGCTTAATTTTTGTTGGTTCTTATTCTAAACTTGGTTCTGGGTAGTGGCTAACTTACAGCTATATCAGGATTGTCTTCATGTCTTCCTTCTCTCTAATTTCCAATGCATTTTTAAGCACTTGGGTGGCTTCTTCCTCAGGGAATGGCCTACCTTCTCCACACCTGTGGTTTTGTAGTCCAATTAGGGGCAAAAACCAGAAATCCGAATCTCCAAAAAAGTTAACCCTATATTTTCCATATATTCCTATATCAATACATGTATTTCATATATTCCTCTAGCAATACATTCCCTATATGGGAAACCAATAGTATCTTGATGGGCTGATAAAAATATATCATAATGCTGGGCATATCATAAAACACTATAATTATAATAACATATCGTTCTTCCGGATCTTCCGCACCACAGGGAGGCATGAAATACCTATTCTGACCCAAACCTTCCCATAGTCAAACGGAAGATACAGGAAAAAAATATAAACAAATTCTGACCCAAGCCTTCCCATATTCAAACAGAAGATATAGGAAAAAAACATATCAAAGAACTCCCCAATATAAATTCTATCCCTCACATTAGCATGTATAACTTATAGTTCTCAATCCATTCATGAAATCACAGTATTTCAATGGAGATTTAACTACATGGGCTCCAGGGGAGTATCTGGTGCCTATCGGTATGGTAAAAAGAACATATTCATTTTCCAAACTCTCTTAAAGCGTTACCTATTACCCAGATGCCCACTGAACCATCTCCTACCACCTACATCAATAATAGCTGTCAAAAATCCCTAAACCTCCTAATAACTCTAATTTACTGGGTTCTATGGAGTCACCTGGTGCATCTTTAGCATGTTCCAAAAATGTACTACAATTATTCTACATATACATGAAATGTCATTCAAATCTTATATCTGCCAATTAACAATTAGTTCTATAATGACATTAGTATTCACCTCCTTTACTTTAACTTTAAAAATGATGATACATTCTTATATTTAGTTAAAAAAACTCTTAGTGTGCCCTCATGTGTAATGTATCCAACAATATTTTTCCATACATATATAAACTAGCAATACCAAAACCCAATATCCATGAAACTACAAGAAACCAAAAGGTTCAACATCTAGGTTCAGACCATATGGTTGTGATGTTTTTATCTTAAAAATCCATTGGGTCTCCCTTCTGGATATCCATTGTATATAACCTCCTCCCCTACAATTTCTTTTTACAACAGCTATAGCCATAAAGGAAAGATCTTTAATATTGGAAGAGTGACATTCCAAAAAGTGTGTTGATACACTATGGTTTTTATTTCTGATTTTGAGATACTATACATGTTCCCTTATTCGATCTTTCATCTTTCTCTTTGTCCTTCCAATATATTGCTTATTACATATACACGTTAAAAGGTAAATTACTCCTTGTGTAATTACACATAATCCCTTCCTTTATCTTAAAGGTCTCCCCTGTGGCTGTTGATGTAAATTCTTTAATATTTCTTTGTATACAACAGTTTTTGCACCCCGGACCTTTTCCATATCTATGGAAACCTGTAATACCTTGCAGCCATCCCTTCTTTAGACTGTTAGTCTTAGTTTTTATATTAGGTGCAACCTGTATTTAATCCTCTAATGTACTTTTATCGTATTGTTTTTCCACAAATATCTCTTTCCGTTTATTAGCCTGTTCTTCATAAACCTCTACATCTGTACAGTTTCTACGAATTCTATTAAACTCTCCTTTTGGAATGTTTTGGAGCCATGTGGGGTAATGACAACTTTCCATATTGATGTAACTATTAACATCAGTTGTCTTAAAGAAAGTTTTAGTCTTAATATCACCTTTATCAACATATATGGTTAAGTCTAAAAAATTAACTTGATCCACACTTGATTCAAGAGTAAATTTTAAATTATATTTGTTTTTCCTTATCCCCCCTACAGATAAAGAATATATCGTCAATGTATCTTTTACAGGTTACCAGGTTCACGCTAAATGGATTGCCGTTCCATATATTATGGAATTCCCAATATCCCATATACAGATTAGTATAACTCAGCGCGAACCTGGTACCCATTTCTGATCCGAGTGTCTGTAAATAAAAATCATGATCGTACCAAAAATGATTATGTTACAAAATAAATTTAATCCCTGCTATAATAAACCATGTTTGTGTTTCTGTGACTCTATTATCTCTCTCCAAAAAAAATGTTGCCTTATACCCTTTATCATGCTCAATAATTGTATAAAGAGATGAGACATATGTAGTTACTAGTATGTTCCCTTCCTGTGAAACTATATCCTTCAAAATAGTGATAATATGAGTGGTGTTTTTTAAAATAAGCTTCTAATTCTTTAAGCTTCTCTTGTAGAAAAAACTCAATATACTGACTTAAATTACTAGTGAGCGATTGCATCCCAGATACGATTGGTCTCCTGGGAGGTTGTTTGACATTTTTATGGCTCTTTGGTAAAAAAATAACAAACATTGAACACAAACATGGACTACATACATTACTGAATTCTCTTTCTTAGTTATCAGACCTTCTACACTTGCCTTTCATAAAAGATCCCTCAGTTGTATATGAAATTCCTTTGCAGTACTTGGTATATTTTGTTTTTAACCACTTGGAGTGGGGTTATTGAGATCTGGCTGCTTGTTTTCGACCAGACATGGTTATTTTAGCCATTGCGCCACAAATAGATTTTTTTTGCTTTGTATTGTTCATTCCCACATTTTTGTTGGTTGCAGGTGGTAACAGAATAGTGGATTTAAGAATGCACAGAATAACTGCTTGTGAGAACAGTTTATCCTCATCTGCTCAGTTGAAAAGTAGGAAGTATGAGGAATTAGAAGAGACCATTAAGAAGGTGGAAGGGGCCTTATTAATGGAAATGAAACATTATTAGGATCATGTAACACTCCAAAAATATGTGGATGCGAACATTGTTTGGAAAAGTTTAAAGATCATAAAATCTCCTGCATATAATTTGAATCAAAGCTAGTTTCTGACCAAATGGGAAAATTTACTACATATTTGTTTTCTAGACTTGATGAAGTTAATTATACATGTAAGAAAAGAGGATAATAATAGGGATAAGCAAACATTTCCACCTCAAACTGAAATTGGTGAATAATGGCTCTTTCCGCTTGGCAAAAAATTTCCTGCGAAAAGTGCTTATTTTCTGTTTTTTTTCTGCCTAATTCCAACATATAGCAAATATTATTTTATTTCCCAAAGGCATAGTATGAAAGGGGCATGAAGGTACCTGTGTTGGTGGGGTGTGGGGAAAGAATCAGTTGAACAGGAGATGATTTTTGGGGGGCTTGTTTACTGGGATTAGGGGGCAGTTAATAAAAAATAAATCCTAAATAAAATATAAACCATAAGACATGGTATAAAGGGGTCTGAGGAGGGTGCCTGTGTTGGTGAATGAATGAATAATTTGGACAGGGAATTTGTTTTGGGGGGGGGTTTCTTGACTGCTATTGGGGGGGGGGGCAGTTAATAAAAAAATAAGACAGATACTTCACTTGATAGAGTATTTTGTACAGGATGATTTGTTTGATTTGTTGTTAGATGCCTTTGTAGGACTTAGACTTATTAGAGGCCCAAGCCCTGAAGAAACATTGATTTGTAGGACTTAAACTTTTTTGGCACAAGCCCTAAGGAAACATTGATTTGTAGGACTTGTTAGAAACAAACCCCCAAAAATAGTTTATTTTTTTGTAGCAGTAACATGGAAGATGGATGATGAAGGTTCCACTTGCCACGACTGGCTCCAGTGAATCGCCTGAGGCAGTAGCAGCAGAATAAGTAACCCCTAGTATATGTGGAGAAAAGAACAAGTTGGCCATTAGATCTTCTCCACCTGTCCCTCCTCCAAAATCATCATGGGTGTGTTGTTATTAGAATATATTTTTTCCCTTGAGAGCAGGAACAGCAGGTCTCATCAACAACTGCAATGTGCACAGTGTGTGTGTGTGTATGGTAAATAACATCTGGGGGCACAACTGTATCCAAACACCATGACACCCGAAACCAAGTACTGCCGCTGTCACTGTACCCCTTTTCCAGATACCCAAAGGACACATGACAACTTGCTGACAGGTTAATAGTAATGATGAACCCTCCCTGCCACCATTTTAGCATATTCTGCAGGATGGAATCTCCTCAGATGCCGCTTGATGCACTGACTGCGATTCTCCTCCACCACACTGGCACGTGTGGTCAGTGCACCACACAGTGTGCAATGAGTAGAGACAAACTGCCATATCCTAACATCAACAGAGTGGCTATCATTTGGCAGGGGGAGGTAATGAATGAGGTGGATTGGCAGAAGATGTAGTTACCCTAGAAGGTGATGGTGAGCTAGTTGTTTCACTCGTCATGGAACCCCAGTCTCTGCCTGGGTTGTTCTATTCCCCCTCCTCTTTGAACTCAGCCTCACCTCTTGTTGCCTTTCTGGAGAGTCAGGGACAGCAAAAGGGGTGCTTGATTTCTGTGGTGGGTGTTCGTCTTTAACATGCTTGAAGTAAATGTCATGGTGTCTGTGTTTCATGTGTGATATCAGGGAACTTGTGCCAAGGTGTGTTCCCTCCTTTCCTCTTTTCACTGACTTGTCACAAATTGTTCACAGTGCCATTGCTGTGACTGCACTGTGCCTACCCCAAGAGAAAAATAGTCCCACACCCATGATGACTTCAGGGGGAAGGGAACAGATGGAGAATAATGGCCTTTTTCTTCTTGTCCTCCACAATCCCCTTCATTGTCTGTGGCAGCACATAATGTTGCTGTACTGCATCAGATTCAGCACTGCAACTAGGATCAGGATTATTGCTACTGCTGGCAAGTGGAACCTGTCCTAGTCCCGCATCACTTGTTGACCCCATTCCCACTGTGTCCATGGTGGTCTGTGGCACACTAGCCGGCTTCTCAGCATCCTGCTGCCCTTGCGCCTCAGCATCAGAAGGAATTAGAGCAGTTGCAAATTCCTCTAATTGCAAAATGTCATTGCTAGTGGTGGTGGTGATGCCCATCCTCATCCCCGTATCCCATTCCATCTCAGTTTCTGCTAAAAAGGCCATCAATGTCTCTTCCACCCCAGCTTCTCCAGCATCATCATCATCGCTGCCACCACTAGTCCCTACATGCTGTTGTTGCTGCTGCTGCTCTATTCCTGACATCTCACTGCTGCTTGGAGGAGGTGATGAGCAATGTTACAGAGGGTATCCTTATGTCACACTTGTCATTTCCTCTTGACCTGAAGAAGAAGGCAGACTAGCACTAGCAGCAGTAGCAGCAGGCACAGGCAGCTGATCTGTGCTCCTGCTGGTGGTGATGGTATTAATTCTGAGCCTGCTCCCCCCAACACCAGTTCTGGCATCTTAAGGATCATGATCAACTTGGACACTGTAGTGAAGTGAAGGGGACTCCCAGAACCAGAGGAATAGTGTGGGCTCCCGTGACTGCTAGTCTGGACGCTCTCAAATGTTTCCCTTACCACTCTGGCTGTTTCACCATTACTGCTACTACTACTAACACCAACCACATCAAGTTCAGCAGCAGAGTCTTCCTCCTCAGTCTCACAGTCACTAGTAATATGAGGATATTGTTGATTACCCCCTCCTTTACTCCTAAAGCTAACAAGCTGATGGACCTTAGTAGCAGTAGTACTAGCACTGGCAGGACTGCATGGGAATGGCAAGTGTGATTTAGGGTCCCTTGCTGTCATACTTGGCATCATTTCCCCTTCCCCCCGAGTACTACAAGAGACACTAGCATCAGTAAAGTATTGGTGGCAGCAGGTTCAGCACTAGCAGCAGGTTCAGCACTGGCAGCAGGTACAGCGCTGGTGGCAGCATGGGCAGCACATCTGGCAGCAGGTACAACACTAGTGGCTGCAGGTACAGAAATGGTGGCACTGGCAGCAGGAGCAGCATGTCTGGCAGCAAGTACAACACTAGTGGCTGCAGGTACAGCAATGGTGGCACTGGCAGCAGGGGCAGCATGTCTGGCAGCAGGTACAACACTAGTGGCTGCAGGAACAGGAATGGTGGCACTGGCAGCAGGGGCAGCACGTCTTGCAGCAGGCACAGGAAGCTGACCTGTCCTGCTCTCACTAGTACTACCCATTTCTCCCTCCTTTCAAATTCCCTTTTCTCCCTTCCTTCCCATTTCCTTTTCTTCCTTCCTTCCCTTTTCTTCCCATTCCCTTTTCTCCCTCCCTTCTCATTAAATTCCCCAAGACCCCTTGGGGTGATTTATGGGGACTGGACAGCATTGGTTCAGTACTGCTAGTCACTTCCTCCTCCTCCTTCTCCTCAGACTCAGTGGGCACATAATAAGGGTCCTTCCAGTTCCTCTTTTTGCTGCTCATAGTGATAGCAGTCACTATGAGCCTCTCCTTAGGGGGTGGGCGAAACGTGTGAAAAATTTCCCGTAAAAAATTTCCCGAAAATGTGTCAATTTCTCGCTTTTCCCGCAATTTTGCTTATCTGCCTATACAAAAATGTCCTCCTTTTCCCCTATTTTAACAAATTTTCTGCCTATGTTAACACATGGAATTTTGGAGTATTTGGGGGACAACCTCCTTCCTACCTTCTTATCCCCTAGAGTGCCCCCAGACTCCCCTAATACAGAGAACAAATGTCCTACCTAAATGACTTCCTAAGCTAAGCTTTAATTCCCCTTTATTTGCCTATCTCCTCTAGCTAAAAAACATGCCACTGTCTCTTCTCACAAACAGAATGGCTGCGGTGAGAGCCTGACAGCCTTTTATATGGCTGTAGAAAACTTTTGTGTGGTGTAGAAAACTTTTCGCAGGAAATTCTTTGCTAAGCTGAAAGTGCCATTATTCACCAATTTCAGTTTGAGGCGAACATTTTCGCCCATCCCTAGTGGTAGGGGAAGCAATGCAGAATGTCCAAACTAGCTATCAATGAAACCCACACCATTCCCCTCTCTGGCAGTCCCCTTGCCTTCTCCACATTGTCCAGGTGGAACAATATCCTGAAGAAGGCAGAATTGTTGCCTAGCAACAATAATACCACCACCAGGAGCACAGATCAGCTGCCTGTGCCTGGTGCTAGTGCTGCCAGTCTGCCGTCTTCAGGTCATACTATATACTAGTGTCAAACAACTGTACCTTAGAGTGGTGGTTCTTAAACTGCAATAAAAATGCCTATATTTTATGTTAATCAAAAAGCCAGCAAATGAACAGTTCAGGAGATATTCACACTTCTTTTATATGCTAAAGTATGCTAATTGTGGCACCCATAGAGCATCAGTGACAATGTTTCAATGATGTTTCATATGCTAATGCAGCTTTGTGCAGTAACAGGGAATGTTCACTTTCACTTTTCCCAGAAATAAAAGTGTGACTATCTCCTAAACCTATACATCCGCTGGACTTTTGACTAACATGATATATAAGCAGTTTTTAATGCAATTTTCTAATATGCAAAAGTTGGATTAAGGTGGAAGTTTCACTTTAACTCTCATCAATAGGCCGGGACCGAATGATTTTCCAGCTTGAACACAGGTGTGTCAATCACAATGACTGAGTCTCTGATCGAGATCAAGCTGGACAATCCTCCCATACTGGCCCGTTAGTGGGCCCTAGGGGCACAGAGTTAGAATTACTGCCATTGGGGACAAACAGAGAGATGAATATGGCATCAGATTTTTTTTTAACAAATGTTAATTGAATAGAATTTTCCTTTTGAAATTGTAATTTGACCTCTATGGTGCGCTTCATTCGCCTTCAATGGGCATGGGCAACTTGAGTTTCTCAGCTGTGGTAAACTATCACTCACATTATCCTCAGCCAGCAACTGGACACCCTAGGATGATGGAAATGGTAGTCCATAGCACCTAGAGAACTTTAGGTTGCCCAACCCGGGCCTAAAACAAAGGAATTTTCTTGTGAACCTAATGATCTTGCAGTACCTAAGAGGGGTCTGAACACGGTTTTAGCAATCCATTAGACATCCATATGGCAATCAAAGGATTAAGAGGAACATTTGAACTAACATTTGAGGATGCATACTTAGGAAACTAGCTCAGGGGTGCACATTTTAAGGACTTGAGGGGTGTGCAAAGCATTGCTTTATAATTCAGTGCACACCCTGAGAATTGTCTTTTATTACCATGAATGAATCTGCAGGTCCAGGGCACAATGCATGTCAAAACCCCTGGACAAATCTTTCCCACTTCACAGGCCATGGACCACCTCAGCATCTCTTTCCATGAGTTGTAGTTCATGACCACTGTTGGTCCTCCCTCAGCAACATAGGCAGATAAAACCTCCTGGGGCATCATCCTCTTTATCACTGTCTTACTGTTGTAGTAACAGTGTTACAAAATGTGAGTTGTTTTCCTGAAGTTACTCATGACACATACCTCTTCTTGTATATGCATCCACGCTGCAAAATCACTCCACCGTGGAGATTCAGTGGTTGTGGGAGCACTCTTCCCCACTGCCACCCTGAGGAGGGTCGGACCGTGAACCAGAAACATATATATATATATATATATATATATATATACATATATATACTAGCAGTGTGGGATGGCGTTGCCCGTCTTTTCTTACTTTTGTATCCAGACATAGACATATAGGAGACTCGGCATGTCTGAGTGTTATAGAGTGGACCAGTAAAGGGACAATATGTGTATTCATGTGCTGCTTGTGAGTGTCAGGATAATAAGGAGGAGACAGGGGGATAATTACCTGTGGACAGTGGAGGTTAATCAAGAGGATAAAGGGGGATAGCCAGCGCTGGACAGAGGGGGTTAATGAGGAACTGAAAGCAGCTAGAAGGGGATATCGAATTCCGGATAGAAGAGGGTTAATGAGGTAGAAACAGGAAGGAGAATCAGTTGTGGACAGAGGGGGTTAAGGAAGATTTGGAGGCTAGAGGAGAGTAACACGTAAAAGACGGGCTAAGCAGATACAATTGCCTTACCTTGCGCTGAAAAACTTGCCTGAAGCCTAACACACCCAGGGGAGGCAGTAAGGATGGGATATTTATGTATCTTCCCTACTGCCAGTCCTGATATAGAGGGAAGAATGATTTTCACAGAAGTGGGCAGGGGCCGAAGGCAAGGAGTTAGCCCGCTCTCAAATTCACACACACACACAAACACACACACTGTGACATACATACAGTGTAAAACACTTACATACACACAAACACATACATACATGTAACCCACTGGACATTTTCTGTTGTGGGTCTCCTAGGGACTAACAAGGACATACTAGCCTGTTTAGAACTGTGTGGTAGTGCTCAGGATGTGAAAAGGAGGCTTGGACTTCAAAGAACTGAATGATCATGCTCACAACATGAAAACGATGCTTGGAATACAAGAAACTTACTGGGCAGATGTAGAACACACACACTTCTATGCCCAAATGTCCTCCTGCTCCAGAAGCAGACATAGAAACACACACACACACACACACATATAAACACAAAATGCCCTCACCTGTACTTCTCCTGTTAACCCTTTCAGTGGCAGAGGGGTACACAACACATTCTTTGCAATGTGTTGCAAACCAATCTGGCACTCACAGGGTAAAACCTTTATAGACTCTTAACTTGCAGGGAAGTAATGTACAAGGAAGGATGGAATGTCAGACACTCAAAGTCTTCCTTATATTTTTTTTAACATGTAGTGCTATATTTAATTACTTACGGTGTTGTAGTTCAAACGCTATTCAAGCCAAAAGGATCCCCCTCCTGCCCCTTTCCCTGCATCACTCAGCCTCTCAGTCTGGTCCAGTTGGAGCACGGAAAGGGACAATCTTCAGTAAGCAAAAGGAATATCCTGCAATTTTTTCTCAAGGGGGCAGGGTTTTCCTTATACTTACTGTGTTAAGATTGTCCCTTACTACATCCGTCCGGTCCCACAACCGGATTCCAGATCTAATGGGAGGTGGCCAGAAGGGGTGGGAGGGGTATTCCTTCGACTTCAATAGAGTTTGAACTACAACACTGTGAGTAATTAAATATAGCTATACATGTTAAAAAAATATAAAGATAACTCAGAGACAAACTTTAATATAAGTATTACTATCCCTTTAAAACATTATATACTCTTGACTTTTTCCGGTGTGACCATTTTGGGATTTTTTTAAACCTTTTTTTTTTTTTTTATATGGACAGTGGATGCCCAGGATTCCTGGTCTTTCCTCAACTCTCAGACGCCCAGCACTGCCTTTCCATGGCTGATACCCCTGCCAGCCCCTAGACTCGCTGTACCAGGGTCAATAATGTGGGGTGCTGAATATACATTGTTTATGTCATCGGGACAACCTCTTTATACATTAACATCACTCTATTTAACCATTTGAGTGCCAGAGAGGTAATTAATGCATTGCACCACAATGCATTGGATGCATTTCCAGCACTAAAAGGGTTAACTCTGACATGACACACCACTGTATACTGCATATCACTCTATGGCTTAACATGCTGTTAAAAGTCTCTCTCACATAATCTACTTTTATTTTGTGCTTTCCACTTCTACACCTCAAACACACAGAGGAATAATACTGCAGTTCTGCCAGAAAGTAAAGAAAATAACAAATACCACTGATTTAACAGCTTCAGGACAAGAGGGGGGATGGCAACACGTTGTGAAGTGATGTCCTCTGGTCCTCAGAGGGCTACATTTGGCTTCTAAGTCTCTGAATACTGCAGATATTCACTTCAATATAAGATTGTTACCTACACAGCACTGTAAATCTCCTACACTAATCCCAGGGTGGCCATATCCCATACTTCTACACTCAGAACCTACAGATCCAGTGGACCAACAAGAGCCAGAACCTCCACACACAGGGGGTGGCTATCAATGTGTCAGTGTCCTCTCTGGCTTCGGACAAGTTTTTCGGTCACATGATGCTTTCTCTTATATATCCTATATAATAATTCACTAGGATGTTTGTCAGATGCAGTCATGCTCAGTAGAGACTGCCCGCCTTCAGGCAGGCTCTACTGCGCATGATTGCATTGTGTGAGTCAGGCAACGCAAGATTGCATTGCGTGGAGCAGTGAGGTAGCGGCCTCTTAACCCTTTGGGTGCCAGAGGGGTACGCAGCGCATTGCAAAGCAATGTGTTGCGTTCCCTTCTGGCACTCCAAGGGTTAACATTTCCCGGACCTTGGCCCGTGTACACAGGCTTATACACTAGTGTATATATATATATATATATATTCAACACATTCAGTGACAATGGTTTGGGTACGTTTGCTACACTCAAAGGATTAAGTGTTTGATAGGCAAACAGGTATCCATGCAGTGGAATGTGTTGGATACCTCTTTGGCACTGAAGTACTTTAAAGAAACCAAACTAAATGCACAATGGTTTGGGTTCATTCAGTGCCAAAAGAACTATCCAACACATTGAACTGCATGGATCCCTCTTTGGCTGTCAAACACCCCTCACTGGTACAAATGTACCCAAACCATTGTCAGTCAATGTTTTCAATACCCCTTAAGCACTCGGACTTAATCCACATGGGCAACGCACTGCCCTATATATATATGTGAGAGTTTGCTATATTGTTGGGTATATGTGAGAGTTTCTCAACTTTAGTCCTTGGGGCACACCAACAGTTCAGGTTTTTAGATAACCCTGCTGGATCATAGGTGGGTAATCAAATGCTTAGTCATAATAATTAATAATTAATTGAATATGGCTATTCTTAAAACCTGACCTGCTGGTGAACCCTAAGAACTGGAACAGAGAATTACTTCTTTAAATGAGAGTTTGTATCAAGCTCCAGTATGATTTATGGCACTGATTCCCAATAACTCCTACAACCATTACAGGATTTAGAGCTCTAACCTCTATGTTGGACAAATGACCTCCTCAGGCTACCCTTAGAATTTAAATCACAACAGCCTAGGAAGGAAGGCATTTTCCCAGTGAATCATATACCAGCCTGGCCTGATACTTGCCTCTATTAACTTACAAAAGCACTGAATATTTCTGTCCACCATGCTTAATAATATCAATCCATCTTCCAAGGGGAATCTTTACATGTGGTGACTGCAGATCTCATTAATGTGATGAAACAATAGGACAAAGAAGAGGCAAAGACACTTTGTATGACATGTAGCATTTAATCACAATTTGTATAATATATATAAATAAATATTACATTCTTTCAGTCTATAATGCATTTTATGTGTCATGTTTCCATTCTCATTTATGTTAGCTGGCACAGAGTCAGTTTCATGGAACTATGACTGTAAGAAGAAATAAGTTATAAAATAGCCACAAAATAATCTATATTTTCTGTGAGGAGGGAATGGGGGCAATTCCATATCAGTTTGCAGAGGATTTTGCGAGTAGATCTAAGTATGTGGTTGGTTCTACTACAGTAGTTCAATGAGCATTGGAATTAAAGGAAAACTCCTAATAAAAGCCCTCTACGTACCTTACTATAGTAAGAAAATCTTATTGGCCCTTGGAATTTTGCCCTTGTGTTTTTGTTCAAAACATAACTCTTTAGTCTGTGCTGGATGTCATATAGAGGCGGACACGACAACAGCCGGCAGTTTCTCAAAATGAAGCAGGCAGAATGCATGGGCCTACTTCACCATTTTAAAGACCAGAGGAGTGTGCATCATATTGGAGCACCTCTGGTCCTTAACGAGTTAAGATTACAATGAGTAATGAGCAGAGTTCCTGTGGTCTTGCTAACAACTGTCATGCCTGCCACCATGGACATAAGATCCAGTACTGGTTGAAGATGTTATCTCTTGTACAAACGCACAAGAGCAACATTTTGGGGGTACCATTAGGCTTCTATGGCCATTGTACCGTATGTGGGGGGCTTATTAGTAGGATATGTTAGTTCTCCTTTAAACTGATATTACACAGAAAACAAAAGCATTTACTAGAATGCCTTGGAGATCTGTCTAGAATTTACATGTTAAAATGGGAACTGTTATCCTTGGTCATTAGATGAGAACACTCACGTTTTACCATTTTTTCTACCAAGTATGAATGATACATCCTCCATGCGTTCTTCACATCATCTACCATTACATTCCTTCTCTACTAAGCTGCATAAAAATATAAGTGCTGGAGGCCACCTAACATCAGAAGGACATATGGCAAATGATGTCCATGCTATTATGGTTTGTGAAAATTTAGCACTGATCACTATATAGTTTGAGCTAGACGGGTATAGAAATACAGAGGCAAATGTACGAAGAAGAACTTAAACATATCTATAGCAAACCATCTACATCATAGGGGACCAATAAAAAGCCTCAAAATCCATCAATTTAAATTTCACTTCTATCTCCTTGAATGATAGAGAGGTCTCCAACACATTGCAAAGAAAAGGATTGGAGACTCTTCTGTCATTCAAGGGATTAAATTGGACATAGTTATTTGCCCCTTACGGTGCTGATGATTTATCCTGAGACATAAACCCGGGGGGTGGGAGCAATTCACTAAGGAGAGATAAAGAGGTGATAAAGCTGAGATGACTTCTCCAATGGTATCACTTCTCCAGTTCCTATGTTATTCTATGGAGCACATGCACTAAGATCTCCAAAGTTGGAGAAATCTTAGTGCATTGTCTCATAGAATAACATAGGACTTGGAGAAGATATATCACTGGAGAAGTCATCTTCACTTTATCACCTCTTTATCACCCCTTAGTACATCTCTCCCAGTTTTTCTTACTAAATCAGCCTCCATAACTTTTTCACTTTCACTTTGTGACAGATGTTTTTAAGATATTAACTCTTTAATCCCTTACAGTCCAAGGACGTGCATATACGTCATGGGTCAACGTGCCTAAAAGACCCATGCCGTATATGTACGTCATGGGTTTTGGGGCTGCACGCTGTCTGGGGAGCCCTGAATTGGATACATAAAAAAAAATGCTCCTTGGTATTTAAGTGCCAGCCGCGCATGCGTGCCGGTCCTTAAGGGGTTAAGGACCAGAGGGAAGTGCAGCACATTGCTTTACAATGTTTTGCACACTCCTCTGGTCCTTTAGGCATTAAGGGTTGTATGCAAAAAGAAATGAGGAGCAGCTGTGGGGCAAACCAACTACACCAAGTGAAAATTCTCGTTCATTTAAATGAATGAATACAGACCTTTCTATCATTCAAGAGGTTAGGAGCCCCATATAAATGAAAGGGAATTCTGGGACTTTTTATTTGCTTCCCATGGTGCTGTTGTTTTGCTCCAGAATTGCTCCTCTTTTAACTTTTGCGTAAGTATCTGAGGCTCATGCACTAATGAGAAATGGAACAATTCTGAATTAAATTAAGTACACCCTAGGTGGCAAATAAAATCTTCCACAATTCCTATTGATTTAAATCAGGATTTTATACCCCTTAACGACCAGTGGTCCGGGGAAGTTACCTTCCCTTAAGGACTGCTTGGATCATTGTTGACGTGCCAGCACACCTGAATCATTATGTGTACCTGCAAGCTGAATGGGGGTCTGAGGGAGACTGCACTGGTCTTGGAGAGGTCAATTGCAGATCACATTTGTGCTTACAGCCCTCCCGCAGGAACGCTGTAAGCACAAAGTTCGTGGTGTGCCAGGACCGTCAGAGGAAAAAACTGTGACGGTCCTGGCATGTCACTGGTCATTAATGGGTTAAAAGAACACTAACACCTAAAAGAATGAACTCATGGTAGCATCTGTAAAGAATCTAAAATCTACTCTTACATTTGAAGGTCTGAGGGAGCAGATGCTCCTGCCTTTTTCCAGGATTCCACTGGCTGTCCAGAATTATCTGTGAATGAACTAATGTAAGGTAACATCCTCTTTGAATACAAGAGTGGTAGGCACTAAGCACAATTAATTAACTAACATTAGCTCTTCTCTCCCAATGCAAACGACACAAACAACATTAAATAAATGCTCTCTGAACAGAACAATTTACAAATGCATTAAATCCTTAAAGTGTGTGCTTAGGATTTTATTTTATGAATAATTCATTTTTACATATGCTTTCTAAAAGCACGCAATAGTTAACCCTCTGAGTGCCAGAGGAGTATACAAAGCCTTGGACTGCAATGCATTGGATACCTCACGGGTTAAATGATATCAACCTATTTCATATTTTGGTGTTAGTGTTCCATTAACCCTCTGAATGCTAGAGGTCCAAGGGGTTAACCTCCATCTAATCAGTGATAAACTGTATTTTTTGCTCTATGGTGCGACTGGATTGCTTCTATATATTCTGTATCTTAGGAAAACTTTGGTAAAAACCTACAAGGATATATATCTCTTGCTGTGTTTGAAGATAAATGTTTAAAGGCATTTTGTTCCAATTTTGTACCTGTGGCCTTGATTTCAAAAAAGATATTCCATGCTGCACATTTTATAATGGTTTTTTTAATGGGATGTATTCTGCTCTATATCTCAGTGAATATTTTTACATTTGCTTTTCCAAAGCTCTGGTAGGTCTGATGCTCCAAATGAAACTAGGTTAAGAAGTTCCTTACAACTGGCATAAATAGATGCATTTTAATCTTCTTCATGTTGATGCTTGCTTGATTCTTTTAGGTTTGCAGGCATTCTCTCATTGGTGAAAATACATCATTAGAAATGGGGTCTTTAGTCTATGGCAAGTTCCCTGTAAGCATCTTGTCTATGTCACTGTGAGTACAGTAATGTGAACTTTCCAGCAAAGGAAGGGACAGCAAAAAGTTTACATAGTAAAAAATCTAAACATCAGATATACATAGGACCACTATTTCCATGTAGCTCATGTGATCATTACTGTTTTAGAATGGTAAGATATGGAAAACTATGTTGTTTTGAAGGTACAAGACACATCATATCCATGTTGTTGATCTGTTAAATATGTATCTGTACTCTGCCTCTTTCCTTTCATCACTTTTTATTTAATAACACCTAGAAATAGCAGTCTACATTTAAAGAGGAACAACACCTATAATAATTGGTTACTTAAGCAGGAGCCCTTCATACAGCAAAACTATATATATATATATATATATATATATATATATATATATATATACACTATACTATATATATAGTGAATAGGAAATACAGTCAGGACGTTGACAAGGTGTGTCCTTCAAAGTTAACTTTTGTTAAAGAAGCCTCCATTTCCAGCAATTACTGCCTTGCAGACCTTTGGCATTCTAGTTGTCAATTTATTGAGGTAATGTGAAGTGAGTTCACCCCATGCTTCCTGAAGCACCTGCCACAATTTGGATTGACTTGATGGACACTTCTTATGTACCACACAGTCAAGCTGCTCAAATAACAGAAACAGGGAAATGTCTTTTGAACGGTAGTGTGTGTGTATACATACATATATATATACAGGGCATACAATTTCCACTCGCCACTGGCCAATGGCGAGTGAAAATTTAGCCCTGGCAAATAGAAATTCAGCCCTGGTTGGTATGTTATGTCTTGCAGTGGCAAGTAACTTTTCAGGTCTGGCAAGTAGCAAAGGACTACAAATTTTAAGCCCTGATATATATATATATATATATATATATATATATATATATATATACAGGGCTCAAAACTTCCACTCACCACTAGCAAATGGAGAGTGAAAATTTAGCCCTGGCGAGTAGAAATTCAGCCCTGGTGGGTATGTTTTGGCTTACAGTGGCGAGTAACTTTTCAGGTCTGGCTAGTAGCAAAGGACTACAAATTATAAACCCCGTATATATATATATATATATATATATATATATATATATATATATATGTTGATAAGAATCATCATTTCAGCTTGCCTCTTCAAAACTAAATTAAAAAACAGACATATATGTGAATGCTATATGAAGGTCACATACCTAGGTTAGTTACTCTGTTAAACAAATTAAGAGGTAATTATTCCTGCTGTGTAATTCCCATTTAAAGTGCTTACATTAAGGAGTTTTGTATAAAAGCTCTTATATAGCAAAATTAACTGAATATCCTATGAAGAGATCGATGAGAATTAAGTGAAACATTTTCTTTTTTTAGTCAAAATCATTCGAACACTTTCTGTCCTTAACTATCAGTCTGTTCAGCAGTATATTCCAATTAGATTTGGATCTGACATGTTAAAAGACATTTATTCATGTAACTTAAGTAGTGTAAGTAATCTACCACTTATATCAGTATTTTCATGTTAGTCCCAGGGGCATACCAACAGGTCAGCTTTTCAATATATTCTTAGGGCTATCATGAAAACCTGACTTGCGTGGGCCTCATCCACTTGAGATGAGAACCACTGGCTTATTTCAACCACTGCAGTTCCAATGTACGCCAACAGAGGGTGCTCTAGTACATTTTATTGCAAACTGATTTTAGATGGTGGAAACTAAAAAAATTGCCTTATTCACCAAGCTAAAGAGATTTAATTCTGTGGCAAACCATCTGTACAACAGAGTTCAAAAGATTTCATAGATATAAAAGGGATTATTAACCCTTTGGGTGACAAAGGGTGTACAACACATTGCTTTGCAATGCGTTGTGTACCCCTGGCACTCAAAGGGTCAACCTCTTGAATGCTAGAGAGGATGCCAATGTATTGTGAGACCTCTCTAGCACTCAAGGGGTGAAAATCTCAAATTACATCAACAGCAATTTCCATTTTGCCCCTGTGATGCAGTTAATTTTCTCCAGAATTGCACATCTTTACCTTGCTGAGAAGAAACCTTTGTAAAACACTGTAAAACAAGTATTAAACTAAATTCATCCAAGTTTGCAACTGCATATTTGGATTCGTAGTTAAAAAAAATCTGTACAACCAAAGGGTTAACAAATGATTTCACTATACCACAGATACAGTGTTTCCTTCTGTCATGAGTTTGGCCATTTATGTAAAACTGAGCATCTGAATCTGTGAAAACACTGCTTTATATGCTGGTCATTTCTTTTATTTTAATAGAAATATAAAATAATTCTTATTTTTCAATTTTTTTTTAACTTTATTTTAGAAACCATTTTTGGTACCTCCATTGTGCGATTTCAACACACTTTATTACTGTTAGTCTCTTACATTGTCATACAACAGCTGACTTATTCCACTCATCTCTTTACCTCTGCATAATTCTCCTCAACCTTGGACTGTTGTTTGATAAAATATGATGCGCAATTTGTTATACATAATTCCTTAAAGGAGATATAACATATCCTAATAATAACGAACCACTTAACTTATTATTATGGCCAAAAAATCCTAAAGGTGCTATGAATTTTGTCCTTGTGCTTCCATTGGTTCTGGATGTCATGTCCATGGGGTGGACATGATAGTTGCTTGCAGGAACATAAAACACAAACTCCACCCATTGCTCATTGTAATATTAGTAACCCTTTAGGGATCAGAGACTTTCGAAAACACATTGCTTCACAATCTATTACACACTGCTGGTGCTTAAAGGGTTATGTGAGCTCATGCACTCTGCCAGCTTCATTAAAAAAACAAACAAAAAAAAACACCGGTGAAAAAATCATGTTCACCTCCATGGACAATGACATCCAGGACGCATTAAAGATACTGGGCTGGATTCAATTGTAGGTAGGAGATAAATGTTATTTCCTGTTCTATCAAAAATGTCCCTACTGAAGTCTACAGGGAAACCTAGAGATAAAAGCAGAGATAAAATTAGTACCTGCAATTGAATCCAACCCACTATCTCTTGAACACAAGGCACGAGAGCAAAACTGAATAGGATTTTCTGGCCGTAGTAAGGTATGTCTTAGGTTTTTAGTAGGAGAAGCTACTTCTGCTTTAATCAGATTTGTTGCACAATTTGTAATCCGTACATCTTTCATTGGTTGCAGAATCTCAGTGGCTTCCAGCTGAAGAATCCCTGTGATTTACATAATCACAACATGACTTATAAAACTGAAGGCATCAAAAGTTGTGGTTTTGTAATCCCAACCACAGAAAAAAAAAAAAAAAAAAAAAATAAGAGTTAGATTTTTTCTTGGTACTTCTGCATATAGTTTCTGAGGTCCTTGGACTCTCCCAGGTCCATATCCTGACACACCCATTTAATGTCATCCTCATTAGCTGTCAATAGTGAGTTAACAGTTGGACAGCCATCATCAGCTGGGATTGTGGTAAAGGTAGTAAATTTTACCCTCTTTCTCTTTGATGTTGGGGAATGTAATGGCTCAGTTTTTTTTTCTTTTAAAGGTTTTTCAGTTTCTTCAGCTGAAATATGTATCTGGCTCTGCACGTTCTTCTGAGTACTTCCATTGAAAAGATGGTTGGTCTCATCCAAACTTGTTCCTCTGTCTATGATGGTTGTATGTTCATCCTGCTGTGGTGAAATATCTGGTGTACTTTCCAACAACTCTGTCTCGTTACCAAGCCAAACCCAGTCATGGGAGTGTGTCATATTAGCCTGACCTTCCAGTGGCATTTGTTTGTGCCTGTATTTGAGGGCAAATGTTGCACAGTTTATTAGGAAGACTAATATGGCAAGGCAAAATACACCCAGCAAAGCATACATTCCAATCTCAAGATCACTCAGTCCTCTAGGTGTATGGACAAGGTCATTATCTTCCATTTCTCCATTGTTTTTCGGCAAGTCAACTTGAGCAGGAAAATTGGTAAAATCTATTGGAATGTTTTGTAGAGGGCTGTCATCAGAAAATCTGCTCCCATCTACTCTGCTGTTCAATACTGATCTAGCTGTTGTGCTAGTTTTTCGCATAGCACTTTTATCCCGTTCTAGAGGTGACCCATTATATCTTCCATTATTACCATAGCGCTCAAGGTCTACAATCTTCTGCCTACGATCACTGGTGTGATTTTCAATTTCATCCCCACCATACTCACTCCCAGCTTGCGAATTTGCATCATTTTCACCAAATTTTACTTTAATGTAACCATGTCCCACAGCAAGGATACTTTTTCTCTTTGATTTTTGACAAGCCTCAGAGATCATCATATCTGTTTTGATTAATGGCCCTTGCCCATCACCTTCTGCTATCACAATGGGCCACTTTAATGAACTGGTTTGCTGAGTGGAGACAATGGACTCATCCAAAGATATAGCAGAAATAGAAAAGTCTTTGGAATCATAAATGTTAAGAGGTGTTACCAAGCCATCGCTAAACTGTATCCATGCACTAACCACTGCTTCCTATAAAAGAAGAGAAGAATGAAGAAGTTAGATAAAATGGCAGCAATAATGACTGAACTTTTCACAAGCAAATCAACCAGACACAAACAGTGTTAACCCTTTGAGTGCCAGAGGGGTACAGAATGCATTGCTTTGCAATGCATTCTGTACCCCTCTGGCACTCAAAGGGTTAAGGGAGTTGTAATCTGAGTCTATTTATCTAAAAATCATTAATAAGTATGTTGTTTTATATAGCAGGTGCATTTATATAACATGGGCAAATAATTCATTTTCTTTCTCCATGGAATGGAAGAGATGTGTCTTTTTCCATGGAAGTTCCCATGGTGAACACTAATCCAGGAAGGTTATGCCCATTGATTTCAAAGGGTTTAACTTTACTGAATCGATGATCCCACATGAATCGTCATCACAAACATGTCATCATATATGTAGTCATGAATGCACACAGCCATACATGAGCATACACACAGAAACACAATACATATACATGCTCGCACACACACATTATTAAAATCAGGTACATTAGCCCTTTAACATTTACAAAACACTTCATAGTATACATGTATTTTCCAACTAATTATCTACTAATTCCTAATAGAAAATTATTATTAAAGAGTGAAGAATGGGAGAAACATCTTGTGTTTACAGTGATGAGGAGAGCAAGCATACAATACATTACGTAAATTACACACTAAACACCTGGATTAAACCTGAATTAAGATATTAGAAGTGTTTGTATACAGGAATGATTTAGTATTATAAACATGGGAATATGCTGTTAATGCTGATTTTGTTCCCATTCCATTTGTAGCCTAATGTTAAAATTTAGAGATTTATATATGAAGAAAGATTTTGATGATGTTGATATGATATTTTTATGTATGTGTGCATGTGCATGCTTAACGGGGTTGCCTGGCAAGTCCATTTACTATACTACAATATGTCTTTATTGTACCAGTTTCAACCTGTAGTCTATATTAGTACACAAGTAATAATAGTTCTCAGGTGAGACGTTACCTGTTACAATTTAATGGATATCACTGATATTTCAGTTACTTATCAATTAAGTATAGCAATTCATCCAAGTGCTCTAATTCGTACACATTAAATATGTTAATAGACAACACTGAGGGTGGTTTACTAAATTCATTATGCATATATTTTGTATACAACTGTGGTGGAATTTCATTTAAAACTAAGCAGGATTTATAAAGTAGGACAACCGTACACTAAATACTCTTTCTTCATCAACAGAAGGACGTTCCCTACTTTGTTCTCGATGATAACGCTATGATACTGATGGCTTCATTTTAATTGCCTATTTTCTATTCTTTGCAAGGAGCACTATTAAAAATGACAAGTAAAAGTGAATGCATAGCAAAAGGTTGAGAGGTGAAGTAATTTGGCACCAGAGCCCCATAAAATGATAGAAAAGTAGTCTGTAATTCTGAATGAACTATTCTTTTATTTACAACAGTAACTGCTCATAAACATAAATACTTTATCAGAGGTCTAGCTGAGCTGGGTGTCTTGTATTCTTCTCATGCTAATTATCACATTTAATCACTCCGAAATATTTTTTAGGCATTTACCAGTGATCGTGGATATTTTCCTTACTATGATACAAAGGAATTACATATTTGCATATTCTTGTATCATCTCATCTCATATTTCAGCATGATTCTTATTGTTTCATTACAACCCCTCTGAAGGTTTTGGGAGATGCAACTAAAGCAGCCATTTTGCCCGCTTTGTGCTGAAGATACACTAGATGAGACTCTAGGATCAAACTTAGTAATATCAAATTATTGATGTGGTTAGACTCGGAAGAAATTCAGTGGGGTATGGATGTAAACAGTTAAAGCGGAACTATCACCTACATTCAAACTTTTGTAGTGTGTTTCAATAGTTAACCTTAGATTAGAGCTGGGTGTATTTTTTAAAAAAATATTGCTTATGAGTCCAGATATTAGCCCATCAAAATCGGGCACTTCCGCGTTCTGCGGGACTGAATGTCCCGCTTAACTTCCCAGCTGCCCCAGGGAGCACGTTCACGCTCCCCTTCAAAGCTGGGTTTCTGAGCTGTAGCGTTACAGCAAACTCTGTGTACAATGCTACTGAGGTTGCTACAAGGAGTTTGCGGTAACGCTACAGCTCAGAATCCCAGCTTCGAAGGGGAGCGTGAACGCGCTCCCTGGGGCAGCTGGGAAGTCAAGCGGGACATTCAGTCCCGCAGAACGCGGAAGTGCCCGATTTTGATGGGCTAATATGTGGACTCGTAAGCAATTTTTTTTTTTAAATACACCCAGCTCTAATCTAAGGTTAACTATTGAAACACACTACAAAACTCTGAATGTAGGTGATAGTTCTGCTTTAAAGGGATAGTAATACTTAAAATGTAAAAAAAAATATGTTGTAGGGTTTATCCTCCTGAGTAAAACAAGGGTACTTCCACTGCTGAAAGGTGTTCTATTCAAAAGTTATTACAGTTCAATGTTGAATTTTTTAGGTGCAATATCACAGTGACCTGAAATTGTACAGTGGCGCTGTTGCTACACAATCCTATTGGCAGCTCTGGTCCCGGGACCATAAATCTCCATAGGATGGTGTAGCAACAGCGCCACTGTACTATTTCAGGCCACTGTGATATTGCACCTAAAAAATTCAACTTTGAAAATTAATAACTTTTGAATGAAACACCTTTCAGCAGTGGGAGTACTCTTGTTTTACTCAGGGGGGAAAACCCTACATCATATTTTTTTTTACATTTTAAGTATTACTATCCCTTTAAGCTGGGAGTAGTATCCATACATTTTTGAATCATTGGTACAAATAAACTCCACCAAGTCAATAGATTTATGTATACTCACAGCCGCCTCAAACTTAACCAAATTGTCTTCTCTCATATATCACATTTTTCACTTTCTTTTGCCCTTTGCATGCTAACACAGACTGAAGCACATTCATATTTACTTAACCCCTTAAGTACCAGTGATGGTCCTGGCACGTCATGGAATTCAGGGGACCCTGCACAGCTGCACGCCACTCAGGAACCCCTGAATCGAAATGCAAAATAAAATGCCCTGTAGTCCTTAACTGCCAGACGCATGGCCCGCAGCTGGTCCTTAAGGGGTTTTTATAGTAGCCCTTTAAACTGTGGCAGATTGCTTTCATACAATCAATCTAGTGATTTGTGTTTTTGCTTTTAGCAATTTTAGTCAAAACTAGTTCAACTCAACAATCCAACTTTTTAAATGTATTGTTTCTTTGGGTGTGCTTTCCAAAACCTGGAATGGAATTGTATATTTTTAAAAGTATGACTAGCTCCTATTAGTTCAAGCACCCCTCCCAGACTCAATGTTGTTGTCTTTAGGACACTATAGAAAATGCTAGTCAGAGATCCTCTCTCCATTATAAAGTGTAAAGCAGGAGAGATTAAGCTCACAAGACAAATGGAGTACCTTGGAGAGGTAGCAAGCTTAGCATACTATAGCCATATTATATGAATAAACCTCAAATTTAACAGAATGCTTATATTTGGGTAATATGCCGCAGTCTAAAAGGATCATATTGAATAAATATAGATGCACATCATATTCTGTGTTTTTGCATTTAGCCATTTTGCTCAAAATTGGTTTCACTCCAGCTGTTTAAATGTAATTATTTTGGGCAAACTAAGCAAAACCTGGACTGGAACTGTAGTCATGCTTCTTACAGGGAATGGGTATACCCTGAGAAAGGGGCCATATAATGTGAAGGGGTGGCAAAGTGGGGTTGGGCCTAGGGCATCACAAAGCCTAAATACATTACTGAATCACTGATTTATCTTAATTACTTAGATATGAAAGAGGTCTTCAACCAGGTTGTTAAAGGGATAGTAATACTTCATTTTATCTTTATTTTATTTTGTAGGCATTAAAAAAACATGAAGAACGATATAAGTCTTATCTCTCAAACCTTTATGGTTTGAGAGATATTTACAAGCAAAGTTTCCATTCCCGCCCCTTTTACCTAGTGTAAGCCATCTCTTCTCAGATGTGGAATGCAGTCCATAGACCAGACAGATAACAGAAGGGGACAATCTTCTTCCTATGAGAACAATGAAGGCCCTGCCCTCCTTGACAAGTTTTTCAGCTTTTTCCCTTATCTTAATTGAAGATTGTCCCTCTCTGCAGTCTACCTGGGCACCTCCATTCTGCTCTGGCTGAGCAGTGTTACATCAGTAAAAGGGGCGGGAGGGTGATACTTTATCATTGAATTACTCTTGAACTATAACTCTGACAGTATTGAAATAACACTCTCCAAAGTCCAAATACTATGATGATTAATTAGAGCTGCTTTTATTATGAAACATTACTATCCCTTTAAAGGCCCAACACGTTTCCCATACCAGCTTCAACAAAATGTTACTACTTGAAGGAAAACCTTTAACCCTTTGAGGATCAAAGGGGTGTGCAACCCACTGCAAAGCAAAGAGTTGTGCATCTCTCTAGTCCTCAATGAGTTAATCACATTTATTTGAGCTGTCTTGAGGAAAATTATTTTATTTTTAAAAATCACAACACTACTAATGAAGAGAAAAAAATTCATTAGTAAAATATATTAAAACTAGTGTAAAAGCCTGTGTACACAGGCCAAGGTCCGAATGATGTTAAGAGGCCAGACCTGTTCTGCATACTGTCGCCTCCTCAATGGTGGCGCACGCAATGCAGTCATGCGCTGTAGAGACTGCCCGAATGCACAGAATGCTCCCAGCACAGAACTCCGTGTGTTCAGGCAGTCTCTACTGTGCATGACTGCATCGGACAAACATTCTAGCCCTTCATTATATAGGATATGACATCTCCAGCCTTTTCCTCACAACAAACGGGTAACCTGTAGTATAACATATGATTGCTCTTATCATCTGGTCTTTTGTCACACCTCAAGCAGTTCTAACTAACAAAAATTCTATATTAGATCAATATGTGCAAAGATAAAGAGGAGGAGTTCTGGGGCAAACTATTTGCACTATAGGGGAGAGCTAAAAATTCCCCAAAATTTCCATTGATTGAAAAGGAGATTTTAGCCCATTAAATGCTAGAATAGTCTCCAACGTATTGCAAAGCAATGCACTGGTGATCACTCTAGCATTCAAAGGGGTGAAAATCCCTATTTAAATAAAATGGGAATTTTTAGTTCTCCCCTATAGTGCAAATGTTTTGTCCCAGAACTCTTCCACTTTCCTTTTGAACATACGGCCCATTGAGTTAAGAAGTAAGCAGGTAGCTAATAAACGTAACTGCCTGAAATAAAGAACAAGCAAAGATACCATTAAAAAAAAGAGATGTGATTGTTTGGTAATTAACAAACACGAACATCTGTCAGCCCTGCCTATTAGTTATCAAGACGAGGGCAGGCAATTTGATTTTTGCAGATAAGGAGCTTCCAATCCATCTTGATCTGTTGATAGTAATTGGAGAACCTTGTCAGGAATCGGAGTGGATTTATTGATGTGGTTCATAGGATTTGCAGAAACAGCTCTCTGAAGGACACAGCACTAAATCATTACAATTTTTTCCTTTCTTTAGTTTTATTCATTCAGAATATCTAATCACATGGGAAATTCAACTCTTCCTGAAGGAAATCCGTAGCTTAAAATGCTACAGAGTGAAAAGATATTATAATAACTGAAACTGGACCGTGTAGGCGAAAACCAAGGGGTCAACTGTATTTTTATTAGTGTTGTGATTTTTAGTGCTTCATCTATTGTCATGAAGCAATTCACTGGAGATCTCTCCAGTATCCAATGAGTTAATTCATTTGATATGAAATTTTCAGCACACTGCTGTCCTGAAAAACATGATGTAGGAATGTATATGTGCATTACATACAATTGTACAATCCCTCATTCCTACCTCAGAAACCTGTTACAGCATATTTCAAAAATAGACAGTGAAAATGTCCTATATCATTTTCTGTAGGCATTTATCAGTGATCAAGTGTATTTAAATGTCTGATCTCTCCTAATACTCACATGTGGTCATTCCTAAAAGCTAATGTCTATTATATAACCAAGCTTAATCCCCTGGCTTGAGTAAGCTAATGAATGAAATGCTAGGAAAACAGGCAAAGATAGGATGATACATCGGCAAACAAAATGGTAAGATTCTATGTATCTTTGGTGATGTCACTTAGGTGATGTCATCTGAGAATGATTTTCCATGGTGATGTCACTTATGAGGTGGCTCTCTCTTAACAAGTTGTTATCAATGATGATGTTAAATTCTGATCAGGGGTTATCACTGGTGATTCTATCAATTCAGAAATAGTTATCACTGGTGATGTTATCACCAGAGAAATGGTCATCACTGGTGAAATGGCTATCACTTGAGAAATGGCTATCACTGTGATGTTATCAATTGAGACGTGGTTAACAGTTATCACCTGTGAAGTAGATAACCCCTTGTGATAACATCTGACATTGGTATCACTGATAATTATATCATTTGAGAAATAATGTTATTGCTTGAGAAGTGGCCATTACAGCTTATGTTTGTAGTGGCTGTGAGCATCACAGAGAATGTTCACATCTGTGAAGAGGGCACCACTTGATATTATCTTGTGATAATAGATTTAAAAAACATAATGCAGTGTTTCCTCAATGTTAGTCTTCCTGTCACACCAACAGGTCAAGTTTTCAGGACACCACTGCTTGATCACAGGTGGTTAACTAGTGTATCAGTCATTCTAATTCATCTACCTGTGCTTAATTAGGCATATCCTTAAAACCTGGCCTGTCAGTATGATGACATCCAGTGTGCAGCCTGTCAGGCAAATGTGGCCCATCTGACCCCAGGATGTGGACTAGATTTTTAAAAAGCTATTTTCATACCTAATTAACTAGCTCTCATGAACTAATAGGCCAGTAGGATCTAATCCCCTGTTTGTCAGTACTATACAGTTCAATAATAGTTGTCTGTTCAATATTGTCATTGACTTGATCAATAAATAAATAAATCCATATTTTTGAAGAGCTGTCAGGCTATAATTCACGATTGCTAGCAATAGAATAATGCAGCCCTTCCTCTTATGGCTTTCTCATTATGTGGTTTCTGACTGAAAAAACTTAGACTCCACTGTTTCACATCAATAGGTAACTATATCCTAAAATAATGGGGTCTTGATCTTCTCATCAGAAGGACTTACATAAGTAGGTGTCCTTCAAACTGCAGTCATAGTAATGTTAAGTAAATGATTGTGAATGAATGTGTATGTGTGCATGTGAGTGCAAGTGTATATGTCATGATATATCAATGCGTGCCAGAAGATTAAAGGAGCAGTAAACTTTTTTAATGAAAAAACATATATTGTAGGAATTTCGTGTTGAGTAACATAAGGGTGCTCCCTCTGCTGACAGATGCATATTTTCAGAGTTATTACCGTTTAAACCTCTGTTTTTTTACATTAGCAATGCCCTCTAGTGATCAAATTCCAATTAGTTATTCTGTTACATACTAAGGGAGAGGAAAGTCAGTGACTTACAGTTCTCCATACAATGTGACAGAAACTGCCTGTCACTTCCTGTCAGTTAGAACTATCAGGAATAAATGCACAGTAAATTCACTTCTCAATTTGAACTTTTGTAACTTTTGAATAAAACAAATGACAGCAGTGGAAGTGACCTTGTTATACTCAGCAGCAAAAGCACTGGAACATATACATTTTCATTTAAAAAAAATGACTGCTCCTTTAAAGGGATAGTAATGTTTCATAATAAAAGCAGCTCTAATTAATCATCATAGTATTTGGACTTAGGAGAGTGCTATTTCAGTACTGTCAGAGTTATAGTTCAAGAGTAATTCAATGACAAAGTGTCCCCCTCCCACCCCTTTTACTGATGTAACACTGCTCAGCCAGAGCAGAAGGGAGGTGCCCAGATAGACTGCAGAGAGGGACAATCTTCAATTAAGATAAGGGAAAAAGCTGAAAAACTTGTCAAGGTGGGCAGGGCCTTCATTGTTCTCATAGGAAGAAGATTGTCTCCTTCTGTTATCTGTCTGGTCTATGGACTGCATTCCATATCTGAGAAGAGATGGCTTACACTAGGTAAAAGGGGCGGGAATGGAAACTTTTCTTGTGAATATCTCTTAAATCATAAAGGTTTGAGAGATAAGACTTATATCGTTCTTCATTTTTTTTAATGCCTACAAAATAAAATAAAGATAAAACGAAGTATTACTATCCCTTTAAGCCCGTAAAAATCTGTGGATTTAATCTTTTGGCCATTGGCTGTATATGATTTATTCATTTTCATTTCTTGGTAATTTCTGTTGAAAGGAGAAACAAGCCTCTTAGTATGAGGACATTTCTACGGATGAAAAATGACATTTCCACCCATCCCTACTAACACGCCATAGGTTTTCTGGCAAACAAACAATGTCAGAAATGTCTTCTGCTTTGCTTTAAATTCCTGTAGAAAACCTAGGTTTGGCATTTCTTGGATATAAGGTGTTTAAAAAATGTTGTCCATTAAACACACTGAAAGAAATGTTCACAAAACAGTATAAAAAGTAATTGAGTTTAAATGAAAAACATAATCATTTCCAAAAAGTGCTAATAAAGAAAACAGAATAGTTTTATGTGGCAGACATTTCCTTTGAAACTGAAGCTAACAATGTTCATCTGGAACAAAGTTGCTGTACTAATTAGTGTTTCTGCAATCTCATCCAAAGTGAGAGTTTGATGTGCACTCAATGTTTCCATTTACAAGATAAGAATAAAAAATGCAAGAATAAAAAAAACCTCAGAATTTGTGACAACTCCCCAGATAACACATGCACTTTAGTCTTCACTTCTGTTTCATTATAACTATGATTATTTGTATTAAAATTAATTTATGAAGTGCCAAATATTAGTAGCTAGTTCTGAAGCCCATGTACACGGGCCGACACTGGCAGCGCTGCAGTCATGCGCAGTACAGACTGCCCGCACCGCGGCTGATACAGAGCAGGGCGCTCTGAATTCAGACCGGAGTTCTCTCTGCGCACCTTCCTGGGACCGCTTGGTCCCAGAAAGGTGCGCAGAGAGGACTCCAGTCTGAATTCGGAGCATCCTACTCCGTATCAGCTGCGATGCAGGCAGTCTGTACTGAGCATGACTGCAGCGCGTGCAGCCATCTATACTGCACATGACAGCTTCAGACAAACATCCTTAGCGAATTATAATATAGGATATAATACAATGGGGCAGTACAGTAACACAGAAAATAACAAAATCCACCTTTGTTGAGGGTGATGTTCTAAGAAGGACTGAAACTGTTTTGGGACAAACCAGCTAAATCGCACTGGACAAGTAACTGCATTCAGGGCATTAACCATCTGAGTGCCAGAGGGGTACATAATGCATTGCAAAGCAATGCATTGCGTACCCCTCTGCCACTCAAAGGGTTAAAAGCCCCATTTACATCACTGGGAATTTTGGAAATTTTAATTTGGCCACTGGGATTTGCCCTTGAATTGCCTCTGATGTGCTCTAATTCTCTTATTTAAATATTATCAGCTGTTGAGGACCTAGTGATTGAGGGACCTGGTGCAAAACAATTTTCAGGTCCCTATTCAATGCAAACTACTAAAAACCCTAAACATTATCTATTGTCAGCATTTAAAATAGGCCACTAAATTTGTCTGGGCATTGATGCTTTACCCTTCTGCACCAGTGGTAGTTTAGATTATCAGATCCAATTATCTGGTAACTCTTACCAGATAAATTCAAACCTTAAAGCTCTAGTAATACTTTGATAAAAGTAACTTTAATTCTGTAGGTAAAAATAAATTAATTGCACCCAGTCCTGCACACGTTGTAGACTGTTCCAATTAAGTATTTCTTTCTAACTAGTGTGATTACAGCTCTGCTGACGAGATGCAGGACGGTCTACGGACCGGGATCTCCTTCTCTAACACAGAAAGCTGACGTCAGCTCAAGGGGAGGAAAGGGGGAACTTTGACTGGGTGCAATTGATTTATTTTTTTGTCTGCATCAACCATACATCATTACATCATGATGCCCACATAGGTCTCCCATTTGCTGGACATTGTGATGTGTTATTGCAGTGTCCAGGCAGAGAATGTGAAGTATCTGCACTGCTTCAACAAAGCTGAGATGCAGCATGCTGAGCTAGACTGCATTCATGTGTAGCAAAATTGCCAGTGTGGCCGGCATAATAGTAAGCAATGTGTTACTTGCAGTTAGACCACTATTTGCAATGCACTAACACAGCAAGTGTGGAAAAGCCCTTAGGAATAGCCCTGCTTCAGCACAGGTGTGTCAATCAAATTGATTATTCCATTGAATACATAAATATCACCTGCATCCAAGCAGCCAGGAAGGGATATTTATTGTTGGTCTGTTTGTGGCCCTCAATTCTTTAGTTTTTTTCTCTAATTAGGACAAAGAAACCCAAGATCTTTGCATGGTCTTCACCACTCTACCTGTTTAGGAGTATGTAAAAGTTCTTGAGCCATGGAGGTTGCAACAATAGCCTTGTTATTTGCTGTGCTAGACTGAAGGTAGAGTGACAGTCCAGAGACAAGCTGCACTCCCAGGTCTGTTATTGTCACTTTGTCATCCAGCACTGTCACTGTCTTTTCTGCCAGGATGGAATCGGAAAGAGGGGACATCACCTTCAAGAGACAAAGAGACTGATTTAATAATAAGCAGATCTATCCATTATTTATACACTTTTCCTACTGAGCTATCTAACGAAAGTAAACACAAACTGAATTTCCTCTAGAGTGAAAAAGAATTAGCTGAGATTATTAACCACGTTTATGCTGGAAAAACTTGCAAACATAATACAAGTAATTATTCCCAGTTCCTACTGTCCTGTATTTAAATTAACTAGGAAGTACACCCTGTAGATTTTTCCATAATGATGTGAATACTTAAAATACCAAACTGTGAAGATTTAATTTGCATTGTTCCTATATTTGTGCTAATAGAAACACCATTAATAATACATATAGTGGTGATCTCATAAGAAATTGGAGAAGATATGGAGCAAACCAACTTCGCCATAGGGGACGAGAAAAAAATGATAATTCATTAAAAAGGTTATTTTCATTTCTTGAATTTTGGAGACATCTCTAACATTTAATTGAAATTTGTAGATGTTTTATTTGTCCCCTATTATGTGGTTGGTTTGAGCTAGTTCTTCTCATTTAATAAATCTAATTGGGCCTTATGTACAAGAGAAATGTGGAGTAATTCAGGGGCAAACCAACTGCACCAATTCTCATTGATTTAGAAAGGGCTTTTAACCCCTTGAGTGTCAGAGAGGTACGCAACACATTGCAGAGCAATGTGTTGCGTACCTCTCTGGCACTCAAGAGGTTAAGTAGCTACATTTTCTATTTAACCCCTTCAGTGCCAGGAACGTATAAATGCTTTGTGTTGCAATACTTTAGCTACTTCTCTGGCACTCAAAGGTTTAAAACAAATGGAAATTTGGAAATATTTATTTGTCCACTGCAGTGCTTTAGGGTTTGCCCCATAACTAGTCTGTGAGCCTTATTCACAAAAGAAAAGAGAAGCAAATCTGGAGCAAACCATCTGCACCAAAGGGCAGAAATAACAATTCGACAAACTTTTTTGCTGTAAACGGGGCTTTTAACCCCTTGAATGCTGGAAAACTCTCCAAATCCAAGGGGTTAAAGATCCACTTATATCAACTGGAAGTTTTACTTCTCCCCAGAGTGTAATTGGTTTGCTCCAGAATTGCTCCTATTTTCTTTGTGCATAGGACCCAATGTATGTTAGGTATTATATATCTACAATTAGTAAGACATTAGTGTTTTTTCATATACATATTTGCTAAATGATCTTCTACCATTAGACTTATCTGGATTGTTAAAGACTGTTTCTTCTCAATCACTTGCATGGACCATCCCCTAGCTCCAAAAATATCTCTTCTGGTAGATAAATCAGGCCCCTAGCCAGAAATATCTGTAGATAAAAACCACTGATGTAATTCCATCTATGATTAAATTACATACTTGTATTGTTGTCATTCCAACTTCTCTTCCAATCAGAAGTCTTCCATCTTGCAGCTTTGCAATGTTAGGCTCTTCTAGTTTCATGAAGTCCATCACCAGGTCAGTTACATCAAACTGCCAGTCAGAGTCCATCAAGAATATAAGTTGTCCTGAGGGACCTGGGTCCTCAGCCACAAACTGGGTGAGAACTCGAATCATTGCATGTTGGTATTGAAGGGAGCATCCTCTTCCTCTTCGCTCATCATCATCCTCATCATCACTGTCTCTAGTTTGCCTGAAACATTACAAAGTAATATAGTTACAAGGAAGATCATGTAGGCCAGTGATTCTCAAACTGTTTGAAATTATGCAACCCATTTGTTTCAATTGACATTGATGTACAACCCAAACAACCTAACTCATTAACTCCTCGGATGCAATGGTGACCGCTCTAGCATCCAATATCAAAAGTAATAGAATGCTCCAGTATCAATATCAAAAGTAATAGAATGCTAGTTAGTATCAGTAATTTAAAATAAAATTATTAGGCTAAAATATATTGGGTAATTGTATCTGAGAAATCTAACATCTCCTCGCAGCCATAGAAGCATACACACAGTTTGTCATCATGACCTCGTTCCCTTGTCTGCCATTACTTACAGTTGTTCAGTGGAACCTATCATACTACTTCAGGAATCTCTGGGGTACCACTGAACACAATTTGAGAAATACTGCTATAGGCAACAGAGACACAGTAACAACACACTACATTTTCACTGAAAAGGGTTGCCTTAGATCAGAGGTAGTCAATCTTTGTACTTTCAATTGTTGGGGACTACAACTCCTAACATTCCCAACCAGCCACTGGCTGTTATGCCAATTGTTCCTGGAAACACTTCATGTTTGACCTGCAGACTCAGGGATGTGGCCCAGATCTCAGGATCTAGGGGTAATTGGCCAAATTCTTAGGGTGAGAGTACAGTGTTAACTACTACATAATCTGCACTGACTATCAGCTTCTAAATTGATGCCATTTGTACCAGAAAGCAGAGGGAGAAGTCCTGATTGTGACCAAGCAGTTATGTCTATAAGTTACAGCATGTTAAAAGCTCCTTGAAGACTGACTGGAGTACCTCTGGATTACAGCAAGCTGGTGCATATTGTCTAGAACCTATGTTCTTGGGAAAATGAAATGAGCAGTAAACTTTTGTTATAAAAAATGTATTGTTTGGGTTTTCTGTTGATTAAAATAAGGGTACACCCACTGCTGAGAGATACATAATTTCAGTTATTACAGTTTAAACTCTTGTTTTTTAACATTAACAGTGACCTCTAGTGATCAGATTCCAATAGTTATGTTGTTGCATTCTCTAGGAGAGGTGAGTCACTGACAGTTTTCCATAGAATATTTTAGAAACTGCTGAGTCATGCTGTTAGTTAGAACTTTAAGTAAGTAATCACTGTGTAATTCACTTCCTAATATGAACTGTTATCACATTTTAATATAACAAATGGCAGCTGCGGAAGTGCCCTTGCTTTACCCAGCAGGAAGAACTCTGTAACATAGGTTTCATAAAAAGGCTTACTGCGCCTTTAAAGACTGATATTTCAAAGATCTCAGGGTCAGCTAACTTTGAAAGATCCCAGGTATGGATGTCCTTCAGCAGCTGGAGGTGCAAAAACTGACTATCTCTGTTTTACAATGAGGAAAAAAAGTTGGCACATGAGTCTTTCCATAATACTGTTTTGTATGTTAACACTGTGATACATGTGCTTTTCACATGCAATTCATATAATATGCACTCACATGAAATATAGGGCTGGATTCTATTGTAGGTGCTAATTTTATCTCTGCTTTTATCTCCAGGTTTCCCCATAGACTTCAATAGGAACAATTTTGATAAAACGGGAGGTAACATTTATCCCTTGCAATAGAATCCAGCCCATAGTTGTTACTCTTAGAAAATGTAGTGATTTTTATTGCAGAATGTTTGTACTCTAATGAAAGCCCTTGTTATGATCTAAATGTTCACTTTACTATCAAAAGTGGATCAAAATGAGTTACTTTGCTATGTACATATCTAACAATAAGTGGCCATTAGATTCAAGTACTTCTACAATGATAATTCATCTACATTATAAAATACACCCACCTTCTGTTAGATATTATAGGGACTCTCCATCCTTTGATTTGACTGAGCTCTGTGTCAGATACATCAATCTGGAGTGGCAGGCGTGGGACCCAGATGGTAATCTGCAGTGGTGCACTCAGGTACTGGTATGTGAAGTTCACCATTACGTCAACCTTGCCTTTCATTTCCTTCCCATTTACAAAAACATAGTCACATCTCTCAGAAACCTGAAGAAAGGAATGATCATATGAGCAATGGCAATAATAAGCACTTGGATGAATTATTGAAGGACTAGAGATCCATAAATATCTACTGTATGTATTGATTTTACAATATATAGCTGTGCTTTTTGTCTCCTTTCAATGGCTATTGTAAGGGCAATAATTTCTAACCAACATATATAAATGTATAGAGACTCCTGGGCATTTTTATCAAGGCAAAAAAGTCAAGTAAATCTGAAGCAAAGTAACTGAACCATATTTATTGTAGAAAACACACCGAGACCAAAGCTTTTTTTCATAAATCGTTTCTCCTGATTTCCTAAAATGTTCAGTTTAAAAATATATGATTAGAAGACCTTTATCCAGAGATAACATTATTACAGTCCCAAGTGGTGAATTTACTAATTTTTGGTACAGTCGCTGAGGCTGATGTACTTAAAAGAATTGAGACAATTGTGGAACAAACTAGCTGCACCAAATACAGATTCCTTTTAATTTAAATAGGGCTTTTATCCCCTTAACCCTCTGAGTGCCAGAGGGGTATGCAACACATTGCTTCACAATGCTCTGCATACCCATCTGGCACTCAAAGGGTTAAATGCTAAGGAGGACTCCAACACATTACCAAGACTTATCTAACATTCAATTAGTCAAAAGTTCCATTCAAATCATTGGAAGTTTGGGATTTTTAAAATTTTTCCCCTATTGTGCAATTGTTTTTATCGGTAAATGCTCCATATCTGCACAGAGGTGTAACTAGAAGCCTCCGGGCCCTGGTACAATAAGTGCCACGGGCCCCCTCCCACCACATTGGCCCCCCTGACCATATTGACCCCCTCCTCAATGCCCCCATCTCCTACTTGGAGCTCCTGCGCGGTCCTCTTAGTTATGCAAAGCGCTGGGAGATGATGTCATCTCCCAGCGCTCTGCATTACTAGAGCACTGGCGGGAGATTGCAGGCGCAATGATTTGTACACACTCTAATATTCTATATACTCTCAATAATTTGTATGTATTCTAATACTCTATATACTCTCGATGAGTTGTATATGCTCTAATTCTCTCTATACTCTGAATTATTTGTATATACGCAAATACTATATATACTCTCAATGAGTTGTATATACTTTAATACTCTATATGCTCTCAAAGGTTTGTATATAAAATAATATTCTACGTACTCTCAATAATTTGTATATACTCTAACACTCTATACTCTCTCAATGAGTATATGCTCTAATACTCAATATACTCACAAAGATTAATGCATTCTTTAATATTCTAAATTATTTGTGTATATTCTAATAATCTATATACTCTACATGCACTGTCTACAGTGAGGGAAAAAATTATTTGATCCCCTGCTGATTTTGTACAATTTTGTAAGAAATAATCAGTCTATAATTTTAATGGTAGGTTTATTTGAACAGTGAGAGACAGAATAACAACCAATCAAGAAAAATGCATTTAAAAAAAAGTTATACATTGATTTGCATTTTACTGAGTGAAATAAGTATTTGACCCCTTTGCAAAACATGACTTAGTACTTGGTGGCAAAAACCTTGTTGGCAATCACAGAGGTCAGACGTTTCTTGCAGTTGGCCACCAGGTTTGCACACATCTCAGGAGGGATTTTGTCCCACTCCTCTTTGCAGATCCTCTCCAAGTCATTAAGGTTTCGAGGCTGACGTTTGGCAACTTGAACCTTCAGCTCCCTCCACAGATTTCCTATGGGATTAATGTCTGGAGACTGTGCTTCTTCTTGAGCCACTCCTTTGTTGCCTTGGCCATGTGTTTTGGGTCATTGTCATGCTGGAATACCCATTCACGACCCATTTTCAATGCCCTGGCTGAGGGAAGAAGGTTCTCACCCAAGATTTGACGGTACATGGCCCTGTCCATTTTCCCTTTGATGCGGCGAAGTTGTCCTGTCCCCTTAGCAGAAAAACACCCCCAAAGCATAATGTTTCCACCTCCATTTTTGACAGTGGGGATGGTGTTCTTGGGGTTATAGGCAGCATTACTCCTCCTCCAAACCCGGCGAGTTGAATTGATGCCAAAGATCTCGATTTTGGTCTAATCTGACCACAACACTTTCACCCAGTTCTCCTCTGAATCATTCAGATGTTTACTGGCAAACTTCAGATAGGTCTGTACATGTGCTTTACTGAGCAGGGGGACCTTGCGGGCGCTGCAGGATTTCACGGCGTAGTGTGTTACCAATCGTTTTCTTGGTGACTATATATCACAGTGCCTGTGATTCTTGTCACTCTTTCTTGTGGTTCGCTCTGATTTGCTGAGCCAGTTTGGCCCGCCCCTGGTGACCTTCTTATGCCTGGCCCAGACACCTGTCAGATGCCCTTTCGTGGTGTTTCTGAGCCAGTAGTGCTGTTGCTGTGTACCGAATCGGCTTGTCCTGACTATTCTCCAGTGTTCCTGTTTGTGTATGACCCGGCCTGACTGCGTACCACCTTTGGATCCTGACCCGGCTTGGCTGACGTTCCTGTTTGTGTATGTCCCGGCTTGTATGACTACCTCCTGCGTGCTCCGACCCGGCCCGGCTGACTTCCTGCTCCGAAGATCGACTTCCAGCCTGTTCCAGTGACCTGTGTTCCAGTTGTCGCCATCGCGACATTCTCATCTGCTGTTGCCAGTCACCGTGTGACTGCCTTGCCTGGTGTTGCCTATTATCTGTGCAGTGTACCGCTACCCTTGCAGAGCTGTGTGTGCCTCAGTGTGCCTCCCTCATCCTGCAGAGCCCCGTTGTTTTGCTAAAGCCTCGAGTAAACGTGCTTATTAACCCTAGCAGTGCTGCCTTGCTCTCACTCTCTCTATTCCCAGAACAGACCCTCTTTCTCTGTGCTACGTCTGCTGAGTTGGCCGCTCACCGTCGGCGACTCTATCCTTTCAGTTGCAGAGTAGTCATGTATTGTGGGCCGGTTGGGCGCCAAGGGCTCTCCCCTATTGTCGGTTACTGAGCGATATCCGTTAAGCAGAGTGGCGGCAAAGAGAAGGCTTCAGCGCTAGCAGATCCGGTATATACGCCCATGGGGGCTATTGGCTCTAGCACTTCAAATACCGGTATCCGGTTAAGTCTGAGGAGGCTTAGTAGCTCTTGCATTGCAGGCCGGTTTCCGTTACGCCCGTGGGGGCTATTCTCACTTGCACTCGCAGAAGCAGATCCAGTAGGTACGCCCGAGGGGGCTAGTTGGATCCTCGTTCTGCTTATTACTCGAACACTTTGGCTAGGCAGTCACGTCTCCAGTACCTGGTGAACTTTGTCTACCAGCGCATCCTTATAACACCCAGGGCGTGCCAAACCTCCACATCTGAGACTGACTGTTTATCAAGTTCTTAACCCTTTGGGGTGATATTCCATTCTATTCATAGTATTTGTACATGTCATCTTATTGTGCATTTACACTTGTAACCTATCAGTCTTCACTGTTTGTTTATTTTCAACCGCCACTAGAGGGCGAACATTTGCATTATTGTTACTCTAAATAAATTGTGTTTTATTTCACATACTGGTCTGAGTGTCCTAAAAACCGTTACACTATAGTCCCAGCTGCCTTGAGATCATTGACAAGATCCTCCCGTGTAGTTTTGGGCTGATTCCTCACCTTTCTCATGATCACTGAAACTCCACGAGGTGAGATCTTGCATGAAGCCCTAGACTGAGGGAGATTGACAGTTATTTTGTGTTTCTTCCATTTGCGACTATTTGCACCAACTATTGTCACATTCTTACCAAACTGCTTGGTGATGGTCTTGTAGCCCATTCCAGCCTTGTGTAGGTCTACAATCTTGTCCCTGACATCCTTGGACAGCTCTTTGGTCTTGGACATGGTGGAGAGTTTGGAATCTGATTAATTGATTGCTTCTGTGGACAGTTGTCTTTTATACAAGTAACAAGCTGAGATTAAAAGCACTCCCTTTAAGAGAGTGATCATAATCTCAGCTTGTTACCTGTATAAAAGACACCTGGGAGCCAGAAATCTTGCTGATTGATAGGGGGTCAAATACTTATTTCACTCAGGAAAATGCAAATCAGTGTATAACTTTTTTGAAATGTGTTTCAGAATTCTTTTGTTGTTATTCTGTCTCTCACTGTTCAAATAAACCTACCATTAAAATTATAGACTGATCATTTCTTTCTCAGTGGGCAAATGTACAAAATCAGCAGGGGAGCAAATAATTTTTTCCCTCACTGTATACTCTAATACTCTATATACTCCCAATTATTTGTATATACTCTAGTACTCTGTACTCTCAAGGATTTCTATATAGTCGAATACTGTATATACTCTCAATCATTTGAGTATTCTTATCACGGTGCTCGTGCTCTTTTTGCGACATTCTGTCAGTCTACACTCCTGCTCTACTCCAATTGGCTATACTGTGCTTGTCCCGCCCAGTATGGCCTTTAAATACTGGGTTCTGTCACCTCTCCGGTGCCCTTTCGTGGTGTTCCAGTACCAGCGCTTGTTCCTGATCTCAGTTGTTCTCAGTGTATCGACCCAGCCTGCCTGACTACTCTGCATCTCGTCTCCTGTCTGTGAACCGACCCGGACTGCCTGACCATTCTGCTTTTTCTGCTCCTGTGTACAGACCCTGCCTGGCTGACGTTCCTGTTCCGTGTACCGACCCGGCCTGGCTGATGTTCCTGTTCTGTGTACCGACCCGGCTTGGCTGACATTCCTGCTCCTGTGTACCGACCTGGCTTGGCTGATGTTCCTGCTCCTGTGCACCGACACGGCCTGGCTGACGTTCTTGCTCCCATGTACAGACTTGGATTGGTTGACGTTCCTGCTCCGGTTGCACCAGCCCGGCCTCTGGTTGAGGGTGGTGATCATTTCTCGCTGTCAGCGACAGCTGTGCAGTTTTGGTCTCGGTTGCCTCTGTGTCGCCCCGGCGACATTCCTATTGGCTTGTCATTCTAGATGCTCCCGGTTGGTTGCCACCTAAGGGCGAGTTGCTCAGTTGCTCATTCTGTTACTGTCACGGCAGTGCTCAGTTGCTCAGCCTCCATTACTGCCATGGCAGTCTCCAGTCGCCTAGTCTCCGTTACTGCTATGGCAGAGTGCAAGTGGCCTAGTCTACGTTTACTGTTACGGCAGAGTGCAAGTGGCCTAGTCTCCATTACTGCTATGGCAGAATGCCAGTGGCCTAGCCTCCATTTACTGCAACGGCAGAGTGCAAGTGGCTTAGTCTCTGTTTACTTCTATGGCAGAGTACAAGTTGCCTGGTTTCCGTTACTGCTACGGCAGTGTCCACATCTCTCAGTTTCCGTTACTGCTATGGCAGTGATCACGTGGCCTAGTCTCCGTTATTGCTCCGGCAGTGCTCTATGTTGCTCAGCCTCCGTTACTGCTCAGGCATTTCACCATTGTCTGCTAACCTATCACTGGGCGTTACTCTTATCAAAGCTCTCTATCCTAGGTGAGCTTCTTAACAGGCCTTACCTCACATGGGACTGTTTACACTTGCTGAAGGCCATTAACCCATGCAGTACCGATACACTGGGACTCTTTCAAGTTCTGCCTGACCTGTGTCAGTATATCGTGTTATGGACTCTATATCGGACCTGTGTGGGCATATGTAAATGTAACCTGTCTTGTGTCTGTATTATACTGAGTATATACTACAGGACCTGTGAGGGTTATTGCATTTCTAATTGCTTTAATAAAACTGTGTTTTATCGAAACCTACTGTCAGGGCCGGCGCCACCTATAGGCGAGGTAGGCTCCGGCCTAGGGTGCACAAGTACTGGGAGCGTGGGCATGCAGCGGAGAAGAGGTGCGCCCGCACCCACCACACTGGAACGCAACACAGTCAGGTCAGGTCTGTGTTACTACTTTGCTCCCTCATCGCGGTCGCTCTTTAGTAATGCAGAGTGCGCTGGGAGTCTTGATCTCATGGCACGCTCTGCATTACTGAAGAGAAGACAGTGCGGGAGCTACAGGTATGTGATGGGGGGCAAGTTGGAGCTGAGGGGGCATAGTGGAGCTGCTGGGTGCAAGTTGGAGCAGATGGGGGGCAAAGTGAAGCTGATAGGGGCATGTTGGAGCTGGGGGGGCATAGTGGAGTGGATGGGGGGCAAGTTGGAGCAGATGGGGGGCAAGTTAGAGCAGATGGGGCAAGGTGGAGCTGAGGGGGCAAGGTGGAGCTGGTGGGGGCAAGTTGGAGCTGATGGGGGGCAAAGTGGAGCTGATGGGGGCAAGTTGGAGTTGATGGGGCAAAGTGGAGCTAGTGGGGGGCAAGCTGGAGCTGGTGGGGCAAAGTGGAGCTGATGGGGGCAAGTTGGAGTTGATGGGGCAAAGTGGAGGTAGTGGGGGTCAAGTTGGAACTGGTGGGGCAAAGTGGAGCTGGTGGGGGCAAGTTGGAGCTGATAGGGGGCAAAGTGGGGCAAGAAAAGAGGTGGGGTATAAGTAGGAGGGGTATAAAGGGGTGGGACACAAGGGGCGGAGCCAAGGGGCAGCAAAAGTAGGTTTTGCCTAGGGTGGCAAAAATCCTTGCACCGGCCTTGCCTACTGTGTCTGTGTGTCAAACAAACCGTTACAATTCTCTAATACTCTATACTCTCGTTGATTTGTATATACTCTAATCATCTATATAGTCTCAATGATTTGTATATACTCTAATACTCTATATAGTAACGTAGTAAATTAGGTTGAATAAAGACACAAGTTCAACCTTTGCCTCATACCCCAGTGACTGAGAATTTTATAGCTTTCCTGCTACCAAATAAGTTAGTCTTTATCAGACCTGTCAAGGTTTTGCTGAGCAGCTCTATTCTGCCTATTGATTCTGAGCTCATCTAGTGTTCTGCTATCCACTGCTGCTATCTTTTGAGCTTCTGGCTCAGGCTGATCAGCTGACCTCTCTGATTGCTCATTTGACTGCTATGAGCAAACCCTCCCAGGGTATTTAAAGCAGACTGGCTCACTTCTGCATTGTCCTTGTGTTTGCTGACCTGTTGCTGTTGGTTGCTGTGGATTTTCCTGCGCTCCTATTTGCAGTGTTACAGACCCTTGGCTTGTTCTAGACTTCGCTGACTTCTGTGCTTCTGACCCTTGGCTTGTTCCTGACATCGCGGACTTCTGTGCTTCTAACTCCAGCTTGGCTGAATACCTGTCCTGGTTCCTGACCCTGGCTTGTCTATTGATTTATGCTCCCGGATCACGATTCTGTTTATTTCTTTCTTTAATAAAGGTGTTTTGCATTTTTACCTTTTTATGTCCTGACTGGTTCCTGGTCCATAGCAAGAGTAAATATAGGGGTTTTGCCAACACTGCACCGAGTTCCTTAAGAACCCTTGGATGTATACCATCAGGACCCGGTAGTTTGTCAGTCTTAATTTTGTTCAATCTACCCATAACATCTTCTTGAGTTAACTCAATATCTGATAATTGTATTGTTATATTAGTTACTTGTTGAGGCTCTTCTACCATTCCTTGCTCCCTTGTATATACTGATGTAAAGAAAGTGTTTAGAACATCGACCTTTTCCCTATCCTCACTAATCAACTCACCCATCTCATTTTTGAAAGGTCTAATGCACTCCCGTTTAAGTTTTATGCCTTTTTTGGATTACTCTTACTCTTCCTTGCAATTCGAGTTTCATTCCCCAATTGCCTTTTTGCAATCTTTGTTGCACTCCCTGTATTTTAAGAAAAAATGTTTAGTTCCTTTGGGCTTAAATAGTTTAAATGCTTTTTTTCCTTGCCATTTCCTTCTTTACATGTGCAGTTAACCACACTGGCTGACTTACTTCTTTTGCATTTGTTCCCCATTGGTATATACTGTTGGGTACATTTTCGCAAATTATATAATAATTTGCTAAATTGTTTGTCAGAAGCCGTCACGCTCAGTAGAGACTGCTGCACGTGCTGCAGTCATGCACACTACAGATTACCCGCGCCGCAGCTGATAATGGAGCGGGGCTCCGAATTCAGATTGTAGTCCTCAACTACGGTCTGAATTCTGAACTCCCTGCTCTGTATCAGCCGCTGTGCAGGCAGTCTCTACTGTGCATGACTGCACTGCGGCTGTTGCTGGGTGGCACTGTGGCCCGTGTACACGGGCTCTTCAACTAGTTGCCTATAAAGCACTAAATAGAAAAATAGTCTATTATAAATAATATTGTTTATCGATATAAGGGTTTTTTTTTTATATTTTAGCTTACATAAAGTAGAGAAAAAAGCATTGACTTTTTATTGACTGATAGTTAATTATTAAACAGCATAATTATTAAACAACATATTACTTATGAAGGGGATATTACAATATAAAGTCTAATTGTATTGCTTTAATAGCAACCTCCCCTCTCCAAAATAAAAGACAAAAACATAAACAATCCTTCTAAAGTAAGGGCTTTCATCCTTTGAATGTGAGGTTTATGCCCACCACAGTGCAAATCAATGCACTGGACTCTTCTGGTACTTACAGGAGAGCTAAACCTCCTAACAATACCAATGAATTTTGCTCTTTTGACATTGTTCAAGAGGCAACATCGTCAATCAGTCCTGGAGGTCAAGTCAGTGGAAACAGACATAACAGTTGCAAGCAGGACCACAGGACCTCAAATTCTTCTCAATGCACATTGTGATCTTAAGCCTTTATGCACTACAGTGGAGTACACTGAGGTACTTTGCAATGTGTTGCACACCTATGGTCTCTAAAGGGTTAAGTAATACATGCCTTCCAAGTTTACCTCTTTAGGGGGAATAGTCCCTCTTTGGAGATCTAAACCCCTCTTTTTTGTAGATCAGATTGTGTGGTTTGCATATACATGTATCACATTACCCCACAGCTAAAAAAAACTCATATTAATGTATGCATAAACTTCAGTATATCCTATATAATAAAAGGCCAGAAAGTTTGTCACGATGCAGTCATGCTCATTAGAGACTGCTCGCTTCGGCCAGTCATGATTGCATCGCGTGAGTGAGGTGGAGCAGTGAGGTAACGGCAGTACGCAGAGCAGGGCCGGGTAATGTTAACCCTTTGAGTGCAATGCAATGTGTACCCCTCTGGAGCTCAACGGGTTAAGAGGCCGGTCCTGCTCTACGTACTGCCGTTACCTTACTGCTCCATGGCCCGTGCACACAGGCTTTTACACTAGTGTGTTTATAAATTAGTGCATGGAAATAAAATCCTATAGTCTTTCTATAAATCATTTATTCAGTTACACAAAGGGGTGTCAAAAGGCCATGGAATAACCTAAAAATTATCAGCAATGCCCCATCCACCAGCAACGTCCCCATCAACCTAAAACACAAGTTTTCCTTTTTGGTCACTTGAAATGTAGGGAGTTATGGTAATCTCATATACTCTGCCTGCTCCAATTTGAGAAACTGCCTGCAACTGTGATGTCTGCCTCCATGCACCTGACATTCAGCACTGATTGAAGGGGTTATCTCTTGAACAAAGGCAGGGTAAAAAATTTAAAGTGCCGATATAATTTAATGGCCATATTAAGGTAAATGCTGATTAGCATTAGGGGGTTACGAGGTGTTAGTTTTTCATTAAAGATTTAACCCTTTGAGTGCCAGGAGGTCTGCAATGCATTGCCTAACCCTCTGACACTCAAAGGGTTAATATTAGAATGTCAATTCCAATCCTTCCAGAGTTAGCGGTCTGTTTTTGAGGAGTGTCTTTTCTATCCTGAATATAATTTATGGGGTTCTTGGTATATTATGCAAACAGAGACTCTTTCAGTTCTTCACTTCTGAATTTATAATAAGATCCAGTTTTCAGCAGAGCAGGAAACCAGCATTAGTTAAAAGGGACAGGCAATCAACACAACTTTCTGACAAGAGCTTCACCACCAGAGCAAAATACCGCCGTGAGATATGTACGTATATATATATATATTTTTTTTCCCTTGGGAATGTGACCACAGTTCTTACCCAGGGGATACATCATAGTTCAAACCAGCATGTCATTTATCATGTTGCATATGCAAGGCAAATTTATCTTTATAAAGAACTATACAGTATGCTGATATAATTTTGCTCTACTCCTTTAAAAAGGAACATTGTTACTGCATGAAAAAGAGGAAAAGAAGTTAGGTGCTCCTAATGTATTACCGTCAATGTAGGACAAACACCAGCACCAACACCCTTCTGAGGAATACTACACACATAATCAGTTGATTCTTTAGAATGACCCAATATGCAGTATCAGCCTCCTTGGTGAACTCCTCTCAAAATTCCCAGTATGAAGCCCAAATATGTAAAAGCAAATAGAAAAAAAGATAGAGGGCATTAAATGGTGTTGTATCTCACAACATAAATGAATAAAATATAGATTGCACTCATGTTTTCCAAAGGTTGGCGGAAGCATATACCACACAATGACTGTATTAAGTTGCGGAGATCATGACCTTGTATCTGACTGAGGAAACCAACTCAAATGACACTGCTTCTCTCAAGAGTGTTATTTATTTGATATTTATTAAAGTATCAATTAAAAACAAGTATACAATTGAAACTGCCTAGTCAAAATGTTTTGCAGCATTCAAGACAATTGCCAGCATTGTAATAGAAAGACAAGGTTATGATCTCTGCAAGCTAATACAGTAAGTGTGTGTTCTATGCCTCCACTGACCTTTGGAAAAAATGAATGAAATCTATAATATTTTAGTCATGTATATTGTGAGATAATACACCATTTGGTGCCCTCGCTCTTTTTTTTTGCTTTTATATATTGTAACTGTATAAGTTCACTGAATCTGTTTTACTTTATTTACAATGCATTAGAGTGTGGTGGGATCAAATTCAGCAGACAAATTATACCAAGTGGGGATTGGAAATCTGAGGCCCTCGACATAAGGGCTACAATTGCAATCATCTCAGACTAGCTGTAGAGTGGCTGGAGATTATGGGAATCGTATACCTCAAATGCTGGAGGGCCTCAGGTTGCCCGAACCTGCTTCAAAGGGACTGAAGTGAGGTGTTTTGCTTCATAAAATATAGTCACTATATATTACAGAAATGTTATAGTCGTTACAAATTTGATTTGCTTCAACTGAAAATTTAGAATGCAACCCAAAAAACAGTAATGTATACTACTGATTGTCATATTTTTAATGGGAAAATGCAGCTCGGCTGTACACATTGATAAGAGATGCTCAGATGAACTGTTGAAAGTACCAGCTGTCTTAAGGACTCATAAGCTTCTTGCAGTGTAACATACATAGTAATATGAGGCTGAAAAAAGACACGCGTCCATCAAGTCCAGCCCATGCCAAAAACAACCCTGTTGATCAAAAGGAAGGCAAAAAAGCCCTCTGGAGCCATTTCCAATCTAGCCCCAAGTGGAGTGGGGGGGAGTGACAATTAACCATGATGGTGTGGCTGTTACCTAGTGTCTACTGATGATGACAATTAGTGTAAAGAGACCATTTTAATGTTGGAAACTTATTAAATATTCATTCTGCAGTACTGAGCAGGTACAATGCAATCCTGTGATCTGTGCATTTCATTAGTGTCCTGCATTAAAATGGTGATCTTTAAATGGTTCCTAAAATACATGGTATAAAGTTTGAAAGTCTAACTGATTTCTTCATTTGCGAAACCCATTCCATCTATATAGAAATATGATGGTAGAGTAAAAACATTGGGTGGATGGAAGGCATTCATTTTACTTAAATTGCGCTTATTTTTAAGAAAAGGTTAGGTAGTGTTTTTGCAATAATGCTTTGTAGCATAAATATAATTTTTCCCTCTCTGTGAGTCTCCTTCAATGTTGTATTCAAAGTATGTATCAATAAATGTTACACTTTCATTTTGACATCTAACCTCACGGTCATGCCTGTGGTCTGCCAAAACATTGATTCTAATGTGTCCCTTGGAGCTGTTTTTGGCATCATGCACATTGCATGTTAGTTGGGAGTCTAAAGGTGGCAGTGGAGGACTTTTTGGGAGATAAAAGGCTCAGAATCAGTGGTATGCTGAGCCCCTTCTTCCTTTACGTGCAATCTTTTTGTATAACATTTTAAACATAATTTGTCAGTAATGGGAATGTGCAAAATGTTAGTGCAGTGCATGATCTTTGCTTACAGATTATTTTGTTAACCCTTTGAGTGCCAGAGTGGTGCGGAATGCATTGCAAAGCAATGCATTCCGTACCACTCTGGCACTCAAAGGGTTAAATGTGTGTGTCTGCATCTGTGGTAATGCACAGACACATTAACCCTTTGAGTGCCAGAGGGGTGCGGAACGCACTGCAAAGCAATGTGTTCCATACCCCACTGGCACTCAAAGGGTTAATACATGCTGACGCACACCTAATTCAGTGTACAACTTCTATGTGAACAAGCCCTTAATAGCACCCCTACAGGAAAAAAAAAGAATTTGTATGCAGATTACTTATACACAGAGTGAGCACATAGAGAAGCTGATCTACTAAACAGAACTGCTGCAAGTTTGGAGCAAAACAACAACACCATAGGGAAGAAATAACATTACATATTTATTTAAATGTATTGTTTAACCCCCTTGAATGCTAGTTAGGTCTGAAATGTGTTGCAGAGTGATAACTTGAAAACCTCTCTAGCATTCAAGGAGTTGAAAAGCTTAAATTAAATCAATGGACATTTGTATGTATTTGCTATGGTGCTTTTGGTTTGCTACAGCCTCATTGTGCACACATTGGTGCAGAGGAACGTATTCCCAAGAACTCACAATGTACACCCCTTGATGTATATGGCGCAAGGTGTTGGTTTTCATTGGAAGTTATGTACTTAGGCATTAGGCAGCTCTTTGCACATTTTTTAGTGCAAAATGCTATTTTTTCCAAGATAGGGCTGCAGACAACCATATCCCAAACCATATGTTTGGGATATAACTATGATTAAGCTCTGTATATAGCGCAAAATGTGTAAGACCAACTCCTTGGGGTCTTGTTGCACCTCCCTAGTAGTCTTTGTTGCCAATTTTTTATTGAAGAATAAAGTTTTGATTTTATCAAGTCTTCAGCCTTTGGAACAGTGTTTGCTTGAGTGCCTCCACGGTCTTCTATATCCCAAACCATTCAATGATTAAAGGGATAGTAATACTTAAAATGTAAAAAAAAATATGCTGTAGGGTTTATCCCCCTGAGTAAAACCCACTGCTGAAAGGTGTTTCATTCAAAAGTTATTAATTTTCAAAGTTGAATTTTTTAGGTGCAATATCACAGTGGCCTGAAATTGTACAGTGGCACTGTTGCTACACCATCCTATGGAGATTTATGGTCCCGGGATCAGAGCAGTCCATAGGATCGTGTAGCAACAGCGCCACTGTATAATTTCAGGCCACTGTGATATTGCACCTAAAAAATTCAACTTTGAAAATTAATAACTTTTGAATGAAACACATTTCAGCAGTGGGAGTAGTCTTGTTTTACTCAGGGGGATAAACCCTACAACATATTTTTTTTTTACATTTTAAGTATTACTATCCCTTTAAGCTCTGTATATAGCGCAAAACGTGTAAGACCAACTCCTTGGGGTCTTGTTGCACCTCCCTAGTAGTCTTTGTTGCCAATTTTTTATTGAAGAATAAAGTTTTGATTTTATCAAGTCTTCAGCCTTTGGAACAGTGTTTGCTTGAGTGCCTCCACGGTCTTCTATATCCCAAACCAGTCAATGATTAAGCGCTGAGTGCAATTTGCTGGTAGCCATGTAACACAGTTTGTTTGATCCGCTTTTTTTTTTATCAAGATCAATAAAGACTTAATTTTATTTTATAACTTCTTCTCTGAATGTGGCTATTTGTACCTTCACCATGTCTAATTACATAATACTCTGAGTAAATGGTGTGGTGTACTGATTAAGGTACTGTTCTATAAACAATGATGTGAGAATGAATTCCTACATTTACTCTAGATGTCTATGCTAAACTACAAATACTTTTCCTTCTGTTGTAGATATATCAGAGGGATTGCTGAAAGATTGCTTCTGGGGTATATTTTCAACTGAGATGGAACATGCGTGTAATTAATATATTAATTACAACTTGGATACAACTTGAATAAAGCATTGTGAATGAAAAAATATAGATTTCCTATGCAATAGTGTGTTGGTTTTTTTTACGTTTTTAAAAACATCAATGTATTAAATATCTAACAGTACAGCAATTAGTTGGCACTATATAAATAAAGAATAATATTAATAATAATACAAGAAAAAATATGGAAACAGCAGCAGATTTAAATATGTGCACTGGTATAGAAACTGGCAAAAATGCTGCTTAGGTTTTAAATGTGACATTTTAAACATAAAAAATAAACTATCCGAATTTTATCAACTGATAAATGCAAAAGTCAGACTGATACCAGTTTTAATAAAATTGTACAGTCAATGTTTGTTCTGCTGCTGAGGAAATGTAATGGTTCAATTTAAAAAAGAAACAAACCGAACTCTTATCTGTGAGAGAGGGAATACGTATAACAATTCACCAATTCCTCTGGGACACTGTCCAGCCTCAGCGTGGAAGGAAAGTTCTCGATAAACACAAATGTAATGAGAAGGCAGGACAGAAGGAAATTATTCCAACCCTGTCACAAAACTTTGATAGTATCTAATTTCTATTACATATAACACATCAAGACTACAGGCAAACCTTTCTATTGAGCTGAATATTAATGTTTGAACTAAATACAAAGAATATACTTTTTATATAGATATTCTTTTCCTTAAAGGACTGATATGCTAAGCAAAAAATAATCAAGAGTGTGTAATGAAGCATTTTGTCTCTTTCAGAAAAATAAAATATTGTCCTGTCTCTTCACTTACAAAATGACTCTTGAATGTGCCTTTATTTTAACCAAGAAGCCACTGAAAAGTACTAACGTACATAAAATGCCCTGTCTCAAATATTGTATCCTCCGTCTACTTAACCTTCCCATACTGTATGAGCTATAATCCTTAATGAATGATACTGTCACACTCATCAAATGCGCATATTATTTTCTTAATATTGTGCATGAAGTAAACTTAAAATTATTGCTCTAATAGACAAATCCATTAAAAAAAACATCTCATATGTCAGCTCTGATCTTATAGCTTTCTACGATATACACATTACCTTTACCACATCTTCTTAATTTGCACTTACAGAACTTGTATTAAACTCGATTGATGTAATGCCACACCTTATTCTACAAAACTCTCCAAAGGTCTCCCAAATAGCAGATATTCTTCTAATCTCACCTCTTCAAGAAGCATTTCCTATATAGGATCCCTGGTCCTCAAGAATTGCTAACAATGCATGTTTTCAGGATATCCCAGCAGGTGTACCAGTGGACTAATTACTGACTAAGCCACTTTATTTGGTCTACCTGTGTTCACACAGGGATAAACTGAAAACGTGCACTGTTTCTAGCTCTTGAGAACCAGGGTTGGCTATCCCTACTATAAGCAGAAGGGACTGATGTCAGGAAAAGAGGAAGACGGAGGATAATTAAACTCTAATCTCTCTGTAGAGGCAATGACTGAAATTATTTACATACTTAGGAGACGAAACACCTCATAACAGTTACCACAAACATACTTATCTTGGCCAGAAATACTAATGGCCCCTATGGATTTTGCCTTTGTGCTATTGTTGAAGAGATAACATCTTCAGTTAGTCTAGGATGTCAAGTCCACGGATGAGGACTTGACAATGGCTGGAATTCTTTTTTTAAACTGAAGAAGGCAGACTGCATAAACCTACTTAAAGGGATAGTAATACTTCATTTTAACTTTATTTTATTTTGTAGGCATTAAAAAAACATGAAGAACGATATAAGTCTTATCTCTGAAACCTTTATGGTTTAAGAGATATTCACAAACAAAGTATCCCCCCCCTGTTCAACCAGATCAGAAGGGAGATGCCCAGGTAGACTGCAGAGAGGGACAATCTTCAATTAAGATAAGGGAAAAAGCTGAAAAACTTGTCAGGGGGGGGAAGGGCTTTCATTGTTTTCATACAAAGAAAATTGTCCCCTTCTGTTATCTGTACTGTCATACAACCAGACTGACATCTGAGAAGAGATGGCTTACACTAGGTAAAAGGGGCGGGGAGGGGAACTTTGCTTGTGAATATCTCATAAACCATAAAGGTTTGAGGGATAAGACTTATATCATTCTTCATGTTTTTTTAATGCCTACAAAATAAAATAAAGTTAAAACGACATATTACTATCCCTTTAAGCTGTAAAGGACTAGAGGTATGTGCAAATCATTGCCAAACAATGCACTGCATGCCCTTCTGATCCTGAAAGAGATACTATTACCATGCACAGTGGGTTTCTGTCCTGTGGTCCTGCTAGCATTTGTCATGTCTACTTTCATGGATACAACATGCAGGACAGATGGAAGATTTGCTCTCTTGAACTAATGTACAAGGGACAAATTTACAGGGATCATTAAGATTTTTAGGGCATAGCAAATTAAGTGTGAGGGTTATTATTATGAGTTGTTACTTCTCCTTTAACCTCTTGAATGTTAAAGATGTCTCCAAAGTTTTTCCTTCACAATATGTTGAAGACATCTTAACAGCCAAAGGATTAAATGTCAAATAAGATTCAAATGAAGTTTCAATCAACTATTATTAACATTTTAAATGTACCTGAAATTATGACTGGAGGACCCCAAATATTATGAAAAATGTAGGACTTTCCTTTCCTCTCCTTCTGATCTGGGTGAAAAGCAGCCACATTTGTATGCTGTGCATAAAGAGCAGGCTCCCTTTCCTTGAATGTAGAATTAAATTGGTTATGTTCTGGACAGACAGGACTGTTGGGAGCATGATCTGAGGACCTCTGAAACAGGAGGCCCCTGGGCAATGCAGGGTAAACCAATGGATAAAATGTCCCTGATCTGAATGCTGGGGTGCCAATAACCGGACTAAAATATTTACTCTACATTGTAGCATGTACCAATAACAATTACCATGGACTTGTATCAAAGTTAGGTTATAACCCTTTCTGTGACAAAGAAGTAATGCATTGCATAGCAATGCATTAGATACCTCTGTGGCACACAAAGGTTTAATGCTTTATTACAAGAGAAACAATGCAAGATAAAATGACACTGTGTGAGATTTTTCACTAGGGGTGGGCGAAAAGTCAGCAAAATTTCCTACATGACTTTTCTCAAAAAACCAAAGATTTTTTGCTTTTTTCTCAAACGTTTTCTCCATTTTGCTATTGAAAAAGTTTTCTCCTTTTTTGCCACTGCCAATCATTTTTGCCTATGTTTCCTATGACTGCAACATTTCCCATCATAATATTACTTCTTCTACGGGCTGAGGTGGAGAAGTAAATAGCTGAAAGACAAACTTTTAAGTCCTACAATAACATTTGCCTTGAAAATGTTGTTAGCAGGCTGTGCCTTTGTCCTCTGAACACAACATTAAAGGGATAGTAATGTCAGAAAAATGTATTAACTAAATGGTAGATACAATTAAAGGATAGTACTTGCACTTATTCCTTTCTCCCAAAAAGTTATGGTTTGAGAGGTATAGGAAAATAAAGTTCTCCGCTTCCTCCCATTTCTGCCTGATGAGCTGTAAAGCTGTCAGAAGCAGATTCTGGTTCCTGGACCAAACGGCGATTTTTCAGCAGCACCGACATAGCGTTAACTAAAAATAAATACTTCATCGGAACGGTCTACAACGTGTGCCTGGTTTGCAAGCACACGTTGTAGACCATTCCAATGAATTATTTATCTTTAGATATCGTTATATCGGTGCTGCTGAAGAGCCGCGTCTGGTCAAGCGACCAGAATCTGCTTCTGACAGCTTTACAGCTCGTCAAGCAGAAAGGGGAGGGAGAGGAGAACTTTATTTTCCTATATCTCTCAAACCATAACAGTACTCTCTTTTAATTGTATATACCATATAGTTAATACTTTTTTCTGATATTACTATCCCTTTAACTTCCTGCTTATGTAACATTGGCACAATCATCCTTAAAAAATAACTGAAGCTTAGGATATTCCAGCAGGGTGCAACACATAACATCTGTTCATTATAGCCTCTGTTTTCAACAAAAGAAAAGGACAGCATGTCAACCACCAACATTCTGGCAAGTTTACTTTATATAGGCATATTTTTGCTTCAAGTTTCGACTTCCTTCTAAGAACTTAGTAAGTGTGTAACTTTATTGATTTAATGATTGTGGAGGTGGTGGGAGTGGTATGTGTAGGCACTCTATGACTTGTTATCACCAAAAGCAAACTCAGAGTCATATTCTTCTGTAGCAGAAGCCATGGGTGTTATTCAGAATGAACAAACTGTTGGCAGTGGCACACTCTCTGATACATCACTTACATCACTACTTCTCTTTTCTGCCCAAGAGCCCTGGGTACTTTTTGGAGTGTTTCTACTGCTGCTAGTTGTGTCACCTGTGACATGTTCATAGTGTGTCTCCCAGTCATACCTGTCATTGTGCTTCAGGTGGGATCTCATTGAGGAGGTGTCTAGGTGTGAGCCTTCGTTCCCCCTGTTCACGTGCTTTTTGCACAAACAACATAGAGCAACATAATGAGCTTTTGTATCCTGAGTGAAGTATCTCCATACTGTGGAGTTCATAGACTGCGGGGTTCCTGAGGGGATGCTACAACTACTGGGGCTAGATGTTGATGCAATTTTACTACTACTACTGGGTGTCAAATGTGCAGCAGTTGCAGCAGCAGCAGAGACACTCATCATAGCTATGGTTTGTGGATGTTAAGCTGTGTTGTTGTTGCTGCTGGTTAATCAACACTAGTGTTTGTGGCTGAGCGGGGCTTGGACTTGGAAGAAGTGATGATGGCTGACAGGATGACTGTGTATTTTTGGGTATCTCAATACTGTGGACTTCACTGACTGCAGGGTTCCTGAGGGGCTGCTACTACTACTGGGGATAGATATTGATGCAATTCTACTGCTATAACTATAGGTGTCAAAGGTGCAGCACTTCCAGCAGCAACAGAGGCACTCATCATAGATAAGGTTGTGGTTGTTAATAACCTTTGGGTTGTTGCTGCTAGTTACTCAACACAAGTGTTTGTGACTGAGTGAGGCTTGGAGTGTTTGTGACTGAGTGAGGCTTGGACTTGGAAGCGGCAACAATGCTGATGATGACAGACAGGATGACAATGTATTTTAGGCAACTTGCACAGGATCAGAGTTTCCTGTGGTTTTCTCAAACAGCTTGTAGACAGTCACATTGCTCCTTTTCAGTGGTGGAAGACTGAGACTTTGCCTTTCAGCTAATGTTATGACTATGTCATCAACTCTCTCACTCTCAACTTCATCTGAATATGAAGAAGAGGAGAATGCTGGAGGGATATATTCTAAATCTACATCATCATCATCAGTCATCATTAGGTCATCCTTTGCATCACTCGTCACTTCTTGCCCACTACCCTTATATTCTTCTAAGCTTTTAGAGGTGTCAGATAATTTATTTTAATAGTTTTACTTTAACAAAGTTCACTACTACTTTGAGGACAGGTGTTTTGGTGCTTGTTTGTCTCACTGTCAGAGACAGTTGGTTCAGCTGCTACACCTTCCTCCCTTATACCATTCCCATCATCGACACTAGAATGTGACCTGTCATCTTCAGTGTTCATCTTATATGGTTTTTTATAGTACTGGAGCTGATGTTAGTGGAACTTAGTGGGACCTTGACAAACTGCATCCTCCCTGGGAGGAGAGGGAGCATCATTTATTTCACATGCTGTAGCAACCATTGCCGCAGTTAGTTTTTGAACTACCACTTTACTCTCACATCCCTGCACTGCTCCACCCTTCCCCCTCCCCCTGCCCCTTATGCATTTGCTGGACATTACTCAACTACTGTGTGTTTTTATCCTAAAGTACACAACACAACTGATGGAGTGTGATGTCTTGCCTTATCCCTCAACAAAATTCTCAATGTCATCTGCTCTCTATCAAGTCTGAAGAACTGGAGTAATTCACGAGCAAACCAACTGCACCATAGTCGTTAATAAAATGATCCTAATTGCCATTGAATTAAATTAAGCTTTTAGCCCCTTGAATGCAAGAAAAGTATCCAACATGTTGAGAAGTAATGCATCTGAGACCTCTCCAGCATTCAAGGGGTTAAAGGCCATATTTAGTTTAATGTAATTTTTTGTTAACCCCCTAAGGTACAGTTGGTTTACCCTAGAATTGATCAATTGTCTCATTATGTTTGGGTCTGTGCATAAGGTTCCATGATTTAAAGGGACAGCAACCTTCTGAAAGCCAGAGAGGTGTCAAACACAATATGTTGGATACCTATCTGGCACTCAAAGAGTAGGTCAGTTCAGGAAAACAACAAGATAGAAAAGATACGGACAGAGAGACCCATTCAATATTGTGTAATGCTGGCATCAAATTATTAACCCCTTAAAGAACAGCCTGCAGCCAGCAGTTAAGGGCTACAGAGCTTTATTTTTTTTGCTAAATGCATTTAGGGGTCCCCAAGGGGCAGGGCACCCAGTGGGAAACCCTGAATTCTATGATGTGCTATGACAGTCATGGGTCCTTAATGAAAGTTTACCTATGATGGTCATAGCACGTCATGGGTCCTTATTGAGTTAATCTAAAGGAAAAACAAAATAACTTTATTGGTAAACAAAATACCCTAGAACTTAAAACAATGTCAACCATTCATATTCTTTCTGAAATGGCTGTAAAACCCTTACTTATCTTGTGACAAAGGTGTCTATCAGCACTGCAGTGCTCAGTCTCCGTGTCTATCAACCATAAGAACACTAAGGCAATCACATATACATACATTTGTAACCTCTTGAGTGCCGAGGAAAATGTATGTATCTTTAAGAACACTACAATTCTTTTGATGTAACGAATAATCTCAGTTAATCATGTATTTCTATACACTATATCACTTATTTAATAAGAAATGCCTGAGTGATGGTCATAAAGATTGACTATGATATTGGTTGTTCACCAAATGAAATTTTTGTCACTTTTGCATATTGAAATCCTATATACAAGCATTCCTGATAACATTGGGATAGCAGCAACTTCTTATCTACAAGGGGCACACAGTACTCCAATCACAATAAATTAATTTTGGCCCTGTTAATATTCTTCCTCACACGCAAGTTCTTTGTTTTTGATGGCAAATGTTATAATCAGATAACAGGTACAGCGAACAGTAGTCCATATGCCCCATCATATGCAAATCTTTACTTAGGGTGGTGGTTGGACACACAAGTGTTTGCTGAAGAAAAGTAATCTCATGTTGAAAAAACTGGGGTTTGGTTCAGGTACATCGATGAAGTGATACTGATATAGTGATGGAAGAAGTGTTTGCAGCTTTTGTCAACAGGCTCTATATAAACAACTATAACCTGCTAGTCACTTCTGATATAAATAGAGATGAAATCTGTTTTGAATATCAACATAAAACGTAATGATGACAATTAATTAATAACTACTGCTTATTGGAAGAACATAGCTACCAATAGCATTCTCTAAACTCAGAGAGCCCATCCACCTCCACTTATTCAGGGTCATTCCATTGGGCAATAAATGTGGATTAGAAGATTATGTTTTTCAGTGGATGGATTTAAAAATCAATCTCATGAATTCAAGATCAGGTTTTTGCAGCGTGGGTGCAGCAGAAAATTTGCTATATGCTGATCACAATGTTACTGATAAAACCATTTATTAAAGCAGAACTACCACCAGACACAATCTTTAGCTTCACTAAGTCCCCATCTGGAGACTAGTAGCTTAGTAGCGCTAGTCGCCAGAATAATTACCTTATTTAATAGATTTCTGCTCTCTTCCATGGGTTATAGGCAGGACGGAGCGCGGACATCTTGCCATTGTGACATCCGCGCGTCTGCGCTATCAGTCCCAGCCAGAGCCAAATGGCTCCTAACAACTCCTCGTAGATCCGGCTGGGACTGACAGCACAGGCGCATGGACGTCACAATGGCAAGATGTCCGCGCTCTGTTCTGCCTGTCAGCCAGGGAAGAGAGAAGAAATCTATTAAATAAGGTAATTATTCTGGCGACTAGTGCTACTAAGCAGCTAGTCGACCAGATGGGGACTTAGTGAAGCTAAAGATTGTGTCGGGTGATAGTTCTGCTTTAAGCATAACAAAGATGCAACCAAAAAGGTATGTTTGATTGGTACCTACAACAGACAGAAGAAACACTGGCACAATTTACAACTGGATCCAGATTTAGTGGACATTCTTAATAATCAGTCATCCATCACATTCAGAAGAAATAATGATTTAAGGGATCATCTGGTCCACAGTCATTAACAAAGCGCTCCTAATGACACTTGGCTGAAATCAAAAATGGTTTGTAGATTTACCTGTAATGGGTGCAGTGCATGCCCCTATGTAACAAGAACCACTTCTTTTGTAAAGGCAGAAACCAACATACATAAGATATCAGGCAATTTCTTAATTTCAAAACCAGCACTATCATATATATGATGACATGCAGATGTAATAGGTTTTACATTGGTAAAACCAAACGTGAATTTAGAGTTTGTATACTGGAACATGTGTGTGATATACATAATAAGAGAGATACTGCTTTGGCGAGACATGTTGAAAACTGCAATAATTCAGATACCACATATATCAAATTCTGTGGTACACAAAAAATATATATTTGTCACCAGGTAAAGGAGATCTGGATAAAATGCTCCTAAAAAAAAAGGCAAATGGACTTTTAGACTAGAAGCCGTGGGTCTGTTAGGTTTGAATGAAGGCTTCACACATAAACCATATAATTCAGTAATAGTTTTTCAGTAATATGTTAATTTTGTCTGTAGAAATTCAATACCAGTACCATTTGTATCCTATGAAGTTGGCATCTAAGAGAACATGTATAGCAAAATAGGCATAAGGTCAATTTGCAGTAACTCATTAAATGATTTCCTTCCCATTAATAAATACAGCAATATTACATTAAACAATTGATATAACAACAGGTGATGTCAACATTTCATTGAGATAGATATGTGTATATATCAACCTATAAAAAGATTGCTACAATTTCCATATGGCTCCCGATATTCTTTCATAGCAGTACATTTATTTATCATTCTCACAATACTTGAATGGCAAATGCTGCAGGATTTGGATTTCAACTCATTTATATCTATAATTGCCAGTTAAACTGTGCATAGTGACTTTATTTTTTTCAGAATGTATTTGTTTTTCTTGTTGTTGCTAAAATAAATCTCTAAATAAGCTTTGGGCCTTGGTGACACGAAAAACATGTTTTTCTTACTCAAACATATGTCTAATCATTTGAATAGAGTTGTTACTGTAGTGAGGGATTATGGTACGAGGCAATAATATATTATACAATTAATATTACAAGAGGTGGTGTTAACAACTCATCGGTTGAGAATGATATATGTATATATCATTATACAAAAAGATAATTTCAGTTTCCATATGGCTCCCTATATTTTTTTATAGCAGAAAACCAAATATTTCAACTTTACACTTTAAAGTGTAGAAAACTAAAGAAAAAAAGAAACAAATAATAAAAATAAACAATATCCAAGCGGAACCAGTTATTCGAGCACAGTCTCCAAAAACCATGCATAAGTCCTATCCGAGTAAAACATGAGCAAATAAAAAACATATTTAGCATATTTGTGCAACAGTATAAAAAATAATAACAAGAGCTGTCATATTCCGATGATCGGTCCTATATTAACCTCAAGGTTGCAGGATCGTGCATTGTATAGGACATACATAATCAATAAAATATGGAAGATAATAATGCATAAGCCAGAAAAACAAAAATGCATTTAAGTGTCCATTTTCTAAAGAAAATTCACATATGATTTTTGGGCGATAGTCACATAATAAAATCATGTTTCTCTTACTCACAAATTTGCCTATTTGTATGAATGGGCCCTTCACTGTAGTGATGGTTTATGGCATGGTTCGTTCTGATGTCATGTTACCATAGTTCTTGAATTTGCACATTATCACAGTTACGAAGATTCCCTCCTTAACACATCTTTGGGCTTCGGTAGCCAAATCAGTATCCAATTGGACCACAAGGCAGGTGATTCAAAGTAGCCAGTAAAAAATGAGCAACCGGTATGAAAGGAGGATTTTTTGTTTGAGTCACTTCCATATAATGTCCCCAAAGACGTAATCTTAGTGAGAAGAAATGCGTAAGGCATATGGGTCTTTTCTATCACATTGGCAGTGCCATTAAAGTATCTTTGTGAGAATGATTTGGGCTCCACACTGAAGTGGTACTACCATCGCCCAATCAATGCAAATAGAGCCCTATATAGCTCTACATTTAGGTTTGAATTCAGGAGCCAGGGGACCGGTAGGGAAAGGCTTGCTTGTTTCTTCCATTTGTGATACCAGTGCTTTTTTATCTGTACAACGCTCAGCTTTTCTGGATGATGCCAGTAGAGTTAATGTCTCTAGAGGTATATTTCTGGGTTTTGCATTATGTGGGCTTATTATTCTCAAATTATGCGAACAGAGCCTTGCTCATCATTACACCTCCCAAGTAACATACTCATGTTTGTAGTAAACTAGCACATATGGGATGGTTCTTAGTCTGATCCGCAGCATGCGGTGTTGATAGACCCCTTTGTCACCAAATAAATGAGGGTTTTACAACAATTTCAGAAAGAATAAAAATGGTTGCCATTGTTTTAAGAACTAGGGTATTTGGATTACCAATAAAGTTATTTTTTTCCTTTAGATTAATAATTTAATTCAGCATTGCACAGTATTGAGTGGGTCTTTCTGGACTGTATGTCTGCATCTTTTCTATCTTCTTGTTTTCTTGAACTGACTTCCAGTTATTTATACGACCTTTGATACGTCTTATTTCTATTCCCATTCATTATTTTTGCACGCAATGGATTACTATGGAAAAAACTATATATTACAGGGTTAATCCTGCTGAGTAAAATAGGGGTACTCCCACTGCAGAGAGATGTATTAGTAAAAAGAGATTGCAGGTAAAACTTGCTCTTTTTGGATGCCTATCGTCAGAAATTTTATGGTGCCACTGTTGTTGCACCATCCAATGGACAGCTCTGGTCAGCTGCCCATAAACCTCCATAGGATACTGTAGCAACAGCACCAAAGTAAAATTTCAGGCTATGATGGAACTGTACTTTAAAAATGTAAGTTTGAGCTGCAATAACTTTTACATAAACATCTCTCAGCAGTGGGAGTACCACTGTTTTAGCATGCAGTGTATATTTTGCTACTTCTTTAACTGGGCCTTATGTTCCAAAGCAAAGGGATTCTGAAACAAAGCATTAGCACCATAAGGGAGACAATACAAATCCCCATTGATTTAACGTTTCAATGAGGCCTTTAACCTCTTGAATGCAAAAGATGTATAGGGGACCTCTCTAGCATTCAAAGCGTTAACCCCCCCCCCCATTTAAATCAATAGGAATGTGTATTTCTCTTCTGTTGTTCAACTTTTTTGTCCTTAACCCTTTGATTGCCAGAGGAGTATGCAAAGCATTGCTCTGCATACCCCATGCCACTCAAAGGGTTAATTCCTCCACTTTAGCATAAGACGCTAAATGGTTTGTTATATTAACCCTTTGTGTGCCAGAGGGGCTTTGAACACCCCTCTGCCACTCAAAGGGTTAAAAGAGTCATAATGAACAACTGCCTGAGCATACGCCTCCCACTGAAAACCTGAATGCGAGGATTTTAAGCAAAGATGAATTACAAAAACATAAGCAAAGATTATTTGGTTCACACATTCCTCATACATTTTTCAGAAGTACAAAGCACAACCAGTATTTTACGCAGGGATGGACACAAATTGCTCTAGATTAGCTTTAGCTTCTCCTCTGTCTGTTCCTTGGAATCGATTGTCCATTAATGTATTTCTCTGTTTTTTATGAAGCCTTAAATCTGTTTTAGAAAGGCTTCTAGAAGGAGGGACAATACCATAAAACAGACAAATTGGCATATTTGAAAACCCTTGTACTTCTCTTGGCTGTAGTTTTCATTAAACATTAAAGACGAAAAGAAATGAAAAAACAAAACCCGGCAGAATAGAAAAAGCTTCCCAAAGTTATTGGTTAAAAAACAAACTTCCAATTTATTTTATGGATGATTTTAACAAACAAGCCAATTACTAATACAGAGTGAGAAGCAGTCATGTGAGCCCTGGTGGATATGACTCCCAATTTTATCTGAAAAACAAATTGTCCTATGCCTCCCTACATTTCAGTGGCCAAAGAGGGACACTTTTGTTTTAGGTGATGTTGTTGGGGAGTGGCTGGAGGAGGAGCAATAATGAGAATTTTTAGTTTATTTTATGATCTACTTATACCTTTTTGTTTAACTGAATAAACTATTTAGAGCAAGACTAAAATATTTTATTTACACATACTAATTTATAAACACATACGCTTATATAAACACCACCCTGTCTGATCTCTTAAAAAATAGGGACACCATGACAGGAAAAAGAGACATGGGGATCTGAGTCTCAAAGAGGAACTGTAGCTCCTAAACAAGGACCCTTGGGAGGTATGTTGTCCACCACAGAATTGTTTAGAAAATTATAAGAATTGTAAGGTTTACAGCATAAGAGTAATTAAATGGCAAAATTATTTTGTTAAAGATAACAATAAAGTTGTCTCTCAAGCACGCTACATCAGGGAATTCAAAGTTAAAGCAAAAATCACTTAATTTGTAATGTTATTGAAGTCATTAATTATGTGCAGAGCTAATGTTCATGAACTGTTAACCTTACAATTCCCATCATTTGTATGAGTGAGAAATGTATCACTGGTTTTAAAACAAATTTTTGATGGAATAAAGTTTGCACTGCACGTGCTCTGAAATTTCTGTCAGTATAAAATTAAAAAATGTACCACGCTATAAATGCCTTAGGGAAGGAAGGCAATTTCTCCCAATTTAAATGAGAGAAAAGTAGGCAGAAAGTGTGAATGAATGTTTGAAATTGGTGTGAATCTGTGCAGTAGATTTTGCTGAATGTCTGACAAAAAAAAAACAAAGAACAAAAAACAATTAGCCTATAATTAAAGTGTTAATAACGTCTATTTACAAGTAGTTTGCGCAACCTGTAACACCTTACTTTTGTGTCATTCCAAAGGTATGAAGAGATAAAGATCCCCTACCTGCCCCTTTTTGACATGTCATGCAAAGATGCAGGCTGGTGAGGATGGATGCGTCGAGGGACAAACTTCAGTAAGCAAAGGGAAATCCTGCCCTGCTTCGTCAAGGGGGACAGGATTTCCATTATATTTACTTATTGAAGTTTGTCCCTTGCTGCAGCTGGCCATTCAGTGGGAGGCGACCAGAAAGGGCAGGTGGGGTGATCTTTATCTCTTCATATCTTTTGACCGATACAAAAGTAATGTGTTACATGCAACCTGTTAATTTTAATATACAGGAGACTTGGCAAACTACTTGTAAATAGACATTACTAACACTTTAACATAGGAAACTACTAATTTGTTAAGGTCCTTAGCATGGGCGGATTGTCCTGTCGGGGGATCGGGCATCCCCCGGTGGGCGGCTAGATCATGGGCCAGTGGGGGAGATCAGAGGATCTCACCTCACCTTCCCAGGATATTTTGAAGGAGAGGTCTGTGACAGCCTTTGTGTTCCTTGTTAACCCTTTGATTGCCAGAGGGGTACACAATGCATTGCTTTGCAATGCATTGCGTACCCCTCTGGCACTCAAAAGGTTAATGCAGAGCACCAGGATATGACATAAAAAAATGCCCGGGCTGGTATTCCCCTACAATCTGCCCCTGGTCCTTAGTCCTTTGTTCCAAATTTGAATGATTGGTAGTGAGAATCTAAAATCTTAGCCAACTTTTTAATTCTGTTCACACGTTTTAAACATTTGAAACACTACATTCAACATAGAACTGTTCTTTTAACTTTTACAATGGCAGTGCTACTGTGCTGCAACAATAATGATTTTTCAACATCACTTCTATTCCAATACATTTTAAAAATGTGGAAAAAACACAAAGAACAAGAACCATAGGTTTAAACAGAAATAGAGAACGGTGTCTCTGTTGGACTACAATTTCCATCATCCGCTGCAAGTTGTCACCAGGAAATGGTGTTGGACTTGTCTTAAAGGGATAGTAATACTTAAGACGTAACAAAATATATGTTGTAGGGTTTATGTCCACAAATAAAACAAGGGTACTCCCACTGCAGAGATATTTTTATTAAAAAATTATAACAGCTCAAACTTGAATTTTTTAGGTGCAATATCAGAGTGGCCTGAAAATTTACAGTGGCGCTGTTGGTACACCATCCTATGGAGATTTATGGTCTACGGACCAGAGCTGTCCATAGGATGGTGTAGCAACAGCACCACTGTAAATTTTCAGGCCACTGTGATATTGCACCTAAAAAATTCAAGTTTGAGCTGTTATAATTTTTTAATAAAATATCTCTCAGCAGTGGACGTACCCTTGTTTTATTCAGGGACATAAACCTTACAACATATATTTTTTTACATCTTAAGTATTACTATCCCTTTAACTAAGCACCCCCTCTGGATTTGAAAGTCATTTAATGGATCAAGTTCTTCAAGTACTGTATGTTTATATTCCCTTGACTTATTACAACTTGGAATCAACATTTCAATGAACAAGCAAAACAAACTTCACTTATATCAGATTTAGCAGATACATGTCATGAAACATTTATCTATCCAAAGCATAATTGCTATTAGTAATTAATCCTAAAACAAGATGCTACATAAGGATTGATCCATTTGGCTTATTTTGATCATTGATGACATGCTTTGGACACACCTGTGTCACTGAAAGGGTTATAGGAATAATAACATTTATTTATGGAAAAATCTATATTGCAGGATTTTTCTTGCTGAGTAGAACAATCTTTCTTACACCTCAGGGTGGGGGCTTCATTGGTTATTATAGTTCAATCCAGACCACAAAATGCATTCTTTTTTTGGTCCCTTGCTATTATTCTGGATAGAAGCAAGATAAAAAATCTACCTAGTGGCAACATCTCATAAAATAAAAATGTGAAGGGAAAGAAGTTGGAGTATCCTTGTGCAATACATATATTTTATATATACACCTATACTACAAAGATCACAGGTAATACGGGAACCTATTACTACACACACACATATTTCATAATGTGCAAAAGTTTTATGCAAGTGTGAAAATGCTGTAAAGTAAGAATGCTTTCAAAAATAGACATGTTAATAGTTTATATTTATCAACTGACAAAATGCAGTGAGTGAACAGAAGAAAAATCGAAATCAAATCAATATTTGGTCTGACCATTCTTTGCTTTCAAAACAGCATCAATTCTTCTAGATACACTTGCACACAGTTTTTTTAAGGAACTCAACAGGTAGATTGTTCCTAACATCTTAGAGAACTAACCACAGTTCTTCTGTATATTTAGGCAGCCTCAGTTGCTTCTCTCTATTCATGTAATCCCAGACAGACTCAATGACATGGAGATCAGGGCTCTGTGGGAGCTATACCATCACTTCCAGGACTCCTTGTTCTTCTTTACTCTGAAGATAGTTCTTAATAACTTTGGCTGCATGTTTGGGGTCGTTGTCATGCTGCAGAATAAATTTGGGGCCAATCAGATGCCTTGCTGATGGTATTGCATGATGGGTAAATATCTGCCTGTACTTCTCAGCATTGAGGAGACAATTAATTCTGACCAAATCTCCAAAATTTTGACTCATCAGTCCGGAGCACCTGCTGCCATTTTTCTGCACCCCAGTTCCTGTGCATAGTGGAGTCACTTGGCCTTGTTTACGTGTTGGAGGTATGACTTTTTGGCCACAAGTCTTACATGAAGACTGCTTCTGAACAGACCTACGGACAGTAGATGGGAGTACCAGGGTCCAACTGTTTTCTGCCAATTCTGAGCAGATGGCACTGCTGGACATCTTCTGATTGTTAAAGGAAGTAAGCATGATATGTCTTTTATCTGCTGCAAGTTTCCTTGGCCGACCACTGTGTCTACAGTCCTCAATTTTGCCCATGTCTTTGTGCTTCTTCAAAAGAGCTTGGTCAGCACATCTGGAAACCCCAGTCTGCCTTGTAATGTCTGCATGGGAGAGACCTTGCTGATGCAGTATGCATCCTCCATGGTGTTTAACTTTTGACATTAAAGAGATAGTAATGTTTCAAAATTAAAGCAACTCCAATTAATCTTCATAGTATGTGGGCCATGGAGAGTGTTATTGCAATATTATCAGAGTTGTAGTTCAAGAGTAATTGAATGATAAAGTATCCCCCTCCCACCCCTTTTACTGATGTAACACTGCTCACCTCAGAACAGAAAGTTGGTGTCCAGATGGCTTGAAGAGAGTGGTGTAATAAGAGGGGCTGCCCCCTGTGACCACCCCGCCCGGCGCCACAAACCTCTAGCAGCTGAGTTTCCTCTTTGGCAATCTTGTAAAGCCTAGTACTCTGCATTACTGGAAAGAGCAATGCATGGGAGCTCCAGCTCTAAATAGAGGTCTGTGCAGAAGGTGGCACAGACCTCTCCTGCCATGCCACTGGAACACCAGGGAGGTAGGAGATGGACACTGGGGGTTAATGGGGGCAATGCAGAGAGTTGGGGTCAATGTGGAGAGTTGGACATTGGGGGCAATATGCAGAGTTGGGGCAATGTGGAGAGGTTGACATTGGATGCAATGTGGAGAGTTGTGGGCAATGTGGAGAGGTGGGCATTGGGGGCAATGTGGAGAGCTGGTGTAATGTGGAGGGGTAGATATTGGGGGCAATGTGGAGAGGTTGACATTGGGTGCGATGTGGAGAGTTGGGGGCAAAGTGGAGAGTTGGGGCAGTGTTGAAATACCTAATGGGGGCAATGTGGTCCGGGGGGAATGGCAATTTCTGCACCAGGGCCTGGTGACTTCTAGCTATGCCTTTGCTTGCAAAGAGGGGCAATCTTCAATTAGCATAAGGGAAAAACCTGAAAAAACTGTCAAGGGGGCAGGGATTTCATTGTTCTCATAGTAAGAAGATTGTCCCTTGCTGTGAGCTGCCTGGTCATAGGGATAGTAATGTTTCATAATAAAAACAGCTCCAATTAATCTCTTACAGCTTACCTTGGTTTCAGCTTCATCTGCAGGTGCGAGGCTTCAAGCATGCAGCAGGCCTCTGTTATATGTGTTTGCTTCCTGTAGTCTCCTCCTACCTACTTCCTCCCTCTGAGCTGCTCCTCCTACCTACTTCCTGAGGAGGGGTTTAAAGGGCAGACTGAGTCCTGACTTAATTGCCCTTGCGTTGTTGTACAATACAGTTCTGTTTCCCTTGGGCTCTGTGTATGACCTGGCTTGTCTGTCCATCCATTCTGGTGTTGACCTGTGGCTCTGTCTGACCATTCTACTTGTGTATTCCTTTTTGACTTAGACATCCTTTCTGGTGCAAACCTGTGGCTCCGGCTGACTGCCCGCTCCGTGTATGACCCGGTTTCTCTGACTATCTTTTCTGGTGCTGACTAGGGGGCTCTGTCTGTTTCCTCTAGGTGCTGGTCCCTGCTCCACAGACACCCATCCTAGTGCGGACCTGGGGCTCTATCAGACTCCTAGACTGACTGCAGGCTGAGTCAGTGCTAGTCCTTTGGGTGTTCCGAATTACCTCGAGGCTCCAGTGGGTTGAGGCCTAGTCTCAGACAGTGTGGTGGATCTAATGGCGGGCTGCTATTTCTGATACAGTGCTTGCCTCTTTGATCACCCTCTGTGTGTTATCTGTTTACGTACATTACTGTGATTTTTCTAATAAAAGATTGTTTTACTTTACCGTATTGACTCTTGGTTTATTCCTGGGAACCATGACATCGTCATAGTATTTGGGCCATGGAGAGTGTTATTTCAGTACTGTCAGAGTTGTAGTTCAAGAGTAATTGAATTATACAGTATCCCCCTCCCACCCCTTTTACTGATGTAACACTACTCAGCTCAGAGCAGCAGGATGGTGTCCAAGTGGATTGCAGAGAGGGACAATCTTCAGTTAACATAAGGGAAAACCTGTCAATGGGGGCAGGGCTTTTATTATTCTCACAATAAGAAGGGGAGGTGGCTTACAGTAGGTAAATGGGGCAGGAGGGAGAAACTTTATCACTCAATTACTCTTGAACTACAACTCTGGCAGTATTGAAATAACACACTCTATGGCTCAAACATTATGAAGATTAAGTGTAGCTGCTGTTTTTATGAAACATTACTATCACTTTAAAACCAGATTCCACATCTGAGGGGAGGTGGCTTACACTAGGTAAAAGGGGAGGGAGGGGGATACTTTATCATTCAATTACTCTTGAACTACAACTCTGACAGTATTGAAATAACACTCTCCATGGCCCAAATACTATGAAGATTAATTGTAGTGGCTGTTTTTGTGAAACATTACTATTCCTTTAACCCCTTAGTTGGTAGAAAGATACCCAATACTTTGTGCATGTAGTGTAGATCTCTTTAGCATACATGAGCTTATATAATAGCCTGTAAAGAGGTATAAAACTGGTAGTGATTGCTCAGACCACACACACACAATTCAGAATGTTAAAATTAATTGGAGCTGCTTTTATTTTGAAACATTCCTGTCCCTTTAAACTGTCTTCAGCAACCTCACTTTGTTAGGTGACTTTAGCTATTCCTCACCCAGTTTTATTCCTCCTACAAAGCTGATTCTGTTTCATTTAATGATTGTGTTTCAATCTACATATTAAATTGATGATCATTAGCACCTGTTTGGCACAATTGTTTAATCATACACCTGACTATATGCCTACAAAATCCCTTTGTGCAAGTGTAACTAGTAGAATTGATGCTGTTTTGAAGGCAAAGGGTGGTCACACCAAATATTGATTTGATTTTGTTTTTTCTTCTGTTCACTCACTATGCATTTGATAAAAATAAACTATTAACACGTCTATTTTTGAAAGCATTCTCAATTTACAGCATTTTTAACTCCTGCCTAAACGTTTTGCACATTACTGTATATATATATATATATATATATATATATATATATATGTATATATATAAAATCCAGAAGCTGGCAAGGACTCTCACTTACCAAGGTTCAATTATTGCCTGGGTGCTTAATTAGGACTGAAAAATGCAAAAGAGGTAGATGGATGAAGCACTCACAGGTCTTAGAAAAGTCAATAAAAGATTTTTATTAACTCAACGTTTCGACCAGACAACGCTGGTCTTCATCATATGTGTGTGTCTATGTAAAACATTTTAATACACCTATTTTCCCACAAAAATATAAGGCAACAAATTGCTTAAGTTTGACAAATAGATTGAGGTTGAAGGCAATAACCCTGTTAACCCCTTGCATGATAGGTACATCACAGATGCATTGCAAAGCAATGTACTGGTGATGTCTTTATCGTCCAAGGATTTCATTTTGCAGATCTGTACATTTATGATGGCAGCAAGTGTGAGCAACACCCCTGACTGAATTAGTGCTGTGTTAATTTTAAACCTTACAATCTGTCTCTTGTAGCTTTTTAAGGCATAGCGGCCCTGAAGCTGGGCCCAGCTGAAATGTTACTTATGTTTGTAGCAGAAGGTTTAGCTAAGCTTGTTCATTTTTTGCTATGGATTCTGGAAAGTGAAGTGTCTCTGTGGAGACACTCAGCTGTTACCTGCAGCACCAGGGAGATATTTGAGGTGCTTAAACCTTTTTCACTGTCTGCCAGCCTATGCAATTCTCATCAGCAGTTTTATGAGAGGAGCAATTATATCCATAAGTACAAAGCAATGAAAAGGCCAAAAAAAAAAACAGCAATAATGGTTTTACTGGAATATCTATTAACCAATATTTTAGTGTACAATTCCAGTTTGCCCAATCAATTGCTTAAAAGGAAATTATATCCCAAAATAATTGGCACAATCAAGTATCGAAGAGAAGTAAACAAACACATCGGTCTAAAAGAGACAAATCTCATTGCAACTCCCTCAAAGAGGGGTGTCCAAGTCCGATCCTAAAGTGTTATCAAGAGGACAGGAGTTAATTTTTTCCCTGATTGAGCATTGATGTGTCAGTCAATATGAGCCACTAAACTTGCTTTTCATTATTAGGAATATCCTTAAATCTTGGCTTTTGGTAACCCTTGAGGACCGAACTTGGACACCTCACCCTATAGCTCTTTTAAGTGATTTTGATTTTACAAATGAGAAGACAAACGTGCACATCAAAAAAAGAGTGGTAGCAGGAAAGCCCCCATACCCATGTTTTACATTATATCAGTAATTTGTTCACTTTTTTAATGACTGAGTTGTGTTTTATTTAATTATAAATGCTGCTTGATCAGACCCTTGAACATGAAGCTATGGAGTTTTCAACCATCAAGGAACATGTGAAAATCCTCTTTGTAGGCATCATCAGAATTATAGGCCACCAACTGCTATCATAATCCTCTTGGCTACTAGAGTTTCTCCTATATTTTAGGTCTTGTCTTGATATATGCCATATTCCAGGGTTAATCAATTATTCAACCTCCAGATGTTTGGGACTAAAACATCTATCATCCCCAACCACAGCTCCCATCTTCCACCACCAGTCAACTGCTGGCTGGAGATTATGGGAGTTGTAGTTTCCAACAGTAGGAGGCCTAACAGTTGTATACACTTGCCATATTCATCCTGTACAAGATGTTTCCATCCCTCCTTCTCTTCCATATCATTCTTTCCCGCTGCCAGCAAGATCTCACTGTGCTGGCAAATTACAGAGTTGCCTTCTCCACCTCATCACTTCATGACCCCAGCTTTCAGTTTTTCAACGGAAAACTTACCTAATTCTCACTGGAGACATCTGTACAAGTCCCCACTAGTCAGAATTTTTGGCCAGTTTGTACATCACAAAGTATTCCATTGACCACTCTCCTTTCTTAAAGGGATACTAATGTTTCACAAAAAAAGCAGCTCCAATTAATCTTTATAGTATCTGTGCTTTGGAGAGCATTATTTCAATAATGTCCGAGTTGTAGTTCATGAGTAATTGCATGATAAAATATCCCCCTCCCACCCCTTTTACTGATGTAACACTTCTCACCTCCAAGCAGCAAGGCTGTCCAGATGGATCGCAGTGAGGTACAATCTTCAGTGAGCATAAGGAAAAAACAGAAAAACCTGTCAAGGGGGCAGAGTTTTCCTTATGCTCACAGTAAGAAGATTGTCCCTTGCTGCGATCTGTCCAGTCAAGAGATCAGATTTCACATCTGAGGGAAGGCAGCTTACGCTAGGTAAAAGAGGCAGGAGGGGGATAATTCAATACCTCTTGAACTACAACTATGACAGTATTGAAAAAACACTCTCCATTGCCCAAATAGTATCAGAGCTGCTTTTTGTGAAACATTACTATCCCATTAATGTAACCTTCAGACTGGCTGGAATAGACTGCTCCACAAAGCATAATCACCTTCCCAGACAGACTGTATGTGTGGCTGGACTACTTTGCACAACAGAACCAATTCCATATAAAGAAAACAGAGAAAGGGGTCCAGTTGCCTTTGTACTATTTGTCCATGTAAGGTGGAAGACAAAGTTTAGCAACCCAATATTGAAAATGCTTTTGACTGTTTTGCATATTATTATATGGGAGGTAGATATCTAATAGCCTTATAGGTGTTGTTGACCAATGATCAGTTGAATATGATGGGAACTGTAGTCTAACAGCTAGAGAGATGCAGGTTGCCCACTCCTAGTATATACACAGTGATCATTTCCCTCTACCACATCATACATACACCCTATTTTAACCCCCCCATAAGCACACATCATATTTCTTTTGCCACAATGCCCCATTCACACATATTTTGCTAGAGCTATCACTAGAGTTATCGCCAAAGCATTAGGAAGCAATTTGCTGGAGACCTCTCATGCATCCAAGGGGCTAAAATATCTTTCTCAGCCTCTCTTTAGAATTTTTAACCATAATGTATGACCCTTTAGTGGACGTGAGGGCTATATATATATATATATATATATATATATATATATATATATATATATATATATATATAATATCCCTTGGAGTGAATTCTCAAAAGAAGTTCTAGGGATCTTTGATTTTCACTTTTAGGATCCTCGCCCCTGAAGCTGTGGGTTTATACCATTTGTTGCTCATTTCCTGATCTGTCATTCCATGTGGCTGGATTCACATAAATCTTGTGCTGTATGAACAGTAAGGCTGGTATATTAATCTCTTAAGGACCATTGCAAAGCAATTTGTTGCTCAAGTCCTTCAGGGGTTAAGACGAAATGATCATCACACATTGACACACACTTCTCTATTGGCTGGAACCTTAGTGCATCCTACCCTTGAGTAATTCTGGATTGTACAAAAAAGGGGAAAAATATACAATTCAAAATGTCCCCTTAATTTAAATGGGATTTCACAATGCCTTGGAGACTTTACTAGCATCCAGTGGATTAAACCCCCTGCATGAAACAACAGAATGGAGGAGATTCACTAAGTTTTGATAAAGAAGTGATAAAACGAAGATGACTTCTCCAGTTTATCACTTCTACAGTTCCTATGTTATTCTATGGAGCCTATTCACAAGATCTCAAAAGGTGAAGAAATCTAGGAACTAGAGAAGTCATCTCCACTTTAACATCTCTTTATCACCGCTTAGTGAATCTCCCCCATTATGTTATTTGTTCCCTGTTGTGCAACCCACCTATCTAGACAGTAAACTCCTGCTAACAGGCTTCTCTGACTTTTTTATATTATAAAGTGGACCTGTCAGCAAAAGACAATGTTATGCTGTTACATAGAACTGAAATCTGTCTATTTGTTGTACTGTCCATTTTTCTGTTAAATATATAGTTTTTGAGAAACTGACCTTTATATTTTGGCGATACAGTGTGGCAATATATGCACATTCCCAGCACAGTATGCTAATTAGTTCTGTTCAAGGCCAAACCTATCTTTGGTTGTGCTTTTAGAAATGTCCCAGGTGTGTGGGCTCTATGTAGATTAATTTATAGCAAAAGGGGGGGATTCACTATGCAGTGATAAAGAGGTGATAAAGTGGTGAAAAAGTGGAGATGACTTCTCCAGTTTCTCACTTGTCCTATTACTATGTTATTCTATGGAGCTTATTCATTAAGAATTCTTCAACTTTGGAGATCTTAAAGGGATAGTAATACTTCGTTTTAACTTTATTTTATTTTGTAGGCATTAAAAAACATGAAGAATGATAAAAGTCTTTATGGTTTATGAGATATTCACAAGCAAAGTTTCCCCTCCCGCCCCTTTTACCTACTGTAAACAATCTCTTCTCAGATGTGGAATGCAGTCCATAGACTGGACAGATAACAGAAGGGGACACTCTTATTCCTATGAAAACAATGAAATCCCTGCCCCCCTTGACAAGCTTTTCAGGTTTTTCCCTTATCTTAATTGAAGATTTTCCCTCTCTGCAGTCTACCTGGGCAGCTCCCTTCTGCTCTGGCTGAGCAGTGTTACATCAGTAAAAGGGGCGGGAGGGGGACACTTTGCTTGTGAATATCTCTTAAACCATAAAGGTTTGAGAGATAAGACTTATATCATTCTTCATGTTTTTCTTAATGCCTACAAAATAAAATAAAGTTAAAACAAAGTATTACTATCCCTTTAAAGAATAGGCTTCATAGAATAACATAGGACGTGGAAAAGTGATAAACTGGAGAAGTCATCTCCACTTCATCACCTCTTTATCACTTTTTTATCACCGATTAGTTAATCTCCCCTAATGTGTGGCAATGTTGGCCCAGAGCATAACCAAATTAGCATAATGTGCCACTAACACAAAAGTTACTTTTCTTACAGTGACGTGTCCACTTTCATTGCAATGTCATTACTCTCTGATGGTTCCTTATATACACCACAGTGGAATGTGACAAAGCTTTATAAGTAAGACATAATGGTTCTTTTATTTCTCTAAATTTTATGTGCTGTCAGAGTCATGATCAGGACATAATTTAAAAAGATACAATTTTTTTACAAGTATATTAGCTCAGAGTTTAAACACATTCTTCTTTAATGGCATAAATTGGGATTTGTACCGTAACTAACAAGATGTTAGCATTGACTGCACAAACTATTTTGTGACAGCCTGACAGTTTCCTTGTGTCACCAATCAAACAAGTAGTATTGTGAATATGTCAAATTGTCTCAGATTTCCAAAGCTTTATCCATCATTGTCATTCAGAGTTTAACATGGTTCGTCTGTCACATGTAGTTACAATGGTGGTTAAACTGAAAACAAATTCATACTAAGTTCATCACGTTCCCTCTTCAATTCAAATTAGACATTTAAATGGAAATCTCTTGCGTTTAAACACTTATTGTGGAGCTACACTTTTATTTATTTATTTACTTAGTTGTGTATTTTTTTTTTTATTTTAAGGAAACTGAATTCTCTGCAAGCTAATATACATTTTTAATAAATATCTATATAAGAATAATACATTGTTACATTAATATACTACCTTCCTAACCGCTGCTAGTGTACAGATCTTTTGCAATACGTCACTGAAATCTCTAGCATCCATGGGGAGAAAGGAGCAGTACATTTTTAATATGAAAATATAAATTTATATCTGTTCTAGTGCTTTTCCAGTGGAGAAAAACAATGGTACTCCCATGTTTTATTTAAAATACATAGGGGGAGATTCATTAACCAGTGATAAAGTGGTGATAAAAAGGTGATAAAGTGGAGATGACTTCTCCAGTTTATCACTTCTCCAGTTCCTATGTTAGTCTATGCAATAAGATTTCTTCAACTTTGGAGATCTTAGTGCATAGGCTGTATAGAATAAAATAGGAACTGGAGAAGTGATATCACTGGAGAAGTCACCTCCACTTTATCACCTCTTTATCACTGGTTAGTGAATCTCTCCCATTTTCTTTTTTTCCATTTGAATGCCAGGGTGGGTAAGCAATGGCCATTCAAACTATTGCTCCCCAAACTAAGTGATGAGTAAAGCACTAACTGGTGACTATATAGAAAATTTCAGTTTAAAGAGACAGTCAACCTCCTTTTTGATTGTAAGTGTTCTGAAAGTGCATAATATGTACAGTTCAATTGTGATATACTTTATTAATCTTTAAATATTTTTTTAATTTTTTTATACTTGGCAGGGAGAGCTCTCTGCGGTTGTTTTCAGAGCACTTTCATTTGGGACTGTGAAATCAGAAAGAATGCAACAATGTAGAAAAAACAAAAACAAAACATTGAAACAATGTAGAAAAACTGCCTCTACAGTATACAGATCAGGGAGACTGCAGAATTGTATACATTATTCTGCTTTTTCAGTCCCCAACACAAAGCTCTCTACAAACAGAGACTCAGGGCATGTAAAAACACAGGCGAAGATGAAAATAAAAACAATGAAAAGTATAGACTGGTCAAATTTATATATTAGGCACTTGAAGAATATATATACATTAAAAGGAAGATGACTGTCATTTTCAATCAAATGAAAAAAAATGTATAAGTAATATCTTTAAAGGGATAGTATTGTGACATTTTTAAAGACATTTTCAGCCACTGTCGATACACTGCAGGATGAAGGACTCCTCAGCAAGCCTCCAAAAAAGGCCTGTGCCTTTTGTTGTCAGTGTGTGCATACAAATTTTATAATTTCATCTAACCATCTTTGGTCTTTTTTCTTGGGTGTGTAGTATTGAGTGGAATCCATTCTAAAATGTGTTTGGACCATCTTCTGTCAGGTCTTCTTGCTATGTGGCCTGTCCATTTTAGTTTCAGGCACTTACTTTTTCAATAATGTCATAGACCTTTGTTTGCTGACGAATCCACGCACATGTTTTTCAAGTCTCTTTTGTTATACAAAAGTGAATGCTGCCAGTGGGATTCAGAGCTCAGTGCACTGAACTGATGTACGTTAATGGCAGTAAGAATTGCTATAGTAATTTGCACAGGACTGGCCATCTCTGTGAATCTCAGTTCAGCAATGTTGACAGGAGTGGCCAGGGGGGCATCTCCCTCCTTGTCACACCTGTCACAATTACTGCCCTGTGGAGTTTTGCATTTTGCAGGCATACTCTGCCCACTGGGTGCCCCAGAGTTGTTAGTGAAGGGTGAAAGCAAAGCAACCTACAAGTGCAACTAATTTGTGGGAACTTCTGCAACCGTGTTGGGAAGAACTTTCAGAATAATATTTGATTTTCGTTGTGGAAAGAATGGCACGAGTGGGTTCGGCTGTTATGTCTGCAAAAGGTGGCTACTTTGATGAGTCAAAAATTTAGTTTTCATTTTGTTAAGAAAAACGATTCCATGATTTCTTTTTAATGTCCAATTGTTTAATTGTTTTTATTTTCAGAGTACATTGAACATTAAACTGCGTAAATTTCAATAAAAACTGGAAAAATGGGTTTTTTCTAAAACTTATACCGGTAGTATATATATATATATATATATATATATATATATATATATATATATATATATATATGTAAGTGTGAGCGAGTATATGTATGGCTGAATGTATCAGTGAGTTTGTGCATGTATGGTCTTGTTATGTGTGTGTTCATGTGCATATATGTATGGCTCTATGTATGTGTGAACTTGCGTATGTATGAGCGTGTGTATATATCTGTGTATGTGTGTGTGTTGCTATTCCATATCTGAAAATGTAACTCCTTCAGTGTCAAAGGACTGTGCAAAACCAAACTAATTATTTCACCCTCCTCTACAACCAGCCTTACCTCAAACATTACCCTCACTGTTAACAACACTACCATTACACCCACCCCTACAGCATGCTGCCTGGGGGTCACATTTGACTCCGCCCTATCCTTCATTCCTCACATCCAGTCAATCTCCAACTCATCCCGCCTCCACCTCCGCAACATCTCTAGAATCTGACCCTTTCTCCCCCTAGACACTACTAAATTTCTAATCCAAACTCTCTTCATGTCCCGTCTTGACTACTGTAACTCACTACTAATTGGACTTCCTCTCACCCAACTAACCCCACTACAGTCCGTAATGAACTCTGCTGCAAGATTAATCTACCTCACTCATCGCTTCTCTAACACCACTCCCCTTTGCCATTCCCTACAATGGCTTCCAATAGCATACAAAATTACATTCAAAATTCTGGTGCTAACTTATAGAGCCCTCACTAACACCTCCCCTATATTTTATCTCTCATTTCCAAATACACTCCCACTCGCCATCTTCACTCTGCACACGACCTTCTGCTCTCCACAGCTCCCACTCCCGCCTTCAGGACTTCTCCTGTGCTGCACCTTAGCTGTGGAATTCCCTCCACCACCCCATCAGACTCTCCCCCAGCCTTCAGATCTTCAGACGCTCCCTGAAAACTCACCTTTTCAGGGAAGCCTATCAACTACCTCCATAAATATTATGTCACAGCTTACCTTGGTTTCAGCGGCCGTTCATGCCGCATGGACAACACAGGAAGATGGAAGCAGTTGGACGCATCAGAGCTAGATGTGTCATCTGCAGGCATGAGGCTTCAGAGTGTAGCAGGCCTCCATTTTATTCCATGCTTCCTGTAGTCTCCTTCTGCCTACTTCCTTCCTCTGAGCCTGTTCCTTCTACAGACTTCCTGAGGAGAGGTTTAAAGAGCAGTCTGAGTCCTGACTCAGTTGCCCTTGCGTTGTTGTACAATACAGTTCTGTTTCCCTTGGGCTCTATGTATGACCTGGCTAGTTTGAGCATCCATTCTGGTGCTGACCTGTGGCTCTGTCTGACTACTCTTTTGCCTGCTCCCATTGTGTAGTGGACTCCCAATCTGGTGCAGACCTGTGGCTCTGGCTGACTACCTGAACTGTGTATGACCCGGCCTGTCTGTCCATCCATTCTGGTGTTGACCTGCGGCTCTGTCTGTCCATTCTCCCTGTGAGTTCCAACTTGGCTTAGACATCCTTTCTGGTGCAAACCTGTGGCTCTGGATGAACACCTGCTCCCTGTATGACCTGGCTTGTCTAACTACCCACTCTGGTGTTGACCTGGGGCTCTGTCCACTGCACATCCAGCCTACTAATGCTTCAGTGGATATCCTATCTGGTGCAAACATGTGGCTCTGGATGACTACCCGCTCCGTGTATGACCCGACTTGTCTGACTATACTTTCTGGTGCTGATTAGAGGGCTCTGTCTGTTTCCTCCTTGTGTTGGTCCCCGCTCCACAGACACCCATCCTAGTGGGGCTCTATCAGACTCTTAGCTTACTGACTGTAGGCTGAGTCAGTGCTATTCCTTTGGGCGTTCTGAATTAACCCGAGGCTCCAGTGGGCTGAGTCCTAGTCTCGGACAGTGTGGTGGATCTATTGGCGGACTGCTATTTCTGATACAGTGCGTGCCTCTCTGATCACCCTCTGTGTGTTATCTGTTTACGTACATTACTGTGATTTTTCTAATAAAAGATTGTTTTACTTTACCATACTGACTCCTGGTTTATTCCCGGAAACCATGACACATTATCACCAAGAACCACTCCTTCCCTGGACCACTGCACTCAACAGCACTTCTCACTCCCACCCACTAACTGTCAATTCATGTGGCAGGAGGCACTTACACACAATAGCACTTACTCCTTCTGTGTCCAACCTTCCTCCCTCTAGTTTGTAAGCTCTCACGAGCGGGGCCCTCTGATCCTTCTATTCTCCACATTTGATTTGTACTATTTAATATCTCTGTATGTCCATTCCCTATTGTACAGCACTGCAGAATTGGTGCTATATAAATAAAGAATGATAATAATAATAATAATGTGCAATTCATTGCAAAGCAATGAATTTAATTCCCCTCTGGTCCCACAGGGCTAAACCTATTGAAAACAGAGGTATTTTGCATATTCCATCCATTTTCCATTTCCACTGGAAAGGTGAGCTTTTTCTGACAATAAGTGAAATTCATGAAAAAAATTGGAATTTTTAACCATCCAAATTAATGAAGTTACACTTTTAACTTGATGTCAACTGTCACCTATTATATTCCCCTCAGTGTGTTAGGAATTAGAAGGGAACACGGAATATGCTGAAGGCTTCATTAAAATATACATATATTTCCTCCTGAGCGGTAATAAAAAACACACAGTAGAAATGTGTAATGAGAAAAGAAACTAAAGATCAGTCATCATCTGTAACATTTTCTTATGATATCATAGTTAAAACATTTCATTCTGCATCCGAAAGGCAATGAAAAATGTGTCACTGTGAGAAACTAATTTGTCATACAAGGCAGTTTTAAAATAAAAAATCATACCACGAAATTACATACATTTTACAAAACACTGCACTCGTGTATTTGGTTTGTGGTGGCAGATTTAAAGCACATTTCAAACGAGATTGAGCTGTAAATAAAATGCTTCATGCTTTTGATTCATCTCTTTTAGAGTGTCATAGAAAGTTGGATTTAAAGAAGCAGTTTCATAAACATATGTAGTATAAGAGGTAGATTTATCAAAATTTGACGGATAAAAATGCAGGGTAGTATTCACATATTTCTCTTTGTGTTTTCATTCTCATATCTAACCCCTTGGAAGCTAGAGACGTCACGCTAATACAAGTTTCATTTTTTCAACAGAGAATTCAAAGATGCCTTGATGTTGGGCAAACTACCCATGCTTCTGGCTATAAATGTTGTTTATTGGTAATGGTTAGAATGTGATGCACAGATTTTTCTTTTTGTTTACCTCTGTATACGTAGCTCTCCTAACTACACTCATATATATATATATATATATATATATATATATGTGTGTGTGTGTGTATGTGAATATATATATATATATATATATATATATATATATATATATATACACACACACACAAAATATATAATAAAAATATGCTGAACACTATTGATAAGTAAGGAAGTGCTCAACATTTATTTGTGCGAAAAAAGTTTTATGTAATGTGGGAAGTTTTGGCTCCACCTACTTGCTTGGTTCCTATCTGCCCAAGCTTTTATAATTAACAAAAGTGTAAATTCCTCCCTCATTTCCTCACAGTAGAAATAAGACAGTATTTCTGTTTTCAGTTGCATTAAAGTACAGTCAAATTTCATGTTTAATACACACTTTCTTCCTTTTTTTTTTTTTTTTACTACAGTTGAATCAGGGAGTGCATAATATACATGAGTAAACAAAAATAAATAAATAAATAAACAACCCCCGTGCTAGACTCCCTCCATCTCTCTCAGCCACTTCTGACCCATCCAGAGGCAGCTGGGAGATCTGTTCGTCAGGTAGCATTTTTTAATCTGCTATCAACTACCTTGGTTATGTCTTGCTTTGTTTCAGGTCCTGGAAAGACATGTCTTTCAATGCTCACACTCACATTGTGAGTCCTTACTTTAGAAGAGATGTCCTACCAAGTATCCTATTGAAATGTCGCCATCTATCGGGCGACCAACAAAACTGGGCATTAAAAATGTTGCTGTAATCAAAAGAGTGATATCAGAATGTTGGCCCAATAAAAAAGCGACATTATGATTTGGTGACCTTTAAGTGTGTGACATCAGAATGCCTCTCTTTTAACAATCTGATATTGCACTTTTGATTCCAGCAACATTTTTAATGTGCTGTTTTGTTGGTCTCCCAATAGATTGCGACATTTCAATAGTAGGCCGTCCTGCTAGGACCTGAAAGTACACAACACATAACCAAGAAAATGCGTGGCAAATTCAAACATGCCACCAGCTGGATTTCAAGCACTGAGGTGGGTAGAGAAAGGAAGGAAGATCAAGAGAGACGGAGAGAGGGAGACAGGCTGGAACCATGGGTGCATATATTATATATAAACACTTAGTTTTTTCCATGGCACAGTTGGATTGACCCTGAATGTCTCCACTTTCGTTTATGAGTATAGTCTTGTGTGTGTTTCTCAGTCTATTTATTTTTCTCTCTCTCTCTCTCTCTCTATCTATCTCTTTGTTTTTGCTCTGTTCTATGTATGATGCCTCAGTCTCTGATTGTTGGTATCATTGCTATGTGTCTAAACACACAGTCATCAGGAAAAGAAATCCATTAGTGTCATGGATCACTTCGCTGTTAGTGCACATTGTAGCTGTTCTGTAGATGCTTTCAATACGTGTTTTCACCCAAAAATATGGTGAAGTATATAAATACATAGACATAGCCTGATTATGAGGCAAACATTTGCAAGAAGAAAATCCCAATTTAAATTGAGGTTTTATCTGACATATGCTGTGTAGTCATTTTGATGCAGAAACGGTTTAGCCGTTTGACATATGCATACCTGGAAACATCCCTGATCACAGACCACAGAGCAGAAAGAAAGGCTGGAGTGGGAGTGTCCAAATTATCTTGTTAACATCATAATGTGGGCAGGAATCTATCACCCCAGTACAAATGTATGTTAAACATTAGATTAGCCAGCAATTAGCTGGATTTCTTGAATATTTTTTTTTTTATCCTGTTTTGCAGAAAATGAATGTTTAAAGACTGCACTTCCGGATAGACTGCTGGCACAGCTCTATACCCGCAGTCTGTAATTCAGCTCCCCTCCTCCATCCAGCCTCCTCCAATGACAGAGGCTTTCTGTCTGTAGGCTGGAGCGATCTAATTGGCTAGATATTGATTTCTGCCAATGAGATCGCTCCAGCTCACAGAGAGAAGCCTCCGTCATCAGAGGAGGCTGGATAGAGGGAGGGGAGCGGAGGCAGAGTTACAGACTGTGGGTATAGAGCTGTATCAACAGTCTATCCGGAAGTGCAATCTTTAAATGTTAATTTTTCGGCAAAATAGGATAAAAAAAAATATTCAAGAAATTCACCTAATTGCTAGGTAATCTAACGTTTAACACACATTTGTACTGGGGTGATAGATCCCCTTTAATCAAAGTGGATTGAGTTAGGGAGGATAGCAGGCAGGACTTGCCTGTAAAGTAGAGATAATGGATGGGAAGTGGGAAGAACTGGGCATTAAGTGAACGAGGTTGCCAGGGAACTCACCAATTTGAAAAAAGAGCATATGTCCCTAGAGAGCCGCTAATAAACTCTGAATAAAGAGAATCTATGTGGCAGATATGGAGAATTCCCAGGTATGTACATGTAATGTATCAGCTACTTCCTGGAGTCCACAGATCCTTCTTCTAGACCAATTAGAAGATGTCAGATGGTAACACCAAACCCATAGTGATGATGTATGCATTGTGACATAAAGGTCTTCCTAAAATGCTTTAGCAATTTATTCATTCATTCCTTCAATTATTTATTTATTTATTAATTTATTTATTTCAGTGATGTGTCTTCTTTAACCCTTTGAGTGTCAGGAGGTATCCAACAAATTGCTTAGCAATGCATTGAATATCCCTCTGGCACTCAAAGAGTTAATCCATTGGATGGCAGAGAGGACTCCAGTGCACTTATAAGCAACGCAATGGATTCCTAACTATCATCCAAGGGGTTAACTTACAGTTACCAGTGTAACGCTTTTGGCTGGAGTACAGCTTCAGATATGACTTTGAGCTTCAGTAACGTAGATACTTGGTTTTTAATGAAATACATTACATTTTGTTTTCTTGGTTTAACTTCCTAGTGTTGTTATTAAACAGTATCTTTCACTTACCCTTGCTGACTAACCTTCACCCAGCCATTTGATTTCCTACAAGTGGTATTATATTTCAATAGCTTTTTTTTAATCATGCAATTGGAACCCTGGAAATGCATCAAAAGCATTGAGTTTATTACAAATGACCTCTCTGCCCTGCGTAGAGGATGTACCGGACAGCCCTCATGTATTTATCACCCAACTCCTCATACTTCATGTCTAATGTTACAACTTTCTACCTGACATAAGAACTACAGAATGTTAATAGGTTTATTTGCATTTCTCACAATTGTTCCCTATATGGATTTTTTGCAAAATATAAATGTGAACACTGTGCGCCTACCCATTGATCTTCACAAATAAATTGAAGTCAGTGGTTCACCTTAGTTGTCAGAGTAGCCCACACTTTATTTGTATCATCACAATAGAACAGCCTAACTGCATCTGCATTTTAATACAGGGGTGTACTTGTGGTTCACTGTGGGCCTCCCCTTCACTTCCCATTTGTCCAGTATAACTAAGTGGTCAGATGTTAGGAAGGAGTGGAGATGTCCTATTTGCAGATCATTATGTCTTTTTAACTTAAGGATATTAAAGGGCCTAATAAATCCTATACGTGGGCCTCTTTTCAGAATTTCTTCAGAGACCTCAGATGTTCTGAAATTACCCTAACTGAAGTCTTTTAGGTTTTTTAGTGTCAAATGAATGGTCAGTTACTTAAAGGGATAGTAATGTTTCACAAAAACAGCAGCTCCAATTAATCTTCATAGTATTTGAGCCAAAGAGAGTGTTATTTCAATACCGTCAGAGTTGTAGTTCAGGAGTAATTGAATGATAAAGTATCCCCCTCCTGTCCCTTTTACTGATGTAACACTGCTCACCTCAGAGCAGCAAGACTGTCCAGATGGATCGAAGAGAGGGACAATCTTCAATTAGCATAAGGAAAAAACTGAAAAGCCTGTCAAGGGGGACAGGGTTTTCCTTATACTCACAGTAAGAAGATTGTCCCTTGCTGTGAGCTGTCTGGTCTCAAGACCAGATTCCACATCTGAGGGGAGGTGGCTTACACTAGGTAAGAGGGGAGGGAGGGGGAATACTTTATCATTCAATTACTCTTGAACTACAACTCTGACCGTATTGAAATAACACTTTCTATGGCTCAAATACTATGAAGATTAATTGGAGCTGCTGTTTTTGTGAAACATTACTATCCCTTTAAAACCAAAACAGGCAACCCACTGCTCTTGGACTACAACTCCCACCATCTTCAGCCAGAGAATAGCAAACCAACTGTTTCTGCATTGCAAGGTCTTGTGAGCAGGGCCTTCCGTAACATTTGTTTTGATCAGGTTATTAAAAATAATAATAACTGTAGGCCAATAAGAGCTGGATAGATACTATTTACCATACCAGTTCCTAAGCCAACAATTCCCCCAGAAATGTCTTGTTCATTACCCCATTACAATTGACATCTTACTGTACCTTCATTATATACCCCAGAGACTGAACTACCATTGATGATCAGGTGCAAAGCACAGGGGAACAGTCAACAGATGGCAGCCTTTGCTGAAAAATACATTTGTAGCGTGTTTCAGTAGTTCGCAGAGAACTGGGGACCTAAACATGTTTGCACCAGTGCCCTCATACACTGGGTCTGTCAGTGATATTTCTCCACCCTTTACAATCCTTTGTCTACATAAGTACCAAGAGCACCAAACTTTTAGCGGTGCCTCAGTCATGATGGTCACGCCCTCCATGCTGATTTATGGGTGTGGCCAGTGGAATCTGAATGTTCTTTCAGCAGATAGCCTCTGATGGTTTATAGGTGTCAGTTTATTTACTATTTTATGAATAGCTGTGATATATATTTTAAATATTAATTTGCAACACAAAGGGCCATATTTGCGAAGGAAAAGTTAAGTACTTCTGGGGCAATCCAACTGCACCATGGGGGTGGGGTATGGAGATCTCTTTTGCATTCAGGGGGTTAAAGAACAATTTATATGTATAGGTCTTTTGGACATTTATTTCTCCCACATTTGGTTTCCTGCAGATTTACTCGTCTCTTTTCTACAAAAGGCTCATAAGGAGCAACTCAGTAAGATAAAGAGGTGAAATTCTGGGGCAAATCAACTGCACACTGGGGGCAAATAAAAAACAACCCTTAATTTCCCACTTATTTAAATAGTGATTTACAACTCTTGAATGGTGGGGAGGTCTCCAATGCATTGCAAAGCAATCAGGGCTAGATTTCACAATAGGCAGAATAGGCAAAAGCCTAGAGCTTCAAACTTTGAGGGGTGCCTCAGCTGTGCTGACCACACCCACATTCTGATTTGTGGGTGTGGTCAGAGCAATCTCAGTATTAAAGGGATAGTAATACTTCATTATTGTATATGGTAAAATTTGCAATAGATGCCTCCTACTCTGATTCTCAGCAACAGTTTACTTTCCTAAAATTTGTTCTTCAATCTTACCCCTCCCACCCCAGTCATGATGTCATCCGATGCTCCTACAGATCTGAAATCTGGTAATTTGACTGGATGGATCTCTGAGAGGGACAAAAGTCATGAAACCACATCCCATGTACGAAGAACAAGTCAATCATGCCTCCCTAAAACTCTTGTGTTGTTTTTGACCTCCTCTGCCTGAACTACTTTTCAAACACTTTTTTTGAGGAGCTGTGCAGACCTAGGCACAGCATAAAACTTATGTTTCAACAAATAAACTAAAATAAAACTTGTGTTTCATGAAAAAGTCTACCCATACAATAAAAGCTGTAAGATGTTAATAAACGCGTTCTCAATATGCTCTTACATAAAATAAAAGTGTTACTGAGTCATCATAAAGCCAGCATATTAGATGAATGCAGGCATCCGTTTCAAATATTAGAGCTGCTCACTGAATTATTGGTTTGAATTGTGTTAGCTTGTGCTCTGTTGTTCAAAGGATGAAACCTTTGAGTGCCAGGAGGATAAGCAATGCAACCCTCTCTGGCACTCAAAGGGTTAAAAGCACCATTTTTAAATCAGTGGCAATGTATTCACCTCAAAAGTGAAACAAGAGAACATTTTTCGTGAAATGTGCCATTTTTCTGGGTTTTTTTTGCCAAGCTCATTGAAATCAATGGGAAGAATTTCTACCCACCATACAGCAAGTTACCTTATTTTCCCACAGGCATTGTATAAAAGGGGTATTACGTTCCCACAGTATGCCATTGTGTGCTTGCGAGAGGAAGAGAGAAAAGCACATTTTTTGTGCTACGGGCTAATAAAAGAAGGAGTAAAAGCTTAGTTTGGGAGTCTTGTAGGAAGGACATTTGTTCTCTGTGTTAGAGTAGTCAGGGGGCACTCTGGGGGACAGGAAGGGAGAATGGAGGTTCACCTCAAATACTCCAAAATTCTTTGTGACTGACTGACTGGGAAGACAAAGACAGCCGTGATCTGAGTCTGGGGTGTGTGAGAAGGGAGCAAGTGAGATTTACCTCAAATACCCCATCATTTTGTGTGACTGATTGCAAACAAACTGGCAGCTGTTATCCACATTCCTTCTTGATCTGGCTGTTATTATCTCTAGGTTAGACATGTCTGGGGGTGTAAAACGAGAGCAAAGGAGGTTTATTCTGACTAATTAGAAAGACACAGGCAGCTGTGATCTAAGTTCCTTCCTGATGTGGCTGTTTGTTATCTCTGAGTTAGATGTGCCTAGGAGTGTGAGAAGGAAGCAGAAGAGCTTTACCCCAAATACCCCAACATTCTGTGTGACTGATTGGAAAGAAACAGGCAGCTGTGATACAAGTTTTATCCTGATGTGGCTGTAATTATCCCAGCCATGGTTGCTGAAGTGGATGCAATAAATGATGATGATCCTTCTCCTCCTGAGGAGGCCGTTTGTTAAAGTACCACCAAAAGTTCCACCACCACCAGCACTGTTAAAAAACCATGTAAGAACACTGAAGACAACAATGAGTCCCAATCTAGTGTTGGGATAATGGAATAAGGTGTAGAAGCTCAACCAACTGCTGCATCTGACAGTGAGTCAAGCAAGCACAAAAACACCTGTCCTGAAAGTAGTAGCGAACATTGTGAAAATAAAAGTAAAAATAAATTGTTTGAGACCTCTAAAAGGCTAGAGGAATATAAAAGTAGTGGGCAAGAAATGGAGGGTGATGCTGAAGATCACCTAACGATGACTAATGAGGATGATGTAGCTCTAGAATATATCCCTCCAGCATCATCCTCTTCTTCAGATATAGATGAAGTTGAGAGTGAGAGAGATGATGATTACATGGCCAGAAAGCTGAAAGTCAAAGGCTCAGTCTTCCACTACTGAAAAGCAGCACTGTGCCTGTCTATAAATTGTTTGAGAAAACAACTGGAAATTTTGACCCTGGACAAGCAAAGATGTCCAAAAATACACAGTCATCCTGTTAGCCATCATCACCCTTTCCAAGTCCAAGCCCCACTCAGCCACAAACACTAGGGTTGCGTAACCAGCAGCAACAACAACACAGCTTAACATCCGCAACCATAGCTATAATGAGTGTCTCTGCTGCTGTGGAAGTGCCACGCATTTGACACCCAGTAGTAGTACAATTGCATCAACATTTAGCCCCAGTCGTAGTAGTAACCCCTCAGGAACCCCACAGTATATTAAGTACACGGTATGGAGATACATAACTCATGATCCAAAAGCTAAGCATGTTGCTGTGTATGTTTTGTCTGTGGAAGAAGTACATGAGCAGGGGTAAAGCAGGATCATACCCAGGGCTGGACTGGCCCACCAGGATACTGGGAAATTTACTGGTGGGCTGCAGTATCTGGGGCAGGGCTGTGTAGCCACTACTCCAGGTGAGCTGCAAAAAAATGCTTTTAATATATATCTTCTGACCCCCAGTTCTATTTTCTGTAGGTAGTGGTTATGCTGGGTCCTGTGCATTCTTCCATTTGCAGCATGAAGCTGATAACTCCACACTGCCTCCACTGACCTCAGTGAACCCAGAATGGAAGAACATGTGGAGACAGTGCAGAGTCATCATATTCAAGCTGAAACAGAAGACTGTGCGGGACTCAGCAAAACCACTACACTCTGGAGACACCAGCTGCATGATAGAGGCCAATACATTTTTTCCCAGTGCTGCTTGGTATTTCCAGTCCAGCCCTGATCACACCAAGGCATCTCCTATATGAGATCCCACAGGTCTGACTGGGAGACACACCATCAGCAGATCAAAAGTGCCACAAATAGCAGCAGCAGTACTCTCTGGGGTGTACAATACAGGTGCTGTTGATGTGTCAAAGAGTGTCCCAAGAATTTCTGCTCCTGATGCAGAAGAGCATGACTCTGAGTTTGTTTCCAGAGATAACAAGAGTCATAGAGTACCCACACATATCACCACCACCACCCTACCACCCCACCACCTCCACAAGTGATGGGGTTAAAACATTAAAGTTACACAGTTCTTCCACTATGTATTGCCATCCCACACTTACTAAGTTCTTAAAGTCAAAACCTGCAAAAGTACGCCTGTGGAGTTCTGCCGGGAAATTTACTGGCAGTGGCAAATAGGGAAAATTATATGTACTTTCTATGGGGGGGGGGTTTGTAAAAAAAAAAAACAAGAAATTGTTGTTTTTTTGTGAAAATTCCTGCAGGAAATGTCTCTGACTTTTTGCAGATCCCTACCTCATAGTGCAGTGGGATTTCTCCAAAATAGCTGCTATATTATTTACGTATATGTTAACCCTTTGAGTGCAGTACGTTGGCTACATCTCTGGCACTCAAAGTGTTAATATAAGCAAAGTGCTGTAGTTTATATCTAAGTGCAGTTTTATTGAAATTGTAAAATAGCTTAAATAATTAAGTTAAAACCAAGCTCCCAAATGATGGGGTAATCACAATCGATCAGAAGAATGTAAAAGAACAAACTGTTAATACACACTATGAACTGTTCTATAATAAATCCCTTTAGAGACACCAAAGCAATATGCACTCACAATATTTCCACAACTGAATACTGGAGGATGCTAGTGTAGGTGAATCGAGGGCTGATCCATGTTATGTAAGTTGGTCAAAACACAGGATATCAGGATATTGTACCGGTAATATAATTCAATATGCTGTACAATGTAAAAGCTATATGTACAGATAGCCCACCTCCTGCCCACTGCTTACTGAATGATAACAACAGATGAGGCAATTATGGTCAAGTTGATACCTTTATTGGCTAACTAAGCAGATTTAGGATGCAAGCTTTCAAGACCTCTTAGGTCTCTTCGTCAGACATGTTATACAGATAAATATGAAAACATCTGTCTAAAATAGAAGTACACATTGCATTGTTTTGAATGGAAAACAGATAAGAAAGCTCTGTCCAAACCCATTTTCTTTGATCAGTCAATGGCAGAGGAGTGTGAAATTGCAGTCTTCCCCTGAGGAGTCAATTTACAACATACTGCTAAACAATGCAATGTGTACTTTGTACTTAAGAGAGATGTTTTCATATTTATCTGTATAACATGCCTAAGGAAGAGACCTAAGAGATCTTGAAAGCTTGCATCTTAAATGTTCTTAGTTAGCCAATAAAGGTATCATCATAATTGCCTCCTGTACTGAATGACGAACACATTATAACAAGTATTCTTGTCTCACCTGCTCCTCAGTTATTTCTCAAGCATTCAATGCTCAGGTCCATCTTCTTCTTCTCATCTTCAAAGATGCTGTTGAGCAACAACCTACTTTCACAATTATGTTTACTTTCTATAACCCTTTCAATGCCAGAGGCATGTGCAAAGGGTTAAATGCTTCAGGGCTCAAAGGAAACAGAGCCAAACATGTAATTAATTCTTTCAGACATAAGAGGTTTATTTGCAGCTTGATTATATTACATAGTTAGCCTTGCATACGACTGTAGGTCATAATAGCAGATCTATTTAACACTAGACTGAGCTTATTACTATACTGAAGTATCTTCTTTTCTGGGTATTAGAACAACATTATTTGCAGCCGCTTTATGGAATATGTTTAATTGAATATTAACACTTTAGGCTTTAATACCCTTAGCTTTTCTGTGTGCTTTACTCTTTACACACTGCATATTGTGGGGCTGAACATCTCTGACACATGAGGGGTGCATTACCTGACTTATTCTTATTTTTTTTATTTTTACATTTTTTTCTAAATCCACTTTGGCTAGTAAGTCTTTATTTCTATTTATTTATATTCTCACAGGAGGGATGTCACCTGTCTAGCAACATCCATTCTTTCTCTTAACAAATTGTAATGTAGTAATTTATTTATTGTTTCTAGTTCTGAGTAGTCATTCATTGTTGTGAAGCAGAGACACCCTGGGTGAATTATGCTGCTTCCCTAGATTTCTTATGTTGCCCCATTTAATATATTTGTGTATTTGTGCCTTATATATTAGAATAATCCCTCTTGATAGGAGGTCCATACAGGCTTTGTGAGTTGCCTAAACGTCAGCATCAAAACCTTACTGACTGGGAGAGGATCTACACAGAGGAGTGGAACAAAATCCCTCCTGAGATGTGTGCAAACCTGGTGGCCAACTGCAAGAAACGTCTGACCTCTGTGGTTGCCAACAAAGGTTTTGCCACCAAGTACTAAGTCATGTTTTGCAAAGGGGTCAAATACTTATTTCAATCAGTAAAATGCAAATCAATTTATAACTTTTTTGAAATGCGTTTTTTCAGGATTTTTTTTGTTGTTATTCTATCTCTCACTATTCAAATAAACTTACCATTTAAATTATACACTGATAATTTCTTTGTCAGTGGGCAAACATACAAAATCAGCAGGGGATCAAATAATTTTTTCCCTCACTGTAATAGGCTGGCTTTCTGATGGACTCAATAACGCTTTCATTTGATGTAAGAATATACTGAGAATACTTTTATTAACATCTTACAGATTTTACTATTGTATGGGCTGAATGTTTGATGAAACACAAGTTTTATTTTATTCCCTTTCTTCTTTTGTTTTGTTTCTCTACAGCATAAAACATACTCAGTTACGTGCATTACTGTGTCATATACGTTGCAGAGAATGGGGGATGGAAGGGGTGTTAGCTCTCGCAAAACATCTGGGAACATTTGGAATGATGTGCTGGTGACAGACCAAATGAACCCTTTGAGTGCCAGAGGGGTATGCAACGCATTGTTTTGCAATGTGTTGTGTACGCCTCTGGCACTCAAATGGTTAAAATTTACCAGGTGCACTCCATACTTGCAGATTCTAGCAAGAGAAAATGAAAAATGGCCACTGAAATTCACAGAAGTAGCTAATAAAGCTTTAAAAAACATAGTTAAGAGTTATGCTTACAAAACAATGATGGGGACATTTGTTATTATTATAGAGAATACAAAATAAAGCCAGTTTACAAAATAAAGAACTATTATCTTTTTAACACACACACACAGCAAGAAACATGACATTTGATAATGTCCTTAAGATGTCATTTAGACCCTGTAAGTAAGGGGTTAAGATTATTTAAAAGATAAATACTTATGCTGTAGGATGAAAACTGATGACAAAATTTCATGGTAACATAAAAAACACTTTCCAGAGAAAATACCCAAATTAAATAATTTTATGAAACCTGTTTATCAAGATAATTTTTTTTTGTTTTATTCTTTTTTTTATTTAAAGTTTCTTAAAGATTTTCTATTTTTTTCCTAAAAGCGGTCTTCATATTAACCCTTTAACCCCTATTCCTCACAGGGTGAAAGAACAGAGGGGTGTGTGTGTAACCATACTCAGTAGCCTCACTTACTTTTACAACATCCTCATCTGAAGACTTACACTCCACCAACTCGGAAATGTCTGTCACATAACTGTTCTCTTCAATAGACACTACTTTAACTGGTACTGCAACCGTCTTCCCAGTGAGGATGGCTGTGTTCAAAATCTCTGTGTCCTGTTATGAAAAAAACAAAACAGACAATAATAATAAAACACGTGATAAGGTACTACATATTTGTCATACAGAATACCTGCTTGGCTCTTGACCCTGTATCCTATTTTCCCTGTTTTTGTCCCTGGTTTAAAAAAAAGAATCTCAATCCCATTTTCTGCGTGCATGTCATTAAAAGTGCATGGGTACAGAGACTCTACACATGTTAACATTGGTTATTTAGGTGATTGTATGTACTATTTAGGTGTGGGTAATGCCTATCCTACTGTATAAGTGCAGCTCTAAGTCCAGTGTACTAGGTTTTCTGTTGACCTCACTCTACATGGTACTATGAGCCAGTAGTGATGTTTTGTAATGTGATGGGAGAAGTGTCCCTGGAAATACTTTTGAAATGTTGACATGTATGGTATAGCAGATGTTTCTCATTTCTGTGTATGTTCCCCTACAATGGAAAATACAGGTGAAAATCCATGTTTCAATGCCACAGGAATAAAACCATTCATTTCAATTGTTTAACCATCCTGCTCATATGAATAAACACACATCATTAAGCATGCATGCAAGCACACAAGCACATACACTCAAGCATGCACGCATACTCTTATTTAATCAATAAAGTCGCTTTCGGAAGACATCACTGTGGGCGGCCATCTTATGGGAATTCCTGTGAGAGGAATAACAGGCCATTTTCTGCCAATGTTTTTCCACTGCAACATGTACTTTTCATCCATCCCTGCATGGGATAATCAGGATGATGTACTGTGAGGGACTGGAAGAAGAAGAAGAGCAAACCAACTATGTCACAGGGGAGAAATAATAATTCCCCAAAACGCGTATTGATTTAAATAGGCATTTTAACACCTTGTATGCTAAAGAGGTGGAGAACTTCTCTAACCTCTCTAGCATTCAAGGGGTTAACCCTTTGAGTGCCAGATGGTTAGGCAAAGCATTGCAAAGCAATGTGTTGCCTATCCCTCTGGCACTCAAAGGGTTAAAATCCACTGTGGAAGTTTTTATTTATCCCTCTCCCCATGGTGCAGTTGGTTTGCTCCAGTATTGCTCTAGTTCCAGAGAGGTATCCAGGGCATTGCAACACACTGTCCCTCAAAGATTAATCTGTCATTTAGCAATTATGATACTTTGGAAATTCTTTTGACTGGGAAAATACAATGTAAAATGTTTTTATTATGCCTGAAAATCTAGTGTGAAATAATACATTCTAAAAACAATTTAGTTGATGTTTATTTCGAGTTTGGGTACACTACACAGGTATAGATTTTTACCAGTTGTTTCTGAGGTACTTATTTGAGGTAATGAGCAGACTTATTTGTTCCTGCTTCCTCTTAATAATATAAAATGTAGTCTTGCAATGTTTTGAGGCAGCTCATTGCCCAGAGATCCAGCCTTCCGCACAGTAAATTAATCTCTATGGGCTTTATCCCATGGGTGACTTGCAATGCAGCTGCTTTAAAGGAGAAGAACCACTTTCTAATATTAATAACCTTTCTTAACATGCAATGGCCAGAAATTCATAATGGCCCCCCTCAGTTTCTGTCCTTTGTGCATTTGTTCAAAAGATAACATTAGCACTCGATCTTGGATGTCATGTAAATGGAGGCAGACATTACAGTTGCTGACATGAGCCTAATTAACACTTTATGGGCCAGAGGGGTATGCAATAAAAAGCCTCTTTCCAATTACATATTTGACTTTTGCAGACTTGATGTTGACTTTTTCTTATGTAGCACCTACTTCGGTCGGTAATAAAGCAATTCTATTCTTAACTAATTATTTTTAACATTTGACTAAAAGCGGAACTACCACACTTGCTAAAGTTGCCCTGCAATACTTAGGCAGGTGGCGACTAGCTTAATAGTAATTTTACCTCTCAAAAGTACCATTAATCTTCCAAGCCCGACGGCCAGGTTAGTGCAGTCTGCACGCCTGCGCCGTCAGTCCCTTCCTGTGCCATTCAGGCCAGTGCAGTGCTGCTGAAAGGAGACCGGGGCTGATATCGCAGACACACAGACAAGATGTCTGCGCTGACACCTGGCTTCCAGTCTCAGAAGCTTAAGGATTACTTTAAAAGGGGGTACTTTTGAGAGGTAAAATAACTATTATTAAGCTAGTCGCCACCTGCCTAAGTATTGCAGGATGACTTTAGTTAAAGTGGTAGTTCCACTTTAATTATTTTTGAGATATCACAGAGCTCACAGTTCAAATGGAGCTACACTAGCGATACCACAGAGCTTAGAGACAGTTTGATGCAAAGGTGAAGAAACACACTGGAGGAAGAAAGACAAAGAAGAAAGAGAGGCAATGAAGAAGCAGGATAGAAAAGGGGCAACAGGGAAGAGAAGAGAGAGGGGAGTGAAATAGGAGCAACGGGGAGAAAAGTGGGGGAGAGATAATGGAGGTAGAGAGATTGGTAATAGGCGAGAGAGAGAAAAGGCCAAGGAGACCATCTCACTTACATTATATTAACCCTTTGTCTGCTATAACAGTGTCAAATATGTTTGACACCATTTTGGCATGCAAATGGTTAAATAAGAACAAGAAATACAATTATATACTGTCATCAAGTTTCAGTGGTTCCCCGATTTGCACCACTAACGAAGATGGAGCACCTACTACCGTGGGCAATGCTATGCACTATTCACTAGTAGGGAAATAAATAGCATGCACACTTAAGGTACATTAACCCTGTCAGTGCCAGCTGAGTGTCCTGTGTATTTTTTTTTTGTTCATTATTAGTATACTGCCTCTGTTTGAGGTGGACTTACAGCTTTCTGGCAGGCATTTAGGCATACCTGGGAACTTCTTCACCTTGACCCCCAGACAGGGCTCATTTGCTGACAACCAGGGGGATGTGTTGGAGACCTCCCTAGCATTGAAGGGGTTAAAAGCCCTAAATAAATGGGGATCTGCATTTGTCCCCCATGGTCTAGATGGTTTGCACCAGAGCTGCACCTCTTTAGATTCCTGAGCATTGGTCCAAGGCCTTTATGGACGATAAAATGGAGCCATTCTGGACTAAACCAGCTGCACAATAGGGAACAAATAAACAGTTACCACATGCCCATTCTTTTAAATAAGTATTTTAACCCCCTGAACACAAGAAAGGTCTCCAGTACATTGATGTATTAATCAAAAGCATGGATTGAAAGGAATGCCCTTAGTCATTTTAGAGAATGTCTGAAGAGTGAGAGTCTATGTACAGCACAGAGTTCCAAGATGAAATCATAGATGGAAACTTGGACCCCAATAGGAAATTATGGGAGTTCTAGCATATGGGCAATGTTGTCACTATAGTTTATAGTGGGAAAAGGGGATTCTAGGAGAAAACATTTGCTAGTAAAATAATAGACAAATGCAACATTTTCATGCGATTATAAGGTACAAAAAGTAACCTATGTGAATATAGCCTAAGAAGTGATAATCAAATTGAGAACAAACATTTCAGAGCTTGGGCAGTAGAGATGATAAAGTGGAAACATTGTATAATTGGAGTTTTTATGTTTGTATTGTGAATCTACGTCTCAGAGTATTGAACGTTCCAGGAAAGCAATTAGAAGGTCAGATTTGGGGTAAATATACAACAAAGCCAGTTTAGATGCGTAATGAGGGAGAGGAACATACTCCTACACAAGTAATTCTAATATTGTTTTGTGTCATAAAATGTCATGGCAAAAATCTGTAAATTAATTTTTATGCATTTAACTATCCAAATGGTTTATAATTGGTGTTTCTTCTTATTTAAGTGAAGAATAAAAGCATTAAGGACAATTTCCTTGCTCATTTGTAATGCCTTATAGCTTAAAATGCTAACTGAAAAAGCACACAAAGCACACAAAAATGTATTTTAACGCCTTGTATAGTAGAGACTAGTTGAAGAGACCGTTACATGGGCCATGCCACTGCCAGCCGGTCGCGAGGCATCATGCGCAGTAGAGACTGCCCGCGCTGCATCTGATACAGAGCTGGACGCTCATGACTGCAGCACTGCGCATGACTGAGTTGTTACACACATTTTAGCGAATTATTATACAGTATGTCCAACAGATTGCATAGCAATACTCTAGAGATGTCTCACGCATCCAAGTCAGAGTTGACCAACCTAAGATCCCCCAGTTGTTGTGAACTACATCTCTCACTAGTGGGCTGGGGATGTTGGGAGCTGTAGTGCACAGCAAATGGAGAGACTCAGGTTTGTAGATAAAAACAATGAAAAAGCTTATTAACTGCTATGGAACCTAGGCCTTTTTTTTTTTTTAAAGATGTTTTATTAAATTTCGTATTAGCAATAGAGTGAAAAAATGTTCACAATATTTAAATGCAATATTTGTAACAATGAAAGAAGAAGAAGAGAGTTATGAACGGTAAGTCACAATTAAATTGGAAATCATTGACCAAGCGATATAAGGAGAAAACAAGGAAGAGTTGATACATAAGACAGAATATTATGGTAAAGGATAAAAATGTTTATTGGAAGAATTGTGGAAGAGGTGAATCAGATTTTTTTCTCTTTTTCTTTTCCTCTTTCTTTTTTCCTTTCCTCCTCCCTTTTTCTCTCTTTTCCCGTCCTCTTCCCCTTTCTCCCCTTCTACATTGCAGTATATTAATATTAATTAAGTAGGAACGGAGGGAAACAAAATTAATGTAATAATGGGATAGGTAGAGAAAGGGATAGAAAGAGGGAAAAGATAAGAAAAGGTAAAGAAAGGTAAGGGAAATATTGGCTCAGAGAGATCGGTCCACTAAAGGTCTGCACTGCCTCATTTTGTCCGTGGGTGTCTCAACGAGTATCAAAGGGCCAAGAAAATAAGGCTTTATAAGACAATAAGTCGTTTATATTTGGGTACATACCGATTTGTTAACAGTATTATACCAAGTATGCCATTGTTTGTCAAAGAACGGGAGAGAGTTTATGAATTTACTTTGGAGTGCCATTCCGGTATGGTAGGGCTAATTGGAGATTTCCAATGAATCGGAATTATAGCTTTGGCTGCATTAAGATGGTGACACATTTCCATTTATAGGCTTTAGGGACCAGCGACAAGTGATGTCTATATGAAAATAGACATACTAGAGGATCAAGTGGGATGTCGATGCCGAGGAATGAATTAATAGTGTCTCTGATTTGGGACCAAGAAGTTTTTATAATAGGACAAGACCACCAAATGTGGATATGATCTCCTATGTCGCTATTACATCTCCAGGAAGCCAACTCAAATATTAGTGATAATTTATAGGGTGTCATATACCATCTTGATGCTATGTTATAGTTAAGCTCTCTGGTTTTAATGTCCTTTGTGCTATAAAATAGACAGCGAAAGATGGAAGACCACTGTGAAAAGTAATTGAGAGCTCACGTTCCCAGAGACATGTGAAGTAGTGTTTCTTAAGGGGAGACAGGGTGGATAATAATGATAATTTTTTGAACCGCACGGTTGTAACATTACAATGTTCCTCAAGTTTGTGAGTGTGCTTTGGAGTGAACCATGTGATTGTTCCAGTTTAATCCAGTGTTCTATCTGGATTTGGGCCATCCAATCAATACCATTAGAACCTGGCATTTCTCTCATGTGGGGAACAGCCAAGAGACTGGTTTTAGTTACAAACTCTCCAATCTTATCTAGACCTTTATGAGATAGTGCCAAGAAAGAGGAGCGACTAATACCCTGAGGAAAGTCAGGATTCCCGAGAAAGGACTTCAAGGGAGATGGGTAAGGAGCAAGATGATGTGACGTATTGATGCTGAACCAAGTATTGAGGATATGCCCCAGAACTGGATGAGTAAGGTATTGGCGAATCTTACTAGTGGAGGATACCCATAGTAGTTGAAGAGGGTTTAGATTATCAATCTCCTCTGCCAGGGATTGCTCCCACCTTGGTTCTTGTCCCCCTATGAAATCAAAAACCTTACCCAATGCAGTGGCCTGATAGTATGTATGAATATTGGGGAGGGCGAGACCACCTCTTTCGATGGTATCACTTAGGATATCTAAATTAAGTCTCCTTTTTTATCCTAGGCCTATTTTTTTTGCATGCAATAATTCATTCTCTAGCGATACATAATGCAAATATGGCTCACAGTTCCTTTTAATAACCCTTTTAGGAATAAAGGGGTGTGCAGAGGAATGCATTGTGCATCTCTCTGGTCCTTAAAGGGTTAATGTGCACCCTTATGTTTTATTGGGAAACTTTTTGAAAAATATATATAATCTTTGTCACTTTAACTTGCATACTTTAGACTCATGAACAAATAAGCCTGGATTTATCACTCAGGCTCCCATAGGCAGAGCATCTTAGGCAGCCCTAGTCCTATCCACTGTCACACCCGACGTCTTACATGATTCTGCCCACCATCTGATACAGACAATACCATAACATACAAAAAAGCACTTGTCTTATCCTATTGGAAGCTAGAAAGGTGCCCATGACTTTTTTCTGTAGGCTCTTTCAGATTGTTAGCCCCCGCTGCTAGTTTTGTAGCACCACTTTGGTGGCGGGGGGGGGGGGATGCTACAGTTTGTTCACATACATTTTAGGAAGGTAAATTATGGGAAATCCCTTAATGAATAAACAAAAGAAGTAATGTTACTGTAAAAGTGAGAAGTGATCTCCCAAGCTTTGAAGATATATTCAATTCCTTTTTGAAACACATGATGCATACTGTAATGATTTGAAGAGAGGAGAGCAACATGTGGCTCTCCAGATTTTGTTGGACTAAGACTACCATTGTTGAATGATGAGATTTGTTGCCCAACAACAGGTGAAGATCTGCAGGTGCCTATCCCATTCTAAAAAATGTAAAATCTAGGGGGCATGGTCTGACCAGTGATGGCGCTGGTCGCATAGTCGGTGTGCTCTGAGCCCGAGGGAGATTCTTCAGCTGTTTAATGTGATACTCGCATTTAGTGAGGCACCGAATGAAGGGGAAGCACAAGAAGAAGGGTCAAGCCACTTCTGACCTGAAGCAATTCTTCACAGAGTGGCCTACCTTTCCTGCCAATCCTCTCGCGGGACATCAAATCAACAACCCTTTCACAGACTCATCGTCTCCGACACCAGATCTATTGCCAGCGTCCAAGGAGGCACTTAGCTTGCGCAACACTATTACCAGTGATTCTCAAAACCTGCTAAGCATGACCCCTCCGGTTTCCTTATGTACTAAAGAGTACCTTGACCTATCAACGGCAGGGTTAAAGGAAGATCTTAGAACCATGTTAGATGGGATAACGGTGACAATTAAAGCGGACATTGCATTAATTAAAAGTGACTTCCAACAACTCAACGGCAGAGTGTCCCTGCTGGAGGAGTAGAAGACCCAAGCTGCTGAATACTCTCTTAATCTGGAAAGGACCAGCACGGAACAACATGACACTATACACCAGATGGCCATGAAGCTGGACGATCTGGATAATAGCCTGGCTGATTTGAGAGTCCTGAATCTGCCTGAATCCATTCTCCCACAAAAACTGAGAGCATGCCTTACCTCTTACTTCACCTCCTTGTTAGATGACCAGAACGCAGGCCTGATTCATTATGAGAGGCTCCATCGTGCACTGAGGCCTAGAGATGACAGGAGACCACAAGATGTCGTTATGTGTTTCCACCATTTCGAGATCAAAGATCGCATCATGCAGTGCAGCAGGGATGGTAACCTACCCCTGTGTACAGGCTCTAAGATCCAGCTCTTCCAAGATCTGTCACCTCATACCCTATATTTGAGACGCGGAGTGTGCCATCTTACAGATCATCTGCGGAGCCTCAATATTAAGTATGGATGGCGCTTCCCCTTTTCACTATCGTTTACCCACAATGGCACTACCTTTTTGCTACGCTACACGGAGGAGATCCCCTGTTTTTGTTTATCAATTGAAATTCAACCACCACCGACGGAGGCCCAAACAACCGCCTCATCTGCGCCAAAATCGCAAAGGCGTCTGGAATGGTCTCCGGATGTCCTGGCCTCAAAAAAGATGCTTCGGCGAGAGGGGCCTCAATCACCTTCCACATCTCAGACCCCAATGCCCTGGACCTGAAACACACACAGGACTTTGCCACTGGAACTGTTCCCAGGTCTTCACCGAAAGGCCTGTTGCCTGAGTGAGACAGAAACTGTTTCCAAGAGTTACCCGATAATGCCGAATGTGGACTCTGTGACCATGCAGTCAAAGGTAGTCGATCCACCCTTTGTTTCAGATTTATAGTCAATTACTTTGTTTAGAAAAGCTTTCACATCCCACTGGACACACTCTGCATGGAATTCAGTTTGCTTGGTTCTAAACACTCCCCCAGCAGTTCTTTTATTCTCCCATTTCCCCCTGTTCTATTTGCCCTTCGGGGTTGTTGCTTTCTCCCATAGCCATTACATGTTTAACGGTCACATATTTGCCTGATTCACTAATGTCCCAATACTCAACTTATATTATTTTTACTGTCCTGTCATGTCTTTTGACTCTTGGAGGGCTATATATATACTAGTTTCCGCACCCCTATGGAATTTAGTGGACTGTGAGATCCTATTCTTACTAATTCTGCCTCATTTCTTACTGGCCAGATCCCCTTATCCCATTTACTTATATAGAGGTCGGAACTCTTTTCCCAAATCTCCCGCTATAATTTTATTGCCCATAGGAGGATCTCCTCTATAATTTTATAACCTTCACGAGGAACTGTTCCCTATTACTGTCTCTTCCCCTTAGCCCTCCAAAACTCAACGGCAACTGTACTTGAACCGTGATTTGTTCTGCTAATTCGAGAGAAGTCCTTTATATTACTGAGCTCCTGAACGTCTATTTCTATGCATTACTGTATTGTTACTTGTCCTGTTTAAAGTACATGAACCTTAAACATACATATCACTCACCTGCCTTATTTATCACAGTACCTTGTAGCACCGCCGCTTTTGGCGATGCTTACTATGACGTAATTTCCACAAGAGGTTGGACACATCAATGCTAGATGAGTCATCCGTAGACATGAGGCTTCAGCATGCTGCAGGCCTCTGTTTTATGTGTTTGAGGCCTGTAGTCTCCTCCTGCCTACTTCCTCCCTCTAAGCTGCTCCTCCTACCTACTTCCTAAGGAGTGGTTTAAAGGGCAGACTGATTCCGGACTCAGTTACCCTTACATTGGTGTTCTGTGCAGTTCTTTATTTGTATTCCTGATTCCTGTGTATGATATGGCTTGTCTGTCCATCCATTCTGGTGTTGACCTGTGGTTCTGTCTGACGATTCTCCTTGTGCGTTCTGATTTGGCTCAGATATCCTTTCTGGTGCAAACCTGTGGCTCTAGCTGACTACCTGCTCCGTGTATGACCTAGGCTTGTCTGACTACCCACTCTGGTGTTGAACCGGGGCTCTATCCACTGCAAATCCAGCATTCCATCGCTTCAGTGGATATCCTATCTGGTGCAAACCTGTGGCTCTGACTGACTACCCGCTCCGTGTATGACTTTGGCTCATCTGACTATCCTATCTGGTGCTTAATAGAAGGCTCTGTCTGTTCGCTCCTTTGTTAGTTCCGTTATTCAGTCATCCTTCCTAGTATAGACCTGGGGCTCTAGCAGACTCACAGCTACTGACTGCAGACTCACTCTTGGGTGTTACCGTACCGCGAAACTCCAGCAGGCTGAGGCCTAGTCTCAGACAGTGTCGTGGTGATATTGCAAGACTGCTATTCCTGATACAGTACTCGCCTTTTTCTTCACCCTCTGTGTGTATATATTTATATTGCATTGCTGTTATTATTCTCATAATAAATGTTATATTAATTATACCGTCTGACTCATAGTTTTGCTTGCCAACCGTAACATTATTAGACACATCAGCTGGGTCTCAGAAAACTTATTTTCAAGACATCCTGTGTATAATTGCTCTTCTCTGTGTACAGGTACTGTCTCGCTTACAAACTCTAACTCGCCATAAGGGAGCCTAGACATTATACATTATGGGAGTGCACATATGATGCCTCATCTTGTAGATTAACAGTACTAATATTATAAAAGTATACATATGACTACCCACTCTACATGATAAAATAGATATTTATCAGCTATAGTCCGATTTAATGAGTACAAAACTGTTTTCGCCGTCCCTTTTGTTGTTTTTTTTATTTTCTTTTTATTGAGACACTTACATCTAGCCTAATAGGGAATATTCATTTCCTGACTGGAGGTCACTGGAACTGCTATACTATGCCTAGCTGATGTGTCTATCCGACCCCATATCCATACAATCTTGATGGGACTCCTCATTTGCTTTGCCTCATGTTATGGTTTCCATCTTACATTAATTATGATTGTGTTTTTTTTTACTATGGTACAGTCAATTTGATGACTCCTAGACTGCCTTTTATCCTTACTGCATAGTTCCTCACTGGATTTTGCATCTTCTCATTCATCCGCCCCTTATGGTTAAGGTTGTTAGTTTTATGCATTACCTTTAATTTTATACCTGGAGACTTATTGCCACCAACTCCTCGACTACAGTATTTTGTTAACCTACTCCCCACTCCCTCTAGATGGCTGTCTAGGACTCAGTAAGGGTTTTGTTTTTCTAGCTCTGTACTCTCCAGTGCAACATCTACAATATTACTCGCTAGACCCTTCTCCTATTGTTAGGACTCAGCTCATGTCCGATTAGTGAGCTGATCTATGGTGTTTTCACCTATCACTTCTCCCGCTCTAGACCCCCCCTTTTTGTTTCCCCTCTCCTGCATCTCATACCCCACTGTTTACACACTACTGGAGTATGTTGGCCTTGATGCCCACTATCTCTCTGGCTAGTACGCATCCTATATAATTATGGTCCTACTAGGTCTAAATATCAACAGATCTTCCTATCTCCATTTTCCTTTAGGTTCCTTAGTATAGGGACATTTATAACATTAGCTATTACTCCCAAAGACAGTAGTACTGTCCCCATTTCATGTAACCCTATTCAAGGTGCTTCTACCTCGGCTATTTCCTTGCCCCTACACTAAATCTTTTACTCTCTCCCGAGTGTCTTTGGTCTCTTTGCCTCCCTCAGGCTCACCAAACCACTGTACTTGCCCCCTCTTGCCTCCACCCCCAAAATGCCTATGGGCACTTGCCTACCTGTCATTTCCCACTTTATATCTTTCACTATAGTACTACAACAGTGCCGACCACCGGCATTACAGGCATCCATTCACATGTCTGTACACTATCTGTACTTACATCCCTTGGCTACTCATTTTTCTCTTTTTTTAATTTTCTTCTTCTTCACTTCCTCTCTCCTCCGTGCGCGTGCGTCAATTGTCCCTTGGGTGGCCCTGCGCATTCCTGCCCACTGTCTGGACCCTCCCACGGCATGTTGACACTTAATACCTCTTCATGCTCATGGTGTGCTTCAAGTTAACTTCACTCAATGTTAAGAGTCTGAATTCACCTGAAAAACGTTCCATGGCACTGAGGGAATTTGACTGCATGAAATCTGATATCGTCCTTATCCAGGAGACACATTTCCTCTCGTCCCCTCCCCCAAAATTCTTCAACAAAAAATACCCTGTATCCTACTTCTCATCTGCCCCGGAAAAGAAGAGAGGTGTAGGTATCCTATTCCGCTCCTCAACTCCTTGGTCACTAGTAGACTGTGTAGCAGACCCAGATGGAAGATATCTTTTACTTAGAGGACTCTTATACAACAAATCCTGTGTGATTCTCAATGTCTACGGTCCAAACTAGAACCAGATATCTTTTCTGATGAAGATGCTGTCCCTTCTCGACCCCACTTCAGAGAGCAGACTAATAATAGGGGGAGACTTTATACTGGCTTTGAATCTGGAACTAGACTCATCCTCCACCACTTCCCATTTTCGTCTCTCATATCTCAAACTTATTTCCACGAAAATGGGAGATCTACAACTCATAGATGCTTGGCGTTCCATTCATCCTTCAGATAAGGAGTATACCTTTATTCAGCTCTGCACACTTCCTATTACTGAATTGATTATATATTCATATCTCATTATCTTCTCCACTCTCTCCGTTCCTCTTCAATTGATCCCATATCCTTGTCTGACCACTCGGCCACCTCTATTCTTCTTGACCACCTGACCACCACCTCATCACCTAGGATATGGAGACTGAACGAATCCCTTCTCACGGATACAAATTTCACACACTCACTTGCTTTCCCAGATAAGAGAGACACTCAACAGTGTGCTGAGAGAATCAATGGACAAACACGTACATTCCATCAACTGGGATCTCTCCTTTCCCTCTCCTCGAATAATATTTCTTCCATCTCACCTTCGTGATCAGTCTGGTCCTCATACATGGCTTCATTAGTCAGGAGATAGATGACCCTTGATTTGAGCAACTCTAGGTTCTTTCTGATGATGGAGGAGTTGGAACCAGTCGCTCTTCTGGTGCTAGTTCCACTCTGTATACCTGGCATGTGACAAATTCGGATGTGAGTAGGACTCGGACTTGGGGGGAAAGCTTGTGGGGGTGCTGCATGGGGAATAGGGGTCCTGCCTTGCGGGGGGATGGGAGAGGAGGGACTCTCCCTTTCCCATTACAATGTATTTCTATCTGCATTTCTATATATAAGATGTATTTTGTTAATCTTCAATAAAGCCTTTTTGAAGAAAAAAAAAAAGTAAAATCTAAACCACTCCCTTACACACTAACATATTGTGTACATTTTTTTAAGTATATCTTGGGAGGGATTGTGCAAATTACCAGTATGTATTAAAGGAAAAACAGGTGAAATGGGAAGATGAACCAAAAAAAGGGGTTCCCTAAATGCTTAAATGATAACATATTAAGCATCATGTAGAAAATACACAATAGTCATAGTATAAAAACAGAATATGTCCCACTGATCATTTTATTCTAATGTCATTTAACTGAGCAAAAGGATTTCAGATAGCAGCAAACCTTGGCAGTGGCCAAAATAATACCTCCTATCAAGAAAGACCTGGTTCTTTAAAAGTACAAGGTATAAGAATATGGTAAATTGTTTGAAAGATTGTAAAAGAAAGCAACCAACAAACTGTACCATGACAGTATAGACATAGGGTCTCAAGTCCATCCTTCTTAGCACCAGAGTTTCATTTCATAGCGTGTCCACATGGCTCATCCAGATTCAAGTGCTTGAGCATAATGGAGGTGGACGGGTATACAAACCCATGAAGGCAAATGCAGAGTCAATGCAAGGCAGTACTCTTTTATGGAAAGGGTTATAAATTTACTTAATTAATCATCAGCAAAGGCAATGAAAGATAAATGAAAAAAAATATATATATATTAGGGTAGATGTAAAGCTACTTCAAACCATAAAAGAAAGAACAAGAACATATAGGTTTACATTTACTAAGCAGCTTAAAAAAAAGGAGTATCCAATATGCTGCTTTTGCCTGCTGTTCTCCAAGATCACTGATAAAAATGTCATGCGTTTATTAGATAGAAAGCATAGGAAGTAGGATTACCTGCAAAGGCAACCAATAAACAATGCACAGACATGCAATTTACATATGAATATGTTTGCTCCCTAATATGGATAACACCAGCAAATCCTCACGGCTAGATGTACACATTTAGCCCCATCAATGATTACACCAACATTTCTCAAATGTCTCAACCCTAGCCCTAGGTACTGTTCCCACTCACAAAAACTGCCATAATTATAAAATACAATGGCAAGTGCTATACACTTAAACCAGTAAATAACTAGGCCACGTTAGTATAACTAGTGTACGTTATAGAATATTTCAGCATGTAAACCAGCTGCTTTCTCTGTCCGATACTGAATTTATCCCTAGGTATACTTGTTCTTACTTAGTCATAAATGAACTAGGGTAAAAGCCCGTGTACATGGGCCAAGGTCCAGGTGATGTTAAGCCATTGAGTGCCAGAGGGGTACGCAATGCATTGCGTACCCCTATGGCACTCAAAGGGTTAAGAAGCCGGTCCTGATCTGCGTCCTGCCGCCAACGCAGTCATGCACTCTAGAGACTTCCCGAAAGCACAGAATGCTCCCAGCACAGAAGTCCCAGCATTCTGTGCATTCGGACAGTCTCTACTGCACATGACGGCTTCTGACAAACATCCTAGCGAATTATTATATAGGATGAATGAGTACAAGTTACTGTTATGTAATGTATGCAATGCACCCCTCTGGCACACAAAGGGTAAATGATGAAAATGTTATTTTTTCCTTACTGCGCAAAAATGAATGCAACCTGGTAGCATGTGTTTTCTTATGTACCCAACAGTAAAAGGGTGGCCTGGTCTTATTATTGTGTGTTTGTTAGTAACTATGGGAAGAAAGTATTAATCACTTTTTAGTAAACAAACCCAACAGGCTGTACATTTTTTAGCATGTTTTAAAATTGGCAAGCTAGGTACATATTTTATGTAATCAAATCCAACATTACAATTAATAACTAAAATGACATATCATGTACTCTTATCTGTACCAGTAACTTACAGCAATTAACACTACATGTATGCAGTTAGTTAACCCTGTGAGTGCCTTCGTAGAGTTCAATACATTGGGAAGAAATGCATTGGACAGTTCCATGGAAATCAAAAGTTTAACCCTTTCAGTGCCAGAGTGGTACGCAACACATTACTTACATTGGCTTACACCTCACTAGCAGTCAAACTGTTAATTCACCCACCAAAATTACATGATGACTCTCACCTCTTTAGCACTTAAAGGGTTACGTCATCCCACCAACACCTTTTATGTACTATGACACTCATCCCTGTGGCTCTTAAAGTGTTCAGTCACTACCAGGCCCTTTGAATGATGACTCACTCCTCTATGGCACTTAAAAGGTTATGTCATCACACCTACGTCCTGTATGACGACTCACTAGATTAGGACATTTGTCCCAATTTAGCTAATAAAAACCAGTGCTGTGTATAAGTGACATTATGATAAACAAGACCAGAATGTGCCTTTGCAACTCTAAGGAATAAGCCAATTAATTCCTAGCACTGGTACGAAGACAATTTCTATTCAGTTGTAGGCTGGAAAGCATTCAAGTGGGACTAATTTAGGTGCTAATTTAACATTAACTTGGGCAGAATGGAAAAGTGAAGTGACAGCTACTAAATGAAATCCACAAGAGTTTATGACCTTAGGAAACATTTGGTTACAGGCTGACAATTCTCTTGGTAGAATTATCTTGCAGCATGTTTGTCAATTTAACATTCAGTTTTTGGGGATATGTTTTACATTTATAAACCCTTTAGGTGCCAGGGGGGTGTGCAACTCATGGCTTCTCAATGCACTGAGTACCACTCTAGCACCCAAAGGAATAGTAATGCTTTATATGGAACACTATATATTGCAAGGGTTATCTGTAAAAACACAGATTATACCACTGCTTTGAGATGTGTTATTCAAAAGTTATTGCATCCCAAACTTTGGGTGTGGTACTTCCACTGCCTGAAATTTTATGGTGACACTGTCGCTAAAGCAGTCTATGGACAGTTACAGTCAGCTGACCATAAATCTCCATAGAATGCTGTCGCAACAGCACCACAGTAAAAGTTTAGACCGTGGAGATACTTTACCCACAAAAAAGCAAGATTGAGCTACAATAACATTTTTTTTTTAACTGAACATTTTTATTTAAGTTTTGGGGTTTTTTTAGGTGTGGGGGGGTAGTACAGAAAAAGAAAAGGGGAAAGCGTACATCCAGGAAATATATTACAAACAATGATGCAGAGCTCTGAACACCTGGCACAATCGTTAAATCATGGCTCCACACTGAGGCCCATAGCTCCAGGTATCAGCAATGCTACAGTGCTACAATAACATTTTAATAAAACATCTCTAATTGTGTGAGTACAATTGTTTTACTTATCAGGATAAATTCTGAACTACAGATTTGTTCAATATTAAAGTGTTAGTAATGTCTAAAAAAAACTTTTTTTGCATTTAGAACAGCTTAACCCCTTAACGACCCTTGACGTACCAGGACCGTCAAGGGTAAATTTGCTTTAAGGACCAGTGACCGTCCTGGTACGTCAAGAGTTAAATGGTAGCAGCGCGCCGCCGTGCACGCTGCTACCATTCAATCCAGGCTGAGACTGAGCGGTCCAGTACCGGACCGTTCAGTCTCAGCCTCTGTCGGTAGTGCCGGGTCATGTGATCGCTGCGTCAGCGATCACATGTACCGGCATTCTAAATCTGTGAATGAGGCAGTGCTACTTACTGCCTCTAGTGTCTCCTCTCTGCTAATGTGCCCCTTACATCAAAGTAAGGGACACAGAAGCAGAGAGGAGACACCTAGTGGAAATACAAAATACAGCAGCTGGGGGTGTTAACCCCTTCACTGCTGGTACAGGAGGATGGCTAAATGCAGGTCAATTTCTGACCTGCTAAATACACTTTTTTTTTTTTTTTTTTTAATAAAAACAACACACTTTTTTTTTTTTACAAATAAAATATTTTATTTAAAAAAAAAACAAACATCTCAAGAAACAAAATTGGAAGTGTGACTGTTGTGGAGTCATGTAATACACTTACACACACCGCCAAATGTAATGAACAAAAAAGTGGGAAAATAGGGTGGGAAAAAGGGACATGGGGATTTTCACCCAGGGGGGACAGTGGCCACTTTAAACTGCACATTTTGTAGGTATGACTGACTAGTCATACCTTTCATGCAGTCTCCATAAATATTTAACCCTTTGCGCCCAATTGATCCCAAGAGAAAAAACAAAAATGATGTTTTTTTTTAAATTTTTTTTACCTTTTTCTTTAATTTTAATAAAGTAAATTGTGGGTTATCCATATAAGTGGGGTATCAAAGGAAAGCCCTATTTGTTTGTAAAAACCAGTATATAATTTATGGGGGTGGAATAAAAGCCAGGTCAGAATTGCTCCGGTCCTTAAGTCAAATCCACCTCTGATTTTCCCGGTCCTTAAGGGGTTAAAAAGCTGATCTAAATGCAAAAAACTGTATCTCTCAAACCGCTATGGTTTAAGAGATACGGGCGTTTGAAGTTTGATTTCTCCTACTGACAGCTGTAAAGATCCATGTCGGTCGACACGGTGGCGTTTAAGAAGTGCCGAGATCTCGTTACTTACACGGAATCCCTTCATTGGAATGGTCTAAAACGTGTGCCTGAACACTAAGCACACATTTTAGACCATTCCAATGAAGGGATTCCGTGTAAGTAACGAGATCTCGGCACTTCTCAAGCTCTTCTAAATGCAATACTAATACTTTAAGCTTTACTATATATTTACAGAAGTAACTATTGGACAGTTTCCGTGATGAATTCATATGGAAGAAATATCACTTTTAAAGATGTCTTCAGATGCCTCACGTTGCAGTCAAGGGTTTAACCCTTTGAATGCCAGAAGGATGACATCCCTCTGGCACTCAAAGGGTTGAGAGGACCATAGATAGGATTCTAGTACTAAAAGAGGCTGTGTGGGAGACTACATACAGCACCTTGGACAGCACTGAGAAATCACATACTTACTGGATCATATGTATAAAGGCACAGCAAATAAATTCTGAAGCAAATTAAATGCACTCTATATGAACAAATAAAAAAATCCCCAAATTCACATTGATTTAACCCTTTGAGTGCCAGAGAGGTATACAAAGCATTGCGTTCCAGTAGCGTTGGATACCTCTCTGGCACGCAAAGGAGTAAACAGGCTTTAACCCTTTGAATAATACAGCGGTTTCTTCGCAATGCATTGGACACCTCTATTTCATTCAAGGGGTTAAATATCACATTTAAATATTGGAAATGTATCTGTCCTCTTTGATGTAGTTGGCTTGCCCCAGAATTGCACCACTTTTGTTCTATACATATGACTGTGTAACATTACATGTTGTCTATATTGAGGCTAATGTGCTAAGGAGGTCTAGAGCTATTTTGGGGTTCACATACATGGTCCTACTGTTTTAACCGTTTAAAGGGATAGCTATGTTTCAAAATAAAAGTGCAGCTCAGATTATTCTGTATAGTTTTTGGGCCATGTAGAGCGTTATTTTCACTCTCTACGATGTGTAGTTCCAGAGTAATTGAATCATAAAGTGTCCCCCTCCTGCTTGTTTTACCTGTGTGAAGCTGTACAGTAAGTACAGTTAGTACATATGGTGAAATGCGTTGTAATCTCCATGAAGAAGTGATCTCCACACATCACCAGACACACTTCCCCATTGCACCCCCCCCATACCGTTCAACTTAGCACATCAGCTTCACTGTATAATGTCTGCAAAATATAGTACATAGTTTCCCTGTAACTTTCTTGACAGGTCAGACTTTAGGATAGCCAGTGGCTGGTTGTGGATGTTGGGAGTTGAAGTTCCGAACAGCTGTAGGACCAAAGATTGACTACCGTTGGGTTAGAGCATCATTTTGATGTCCATTAAGGTAACATCATTGTCCTATTCCCCTTCTCCGTGTTGTCATGGACCTTATATATTCATTGTCCAACATATTCATTGTTTCTCTCTACCGTCTATACATCATAAGACTAGTATATACACTGCTTATTCCTTTTTATTTCATAATCTACTGAATTATGCACTGACTTTCATTTACAGTGAACTGAAACACAACAAAATAAAAAAAGGCTTGAAATCAAGAGACTTTGTGGCCTGAAGCTGTCTGGAATTTCAGAAGCCCGGCTCATGATGTGGCGTCTTTGAAGTACACACAGTTAATATAAATTCATAGAAAAAAAATATTCCAACTAACTGCTACTTTGATGTAGAGTATTAGAATTGCCTGTATTACTAAAATTCAATTACATTATCAGTTAATATTAAAACTCTTGCTTTTGCAGTCAGAAAGCTTTATCAAAAAAGAAAAAAGCTATTTCTTAAGACCCTTTTTCTTTGCAATTTAAAACGGAAACGCCTGGAAGTCTTCACAATGGTTGGAAAACAGTATTTTTCCTTTACTAGTTGGAGAATAAATGTTAGTCCAATAAACTACAGTAAAGATAATTTAAATTTATAGATGTTTTAAAGCAGCACCACCACCAAATCCACTTGCCCTTATTTCCCCTAAGCACACCATCCTCCAGGTATACGACACTTCCTCTCATACAAGACTGCACCAACCTCTGTGATGATTTTCTAATGTTACAAGCTCTGGGGCATTATCCTCAATTGTTAAATTCTAGCCCTCAAAATATAGGAAAACTGACATACAAAGTGAGTGGTGCAATTCTGGAGCAGATCAATTGCACCAATAGGAACAAACTACAATTCCCCGGAATAGTTCCCCAGAGAATTATCTGATTGTCATTTGGATTCAGGAAGGATTTTTTTTTACCCATTTGGAGCTAAATTGGAAATGGCTTCAGAAGGCTTTTTTGCATTCCTTTGGATCAATAGGGGCGCTTTTGGCATGGGCTAGACTTGATGGACGCATGTCTTTTTTCAGTCTCATCAACTATGTTACTATTTTAATGATTTACAGAATTTTGTAGTCCTCATTCAAATCAATTACTGCAGCACATGGAATTATTTATTCCATGTGCTACAGATGGTTGACCTGAGAATTGCACCTTTTTTGTACATCAACCTTAGTGACATTGCAGCAGGAAGGATATACATGGTGGTCTTGGGACCTGCTAGTTTAGAATTATGCAGTTATTTATTTATAATTGCATTATAGCATTGCAGGAGAGTCAATAGGTGATGTACATTTGCCAGAACAAATAGAAATCACGTCAGTCTATCAGGTGCTGCGTCCATCTTTTATGCCATAGACCTGACATGGTCACCATTGGCCTTAACCCCCTTCAAAGACCGGGGCAGGGGGAGATGCACTAAAGGTCAGTGATGTGGCAATATGATTTTATCAATGTGTTCAAAGCACTTACAGATTACAATATAGACACACATCTCCATATGCACTAAAATTTAGGGATGTAAGAGTAGGGGAGGAAAAGGTCCCCATTAGCATACTGGGTTGTTGAACTGCTGTCGATGTGGGAGGGATGCTCTTCCTTGCACATCACCCTGCTTGGTCAGTAGGGGAGTGGAGAGGATACTTTCAGCACTATGAACAGCATCACTCCCTTAACCTTTTGAGTGCCATCGTGATGCAAGTGGGTCTTGAGGATCCTCCTACTTAAGCCGGTCATTCATAGAATGACGGGTTTAGTAGGAGCTACTACTAGAAGGAGGTGATCGTGTTCTTGGTTTCTGTATTGATCACCTATCCTATTGGATAAGTGATCAATGCCAATTGTCCTCCTGATAGCAGCAGTGAAGTCTGATTTTCTTTCAAAGCAAAATGACATAATGCAGGATAGTACACTATGTATTTTTTTCAAATATACACACAAGTTCTTGGGCAGCATATATCATGTATTAACCCTTTGAGTGTCAGGAGTGTGTGCCACACATTGCAAAGCCCTCTGGCACTCAAATGATTAATTGTGTGGGGGCAGCCTATGTCGAATTTACGAATTAAGGGGGTGCCATAGGTTAAATTTTACGGGGGGGGGCAGCATGTCGGAGTTTACTGGAGGGGGCAGCATGTTGGATTTTACTGGTGAGGCAGCATGTCATGTCAGAGTTTACTGGGGGGAACAGCATGTCAGAGTTTACTGGGGGGAACAGCATGTCAGAGTTTACTGGGTGGAACAGAATGTCAGAGTTTACTAGGGGAACAGCGTGTCAGAATTTACTGGGAGAAACAGCATGTCAGAGTTTGTTTACTGGAGGGGGCAGCATGTTGGAGTTTACTGGGGGGGGCAGTATATTGGATTTCTGTATTGTTGGGAAGCATGGGGAACATCACCATGCCTTGTTCCCTTTCCCATGCAGTGCCCATGGGGATTTGTGGCTACCAGTAGGCAACAGAACAAGGCTGAGGGGGTCATACAGTGTACATGGGAATCTGTGGCTACCAGTGGGCAAGAGAACAAGTCTTGGAGGGCAGGCAGTGTATATGGGGTTCTATGGCTACTAGTGGGCAAGGGAACAAGGCTGGAGGGCAGCTGGTAGCCTGCCTGACCCCCAGCTATGTTCCCTTGGTAGTGCACAACATGTATGAAATTTGATACAGAGCTTATGGGATGATTATGTACTACTTGGTGTACTTTTTAACCCTTTAAGTGTCACGGGGTGTGCAATGCACATACCTATGGTACTCAAAGGGTTATGACAGTGATGCTGTTTGTGGTGCTGAAAGGATCCTCTCCACTACCCTACTGAGCAAGTGGGGAAGCAGAGAAAATGCTGTCAGACTTCAGGGTTGTCTACTGCTGGTGATGTGTGAGGGAGGGCATCCCTTTCACACTGACAGCAGTTCACAGCCCTCCCCTGCTTCTGATTGATTGAGGGCTGTCACTGCACAGGAAACTAAAGAGAGATCCCAACATCACCAGCCTCAGGTAGGTGAAGTTGAGACTGAACAAAAAAAGGATGTGTTAAATATATCGCCTGAACCATATGAGCGAGATCAGAATGTTGTCCCAATCAACAGAGCGACATTCTGATATTACATGCTTAATGGTCGCCACATACAGTATATGGCAACAGTTCAATTATTAAGGCTGAATTAACCCTTTCAGTGCCCTTCTCCATGTAGTTATACCAAATGCTCAGGTGCACAATCTCATTCGAATAATAAACAATGGAGAAAAAGGGAGCATCACCCATGGGTCTTTAAGTTGGCAAATTAATCATTTTATTGTGATCAACATTTCAGTCCTTTTCCGTCCTCATTTATAAAGGTGAAATAAGGACTGAACTGTTGATCGTTAATAAAACTCAAACATACACCAATCAGCAGACTCTTACACACACAAATGGTGAATTTTCTGAGTTAGTCGAGAAAAGGAATTGTAGTCCGACCATATAAATACAAAGGGACTGCTTATGGTTGTTATTATATAAGTGCAGATATGTATATTAGATTAATAAAGTCATGCATGTATGTATGTATCTTTATTTATATAGCGCCATACATGTACACAGCACTTAACAGAAGTTGAAATAATACAATACAAAAACGACAGAACTGCGTTAAGAGCATTAAGGTTAAGTACAATCATTACATTATTTGTGAGGGAAAATGCAGCAAGGGAATCATACACTAGGAAAGGGACCCTGCACCAAGGAGCTTACAATCTAGGCTGAATTCATAATGACAAACAGAGACAGTAGGAGGAGTATTATAAGTGCAGGTGCAAGGTGTGGTGAAAATGTGCAGAAGGATTCTGATGTGACTGTCAGTGTGCAGAAGGAGGACATTGCTATTGAGATGCCTCCCTGAGCAGGTGGGTTTTGAGGAGTCGCTTGAAAGTGATGATTGTGGATGACTGGCGAATGGTGATGGGGAGGGCATTCCAGAGTCGAGGAGCAGCCAGTGAGCAGGCTTGTAGTCGAGAGATGGCTCGAGTTGTGTAGAGAGAGGACAGGAAGAACCCTTGAGAAGACCGTAGGGGACGGGAAGGGGTGTAGCGGGAGATAAGGGCAGAAACGTAAGAGGGTGCTGAAGAACAGAGTGACTTACAGGAGAGGAGAAGAATCTTGTAAGAAATACGATACTTTATAGGTAGCCAATTGAGGGATTTCAGGAGGAGATGAGATGGAAGGTATCTGGGTACAGTTTATTGTTGTTCCTGTGGGGTTGTAGAAGATGATAACTGTTGCTTTTTCTCCTCAAAATGTCCAGTGAAATGCTGATGTTACCTAACCCAGCAGATTACAGAGCTCTTCAAAGCAATAGGAGAGGTAATGGGTGGGTTTTAAGCTATGGATGTTTAACAATTGGCTGAAAATGTATTTGGGTTCATCGACAGAGGTCAATGGCCCCCTGGTGTGAAAGACCTCATTACAACTGTTCCCCTGCAAGTCCTGTAGCTACTGCACTGTATTTAGGCATTGAATCATTTTAGTAGCCTTTTTTATTATTTTTGCTAACGTTTTTCTTCAAATAGCAAAGGCAAGCATTGTCCAATAATTGAGGATATTTTTGAGAGGCTTATTGAGACAAACTGTTACAGCCAAATAACAGCAATAATAGCTATAGTAATAACGGTTCATACTGAACAACTGTTGCATTCTGGTATTGTACCTAGTCTAAAAATCAGAGTAAACAATGTAATAAACTGCATCAGACATACCCCTTGAATGCTATTAAAATTATATTTGTAACATGGGGTAATAACACAGGAGAAAACATGTAAGGAAAGACTAGTGGCAAGGAAAGTTTGGATAGAATTCCAGGTTCCACTAGTATTTAAGTACAATAGCCCTTTTTTGTCATCATGCATAGCTATGTACATAGTAAAAGTATAGATCCCAATCAGGAGACTGGCTGGGTCTGTGGAATGCCATTCCCCATATGAAGGTTGGTAATTTGGATTATTGCAATAAGTTAGCCAAGGGATCCAAACTGATGAGTAGGAGTGCTTGTCTTTGGATGCAATTATTCTTCTAAGGCTATTGTTGAGAGTCCAATAGTTCCATCTGTCAGGTAGAGATCTTAAATGCACATTTTGATGCATTCAATGTATGTCTAAATAACTGTATAATAATAATAATAATAATAATAATAATTTGTGATTTTTATAGTGCTTTTCTCCCTGTGAGACTCAAAGCGCTTTACAAATCTATAAACAGACATAAAATTCCTTATGGTAACATGAATTGACTGAATGCCTGATAAAAGAGATGGGTCTTCAGTTTTTTAAAAGCCTGTAATGATGGTGGCTCTCTGATTGAGGATGGTAAACAGTTCCAGAATGTCGGGGCAGTGTGGCTGAATGCCTGGGAATCTGAGGTTGTCTTTATTCTGGGCACTGACAGCAGGGATCTGTTGGCTGACTGCAGTGAGCAGGATTGAATATACGGTGTCAGGAGCTCTTTCGGGTACTGCGGGCTTTGGTTATTTAAGGCTTTGAAGGTCAACAGGCCAATTTGAAAATATGTTCGCCATTTAATTGGAAGCCAACTTTGGCTATTACTAAGTTTTAAGTTAATAGCCTTCTCCCTTTTTATGCAAAGAGGATTTAATTGGAGTTGGGAAGAAGTTACAGAATGAGGAGATGTTGCTTTCCATTCAACTATAACTGATAAATAATTCTTCTAAATGGATTAGGTTGTATACCATGTCCTACTTTTGTATGTGTTTATTTATAAAATTGTGTATCTGTCCATTTGCCCACAACTCAGAAGAAGGGAAAGATAATTTGTCATGAAGTTTTTGAAAATGTCCCCATTGTTGGCTGGAATGGGGGGACAGTTAGTGAATAAAAATAAATAAATAAAATAAAAAACTGATATGTATTTAACGTGACAGACAGAAACCTTCATGACGTAAGCTGTGACTGGGGCAGACTGATACTTGACAGAATAGTGTACTTTGTAGAGGACCAAGGCAAGACATCTCAGGTAATGAATCCTATGGTGTACTTTACAGTAAAAATGCATCCAAAAGTTGTGTAATGTCCAGAAAAACACACAAGGTGTAGGGGGATGGTGAAAAGATTAGTGCACAGACATGTGACTAAAGTGGCAGTCCGAAAACTGACTGCTGCCATGGTTGCTGCAGAGTGTGTAATAAATGGTGGTGAGCCCTCTCCTCCTCCTAACCCCTTTTTTAACAATGGCTAGTAGGCAAAATAGCAGCAGGTTTAACCCTTTGAGAGTTAGGGGGTATGCAACTCATTACAAAGCTGAAAGATATTTGTGTGTGTGTGCTGTCCCACTACTACCACAAAGCAGCTAGAGAGTGGTGGGGGTGGGGTGGTGATGTTGAAGCAGGTGCTGGGACTAGCTTGAGTGCTGATCCTCAGAGTCCTGATGCTAAGGTGGAAGGGGAAGTGAGTATCCAGACTAGCAGTCAAGGGAGCCCACAACATCCCTCCGACCCTCTGATCCCCCTTCCCTCTGGGACATTATGATAAAGAAGGCAGAACTGGCTAGCAGTATTAGCATCAACACACCAGCTGCCTGTGCCTGCTGCCAACCTGCCTTCTTCACCTGGAGAAGAGATAGCATGTGTGACAGTAGTAGACCCCCTATAACATTCATCAACATTGCCAACCAGTCCAGCCGGGTCAGCTGTCTGTTCCTGCTGCTACTGCTGCAGTAGCAGCAGGAACAGACAGCTGACCCGTCCTGCTCACACTTCTACCCAGTTCTTCCTGTGCCTGCTTTGACACTATTTTCCCTTAGATCCCAAGGGATGATGTAGGGGGACTAGGCTTCACTAGATCTGGGGAATCAGGGCTCCCAGGCCCTTTCGTGCTGGTGGTGGCAACTTCCACCTCCTTTGACTCACTGGATGCATCCTGATCCTTTCAGCTCCTCCTTTTCTTTTTAATCCAGCTGCTCATAGTATTACTGTATGATAGCCCACACTATATGCCTCTGCTACTTTTATTTCCCTCACTGAATAGCTAGAAAATCACTTGTCACCCTCTCTATATTTCTAGCTGCTTTGTTTTCTGTTTAAATTCCTGGAAACATCAGGTTTTTGGTGAGAAAATGTGAACTACATGTAGTAAACAGGCAGGAAGTTTGTAGCCATTGAAAAACATAGCAAAATATTTTTGGTGTAGGCAAAAAAGAGGAGTTTTTAAGGGTTTTTGGTGGATTTTCAAGCAAAAAAGAGGACAACCATGTGGTTTGCACAGCATTTCTGAATTACTGAATCACCTTGTAAAGCTCTGGGTTTTTTCCCTTTCCTGGTACTTCCCTGTTTTTGCTTGTTTCCCCTCCTACTATCTTAGTCTTCTTTTTGGAGCATGTTCAAAGAATCATAGTGCCCAGTACACCTGGTGACCCACTCCTATAAGAGTTACGTTTGTGGATTCACCTCATTCTTCTGCTGTCTGAAAACTGAAGATTCCTGATAGCTTCCGTGTATTTCCTAGCTGCATTACTATTATGTGAGATACTAATTGAAGAGCCCGTTACACAGGCCACAGTGCCACTGCCAGCCGGTCGCGGGGCAGTCATGCACAGTAGAGACTGCACGCGCACGCTCCTTTTGGAGTGTCCCGCTCTGTATCAGCCTCGTCACTGGCAGTCTCTACTGCACGACAGCAGAACGCGCAGCTGTCTCTACTGCGCATGACTGCGCCGTTACACACGTTTTAGCGAATTATAATATAGGATATTTTAATTGATCTTCATAAGCTTTCTATTATATTTTTGTATAATTTTAAATCAGATTTGGTTCACCCTGGTCATCTTCTGAATTTAAAAAGTAGTTACTATTTTTTTAAATTGTCTATCATAATCAATGTGTATAAGCAGTGAAATACCCTTAAGCATGAGCCTGTTTTGCTCTATAGGATCTCTGATGTTAAGTAAAATTAAATCTAGTTCAGTGGAAGGACAAATATTAGCTTATTTTCTAAAGCATGTAGTGGTAGTACTATTTCCAGAGTCATTTGATATTCATTTGTTTTTTGTTAGTGCACAATGATTGCTATATCCCAATGTACATCTATAAAGTGTGAGCAAATGCTATCCTCATTACAAGTCTGACAATGAAGGCAAAGGTGGTTTAATGGAATTAGCATAGTATCAACATCATATAAATTTGGATTACAGATTCTACTGGTAATTTCATATTAAATTATATGGCTAACATTTATCAGATAACTTACAAGGTAAATATATAAGTTTTTTTATTTTTTATTTATTTGTTAGAAGGGGTTATAGGTTGTAGTTCTTACTAGACTTGTGAACAGTAAAACATTTTGTTTCAAATGAATCATTTGTTAAACATTTGGTTTTGTTATTCTGTAAAAATGAATTTCATTTAAGATTTCGTTCATTTAGTCAGAATTTCTTTGAAAATTGTTGTTCCAGGGTGAAAGTCGGTCAGCACTATTTCCAATTTGTAAGGCCCCTGAAGCCTTCTCTAAATTGGCAGTTGCACAAGATTCATTCAAATAAAATAAATTACATAAAACTTGACCCACTCTAAATTTGGAGAAGACAAATTAAAGTATTATTAGAAGACAGGAGTGAGAAGAAGTAGTATAGTGTTGTTTACTCAATTGGTAAAAATAAGTGTTTATTTCTTTGAAAAATGAATTACAAAATTAAAGATATTTTTAATGTCAGAATTTGTAAAGGCAATTTCATCAAGCTCATCTTTGTGTCATTTTTTAATTCTTTATGATATATTCTGAAATGTGAAGGATTTACTTCTGAAAATACAGTCCTATTTTAACCACCATCATGATTTTACCATATTTTTCCATTATAGTGAGTTTTTGAACACATTGCTCCCCCAGGACATTCCCACACCCAAAATTCAGAAAATTCTAAGGAGGGGAAATTCATTATAGAGGCACTAATATGCAAATTAATATTTTTTAGTTATACCTTTTTTTGTGAGTTATGATTTTTACTCTGACTACAGTAATAGACATAGGCTTTCTAAAAATGCAGGGAGATGAGATGATCACATTGGCTGTGACACAGCTTCGCTTCTGGCTGCACATAAGGAAAACTTGCTGTATACATTTGAGTATCCATCCCCTTGGAAATCAGGATTGGTCAGAGTATAATACGCATCACAAATAAACGAGAGATTAACAGGCTACTGCAATCAATCACAGCCATAACCAAGGAGATTGTCCCTCTACTTCATGTGTATCCTTTTACAAGGTCGCACGCTCTTTAGATACATTAACCATGTAATCAGAAGAAAAATGTCGACATGAGAATCTTGCACTGCATGACAGCGTGAGATTTTCATGTCAGGTAGTGAAAGGTCGCATCCCAGTCAGTTACTGACTGCCGGTCTTCAGATTGAGGTAGACACAAATCACATGAATTTCAGTTAATTTCACATTCATAACAAAACTAATTCATGTGCATGGTTATTACTACAAGAGACATCTTATAGAAAACACTGTATGGCGTGTTTTTGCCTCACACACATCCACTAGAAGTCACAAAATTACATATATACACACACACACACCACAGCCTTCTTCCCTTGGCCTACATAATTTAGATTGTTTCTGTGGAACCTCTTGTCCTTCTTTATGGAATCCAAGTTAAGAAGCACCACACTAAAACATTCAGATCAGCAGTAGGCAAAATACAGTCTGGGTGCAGGATGCAGCCCCCCCCCAACTAGATCTTGACCATGGATATTTTTAGAAAGAAAACAAATCTTTACCTTACAATTGAACACAAAATGGCCCCCTATATCCCATTCTGGCTTGTCTATTCTCCAGTGCCCCATCAAAACCTTAACTGGGATCTATAATGTCATCATATACATAATTACGCATGATAGCAAAAAATTGGCTATTGTAGTTAAACACTAGTGAAATCTGGAACTACTGTATATTCCATCTCAGCTCCCTCTTTTCTTTCTTTCTTTCTTTCTTTATCTGTACACATAGGTGTACAGAGAATTATTCAGGTACACAGAGTCTCTGTCCCATAGAGCTTACAGTCTAAGTTTTTGCTTCCTTAGACATTTGGAGATAAAGTGACTTGCCTAAGGTCACAAGGAAATGTTGAATTGCATAGGTCAGTGGTTCTCAATCTTTTTTTGTTCGAGGCACCCTTACCACACAATCTTGAACATTCGGGGCACACCTAACATATTTGATGCACTTTATCAAGGGCATAAGAAGGGTACAATATATAAATATACAGTTATTATTAGGTACTGTAATCATAATAACAAAACTAAACATATTGTGCATAACAATTTCTATAAATCTTTGTTTAAAAGTCCATTTTTGTTAGTCTTCATAGAAAACATGGGGCATCCTAGGTTGATGTTCGTGGCACACCAAAGTGCCACAACACCCTGGTTGAGAATCACTGGCATAGGTTTTAAAAGATTCATAGTCAATGTCTTGGACTGAAGTCAGTTAATAAACCATCACAGGTTGTTCTTCTCTGATCCTTCTAGTGGACATGTAATTGCTAATAATGACCTGATACTTTGGCTAATATAATTAAAGTAAAAGTACATATAAACTTTGTCTCATTTAAAATTATACCTCCTTAACAAAGCTTCAACAAGGTAAAAAGCACTCAAGTCATACATCGAAGGCTCTTATAAACTACTTATTTATATTCACCTATCGTGACCAGAAATCAAGCACACTTAACCTTTATATTCTCTGTATGTCTCCCTTTACCACTTTAAATTGCTTTTGTGCAGAGACCCTACTTTCATTTCACTTTGTTAAGCACTTGGTACCCTGTATTGTCCAAATCCTTAAAGTGTATAGCACTGTGTAACTTGTGACACTTCTAAATAAACATATTCAATTATTCATTGATTCATAAAGTTTGTGTAGCACAAAGTAAAACCATGTACTACTGTAAAATGATTTATTATTTTATTTTCTTAGTTTATGCTCTATTTTTCTACTTAGTTGGGGGGAGACTATTAGAAGTAATTGTTTGATTTGCATTTACCTCTACATCAAAACAGCAGCCTTTTGATGCTTTATTGCAAAGTTTTCCTCATATAGCCTCTTGTCATGCAGTGTCTATGGATTGCTATAGAAAAGACACAGCCAGTATATTTTTCATGTCAAAGCAGTAAGATAAAGCAGGCAAACAAATATAATTGCATGCTACCAGAAAACTTCTGAAAAAGAAAGCTACATTACACCAAAAGGCTGTGTTTAAAATTAAATAGGATAGTAAAAATAAAATAATGTGATGATAGTTTCCATTTAATTTGCTCCCCAGGCAAAAAATCAGCCAGTCTCTTACAACAAAACAGCCCTATTTAAAACAGAGAAATAATTCTTTAGAATTCTTTGTTGCTTTCACTTTTTATTAACACTGTGTAAAATAAAGAACTGTCCTGGAGGATTTCTAGGGAATATATAGCACAGACAAACTGAAATGATTTCATAATTCATATTTATTCACAGCTAACAAACATAGCATAGCCTGAATTAATTATCTGTGTTAGAAAGTGCAAACAAGCTAAATATGATGACAAGCAAGGAAAAGCTGTATAATCTTTGAAGGATTGCAGTATAAATAAAAATTAGCCTCAAGACAATGTTAATTACACTTCTCCCATTACAAGCAAGGTAATTGAAGTGTTCATTTTACAGCAAAGAGTCAGGCTGTTTCAAAAAGGAAAATGTTAAGTTTAATGTACTAATTAAGGTATGGGGCTATAATAATGTGCGTGACAGATACAAAATAAATGATGCCAAGGATGTATTTGTTTAGGTAATAGATAGCAGAAACATTGTGGAGTCAGACACAGTTAGAGTCTATATAATCAAGATGATGTGGTTTGGGAGGCAGGGAAATGTAGTGGTGGCCAAGTTGATGTGCCAGGTGATTTTGCTAATGTTCATTCATTAGAAGCTGGTGAGATGTTAATGCCATAAGAGCAAGGGGTCAAATGAATTGTGAAGCTGGGCCATATGCCAGAAGCTTAAATTGCCCTTGAAATTTCAAAACTGGCCATTATCAGCACGTTTATTGCTAGCATCCTAACAAAGTATATCAACAGTGACTCCATTTTGCAAAGTGTTCAGAGTATGCAACGTAGTGCAAACACAAATGCTGTGGAACAATGTCATTAAAGGCAGGTTTATCATGAATTATATATATATATATATATATTTACATACATAGTATATTTGTTAGCACTTTGCAACAAATGCACAAAGTAGAGCTTGGTAGTTTGGCTGGCCAGAACTGATTGCTGGCTGCTGTTTTATGGTTGTGCACTTTTAAAGATGTTTTAACAGAGACATGTTTTTCTCCTGGTGCACTGGGGGAGAGAGATAGGAGAAGACAAAGTGTTAGCCTGGCAACAAAGTGGAGAGCAGGTGATACACCCACAGAAGTGTGGGCAGAGGAAAGGAGAGAAGGAACAGACATGCGGCTGACAAGGTTTGTGGGTACCATGGATCTGTGTCCAGATCCAGTGGTGTTGACAGGTTCCGTACCCCTAGTGGTTTATCTGAGCATGGACCTATGTAGGCCAGGAGATAAAGAACCAGTCCCCCTGTACTTTTTCACTCTGCAGGGTGGCATGATTGCTGGAGTACAGTGCTTATTATGGACTATCTCCTTTAAACTTGTTTAACTCTTTTCCAGAACATATAAATCTCCCAATGATTCAGTTCAGCACTGATGGGACCAGTCTACAGTCCAAGCCATTTTTGTATAATAGTGGCCTGTGCTAGTTCTCCTGCTTTGTTGACTTCTCAGTCTAGTTCCCATGGAGCATTGCTGCTCTCTGAGTTTCAGTTGAAGCTTTTTTTGCTTTCGTTTTGTGATAAATCTACTTCTAAGGGGAAGGTCAGTGGTTTAGTGGTGGGTTTGAAAGATCTGTTGTGTAGATGGGAGTTGCATGTGTCTCAGACTGAGGGGAATCTGTCTGGGGCCTGGGGAGATTTCTGCTAGTTCTGGGAATAGTTGGTTAAATGCAACAGTGGCAATAGCCTTTGGATTCGGTAGTAGGGCAGGCCAGGTAATAGGACAGGCACCAGTATCAATTGCATCATCTGGTTCTAGGGTTTTGGAACAGGGTTTCCTCAGTATCTTCATCTTCTTACGCTGGTGGTTATGGAGCTGTTGCTATAGGGGTAGGTGGTAGACTTAGTGATGGTTGTGGCTGTAGCTTCAGTCTAAAACAGATAATTGAATAAGGAGTCGTTTGAACACTCTGTTAGGTATAGATACGTTGTGCTGTCTGGTCAGGGTGCTTTGGGACTAACTCAAATTGATGCAGTTGAGAATTTTCTCTTATTTTGTTCATGGTCTTGGTTTGCATTTAACTTGTTTTCGATTTCTTTTTAGGTAATGGTTGGTTATGCTGCATTTAGAGCTATGTGAATTTGTTGCTCACTCTTTTCACATTGTTGTGGAGACAGATGCATTACATATGGTCATGCTGTTGACATTATGAGGCAGATAGGGAGTTGGGAAACGAACCAGTTTAGATCGTATAGTCAATCTCATTTGTTGGCTTTTGTTTATGTTTTGATTTAGATGGCAGAAACTGCTATGTTTGGATTGTTGGCCATTCTTTCATCCAGTGGACTAAAGAGAGATGATGATGGGTGCACGCACTTGCACTGGGAGCAGTGATTATTTGATGTGGTTTAGTTTACAAATATAAGCTCCTATCCTGATGTGTTGCTGATCCATGCTGGAGGCAATGGCATGAGTATGTTATCTAAATGAAAAATGATTAGGGTTTAGGGATATGAAGCTTAAGTTAAAACATATGGCTGATTTGTTTCTTGACATATTTTATCTACTAGAAAATAGTTCCAAGGCTGCATTGGCAGCATGAGAGGAGTATGCAATTGAGTTGTGAACAAGCATGTGAATAAAGCAGAGCACTGCTTTTGTCAGCTAGATGGGTATATTTGTTGTTCATCACAATCTGTTAGAAGAGAATGTTCACTCATATCAACTGATATATAACGTGCCCCTTGATGATGTTGGATGGATTTTAATATGTCAACTGGATGGTGTGGGGAAGGCTGTGGATGAATGTTTTGGAGGTGTGCATCTGGCTTAAGGTGTTCAGCAGCCATACTGGTGGTGGCGTGCATGCTTCCTTGAAGGGTGGAGGTGAAACCCTCAATAACTAATAATAATGATGATGTGGTTTACAAGCTGTGATTCACAGAGACTGGTCTCAATAGCTGACAGTATTGCTCCCTCATCACTTGCCTGCTATTCTCTACACTGTGTAGGCATAGACAAGCTTGTGTAAAGAGCAATCTTATGTATAACAAGCACTTCGGGGTTCTTATTTACCCTGGCTCTGTTAGGGTCTAAATTGCAAGGACACAATCATCTGTATATTCTTGGGACCAAATAAACCTGGCACAGTACACTCAGTAGCACACTATGCCAATCAGGAAAGTATTATTACTATTTATTTTTTTTCCGTTTTCAAAAGACTTTATTGAGGTTAAGGAAGGCATACACAAAAGAAATCCTGGCATAATACAAAATATACACAACGTACATCAATATTCGTAGAACCAAGCAGATACAACACGTTAACAAATGTCAAACAAAATTTAGAACAACCAACTCCAAATGGTGTTGGCAATGCACGTGGTAAGAAGAGGGAGGTAACTTCTCATGAGAAGGCATACAAAAGTGAATAGAAATGAGCTGGTGGACACTGGGAATGGAAAGACAGACTCAGGCTTTATCAAATGTCAGAGTAAAGTCATGGAGCGGTCTGAAAGTAGGGAGTGTCAGCAGAAGTCACGTGTTGGATGGAGTCTAATTCAAAAAACAGAACCATAGGTGTCATGATAACATATGAGTCTGCTAATAAGAGGAGGGAAAGGAAATGAGAGGTAGACAGTATGGGGAAAAAAAAAAGAAAAGAAAAGAAAAGGAGGAGGACGGGATAGGAAAGGTGTGTGAAATCACAACAGGCCTGAGGACCACCGCGTGTGCAAGTGAGCTCCATTAAAAGGTTTTCAGAGGCCAATGTCAGAGGGACCCCTGACATACCCACCACCTGAAGGAAAGTATTATTTTGACTACTTTTGTGTGTGATGATGTCATACAGCATAAAGCTAATGTACTCTGCAGAACTGGAGCATTTCCTGGACAAAGCACTGATTTAAATAGGCTTTTAAAGGGATAGCAATACGTGAAACAAAATGCAGTTCTGATTCTTCACACTATTTGTCCCATGTATCGCTGTTTTTCAATACTATCAGTCTTGTAATTCATCAGCAATTGAATGAGAAAGGATCCCATCCCACCCCTTTTAGCAGCCTCCCATCAGTTGTGGAATCCGGTCCTGGGACTGGATGGATCACAGTGAGGGACAATCTTCACACAGTAAATATAAGGAAAACCCTGCCCCCCTTGACGAAGAAGGACAGGCTTTTCCTTAGGCTTACTGAAGACTGTCCCTCACTGCGATCTATCCAGATCAACTTGGAAAGGCAGAGTGACTCAGGGGACAGGGGTGGGAGGGGGATCCTTTTTCATTCAATTGCTGATGAACTACAAGACTTATAGTATTGAAATACAGTGCTACGTGGGACAAATAGCATGAAGAAGAATGGGAGCTGCATTTTGTTTCAAGTATTACTATCCCTTTAATCACTTGAATGCTAGAGAGGTATCACACCCAATTCATTAGAGGCCTTCCTAGTACTCAGTGAGCTAAAAAAAAAATCTTTATATCAATGAGAATTTTTTTTGTCCCTCGTAGTGCATTTCCCCTGGAATTGCTCTAATCCATCTTAGTGAACTTGCCTCATTGTAGAAATATTTTTACACTGGTAACCAGCCCCCAAACTATTTTTGTGGCAGGTTCAAATGAACCCTTTGAGTGCCAGAGCAGAACAATGTGCTGCACACCTTTCTGGCACTCAAAGTTTTAAGGCCACTTCTACCATTTTCCACTCAGTTCATTTTTGGCTTAAACATATAAATTAGTCTAACACTTCTGGCACTCAAAGGGTTAAAAAAACACACAAACAAAAACATGTGTATCTACAACCAATGGAGTGGAGGGTGACCAGAATCTGCATTGACTGTAATCCGGACGTTATTGGCCAATCACAGTGAAGAAAGTATGCTGCAGTTGGCTGGGAAATACATTTCAGTGAGTATATAACTCAACGGGATTGAACTAAAAGTATATGGGCTACAGACCTAAAGCTAAATTATTCCTGCAAATAGGCCAGCCAGACAGTTTGAATTCAGATTAATTCAAAGGCGTTTGAATTACTGGACATCTCTTTTTGACATATTTCAAGATAATAATCAAATAGAAAATTATACCAATACTTACTGGCAGCCTCTTATGTGAGCAATAACGCAAATATCTAATTGATCACAAACCCTCTAAGGATTTTCATATGCCTAAAGAGACGTTATGCCATCACATAATTGTTCACTGAAACCAGATTTTATTAATAAATAAATACAATACATTGTTATGTTAACCACAATAAGGTGAAATACTCTAAGAAAAGTAATTCAGTTGGCATAAACACAAATAAATATGAACAGAGGCCTAAATATTCTTCAGGTGCAAAAATTCTGACACAAAGAATTCTGTGTAAAGGAATACCCGCCATTATTTCTCTGTTATTCTGAGAATAATCTTTACTTGCTATGGTGTAAAGATTCTTAGCACTTTTTTGACCAGTAGTAAAAAGATAACAGCTTTACGTGTTTAATAATGGGGAGGATTTTACAGCTTTGTAATTTGCTACTAATGTCAGGAAATGAACATTTGTAAGAATGATTTTAGGTGAAAACTTTATTGAGTGAGATAAAACATTACATTTTATTATTTAAAGTTGTGACATTTAATTTACAAAAAAAGAATGGCCTGCCTAGAAATGGAATACCTGACCAGTAATGGATTTTAATGGTCCCCTCCTACGGTCACATTTCCATATCTACTTTATTACTGGCAATATTAAAAGTCAGAAGAAGCAGACACATCCTGTTGTATCATTTTCAAAGGTTAAAGAAATCAAAGGGAGGGTGGATATTTAGCAAAGAGAGGCAAGGATATTGTAACTATGGAAGTACAAGTATTTTAGCATGACAACGTTAATGAAGCTGATGTACTAAGAACTGGCATCATTTGGGGGCAAACCAGCACCACAACAGGAAACTGAAACTCCCATTGACTTAAATTGGGCTTTTAACCCTTTGAGTGCCAGAGGGTTATGCAACACATTGTTTGGCAATGCGTTGCACACCCCTCTGGCACTCAAAGGGTTAACCTTTGAATGCTAGGGATGTATCGAATGCATTGTAAAACAATGAGTGGGAGACCTTTCTACTATTTATCCCTTTAATGACCAGAGAGGAGTGCAATGCCTCTGGTCCTTAAAGACTTAAGGGGTTAAAATCCCTATTTACATCAAGGGGAATTTTGAGAAATGTTATATTTTTTTTCCACATGGCACAGCTGGTTTGCGCCAGAATGTCAACAATTTTCAGCCGCACAATATTTAACCCTTTGAGTTCCAGAAGGGTATAAATAGCACTGGCATTCAATGGGTTAAGGAGGTGGATGTTCTAAAAAGAGCTGAAGCAATTGTAGGACAATGCAGCTGCACCTTAGGGGTCAAATAACAATTCCTATTGTTTCACCACAGCTCTCTAGCATTCAAGGGGTTAAATACCTTATGTAACTCAATGCGAATATAGGAGAATTTGTATTTATCACCAGTGGTTCAATTTGGTGGACTCAGAATTGCTCCAGTTCTACTTAGTACATGAGCCGCATTACCTTGGCTGAGAGAGAAATCTCCAATGCATTGGTTCAAATATGTTAACCCCTCAAGGATAAAGGCCGTAAATGTACATCATGGGTAGAACGTGCTTAAAGGACCATGACATACATATACATCCTGGAATTCAGGGGTCCCCACACATCCCTGAATCGGTTATTAAAAAAAAAAAAAGGTCCATGGTCCTTAAGAGGTTAAAATCTGACAGCTGTGCTTAATGCTTTAAATGTCAGAAGGGTACACTACCCATAGGAATCAATATATTGAGCACCCCTGTGGCACCTAAAGGGTTAATCATGTGCGTTCTCTACATGATACTAAATTCAAAATTCAAGAGCGATCTGCCTGACACCCATAACATCCAATGGGCATATTGAGTATTTTATTTGCCCATGTGGTACAGTTGGCCCCACTTTTTTTTCAGCCTTTCAGTGTTTAATGAGAAGGATGTACTAATCATAGCAATCAAATAAAAGTTTCCATAATATAAATAGGTCCTTTGACACGTTGAAAGCGAGCGGACTTCAATGTCTTCAGAATGCACCAGACACTTTTCTAGAATTCAGGAGGTGATGTGCCCCATTAAAGGGATAGTAATACCTCAAAAAAATTCAGCTCCAATTCTGCTTCATACTATTTGTCCCATGTAGCACTGTATTTCAGTACTATCAGTCTTGCATTTCAGCAGCAATTGAATGATAAATTGTCCCCCTCCCATCCCTTTTACTTATGCCACTTTGCTCTCTATGAGATTGTCCCTTGCTGTGACCTGTCTGTTCAAGCGACTGGATTCCACATCTGACAGGAGGCGGCTAAAAGGGGTGGGAGGGGGATACTTTCTCATTTAAATGCTGATGAATGACAAGACTGAAAGTATTGAAATACAGCGCTACATGGGACAAATAGTATGAAGAAGAATTGGAGCTGCATTTTGTTTGAGGTATTACTATCCCTTTAAATCAATGAGAATATGGAGAGTTTATATTTGTTACCATTGGTTCAATTTAGTACAAGATGAGTCCCAGTGTATTGGATGATAGAGAAATCTCCAGTGAATTGGTTTCCAGGAGAGGAAGAATAGACTAGTGGATGTTTCCAGCCCTGGCCATGGGATTTAAAAGGCTCACTGGGAATCATCATGCCATTTACATTAAAATGTACAGATAAGGTATTCTAACTAAAAAAGAATTCAAATTTCTTGATGTCAAACATCTACTTATGGCGATTTATTATCACATTCCAAAAAATCCATAAAAGTGTGTCTAATCTCCTCAGACAACCTATTATATCCGACATAGACTCCCTAACCAGCAATTTGTCAGAATATATTGATTTTTTTCCTCTAGCCTTATGTTCAGTGTTCACCCTCATACACCAGGGATTCCACACATATAATCAACAAATTTTGGTCAATAATTTGGAAGGAGGAATACCTTGGGTAACATGTGATGTGACATCACGATACACCATTACTGATCACCATCAAGGCATTGAAGCTGTCCCACATTATTTAAATAAAGTTGAGGGTCTAAGAGAAAACCAGAAGAGGTTTATTTTGAAAGGAATGCCATTCATCTTAACGCATAATAACTTTATGTTTGAAAACCAATATCACCACCAGAGAGACAGCTATGGGAAAGAAGTTCGCCCCTAGCTACCATAAAATCTTGAGTAAAATACTCACTTTCCTACCCATTTCACATTTGTCAAGGAGATCCACTGACTTCACAGAATGCTGATATAAATTGTTTCTCATTGAGGAATACAGTTCATCTCCAATATCTGGAAAGCCTTTGTGCTCACCACCAGACTTAACTGCACTTTTCCTCCCTTTGCCAGCCTCAGAGCAATAGAAAGAGAGAGTGAGCTAATCACAGTCTGGATAATTTCCTTCACTCTTTTATCAAGGAATGTCAATCTGAATGAATTGAGCTCCTGTCTTCGGCAGAGTATGTCTTCAACAACTACTTTCACTAATCCTTACATTGCTCTCCCTTGTATACAGCCCTGGGCTACTAGTTATCACGGTAACCAGTACAAACAGAAGGTCAGACACAAGTAATTTAAAATAAAACCAACTTTATTTAGAATACAAATATCATAGGCAATGCCCCTTTAACACCCCCGAACAATAAGACAGATAGACCACAGTCTACTACCCAGACTGACAATAGGTAGATGCCTGCGCTACTCAAAGCAGAAGCGGAATGTAGAACCTAGCCTATGGTTCTATCTGTAGGTAGGACCGAGCGCCCATAGATATGTGCGTCCTACCATACGGTGCTAAATGCGTATAGTGGCAGTTGGAGAGAGGGCAGCACAGCCGCAGTACAGTACTACGAATAACCGGACCAACGTAGTCCACAAGGAGCGAGTAGTCAGCCTGTACCAGAGTTCAGTACCGAAAATATAGTCAGACAACCGGGCAACAAGGAGTGAGTAGTAGGTTAGAGCCACAGGCCGGAACCAAGTGGATAGCCAGACAAGCCGGGATCATATATGGAGCGAGTAGTCAACCAGAGCCACTGGTCAGCACCGGTGGATAGTCAGACAAGCCAGGGTCATACATGGAGCGAGTAATTAGCCAGAGCTACAGATCAGTACCAATGTGGATAGTCAGACAAGCTGGGGTCATACACGTAGCGGAATCAGTCAGCGCCACATGTAGTACCGTTGCGGATAGTCTGACAAGCCGGGGTCATACACAGAGCGAGATAGGAGGCCAAGCAAGAGTCACAACGAAACGGAGCAGGCAAATGAGACTAACTAACTAACTGTAATACCACATAAGGGCAACTGGTACTCGGCCCATGGGTGTTCAAATAGGTACACACAAGGTGGGAACCAATCAGGCGAATAGGCTCGAGGGTATAAACAAGTGCAACGTCACAGATGCGTGTCTGCACCTGTGACCACCAGACAGCAACATGGAGAAGCACAGGGAAGCAGGCAGCACGGCTGTCAAGCACACTGTGGTACCAGCATCATGACGTACCAGTCTCACACTCTTTTTCAGCTACTCCTGTGAATGACAAGAGAGTCAAGCAGAGCTGGATCACAGGCAAGACACCCAAGGGCCTAGGGCCTGGTCAAATGAGAGGTTTCCTCCGGGCCAAAATCTACTCAGGCCTCACTCTCTTCCTTTGTGGCTCAAAAGAATGGAGTCATTCGAGGTATGAATGTCTCAGGACTTGGCACATGTGCATATGGGGAGGGATACGCCATGTTGTTCATGCGGCGGAATGCTATAAAATAGAAGTGCTCTCGCCAGATCGTTCTTTTTTGGAGGAGACAGGCACACAGTTCTGCGTGGAGTAAAATGTCAATCCAGCGATTCGCTCTGTATCCAGGGATTAAACTTTGATGGTAAGAGGGTTTGAGAGAGAATTGTGCATGGGGATGGGACTTGTATCTGTAGGTGAGGTACTTGTGATAAAACCCCCAGAAGCGGGGTCACATGTGTGTGTGCTGCGGGTGAGCCTATTGTGGATGAATGAGGCCTGGTGCAAGGAAGAAACTTCTCTGTTGGTGTTGGGGGGAGGAAGAGCCTGGGTAGAGAGAGGTAGAGTGGATGAGAGAAAGACTGGAGGGGAAGATAGACACACTGTAGAGCAATCAACTGTGATAGGACCCCCACCTTGATACGGAACATTTGTTTCTCGCTCAGCCCATGTAGTTATGTGGTCTGAGTGAAAAAGCAGCAGGAGAGATCTAGCCAGCTTCATACACACCTCCAGCCCTGTAGAGAGATGTGAGTTACAAAGTTCTTTAATTTAATGCAGATTTATATTTGCAAAGTGTGTGCTCACCAGGGAAGAGGAGTGATTTCATAGAAAAGTTAACAAAATAATTTATATATGGTCCTCTTTAAAATTCAATAACCCTCCAGAATTTGGGATCTCCTAAAACCTTGAGAGGACTGTTACCAGTAAGAGGCCCAAGCACCTGCAGCTACTTCCCTTTGCTCTTCCACTTTGCCTTTTGTCCCCCCTCCCCTTTGCCCTCCTCTCCCCGTTTGTCCACTCTATTCCCCCAGCTGAAATATAGATATACTAGTTTTACCACAGAGCTTACAATTCTATGACTACCGATTGCAAGTCATAGAATTATAAGCTCTGTGGTATCGATAGTTTAGCTATATTTCAGTTGTAAGCTCTGCATTATTACTATTTCAGTTATAAGCTCTGTGTATGACTAGCATAGGTCTAATTCAATTGTTATTGTGATATAGGGTAGCTCCATATCAATTATAAGTTATGTGGTATCAATAGTGTTTCTCTATTTCAAATGCAAGCTCTATAGTGTCAAAAATGTATCTTCATTTCAATTTCAAGATCTGTGGTATCAATATTGTAGCCCCATTCAACTGCACACTCTGTGGTATCAATAGTTTAGCCCATTCAATTGTAAACTCTGTGGTATCACATGAGTAGCACCATTTCAGTTATAAGCTCTGTAGTACATTGGCCCCTTCAAGATTCTGCAATACGTCAATGTACTCATCTTTGTCTTGGGCCACCCTCCTTCTCTCTCTTCTGTAACCAATTGTCTGTGCATTCTTCCAAACACTAATAGATGAAGTATCCCATACAGTAAATATTTTGCAAGTAAAATTCTGAATTCTTATACTACTCAGGTACCTTACTACCTGGTAGACTAGAATAGTCATAGACCTGAAAAGTGGATATGGGTGCCTGCCTCTTCAGCATGAGTCCATGAATTTCACTGTACCATCTTGATAAGCCAGGTACTCTTTTTGGTTGTTGTTGGTGGTGGTGATGCTAGTAGCTAAATTTTATACTGTGCCACCTAACCTTATCTTTGGCTTTGTCCTGACTTTTAGATGGTCTCTTAACCTGTCTAGACTGTGTCTGCCAATTCATTGTTTCCTTTCTGCATTGTGGGCCCATGCTCTGATTATAAGTGATTTCTACTGTCCATCAGTTCCATCTGGACCGGAATAGTTCACTCTGTGACTCTGCTGATGGCACATTTACTCAGCCAACACTGTTCCATAGCATTGCTCACTACTCCTGCTTCACTTGGTGGATTCTGGTCCTCCGTCTTACTTCTCCCCATCCTAGAGTTTACAAGTAGGGATGGGTGAAAAGTCCCATTTCTTTCCTGTGGAAATGTTTGCAGAAAAAGCACGATTTACAGTGTAAATCCCCACTCATAGAGAAATGAATAGCCTTTTTGTGCTGACACCACAGATTTCCACATGATTACAGTTTCCGCCTATGTTTTCCAAAACTTCCTCCCCCATGCTTAAAGAACTCAGAACTTCTAACCATACAGCATGGTGTAGAATACACAAGAAAGAGAGTGGAAGACGACAGGGAGATAGTGAGAGAGAGAAAATAATACAAATTTTAAAATAAGAATAAAGTTATTTGAAGTGCCTACTGCCTTCAAAAAGAGAAGTGGGGTGGACCCTGATCCTGCTGATACAGTTATGGTGGAGGAAGTCAGCAGCCCCAATCTTAAAGGAAGCCCACATACCCCTGACCCAGTAATGCCCAGTCCCCCAACATTGTTCCTTAGGCTGTAGGAAACTATACTGAAGAAGGACTCTGAATTGGCTAGCAGTATGAGCAGCACACATCAACTGGCTGTGCCTGCTGCTACAGCTGCCACTGTGAATTCTTCTGAGGAGTGTGAAAGCAGGGGTCCCTGTTTCCCAGCGAGCAGCAAGAGGTTGTTAGTGGTGGTGATGAGAGTGAGGGTGGTAGTGCAGCAGCCCTTCTCTGATTAGTGTATTCTTTCTATTAGCATGCTGCTATGCTAACCATTAGTTTTAAAGAGATAAATAATAATAAACTAAATAAAAATAAGGTTACACTGAATGTGGCAGATATGTATGGTGGTGGTGGTGTGATTTAATGCATGTATATATCATCATAATTCATGAGAAAGAATGCTTGATAAATTATTTGCATTATCTTTGAACTTAATTTAAGCTTGTATTATTATTATCAGATTATTTTCTAACATGAATCAGTGGTTATAGCAGTGGTCCCAACGGTGCTAAATGGTAGTAACTCTTCAAATTTCCTCAAATCTTTGTCCTCAGTGCTGCTGTTAACAGTAAATGTAGGCTTTCCTGTCTTATGTGGTTTTGTCCACATCTGCTGCCTGATACTCAGATGGTATTAGATGCTGGTTCATTTTGAGAAATGTATGTTTCCCAACACTGCTGCTTGAAAGCCATGTCTTACGTTCAGTAACAATATAACCAGCAGCACTGAAAACATGCTCAGACTGCACACTTGCTGGTTGGCAACTAAGGGTTCCCACAGAAGTATGCATCAGAACTAGACACACACACACTGTTTTGTTTGGCAGTAGTCATTGGGGTAATTGTTACTGTCTAAAGTAGCTATCCTGCAAGTATGTTGTAACCATCTCACATGCACTGAGACCACTCCTAACAGCTACACTGTGTTTATGTGTATTAGTTAAAGGTATAGTAATACTTCGTTTTATCTTTATTTTATTTTGTAGGCATTAAAAAAACATGAAGAACGATATAAGTCTTCTCTCTCAAACCTTTATGGTTTGAGAGATATTCACAAGAAAAGTTTCCCCTCCTGCCCCTTTTACCTAGTGTAAGCTATCTCATCTCAGATATGGAATACAGTCCATAGACCAGACAGATAACAGCAGGGGACAATCTTCTTCCAATGAGAACAATGAAAGCCCTGCCCCCCTTGACAAGTTTTTCAGGTTTTTCCTTTATCTTATTTGAAGATTGTCTCTCTCTGCAATCTACCTGGGCACCTCCCTTCTGATCTGGCTGAACAGCGTTACATCAGTAACAGGGGCGGGAGGGGGATGCTTTGTCATTGAATTACTCTTGAACTACAACTCTGACAGAATTGAAATAACACTCTCCAAAGTCCATATACTATGATGATTAATTGGAGCTGCTTTTATTATGAAACATTACTATCCCTTTAACAGCCCATACTCTGGGAGAAAGTTCCACAAAAATGTGCCACCAGTACCACCAATATTAGCTTGATGCTCCTGAGTTACTTGACTTGCTATCTGTGATAACTATGACGTGTTCAGACATATATTGGGATGTTACTGTTCATGTTGTTTTTGATGCTGCTGCTGGTAAAAACCTCATTGCTGACTTATTTTTTCATTATGCTTTCTATTGTTTTTTGGCTCTAACTTTCTCTCTCGTCTTCCACAATGCAATCCTCTACTTGATATATAAGCATATCATTATATTCTTTGATAGAATTTGATTCCACAGAGAGATGCTGCTTGATTATCATGCCTTTGCACAAACTAATTATCCTTTGGCAGGAATTCAGAAACTTTATGTTTAAAGTATGGGTCCAGCAAAGTAGCAAGAATGTACTCCTGTGATGATTCTGCTGAAAGCATGCTATCATGTTCTTCACTAGCTGGTGCATGGCTGTGTTGTCATTATTGTAAGATTTGTCAGCCATACTCCTCAGTTTCCTCTGCAGTAAATATATCAGTGGCAGAGCCTCACTAATTCTTCCCCACCACACATACAACTAACCAGCAAGGTGGCCTCCTCAAAGGGTTTCAACAGCTCACATAGGTTTTCACTGCATACTCACGAATGGCCTTATTCTTCTCTTACAAACTCTTGAGCATGTACAATGCAGAACCTCCATTTCCAGCTGATGTTCAGCATCTCTCTGATGGTTTTGAATCCTGAGATGAATCTAGTCACCAGTAAATTTACGACATGGGCAAAGCCGGGTACAGTTATTCTCAAGGCAGCTGTTATGTTGGAGCCATTATCAGCTGACATAAAATCTGCATTTAAGGAACGGGGTACATGCCATTCCTCTATCACCTGCTGTAGTTTATTTAATACATCTATGGCTTTGTGGGATTGTCTCTCAAAACTCTGCATGCACAAAGTGGCATGCCAGTGGTATGGGCTACCCAGCTGCTGTGCTTTAATAATATTGACAGAACCAGAGGCAAGATTACTGGCTATAGCTGTGGCCTGATGCTGCATGCTATTGTTGCTCACTGGTGGGAGAGTAACACAATGTGTGGTGACTTGTTCATATATCTGTTGTGAATTTTCTTTCCATATGAGGTTCCCAGGCCTTTTTCTTTCCATATGAGGTTCCCAGGCCTTTGCCTACCAAACTAACAACCTGCTTGTACAATTCTAGAACAGCCATCCTTGAAAAATAACTGCGGCTTGGGATATGGGAACTGAATTCAACATAGAACATTTGTTCTTTAAAACCTCTGTTTTCTACAAAAGAATACGGCAGCATGTCAGCTGCCAATACCTTGGCAACTTCGCCATTCCAGAGGTACTCTTTGGAATTATTTCTGTGAAGTCTATGATTCCCTTCCAAGAACTGTGGGTTGGCAGTACATGACAGAAGAACATGTAGTTTGATTGCTTTTACACCATGCATTGAGAAGGTGGTTGGGATGGTGGCATGTGTGGGCAGTCAATGACACCCCTTTTATGCTATCCATGTGGGAAAAGAAGGGAAAATTGCCATGTGGCAAGGGTGGGAGGTGGGTGTTGGATTCAGTTTTACCATTTATTTCAATGCAAAGAGCTACATGTGAAAAAGGAGAAAATCAACACTTTTTAAGAAAAATTTCCCACTCAGCGGCAAGTGCTATTTGTGCTATCCACAGGTATGTTACAACAAACTTGCTAAATTAACTCATATAGACTGAATCTTATGAAATTGCTGTGAACAAGAACATTTGGACCTCTAGCAGGAAGGTTCAAAAATGCCAACACAGGAACCTCTGACCCAGAGAGTAAAAGCTCTATAGGAAAACTGGTAAATAATGAATTGTCAGTTATTACACTGAAGATTTACAAGTTAATAGAGATGAGAAATGTCATTCTTTCCTTTTGGTAGTCTTCTAAATTTTTTGTTTTGCAAACTATAAAATGTTTTCTAAAACTTGTGTTTTGTAGGTTCTCTCACATTATTTTAACCAGTTACATTGCAGCCACATGATGAGGTAACAACAAATGGAGCTTTGTTTAGCAATTGTTTCAGTAGAAAAATGTTCCTGTGTATGGGCTGTACCTAAACTGGACAAGGTAGAACCTCCTGAATACACACTGGTTGGTGCAGAGATTTTGTTTTTTATAAAATTGTCTTGAAAGTGGATAGAACACTCTGCAAAGACATAAACTTTTTATTTTAAATGAAGCAAATTATTCGAGTAATCTGAAAAACTGAACTGAGACAGGTTTACTCATCTCTACTAGTTACAAATATAAATAGATTTTTATAGCAAATTAGAGTCAGTTGTCCCCTCCAGTTGGCCATTTTGTTCTCTAATAAAAATGAACTAAAAGGAATACATCACTATCCCACTTAATCAAATGTATTACAGTTAGGGTTGCCACCTTTTCTTCAAAAAAATACCAGCCATGACATTCCCTCCATACACTTAACATTGGACAGAAGCCAATTTTTTACTGGTCTGCCGGTAAAATACTGGCTGGGTGGCAACCCTAATGACAGAATGCTGCACTTGGTTGCACAGATAAATGTATCCAACTGAGAGTTAGGCACACATTCATAATATCGGTATACGACCAAATAAATAAAAAATAGTCTTTACTGTACATGTTATAAACCTGATGTTTCAGTCCCTCATTGGACTTTCAGGGTTACAGCATATCCTATATAACAATTCGCTAAAACGTGTGTAACGATGCAGTCATGTGCAGTACAGACTGCTGCGCATGCTTCAGTCATAAGCAGTAAAGAATGCCCACGCAGCGGCTGATACAGAGCTGGATGCTCAGCGTCCAGCTCTGTATCAGCAGCAGCACGGGCAGTCTCTACTGCACATGACTGCCACGCAACCGGCTGGCAGTGGCACTGTGGCCCGCATAACGGGCTCTTCAACTAATATGTTATATAATCACTTATCAGTGTCCATTTTTTATGTTTAAGTTTGGTGTCAGAATGACAAACCTTGTTGCAGACCAGTGTGCTTTCCGTTGTGTGAAACTGTGTAACATATATTTTAGTCAATGTTATTGTATATACTAACAGGGTTTTTACAATGATGTATTTCCCTTTGCATTACTTAGGTAGTTAACCGTGGAGTTGCATGCCTATTATTTAGTCAACAATGACTGGCATTTGATATGCACACATAATTTATTTTTCATTCATGTAAATTATTGTATGCATTTTATTTGTATCTGTTGGCAATCAACTATTTATACAAGGATCTTCTTTTTAACAATGATAACCCATACACTTATTATATTAATCTGTATGTGGATTACATCCATAAATACTTCCAGCACATGGGCCTTCTAGAGTCATACAAACCCAGTTATAAGACAATAATGGATATAAATGTATCCATACATCGTTAGACAAAAGTGTTATAACACAGTGGTTCCCAACCCTGTACTCAGGGACTCCTAACAGTCCATGTCTTTAGGGTTTCTCTTCTTGTTCACAGGTGAATTAATTAGAGGCTCGGTGACTGAACACAAGCAGTGAAATCTAAAATCCATGGCCTGTTAGGGGTTCCAGATAATACAATTGGTAACCACTGTTACACAGAAACAATTGCTGGGCTGAGAGTAGCTCCTACTGATTACCTAGGAATAATAAATCACATTTTCAAGATGGTTAGCAATAAATAAAACTCCAACTTTTGGATTACAGATAGCCAAGATTTCATTAATTTACATACGTTATTATAAAATACAGATTTTTTGACACCAGTTTTGTTATCTAAATGTTCATGATTATTTGTGGCAGATATAAACAAACACAATTTTAATATAAAGTAAAACAATATACACTGAAGGGTTTGGGTGCACTTTTGCACATTTTTTTCTTGAGGAAAGAGCTATAACTTCTAATACGAGTTGAGCTGTACATTGTAATATTTTATATTAAAATGGCTTTTTGCTCACATCTTCCAAAAAGCATACTATTTTTTTAACCTCTTATTACTTGTGGAGAATCACCTGAGAGGAGTGATCCCCTAGCAAGGTAGGTTAAAAGTCCCTGCATGCAATAATACCAGCTTGGATCTTACAGCTAGTACTCCAATGAATAGGAGTAATCAATTCTAGTACTGTTGTATAGTTACTTAGTAGAGATCTGTAGAACCCCACCTGTTTTCTGTTTGGGTAGCTGCAAACACGATCAGTGCAACTGAGTGGAGGCAGTTAAAATTCTCCATTTGCATTATTGCTCACTTTTAGTGGTCATTTACATTGTGAGTACCCAGGTGGTTGGTGGAGGTCTATGAAATTTAAAGAAACAACAAATGGGAGAGCGCTGATGTGTGATATAAAGTGTACATATTGTAATAATAGAAGTGAGTGATAAACATGTACACTTACTTCCAGGCTTGAATATACTTTATAATATATAGGCAGACCGACAGATTGAAAAACTTGTAAAAAATTGATTTATTGAATAAAAATAACAACTATAAAATAATGTACATATATGTAAAAAAAGTGATTTAAAATTTTTTTTTTATGTAGTTCAATTACTGCAACTTCTTGATTTCTGATATCTGGGGAGATGGGGGAGTAGTACCGTGTCTCTGTTCATCCCCTCGTTGTCCATCACAAAACATCTAGGTTGGAGCCACACCTAGGGACCCACAACCCACCAAAGTCTACAGACATCCAAGCCGCACCTGGGGCAGCCCCCTTAGCTCAGTTGCACACACCCAAAACCTCCACTTTTGTGTATTTTGTTCTTTTCTTCTTTCCCCTTTCTCTCCCCCTCTCCCCACTTTCCGTATTACACCATGTCCCACTTTCACTACAGACATACTTCAGCTACACGCATAAGCTCGCTCAATACTTGATGACCAACAGGCTGCACCACTATCTATTCACACTCTTATGAACTTGTCTGATTCTCCGTATGTTACAACTCCTACACTAAACTATATGTTCCTCTTACAACCCCCAACAGTATATCCTGTCATACTTCATTACTCTTCACAGTTTGTGTGCTTTGTGAATGTACTATCTTCAGCATTTCTGCTTGTGTTTCAATGTCCCTTCTTCTTCTTTTTGATATTGTAAAAAAAGAATATTTTGAAAAAAAAATGTGATAACTTACTACACCATGAGTGCACCTCTATCTTTTGTGATTTTACCTACTTGTATGCTAGAAAATTCTTCAATGCATTCAAGTGGTTTAAAGCCCAATTTTGTTTAATGGGAATTTAAGGAATTCTTCTTTTTCCCCTATGGTGTAGTTGGTTTTCCCCAGAATTCATCTTCTTTTCTCTTATTCATAAAGTCCTAACCCTTTAACGTTAAATAAAGAAGATACAAATAAATATATCCTCTAATAGATGAGCTACACGTGTTTTTTCCACACATAATTACTTTTTTCTCTCTGGTAGTGGAGTTATACTAATTACCGTAACAAGTTTTTGCACACCCAGAAAGCTTTCTGATCAAAATGACACATTTCAGTTTAGAAGAAATGACTGGCTGGTAATATTAGCTTTTATCGTCTATCTCTTGCTATTTGCCAAAGTGCCACATTATCTTGTCAACTCTTGTTATTGCAGACAACTCCCTTGTACACTGCCAATTCTTAAAGCACTCAGGCTCCTCTAGTACAGGGTATAAGAAGTACATCCTTTTTACACTTTGATTATTATTTTGAAGTCTAATGTATACCTGCTAAGATCTAGAAAGATATGAATCTATTTTCCTGCACATAAAACAAGCCTCAACAGATGCTAATAGGAGCCTCCCATCATCCAAAATAGGAAAAAAACATATATTGGCGAGCTAGACCTCTAACAGGTTCAAATACTATATACAGTGTATAGCTGTAAATACTAAAGAGGTGTGAGTCTGCTTCAATAACATTATTTTATGCCACCAAAGTTGATTTTTTTTTAAAGGGATAGTAATGTGTCACAAAAAACTAGCTCAGATTAATTTTCACAGTATTTGGGCCATGGAGAGCATTATTTCAATACTATCCAGGTTGAAATTCAAGAGTAATTGATAAAGTATCCCCGTCCCACCCCTTTCACTGTCCAGATGGATCGCATAGAGAGACAGTCTTCAGTGAGCATAAGAAGAAGATTGTCCCTTGCTGAGACCTGTCCAGTCAAGAGTCCAGATTCCAGATCAAAGGGAGGTGGCTTACACTAGTTACACTGGTTTGTAAGCACACTTTGTAGACCATTCCAATGAAGTAATTTTTAAATAACGCTCTGCTGAAGAGCCTCCACGTGTCAGTGGTTTGAGAGATAGGGTTTTTTGCATTCAATTCAACTTTTTAAGCACTACAAAATTCTATATTTTTTCTGGGACATTACTGTCCCTTTAATCAGAGCTGCTTTTTTGTGAAAAATTAGTATCAGTTATAACTGATACTAAATGAAAACAAGCACCTCCAATGATGACCCTCCACTTATCTTACTATGTCAAGAAAATCTCCATGGCCAATTAATGTAATTTTTGCCCTTTAGTTCAAGAGATAACATCTTTGTTACAGCTTACCTTGACGTCAGCATCACCTGCAGGCCTCGAGGCTTCAAGCATGCTGCAGGCCTCTGTTTTATCTGTTTGCTTCCTGTAGTCTCCTCCTACCAACTTCCTACTTCCTCCCTCTGAGCTGCTCCTCCTACTTCCTGTGGAGGGGTTTAGAGGGCAGACTGAGGTCTGACTCAGATGCCCTTGCGTTGTTGTTCAAAGCAGTTCTGTTACATTGGGCTCCGTGTATGACCTGGCTAGTCTTCCATCCATTCTAGTGCTGACCTGTGGCTTTGTCTGACTATTCTTTTGCCTAACCCCTAATAGTGGATGTCCAATCTGGTGCAGACTTGTGGCTCTGGCTGATTACCTGAACTGTTTATGATCTGGCTTGTCTGACTACCCCCTCTGGTGCTAACTTGTGGCTCTGTCTATTATTTAATCTTTTCCCTTGGTGATCAGACACCGGGCCTGGGGCTGTGATAGACTTGCATATCTGACTGCAGGCTAAGTCAAACCCTATTCCTCTTCGGATCAAGATCCTGGATTCCTGTTCCAGTTCCTGTTCCTGGTTCCAGCCGAGACTTCCAGTGGCTAAGGCCTAGTCTCCAGAACAGTGGTTTAGCATTGCAACCTATTATTTCTGATAGCAGGCTTGCTGGCTATTACCCTGTGCTTATTCTTATTGTATATATTGTATATATCCGCTGTATGTCATTTGTTAATAAACTGCATTAACTAAACCGTACTGACTCCTGAACTTCTCTGGGTAACAATCTTCAATCAGTCCGGAATGTCATGTACTCCAACTCTGCTCACTGCACATTGTAATCTTAAATAGGCTCATGCTCTCTGATTGCTTTAGTTTGAATAATTTGACCACCTCTACAACATTCTAAGGAATAAAGCAGTGATTCCTAGTTCGGGTTTCTTGGACAGTGGTGGATAGTGGAACAAGGCTGGAGTGGCAGACAATGGCACATATGTATAATAGCAAAGTGTAACAATTATAGAGCGAACCAGCTGCACCACAGAAGACAAATGAACATTCCAATTGGCATAAATGGGGCTTTTAACCCCTTTAATACAGAATGTACACAAAAACAGCAGCTCCAGTTCTTCATAGAACTTCGGCCATAGAGAGTGTTATTTTAATACTGTCAGAGTTGTAGTTCAAGAGTAATTGAATAACGTTTCCGCCTCCCGCCCCTTTTACCTAGTGTAAGCCACCTCCCCTCAGATTGTGGAATCTTCTTACTGTGAGAACAATGAAAGCCCTGCCCCATTGACAGGTTTTTCCCTTATGTTAATTGAAGATTGTCCCTCTCTGCAATCCACTGGGCACCACAGACCAGACAATTCCCAGGAAGAGACAATCTTCTTATTGAGATCATAAGGAAAACCGTGCCCCCCTTGACAGGTTTTTTCAGGTTTATCCTTATGATCACTGAATATTGTTCCTCTCTGTGATCCACCTGGACACCACTTTGCTGTTCTGAGGTGAGCAGTGTTACATCAGTAACAGGGGAGGGAGGGAGATATTTTATAATTGAATTACTCTTGAATTACAATTCTGACAGTATTGAAATAGCACTCTCCATGGCTCAAATACTATGAAGATTAATTGGAGCTGCTTTTATTGTGAAACATTACTATCCCTTTAAAAAAAACCCATTTAAATCAATGGGAATTTGGGGAGTTCATTCATTCCCTATGGCAGAGTTAGCTGGCCACAGAATTGTACCACTTTGCTTTTATACATATGGGTGTAAATATGCTTGATTCTAGTGGACATGTGGGACACTGAAACATTTTACAATACTGTTTACCTTTGGATAGCTCTAGTGATAAGCATTATAACCTCATACCTTCTGGGAAAAATAATATAATCAGATATAATTACAATTACCCAAAATCTCTTTCACAGTATCGTTAGCTTAATAATTCAGTCTTAAGTTATTTGCACCAAATAATATTAAAGTTAATATTAACCCCTTGGGTGCTAACTAGGTCTCAGACTCATGGGGAAGCCATGTGTGGAGATCTTCCTAGCATTCAAGGGGTTAAATGGATTGATTGTTAATGTGAAACAAAAGGGTTCTGGGACAGAATTTTGATCCACTGGGTATATGAGTGCCAGAGTGGTACGGGCATTCCGTACCACTCTGGCAATCAAAAAGTTTAAGGTGAAACATGTTTTCTAGGTAAATTATTTTTGCCATGCAGTGAGAAAACTAAAAGCAAAGAAAACCTCATCATCAATCATGATGGTTTTTGGGCTTTAGAGTAAATCCTTGTGAGGAGAGAGATTGTGCACTGGGGACACCCAGGATGGACAAACTGTGATGTCATTTATGACCGTGCAATTATTAAAGTTATCAGTATTCTGTAAAGCCACAGTGCAATGAGCCATGTGTATAAGCCCTAGAGGATTCACGCTGTTGTTGCTGATAAAAGGATTAAATAGGGAAATACTTATATCTTCAAGAACCTTCAGGTTTTGAAAAACCATGCTATAATTTTGAGTTGTGTTAAACTGGTGAAACGGTTGATTTTATGACAGAGGTTCATGCTCTGAATAGAAAGACACTACAAACATGGTAGAACTTTACTGGAAGATAAATATTCAATTGCAGATTGTAAATGTGTGTTGCTTCTGCTTTCGTTGGCCCACAATTTCCATTGGCCAGTTCAGCATGATGAGAGTTGTAGTCCAATGACAGATTTAGTGCATGAAGTTGTCCACCCTGCCTTATGTTTTTTTTTATTATCTGACTGACCAAGAGTATCATCAATGGTCAGCTCTGCACAAATCTCATTAAAGGTTCAATGCAACATTATGACATAGTGATACAAGGTATGTCACTTTACATGATGTGCCAATCAGAGCCATGGATTCTGGAACTGGCCAAATCTCACAGCAACAAGAAAGCGTTTGAGAGGCTCAGCCCGTAAGTTCAAAAGAAAAGTGGAGGAGTTCTTGGACAAACCATTTGCGCTATAAGGGAGAACTAAAAATTCCCATTGATTTAAAAGGGATTGATTTTAATCCATTGAATGCTAGAGAGGTGTCCAATGCATTATGAAGTAATGCATTGGAGTTCTCTCTAGCATTCAAGAGGTTAAGATCCCCATTTAAATCAATGGGAAGTTTTGGAAATTTTTAGTTCTCCCCCTATATTGCAAATGGTTTACCCCAGAACTAATTTACTTTCTTTTGAACATGCCACCCATTTCCTTTTGTAGTGGCAAGTGAATGCAGTGTATTATTACCCCTGACAATAATAAACTGGGAATGGCAAAGTGTGTATGGGGGGGTTGCATGCACTGGTTGGGCCTACAGTTGCAGAGAACCTAAATATGTTACTGCCTGATGCTCAGAAGTTTAAACTGCTAAATACAGTGTCATTTTTTTTAACAAGCGATTAATATTTGAGAAAGTGAAAACAAATATGAATGCATCATGTTTGACTCTATTAAGGAAAAAATATATATGCATGATGCAGTATATGAAGCATTTCTCAGCATGCTATATGAATTATTATTTGAAGGTGACAGTCCTCTGAGTCAGCTGTTTAAGCTAAATGAAAATCAGACAAGTTTGTCTCATGCTTATTGGCTCTTATATTACCAGACCAAAGACAGACTTGTGACAAACCAGGGATATCGGACAATTAGCTTATAGCAGCAGGAATCTAAAAATACAGACTTGTCAATACCGTTTAGTGGTGTTCTGAATATATCAATGCATTCATTACTTGCTAAACAGTCTTAAATGTTATCTTACAGTAGCAGAGTCCTCAAAATATATCTGATTCTCGTTTTTTTATGGACTCTTTTGGTTTCTGTGATATTACACTTTTTTGAAAGGGATAGTAATGTTTCACAAAAACAGCATGTCCACTTAATCTTCATAATATTTGGGACATGGAGAGTGTTATTTCAGTACTGTCAGAGTTGTAGTTCAAGAGTAATTAAATTATAAAGTATCCCCCTCCTGCCCCTTTTAAGCCACCGCCCCTCAGACGTGAAATCTGGTCTTAAGACCAGACAGCTCACAGCAAGGGACAATCTTCTTACTGTGAGAACAATGAAAAACCTGCCCCCCTTGACAGGATTTTCCTTATGCTCACTGAAGATTATCCCTCTCTGTTAGATCCATCCGGACAGTCTTGCTGCTCTAAGGTGAGCAGTGTTACATATGTAAAAGGGGCAGGAGGGGGAAACTTTATCATTCAATTACTCTTGAACTACAACACTCACAGTAATGAAATAACACTCTCTATGGCCCATATACTATGAAGATTAATTGGAGCTCTTTATTGTGAAACATTACTATCACTTTAAACCCTTCAATGAACAGATAGGTGCACAGTGCATTGCATACCCCTCTGATCCTTAAGGTTTATTTAAACACTAAACATCCCAAAAGACTACTATAGATGGAGAGTGGAATGATGCTCTGTTTGTTGCTGTTGATGTTCTAATTTTCTATTAACCCCCTGAGGTATCCAACTTATTGCAACACATTGCGTTGGATACCTCTCTGGCATTAAAAGGATTAAACAGAAGAGCATTAATACTGTATTATTTCAGTCTTTCTATATATCAATGCATACCTTCACCAGAGCAGTATACAGGCATACCCTCTGGACTGGAGTGCAAGTATGATCATTTGGGATGTGCTGCGCATGCTTGTGGAACAGATCTGTGCCTTATGTAGAAAATAGGAACAAACCAACTACCCAATGGCCAATAAGGTAAAGTCCAATTTAAATTAAATTGGCATTTAACCATTGAATGCTAGAACAGTCTCCAATGTATTGCGACAGAGACCACTCTAGCATTCAGTGGAATCAAATCCCCTCTTATCAATATATGCTATTCAGAATTTAGATTTCTCCCATATGGGGTAGTCGGTTTGCTCCAGAATTTCTCCTCTTTTCTTCTGTGAATAAGAACCTATGGTGCATATTTAGTAACATAGTAATTTAGGTTGAAAAAAGACTTGCGTCCATCTAGTTCAACCTTTTCCTATTCCTGTTTACCATCGTTGATCCAAAAGAAGGCAAAAAAACCCCCTCAATTAGCAATTTAAAATTCTGCCTTGAATGGGGGGAAAAAAATCCCTTCTTGATTCCAAATGGCAATCAGATTCCTCCCTGGATCAACAAGCCCCAACTAAATATTCATCCCAATACTAACGTACATAGCCCTCTATGTTATGCTCTTTTAAATAAGTATCCAGGCCCCTTTTAAAGGCATCTAATGTTTTCGATAGCACCACCTCCTCAGGCAGTGAATTCCATACCTTTATTGTCCTTACTGTAAAGAAACCCTTCCGCTGTTGTAGATTAAATATCCTTTCCTCAAGTCTAAGCAGGTGGCCTCTTGTCCTGTGTACTGTTCTGTTAATGAACAGGTCTTTGGAGAGCCCTTTGTATGGGTCCTGAACATATTTATATAGTGTTATCATATCCCCTCTAAGACGCCGTTTCTCTAGCGTGTACAAGTTTAACTTTTCTAGCCTTTCTTCATAACTAAAGCTTTCCATTCCCCTTACTAGTTTTGTAGCCCTCCTGTGCACTTTCTCTAGTTCCATAATGTCCTTTTTCAGAAAGGGCGCCCAGAATTGAACAGCATATTCTAAGTGGGGTCTTACCATGGACCTGTAAAGAGGCATAATTATATCTTCCTCCCTTGAGTCAATACCCCTTTTAATACATGCCAATATCTTATTGGCCTTTGCAGCTGCCAGTTGGCACTGCATGCTACTGCTAAGTCTATTGTCTACCATTACTCCCAAATCCTTTTCATTTGTAGATTTCCTCAGAGAAACACCATTTAAACTATATTTTGCATTTTTATTATTATACCCAAAGTGCATAACTTTACACTTGTCTATATTGAATCTCATTTGCCACTTGCCTGCCCAGTTACTCAATTTGTCCAAATCCTCTTGTAATGAAGACACATCCAGTTCAGACTTTATTACCTTACTTAATTTTGTGTCATCGGCAAACACTGATACATGGCTCCCTATGCCCTCTGGGAGGTCATTAATAAACAAATTAAAAAGAAGAGGACACAGGACAGATCCCTGAGGTACTCCACTTATCACGTTTATCCAACTGGAGAACTTGTCATTTACTACCACTCTTTGCATTCTATCTTTCAGCCAATTTCCAATCCACACACAAACATTTTCCCCTAGGCCTATTTCATTCAATTTGTACAGTAACCTCTTGTGTGGAACTGTATCAAATGCCTTGGCAAAGTCTAAATAGATCACATCAACCGCCGCTCCCGCATCTATATTATTACTCACTTTTTCATAAAATGTGATCAAGTTAGTTTGACAAAACCTGTCTTTCACAAAGCCATGTTGGCTATTGCTAATGATATTCCTGTTCCAGTAGAATTCTTGAATATATTCCCTTAGCAACCTTTCAAACAGCTTCCCTACCACAGATGTCAAGCTTACAGGTCTGTAATTTCCTGGCTGTGACTTTGATCCCTTTTTAAATATGGGCACCACATCTGCTTTACACCAAATCCATGGGCACCATACCTGAAATAAAAGAATCCCTGAAAATCAAATATAACGGTCAGGCCAGGGTCTGGCTTAGCTCTTTAAGTACCCGTGGGTGTATACCATCTGGCCCCGGAGCTCTGTCTACCTTAACACCATTCAAATGTTTTAACACTTTTTCTTGTGTTAGCCAGTCCCATGCTTGCTGTGACTGTTCTGTAAAAATAGTCTGCAGATTCTTGTTCATTGGGTCATCCTTGGTAAAAACATAAGAAAAAAAAATATTTAAAATATCTGCCTTCTCTCTGTCCCCCTTGACCATCTCACCTGTTTCAGATAACATTATCAGACTTTAATTTTTTGCCATTAATGTATTTAAAGAATTTCTTTGGGTTGCTCTTGCTCTCCTTAGCAATATTTTTTTCATTCTCCAGTTTAGCTAATTTAATAGCCTTTTTGCAGGTTTTGTTGACATTTTTGTATACTGCAAATGCCTCTGCTGATCCCTCAGCTTTGTAATGTTTAAATGCCGCTTTCTTGTTATTTATTTCATGAATTACTTTACTGGTTAGCCACATTGGCTTTAATTTGCTTCTTTTGTATTTGTTTCCAACAGGGATAAATTTATATGTGTATTTTTGCAATGTTATTTTGAATGCATTCCACTTACCTTCTGTGTTTTTTCCTGAAAATATTTTATCCCAGTTAACGAGACCAAGGGATGAATTCAATCTGCTAAAGTTGGCCTTTTTAAAATTCAATGTTTTGGTGGGACCCATACTAAAGTGCTTTTTTGAATTTATCTCAAACAATTCCATGTTATGGTCACTATACCCCAAGTGCTCCCTAACTTGGATGTTAGAGATAAGTTCTTCATTGTCAGTTATTACCAGATCCAGACATGCATTTCCTCTGGTTGAGGTCTGCACTAGTTGAGACAAAAAATTGTCATTCAACAAGTTCAGAAACTTGCTGCTTTTAGCAGAATTAGCTTTTCCATTTTTCCAGTCTATTTCTGGATAATTAAAATGCCCCATAATTATAGTTCTTCCTATTTGAGAAGCCTTTTCTATTTGCATTAATAGCTTTGATTCTTCGAGGTCACCAATGTTTGGTGGTTTATAACAAATACCCACTAATATTTTTTGGGCAGATTTACCCCCAGTGACTATTTCAACCCACAGGGATTCCACATGTTCACTACTGTCATCACATATATCTTCCCGCAATTGAGGCAATAATGCTGGTTTGACATACAGACAGACCCCACCACCGCTTTTGTTTGACCTATCTTTTCTAAATAACATGTAGCCCTCCAAATTGATTGACCAATCCTGTGTGTCATCCCACCATGTTTCTGTTATGCCTATCAAGATATAGTTTTCAATTTCAGCTACCAGCTCCAGTTCCCCTATTTTACCAGTTAAATTTCTGGCATTTGCAAGCATACAATTTATGCCACTGCTATGTTTCATTTGTGACTTAATTTTGATGTGGTATATAGGCTTCTCCCTATCATCTGTACTAACCCCGCCCCCAGATCCTCCCACCTGGTTATTAACTACATCGCCTTCCCTTTCTATACTATCTATCCCAGTATTTATTGGTCCCTCCCCCCCCTTCCTAGTTTAAAATCTCCTCCAGCCGTCTAGTCATCCTCTCCCCAAGCACTTGAGACCCTCTTGCATTCAGGTGCAATCCATCCCTGCTATACAGATTGTACCCCAAAGCAAAATCAGCCCAGTGCTCTAAAAACCCAAAGCCCTCCTTCTTACACCAAGACTTCAGCCATGCACTGAGCTCCCTAATCTCCCGCTGTCTCTCTGGCGTAGTGCATGGCACAGGTAGTATCTCTGAGAATACTACCTTGGAGGTCCAGTTCCTAATCTTACTGCCTAAATCTCTAAAATTACCTTTTAGGACTCTCCACCTTCCTCTTACTTTGTCATTGGTACCAATATGCACCAAGACAGCTGGATCCTCTCCAGCACCTCCCAATAATCTGTCCACCCTGTCTGCAACATGCCGAACCCGGGCACCCGGGAGACAGCAAACCATTCGGTTGCTGCGTTCAGAGCCACAGATTACCCTATCTGTTCTCCTAATAATGGAGTCCCCTACCACCACAACCTGCCTAGGCTTCACTTTCCTCTGGATCCCCTCTGTGCTAGAGGAGCTGTTCTCCCGGCTGTTAGGGAGAACAGTCTTCTCCAACAATTCCACTTCTGGGTTTGCCTCCCCAACATCTTCACTTAAATGAGCAAATTTGTTTGGATGGAAAAACTCAGGACTGGCTGCCCTCTTCCTCTTCCCTCCCCCACTGCAAACATTTACCCAGCTATGTGCCTGGTTACCTTATAGCTGATCTCCTCCCTCTTTGCTAGGTGACCCAGCTAGACTCTGCTTAGTTAGCAAGAGACTCATCTCAAGGTTGTCAATATCTCTCAGTGTTGCAATATGACTCTCTAGAGCTCCAATCTGAGCTTCTAGAAGGGCCACTTGCTCACTTGCCACAGCGGTATGGACCCTGGAACGGCTGTTCCAAGCATGCATACATATGGCAAGATGTGCACTGAGTGAGATCTCCAAACTTGCTCATCATGTATAGTGCAAATGTGAGTTCTTACAAAATGTAAACAATTAATTTACCTTTGTTCCTCTAACTCCTGTGTTGCCCTAACTCCTGTGTTTCACAAACTCTGCACTTATTCCAGAGCACTTTGTAAAGAGCACACTCTATTTGTGAGCAAGCTCTGTGAGTCCTGTATCTAGATTTATACAGGCCTACACAGGTGATTGTTCAAAAAACAAACAAAAAGCAAACTGGAGTAAACCAACTCCACCATAGGAGACAAATAAAAATTCCTAAATTCCCAGGCACGGGAAAAGAGAATTTTAACCCCTTGAATGCCAGGGAGGTCTCAATGCATTTCTGCCAATCTAGCATTCCAGGGGTTATAAGTCCAATTTAATTTAACAGGATTTGTATTTGCCCCCTATGGTGCCGCTGGTTTACTCCAAGATAAGTCCAGTTTGCTTTTGTAAAGATGGGCCAGTGTGTCTCTTTTGGGTGTTCTTTCCTAAGGGTAGATATAGCAAACACTTTGTAACGCAAATAACAAAAATTATTTAACCTTATATTTATTAGTTAAAGGAACACTTTTTATGAAAACTGCTATGGTATCAGATTATTAAAGAGATAGTAAAGTTTCACAAAAACAGCAGCTTCTATTAATCTTCATAGTATTTGGGCCATAGAGAGTGTTATTTCAATACTGACAGAGTTGTAATTCAAGAGTAATTGAATGATAAAGTATCCCCCTCCTGCCCCTTTTACCTAGTATGTCACCTCCCCTCAGATGTGGAATCTGGTCCACAGACCAGACAGCTCACAGCAAGTGACAATCTTCTTACTGTGAGAACAATGAAATCCCTGCCCCCATTGACAGGTTTTTCCCTTATGTTAATTGAAGATTGCCCCTCTCTGCAATCCACTGGACACCACCCTGCTGCTCTGAGCTGAGCTGTGTTACATCAGTAAAAGGGGCAAGGGAATATTTTATTATTCAATTACTCTGGAACTACAAGTCTGACAGTACTGAAATAACACTCTCCATGACCCAAATACTATGAAAATTAATTGGAGCTGCTTTTATTATGAAACATTACTATCCCTTTAAGTAAGGGCATTTCCTCCACTAGCAGTTGTTCTATTCAGAAGTAATACATATTCAATCTGATAGGAAGTGATAAAGCTGTTATAATCATATTAAATGAAGGACTGCAGTCAACGGATGCTCCCTCAGACTACAATACACTAATTGAACACTAGGTAAACTTTCTGGTCACCAGAATGCACTGTGAACGTAAAAGTAGTTTAAACAGTAATAACTCTGGATTGACATTTACATATAATCCAAGTTCATTCTTATCAGAGGTGTGACAATGCACTGCTCACCCCTCTGGCACTCAAAGGATTAAATAGTCAATGAAGTGCTCCCTCTTCACTGGTGCTTTGATGCTTCTAACACTTTGGGCGAGATGTTCAAAAAGTCGTCATAATGAAAAAATTGTCGGCTCATGAGTTGATGGTAAAAGAAGGACAATATTTTCAGAAGTAAATCCGTCATGTTTGAAAATGCGTCTACAGAATTAAAAATGATGTTAAAAATGTCTTTGATTTTATGTTTGAAACGAAAATTGTCAAAGAAAAATACATGTTTTTGCCTTTGAAACGACAAATTGCCTCTCACTCCTGCTAACAGTACATTAATTTGTCTTCTCCAAGTTTAGACCATTTTTATTTTCTCGGGAAAAAATGACGTTAATCAGACAAAAAAGTGACGTTAAAACGAATATTTTTTTCTGATAATAACCTTACAATATGATGGTAGATTAAACCATGCCCACTTTTAAAATGGCTTTTTCCCGTTGATGGAGATGGTGGAATTGGATACAAAAAATGACGGAAACATGTCTGACAATTGACGGATCATGGTGTAAGAACTTTTTTATTCTGATTACAGACAATTTCAGCTACCACTACTTTCTGAACATCTCACCCTTTGAGTGCCAGAGAGGTACGGAATGCATTGCATTGCAATGCGTTCTGTACCCCTCTGGCATTCAAAGGGTTAATACGTAGGAAAGTGTACTGTCTCCCAACAAACTGGAAAGCATAAACAAAATAGTTTTAAACTATTCAACTGTTCTCAGTTTGTCTCTTTTTCTTTGCATTGATCAAGAAATGAGAAAGATGTACACAAGTGATTATCAGCATATGTTGTCGTCAGACTGAATGCACCTTTAAGCAATGTAATTATGTGCCGAATGTCTGTGTGCACGGATGCAATATGCTACACTCTCTAGCAGAGAGCATTTACCATATGGTAAAAAGGAGCACATTCTTTACAAAGCCACTCCAGATTTATCAATGAATCCATCTTAACAAGAAAGCTATTAAACAAAGGAGATATGCACAGGGAATCACAGCCTGCAATCCTGTTTTGTAAGCAAAATGCAAGAGGGGAAAAAAAAAGGACCAAAGTCATCCTGGGAAAGGTCATCCAATGAATCTCCCATTAAAGGAGACATTTGCTGTACCCAATTAAACAGGAAAACATATATGGTATGTTTTTTGTTAGTAGATGATTTTAGAGAGTTGAGCGTGTATTCGGGTTATTCGAATGTCTTATATGATAAACAAGAAAAGGTATATGCAAAGATAGGGATTTTAAACAGCACTCAGCTATAGTAAAAAAAATATACACTGAGATCCAACTATAAAAAAGTAACACATTTATTAAACATGGACAATAACCAAATGGCAATAAATAATGGACTCTAAATCAAAACTCCCACCCCACAAAATCCCTGATCATCAGCACTACAATAGACACATAATAACAAAAAATCATACAAAAAAATTATAAAAAAAATAAAAAAAAACATCCCTGGAGTGCCAAAATTGAAAAGAGAGAGATGTTACTGGTTCCAGTGTAAAAAGAGTTAGTATTCAAGAGAATGTGCACATATAATCCATGGCTATGCAAAAATATACCTGCTTCCAAATGAAATTCACTCAGCAAATGTATGAAGATGAATGGATGATTTCATGAACACAGCCCAGATGGAATGAATTAGTATCACACGAATATGATATTAGTAACATACATAGATGGAGTGTTAGTTTTGATGGCGCAATCAATGCCAGCGTTATTTATTTATTTACTCACGGTGGCCAGTGAGGACAACATAAGTGCAGCAATTCACAGCCACAGATGACACATAGCACACAAAGGGACTTCCATCCGTTCTTTAACTCTCTGAACAGATACCGTGTAAAAACGCGATTCTTCAGGGCATCTGTCCTATTTCTCTATATCGAGTGCTGTTACTTATACAGTTCTGTAACATTTAAGCACTTGTAACATGCCATGTAAGTAGAAATCATGATCAAACCACACATAACGCTGTAGCTTCTCATACTTGCATACAGATCCAAAAGCGATTCACTTTGAACACCACTGCCTCTCTCAAACACGCCAGGGTTTCCTCCAACGCGTTTCATGGGCTTCGTCAGGGCAAAGAGAGGAGGGTGAAACACGTTGGAGGAAACCATGTTCGTGATATCTACTTACCTGGCATGTTACAAGTGCTTAATTGTTATAGAACTGGATGGGTTACAGCACACGATATAGAGAAAGAGGACAGATGCCCGGAAGACTCTCGTTTTGACACGGTAGCTATTGAGAGAGTTAAAGAACGTACGGAAGTCCCTTGGTGTGCTAAGTGTCATCTACAGCTGCGATTTGCTGCACTTATGCTGTCCTCACTGGTCACGATGAGTAAATAATGCTGGTATTGATTGCTCCATCAAAACTAACACTGCATCTATGTATGTTACTAATATCATATTCATGGGACACTAGTTCATTCCATCTAAGCTGCGTTCATGAAATCATCCATTCATCAATTATTAGAGTCTGTTATTTATTGTTTAACAATACCTTTTCATTCTGGTTCCCTATAATGCTCTGCATTTACAGCATATTCTTTTCCTGTGCTGGATCTGGCCAGCATTCCTCAGTGTATTTGTAAGTTTGCTGTTTTCTTATCACCCAAACTGTAGCTAACCTGTGCTGACTATAATGGAATACTGGTATTTTATATGAAAATCCAGCAATATCCTCCAGTTTCCCGGGGACTGAAAGTGCAGGACTAGGAGTAAACTCAGGATCCTTAACCATTTAAGGACCTAAAGGGTGTGTAATGCATTGTGTTAGCACCCCTCTGCTCCATAAAGGATTTAGATGTTACAGCTTACCTTTGTTTCGGCATCATCTGCAGGCATGAGGCTTCAAGCATGCAGCAGGCCTCTCTTTTATGTGTTTGCTTCCTGTAGTCTCCTCCTACCTACTTCCTCCCTCTGAGCTGCTCCTCCTACCTACTTCCCGAGGAGGGGTTTAAAGGGCTGACTGAGTCCTGACTCAGTTGCCCTTGTGTTGCTGTACAATACAGTTCTGTTTCCCTTGGGCTCTGTGTATGATCTGGCTTGTCTGACCGTCCATTCTGGTGCTGACCTGTGGCTCTGTCTGACTACTCTTTTGCCTGCTCCCATTGTGTAGTGGACACCCAATCTAGTGCAGATCTGTGGCTCTGGCTGACTACCTGAATGTGTGACCCGGCCTTTCTATCCATCCATTCTGGTGTTGACCTGTGGCTCTGTCTGACCATTCTCCTTGTGCGTTCCGATTTGGCATAGACATCCTTTATGGTGCAAACCTGTGGCTCTGGCTGACTATCCGCTCCGTGTATGACCTGGCTGACTTCCCACTCTGGTGTTGACTTGGGGCTCTGTCCACTGCGCTTCCAGAGTACCAACGCTTCAGTGGATATCCTATCTGGTGCAAACCTGTGGCTCTGGCTGACTACCTGCTCCGTGTATGACCCGGCTTGTCTGACTATCCTTTCTGGTGCTGACTAGGGGGCTCTGTCTGTTTCCTCCATGTGTTGGTCCCCGCTTCACAGACACCCATCCTAATGTGTACCTGGGGCTCTATCAGACTCTTAGACTGACTGCAGAGCTAGTCCTTCGGGAGTTCTGAATTGCCTCAAGGCTCCAGTGGGCTGAGGCCTAGTCTCGGACAGTGTGGTGGATCTATTGGCGGACTGCTATTTCTGATACAGTGCTTGCCTCTTTGATCACCCTCTGTGTATTATATGTTTACGTGCATTACTGGTATTATTCTAATAAACGATTGTTTTACTTTAACGTACTGACTCCTGGTTTATTCCTAGGAACCGTGACATTAGGTCCTCCATGGGTTGATAACAATGATGGCTTGGGGAGGCTAACTGACTGGTTCAGTAAATGGGAGGAACTCCCAGAAGGCACCATAGGCTGCAGGGAAGTATGGCACTCAAAGGGACCGTTATCTGAGTGTTTTTTTATCGTTCACTCAAAGGGACAATGTCACATTAATTTACTCATATTATTAAGAAAAAACAAATAACATCAATGTCACATATGGGCCTACTTCTCCTACTAAATAAGATGTATTAAATCTCTGAGTGCATTCATTAATGAATGTTTACACATATGCATCATATCTATACCCTATCGGGTACCACAAATGTTAGTATATGGAAAATGTTGCTGTTGGGCAATTCCCAATTTATTAAAGGGCAGAAGCAAAACCTGAGCAAGTACTGCATCACAGTGGACAAATACAATTCCTCTTGATTTAAATGTGGGGTTTGACACGTTACATTCTAGAAAGGACTCAAAGCAATATGTGTAGGCATCCTATTATCCTCCACTTCCCTCCATAATCCCATCTGTTCCCACTCTCTCATTCTCCAACTTTGAAGCTCACACAGTCTCCCTCTGTGCACTGCATCTACAGATCCCTAGTCCTACTACCAAGTTCCTTGACCAGTTTTCTTCATGGTCCTTATTTTATGTACTCTGACATCCTTACTCGCATCCCGGTATCCTGGGGGACTTCACCATCTCTATAGATAACCCCAAACATCTCTTCTTTCCTCAAATTCTTATCCTTAACAACCGTCTCTCAAGTAGTTCAACTCATTTGATCTTATCTTAACAAACCTCTGCTCCAGCTCTGTCTTCTCTAATATTACTTTTTGTTCTGTCTGATAACCTCCAACTCGTATTCTCATCATACCCTGCAAATTCAACTCCATATCCATGATCAAGAGCTTGCAGAGAACTATGCATACCCTTGCATACTCCACTACAACCTTGGCACACAACACAAACTCTATACCTCCAAAACTACTCATGCACTACTGCAAAGCATTTGATGAAATCATGATCTTCAGCAACCTCTGTGCACTACAAATTCATTCTCTTTTCCTACAACTTTGCACTCTCCTTGGCCAAACAGGCAAATGTATTCTTCTCTAATTTCCAATCTGTCTTCTAAGGTAACCCTAAATACAATAAAATCTTTTCTGTGCACACCAGCACATCTTTTCACTAAATTCTTTGCCAGAGATCACCCACTGAAAGGACAAGGTGGACTCTCAGACATGAAATTGCATCAATTGCACTCCAACCCCCACCCAGTCAGTTTAGCCATCTCCCCTATCCTACATGCACAATGAATTGCTTTTCACCAATGACAGGGGATGAGGTTTCCTTCCTCCTTACATTCTCACAATCAGCCATGTGCCCTCTTGACCCAATCCCATCACAGCTCATTCAAGAACTCTATCCTATGCTAAATACTACCCTTACTCACTTATTGAACCTCTCGCTAGCAACCATCACCTTCCCATCCTCTAATCGGCATACATTAATCACATCCATCTTAATCCCTGTTAGACCCCTTGCAATTTTTGATGCCACCCACATCAATCCACTGACACTGCCCTCAATAAAGTGGCTATTGACTTGTTATTTTCTAAGTCAAAAGGTCCTTATTCCCTCTTCATTCGCTTGGCCCTGTCAACCGTTTTTGTTACAGGGGATCACCTGTTCTACTCCAAGCCCTCCACTCCTTAGGCTTCTGTGTCACCACCCTCCTTTGCTTCTCATCCTACCTCTCCAACTGCTCAGTGTTAACTACTCTGGCTCCATTTCTTCACCCCTACCACTGCCTGTTGGAGTCCTACAAGGTTCTTTCACTGGCCTCTTGCTCTTTTCAGTCTACTACTCTACCTTTGGGAAATCAATATTTCATGTTCATCTCTGTGCTAGTGATACCCAAATCAACATTTCCTTGTCAGACATCTCATGTTCTCTCCTCTAACTGTCTCTCTGCTGTGTCTTCCCGGATGTCCTCATTCCATCTAAAACTCAGCCTAATTACAAGTAGTCTAATAATCCCACCCACTCAAACTAGCCATGTCCCCCCTATTTTTTCTTACTGTTAACAACAACACCATCACACCAACCTCCAAAGCACACTGGCTGGGGGAGGTTCACTTTTGCCTTTGCCCTTCATTCTCCACATTCAGTGAGTGTTGAACTAATGACACATCCATGTACGTAACATCTCTAGAACTTGACATTTTCACTACAAATTCTAATCTGAATACTAATCATGTAACATCTCAACACACTCCTAATTGGCCTTCCTCTCACCTGACTAACCCCACTACAGTCCATATCAACTCTGCCTTAAGATTAATCTACCTCACACATTGCTCCTATAATACTGCTCCACTCTGACATTCCCTACAGTGGCTCACATTATATAATATCTGAATTAAATGCAAAATACTGGTGCTGACTTACCCTTTAGCACTTACACATACTGTTTCCCAGCTTAGTTTCCTCTAGACTGTAAGCTCTCAAGAGCAGTGCCCTCTGATCCTTTTGTCTGTTTTACATCTCTGTAAGTCTTTTCCTTGTTGCACAGCTCAACAGAATAATTAGGTGGTATATTACTAAATAATAATAATAATAATAATAATGTGCTGAAGACCTTTCTGGCATTCTATGTGTTCACCCTTTGAGTGCCATAGGGGTAATCAATGCATCGCCTACCCCTCTGGCACTCAAAGGGTTAAAACCCCAAATGTAAATCAATGATGGGCTAGTTTTTCTCCCTAGAGAGCATGTGATTTGCTCCAGAATTGTTCCATATTGTACATATGCTCCTTTGTGTGCCAGACACGTGTAGAAAGCTGTTCAAGTAATTACTGTTGACAACATTCAGATAAAAATGTGTGCATGCAAGAAATCACCAGTTTGTTTTGGAAGAAAAGGGGTTAAGTCCCTTCTTTTTTTCAAAGAATGTACATGAAATCCTGACTGAGAGATATTATTAGATTGGTTTTCTGGCTAATAAAATGAGAATTGAACAAGTGGGATTTCTGAAAAGATCTCTGTACTATTTTATCCTGTTATATTATTTTCTAAGGTTCTAAATGCCATAAACCATGTAACTCCCCAAACCACCCTTTAGAGATGAATCTGCAACCAACTGTAATGTAGTAGCAAATAATTGATTCTCTTGTATTTTGTTACGTGCGCAAAGGATAGCTGGAGGGATGTCATACTACAGCTAATGGATACAAATGGACTGAATTTAGCAGAAGTGGAAGACACTGGATAGAAGAGTGCAATGTCAAATGCTACAGGACACTGTCCTGGTTCTAGAGAGGGTCTTGGAATCCTAATTTGCTGAAAGGATTGAGGAAATTGAGGCTAGTGGAGAAGCACACAGAAAAATGCAGCAACATGAGACAATACTGTAGATCATTCCATCCTCTCATTACTGACAAACAGGACATAATAAGATAATCTTTTCCTGTCTGACAGCAAATTGTTCATCTATACTGAACCTCAGTAGAGGCATTATTATAGCAATATCTTGTTATATTGTAATGGCATTAAAGGGATAGTAATGCTCAGTATTGAACATATATATTGCAGGGTTTAACATGTTTAGTAAAAAATATGGGCACTACCACTGCAGAAGGATGTTTTATTCAAAAGTTACTGCAGCTCAAATTAGTATTTGTTGCGGTCAGAACTTCCATTTTACATACATACATACATTTTATTGTGGCTGTGACATAATGACCCCTGTGCTGGACTAGACACTCTCCAACATTGGTTCTTTCTTGCTAAGAGGGATGAAGCAGATCAGACAGGAGAATGGAGCACTACAATTTTATTAGAGCTTCATAGGATCACAGCAAACAACAACAATCATCCAATACAGAACAGGAACTGGTCTGATCATGGGAGGTTGGAGCGTAGCCTAGGTTTTCATGCTTTCTGCTGGAACTCCCTGAGAGAACTAACTTCTGATGTGGCACAGACCCTACATTTATACACAGACCACATCATATACTTCCCCCTCCCTGGTGATGCCCTCTAGCTAGCTGGAAGACCCTGGAGGGTCATTAATTGTTCCCTAGAATAATGCAGCCTTCCAGCTTCCTGAAGGACCTCCTGGAGTGTCGTCCACTGCTCACTTAAAATAAAACAATACACAAATATACAATAGACAGAAAGCACATTACATAACCTGCAATATTTAATTACATATCATTTGTATCTAAAAAAAATCCCCTCTCACTGTACACAACCCCCCCCCCCCCATATTTTGTTAGGCTAATTTATACGTAATAAAATCTCACAGATAGTCCAGTCAGAAGCCATGAGGCTGAGCAAGTCGGGGCCTACAGAGCAGGACTATATTCATATGTTAAAAGTCCCAGTATATTTTGTTAGATACAAATTGCATCCCATAAAAGTACCATATGTTATATTATGACAACAAAATTCCCAGTAGAGTTGCAGGTAGGGGACTGGGGATACAATACTGTAAATACTGGGAAGGGCAGGGGAAAATGTCTGGTGGTTTAAAACAGCAAACACACACTGGTGGCCTTGGGAATTCCCATAAACCCGAGCACCTCTTGCATGTCAGTCTTCCCATGAAATGCAGGGTGCCTACATCACTAGCTTGTCTGGTAGGTACTTGCATCTGGTTTCCTTCCATTTCCTGCAGCAGACTCGAGTCACCCACCTATCCCATGACAGTTCTCTGGTAATCTCAGGCCAGGGCTGTCACAGTGGCACTGTTGTGCTGCTGCTGTGGAAAGCTATGGTCAGTTGACCAGAACTCTCCAGTAGATGCTGTAGCAACAGAAACACTGTAAAATTTCAGGCAATGGAGGTATTGCACCCCACAAAATGCAATTCTGAGCTACAATATGTTTTGAATAAAACCTCTCTCAGCTTCTGGAATATCCTTGTTTTTATACATATTTTCAGTATATCAATCTAACACTCTGTATGATAGAAAAGTCTCCCAACACTATGCAAAGAAAGACTTCTCTGGCATCTATGGGGTAAAACTGGGGCATCATGGGTGAAACTGTAGCAGGAAGAGTAACACTTTTGGAAGTCTTGAGTTACAGTAGGTTGGAGTCCTGCAAAGAATCATTTCAGTCTAATTTGGGAGAACCAATCCACACAGAATTGATTCCTAGTGGCCATTAAAATGTTCTTGCCCGATTGAAATACTGTAAGGGTTTATTTGTTATTAAAAGAATAATAACCCTTTAATTTGACATAAGACATATGTACAGTCAAAATTGCCTATATTTGTATTCATATATATTTTATCCTTGCATATTTTTATTTTTTATGTCCCAGTGAGTTTTCTGAATCTTAGTTTCCAGAGAATTTTTTGATTGATGCAACATTAAAGCATGTAGTAATGTAATGTTACACTCGCCCTGCAGCACTGACTGCTCTGTGTGCTTCCATTTTTTTTTGTTTCTTTTTTAGTTTGCATCATTAGACCTGCTTTCATATTCCTTGACAAGAAGGGAGGTTGTTACTAGGGATGGGTGAAAAATGCTGTTTTTTCAAGTGGAAATTTCCACTGAAAAAGCACAATATTCTGCTTTTTCTACAGGAATTCTCACCCACAGAGAAACTCTTTTTGCTGACACCACAGATTTTCCCATGAAAACGGTTCTATTTTCTGCCTAAGTTTTCCAATAATGGTGAGACTTCCTGCACCCATACTATAAAAACCCAGAATTTCCCACCATGCAGTGTGGTGTAGAATAGGCAGGAAAGAGAGTAGAAGGAGACACAGAGAAAGAAACATTTTAAATAAATATGAAACTAAAAAGGAGTAATTTTTATTCTACTAATCTCTGACAATTCAGCAGCAGGAATTACAATAGCAGCAAACTCCAAAATCTCGTTGTTGGTGGTGATGCCCATCCCCTTCTCCCATTCTCTATCAATTTCCAGCAAAAATGCTCTCATATGCTCCTCCTCACCATGCTTACTTTCATCACCACTACCACCAGTCTCTTTCTGCTCTGTGGGACAGGTTGGGCATGACAAATCTCACACACTTGCCATCTCCTCAGAACAAGGCACATTGAATGAATGAATATGTTTATTTATATAGCTCCACAAGTGTACGCAGAGCTTTACAATTTTAAGGTTTTAAACAATACAGGGTTACAGATGCTTTGTAGAGTGAAACGTTGGGTGGGAGGTCCCTGCCCGAAAGCTTACAATCTAAAGTGGTAATGGGAGACATACATAAGGGTCAAGTGCTGAATACAGTGCTAGCTAATTTTGCCTTCGTCTTCAAAGTAGTTCCTCACATGCCGAGTGACTATGTTGAGGGACTGAGCATCATTGGATCAGGGGTATGTGGGCTCCCTTTACTACTTGTGCTACTGGCTTCCTCCTTCACCTCTATATCAGCAGCAACAGGATCCATCCAGCTTCTCTTTTTGCTGGCAGTGATCATAGTTCGAGGCAGCGCATCCAACAACTATTTACTGGCTGAATGGCTCTAGGATGCAATCTTTAAAGACAACTAGGTCTCCTCTTTAGGCTTAACAGGAATTGCTGTTTATCTGTCACAACAGCAGGATGATGATGATGAGTAGGCTAGTGTGCTACAAAACACCTCGGTCACCATGGGACTGAGTTCTTCAATTTGTGATATCGGTCTAGGACAGAAACAACTTGCCACCAATACTCCTGGTCCTAGCTCTAGTGCTGATGCTGAGGCAGCAGCAGCATCACCTGTCCAAGCCAGTGAAGGGGATTTTGGAGAAGAAGAAGGCCATTCTGTCATTAAGCACCTGCAACATAAATATCCTGGCATTTATGTTAGCATGTGAAAGCCAAACCCCCCCAAAAAAAATCAGGAGCCAATGTCACTGTGCTCCTTGTCCCTCCGCAAGTGCATAAGGAGAAGGGGAGAAAATCCCAGAGGAAAACAAGAGAAACCTAGCCTGGATGTTTGATTTTCATCATAACACCTGTGTAGTCTTTGCCTTCTTGTGCTAGGGTCTGGGTGCAGGTAAATGTACCCATTTTTCCCACTCCAGCACCCTGAGAGTCTTATTCTTCCTCCTTATGAGTACTAGCTTTGCCTTTGTAACCTCGCACACCCGCTGATGTAGACGTGAGAATATGGCGGTTCGTGTCCACCCACTGCACACTGTGGGCACTGACCACTCATGGCAATGTTGTAAAGAGCAATCGAATATAGAGGCAAAGAGCTGGAGCGGTGAAAGGAAGAGCAAGAGAGACAAAAGCAGTAAACTCTGAGAAGTGAAATGGAGAGTGAGGGAAAGACGAAGTGTGGCCATGTTCCTGCAGTGATCTGGACCTCACTGGGCAGGAAAGCTTTGCCACCTTGCCCAATCCTGTCCAAATCTCTGCCCCGGTAAGTGGCAGCCCCTCTATTAAATCCAGATGGACTATTATTTACAGGTGCAGCAGATGGGAAAGCCATTATGTAACTTGCTTACTCTTTTAACCGTTTGGCAGCTAGAAGTATCTGCAATGTGTTGAAGGCATCTCTAACAGCAAATGGGTTAAATTCCATTTAAATAGTGTATGTACAGTACAAATATTAATAAAAAATGTTATACTGTACTTAACTAACCCTTTGAGTATGGCACTCAAAGGGTTAAGGGAGTGATGATGTTTGTGGTGTTGAAGGCTGAGGGGATCCTTTCTGATCCTCCACTGAGCAAATGGGGAAGCAGAGAATGCTCAGGGTTGTGTACCCTGCATCAAACGATAGTGCACCCCCCCCCCCAGTTCTTTAAAACCTCTGAATACAGCAGCATGTCAACTGCCAACATCTAGCAAAATAACTGTTCAGAGATGCTAAACTATGTATGAGCTAGCCAAAGAACTGAGCAGGCTCTATAGGTATGGTGTCCTACCCAGGGTCCCATTGCTTTTAGTGCACTAGTGCCTCACACATTGAGAAAATATCCTAAGCACATTATACTGATCCTGCCAAAATATCATTCCAAATACAGAGTGCTAGGCAATTCATCTTTGATCAAGAGAAACAGCCAACCCGAGATGTACACATCTGCCTTGTTGGGCCTTGTTTAAAGGTGGTATTGTTACTAGTTGACTGTCTCTGACCAGTTGATTTGTATAGGCAACATATCCTTGGGGTTTCAGGGTAACAGGGGAATCCAGTCCTGGACCCCTTGCTCACAGTGCCTAGAGAGATCAGCTACATCTCACTGATGAGGCCCAAACATCTAGGGTTGAATGTTTCTCTTTTTCAGAGAGTAATTGACTGGCACATAGTGGCTGGATTGCCATTTTGGCAGGATCAGTACCCTGAGTAGGACACCATCCCTATAACAGGCTCATTCCTAGTTGAGTATCTCTGTCCAGTTATTTTCTTTCTTCCTGACAACATCTTGGCAACTTTGCCATTCCACAGGCGTACTTTGGGATTATGTCTTTGAAGTTTTTGACACTTTCCCAAGAACTTAGAAAGTGTGGTTTGGCAGTACAAAGCAGAACTGTGTAATGCTATTGCTTTATAACAGGACTTGAGGAGGTAGTGGGGGTGGCTGCGAAATGTGTGGGCAGTCTATGATGTGTGTCATCTCCTAAAATAAATTCAGAGTCATAAACATCTGCAGCAAGAGCCAAAGGTGTTATTTCAAATGAACAAAATCTTGGCACACTCTTTGACACATAAACATTATCACTTCTTTTATGCGCCTCAGAGCCCCGGAAGTTTTAAGATTGCGTCTGCTACTACATATTGATAGTGTGTCTCCCAGTCATACCTGTGGTTGTACTTAAAGTAGGATTTCAGTGAGGGGGTGCCCAGCTGTTATCCTTCTTTCCCCTGCTTATATACTTCTTACACAGCCAACAAGATAGCAACATGTTTAACTTTTGGATCGTAAGCTAAGTATCTCCAAACTGTGCACTTCATAGACTGAGGGGCTACTATTACCACTGGGGCTGGATGTTCCAACTGTGCTACTTGCAGATGTCAAAGGTGATGCACTTCATCAGCAGCAGAAGCATTCATACTAGCCAGGGTTGTGGATGTTGATGACCAGTTGCTGATTATTAATCAGCAAAAATGTGTGTGGCTGAGTGGTGGTTCAACTTGAAAGCATTGACGATGCTGATGATGACTGACAGGATGATTGTGTATTTTTGGGAATCTTTACTTGTCCAGTGTCAGGCTTTTCAATTGATTTCACGAACAGTTATAAACAGTCAAAACAGTCACAGTGTTCCTTTTCAGTGGTGGAAGATTGAGACTTTGCCTTTCAACTAATTTTCTGACCATGTCATCATCTCACCTTCCTCCTTATCTGAAGAAGATTAGGATGCTGGAGGGGTACATCCTGGATCAGTCTTCCAGACACAGTAATAGCTCAGGTTTCCAACATAGCCTTAATTAACCACAGGCAACGTAATCACAGTGGCTGAGCCACTCATTACTCATCTGTTATTAAACATGGATATATTGAAAACCTGACCTACTGGTATTTTCTGAGGAATATTATTGAGAAACACTTTCTAGATCAACATCATCAGCATTGTCCACCACTTCTACCTTACTACTTTTAGATTCTTTTAGGCTATTTGAAGTCTTAAACAATTTCTTTTTACTTTTCCCCTTAGCAGGATTTTGAGCACATTCACCACTACTTTGAAGACTGTTGTTTTACTCTCATTTTCTGACACAGCAGTTGGCTACACCTTCCTCCATTATGCCATCAATGTTACAGTGGGAATTGTTGTTGTCTTCAGCGTTCATAGACTGTTTATTAATATTACTAGTGGTGGTGGAACATTTTATGCCTCCTCAGGAATAGAAGGATCATCATTGTTTATTGCACATGGCTGCAGTCAGTTTTTTGGGTTATCACTTTACTACCACCCCACTGCACTGCTCCTATTCATTTCCCACTAGCCCTGCCCCTAGTGATATGTGTGTGATGTCTTGCCCTGTTGAAAATACTCTATCTCTTCTAGTGTCTTTCTGCCTCGGTCATAGCTTACATCAGGGTCCTTGTCACCTATCAATCAAACTACTTTAAATTGTTTTTTTTTTTTTTTTTTTTTAATTAACTGTCTCTATCAGCATGGGAAAAAAGCACACTCCCAGTGCAACTGCTTCTTCCCTCCAGACTCCCTTCACTACAAAATTTGGGGCTATCTGAAGTACATGTCCTTTGTTCTCTCCAACCCTCCCCCCTCCACATACACAAAAGATTTTGGGATTCTTGAAGTAAATTTCCGTTGCTCCCTTCAAACATGCCTCAACACAGAGAACATCCATCTGGTAAGGCCTTGGATAACAGCTGTCTGTCTCTTCTCAGTCACACACAATTTTGGGGTATTTGTTGTAAATCTCCTTGCTCCCTTCACACCCCCCAGAATCCCCTCGCAAAAAGAACAGCCACCAGAAAGGAACTTGGGTCACAGCTGACTTCATCTTCTCAGTGACACAGGAATTATGGATACTTGCGATAAATCTCATTTGCTCCATTCAAACACTCCTAGACTCCCCTAACACAGAAAACACACATAAAATGTTGGGATATTTGAGGTAAATCTCCTTTGCTCCCTCACCCAGACTCCCCTAGCACAGAGAACAGCCAGCAGAAAGGAACTTGGATCAAATTGCATGTATCTTCTCAGTTACACCAAAATTTGAGGTATCTGAGGCAAATATCCTTTGCTCCCTTCACAAACTCCTAACACTAAGATAATATACTCACCCCCCAGACTCTCCTAACACAGAAAAAACAGCCAGATAATAATAATCCTTTATTTATATAGCACACACAGATTCCACAGCACTTTACACTCATATTGGTTCCTGTTCCCATTGGGGCTCACAATCTAAATTCACCTATCAGTATGTTTTTGGAGTGTGGGAGGAAACCGGAGTACCCGGAGGAAACCCACGCAAACACAGTGAGAACATACAAACTCATTGCAGATGTTGTCCTTGGTGGGATTTGAACCCAGGACCCCAGCGCTGCAAGGCAACAGTGCTAACCACTGAGCCACTGCCACGACTGCCTGCCTCAGTGGAACAAGATTATGGCATATTTTTTGTGGAAACCTCTTTTCTCCCTTCACACTCCCCTGTCCAGAGTGCCTCCAGACATCCCAAACACAGAGAACACTCCCTAAACTACACTCCAACTTTGCTTTACTTCTCTATCCTTCCAATCTCAAAAATATGGTGTTTTCTCTATATCTCACAAACACAGAATGACATGCTGCTGGAATCTGACCCCCATCAGGAAAAGAGGAGAAAGATGCCATGTGGGGAGGAAATTCAGCCTTATCATTGATCTCTCTGCAATGAGCTAGCCAAGTAAAAGCAGAAAATCTGCACTTTTCATGAAAAATTTCCTGCATGGCGAGAAGTGCAATTTTTCACATTTTACTTTTGAAGCAATTAATTTCACCCATCCATAGTTGTTACTCCTGAAAGCTTGTCCTGAAAATTGAATGTTAGTCTGATAGAAAAGCTATTATCACATACTGTGATATGAATCCATTTTGCTGTTTGCATACAGTATACATATGATTTGCTGGAAGATGACGCTCACTCACAGACTTCTTGAAGGTGAACAAACCATAAATGTATTGTATCAATGTTTTGGGCCCACTCTGGGCCTTTGTCAAGATAAGATACAGAGGCTCAAAGTTAGCCAAAACATTGCTTTAATAAATTTGCACTTTATTCACCCTCAAGAAGTCCTGTATATACACCCATTCAGAGTTACAGAAAACAGGTCCCCACAAAAATGAAATCAACCTCCTTTAATCAGATAATTGTCATCAAAACAATGCCAAGATTCTTATAAAAATTAATCACAGCTCAAGCATAAAATTAGGTACAAAATAATGGTCTTACCATAGAGAGAGGGACAATGCCAATAAGGTCCTTCTGACTTATGAAGATTTCCGATAGAACAATATCAGTTGTGCCCTTCCCAGGATATTCTACCTGCCATGAGATGGGTTGTGTCCCAGATAGGCTGCTGAAACTGGTGATTTCAAAGTTCATCTGGACAACCTCACTAAATTGATTACTACTCCTAAAAAAGGAAAAAGAAAGAAAAATAAAAGTTTATTAGAAGTCACATATGTTTTACATAAATTATGACATTAAACAGATAATATTCTCCATTTTTCAAGTTTTTAATTCCAGGGCCTGAAAGATACAATGTATAATAAATTTAACGACTGGTTAAGATAGTTACCATTATCACCATGGATTAATTAATTTTAAAACATTGATAGAATTGCCTCCAAAATTTTCTCATGTATTATATCACTGAGCAATGCATTGTGTGCCACTCTTGCACTAAAATGGGTGAATCCTGATTCCTGATGACCAATATGAATGTGCCACATTATGAGAATACAGCATGATGCCTTCCTGAATGCTGACACTGGATATTATCTTTGACTAAAAAAAAAAAACCATAATATTGATCATCTTTAGGGAACCATTTCATTCCAATGGCATTTAAAATCAAAAGAACGAAGGATTAGGACTTTGTAGTGCAGAATAAAATATATGTCAATTGCTTATACTCCTAATATCTTATTTGAAGAGTTCACACTAAAGATTTTACCATATATTAAATTTCCAATTGGTATGGAGAATTTCAATACAAAATTATCCTATCTTAGAAAAGAATGTGACATGTGTCCACATAATACAATATATTACACAGGCTCCAGCATCTGTCACTGCTTTTGTGCAGTAAAAAAAAATAAACCCCTATCAAGCCTTTGCCTACTGCTAGAGTAAAAAAATATATACCTGAAATGAGTCACTTGCTTCACACAGCTGCATTCCACATTATACTCCAGCCAAAGTCATTGTAGAGGAGAGATGCAACTTACGCTTTCCAGTTCCTATGTTATTCTATGACGCATATAAACTAAGTCACAGGTATGTTCATCCCCCCCCCAAGAACTGGCTCAGAAAATACAAAATGATGGACAGATGCTATTAATTAATGTGATTACATCAAAGCCAAACATGATCAATACAAGAAGAGTCTTCACTGATTATCACATGCAGTCCACAGCCACGCTAATAAACTACCTTATATTTCTTCATAAAGTAACATAATCAGCAATAAATGTCTGTCTCGCTGGCAAAAATCAATGAGATAAGGTCTGAATGTACAATGTTTTTCAGAAGACCAAATTTTATTACTTATCCTCTTGAGTGCCAGAGAGGAATTCAACGTATTGCTTTGCAATGTGTTGCTCACCGCTCTGACATTGGAATGGGTTAAGAGAATTTGCATGCAGGGACAAATTGGCCATGCTGGAAGTCCAAAAAATGGCCTAAAGACCATAGCTTGGATGTCCCTATGCTACGATCACTCAGACTGGATAGGTTTCATTGTATAGACTTCATAGGAATTGGGGAGCTTTCTCTTACTGTTGAGTTTATTTCATATTTATCTCAAAGGTTCTCAAAAGTGGTCATCAAGTATCTTTAACAGACCAGGTTTTAACGATCTGTCTGAGCTCACGTGGACTACTTAGATTGAAAGTTCTACTCAGTAACCAAAGCACGCTGTCTTGTGTCATACTCGATTCTTCCTTGACATTTTCCCCCCATATCCAAAACAAAAACAAAACCTGTTGCTTCTCCCTAAAATTATTACCAAACTGTGATCCTTCATTTGTATGTCAACTGCAAAATCTCTCAATCAGTCCCTCATTCTCTCTAGACTAGATTATTGCAACATTCTACTCTCTGGCCTTCCTGCCTCTCAACATTCTCTGCTTCAGTCTGTTCTCAAGTCAGCAGCAAGAATAACTACCCTTACTCCCAGATACCTTCCATCTCATATGATCCTGAAATCCCTCTATTGGCTACCTTTAAGGACTCATATTTCTTACAAAATACTTCTCCTCTCCTTTAAGACAATTCAGTCTTCAGAACCCTCTTACATTTCTGTTCTTATCTCCCACCCTTTCCCATCACCTGAATTCTTCTTAAGGGTTCTTTCTATCCTCTCCTTACACAACTTGTGGAATATCTTGGTTGCATTTTCCTTGACTTTGGAATGCCCTCCCTATCACCATTCGCCAATCATGCACACGCAGCACTTTCAAGCATCACCTAAAAACCAACCTGCTCAAGGAGGCATCTCAGTAACAATATTCTCCTTGTGCACACTAAGACTCACATCATAATCATTCTGCACTTCCCTTACAGTAGCTTTATAATTGCACTTATAATTCTCCTCCTACTGTTTCAGTATGGTGTCATGATTAGATTATAAGCTCCATGGGGCAGGGTCTCCTTCTCAATGTATGATTGCTGCACTTCCACCACAAATAATGCAATGATCTGATGCTCTTATCCCTGTCCTGTATTTTTGTATTGTACTATTGTACATTATGGTTCTATATAAATAAAGATACATGCATACATCTGCTAATTACACACCTGTTCTCAGGCAGGGAAATCCAAACAAATCTACACTGTTAGGGGTACTGTTGATAAACTCTGTTTTCATGCATAACTCTCAGCCGCTGCTGTACTACAAATCCCACCAACTTCCATCAGTCAATCATAGAGGAAGAGGATTCTGGGAGCTGAAGTCCAGCAGCATCTAGTCTATCTCACATTACCTCTCCTGCTATGAATACATAAACTCTACTATACACTGACGATTAATCTGCAATGTTTAATCTCTGATGGAACCAGCTGGATTGAAATAAACCTCATATTAATGAAAATTAAAGTCCTGAGTCTCAATCTGAGATGTCTGCTTCGATCAAAAACACACTTCAACAGTCTGCTAGGTTTGATGTGCATACCTGTAAGACCAGTAATCTATGGATCAGACACTAATCGGATTTTGCATCCTTCAAGGCCTACATTTTGCTTTGGTTGATAAAATGTTTGAGTTTGTTAATTAAAACCAGTGCATTTCTTGATCAAACATTAAATATTTTTTGCACTTCTCTAGAAACATCTCTAGTATCTAAGGATTTAAACATTTCCCCAACCTTGCAAACTATACATGTTTGAATTACCTTCTCATCCATGTAAAACATCATATTACTCATGTAGCATGACCTCAACTAAATATTTATATTGAAACAAGTCCATGGTTTATTTTACTCCTCCAGCTTATGATGATGTCAGCCAATCTCTGCACCGCAATGCAATCAGTAAAAGTGATACATTTATTGACTGAGTAGCTTTAGAGTGCAAGCTCTCAAGACTACGTACCTCTCTTTCTCAGGAATGTGGAGGGCAATTCCAGGGCAAACCAAAGAATCTACAAGTGGGGTGGAGAAATAAAAAAATAATATGGTGGCATTAACCTTTTGAAAGCTATCATGGCCTCCACTCCATTGTTCTTCAAAGAGCTAGAAACCTTTCAAGCACTCAAGGAGTTAAAATTCCCATGTAAATCAGAGGTAATTTTAGGAATTTGTATTTATCCGCAATGGTGCAGATGGTTTACCCACAGAATTGCTCCAGTTTGCTTTTACACATGAGGCCTAATGGGGGATATTTATAAAAAGTGTTCTTGTTTGTTTTTGTGATTGGATCCTTAAAATGTCCTTATTCCTTATTATGAGTTTTAGTATTTATCACAAGTACTAGTTTCATTTATAAATGCGCTGACCATAAAGAATAAGAACAGGTCAACATGGCCTTAAATATTTGCTGAAAATTGTAGTAAACAGAGAATGTGAGAGGCTTTGTGTTGTTGTTCATTCCCAGAAGCCTCTTACATTCTCTATGTTTATTTTGAAAACTCTTAGGGGGTCTCCCTAAGAGTGAAGGGTAATCCAGACTGGACCCCTTGCTCTCAGTGCCTAGGGAATCCAGCTGCACCCTCCTGACAAGGCCCAACTAGGTCAAAACGTACGTTGGGGGTTAGCTGGAACTGGACCAACCATTTGGGTGGGATTAGTCTAATATGTATGTGGAAATTTCTCCTCTGTAATGGCACTAGACAGCTAAATGTGATGCTTCTGGGCGGTGACTAGCTGTAGGACAGGCCATTGTGCTGTGATTCATTCCCAGAAGCCTCTCACATTCTCTAAGTTTACTAAATTGTAGTAAATAGCAAAATTTATTTATAAATTCGCTGACCCACTTTTTACAAAAGTCCTTATGCCATTTTAGAAAAACTGTACTACTTGCTGTTATGTCCTCTTAAACTGTCCTTAATTCCTACCAGCGAAAATCTTACAGCCGTTTCAACGCTTCTTTTCCATTAACTCCACTTTTATAAATCTCCCCCAAAGTGTTTTTCCACCATGTTCCAATAAAATGGTGCTATTTCTGTCAATCTTCAAAAGTGACCATGTTAGGGACCACAAAGCTCTTTTTTTTTTTTGCTCAATGAATTCTGGGATGGCAAAGAGCTCTGCAGCTGCATTGCCATCCCAGAATTCTATGAGGGGGTCTGAACACAAACCTTCCCACTGCATTGTACACTCCCCCGGTGCAAAAAAAAAAAAAGGCAGAATATACTTAAAGGGACAGTAATGGCCCATAAAAATGCTTATAGTTTTGTAGAGGTTAAAAAAATAAACTATATGCCACTATGGTTTGAGAGATATCCTCCACTAAAGTTCCCCTTCTCCTGATGTTAGCTGTAAAACTGACAGAAGGAGATCCCTGTTGGCCAACATGAGGAGGCTCTTCAACAGAAAATTGTGTTATTTAAAAATAATTACTTCATTGGAACGGTCTACAAAGTATGCTTGCAAACCAGGCACACTTTGTAGACCTTTCCACTGAAGTAATTCTTTTTAAATAATGCAATTTCGGCTCTGCTGCAGAGCCGCCAACTGGTCCCCGGACCGGGATCTCCTGCTATCAGCACAGCACTGACGTCAGGAGAAAGGGAGGGAGGGGGAAACTTTGAATGCACATATCTGTCAAACCATAGTGGTTTGAGAGATAGGATTTGTGGTGGCATCGCTCCCCTCTCCTCCTTAGCCGTATCAATACTGATAGCTCACCTCGCTGTGGAAATGCGACAATGTGTTGGGTAACCCATTTCATATGTGGTGGGAATGTCCACCTATACAAACTTACTGGACAGAAGTAGTGTCTACACTGTCTTTTATGTTGAAGATAGACATTGGTTTGAACCCAGGACTAATTATTTTTCTATCGGATTCTATAACCCTTAAGACACTCTCGAATTCTCAATATTCCCTTTTCAGCATCTTGGTAAATTCAGCGAAACGTCTGATCCCCCTTCTTTGGAAAGCTACCTCCTCCCCAACGCAAGCCCAGTGAATTGAACGCACTCAATCAGTGTATTCATTAGAACACATTCATGCCTTAGCTACCAATATGATGGTTCTTTTCGTGAGGTATGGTCTCCCTGGGAAGACTTTTATTCTAATTACAAATGGGTTACCGTGATCTAGAACTGACACGTCTTGCAGTATGCGGATTAGCAAGCTGGTTTGCTCATGTTGTCCGTTCCCTCTCTTTCCTCTCCTTCTTTCCTTTCCTTTCCCTTCTATCTATTTTTTGGTTCACCCTACCCCGTTTTAGTACATTTTCTTGTTTTTCGTCTCTTCTCCCCTTCTTTTTTTCACACTTATGTCAATTATACACATCACTCCATAATAGTTCTGGACCATCACTCACTTTATAGCCTTCTATATCAGTTCATTTAGTTGACCCCACAGGGTAGATAGACTATGTGACCCCATCTACAAATAAGTATTTCCTCTTGCCTTTGGCTGTTTTTTCAGCCTCACGGCGATTCATTTAGAGGGCTCCCTGCAAGTTATACTAACTAACTCTAGTAACACTTCATCTCCTTATTATGTTATACCTACATTAGAGCACATTTATGCAGAGTCAAGTTATATGGGTTTGCCCTGCTATTAATGCCACTTTAATGTTCCTTCCTTACCTTATACTCATCCTTTCTTCTTCCAATTATTCTTTCCTAGAAGATTTATAAGACTCATTCATATTTCTTTCGACACATGCTTTGATGTGCTACAGGATATACCTGAGTAGTCATGTTTTCTCAGTCACTCATGATGTAATGATGTTCATATTACTATTTGACACCTGTATATCTCTAATACAGTTTATTACATTTTGTCTATAATTATATTTTCAATAAAGCTTTGAAACTTCTAAAAAAAACAAAAAAAATCAAGGGTTCCCAAAGTGAAAGCTTGCTGTAAATCAAAGTGCCAGGGCACCCTGGCTGAGATTCATTGTTCTTGGTACTAAGTTCTCCCATTTATTCTAGTTGCATCAAGGTAGAGCAGTGTGGGAGTATAAAAGTAAAGTATTAAGATGGCAGAGTGTGTGCTCTGGTATGCACTTAAACAGTCATACTCATTTTAGTGCATACCCTGATATGCATCCACGTGATTTCTTTGCCAGCATTCAAATGTATAACCTGAGCTATGCTGGCAGATTTATACATCTCCCTTAGCCCCTGCAGGACAAGAGGGGTGTGCAATACATTGTGAAGCTATACATTGTACACCACCTGGGTCCTCAAGTGGTTAAAGGAGCAGTAAACTTTTTTTTAGGAAAAACATATATTGTAGGGCATTTCCTGTTGAGTAACATAAGAGTGCTCCTACTGCTGACAGATGCATATTCCCAGAGTTATTACAGTTTAAACCCATGTTTATTTACATTAGCAGTGCCCTATAGTGGTCAAAGTCCAATTAGTTCTCCTGCTACATTCTAATGGAGAGGAAAGTCAGTGACTTATAGTTCTCCATAGAATGTGATAGAAACTGCAGAGTCACTTCCTATCAGTTAAAACTATCAGGAAATAAATGCAAAGTAAATTCACTTCTGATTATTTGAACTTTTGTAACTTCTGAATAAAACAACTGATAGCAGTGGGAATTATATTGTTTTACTCAGCAGGAAAAGCTCTATAACATATACATTTTCATAAAAAAAGTTTACTGCTCCTTTAAGAGTAAATTACATTTTGAGCTAGCAAGCTTGCATCAAAATGTATAACCTGGCAGAAATAAACTGTTTAATACAACAGTATCTTGCTCTTGTATTTGAATGGATAAGTCTATATGCCAAATGTTTTGAAGTCCATAAAACTTAAGTTGTAAATGTTATATATCAGCCTTTAAAAAAAATAAATTGTACAGTTCTGTAGCTATGCAGCAGGTTGGACTGTAGCAGAAGTTAACACAAATCACTCCAAATTCTATAATCTTCTTGCGGACATCAGACGATTGATGTTACCCTTGGCATCTGAGTTGCTAGCAATGTGCTTTTTGGCTTTCAAAATGCTGCAGTTTTCTTGATTCACAGTCTGTGGAAAAGCAGATATTTTCTCAGCCTGCCATAAACAGCTTGATGCATGCATTCTGCTTATGATTAAATACTTATATTTCTACAGGTGTTAAATATGGAAAAGGATCACTGTGTTATGTTATCCTGTTGTGAAAACAAATGGAAGAATAAGACTCTTGTCTTACAGATGAAACTCTTAGTTCATGGAAGGGAATGTTGATGACATGTATAATGAACCATGTATAGAACACCTACAAATGTGAGCATGCTAACAGTGTATTATTATCATCATCATCAATTATTTAAATGCCGCTAACATATTTATCAGTACTAGGCATAATATTTATGCAATGGACAAACAAGAGAGAAATAGACAGGAGCACCACAGAGGAATCTCTGTAAATACTCCACCACCAAATTACCCCACACGTGGGTACTCGCAGGTGAGGTGGCTGAAAACCAAATACATGGTGATTAGCAAACAAGCCTCTGGGATAATAACTCTGTTCTAGTTACAGTGAACAGTCATGCTTTTGTAATAAATATATATCAGGCAGCACCTCCCACACTATATCCTCTCCAGGTGGTGACAGCATATATAACAAAACAAATGAGAGGGTACCCAATTGTGCAATATCTTCAAAGTAATAAAACATATTAAAGTATATAGGAAATATACTCACATGAGACAATGGTCAGAAGGGGACTACTTCATCCTATGGACTAAACAAACATATAGATATGCAGACCCATCTCTGTTCGGTGATCTTTGGAAACTCTATCAGCTTTTAAGAGAAAGAAAAATGGACCGCTACCACTTCTTGTAAATACAAATCGTTTAATAAATGTAAAATATCAATTAAAAAGTATATATTTAATGGCCCAATTATGAGTTTCATGGCTGACAAAGTTGCTTTATAAAAACATATGTCCAACTTCTTATAAACTGGCCATGGGTTTTGCTAAAGCTGCATTAACAGAAGAGAAATGCGTAAGCAGACCATCATATATATACTTTTTTAAGTTATATTTTACATTGATTAAATAATTTTTATTTACAAGAGGCGGCAGCAGTCCATGTTTCTTTCTCCCAAGCAGCCGAGGAGGCTTCATAAGATCCCTGAACAGAGGGGCCAACATCTCTGTATGTTTTGTTTATTCAGTGAGTTGGAGTATTCCCCTTCTGACCATTGCCTCATCTTTCCTATATACTTGTGTTTTATTATTTGGAAGTCACTGTGCAATTTGGCACCCTCTCTTTTGTTTTGTTATATATTCTATTACCATCTGGAGAGGATGCGGAGTGGGAGGTGCAGCATGATATATATTTATTACAGAAACGTGACTATTCATTGTAATATAACAAAATAATATTTATGTTCATGTTATTCCTTTTGTCTCTTCTCTCCTGATCATTGTTCCCCAGTGGATAGTCTCTGTGCTGTTAAAGGGATAGTAATGTTTCATAATAAAAGCAGCTCTAATTAATCATCATAGTATTTGGACTTTGGAGAGTGTTATTTCAATTCTGTCAGAGTTGTAGTTCCAGAGTAATTAAATGACAAAGTATCCTCCTCCCGCCCCTTTTACTGATGTAACACTGTTCAGCCAGAGCAGAAGGGAGGTGCTCAGGTAGATTGAAGAGAGGGAAAATCTTCAAGTAAGATAAGGGAAAAACCTGAAAAGCTTGTAAAGGGGGGCAGGGCTTTCATTGTTTTCATTGTAAGAAGACTGTCCCCTTCTGTTATCTGTCTGGTCTTACAACCAGATTACCCATCTGAGAAGAGATGGCTTACACTAGGAAAAAGGGGCGGGAGGGGAAACTTTGCTTGTGAATATCTCTTAAACCATAAAGGTTTGAGAGATAAGACTTATATCATTCTTCATTTTTTTAATGCCTACAAAATAAAATAAAGTTAAAACGAAGTATTACTATCCCTTTAAGTGCTTGAATTTATGGTTTCATCTAGGGTTCTCTCAACAAATCCCTAGTTTCTCTCATTCTGCAAAGAATCTGGCTCTACCCCTAGTTTACATCAGGGAAACTCAAAAGAGTCATAGCATTGCACATACAATCTAGTGTAACTCACTAGAATCTCAGTCTTGTAGCTACAATATTGAATTCATTTGGGATGAATGCTGGAGCAGTAAATTAATTCAAATGCATGTGGGTTTGTTTATTTTATTTACCCACTCACAATTCATATATTAGTCCCATAGCACCTGGAAGTTTCTTTAAAGTAAGAAATTAACTCATTCAAGAGTATTATACTTAAAGGTCTGGGATGTCCTTAAAGGGATAGTAATACTTTGTTTTATCTTTATTTTATTTTGTAAGCATTAAAAAACATGAAGAATGATATAAGTCTTATCTGTCAAACATTTATGGTTTGAGAGATATTCATAAGCAAAGTTTTCCCTCCCGCTCCTTTTTACCTAGTGTAAGCCATCTCTTCTCAGATGTAGAATCCAGTCCATAGACCAGACAGATAACAGAAGGGGTCAGTCTTCTTCCTATGAGAACAATGAAAGCCATGCCCCCCTTGACAAGTTTTTCAGGTTTTTCCCTTATCTTCATTGAAGATTGTCCCTCTCTGCAATCTACCTGGGCACTTCCCTTCTGCCTCGGCTGAGCAGTGTTACATCAGTAAAAGGGGCGGGAGGGGGATACTTTGTCATTCAATTACTCTTGAACTACAATTTTGACAGAATTGAAATAATACTCTCCAAAGTCCAAATACTATGACGATTAATTAGAGCTGCTTTTATTATGAAACATTACTATCCCTTTAATGCTAGGTGAACTAGTCCAATCTGAACACTGATCACACTTGTCAAAATTACAGGAACAGGCATAACAATGAATCCCTAGCACACAAGACCTTGTCCATAGCAGAGATTGGCCTAGGGGATAGGCACAAACATAGGAAAATGAAAGGTATAGCTGTATAATGCATCAGCTCCCTAGACTTCCAAACAAAATTGCCACAAGGTACAAACTGATACAAAGAGTGTTGAAACCCCTGCTCATTACAACTTAGAGGAGAGGCAGGCAACTCCAGTACTCAAGTGCTGCGTACAGTGCATGTTTTCAGGACACCTTTTTCTATAATAACAGATGGATCAATCAGTGGCTCAGTCACTTTAATTGGCTCACCTGTAATCAAGCAGGTATATCCTGAAAACCATGCAGTTAAGAACAAGTGAAAACTGATTACTGCATATATGTACATGCCTGTGTTGGAGTGTATATATTATATGTGTAGACATTTAATATCACATGTATAGTAAGGTGAGGGCATCTACTGAATGACCACTAACAACAGCCACACAAAAAAAAGCCATTTTGGAACAATATGTGAAATTGCTTCTCTTCCAGTCAATGTGTCTAGTATTGTGCATATCAGTATGGTCTCTCTCTAAAACAGGAGACATATGGGTGCACACGTGTCAGTGTCCACGCTAGCTAGTTTTAGGCGGAATACTAAAGGAAATGCACCGTCATCACTTCTTCTTCCCTTTTCTCACAGTAATCACTTCCCCTATCTAGCAAAATCAAGTTATGACATTCAACATAATGTATCATGCACAAAAATGAGATAGTATGTCTATGCATAACCACAAACACTATTCATAAATATTCAAATCTAGCTTACATTTTAATTAATGTATTGGATGCTAATGAGATGCATGGCTGGAATTCCCATAAGGCAGAGTAGGCTTTTGCCCAATACTACAAGTTTTGAGGGGTACCTCAGCTCTGCTGACCAAACTCACGTTCTGAATTGTGGGTGTGGACAGATAAACCCCAATGAGCCTATAACAATTTATTCTGCTTTACAGCAACTCAATTATTTTTTTACCATCTTACATACCCCTTACTGGCCATTATTTAAACCCTTGGATAGCAGAGACCTTTCTAGCTCTAAAGTTGTTAACTAGTGTTGAGCGAGCACCGCGATGCTCGGGTGCTCGGGTGCTCTGACCGAGCACCCCCTGCTGCTCGAGTGCTCGGCCGAGCACCCGAGCCCCATTCAAATGAATGGGAGCACTCGAGCATCAAACCAGGCACCCCCTGCTCTGATGAGCGGAGGGTGCCTGGTCAATGTCCCCCTTCATCTCCGCTATGCCCCTCTTCCACAATGTCCCCCTTCATCTCCTCTATGCCATAGAGGAGATGAAGGGGGACATTGTGGAAGAGGGGCATAGCGGAGATGAAGGGGGACATTGTGGAAGAGGGGCATAGACTCTATGCCCCTCTTCCACAATGTCCCCCTTCATCTCCGCTATGCCCCTCTTCCACAATGTCCCCCTTCATCTCCTCTATGGCATAGAGGAGATGAAGGGGGACATTGTGGAAGAGGGGCATAGCGGAGATGAAGGGGCACATTGTGACAGACGGGCATAGCGGAGATGAAGGGGGACATTGTGGAAGAGGGGCATAGAGTCTATGCCCCTCTTCCACAATGTCCCCCTTCATCTCCGCTATGCCCCCTTCATCTCCGCAATGCCCCTGTACCTCCATTCCCTGGTGGTCCAGCGGAGCGTCTTCGGATCTGTGCCTCTTCCGGCACAGATCCCCGCAACCCGAACATGTCGGGCGAGCACATGGCGGTACTCGTACGAGTACCGCCATGTGCCGAGCAGAGCGATGCTCGAGCCGATCCGAGCATCGGCCGAGCACGCTCGCTCAACATTATTGTTAACACTTATTTTTTTGCAGGATACGTGCATTTTCTAAGCAGAGAAAAGGGAATGGGGAGGAGTAAAGTGAGTGTGTGTGTGTGTGTGTGTATGGGTGGGCCTAAAGGCCATGCTTAGAGGTACATGAGATGGAATTCTGGCCCTCCAGAGAGATGTCTCCATAATTTCACTAACATCTTCACTTTATGTCTGTTCTGTGTCTTCATATCTTTATACCAGAGGAGTAAGCATGGGCAAAAATTTTTGCCTCAAACTGAAATCGGCGAATAATAGCACTTTCTGCTTGGCAAAAAATTTCCTTTGAAAAGTGCAGTTTTTCCACTTTTTCCTGCCTTTTTCGCCCATTGAAATCAATGGGAAGAAACATTTTTCTCCACACGCAAATGTTTTCTACAGCCATATAAAAGGCTGTCAGGCTCTCACAGCAGCCATTCTGTGTTTGTGAGAGGAGAGAGCAGCACCTTGTTTGAGCTAGAGAAGACAGAGAGGGGAATTGAAGTTTAGCTTAGGGAATCTTTCAGTAGAACATTTGTTCTGCGTAAATGTGTATTAGGAGAGTATCACGGTGCCCGTGCTTTGTGCAGCAGGCGCGACATTCTGACTGCTAGTTTGCATTACTGGTTATTGATTGGCTAACACCTTTTGTCGCCGCCCAGTGATGGCCTTTATGTACCCTGTCATTTCCTCAGGATGGTGCCCTTTCGTGGCGTATTTGTTCCTGCATTCTGATACGTTATCGTTTACTCTGTATGACCTGGCCTGCCTGACGACGTTCCTGATTCTGCTCCATTGCTGACTGTATCCAGTTGAGAACCTGCTCCGTTGCTGACCTGGCCTGGCTGAGAACCCGCTTCGAATACTCCAAAATTCCATGTGACTGACTGGCAAGACACAGGCAGCTATGGACCTATTTGCTTGCTGATCTTGCTGTTATTGTCTCTGTGTTGGTTGGGGAAGTCTGGGGAAAGAAATTTTTGATTTTGTTTTTTTAATTTTTTTGGATAGAATGTGATAAGACAACAGGGTGGACAACTTAAAAATAAATAAATAAAAAAGAACTAAATATATTAGGTGACAGACAGCTGACTGGGCTTAGGCAAGACATTATACAGCTCCATCAGTTTTGTTGTGTACCGTACAGTAAAAAAACATAGTGTAGTTGCGTAATGTCCAGCAAATGCACAATAGGAAGGGGGAGGGGTGAAGCAGTGCAGGGACGTGAGCGTAAAGTAGTAGTTCAAAAACTGACTGCGGCAATGGTTGCTGCAGCGTGTGAAGTCAATAATGATGATCCTTCATACTACAAGGGAAGATGCAGTTTGTCAAGGTCCAAGCAAAACTATTTCCAACACCAACAGCACCAGCAGAAATAAAGAACCATATAAGAGGAATACTGAAGACGACAACAAGTCTCATTCAAGTGTTGATGATGCTGGCAATAGTATAATAGAGGAAGGTGTAACAGCTGAACCGCCGTGAGACAAACAAGCACCAAAACAGTTACAGTAAAAGTAAAAAGAAATTGTTTGAGACCTCTAAAAGCCTAGAGGAGTATAAGGGTAGTGGGCAAGAATTGTTAGGTGATGCTGATGCTGTTGAGGATGACCTAATGATGACTGATGATGATGCAGATCTAGACTATATCCCTCCAGCATCGTTGAAGTTGAGAGTAAGGTAGATGACAGGGCTATAAGGTTAGCAGAAAGTCAAAAGCTGAATCTCCCACCATGTTTAAGGAGCACTGTGCCTGTCTATAAACTGTTTGAGAAAACCATTAGAAAGTCTGACCCTGCATTGTTGGGAGACTAACATTCTTAAAAATGAACCAACATCTCATACCATCTGAGTATCAGGTAGCAGAAACCACACATGATAGATAAAGCCATGACAAATTTATTAACAGTAGCACAGATGAGGAGGTGGAGGACCGATGTGAAGAAGGGTTGCCACCATCTACCCCACTTGGGACCACTGCTATGACCGATAAGTAATGTGAGTCAATAATCCGAGAAGGGGGATAGAGTATGACAATGGTATAAATACATACACAAATCACACCATGCCAGCCCCATCCACCACCACCACTACAATACACGTCTGCCACACTGTAGGTTGTGTTTTATTTTTTTTTTATTACTTGACATCATCATGAATATGTGCCAGTGTCACTTAAGCAGGAAGTTAGTGTTGTGGGCAAAGGACAAATGCATTCTGCATGCTAACACATTTTTCAAGCCATATGTTGCTGTAGGACTCACAACTTTGACTTTCAGCCACTTATTTCTAAACTTCAGCCCACAGAAGAAGTAATATTACAGTGGGAAATGTAGCACCTATAAGAAATATAGGTGAAAAATGTGTTAAAATTGGCGAAAAGGAGGATATTTTTGCCTAGGCGGAAAGGAGAAAACTTTCACGGAAAAAGCGAAAAATCTGCAAGTTTTCGCAAAAAGTCATGCGGGAAATTTTTCACACTTTTTACCCACACCTACAGAGGAGTACTGTGAGTGGACTGTCTGTACATAGAACAGTGTTTCCCACATCTAGTCATCAGCAGCCACCAATAGTGTTGGACCTCAGTATGGTCTCACATGAAAATAGGTGGATCTGCCAACTGGCAAAATAGATGTCAGATTTACTCATCCACTTAATGAATTACTTATGTTCATGTGAGAAGCTAGTGAAATTCTGCTCTGCAGGTAGCTCCTGTGGACTGGAGTTCATGATCAGAAAGAATAATGTAGAAATGGAGTTTTGCACCTAAAAATAAGCAATTAACTGTTTTTGTGTACTTACCTATATGAGGAAAGCAATTACCAGCTGTCTGTGCCACAAGGAGGTTAGTGTGGCAGTGTTTGCACATTTCTAGTTTTTTTTTTATACCTCTATTCCCTGGCATGCACTATGCATCAAGTGAGCAATGAAGATATTAGATCAACATTCTTTTTTTGCCTTATGTGAGCTATAGGGATGGCATTAAGAGATTGCTTGAATAAAGCTTGTGAAGTAATGTACTAAGAGCCATATTCATAAAAAATAAAAGAAGAGCAAATCTGGAGCAAACCTAATTCACCATAGGGGTGAAGTAAAAATATACCAAATTTTATCTTAAATAAATTAGATTTTGAGCACCTTGAATGCTAAAAAGTTCCCCAAAAACATTGCTTCACAAAGAGAAGGGGGTTTAAAATCCCAATTTAAAACAGTGGGAAGTTTTATTTATCATCTATGGTGCAAATGATCAGCCCTGGAACTAGTTATCTTGTCTTCTATGTATATAAGAAAGCACTGCACCAGCTTTCCCAATGTTTCCCATATAACAAGTTCCAAACAGGTATCTCACTGCACATTTATGTACCAAGGCACCAAGGTTAGTGCATCATACGTTTCAAAATATTTACATTAAGTTATATAGTAACATGGATCATAAGGCTGAAAGACATGGGACCATCAAGTTCAGCCCATGCCACAGGAAGGCAAAAAACTAATTGAAGCAATTTCCATTTAAGCCCCAAGAGGGTAAACAATGTAATTCCTGACTCCAAATGATAGCTGGATATTTCCCTGGATCAACATCCTATCTGCTTTGAAACAAACTTCCATATTTCTCAGTATTGTTCTGATCTAGAAAGCTAGCCATTACTATAATTCTTGATATAGTCACAGAAATGTGGATATTTCAAGTATATGTCATGAGAAGGATGTGCCATGACTTAAAGAGCAATATTAAGTTTCACTTCTATTGGACTAAAAGTAAAATGCCTGGGGATACGCGGTGTAGCCCCACAACAGCTTCTGTAACTTTTTAGGGATGGTCAGAAAACTGACCCCCTCAGCTGAAACACAAGCTGAAAGTGATGGCTCTCAGTTAAAACATCCCAGGTTGCCTTCATAGACCTTCTTTGTCTGGCTTTTAAGCCCAAAGCAGAGGGTCTATGAGTATTTCAGTCTTGCCATTTAGTCTTTTGTCGCAGGGCCAGCTGGGGACCCAGGTGTCTCTTTTCAGACCACCATTCTGCTCCTACATAGCTTCAGCTTCATGAGCATGTACGCTCCATGGGGAACAGGTCTGCCGATGGAACACTGTAATGGTGATACCTTCCCTTTAATAAAAAGTTGGAAACCACTGTCATAGAGTGTTAGAAAAGGGGTACAACGGTATACAATACCATCAGAAGTGTGCTTTAGAAACCTGGGACGCAATGAGTGGGAGATTTCTTATACCATCTGGCTTTTCTAATATTTATACACAAATATAAGATAATGTTAGTTTATAAGGACTCAAAATGTTATCTGCAACCATTCCAAACCAAATATCTCCACTGGAATATGTTTAATTAATTCAGTAGCTGTTCCTGGGATTTTATATATTTAGCGATATATAGAGAATTGTAGCTCTGTGTTTGGGAGATTTGTTATTCCCTAGTGTGACCTCCCTGTAAACCTACAAAAAAAATTATTAGCACTTACAATACTTGCCAACCCAAGATTCATTGCTGGTCTTTAATCTATAACTGTAGAACATAGCTGGCTACTGTACTTTTATTATCAAATCTTTATTAGGATTTGTCACCTTTAACAAAACCTTATGTGACCCAAAGATATTAGTTTATATATATATATATATATATATATATATATATATATATATATATATATTTTTTTTTTTTTTTTAATATACTCTGCCTAAGGAGGTAGTACAGGTTGTCCTTTTGAAAGCAGGAGGATTAAACCAAAGTATAATTTCTATTTTATTAAGAGAATAAAAATTCTGACACTATCAAATTAGTATCTTACAAACTCTTATTTCCACTAACGATAAAATGGAAGCAATTTTTTGCTTGTGATGTGCACACAACACATTATAATAGTGTCCAAATAGTGTCTGTGGCTGCTTTATAAAAAAAAAAATATAAAATCAGAGTTAACCCTTTGAGTGGCAAAGTGCTATTCCATTGTGAAGCAATGCATCAAATACCTCTCTGACACTCAAAGGGTTAAAAGGAAACGTAAAGTCACATAGTAAGTTCAATAAATATGTAATAATTTTATAATGCTTTTACAGGTACACAGCAGACAGAACAGTGTTGTTAGGCAAACATGTAAGTCTCATTACATTAAAAAAAAAAATTGGGTTTAAGACGGGAATAGTTTATCACATATTCTTGATGTTTATTTAAAAAAACTGCTAAAATGCATATACAAATTATTTGTACTGATATCAATACCAGGTATTAACATATTATGCATTCATCTAGCGACAGCTAAGAAGGGGTTAAGCTGCCATACTTGTAAAATGTTGGTGCTATGACTACTCCTCCCTCCTCTGTGTTTCCAACCCCCTCCCCTCGTCCCCCTCTTTCTCTACCTCTTAGTTCTTAGGCTATGTATAAAGTAACAATTTCAAGGACACAAGCACAGCTGTTTCTGCTATATTAAAGGTTCTAGTGTTAAGATATTTTTTGTAACTGAAACGTAGCGGTTGAGTATCACAATGATTGGGTTAAGAGGGGACAGACATGATTGGGTGAATAGATGCCAAGGGGTGTGAATATAATAATATTGTTTTGCTTTGGACAACAAATGTATCATGCTTGTAATTTTTAGACCATAATGCATCATCTTATTACCCAAAATGCTTTATGTTTCTTAGGGTGTGTACTATATAAATGCCACGCCACACTTTATTTTCTTTAGAACAGTATTTTTAGCGTGTTCTCCTTTTTATTTGAATAAAGAGACTTCCTATTTGTTTCTTCTCCAATCTTGTCTCTTCATTTAACCAGGCGACAAGAGGTTAAAGGCATCTTGCTAATAGTACCAAGAGTGAGCAACCTGAAGACCTCCAGCGGTTGAGGGTAGCTGTTAGCTGTCAATCCATTAAACACACTTCAAAACAATGCATTTACTATTTACTATTTACTACTCTACTATTCAAGAGGTTAAAAGCCCTATCTAAATTAAGAGAAATTTTGGGAAACTTTGTGTTCCCAATAGTTTTCTTTAGACTACTACTGCCACCATCTTAGTACTTCGGCTTCAAAGAATTTAAGTCAGATCTGCATCAGTCTTGCTCTAACAGAAACAAAGTAGCATTTCTCTCAAGAATTGGCTTTGATGCAAAAAGAAAAGTGACTACATTACAAAGTGCTTAGTACAGAGGGTTCTGTCACATCACCTCTCATTTGTCTTGTCAGTGGTGAATCTCATGACATGATATCAACCCTAACATGTACTCTTACCCTTTTATCAAAGATATTGATCTTACCACAGCTGCTAATGCAGCAGAGAACAGACAGACTCATCTGTGGGGAAAACATTTCATTGTACTCACAAAAGGGCCACAGGCATCTCTTACATATAGAGCAGTGCCTCTGTGGGATCTACTCCTGCTTTATTAACTAATACATTAAGCTCTTTAAGTGGTCAAGGAAAAGGTTTCTTCAGCAAGCAGCTCTAAATGAATTAATGTCCAATAAGACAGTCTAGCAGACAGTCAGGTAAAATGATAGTATAACAGACTACTCTTGCAAAGCATTCTGGGGCAGAAGACTTACCAACTGCAAAGGCATATAGGTCATATCATAAAGATATTGTGTCAATGTACTAAAACAGCTTGAAAGGTAGAATGCTGTGCCATTAAACCCCTGGATGCTAGAAAAGTCTCCAACGCATTGCAAAACAATCTGTTGGAGACTTCTCTTTACCACTCAGTGGGTTGGTATCACAACCTTTAAAGCTGCTCTTTCTAAGACAAATAAAGTCTAAAAGCAGCCTGTTTAAAAATGCAGTATTTTTCACTGTATTGCTAATTATTTGATGGAGTTTCATGTTAATCTTTTGAGCAGGTATGTAACAGCAGTTGAGCAGTATGACATGTAGAGATAGAATAGTCTGTGGAGAAGGACTGCTAGGGAGGTTACCTTTGTACTCACAAGACCCATTAATTTTTACTTTTCTTGTTTTAAGATCCCAGTTCTTAACTCTTTAAGGACCAAAGGAAGGGGCAACGCAATGATTATGTAGAACACCGCTTCTGGTCCTTAAAGGGTTAAATACATTTTAAGTGTCTTGAGTCTGCCCGAATGCTTTCCCCATCAACAAATGGAACCAGCAGGACCAGTGACTTCCGGCACTAGTCATTGTTGCACAACATAGATAGTGCAGAAGAATTGGCGGTTAATGATCACTCTAAAATGGCTGTCACATACCAGTTTCAGCCAACTAAAATGGAGAAACTCCCTCACCCCAAATTAATTCCATTACCCAATAAAAAAACACCCCATGAACCACTATCACTATAATCACATCCTAGTCAATATCCTTTCCCCTCCACATGGAACTGAGAAAAGAGAGATCAGCACAGAACCTCCTCTTGCCATGCCCTAAAGCCCAGGAAAACAGGTTTATGGGTAATGTAGTCACTAGCTATTACCCCTTTCAAAATGGTGCTGTGGGTCTCCAGCTCCCCCACAATAGCACCCCCTGATGTGGGGGAGGTCAGCCTGCAATACAGCTATAGCTGAAAGATAGAGAAGCCCAATAAGCCCCTCACACCCAATGATGTGCAACAGGTGGAACAGAGAGTGCCTAAAACTTTTTATGCCCCAATCCATTACGGCCACCATGCTAGCCTGTTCTTAAAACCAACATGCCACCAAATACAGAAGGTGCATTAAACACAAATTAAAATACAGAAATTAAAAAATAAAAGAAGATGAAATAAAACACAATAAAATGAAAGTAAGTGAACATGAGTTCAACTGAAGTAAAATGAAAAAATTAAATTAAACAATTAAAAATGTTTTAAATTAAACCAATTGAATCAAATAAAATGAAAATCCCCCTCTGGTAAAGGAGAGGGATAGTGGGACAGAGATCAACAGAAATCTACTGAAATGTACAGAGTGCTAGCCCATTGAAGGTATCACACTATCACGGTGCCCGTGTTTGCCCTCCATGAGCGCTGTGCTGCAGGCTACATTGCCATTACTTCCTGGTTGTCGTGCTTAGGCGCATTCACTATTCTTATAGGCGGATGGTTATTGCCAAAATGAGTCTCCGTCTACATGCTAGTCTCTCTGTCACCATTGTCTGTAGGTTTATCCTAGCATTGTAGGGAGCTCAGTCACCATTGTCTGTAGACTTACCATAGCGTTCTAGGGAGCTCAGTCAACATTGCCTACTCTCCCTAGCATTCTAGGGATTCCTGTCTCTGTTGACTTGCACTACCCTAGAGTTCTAGGGGAATATCTTTCATTTTGCCTGGGCATTTCAGCTTCTCCTGCACTAGTAGCTACTGCTATCCTTAAGTGGTATCAGCCTCTGTGCAGTTGGTGGATCCTGTGCTGTCTCCATACCTGGCTAGTGAGAGTTGGGGAAGTGCTTAGGCACTGTCTTCTCACCTGGTCCTGTGAGGGTTGGGGAAGTGCTATTCGTATTTATTCTGTTCTTATTTTAATAAAGATATTGATTTTACTGGATCTGTATTTGTCAGTGTTGTTATTCCTCAGCCACCCCTGACACACGAAATGTGGCTGCCAGATAGACTGGGACATACTCGAAGGATCTGTATACTCTGAATGCAGGGAAGCTTTTCCTCTTCTGTCTTATGAACCATACAAATCTCTGCTGTGAGAGAAAGTATCACTGTGCCCATGATTTCATTTCTGTAACTGAGTGACATTGTTACTTATGGGTTTACCCTGGCCTTATTCTTAATGGCTCTGTGTTGATGGCTCCTCCCAGGATTTGCCTTTATATACACCCTCCTGTCATTCTACCGGTGCCCTTTCGTGGTGTACCCGTAACTAGCGATTAGACTTACTTGTTCCTGTTTCCGTGTATGACCCGGCTCGCCTGACTACGTTTCGTTCTTGATGCTCTTGTGATCCAATTCTGTTGCTGACCTTGGACTGGCTAACTCCTTGTGTACCGAACTGGCCTGGTTGAGTATTTGATTCAGTTACCGACTAAGGACTGGCTGACTGACTCCATGTGTACTGACCTGGCCTGGCTCAGTATCCAATTCCATTACCGACTAAGGACTGGCTGACTAACTCCGTGTGTACCGACTTGGCTTGGCTGAGTATCCAATTCCGTTACCGACTAAGGACTGGCTGACTACTCTGTGTATACCGACGTGGCTGGGCTAGTGTCTGGTTATACGATCTAGACTGGCTGTATATTCCGTGTGTGCCGACCTGGTTGAGCTTCTGGTTCCGTTGCCAATGGGACTGGCTGACTACTTCCGTGTGTACCGAATTGGGTGACACCGGCTACTGATCAGTTACGTTACGCACCTTGCTCTCTCCCACTCGCTATACCGCACTGTGCCTGTTAGGGAGCCCAATCACTCGCCAGTGTCTGTGTTGCCTCCGGTAACCCTAAAGTACTAGGATCCAGTCTCAGCCAGACTCCTGCCCATGTTGCCTACGTTAACCCTAGTGGTCTAGGGTCAGAATACTGCCAGTGTCTGGTCTATGTTGCCTCCATTAACCCTAGCATGCTAGGGCTAAGTCATTGCCAAAGTCCAGTCAGTGTTGCCTCCGTTAACCCTAGCGTTCTAGGGTCAAGTCACTGCCAGAGTCTTGTCCGTGTTGCCTCCGTTAACCCTAGCGTTCAAGGGTCAAGTCGCTGCCAGAGTCCTGTCAGTGTTGCCTCCGTTAACCCTAGCATACTAGGGTCAAGTCACTGCCAGAGTCCTGTCCGTGTTGCCTCCGTTAACCCTAGCCCCCTAGGGTCAGTTCTCTGCCAGAGTCTTGCCTGTGTTGCCGCCACTAACCCTAGAATTCTAGGGTCAGGTATCTACCTGAACAATGTCTATACTGCCTCCGATATCCCTAGTTTGTTAGGGGATTGCCCTGCAGTTACCCATCGCTTTGTGTCACCTATTTGCGATGTGGGGCTGTTGAGGATATTCTTGTTCCTGAACCTGTCTACTGAGTCAGCCTGCAAAGTCCAAGATCTTCTTATTTATCTCGTATTATTGCTACTGTGTTATTCCTCATCCTGACCCGAGTCAGATCTGGGAAGTACTTGGTACGGACCTCATCTGGACCTGAGTGGGGTGATTATTCTTTATTTTCAATAAAGCTTTTAACCTTACCTAACTGTCTGAGTGTTCTTACAAAACCGTGACAGAAAGGGCTGACAATGCAAGTCATCCTTTAACAGATCCAGGTCCCTTAAGTCTGTGCTCTATTTCAAACCAACGATGGAGGCCAGACATAGGAGCCCACATAATGTGCAATTACACAGCCACATCTTAGCAGAATGAAACAAAAAAGAAAGACTAATTAAGAGAGATTATTTGTCCATGCAAACTCCATGAAGGTCACTTTTAAAACTGGATTAGACTGGCTGGGGTAAAGTGAAGCAGGATGGTGTCTCCACTTGTGAGTCTTTTAAAAGCTCTGTCTTCCTTAGGGATGATACTTTACCCCATGATTCCTCTGTTCCACATAAGACATAAGGGGAAATAATTTTCATAATACTCGATACCTCCCCTTTATATTTCACTTCAACTACTTGCATGGAGAGCATAGGGAAACATATGTGTAACTCTCCAAGCTAGGTCATCCTCTACCTGTTTCCTTTAGCAACCACTGGCAAGTGGGACTAGAGAGTAGAGTTCAAGGTATTACAGAAAAAATATAATATAAAGGAGTTCCCAAAAAAAGGGACCAGAACAGACCTTTCTTTCCATAAACCCAAAAGGTGTGATTCATAGAGCTACTCAAAGCATCCGATTTAAGGAAAGATTACAAATTATTTAAATCTCATCATACATGGTACATCAGGGGAAACAACTCCATATCTATTATATTTTTGGTAAAATGATATTTCATGGGCCAACTCCTTATACGCAATATAATGCTGCCTTTGACAGTTTTATTCTCTCTTCAAGACATATCTAATGTGACTTCATCTCTTTCAGAGTTTCAACAATAACAGCACAATAGAACTAAAGGGATTCTTCAGATCAAAGGTATTGATGGCAGAACTGTTGGGTTTGGAGTATCTTTAGGGAATACCAATTTAATACAAGCAATCTGAACACTGAGCTATGATTCGGAAATACGCAGAATCCTGCGAGAAATCATTTTAATAGCTGAGATTTTAACACAGAGGGGAAATCAGGTGAGTTCCCAATGCTGAGAGCTGTTTAGGGGGGTTGTGTAGTGGAAAAGTAAAGCAGAAATCAGTGTTTAGAAAATACCATGTTTTGAAATGGAATCTTCAAATCCCAGAGCCATCAACATTGACCAAAAAAACCTTTCAAGGATGATTATAAAGTTCACTAGAAGCTACATTTTTTACTCTTGATATGTGCTTGAAATACACTTTCAGGAACTTAACCCCATCATTCCATTCTATATCAGAGGCATCCAAGTTTTTTCAATCGTGATTCACATGATCAAACAGACATAAATATGAGGACCACATTGTTTTTTTTTTTTATCGATAATGATTATGAGTTATAGCCTGTCAGGTATTCAGACATATTAATTTGTTTATATATTGACTAGTGTAAAAGCCAGTGTACACGGGCCAAGGTCAGGTAATGTTAACCCTTTGAGTTGTCAGAGGGGTATGCAACCTACCCCTATGGCACTCAAAGGATTAAGAGGCCGCTATCTCCCTGCTACACGTTATGCAGTCTTGCGTCGCCTCACTCACACGATGCAATCATGCGCAGTAGAGACTGCCCAAATGCCAGCAGTCTCTACAGCGTATGACGGCTTCTAACAGACATCCTAGCAAATTATCATATAGGATTGTCAGTGACATTACAGACATTTATTCTTGAATCGTATGGTACTGATAAGTAGGTAATTAGGTCTTACTGTCATAGTAGTTCATGTGTGCTTGTTAATTAGGTAACAAAATAAAAATAAAAAAATCTTGGGTGGCCTTCACCATGGGCTCAAGTGGGCCACACATTGGACTCCTATACATTATATTTTTATTATTAACACTTTGAGTGCCAGAGGGGTAAGCAACCCATTACTCTGCAATGTGTTGTGCACCCCGCTGGCACTCAAAGGGTTAACAATATTAATGCCTGCTTTCAGGAAAATTTAACAATTATCCAGATTAACATATGTATATATTGTTTATACTCCTAAAGCCAGGGTAACTCTCAGCTATCTGTGTTTTAGCAATGGAAAATAATGTATCATTATATATGTCAGGTCTAAAAAACCTTTAGCAATCCAGCTGTGGAGGCTAAAACTACCATAATCCCCAACCAGCCAATGGCTGTCCAGGGATGATAGGAGTTGTGGTCTTCAACAGTTGTAATACTAAAGGTAGCTTATCCCTCATCTATGTGTTAATCAGTCTCTTGATATTCTGAATATGGACAAAATATATTTTTTTTTATAAAAAAAAAAGTTTACTGCCCCTTTAAAGTATTAAAACACTGCTAATATATACTATACTATAGCTTCAAACAGACAAAATAAAGACGCCAGATAACAAAGTACCTATACAAACATTATTGGGCTTCTATAATATAGTTACATACCCTATACTCCAAGCTAGCATCTGCAAAAAAATACACATTTAACGACAGAAATATATAGTCTAGTCTTAACACCTTAAGGACCCATGACGGACCGTCATGGGTTGCAAACCACTTAAGGACCCATGACGGACCAGGTCCGTCATGGCTTAAATGATAGCAGCGTGCCTCCGTGCACGCTGCTATCATGAATTCCAGGCTGAGACTGAACGCTCCGAGACTGGGGCGTTCAGTCTCAGCCCTTCTTGCCTTTGCTGGTTCATGCGATCGCCATACCAGCGATCACATGCATCGGCATTCTGACAAACAGAGTCAGCATGCAAAGCATGCTGACTCTGAGTGTCTTGTCTACCTCTGTCTCCCTTGCTATCAAAGTAAGGGAGACAGAAGTAGACGGGAGACACCTAGTGGCAAAATAAAATACAGCAGCTAGGGGTATTAACCCCTTCACTGCTGGTGCATGAGGCTGGCTAAATGCAGGTCAAATTTTGACCTGCAATTATTTACTTATTTAAAAAAAACAAAAAAAAAAAAACACAACACACTTTTTTTTTTACAAAAAAAAAATTTTATTTAAAAAAAAAAAAACATAATTAAACAATATTGCAAGTGTGATTCTTGTGGAGCCATGTAATACACTTATATACACCATCAAATGTCAGGGATAAAAAAGTGTCAAAATAGGGTGGGAAAAAGGGACATGGGGATTTTCACCCAGGGGGGACAGTGGCCACTTTAAACTGCGCATTTTGTAGGTATGACTGACCGGACATACTTTTAATGCAGTCTCCATAAAAATTTAACCCTTTGTGACCAATTGATCCCAAGAGAAAATCAAAAATGGTGGTTTTTTTACTTTTTTTTCAGTTTTCATAAAGTAAATGGTGGGTTATCCATATATGTGGGGTATCAAAAGAAAGCCCTATTTGTGCTTAAAAAACAGTATATAATTTATGAGCGTGGGATAAAAGCCTAAGAGGGAAAACACTGTTGAACAAAGACATAGTCAAAAAGGTCAGAATTGCTCCTGTCCTTAAGGGAAAACGACCTCAGATTTTCCCGGTCCTTAAGGGGTTAAATATGCCCTGTGGAGGTATCCATTATTGCTTTCTGCAGGGTCCTCTTATCCTTTTCACATAAGCAAGCCTGATACTGTAGATGTATTCAGAAACTATAGAGTAATCTATATATATAAAAGAATAAGCCTCATTGCATAATTAATGGTACCTCACACACAGAACGTAATTTATGTCTCCTCAGAAAACAAACACACATTGTACAGAATGCCTCATTACATAATTTATGTCTCATTAGGAGACACAACTCCTATTGGGTGATTCAATGGGGAAGTTACTGCTCCCATTGGGTGCATGGTTATCATACAGGGAGTTGGCCCACCCCCTCCAGCCCACCCACCACTATCCAAGTGACTGAAAAAACAAAATGGCTGCCACTCGCTCCTACACCACAGACACAAACACATCAGACACACACACACTCACTCATACAATCATACACTCTCGCTCACACTCACTCACACACACTCTCACTCACACACACATTCTCACTCACACCCTCACTCACACTCACAACCTCACTCACACCCTCACTCTCACACCCTCACTCACACCTACACCCTCACTCTCACACTCTCACTCACACCCTCAATCACACCCTCGCACCCTCACTCACACTCACACCCTCACTCACACTCCCTCACTCACTCCCTCACTCGCACTCACACCTTCACTCACACTCACACCCTCACTCACTCACACCCTCACTCACACTCACACCCTCACACTCTCACTCACACCCTCACTCGCACCCTCATCCTCACTCACACCCTCACTCACACCGTCACTCACACAGACCCTCACTCACATATACCCTCACTCACACATGCCCTCACTCACACCATCCCTCACACCCTCATTCACACTCACACCCTAACTCAATCTCACTCAGACCCTCACACTGACACCCTCACTCACACCATCACTCACACCCTCACTCACACTCTCACTCACACTCTTACCCACACTCTCACACCCTCACTCACACTGTCACTCACACTCACACCCTCACTCACACCCACACTCTCACTCTCACACCCTCACTCACACTGTCATTCACACTCACACCCTCACTCACTCACTAGCAATCACAATCCACCTTCCACCATAGTGCAATTACCACATGCATTTCAACTACATGAATGAATGCCACATAAGTCACCCCCTTATGACTCACTTCTGTGTGTGTGTGTGTGTCTCTGTGTGTGCCTGTGTGTTCCTCACTGTGTGTGTTGCATGTCTGTATCACATTCTATGTGTCTGCATGTTGTGCATTGCATGTATGTGTGTATGAGTGTGTCACTCTTTATGCATCTCAGTGCATGCATGTGCATTTGCGTGTGTGTGTCTCTGTGTCTGTTTGTCTTCCATTTGTGTGAGTGTGCATTAATTCCCTATATAGCCGGACGGGCAGCGCCGTCCCACATTTCTAGTTATACTATAAACTGTCTGAGCTAAAACAGCAGCTTTTCCATATAGAAGAAGTGTGGATATGAATATCAGTACTGTGCATTAAACATTTGAGAGCTAGAAAGGTATCCAATGCATTGCACTTGCACTCAAAGGGTTAACAATTAACTAACACCTTAAAACAACAAAGCCGTTTCAGAAATCACCCATATTCATGTTAGCCATTCTTATTTAAGCCAATAGTTTATGAGATATTTAGCTTTATTTGTCAGTGTATTCAGATTAGACATTATGTTAGATAACCTGAGGTATGTGGAATGGTAGTACTTGGCAAATGGCTGTGCCAGTCAGGACTAATCTAAATACACTGACAAATAAATAATGTGAAATCTCAAACTATTGTTTTAAATAAAATATGGCTAACGTAACATATAGCTTTCAAAACCATCAACGTTTTTGTAAAGTGTAATTTACACCTTAACTGCCTTAGATCTTGTCGCTCATTTACATTAATGTACGATCACAAGCAATCAAACAATTGCAGAAGCCAGTATTCCAGACGTCTACACATGCAGTAGACAAGCAAGTTTAGAATTAAATTTGAAAAGTCTAGCATTAAATATGTACTTACAGATTAGTATGAAGTACTTGATCTGCCCATTTATATATGTATTTTTCATTTTAGTCTTAGTCTTAGTGTTGCTTAATTTCTTTACTTTTTTTTTTTAGCTAGTGAGTAGTTTGACCGTGTGACTAAGCTGTAACCTTTAAATAACCTATGTTCATGCTTACAGATAAAATGTTGCTCATTCTCTGATGCTGGTCATCAGTTTTTGATAGTTGGAGCTCAGGTTCGCCCTTCCTACTGTCAGGCCACAGCCGAGTGATATGTCCTCAATATCTTAGTAGACAAATGCAGAACACGTGAGGTAAATGATAAATGACATCTAGGGAGAGAAAAGTCTTGGCAGTTAGGTAAGGCAGCTCAGTCAGTGAATGAACTTTGTCAGCAACAGGCAACAAGAGTCACCCTAGGGCTGCATATGTCCATCATGAAAGTGGCGTTTGATCACTGAAATGTCGGATAGATGCTTGTGTGTTTGGTTTTAGTCAATACATATTTTCACTTAATTTGAAGTGAGCTGTTTCCTGTTTGGAACACAAACCCTTTGAGCGCTAGAGGGGCTTTGCAATACACTGCATACCCCTCTGGCATTCAAAGTGTTAATTCTTTCAGTGACAGAGAGGTATCCAACGCATTGTATACCTCTCTGGCACTCAAAGGGTTAAAGTCCCCCAAGTCCCCCAGAGGGTGTACATTATGGATAAAAATTCTAAATACGTAGATTAACTTCTTGGACACTAAAGAAATGTCTAATGCATTGCACCCAAGGGGTTATAATGCAACAGTGGTGTAAATAGAAGTATGTTTTGATGCATACGAAATATGATACATGTTTTTGGGGTGAAATGATCTCCCATTCTACCATAGCACAGATTGGGAGCAGCAGGAGAAACTCTCAGAGCTATATGAGGGCCCATAGCTGTCTGTAACCCACCACTGAACGACGTGATGTTTAGATAATGTTAACTGGCCATAAATACAGGTTTGCTAATAAACAAGGTGTATTACCATAGAGTTGTAAGAACTAAAGGGAGAACTGCCAATTGACTGATGTGACAAAATTAATGCTAATGCCAGACAATGAGAAAATAGCCACCAAGCTTGTAGTAAAACATAATGCCATGTATGTGTACGGTTCCCTATGGAAAGGACATGAGGTACATATTGCAGGGTAGAGTGCTGGGAGAGGGCTGAGAAAATGTGGAGGACTAGAAGGTCATGCTAGATCTGAACCTCATGCCTGTTAGCATACTGGCAAATAAGGTACAAGCCCCAGGGCAGGAGGACGTGAATGTGCCTTCTAGCAAGACAAAACAGACTTAAAGGGATAGTAATACTTCGTTTTAACTTTATTTTATTTTGTAGGCATTAAAAAAACATGAATAATGATATAAGTCTTATCTCTCAAACCTTGATGGTTTAAGAGATATTCACAAAGTACCCCCCCCCCGTTCAGCCAGATAAGAAGGGAGGTGCCCAGGTAGACTGCAGAGAGGGACAATCTTCAATTAAGATAAGGGAAAAAGCTGAAAAACTTGACAAGGGGAGAAGGGCTTTCATTGTTTTAATACAAAGAAGACTGTCCCTTTCTGTTATCTGTCTGGTCTTACAACCTGATTCACATCTGAGAAGAGATGGCTTACACTAGGTAAAAGGGGCGGGAGGGGGAAACTTTGTTTGTGAATATCTCATAAACCATAAAGGTTTGAGAGATAAGACTTATATCATTCTTCATGTTTTTTTAATGCCTACAAAATAAAATAAAGTTAAAACGAAGTATTACTATCCCTTTAATGCAACCTTTAAATGGGCGACATGAGAATGTCGCTCTTTTGATTGGGCAACATTGTCATGTCGCCCTTTTGATTCAGACTTCATTTTTAATACGTTGATTCATTGGTCACGCAAGACATGGCGACATTTCAATAGGATACCTATATGTACAGATAGATTTACAGAGTGCAGAAGCCTTACACTAAAAGAATATGGCACTGCTGCTGACATTTTTGCATCAGCAAGTAAGGCTCAATTTTCCCACAAGTAAGTTAATGCTCTGCAGAGTATTACTATGAAGACCAGTGAAATGTTCAGGACATTCCTTCGGGCCCAATACATTTTAAACCTTGGATGCCAGAGAGGCCTCCGATGCATTGGAAAGCAAAGTGAGGAAGACCTTCCTAGCATCCATGGATTTCATGAATGCAAATACTTTTAAATCAAAACTTGAGAAGTTTCCACATTCATCATTCAATTTACTTTGACAAAATGATTGAAAGATCTCAGAACTGTTACAGTGTTATACATTTGCATCTGGCAGTCAAATTATATGCAAAGCATGGTAAAGCTCTCATAATATTTAAATACATTTTTGGTGACGGATATTAAACACATCAGTAAAAAAAGATGTTATATTCTGTCATTACATATTTCTAGATCAGTGATTCCTAAACCTTACCAATCAACAAGTACCACTAACAGGTCTGGGGAAATGCACTGAAGTTACATATAGCGGGAAATGTTTTTTCCATATTTGACTGAGCTTTTTATTCTTGAAAACATGTTTGTATGTTGAAATGACTTTTCACCATATGCACTAAAAATTGTTCAGAGTTGATTTCTAGCCAGGTCATGCAAGGTCAGTCACAAATACATTTTAATGCTGACTTCTGATTGGATTAAATTAAAGGGATAGTAATACTTCGTTTTAACTTTATTTTATTTTGTAGGCATTAAGAAAACATGAAGAATGATATAAGTCTTATATCTCAAACATTTATGGTTTATGAGATATTCACAAGCAAAGTTTCCCCTCCCGCCCCTTTTACCTAGTGTAAGCCATCTCTTCTCAGATGTGGAATGCAGTCCATGGACTGGACAGATAACAGCAGGGGACACTCTTATTCCTATGAAAACAATGAAATCCCTGCCCCCCTTGACAAGCTTTTCAGGTTTTTCCATTATCTTAATTGAAGATTGTCCCGCTCTGCAATCTACCTGGGCATCTTTCTTCTGCTTTGGCTGAGCAGTAAAAGGGGCGGGAGGGGGACACTTTGCTTGTGAATATCTCTTAAACCATAAAGGGTTGAGAGATAAGACTTATATCATTCTTCATGTTTTTTTAATGCCTACAAAATAAAATAAAGTTAAAATGAAGTATTACTATCCCTTTAAGGCCTCCCTCTTGCTACAGACCATTTCCCAGCATCACAACTTTGCTACTGTATTTTGCTTTGAACTGTAATATGTTAATTGGGTACCAGATTGGCATCCAACACATTGAGTTGCAATGTGTTGTATACCTCACTGGAACTCAAGGGTTTTAAAAAAATAAATAAATAAAGCACCAAATATTTTTTACTGAAAAGGGATGTTCTAATCACTTAGTCTATCCTTTGACATATAAAGAACCACAACAAAATTCAGGAAAGGTCAATACATGAAACAAAGTGAATGTAGTTGTTCTGCATCCCGTGAGAGGGAATTCTCTTTGTCTAAGGCTTTTTCTAACAAATACACTTTCTACGACAACCTTTTAAAGTAGAAAATGCCAAATGACTAATCAGAAATAAAAACTGGATAACCCCTCCCTACCATATGGGCTATCAGCACAATGTTAGACTAATGAGAGAATTTGTGATTAGAGACAAAACATAAGAATACCCAGAACAGGAAGAGTGTTGTAGTGCAATATGGAAAGAATCTGGTCTTTATTAAATGATAGAAGGGGTGATAATATTGGGGGCTGATAAAATTGTTTAACCCTTTGGTTGATAGAAATGTTCCGATACTATCATCCAAGGGGTTAAATATTTTTATAAGCTTCAACTGTTTTTACAATTTACTTTTCAGGGTTTTTTCATATTTTACAGAATTGCACAATAATTGTGCATGACTAAATCTGCTGCAACAAATGCTTGTTATATCAGTGTTTCTCAGTGTTACCTTTGAGGACACATAAACAGTGCAGCTTTCAAGATATCCCTGTTAGCATGTTCAGTCATTATGATTGATCCACTTGTGCTTAATCAGGGGGATTCTTATTTTTTATTTTAAACATCTTTTATTGAGATATTGGTAATTTGTAGCAGAAAGACAGAACAAAATACAATATAATAGAATGGTTGGGTACACGTTAAAAGGAATCAAGCCAATTGCATACAGTGTAAAGACAAGCAATAGATAGACTCAGCAGTACATTGCAGAGGGTGTGAAATAGGAGATTCTCCACTGTAAGCTTTCCCGTAACACAGAATTTTATGTGGAGTGAACATACTAGGGGCAAGGTAGGGGTAAAACTGGAAAGGGCTACTTTCTGTAAGAGGAAGGGGGAGGGAAGAGAGCAAGGTGGGAGGCAAGGGGGAAAAAATATATGCTTTGTCTTTAGAGTTGAGGGAGTCTCTCTCTGGGGCAGTCAACCCCAGTCATGCTGCACACCGAGGGCCCATCCACTAGGGGCACATATGACTCGAATGGGACCCAGAAACCAGATCTGCCACCATTAAGGCAATGTACCCTGATAATCAGGGGGATTCTTAACCCCTTGAGTTCACTCAAATGGTTGAAACCTGATCTGTTGTGTGTCCTGAGGACAGGAGCTGAGAAACACTGTCATATATACATTCTAGTCCTCTGAGACTATTGTACTAAGAACAGGAGCAATTCTGATCCGAACCAACTGCACCACAGATGACATAGAAATATTCCCATTGATATAAATGGGGCTTTTAGTCCATTGAATGCTAGAGGTCTCCAGTGCAGAGGTCTCCTCAGTTGGTATGCTACACTTTTTTTGGTATGTCAGCCTCTTTTGGGGTATGTACTAAGGTGTGATAAAGAGGTGATGAAGAGGAGATATCTTCTCCAGTAAGATCTCTTCTCCAGTTCTTAGGTTATTATAAGCACTATACACTAACATCTTTCTCACTTGAGAAAGCATAGTTCATAGGTTCCATATATTAATATAGGTACTAGAGAAGTGATCTCATTGGAGACATTATCTCCTCTTCATCAATTGTATCACACCTTAGTCCATCTCCCTCACTGTATTCTACAGATTATAAATTTATTAATTTTCATTAGAATGACTGACATGTAATCCTGATGCCGTGCACACAGCCAATAGGAATATTCATAAAAGAGCATCACACACACACACACACACACACACACACACACACACACACACACACACACACACACACACACACACATATGAGTGCCACAGTGGTATCTAGAGCAATGCTTCCTGATGCCCCCCAGCTAATGATCTTGCACCCAATTAGGCTGGAAGATCAACAGAGGTGACAGAGGACAGAAAGAGATCTCCCTGCTGCCATCCTACCCCTACTACCGGGAGGCTTTCCCTCATTGATGTAAGAGGGTTTCTTGATCCCGCCCACTCCTACCTGGGTACCCCGGGTAGGATGGAAGAATGGGAGCTCTCTTGCTCCCATGGGTCACCTCTATTTATCTGCAATCCAATAGGCTGGGAGATCAGTAGCTGGGGGGCAGGACTGATGCCCCACCAAAAGGTCTGGATTTTTTTTAAGCAGTAGTGGTAGCGGAAAGTGCCCTGTCGTAACCACACCTCCAATCCAATCAGCTTCTAGTTGGAGGGGTCACAAATGCTACTTAAAGATTGGCTAGCTGTGCTTTTATGACTCCTCCAGCTAGAAGCTATTTGGCTGGGAGGTGTGGATACTGGAGGGCATGTTCCATGCCCTATGTAACCTCATATCCCAGACAATGGGCGCATGGGAACAAATTTAAACAGAGGCTGGCCATATAAAATCCAACCTCTGTTCAGATTTCATTCAGTTTGGCTCAGGCAATGACCCAAAAAGGTAAAGCAATGAGGGTTTTTTTTTCTGGTGGAGGCAGCAGTGAGCATTTAAGGGGCGCTGAATTTAATTTATTTTTGTTGTTTCACAGAGAAAGAAGAGAACTTTGAAGAATTAGAAGAAAGAAGAAGAAGAAGCTTAGAGGAGAAGAATTAAGAATTAAAGCAAAAGACCAGGCTTCAGAAGACCCCACTGGACCTCAGACTTCAAGGTGTTACAGCTATGGGTTATGGGTCATGGGACAGTGATAGGGCTAGTGTGTTTTAACTTTATTGTTAATGTTAGGTGTAGTGTAGGGCCATGGGGGTATTGTTAGGATTAGTGTTTAGGAGGGTGGGTGAGTGGTGACTGATAGTTCACTCTTGATGTTTGACATGTTAAACATAGAGTGTATACTAGTTTCCTTTGCTATTCCCTTTATTCACTATATTTAGCATGTGTTGTGGGACAAACAGCTGCTACATGCATTGGGCCGCAAGTCATATTATGGCGACCAACTCTTGTTGCAGTTTATAGGTATGTCAAACCCCTCTGGCACTCAAAGCATTTAAGTTAAATGGTTAAATGAATGTTTCATACTTTGCATGTCAGATAATTATGCAATGAAAGTTGCACACCTCTGTTCTAATCAAGATGCAGACACAATTTCATAATGGTTTGGAAGAAGACAGGGTATTTCTCTAATAATGAGGACAGGTATCTCATATACTAAACAACACTATTGCAACTTCCATGTTCACATATACACAGGGATTCTCTTTTTTAAATTTGTATAAAGCTTTATGGTGTATAGGCAGGCATGTGAGCTTTTTTTTTTTTTTTTTTTGCATGATATATTAAAATTGCCTGTTGTTTTAAAGTGACACTTTAAGTAATGCTTAAACTCCTTGGATGATAACATTTTTTCTATCACGATGTTGTGCAATGCATTGGAGATGTCTCCAGCATGCAAGAAGTTAAAACACAATATTAACCCTTTAAAGACCAATGTGTTGAACACCCCTCTGCTTCTTAAAGGGATAGTAATACTTCGTTTTATCTTTATTTTATTTTGTAGGCATTAAAAAAACATGAAGAATGATATAAGTCTTATCTTTCAAACCTTTAAGGTTTGAGAGATATTCACAAGCAAAGTATCCCCCTCCTGCCCCTTTTACCTAGTGTAAGCCATCTCTTCTCAGATGTGGAATGCAGTCTATAGACCAGACAGATAACAGCAGGGGACAATCTTCTTCCTATGAGAACAATGAAAGCCCTGCCCCCCTTGACAACTTTTTCAGGTTTTTCCCTTATCTTAATTGAAGATTGTCCCTCTCTGCAGTCTACCTGGGCACCTCCCTTCTGATCTGGCTGAGCAGTGTTACATCAGTAAAAGGGGCGGGAGGGGATACTTTGTCATTCAATTACTCTTGAACTACAACTCTGACAGAATTGAAATAACACTCTCCAAAGTCCAAATACTATGATGATTAATTAGAGCCGCTTTTATTATGAAACATTACTATCCCTTTAAAGGGTTAAATTAACATTCTTACCATATATGTAAAAGAGGCTATAAAACCAAATAGCCATGATACTGATGTGCGGGGACATAAATTTTGCAACTGACTAAAAATCCAGTGTGATTTTATTTAATTTAGAAAAATATAAGCATTTGTACTGCTTAAGAGTTTCTTTAATACGCCTGCAGGGGCCTAAAATAAACAAGAAATCATCTCTTTACTGCTGTTGAATAGCTCTTTTCCAAGTCAACAATGGTGAATTCATCTAAAAACATCTCGACTGCAGTTTCATACAAATTGCAACAAGCATAACTACTCCAATATTATCATCCCCAGCAGATGTTTGTTGGCTTATCTTCATTGATATAATTGTCAATCAAGTGCCATGCAAAATAGAAACCCTGAGCATGCTGTTTCATGTGTTCATAAAACACTTTCCAAAACTAAGTTCTTACCACTGTGACCAAATGATGTGTACTTCCCAATGTTTTATGCATAAATACATAGGGGTGCAAAGCCAGAGTCATCAGCAAAATGAACGGTAAAAATTATAGAACAAATCAATTTTTGAAACACTCCTCCCAACTGCACATAGGGTTACCATGCAGCCGGTATTTTACCGGCAGGCCGGTAAAAAATTGGCTTCTGTCCAATGTTAAGTCTATGGACGGAATGCCATGGCCGGTATTTTTTGGAAGAAAAGGTGGCAACCCTAACTGCACACTCACCTGACATTATCATTGTTCAAATGGCACATAATAATTGAATTTACACCCATCATCCGTTTATGTATTATGAAGTACTAGAGATCATATTTACTCAGGAACAGATTTCCCAATAGGCAGACTAGGCACCGCCTAGAGCTCCAAATTTTGAGGTGTGCCTCAGCTGTGCTGGCCACACCCACATTCTAAATTATGGGTGGGGCCAGAGCAATCTCTGTATCCATGCAGTAGCTTATAAACCCCTTTACAGGCTATTATTTAACCCCTTGGATGCTAGTGAGACGCAATGCACTCGAGATCTCTCTAGCAACCAAGGGGTTAAAGCTTTTATATCCTTGCTTGTTGTGGGGTATATTCTGTGCAAGGAAACAGTGGATGAAACTGTTGGAGTGGTCATGTGAGGAGTGGGATGTGGCCATGGGCAGTGCTAAAGATGCCCAGAGTGCCTTGCTAGGGGAGCCTGGAATTTAAATCCGTCCCTGTATTTACTAAGTAGCTTGATTCCTGGATAACGTCTCCTGGCAAGCACTTTACACTTCAATGAAATGAATAGGCTGGAAGATGTCATGTTAAATGAAACGGATTGATAACAATGGACATTATTCCAATCTTGAGCTAAGCTAATGTACTAAGATGAAATGTAGTAACTCTGTGGAAAACCAGCTGCACCATAGGATACAAATAAAACATGTATTTGATTTAAATAGGGACTTTAACCCCTTAAATGCTAGTGAGGTCTCTAATGACTTGCTTCTCAATGCATAAGAGAATTCTCTAGCAATAAAGAGGGTTGAAAGGCTGATTTAAATCAATGAGAATTTAGGGAATTTTTATTTGCTCCTTAAAGTGCAGTTAGTTTATCTTTAAATTAGACCGGATGGGTTATGTACTAAGGGTTGATAAAGAGGTGATGACTTCTTCATTGAAATCAGAGAGGAGATGAACTAAAGGGAGATAAGGGGCCATGGTGGCAATATGATGGTTAATTTGTGGCAATGGCATATCGACAGCATGCACTAAAATGTCTTCACCATTATATCCCTGCGAATTCTCCACCAATCCGCCACAATCCTCTAATATGGCAATGAATCAGCCACGCCTTTAACTGGTTTATGATTTTGCTCTAGAACAGCACATTTGCTTATGGAAATGCAGGATAATGGGCCACTGTCATATTCAAGTGGATGTGTTTATATGTTAACTAGTTCAACAGCCCATGTACATGGGCCACAGTGCCAGGCAGCAACGGCCGCGGTGCAGTCATGCACAGTAAAGACTGCCCGCACCGCAGCTGATAATGAAGCGGGGTGCTCCGAATTCAGACCGTAGTCCACTCTTTGCACACTGAAGAGTGTACTACGTTCTGAATTCGAAACACCTTGCTCCTTTATCAGTCATGGCGTGGGCAGCCTGTACTGCGCATGACTGCAGAGCTTGCAGCCGTCTGTACTGCTCATGACAGCTTCTGACAAACATACATTAGTGAATTATTATATAGGATGTGAACATCACCACATGCACTAAGCTCTGATATCTGCCTCTGCTGTCAGAGATCACAGTCCCAAGTCTCCACACTGAGGTTGGCGATGTCTGGATCTCCCTGTTTCTCTCTACAGAGCCTGAAGACAGTTTGCTTGTCTCTACTCTGAACAGCATCTGCCCTCCCTTAACCCTTTCAGTGCGATAGGGATGTGCATTCCATACCCCTGTGGTACTAAAAGGGATAAAACGTAGAAAAGGCACAAGGTAAATAGTTGTGGTTTAACCTCTAATGGACAAGAGGGGTGTGCAACACATTGCATTGCATACCCCTCTGGTTCTCAAGGGATTGATATAATCATGCAAGTGATGTTACAAATGTAAAGGTAGATGTTCCCTAGCATGGTACCCTTACCTACACTTCAAAACTAGACATACATGCTAGAATGAGGGCACCTAAATCTAAAGCTGTGTCAAACACAATACCGCTAGATAGATAGATAGATAGATAGATAGATAGATAGATACAGCTGGCTGCTGTATAGTCTTGAGTCCATAGTACAACAACGTAAATATGGTGATAAACACCTCTTCTGAAACAACTTGCAATCTCCGTTCCATAATATGAATATGCTGAAGTAGATAAGTAGAGTACATTAAAGCTTCTGAACAGGAACAGACGCTATGTGGATGAGAGTGGAAGCTTCACCAACCTGCCCCCTCTCATCATCTGGTCACTTCACCACAAAATGAAGGATGGGCTGAGATATGGCTCTTAAAGATCCTGTCCACATCCTGTTAAGAAAAAAGTAAATATCTAGTGATATATATATATCTGCACCGGCAGAATATGTAAAGGGTTACTATCCCTTTAATCCTTTGATTGCTAGAATGCTTTGGCCATTCCTCTGGCACTCAAATAGTTAAGGTAAGTGGATGGTTATTATTGAGGGGAGGTTATTTAAAATAAAAATAGGACAGCTCCCACTTTACATGGTGAAAAATTATTTGATTCAAACACCTCAAATGGTTAAGGTACAAAATAAGAATTCTACAGTTTCCGACCAATTCTATAACACATAAGAAGACTTAGGGGACGTTAAATAGTAGTAGCTGCTATGGGGGAACATGACAGGTTGCATTTCCAGTTCCTGGTAGAGAATTACCCTTTTCCCTTCATAGCTTACAAGGGCTTGTTAGAACTGCAGTGCAAGCTGACTTCTATACCCTCTAAGGCATGGAATTAAAACAGTGATGGATGAGCTGGTTCTTCTGTTTGTTTGGCTTGGATTCATAATGTGGCAGTGAGGAAATATTGAGGTCTGACTAAAACAAGGAAGGTGTAATGAGCATTGTCCAAGAAGAGCGAATGACATGTCACAAACTTAAAGAAAAGAAATCATTTTATTAAATTACACTGGTGATGGATGAGCTGTATCTCTGTTGACAGATATGTCAGCAATTTCTCAAAACAGAATAAATAATGTCCTTTATGGGGATCTAGCCTTGATTTGAGCACAACACTTCCAAGATATTATAGAGGGTTTTCTCTTGGTAAGTACTAATAACGTTCCTACATTTGGATTTTAATGTAGAAACATAGATTTTGGTGGCAGAAAAGAGCCATCTGGCCCATCCAGTCTGCCAGTTTCTCTATTTAATAAAATCGTCAGTATTATATACTACTCAGAAGAGACTACTAACAGTATTTGTCCCTACCACCTCTGCTGGGAGACTGTTCCATGAGTCTATCTCCCTTTCTGTAAAGTAGTACTTGCACACATTATTTCTGAATTTCCTACCCTCTCACTTTAGATCAGTTCTAGTACTTTTCTTTTTCTGAAAAATCTTTCCCTTTTGAACCATATTAAATAACTTACTATATGTAAAGTCTCATATCACCCCTACCCCTCCTTTCTTCCAAGGGGTCATCAAGACCCTTTTGGTGGTTCTTCTTTGAGCTGCCACTAATTTACTAATCCCCTTATGGAACTGAACACAGTATTTCAGGTGAGGTCTAAACACTAGAAAAGGGTGCAGCGCATTGCTTCTCAATCTGTTTAACACCTCGCTGGGCCTTAAATGGTGAATAGAAAAATATTTAGTTATGAATAGCATTAACCCTTTGAGTGCCACAGAGGTATCCAATGCATTGCATTACCACTCTGGCACTCAAAGGATTAATGCTAGCAATATTGCTAATACATTAAGAAATGAATATACTGTAGACCTCTTTACCACCCAGTTTGTTAAATCTATGAAGCATTATATTCACCAATAACACTTTACAAGCATGCATATATAAACACATACATATTCTCAGCTTATGCAAACCAATGAAGAAAATATCCCAAATCCGTATATCTTACCACACAAGTCTAAACACACTAACTTCTTAGCCTTTAAAATAAATAATATTGGGCCTTATACTTGAAGGCAAATTAAGCAATTCGGAGGCGAACCAACTGCACTGTAGGGGAAAACAATTCCTCACATTCCTATTGATTTAAATGGGGTTTTTAATCCTTAGAATGCTAGCGTGGCCTCACGTTACTTCAAAATGCATTGGTGACCCCTCTAGCAGTCAAGAAGCTGAAAACCCCCATTTAAATCTATAGGGATTTGGGGAATTTTTTATTTTTTTACCCCTTCAGCGCAATTGGTTTGCTCCAGAATTGATCCACTTTTAAACATATATGATAAATTATTCATTATGTACTTACCTACATGTACAGAAAGCATTGTTTTTTTTTTAGGATACTCCAAGCAGTGGTGTAACAAAGCATTCTCCCCCCCCCCCCAAACTGTGTTGAGGTGGCCCCACTTCCCTCCAGTCTTGGGCTAGGCTAGGGTATCAAGGGCCCACTGATAGTGTCAGAATTACACATGCTACCTCAGCCCTGTTCTACTAATAGTCACAGAACAATTCATATACTTGTCAGACACCCCACCACGATTCAATGGAAGTCACATAATCACACACGCACTCAAATGCGCACACACACACACACATGCTGATTCTCCAGCCTGGTTCTACTGTCCACTGGTAGTCACAGAACCACACATACACTACTCTCCTAGCTTTGTTCCATTGTCACTGGTAGCCATAGAAAAAAATACAGACACACACACTCCACTTCCCCCACCTTGTTCAACAGAACCACAATGCCTGCTTCACCAGCCTTGATAGAATGGTAGTAACAGAACTATACATTCACATTCTGATACCCCAGTCTTGTTCCACAATCCACTGGAAGTCACAAAACCAAACACACCTTGTGACTCTCTAGTCTTGTTCCACTGTCCACTAGAAAACACAGAATCACACAAATACTGCTTATCACTTTGTTTTGAAGAGGAAGGGACAGGCCACCATCAGCTGTTTGCCCAGGCCACCACTCTATTATGCTGGGCAGGCAGTGGATCATAATCACGTCCTTCCTCTCCAAAACAGAAGTAGGAAGTGACTTGATAAGCTTCTCTTTATGTGATTTAACACAGGCAGCTGACTGGGCCTTTCAGATATTCTGAGGACCTCTGCTTGTAAATTGTATGCCCTTGCTGAGTGTGAGATCTCTAGACACAGCTGCAGTAAAGGACCTGGAGAGGGCTTACATGCACTGTTCTGGACTGATTGATGGGAAGCACTGGGCGCATCTCATTTCAGCCAATACAGAGGCAGTATAAGGTTAGGCCTGGCCCCATTTCTTTCAGTGTACCTACGCCCATTTATCTCATTTTGTGGCTGTCTTTCTGTGTGACCTGTGACTTCTACCCGGCCTCCCTTCTTGCTTAGACCTCTTTGACTGCAGCTTATTTAGATTTGCTCTACTTTGTGCAACTGAACAGATAACAGCTGTGAGGATACTTAGCAGACTATTGTTTACCACTTGGCCTCAAAGGAAGAGTCTGATTAAACTCAAGGGGAGAGATCAACTAAGATGAGAGAAGTCTCTCCAGTGAGAGAACACTTCCCAGAGGGGAACATACTAAACCATTTTCTCTTTTCTAATGTATACATTGATATAGAAGAGCAAATCCACGACAAACCTATGGTGAATAGGAAAATAAATTAAAAATCCTCAAATTAATATAGATTTAAATATGACTTTTAAACCCTACAGTGCTTGAGGGTCCTGGAGACCTCAATAGAATTCAAGGGGGCATATGCACTAAGGCATGATAAAGAGGTAATAAGAGGAGATGACTTCTCCAGTAATATCACTTCTCCAACGCCTATGTAATTCTATGGAACCAATGCACTAAGATTTCTCCATCTTTTGCAATCTTAATGAATAAGCTCTATAGATAGAAACTGAAGTGATATCACTGGAAAAGTTATCTCCACATTCTCCCCTCTTTATCACATAACCCCCAAGGTGTTAAAAGTCACCTTCATTTCAATGGTAATTTTTTTTATGTTATGTCACCTGTAATCCAATTGGTTTACCCCAGAATTGCTCCTCTTTTTTTGGCTTTCAGATATGGCCTTATGTAATTAACAAGGAGAACCTTGGATGTTTGAAACATCTAGAACACAGTGCTGTGCAATGCTTTTGAAATATCTCTAGCATCTAACGGGGTAAAACGTCTACAATGAATTCTTATATGAATTTTCTAGAGCAAACTACTTTCAATTAATATGTATTTGTATTTTTGGTCACACTTGGTGCGCTTTTCTTTCAATTTACAGAACCGCATATGTTGCAACCACCGAGAAACTGAAATGTTAAAGAAGCAGTAAACTTTTTTATTAAAAAATATGCTCTAGTGCTTTTCCTAAACAAAGGATACTTCACTGTGATATTTTTTATTCAACAGTTATCACCTCTCAATATATTTTTATTTCTATCAAAGCAGTATCCAACAAGCAAATTATTTTTGTTTTCTTTTTTCTCTTCTTTTTGTTCAGCTATAAAAACTTTTGAATAAAAAATCTCCAGCAGCAGGGGTACCATAGTTTTATTCAGCATGGAAAAGTGCACTGCTCTGAGATGTCACCAATGAATTGTCTGGTGACATCTCTACCATCCCAGGGTCAAAGGGTCAAATTTTAGAGTTCTAGAATTTCCAGTTTAGCTAATCCTAAAATGCTAAAACATGATCTGAAGAGTCAGAGGAACAGAGTTTAATCCGAGAAATGTGATTTTAGCTTGGAGATGGTACACTGAATACACAAGTCTGAACATATTAACCAAATGCATATTCAGCATTAAACATCCATGGAAATCATGTTTTTTTTTTTCTTGTCCTTCATTGCTCTCCCGTTCTTTACTTTTTTAAAAAAATAATCGAGACATTTTAGTTGTTCCAGCTAATATAGGTTTGGACTCACCTCAATAAGTCTCACTGCCCCAGGGAAGCTGAAATAGCAAGATAGACCGCCTGGCAAATTAATCCATAAAATGCATATTACATCAACGGGTCACTGATTTCCCCTCTAGGATTAAAACCAGGGTTATATATACAACAATACCTTGTGTGATCAAAATCCTTATACCACCCCTACCCTGCCCACTGAGTGTTATTTTACTGTTTCACCAATATCTAGCATATACTGCAAGGATGGCAAACCCGAGGATCTCCTGTTGTGAACTACAAATCCCATCATTCCTAGTCAGCCACAACAGCAGGGTAGTTGGGTGAGTATTGGGGGTCCAGTTGTTCAGCCTTACCCCCTTGAGTGTCAGAAAGGTAGCCAACGCATTGAAAACATTATAGTGGACGTTGCACACTATGACAATTTTGGTTTAACTTCCAGAGAAATCATATATATGTATATGTTGTAGTAGCCATTTTTCTGTAATATAAATAGTTTTCAAGAAATTAACCTTTATATTTTGCTGGAGCAGTGCGACACTCTATAGTAACTCCCCGCACTGTATGCTAATTTGTTCTGAATAGATTCAATCACTACATGGTGTTTGGTAATACTGAACCAATACATAAAGTAATTAGCATAATGTGCCACACTGGATAATCAACAAATAAAGCTTAGCTTTTCAAAAAACTATTTATATTAGGTCGAGATCCTTCGGAAGCATCTTTCCTGCTTCCGGATCCCATACCCACTTGATATCACCTATTTTCCTCTCTCTTCCCGTTCGTACCTCCGGGACTCAACTTCCCTGTCATTATCCTCTCCTTACCACCCATCCTCTCTATTGGCTGATTATTTGATTTATCTGATGATCTGACTGCACCGGTACTCCCTCCACCTTCCCCTCCCCCCCTTTTTTTCCCTCTCCCCCCTCCTTCCCTTTTATCTCTCTCTTTCTCTCAATATCACAGTGGCCTGAAAATTTACAGTGGCTCTGTTGCTACACCATCCTATGGACTGCTCTGATCTGTAGACCATAACTCTCCATAGGATGGTGTAGCAACAGCGCCACTGTAAATTTTCAGGCCACTGTGATATTGCAACTAAAAAATTCAAATTTAAGCTGTTATCATTTTTTAATAAAATATCTCTCAGTGCTGGCAGTATCATTGTTTTATTTGGGGACATAAACCCTACAACATATATTTTTTTTTAAATCTTAAGTATTACTATCCCTTTAAGCAGAGTTGAAGAATAAACATTTTAATTTGCCTATTTTTTAAAGGTATTCAGATCTTAGTGATTCAGTCTTTAATTGCTTTTATTGCTTCTACAGACATAATCCTATTTATCTTAAAATACTACCTTAAATCTTTGTAAGACCAGAGCTGTATGTAATGTATTGCACACTCCACTGATCCTTAAAGTCTTAAATAGCATAGTACAGAGTCATTTTAGGTTTCAAGAGTGTATTAAAATATACAACAAGCTATACTTAAAATGTTATCTTGTGAAAAAAGTGAATACAGAAATAAATAGCTAAATGGATGTTTAAACAACTCTTGGGATCTTAAAGTTAGTTTAAAGAATCATCTCTAAAAACAGGCACTTACTCACAGTTTAAATAAAAAAAATGTGTTTGCTACATAGACACACAATCATGGCCTCATATAGATTGCATAAAAAAATGGATGACCAATGAAGTACACTGGAGCCACCATTCTCATGGACATTTCAGCCCCTGGTTCCTGTCGATGACTAGGCAGTGGTAACAGTCATCCCGTAGTTACTTCTACAAGCCAACTGAAGGTCTACTTATTAATGGTAAGGTATGGATGAATAGTCCAGCTGTCTTGATAATGAAGTTGAGATAACACTAATCTTATCTGAAATGTCCTGCAGCAGAGGTGCCCAAGTATATACTGAGTGCCAGTTTGCTTAAAATTTCAGATCTTTGGACCACTGCATTCTTGACTTTATTTTTTTGTACTTATGTCTCCTGCCCACCTTGCTTAAAGGAGTTGTAATGAGTCCTTGCATGTTCTATTTAAATCTAATTTTAACAATAGACAGTTACGGGGATCACATTTCCATTCAAAGTTCTACAATGAGCAGTAGTGTTGAGATCTTCCAGAAGCACTCCTGATGACATACAAACATGAAAATCATGGAGGATTGCAGTGGGAATTAACCCTTTGCCTTTTAGAAGAGTATGCAATGCACTGATTGACCTTCTGACACTCAAACAGTTAAAGGGATAGTAATGTTTCATAATAAAAGCAGCTCTAATTAATCATCATAGTATTTGGACTTTGGAGAGTGTTATTTCAATTCTGTCAGAGTTGTAGTTCCAGAGTAATTCAATGACAAAGTGTCCCCCTCCCTCCCCTTTTACTGATGTAACACTGCTCAGCCAGATCAGAAGGGAGGTGCCCAGGTAGATTGCAGAGAGGGACAATCTTCAATTAAGATAAGGGAAAAACCTGAAAAACTTGTTAAGGGGGGAAGGACCTTCATTGTTCTCATTGGAAGAAGATTGTCCCCTGCTGTTATCTGTCTGGTCTTACAACCAGAGTCCACATCTGAGAAGAGGTGACTTACACTAGGTAAAAGGGGCGGGAGGGGGAAACTTCATCATTCAATTACTCTTGAACTACAACTCTGACAGTATTGAAATAGCACTCTCTATGGTTCAAATACTATGAAGATTAGATGGAGCTGCTGTTTTTGTGAAACATTACTATCCCTTTAAAGTCAAGGCATGACATTTTAATCAATGGTAAATTGATTCCCATAAATTTAATTTTAGATTTAAAATGAACACACACAATGGCCCCATGAATGTTTCCCTTGTGCCTTTGTTGAAAAGAGAACATCTTGAATCAGTCCTAGAAGTCATGTCCATGGAAGCGTACATGACAGTTGCTAGTAGAACCACAGAACCTCAAACTCTGTATGCTTCAAATGGTAATACCTTTCAGAACAAAGCGGTGTGCAGTGCACTGGTTTGCAATGTGTTTATGCATTCTTTTGGTCATTAAAGGGTGAAGTAGGTTAATGCGCACTGCCTGCTTCAGTTTAAAAAACTGCCAGAAACTGTCATGTTTGCCTCCATGGACATGACATTCAGGAATATTTGTAGATGTTATAGCTTGAACAAAGACAAAGTTCATAGGGCCTTTAGGATTTTCTGGCCATAGTAAGGTAAGTGAGCATTTTTATCAGGATGTGTTCATTCTTCTTTAATGTGAACACTTATGCTAAAATGTAAGGTGGAAGTTGTTCTTATACAAATGACTTAAAGGGATAGTATTACTTCAAAATTACTATCCCTCATATTGTAGCCCTTAATAAACTGAGTTAAATGACACCAGCGGCATCTCTCAAACCTTTATGGTTTAAGAGATAGCCGCTTTCAAAGTTTCCTCTCCCCTGCTGTCATCGTTCTGCTGCCAGCAGGGGAATCCGGTCCCGGGACAGGCGGAGGCTCTTAAACAGAGCCGATATCTCGTTATGGAAGGAAAAATTATTCATTGAATCAGTCTTGTATGTGTGCTTAGTTACCAAGCACACATAGAAGACTGTTTCAATTAATCATTTTTCCTTCCATAACGAGATATCGGCTCTGCTGAAGAGCCTCCTCTTGATTCAGAGTCCGGATTCTCCTGCTGGCAGCAGAACGCTGACAGCAGGGGAGAGGAAACTTTGAAAGCGGCTATCTCTTAAACCATAAAGGTTTGAGAGATGCCGCTGGTGTTGTTTAACTCAGTTTATTAAGGGCTACAATATGAGGGATAGTAATTTTGAAGTTATACTATCCCTTTAATATTAAGATTTATGTTTTACATGTGCAGTTTTTCTTATGTCTGGGGGAAGCACTTTTCCCAGTATTCCTCACTTCCTGCTGGGTCTTACACTTTATATTACAGCCTCCTGACAAGTAAGTTATAAGCAAGAAAGAAAATTGCTTCTTCCAGCTTGATGAAAACAGTCCATGACAGATCATATATCTTAAAGTATACACCTGACTGGAAAACTTTACATTTACAGTATATATGTGATTATTACAGTAGATCACTGATATTACAATATAAGAAGAGCAAATATATCTGTTTTTTATTCAAATTATCAATTACTTGGGAAAGTATGGCACATGTGCTTGAATTGGCCTGAATGTTGATTTTCCCTGGTCCTCAGGCCTAGGAGCACATATAGAACAGTACTGCTTGATAGAAAAATATCACTTCTGACTTTCTTTACAAAGCAAAAGACACAGAACTGATACATTCTCTGTCATACAGTAAAAGTATCAATTCACTTTCTGTGATCAGACAGACAGTTGTCTAGTTACTGGGTTATAACTAAAGAAAGCTAAAATGTTCATTTATGTTCAAATATCTTATGAAACTGGCAGCTTCACAAGATGCAAAATGATCCTGACAAACAAGGATTTTGTTGTGAGCTATATTCTTTTTTAATGTGGATCATGAAAAAAGTTCACATGATCTACAAAACACCTGTATACAAGGAGATTGTCTAAACATCCTGGTACTAGGATGAAGGAGGATGAATTCCTGCTTGTTAAATAACTCCTAGACAGCATAAAGTCCAATTACTTGATGAACTGCAGCTGCTTCATATTGAATTGTGTGGTTAGGACTTCTGGTGGTGGTGCTACTGTGTATGTATTGATTTAGATTTTTTTAATTAAACTTGACAAATTATGACAGCAACAGAATTGAAGGATTCCACAAAGTTTATTACTTATTACTTCTTACTGAAGGAGTGTCAGCTCACCTCTAACTAAAACACACAATCATGAAAGGCTAGATGGGATTCTCTCTCTTTCTCTCACTCTCTGTTTCATACCACTCCCTTCAGCTCAAATCTCAAATCTATTTCTAGTTAAAATCCTCCTTCCCATGCTGCCATAGCTCTCCAAGCAGTCTGTACCCTCTCCTGATCGAAATAACAAAACACATGCTTGACACATTTTTGCTTGATTAAAGTAACTAAATGGGGAGTCTCAATGTAACATAACATTTTTGGCATACAGGAGAATTATCTCGCTAAACAAAATGTCTCACTTAACTCTAGTGTAATATTAAGAATCAAGTAGCCCTAGTGAGCAGAAGCACTTTCTCAGAGCTCCACGCTTGGCTTCTGCAAACTAGTTCCATCACCTGGAAACTGAGAAAACACCATGGAATCTTCTATCTCTACAGATTTAACCACAGGAACCCTTGGATACACTCCTGTGTCCCTACCTCTGACTATTTGAGGTTTGGGGGAGCTGGGCCTATAGCCGCATGCAGAGTTTTACACACCATATAAAGGCCTTAACTAGATAATCTTGCAGATGCCAGGGTGAGGTAGCTGAGGTGAAGAACAAAAGTACATTGGCATGCACAATCCTCACCAGATGCCTACCCTTGGCACTACTGACTTGCCGTACAGACGGGTATTTGGCCTACCCTATCACTGGAAGTATACTTTGTACTGGGAAGCATTGAACTGGAATTTATTGTCTCTACGCTGTCCTACAGCTTGCTTAGGTACAACCTATTAATTTTTAGGGCTTTGTGAGAGGTACCCAATAGAGAGGGGAAAGTTTTGGTGGTAGAGAGGTGAGGAGCTGAAAAAGGCTAGGAGACCAATACAGCATATACATTGGATTTTTTTTTATTCTTACTAACATAACCATCTACTGTGCCTGGCCTCAACACTCACCTACCTCTCAGTAATTTCCTCTTTTGGACCATTCTGATATCTAGGACATCTTCTGGCTGCTAGGCCATGGCCTTTGGCCTTGTCTCATCAGTGAGAGGTCTCCTATGATTTTTAACAGTAGTGTTTTGCCTCACCCCCTACTGAATGGATCATCTATACAAGAGTATGTTCCTTCCATGCAACATTATACCCATCTTCTCATTCTTTTTTTTTTTTTTTTTTTCATTTGTCTGGCATGTACTTTTCTGTTTCCTATTGTGACTAGTTCTGCACACTAATATCTCCAAAGCTGGCAAAATATTAGTGCATTGGCTCCGTAGAACAACATTGGACTTAGAGAAGTCAACGGGAACATACAGGGTTATACTGTGTAATAGTAAGCAAAACAAAGACGGTCTGATAAAACTAACTTATTTGGCAGCAGGAAAGCTATATAATTCTCATTTTACTGGGTTGTGAGGCAAAAGTTGAACTTGATGGACTTGTGTCTTTTTTCAACCTAATGTACTGTGTTAAATGATATTACTTGGAGAAATCATCTCCTCTTTATCACCTCTTTATCACTCCTTAGTGCATCTCCCCTCTTGTGTTCTTGCACAATGCCAACAAACTACTGCATGGAAAATATGTTCCGCTTATATGAAATGCACAACTTTTTGGTTGATAATTACTATTATAAAGTTATAGCTGGTGAGATGGCTCAATGGTTAAGGCACCAGCTGTAGATTTTGTTCGAACCACAAGGCCGCAGGTTCTAGTGCCGGCATGGTCAGCTCAGCCTTTCACCCCTGTGAGGTCGATAAAATGAGTCCAGGATGTATTTGAAAATGAGAGACAATCTGAATGTTCCTGGTAAAATACTTACACACAAAAAAATACAGCTTCCCATAATCTGTTATAGGATGAGGCTAACTTGGTTTTGGATTAATAAGAGAACAGCTACATAGCATTATGAAACATCTATAGATAGCTAGTATGTATTAAACTGAGGACTGTGGTCTAAGTTCACAAAGAAAGTGGTGTCATTCTGGGGCATATGACCATTTAAATTTACAAAACATGATTCAGACTGTATCTGTTTGATGATAACAGCTGGAGAGAAGAAATGCAAAAGTATGCAGTTACTAATTACACTCGTATTTATCTTTATTAAAATATTGTCTGTTGTTGGCTATAAGGGAAACATATTACTCTTTTTTAAATATATGAGGCTCAGAGTACTTAGATTTTTATACTCTCCTCTTATGTTCAGGGGTAGTTTAGCCTTTTCTAAGAGATTAATGAAACAGGAATGGTGAAACTGGAACTTGGATGGTAGCTGAGAATAATAACTGCTCACTACACATACTGCCTTGATTTTTTTCTGAATAATAGAAAAATGTGGTGATGTAGCTTGAATGCAAACAGAAGTCACAGAAATGCAGTCATCAATAAAGCTAAATAATGCTAACTTCCCTCTTCTCTTTGTGATGGAGAAGAAAAGGTTTTTCATTTGACCTTGTTTGAGAAAAGATAAGGAAAACATATTGTGCGTATATATATATATATATATATATATATATATACACACATATATACAAAAACACAGTGATAGCTGTAATAATATCAGTTCCATTTTTGCTGGATTAGTGTACATACCCAGTTTATATCATATATATGTGTCTGTGTGTAATATATTGGGTCACATTAATTAAAACACCCGTATAGAACCAAGTATGATTTTTGGCCCTGTAATAATGGTCACTGGTGACTTAAAGCATTACTTCACATGTACAGTAGAAAATATGGTGACGTGTATCAGTGGCTTATTTGATAAAATACCACTGCAGAGGTGCTATGCAAACAAAATATTAAACTGTATATATATATATATAAGCATCAGTAATTAACTCTTAGAGTGCCAGAGGGAAATGTAACATATTGTACAGCCTTTTTGGGGTTAAAACCAATGTGATGACTCACTGAGGGAGCAGGATGATGTCTTATTACAGGTGCCTGTTTAGACCAGTGGCGGGCAATGTGAGATCCTTCAGCTGCTGCCAGACTACAACTCTCATCACTGCCCATTGCATGATGGTAGTTGTACTGTGGCAGCAGCTGAAGGGCCTCATGCTGCCCATTGCTGGTTTAGATGATGCAGGGAGAGCAATAACCCCCTGCATCTTTAGCTACATGAAGCTTAGTATAAATATAGGTCATTTTTTAATTACTGGAGCTAATTGTAACATAGTTTATGCCGTGCATTGCATAGTCAATGTATTAAAGTGACGCTTTAGTCTTTTCTCCAGACATGTTCATTTGCCAACACCATCTATGTTTGTACATGTGATGTCCATTCAGTGGTGCAGACTATGCACATTTTTCTAGTATCCATGTATGCAGGAACATCCAAGAGTAAATGTATTGAACATTATTAAAACAATACAAATTGATATGGGCCAAGTTTAGAACATATTGCTTAATGGTCAAATGCATTTCACACCTTCTAGTGCTTACTCCCAGACTTCCAATTTTTCTTTACCTTGCTATTCCCTATTGCTTCTAAGTGTGTGGAACATGAATGGTTTTTGACAGGTGCAAGGCCATGGATTTGTGGAGTCAGTGATGCTCTCCATTTCTAAATCAGAGAGCAGGACATTCATATGTCCAGATGCAGACTGATTAATCATTGAAGTACATGTCACAGTGGGGACGTTACTAACAAATCACAGGTGTCTGCCTCTCCCACCCAAGTGGCAGTATATGGATTATTTGATATATGCCAAGCCTACAGCAAACAGATGCTGATAAAAGTAATCCAATACAGCAGTTTAACCCACTGGATGTTAAAGGCTTCTCCATACTCTGAGTACTAGAGAGGTGACCTATGCATTGCATACTCTTTGGTACACAAAGGGTTACATAGTTAGAAGAAAAGTAATTTCTTCTAATAATTACCCCCAGTTATCTTACTATAGCTAGAACATCCTAATGGCCCTAATGAATTTTGTCTTTGTGTCTTTTTTCAATACATAACATCTAATCGGTTCTGAATGCCATGTTCATGGAAGCAGACATGACAGTTGCTGGCGTATCTTTTTCAAACTGAACAGGCAGAGTACATGAACCTAGATACCTTTTAAGGACAGATGATTGCCAAACACATTGCTTTATAATGCACTGCATACCCCCTGTGGTTCTTAAAGGATTAAGGGTACCAAGCACAGTGGACGGAGTTTGTGTCATGTGGTTTTGCTAGCAACTGTCATGTCCTCTCCATGGACATAACACTCAGGACTGAGTGAAAATGTTATCTCTTGAACAAAGTCACAAGGACAAAATTCATAGGGCCATTAGGATTTTGTACCATAAGATAACTGGGTGTTATTATTAAAAGGTTTCTCTAGTCCTTTAAGTAGGCTGAACAACATACAGCCCACCAAAATATTTCCACTTTTGCACAGGAAATTGAAGGTGACTTCTGAGCTACTGTCGCGCGTAGACATGATTCATGATTCAGGCTTTTCGGCTTTTTATGCTGTGCATTAGTTACATATTACATCCTAGTTGCTTACTTCTCAAGAAGCTTTATGAATTATTTGGCAAGCCAGAGAGTGTGCAGGTCAACAGTGAAGACTAATAATGGCTTGGTTCTGAGATAAGCACCCTGACAATTAATACTGATGGACAAGTTCCATAAAAACACTGACATTCCAACTGCCTCTACAGTTCTATAGCAAATGGGTACACATCATACAGCTCAAATACTGAGCTGCAGTGCTGGATTAAGACTCTATAGGGCCCTAGACAGGATCCCAAATTGCCCCCACCCAGTTTGGGCCCCCTACCCCTACAGCAAACCTCTCTCGGCTTGCCAATAGTTCTTTGGTTATAGGTACTAGTATGTATGTATGTATGTATGTATGTATGCGTGGGTTTCCTCCGGGTACTCCGGTTTCCTCCCACACTCCAAAAAAAAAACATACTGATAGGTGAATTTAGATTGTGAGCCCCAATGGGGACAGGAACCAATATGAGTGTAAAGTGCTGCGGAACCTGTGTGCGCTATATAAATAAAGGATTATATTATTATGTATGTATCTTTAATTATTTAGCTCCATACATGTACACAGCACTTAACAAAATTTGAAATAATATAAAATGATAAAAATGAATGTTTTGAATGCTAGAGAGGTCACCAAAACCATTGCAAAAAATGCACTGGGTACCTCCCTGACATCCAAGGGGTAAGTATATTAAAAATGTACTACAGAGCTTATAACTGAAATGGTGCTACACATGTGATACCACCAAATGAATGGGCTACACTATTGATACCACAGAGTGTGCAGTTGAATGGTGTTACAATATTAATACCACAGATCTTGCAATTGAAATGAAGATACATTTCTGACACCACATAGCTTACATTTGAAATAGAGCAACACTATTGATACCACAGAATTCGCAATTGAAATGGAGCTACACTATATCACAATTACAATTGGATGAGACCTACGCTAGTGATACACAGAGCATACAACCGAAATACTGATAATGTAGAGCTTACAATTGAAATATAGCTAACTATTGATACCACAGAGCTTACAATTCTATGACTTACAATGAGTGGTCATAGAACTGTAAGCTCTGTGGTAACACTAGTGTATCTATATATCAACTGGAGGAATAGAGTGTCACGGTTCCCAGGAATAAACGAGGAGTCAGTACAGTAAAGTAAAACAATCTTTTATTAGAATAATAACAGTAAGGCACGTAAACAGATAACAAACAGAGGGTGATCAAAGAGGCAAGCACTGTATCAGAAATAGCAGTCCGCCAAGAGATCAACCACACTGTCCAAGACAAGGCCTCAGCCCACTGGAGCCTCGAGGTAATTTGTAACGCCCAAAGGACTAGCACTGACTCAACCTGCAGTCAGTCTAGGAGTCTGATAGAGCCCCAGGTCCGCTCTAGGATGGGTGTCTGTGGATCCGGGACCAACACATGGAGGAAACAGACAGAGCTCCCTAGTCAGCACCAGAAATGATAGTCAGACAAGCCGGGTCATACATGGAGCGGGTAGTCAGCCAGAGCCACAGGTTTGCACCAGATAGGATATCCACTGAAGCGTTGGTATGCTGGATGCGCAGTGGACAGAGCCCCAAGTCAACACCAGAGCGGGTAGTCAGACAAGCCAGGTCATACACAGAGCGGGTAGTCAGCACCACAGGTTTGCACCAGAAAGGCTGTCTATGCCAAATCGGAACACACAAGGAGAATGGTCAGACAGAGCCACAGGTCAACACCAGAATGGATGGACAGACAGGCCGGTTCATACACAGTTCAGGTAGTCAGACAAAGCCACAGGTCCGCACCAGATTGGGTGTCCACTACACAATGGGAGCAGACAAAATAGTAGTCAGACAGAGCCACAGGTCAGAACCAGAATGGATGGTCAGACAAGCCAGGTCATACACAGAGCCCAAGGGAAACAGAACTGTATTGTACAACAACACAAGGGCAACTGAGTCAGGACTCAGTCAGCCCTTTAAACCCCTCCTCAGGAAGTAGGTAGGAGGAGCAGCTCAGAGGGAGGAAGTAGGTAGGAGGAGACTACAGGAAGCAAACACATAAAAGAGAGGCCTGCTGCATGCTTGAAGACTCGCTCCTGCAGATGACGCTGAAACCAAGGTAAGCTGTAACACAGAGAGAACAAAAGGGGAGAGGAGGGCAAAGGGGAGAGACCAAAGGCAAAGTGGAGGGGCAAAGAGAAGTAGCTGCAGGTGCTTGGGCCTCTTACTGGCAGCAGTCCTCTCACTGCATTAAATTAAACATACTTGTAACTCACATCTCTCTACAGGGTTTGAGGTGTGTGTGAAGCTGGTTAGGTCTCTCCTGCTGCTCTCTAACTCAGACCACATAACTACATGGGTTGAGTGAGAGAAAAATGTTCCGTATGAAGGTGGGGGTCCCATCACAGTTGATTGCTCTGCAGTGTGTGTCTTCGTTCCCCTCCAGTGTTTCTCTCATCCACTCAACCTCTCCTCTGCCCAGCGTCTTCCTCCCCCCACACCAACAAAGAAGTTTCTTCCTTGCACCAGGCCTCATTCATCCCCGACAGGTTCACCCCCAGCACATACGTGACCCTGCTTCATGGGGTTTTATCATAAGTCTCTTGTCTACAGATGCAAGTCCCATCCCCATACACAATTCTCTCTCAAATCCTCTCACCCCAAAGTTTAATCCCTGGATGCAGAGCAGAGAACAGGAAGTCCTAACATATGCACACTTCCACAGACAGTTCTTCTGAGCCACATAGAAGGAGAGCGTGGCCTGAGTAAAGTTAAGAGGAGCAGGGAGGAGGTTTCCGCAGATTTTCAACTGTTTAGAATTCCTTTCAGGTCATAATTTTCCCCACTGCCCTTGAAGTACATAGGTTTAACACTCTGAGTGCCAAAGAGGTATCCAAAAGCAAGTGAGGTGAAAAAGACCACTAGGGTGTATTTCTTCCATTAGGTGCTCTTTTTTGTTTGCTTGCATGTTTTTTTTTGTTTTGTTTTTAACAGCTAAAGGAATTCAGCCCCCACAATGTCTGAGTGATAGCAGACACTGGTGTGTGTGTTTGTATGTGTTTGTGTAGATGTGTGTGCAAGTTCGCACATGATCTAATATTGTGGAGTGCACTAAAGGTTGATAAAGGATAATGATGTTGAAGGTGTTGAATTTGTGTCAATGGAATATCAACAGCATGTACTAAGATATCTTCCCAATCATATCTTTGTGATTCCGCCACAATCCGCCACCATTAACATGAATCTGCCATGCTTTCAACAGATTACAACAATGGCTAATTTGCATATGGAAATTCAGTTTAATTTGCATTGTCATATTTATGTGAATGTGTTTATATATTAATGTACCACACCATCACATGCACTAAGCACCAATAGAAACCTCTGCTGTTCACAGTCACAACATCACCAACCTCCTGTTGGGATCTCCCTGTAGCTCTATATGGAGCCATAGGTCAGTTTGCTGTCACCACCCAGGATATCAGAGACAGATTCCCTTCTGTAATCCTTTCAGTGCCAGGGTCTGACGAGATGAGCTGATGTGAGTGGATGCCAGCAGTGCAGCTTGGCGAATGAATGCACATGCGATTTTGCTAAATACCCTCATCTACTTCTCTTAGTTTAAAATTTTGCTAAAACTATATATATTTTCTCTCTCTCCTTTATATAAGCTGTGGTTCAAGTATGTTTAAAATTACACTGTCACAATATTTTATATTAGTAATGTACAGCAAAAGGCTGAATAATATGTTGGTACTATATAAATAAATAACAACATTAATATTAATACTAAACTGATACAGAATCCGTGAGATAACAAAAGTAAAAAAATAAAAAATGTAAAGTAGAGTAAGTGCAAATGCAAAGCAGGACACTAACAAATGTCAAAAGCAGGTAAACAGTATTCAGAAAAATACACTTTACAGTAGTTGTTTGGGTTTCGTTGTGCACTCTGTCATAGAGCTGTCCCTGCCCCTTTCACTGCCACAGGGACACTACAATGCACATCCATACAGCACTGAAAGGGTTAGAGGACGATGCTGTTTGTGGTGCTGAAGTTGGAGCGGATCCTCTCTGCTCCTCCAGTGAGAAAGTGGGGGAACAGAGAATGTGCTCAGGCTTCAGGGTTGTTGAACAGCTGGCAATGTGTAAGGGAGGGCATTCCTTGTACTAAAACACTGCATGCTAATGAATCATTTCTCCACCTCCCCTTGCATCACTAGTTCTTAGTGCATATAGCAACATGTGCTTGGCACACATTGCCATAACATCGCCGCTTAGTGCATCTCCCCATCATGATGGTTATGCCCTGTTAACACTGGTGACAAACTGTTATAATTGGATGAAAATGCAGCAACTTCACATCTATAGGACTGTTCACGCAGCTGACTATATAAGCAATATAAGCACAGTGCAAGTCACAAGCCACTGCAGCAAACTGCAGCATTAAAGCCTTCACAGAAGAACACATCCAAGCTGAAGCATGCCTGATCTGCATGATGGTCTATGAAGCCGCAGTACAAATGTTTCACATGCATTCCTCCTACGTGTCCCTCTGCATTTCTCCCAAGGAGGAGGGACAGTCCCTCTTTTAGATTCAAATCCCTCTGTCCCTCTTTTCCACCCTGGTGTCCTTCTTTTTAGGAGATCAGTCTGTGTGTTGTGTATATAAGTATATCACATTGCTCCACAGCAATACAATTCACATTAATGTTTTGTAAACATCAGTATGTGAGTTTATAAATGAAATAACCTAAACAAATCTCAGTAATGACCCACCCTCCAGCCACACACCCAGCAACACCCCTAAAACACAAGTGTCCATTTTTGGCCAAGTGAAATGTTGGGAGATATGCACATGGGCAACACTGGGGGTTGCAATGCTCACATTGACCCATATGGGCATCAGCTAGGATGGGCCAGCCTCATCTTTATGCGAGAGGATCGCCATACGAATGCAGGAGACTGAGATGAGTAAACAGGCAAGCTGACCAGTGCTGCATTGCCATGTTGTTTAACCCTTTAAGGGTCAAAGGGGTGTACAATGCAGTTAATCAGTTAGTAAACACATGGATTATTTTCTGATGCATTAACCCCTTAACGACTGGCCGATCAGTTAAGGACCACGGAGCATTTATTTTATTTTTTTTTGCTCCATCCGCTTCCGGACTCCCCGAACAGCGTGCAGCCGCGGGGGAAGCCCGAAATTCCATGACGGTCATAGTATGTCATGGGTCGTTCAGCCGGATCGACCCTTGACGTACTATGACCGTCAAGGGTCGTTAAGGGGTTAACCCCTTAGATGCTGCTGGAGATATGCTACAGGTGAGACCAATTAATTGCTTGCAATATGCTGGAGAAATCTCTAGCATCCAAGGGGTTAAAATATTTTTTTTCTTCTTCAAAACTAAAATATTTCACTCTATGCTACTCAAGGTTTACAGCCACTGCTAAAAAAAATGTACATTTCCCATTAACCCTTTATGCGCCCTTGAGGTATTCAACGCATTGTGTTTCAATGCATCAGATACAAGTATGGAGCTAAAATGGTTAAAATATTTATTCAGTCAAATGCAATATAGTGTTAACCTCTTAAGTGCTTTGTGTTACAGACCAGAAATGGCAAGATGCAAGAAGGCAAGAGGATGCAGTATATGTAATTATTGGCTACGATTAGTATTGTTCTCTCAGTGCCATTATGCACCATTTCATTTCATTCTGCAAACACAACGTAGCAATTTCCAAAGCACAATCTCGTGACTTGTTTAGTTTTATTCACTACATCTGAGTCACAGAATGTCTGCTTTGTGCCCTTGCATAAAATGGAGCAAATCATAATCTCATTTCTTTGTATGCAATGCTTTGTTTCTGCCCCATTTTCATCTGGCTGATGCCTTCCCATTCACTTCAGTGTCAATGACCGGTGACATGGAATTTCCCATCTGCTAGGTGCCCCAGTGCTGAACTCAGCTGTTCATCATTCCAGCAGATGTTGCTGCTTTTAGCAGAGGAAAAACTGTTTACACACCATTTTGTTCACTAGATGATCTTATGAATGTGTACCAATGACCCTTTATGTGCCTTTGGGCAGCTACAAATTATCTTCATCTACATCAGGCCTGGGTCACATGAGGCCCTCCAGTTTTCTGGCTGAGGATTATGGGAACTGGAATGCTGAACAGCTGAAGGTTCCAAGATGGTTGTCTCTCATGCTCTACGTTACATAAGTAACTCCTCCAAAATACGATTTATAGCAGGTGTCTACACAATAAATATCATTATTTATTTATATAGTGCCAACTTATTCCACAGAGCTGAATCCATACAGGAATACTATTACTTTAGTTTTAATTTTACTAGTTAAATTACATGTATTCGTCTATTTTACCTCCAGGTGTTGCTTTTATCCTAACTATGTGTATCGACTCTGACTCTTCTATTTTATCCCTTCGCTTGCTTCCAGCTTCATTGATGTGACTACCCTCTGCAAGATGTAATTGCAAAACATAATGGCACAGGATTGTATGAACTGTGTGTGTGTTCATAAACCATCAGTCTGAAACTGCATTCCTAGAGGGCAAAGACAGTACAGCTTTTAAGGATATCTCTTATTTTACAAATGTGTCAATCATTAGCTCAGTGAGTTTTGAATGAACCATGCTTTTAAAAGCAGGGATATAACAAAAACATGTACTGGTTCGTCCCTCTAAGAATGGAGTTGGAGATGTCTGATCTCTACAGATGGTTCTTGTGACTAGAGACTGAGACTATGATCATTTGCAAATACTACTGAGCCACAGACTCCTCTTAAAGACTGCAGCTAGAAGGAGCTTAAATAATTTAAAATGTAAGTAAGAGAAGAACTAAAATAGTGGCTCTACAGTAAGTGCTCTACATTAAATATAAGAAGGAAAATGTTAAATAATGCTCCATGAAATATAGAAACGCAAGAAGGGAAGAGCACAAAGAAGCACCATAGCACAATCAAATTTATGAGGCCCATTTCCACCACCACAAACACCCCACATGTAAGTACTCACAGATGGCTGTTTAATCACCCTATATATAATAATTCGCTAAAACGTGTGTAATGCCGTGTCATGCACATTAGACACTGCTGCGTATGCTGCAGTCATGCGCAGTAGAGACTGCCCGCACCGCGGCTGATACAGAGCGTCCAGCTCTGTGTCAGCCGCAGCACGGGCAGTTTCTACTGCACATGGCTGCCCCGCGACCGGGTGGCAGTGGCACTGTGGCCTGTGTAATGGGCTCTTCAACTAGTATATATATATAAAACTCAGCTCAAAGGCATGCTGACTAAGTAATTATCCTGACTCAGCTTCAGGTCGTGACAAATCTGGCAGCTTAAATCTTCACACTCTTTTCCAATGGTAGTAAATCTCCAAAAAACCAGAAAAGTGTCTAATAGTGTCAGATCTTCCACAAACTTTTCCTAAATGCAATGTATCAATAAATCTACTCACATTTGAGCCAGGTCAACAATGGGGATAACCAAGGTTGACAGACAAACAGGTGGAGATCTCACACTGTCTTCACTCGGTGATCCAAACATCTGCTATGTCCACTCATGCACAAAACAACAAATGTCTCTTCTTCAAAAAAGTTGCTATTGGTGCACAAAAACCCTGGTCCACCTGGTCCTTAAGGAGTCAAACTTGAGTGTAAGTGTTTATAAATAAAATATTTTGGTATTGCCCTATATCATTTATTCAGTTACACAAAGAGATGGTAATAGGTCACCAAGTAACCAAACCTGCTCTACCAGCACCACCAAATAAAATAAAAGTGACCCCTCTTTGGCCATTTGACCTTCATGGCTGCTGTGATCTCTGCTAATCTGTCCCTCATGGTCACAGTGAGAAGGAGAGGCAGATACCAGTAACAAAGGCATGTTCACATATATGTCATGTGGCTCCAGTTGGCACATGTGATGGCCACAGAAACAATCACATGTGCAGAGCTACAGGAGAAAGACTGAAACTGACTGCTCTGGTCTTGGAGCAGTCAGTTACAGCCTCCCCTCAATGATCACAGTGTTGCATATCCCTTGGACACTCAAAGTGTTAAAGGGTTATTATATTTGTGCTTTTAACCCTTTGAGTGCCAGAGGGGTACTCAACGCATCGCAAAGCAATGTGTTGCGTACCCCTCTGGCACTCAAAGGGTTAACCCCTTGAATGCTTGAGAGTGCTCCAAAGCATTATTTCAGAATGCTATGGTGACCTCTCTGTCATTCAAGGTGTTAAAACCCCAACTGAAATCAATTGGGTTTCCGAGATTTGTTCATGACCCTATGTTGCAGTTGGGTTGGTCCAGACTTGCTCCAGTTTCCCTTTGTACATCAGCCTCAGAGTGTGCATCTCACATTACAGCTGTGAGCTGTATTCGGTATAGCCTCTCTCCTGAGATTTGCCAGCATTAGAGATGTACAGTAAGACAGATATACTGTGTGAATATATAATAAAAGAATGGCAGTCTGCAGTATCTCCTTACATCACGCATGAGTGCTGATCAGTGAAGCTTAGCACTCCCACCCTACTTCTTCAAAGTGTACTACAACCAGATGTTTTTCTATTGCATAAAATCATATCACACCCTTTTTAATACAGATTTGAAACCTATAAAGTAGCACTGCAGTACATGACACTTTAACACTTTGAGTGCCAGACAGGAGATATTTCCATTGATGGCAAAAACTTCCTTCCAAAGATAGTATGGATAATTCCTCAATTATCACTTAATATTAGATCTTTCTTAATTATCACTTAATATTATATCATGTTGGTTAATTTTTTAATTATTTCGTCACACCCATTGATATATTTTCATTATTAATTTTACATATATTATTGTTCATTTGAAATAGGTTAATAGAGTTTGTTTTACATTTACCCTTTTGTATTTTATTATAATTGATGAAAGTCAATCATTTCTAATGGCTTGATGATCATCACAGGGGTGGTCATAAATGAAGACCACGAATCACATTACACCATTACCCTGATGAAGTGGATTGGCAACTCCACAATAAGCATAGGGCTATTGCCAGTATAGCACTCTAGTTTGGTACCAGCCCCTCCCACAACCGGTGTAAGAATCAAAGCCACGGTGTCCAGAGATAAGTGTATAGTGAGTATTGCACCCTGAACATCTATCCTCCATTTTTGGAGCATCACCTAAAGGACAAATTACACAAGACTAGTGGATGCTGGACTGTATTACATTGGCTCCTTTCTGTAAAAAATAGGACTGATGGAAGCTGGAAACTGAAGGCCCTCAGAGAATGCTAGGGTATGCATTAAATTGCCCCTGATGGCTCCAAGTGAAATGATAAATGAATAAAGTTCTCTGGTTAGACCTCAAGTCGAGTATTGTGTATAGTACTGAAGACCCCATCTCCAGAAGGGCATATATACTCTAGAGAAAACAAATACAGATCTCTAAGGCCGGGAAGAAATAATCAGCCGAGGTTCCCCATGTACAGCTACATATTAACGGCGAGGTGGTGTTGAGTAAGAGATACATTGTGGACTCAGAGCGGTCTTTAAAGACAGGAAAGCTACATTGTTCCCATATCTACAGCTTTGGGATATGAACTAATAATACAGAATTAACTCATTATTAAAGTCTCTCTTTGGACACCAATTTTAAAGGGATGCACATACTTATCAGCACATATTTGTATGTGGTCCATGTGATTTTTAAGAGATATATTGGGATGCAGTGGTATTTGTACATGTGATTTTGCTATTTCTAACTAAACCATATTGTTATAATTTTATATGCGATATAAATTTGGGTTGTCTGCCTCATTACCACATCATTACAGTATCTACAGGATCGAGAGACACCCATAGGTGGCTATTTTACAGGGAGCCTTTCTTGACAGGTGGATATTATAGTCGGTGAGTTTGGGTGCCATACACACAGACATATATATATATATATATATATATATAACAGTATACTCAGCCTGTGGTATCCCAGGTTGCAGTTAGAGACAGCACTCTATGATATCAAAAATGTATCAAAATTTATTGCATGTTTATTTCAAGCAGCCGAACGTTTTCAGTCCTCTACAGGGACCTTCGTCAGGGCAAATGAATATAACATCTATGAAAACACATCCTTATATAATAAAAATCATTTAGCGCACCCTATCGCATGCTGCTCTCGCCCCTCTCACTCAGTACACCTAAAACTGGCGTCCTCTTGTAGAGTACCATGCGGGTGACGTCAATTACATGCGAGATCGGTTGCTAAGCAACGGAACACGCTACCTTACTGGTCTTGCCAACTGAAAGCATAGACCATTATACTCGAGCACACAATTATTTATAATATGTTGTTATTATTATATTATATTATTATATTTGTACAAAAAATGTATCCTTAAGGAGAAACAAAAAAACTTCAATTGCCACATAATAGCCATGCCACTTTTTGAAATGCATTTGCAAAAAAAAAAAGTGCAAATGTTAACTAATTCTGCAAAAACATGCACAATTCAGTAACATTTTGGTGCTAATCATTTTGCCATCAAAGTACACTGTAAATAGTGACTGTGCACGTTTCTTGCATTCTGCCCTATAGTTCATGTGATGTTTTAAGCAAACAGGCTATGTAATTGACCCTTGTACTCCTCACTTTCTACTATTTCTACACAGTAGAATATAACCGTCTAACAAAACAGCACATGCACTATTTTATGAAGGTAAAGATGCTTTTACATATCTGTGAATGCTAACGCATGCTTTTATATAACAACTACTTGTATTTCAGCATTACTGCTCTTTTAACTAACAGGAATCAAGGGCAGGTTTCTTATTTAGACTTTGCAGGCTAATAGTACTCTTTCCTAAAATAATAATTAGATATGAACTTTTGACAAATAGCAACCATCAAATGGAACAGATTGTCCATTTCAGCAACATTATAATTTCTGACTTTTCAAAGTCACATTGAATGTTGAAAGTTATCTAGCTAAAGCTGAAATTTTCATATTTATCTATTTTGAACAAACTGAGAGTTGCACAAATCTTTGATGTGTATCAAAGAATATATGGAATAATTTCTGGGCAAAACAATTGCACCTTAACACCAATAAAAAAGGATTTTACTCTTACCTTTTAAATCCTTTTCTCTTAGTCCATACAGGTTACTGGTAACTTTGGGTAGGCGATCCGACCCTTTAAGTAGGCAGGAACAATTCTAGAAGTGAATGCAGGGGGTGGAGCCTACCTTCCCTCCTTGGATGCAGCTAGCCAATCAGCTCCAGTAAGATTTGAAACACTAACTATTGACTAGATAGTAGAAGGGAATGAAGACTCCTGTAAGCATGACCCCGAAGGACCAACACGGTCTGCCACAGGAGAGCCAAGCATGGTCCCTTGACAGGGTGGGAGACCAGCAACCTGTATGGTCTAAGAGAAAAGGATTTAACAGGTAAGACTAAGATCCTCTTTTCTCTGTCGTCCAATATAGGTTATTGGTAACTTTGGGATGAACAACCACTGAGTTTCCCCAGAGGCGGGAAGTAAGGCAGGGCCAGGCGCAAGGCCCCCAAAGTCACCAGAGCAGATATGAACAATCAGATCAGAGATAGCCCAACAAAACAAATGAAGTGTCAATAAACACTGAACAGGGGTAATAACACCCCAGGAACTGTTACACAGCACACTGAACTAGAGCCAACAGGGCTCAAATGTGAAGGAAGCACCAAAGAACCGAAGAAGATCCTAGACAGGAAAGACTGCCTCCAGGATCTTCCTCCCAAAAACCGGCATCAGCCGATGCCAGCACATCAACACGGTAGTTCTTCGAAAAGGTGTGCACAGATGACCAAGTGGCAGCCTTGCACAACTGATCAGCAGAGGCCTGATTCTTGTAAACCCAAGAAACCCCAATATATCTAGTAGAATGTGCCATGACCCGAAAGTGAACAGGCTTCTTCCTTAGCTCGTAAGCCTTACGAATAGTGGACTTGATCCAAGACGCAATAGACACTTAGGATGCAGGTCTCCCTGCCCTGGGACTCTCAGTAATGACGAACAGCGCATCAGACTGTATAATGGACTCAGTGCGATGTACATAAAACTTGAGACAACGCACCACATCTAACAAGTGGAGGTTCCTCTCCTTGTCAGAGGTAGGGTCAGGGCAGAATGAAGGCACCACAATCTCCTGATTAATGTGGAACTCAGAGACCACCTTCCGGAGAAACTTCTAAGAAGTGCGAAGTACCACCTTGTCTTTGTGAAACACCAAAAAGGGTGGTCTACAAGACAGAGCATGCAACTCTGAGACACAGCAAACAGACACGATCGCCAGGAGAAAGGCCATCTTCCATGTCAGCAGGCATAGAGGAATAGTAGCCAAGGACTGAAAGGGACGGCACTGAAGGACGCCCAAAACCAAGTTAAGATCCCACTGAGGAGCGGGAGTCTTGAAAACAGGACAGGTATGAGCAACGCCGTGGAAGAAAACCTTGACATCACGAAGAACAATAATGCGCCACTGAAAGAAAACATAGAGAGCAGAAGCCTGAACCTTAAGGGAACTCAAACTGAGGCCTATATCCACACAGTCCTGCAAGAAAGCTAGGACCGTAGGCAGATCAAAATCCTGAGAAAGGTCCTTATCAGCACACCAAGAGAGAGAGGTCGACCAGATATGATGGTAGGCCTTAGAAGAAACAGGTTTGTGGGCACTAAGCATAGTAGCCACCACACCAGAAGAAAAACCTTTCTTCTTCAGTATTGAGGATTCAATTTCAAAGCCGTCAAAGCTAAACGATGAACATCCTCCTTCCACAGGTAACCCTGTAGAAGAAGATCCGTACGGCAAGGGAGCTGGAATGGCTCCGTCACTGACAGATCCAGAAGCTCCGGAAACCAAGCCTGTCAAAGCCAGTATGGAGCAATCAGAATGATTGGACAGCGCTCCAGTCTCAACTTCCGTAACACCCTGTGCAAAATGGGGGGGGAGATGTAAGCCAGAGGAAATAACCAAGGAATGCACATGGCACCCACCGCTACAGCTAGAGGATCCCTCCAGTGAGAGCAGAACATCGGAACCTTCCGGTTGTGCCTTGTCGCCATCAGGTTGATGCAAGGAAGACTCCTCTTCTGACCAATGAGGGTGAACACCTCTGGGTGTAGTTCCTACTCTGTGCTGTCCACCATGTGTCGACTGAGGAATTCTGCCATGACGTTGTCTACACCAGGAATGTGCACCGCGGATATGCCAGGAACATGTTCTTCTGGCCAGGACAAAATAGCCTTGATCTCTAACCAAGCGGCGAGACTTCTTGCTCCGCCCTGCTTGTTGATGTAAGCCACGGACATGGCGTTGTCGGACTGGACCTGGACTGGGCATTCTTCCAGCTGCGGTGTCCAATGGTGAAGGGCATGAAATATCGCCCGAAGCTCCAACATGTTGATGGGAAGGAGAGATTCCTCTGGAGACCACAGACCCTGAGCACTCAGGCGACCCAGGACTGCTCCCCATCCGGAGAGGCTGGCATTTGTCATCACCATGGTTCAGAAGGATACCAGGAAGGACTTGCCCTTCAGCAGAATGGAGAGGTCAAGCCACCACAACAAACTCAGATCCACATGAAGAGGGATACTGACATCTTCAGAAGGTCCTGCTGACCCCTGCACACCTGGATCACAAACCTCTGGAGTTCTCTGGTGTGAGCCATGGCAAATGGGACCGCTTCTAGGGTGGAGCTGAATTTCCCCACTAGAGAGGACAGCTTCTTGGCTGGAACTGGATCGTGAGCCAGAACAGCAGAAACCCTGTGGGCGATCTGGGGAGCCATCTCGTCCGTGCTCTGCCAAGTGTCAAAGAGAAAGCCCAGGAAGATCAGACACTGGGATGGGACAAGATCTGACTTGTCCATGTTGATGATCCACCCATGATGGGTTAGAGCATGAATGCAGTCATGGACCTGCTGATGAAGAAGTTCCGCAGAAAGGGCTTTCAGAAGCAGGTCGTCCATGTATGGAGTAATTCTGATGCCGTCCCGATGGAGAACGGATACTAACGCTCCCAGGACACGCTTGAAGACTTGAAGAGCTGCAGTCAGACCAAAGGAAAGAGCTGAAAACTGGAAGTGCCCTTGGTCGCAGGCAAATCTGAGACACTGCCGACTCTCTGGATGAATGGCGATGTGTAGATACACATCCTGAAGATCCAGAGAGGCAAGGAATTCCCCAGGGGACATAGCATCAATCACCGTCCTTAGGGACTCCTGGTAATAATGAGTCTTGATCACAAAAGCATTGAGATTCTTCAGGTCCAAAATGGGACGACAGCCGCCGTCCTTCTTCGAGACCACAAAGAGGTTTGAGTAAAAACCCATACCTCTGTCCTGAACTGCAACAGGTTCCAGAACAACCTTGTCCAGAAGGGCCTGGATAGCACCACTGAACAGACTTCATTTCTCTATGCCCTGGGGTGTATGAAAGGGGAAAAACCAAAAGGAGGAAGAGAGGCGACAGGGATCCTGTACCTTTCTGCCACCACCTGTAAAACTCATGGGTCCTCCACTGAATCCTCTCAGACGCTGTGGTAGTGACACAGACGGCCAACCACAGCCAAGTGGGGACCTGGGTTCATAGAGTCATGCCAAAGAAGGTGTGGAAGCCTTAGGCTTGGAGGAGAACTTGGGCTTCCATTCCTGTTTGGGCTTGGAGGAGGAACGCGGAGCTGAGGGAATCACCTGGTTTGCCGGACGTGTCTGTTTGGAATGAAAGACAAAGCCAATTACGCTTGAGAGGCGTCTTCTTCCTGGGGACCATAGGCAGAAGGGTATTCTTGCCCCCTGTTGCCTCACTAATCAGATCAGATCTGGCCCAAAGAAAGAGGTGCCTTGAACAGGCAATGAGAGTAAAGCTTTCTTGGAAGCAGTGTCAGCAGTCCAGATCTTGAGCCAAAAAGTTTGTCTGGCAACCACACACATGGTGGAAACCCTTGCCACCAAAAGGATGGCATCAAATAAGGCAGCAGAAGCATAATACCGGGCCTCAGAAATGATGGCAAGAAGCTGCAACATATCCAAAGTAGGAGCACCCTGATGGTGCTCCTGAGGGTGAGCTGTCCAGTCCAGGCCACAATGGCCCGGTTCACCCATGCTGCAGCGAACGCTGGACACATGGCAGTACCAGCAGTGGCAAAAGTGGACTTGATGGAGACCTCAAGTTTCTTGTCAGTCCAGTCTTTCAGAGCGGAAGCATCAGCAACTGGCAAGGCAGTGGACTTAGATAGCATGGAGACAGAAGCACCCACTTTGGGGGGATGAACCCATTAAGCAAGCGCTGCCTCAGAGAAGGAGTAAAGCTTGGCAAATTTCTTGGAAGCAGAAGGTTTCCTGTCCGGAGACTTCCACTCATCAGACACAAGGCGGTCAAGAGTGGGATTAGGTGGAAAACAAGTATAGGGCCTTTTAGGCTTCTGAAATACATCAGAGGGATCTGAAGAAACCTCCTGAACTAAGGGAATGTTTATGGTAGTTAAGATGGCTCTGACCAAGCCCTCAGCCGAGGGATCAGGATCAGCCTCAAAGGGGTCCCCAAAAAACTGAGAGGAGCCCACAGCAGAACATTCTTCAACATCCGAATCCACCAACAGTTCCTCCTCAGAGGAATCTGATACTTCAGGTACTCCCTGCAGTTTTGGCAGGGAAGATCTGAAGGAAGAAAGGGTCTGCCAGGAGTGGAAGATCCCCTGTAACTGGGATGGAAAGAGTGGCAATGTAGACCGGAGGTCTCTAGTAGCAGCCTTGAACTCTTGCCCCCAAACTGGCTCTAATGCATGTCTGGAGGTCCCTGAGAGAGACTCAGGGATATCAGAACATAATGGGCATAAATGACCTGAGAATTCTCTAGGTAACCCTGAATTACATGTGGAGCAATGTGCAATAGGGGACACAGAGACCCCAGCGTCCTTAGTCTTAGGCCTGACCCCAAGCTGTAATGGAATAGAAATTCTCACAGTGTCAAAACGTTTAAGTATAAGGAATCACCCAAATACAGTGTGTAAGATTAAAATTTCGCCCCAGAAATCGCTAAAATGCACTTATCTGGCAGGTGAAGGGTTAATCTGCAGAGGAGAGAAGGGGAGTCCAAGCCCTGCTTAGGATACTCGTTCAGGAAAAGGCACAAAATGGCTGCTGTGGCAGAAGCCAATCAGAAACAAGCGAGTGAAGCAAGCGCTCATGGGAAATTAAGTTTTCCCAGAAAAAGTACCCCAACAGTGCCCGAAGCCACCTGAGCCCCCTAACAAACATAAAATTTTAACTGGATGACAGAGCAAGGGCAGACAATTAAAATGAGCCATCTCTGAAGTCGCTACATTGAGCGTTTGCAGAGATATGTCCCAAACTGTATGGTCCCTTAGAAATGAATGGAGCAATGGTGTCTATGCGGTAAAAGCGCTCCTTGGAACACAAATTTTGCAAAGTTGCAACTGTGAATTAAAATTACATGAAACATCACTAGAACATGTTAGCATACCCAAAAAACACTGAACTCAGTAGGGAAAGTGCCAATAAACCCCCAAAAGATGCAAAACCAGCAGCTAAAGGGTTCAGTTACCACAGAAACTTGCTCCAAAACACCCAACAGACATACAGATAAACCCAATGAGTGCAGGAGGGTGCAACAGGAACTCCAAAGGAAAACCCCTGTGCGGAGGGGCACTGTGGGACACGTGGACCTGCAGCACTCAAAGGGTTGCTCACCTTTCCTGCAGATCTTCTGTCTTCAGATTACCATGTATTAAGAAGAAGCCTCAGTGGCCAACTCCTGAGGAAAGAACTTGAACCCAAAATTTTCCCCCCAGGGCTTAAGGTCCACAAAAAGCACCTGGATACTGAGCTAGCCACATTTAAGGGCATTGTCAGTTATTGTAATCCACCTAATGGTGGTATTCCATATCTAACAGAAAAACAAAGAATTAGCTAAAACTATAGCAGAATTGTTCTCTTGCCTGTGTCTTCACCAAGGAACAAATCTTCCTGGAGCTGACTGGCTAGCTGCAGCCAAGGAGGGAAGGTAGGCTCCACCTCCTGCATTCACTTCTAGAATTGTTCCTGCCTACTTAATGTGGCGGATCGCCTACCCAAAGTTACCACTAACATGTATTGGACGACAGAAAAAAATACATATTAACTTCAGTTACATTTATACTTTGGTGTATACTAGGTTGATTACACCTTACCTTTAACCAGGGACACATGAAAAATGAATGATGTGGGCCTCAGGGATGGATGTACATCCCAGTCGCCCCTAGGCAAGGCAACTGTAGGTGCCCTTAGCTCCACCCATGACGACACCCACATTCCTCACATGGCCACACCCCTAGTTCAATCCACTATTTTCTGGCACAGAAAATACCCTTGGCCTATAGAGTGTAAACTTGAGTGTAGTGATACTTGCTAATATATAAAGCGTTTTTCTGCCACAATATTTCATGATTTTTATACGGGTCACTTTGACCGCAGGCAACCTTCATTTGTTTGTTGCTCTTTAAATCTAAAATAAAGAAAATATGTACCTTATTGTCTCAACTCCACTTTGCAGTGAGGGAGCTGCCATAAGACTTTGTCTTCATGGCTTTAAGCTACTCCAGCCTTTGAATTTTCAACCATCCAGCACTTCAATATGGTGAGGCAAGCTCTTTTTTCCCCTGCTTCTTGTGTGGCCATGACAGAGTTCACCATGATGACGGCGTCAGTGGAGTGGCACACATCAATGTTTGCTGTGTACATTAGAAAGTGCATCCTTTTATCAAATGTTAGTACTAAGCTGTGCTTATGAGTAGAAATGGGTGGGGTATGGGTATTGTCTCCAAAGCAAAAAATCACACTTCTTTCAGTAGGGGAATTTTTTCATGAAATGTTCAGTTTTCCTGCTTTTTTCTGCCTTGATCATTGTATCGAAATCAATGGTAAGAATGAACACTCCCCACTAGTTGGCATACACACACACGTGGAGAGTTTCCGTTGCATTCCTGCCGGGATAGTATAAAAGGAGAGTCAGGTTCCCGTAGTTTGTCATTCTGTGTTTATGTGTGAGAAAGGGAGAAGAAACAGCACAATTTGAAAGCTAAAGGGGATAGTCAGAGATAATGGAGTTGGAGTTTAATGGTGGAAGTCCTTTTGGCAGGCAATTAGCATTCCCTGTTTGAGAATTCTGGGGACTCTGGGGGAGTGAGAAGTTGGAAAGGAGATTTACCCCAAAACAACTCAATCTTGTTTGACTGAGAGTTGAGACAGAGAAGGGATCTAGTGTCTTCCTGAGGTGGCTGAGCCTGAGACGGACAAGGGATCCTAGTGTCTTCCTGAGGTGGCTGAGGCTCTATGACTGTTTGACAGATACAATGTACAAAATGACATCCAAAAGACATACAAATACAGTTGACACTGATTTATATAAGCTCCAGAAGAAGAGGGAACATCATATTGACTGAGGTGTGGTGGTGCTGTGCACATACAGTAGCTTCTCTGTGTCACAATTTATCTGTTAATCTATTTATCTTTATTTGTCAGCTATTGATTCTGAAGCTAACAGGTTAGTCTTCATCCTTTACCATAGAAAACATAGGTTTTAAAGAATTTAGTGCATGTGTTGCACCCCACTAGCACTATCACAAGCCTCAGTTATTTTTAATGAATGGCTGTGACAGACGTCTACAAGCAGGTTGTTAGTGATAGCAGATACATGGAAAAATCGGCAGAGTACAGACTATAAGACTGTCACTGTTCACTGGCTTCTCTCCCACCTGTGGGCAACAACAACATGCAACATCAGGTCACAGCTAATCCTGCCTCTGGCTCTGGCAGCATTATTGAAAGAAAGCAGTAATGTAGCCAATACCACTGGCATGACAATTTGTGTACAAAGAGTTTTGAGGAACAGTCTTACAAAAGTTGCAGATGTGTTAAAGATACAAGAGAACGGGACAGACGAATGGCTTGTCTGCTGATATTAGCTCTAATCTAACAGGTGCCTTAAGAATAGGTGATATAGTACATGTTCCATGTTTCAACCATTTTCTATATTTAGTTATAACTAGATTTCTCGAAACATCTGAAATCCTCACAGAGATGCTAAATATCACCCACAAAATCTGTGCACATTTTAGCCGCTCCTATTGTGCTTGCAATGCATTATATTCCATATAATAGTGTAACAACTTTCACCATAACCAGCATAAAATGGAGATACCTACCATGTGGAATTCCACATTGTATATACTAGAGTGTTTGTATAAGCAGACTAAGGCCATTAGTGAGTATACGATGGAAAACTGAAAGGCTTTAGAGAGTGCATCTTAATCACCTGGTCAGTGGCAACTAATGCGTTACATATGTGAACTTCTAAAACCATTTGTGCAGGTCACCTTGCTGGTTAGTTGTTTTGAGGCAGGAATTAGTGAGATATTTCCACTGATTTATTTACTGCAGGAAAACTGCTGAATCTTACAATAACGACAACACAGACATGAACTAGCAGGTGAATGACATATTAGCATGCTTTGAGCTGGATCCTTGTATAGTGTCTTTTAAAAGCAATGAGGAATATATTATTGCTACATTTCTTGACCTCCACTTTAAAAATAATATCTCTGAATTTGTGCCAAGGCATGAACAGCATCTCTCTGAGGAAGTGAATTTTGTGAAAGAATATTAAGATATGCTTATAGAAGGTTGCATTGTGGACTATCAGCAGGAGACTGATATAGTAAAACTGATACCTTTATTGGCTAACTGAGTGAACAGTTAGGCCAATAAAGGTATCAATTTTACTGTACATCTCCTACTTTTTCTACAGATAACACAGTACCACCCCTTACCTACTGTGGAGGATGAAAGAGAGATAGGAAAGGCCAGAAAAAGTATAAAGATAGTGAAAAAATAGTAAGGTTTTATGCCATTAGCAGCATCTGCAACAACATAATATTTTTCAGAACTCAGTGTCACAGAACACAATTCATGCTTCTCAGAGAAGGCAATCTAATTTGTTGTGGTGGTGGTGCTTCCAGTGTAACTGATGCACATGAATACTGTCTAGCTAGTGGTCCCACTGAATGTGAGGTGGTTAGAGTATACTTGCAGAATAGCTATGTTCTGGGCAGAAATGATGACCCTATTGACTACTGGCAAATAAAACAGTGTTTGTAGAAAGCACTGACTCCCAGAGTTGCCCACCAGAAAGAATGCAGTTTTCAGTGCAGCTGGTTATATTGTTAACTACCATAGGTCACCTCTATCAAGCAACATTGTTAGTAGCCTTACATTTCTCAAAATAAACCAACATCTAATACCATCTCAGTATCAGGTATCAAAAGTGGACAAAAAAATAAAACAGAGAAGCCAGTGACACAAGTAATAATACCAGCAGTACTGATGATGATGAGGAGGAAGGATTTGAACAATTGCCACAACCTATCACAGTTGGGTCCACTGCTACAGCCACTGATTTACCCTTTGAATATCAGAGGGGTGCCCAATGTACTGCAAAGCAAAATGTGTTTCCAGGCTTCGGCTTAGCAAATACCAGCTTTGAAAAAATGTGTTTGTAGGCTTCAAGCTTGCAAAAAACAAAAAAAAAATGTATTGACTACTGTCCTAGTTCCAGCAGTGCTAGATGGTGAAGCGAATCATTATGCTATCCAGTGGAACCCTTCTATTGACATGGCATTGCTAGTGATATAATTCCTGCTGTTGAGGCATCTGAGCATCAGGATTAGGCTTCAACATGGAACTGGAATCATCAGAAGTTACATTATACAGGAGGTAGTGTGATGATGGTTCCACTTCCTGCTAACCCTTTTATAGCTGAGGCAAGAGCAGCAGCATCACTGCAAGCCATCACCACTTCATATGGTGAGAAAATGTTGGCTAATCAGGCTTCTCCTCCTACTGTAAAATCATGGGTGTGTTGGAATATTATTTTTATTGAGAGCAGGAAGGAATTATGCAATTATCATCAGAAACTGCAATGTGCACAGTGTGTGGAAACACTGTGAAAGAGGATAGGGACTGAGAAGAATCACACTTGTTGCATATGCTCTCATGTTAAGCAAAAAACAGAACTATAACCACCATCCAGTAATTTCTGTCGGTAATGTTAAACCACCACTTAGGCCTTTGTCCTCTCTACTACATACAAGTGACTGGGTGTTGATGGGTGACAATGAACAGAACACCACACGAGATGAAATGGGTGGGGAAGAACTGCCAAATCCTCACGTCTGCATACTAGTTATCAGTTGATGGTGGTGGTAATGGCAGCAATGGTGGTACTGCTGAGGAGGAGGAGAAGAGGACTCTTAGGGTGCAGGGGACAATGGTGATATTTTCCCATACCTACACCCTAGCCAAAGAAGGCAATGCAAGTGTTATTATAATTTCTGTCTGGTGTGCGGGTGTGTGTGTGTGGGGGGGTCACTTGAGTTTATATGGGTGTTTCTGCCACATTTTTGTGCCATTTGGGGGGGACAAAGGATATACTTATGGAAGCACTCATTTGCCTTTATTTGGGGGAGGGTCTTACGTGCTTTACACACTCACAGCAGTGTGGTTATGTTGCATTGTTTGCTGAGGGTAGATGTGCCAAGGTGCGCCCCTTCATCCCCTTTTCACTATGTAATTGCACACTGTATACAGTGCAGTTGATGACAATTGCACTGTGCCTGCTCCAAGGGGAAAAATAGTCCAACGCCCATTGTGACGGAATAGTTGTCACCCAGAGAAAGAAATGTGTCTGTTTTCAGTGATCGCCATTGTCTTAACATGTGTTCCCATTCTTGAAATATTAATGTCCCCTGTGTGTGCATGCATTAGAGAGGGTTTTCCAGTTACCAGCATTGAATGGGTTGGTTAGTGTGTATGATGTACAGAGGAATGGTGCCATCCAGTCTAGCTAAACCCAGAGATTGTGTTATGAGATAGCCTGTGTTGGTCAGATAGAGGGGAGTAGGGCAAATCTGTGTGTGGAATGTGTGTATCTTCCCCCTCGCATCAGGCCAAGCTGAACAGACCTGGTAGATGGTACCTGTGACATCACATCTTGTAGGGGAAAACCTGTGAGAAAACCTGTGAGAGAGAAGAGTGAGAGAGAAGCAGAGTTGCAAAATGTAGGAACAGGAGGTAGGCCTCTCCATAATGGTGGGAGGCCTAGGTTCCATGGGCATTCTAAAGGAGCACTGCAGAAACTGGGACTGGTGAGTGCCCTCACTGGAAGAGTTAGAGTGAGAGGGCACTGTAGTGGCCAAGTCCCCTTTTCAGTTGTGTGCTGATGTTCCCACCACAAGGACTGTGGCCAGGAAGCTGAACTTCGGTGTTTATGGCCCAAGACTGAAGAAAGTGGCTGGGGATAATCTCTCAGGATGCCTTGAGGAACCTCATACCACCCAAGTGTCCCTCTTTAGGAGGGACAGTCCCTCTTTGATACCCAAATCCCCCTGTCCCTCTTTTCTACCCGGTTGTCCCTCTTTTAGGACATCAGACTGTGTAGTGTGTATATAATTTTATCCCATTGCTCTACAGCAATACCACTCACATACCAGGTTAGTTAATCTTCAGTATATGTGTATGTAAATGAATATGTGTAAATAAAATAAATTGGTCTTGCTCTAAATCCTTTATTCAGCTACACAAAAATATGTCAATAGGTCACAAAGTAACCTTAAAATTCTCAGTAATGCCCCACCCACCAGCCACGCCCCCAGAAACACCACCAAAAACATAAGTGTCCCTCTTTGGCCATTTGAAATGTTGGGAGGTATGGAACCTTCACGTAATCCACCAGCATGTGTAGTGGGCAGGATGCCTACTCTTGCCTCTAGTGGGACTACGGGTATGCTCCAGCATTAAGCTAAAATGGACTGTGAGTATTATTTGTAACTCCTGGCAAGTTGTGCAACCAAGAAGAGAACAGCAGAAGTGTTTAGTTTTTATGTTTTACCCCTGTTTGTTTGCCTGTAATTGTTGTCCTATGTTTGTGTGCCGTGACCCCTCTAATAAATGCAATTTATTATCTTTTTGTCTGGCTGGATAAATCGTTTAAACCTAGGTCTACCAAGCAGTAACCCCTGTAGCCCGTCACACCTGTGATTTTAGATGTCTCAATAGCAGGAATTACAGTAGAGGCAAATGCCATAATCTCACTTCAGGAGGTGGTGGGGCCTATTCCCAACTGTATCACTTTCTCTCATTCTAAATCAATTTCAGCCAAAAACCCTTTAATACTTTATTCTGTACCAGCAGCTTCACCACCCTAACATGCATCACCACCAGTCTTTTGCTGATCTCTACTTGGTGCTGATGAGAAATTTGACAGAAGGCCCCCTGCTGTCACACTTTTAATCATATCAGATGACACAATGACAGCAGCAGCAGACACAAGCAACTGAATTCTGATGCTGCTGCTACTACCAGTAAATCACTTTAAACATGTTTCCTCAGATCCCTGGAGAAGAAGTTAGGGGCCTGGGGTTCCATTCACTAATACTGCTGCAGGATTCCTCTGATTCAGCAGCAGTAGTAGTAGACAACATCTCCTGCTCATACTTTGCAAGCAAACATACCAAAACACCTTTTTTTTTTACATGGGTTACATAATAGGTGGGAATTCCCATGGAAAAAGCAGCAAATCATGCATATTTCATGGAAATACCCACAAGGTTATATGGGATTTTTGATCCATACACACACACAGTTCTAAGCCACAATCACGCAAACCACCATGGACGGCAGTTTAGTCTCAGTGCAGGCAATAAATCTGCTCTCTGCTGTTGTATAATGAGAATTGACATCAAGAGACCTGGGCAGCTCAAAGGAACCATTACCCACCATGGCAATGATTATGAAACACTAAGGATGCATGCTTGAGTGGGCTTCAAGGGTTAAGTGTTTTCATAGGGGAATTTCTTAAAAACTATGCAGGCTAGAAAAAAAACAAAATGTACTGACAGCTATGGGAGATTACATGAAGTCTTATTGAGGTGAAAAGTGCACATTAAATGACAGTAAGGGGATTTTTTGATTGGTGCAAAAGAAGGTGCAATTGTTTTGCCCCCAAATGTACTTTTGTACATAGGTGCAAATTGTATCTCCTGGAGACTATATGTGCAATTCACTAAGCTATAGAGGTGCAATTCTGGAGTAAGCCAACAGCACCATAGGGGACAAATAAAATTCCCCAAATGTACATTGATTTAAATGGGGTTTTAACCCATGGAGTGCGAGAAGGGCTTGCAGCTAATTGCTTCACAATGTGATACACCCCTCTCTGGCACTCAAAGGGTTAATCCCTTGAATGTTAGCTAGGTCTACAACTCATTGCAACATAATACATTAGAGACCTTTCTAGCATTCAAGGTTTAAAAAGTCAATTTTAACCCTTTCACTGCCAGAGAGGTTGACAAAGAATTGTTTTGCAATGCATCATGTACCTCTCAGGTATTCAAATGGTTAAAGCATTGGGAATTTTCCTTTCTACCGTATGGTGCAGCTGGCTTGCTCCAGACATACACCTATTTCCTCAATCTGCCTCAATCAGTTCATACTAATCTGGGTTCAGACAAGCAGCCTTGGTCACTATGACATTCCACAGTATATGTCACTGATCATATTTCCAATCCATAAGATAAACACTAAACTCTTTAATGTTATTCCTGAATAATATAAATATAATAAGAAATTAAAATGAGACCGGGTGGGTAAAATTTTCTGAGTGTTGAACAAAGAAAGAAATGTAATGTTTTGAGACCTTGATTAACTTATTCCCTGGATAAACTGTTTAAACCATACAAGTACTAGCTTGTTACACAGTTAAAGATGCAACTTTGTGCCTATCATCATCTGGTGCCGATGAGGAAACAAGATAAACAAGCTGTTATTTATGTCTACATCCTCACAAGTTCATCCGCTGCATCCGCACAATTTATGATCTGATGCCCTTCAAATAGACTCTACTGAACGTCAAAGATTCTTATGTTGTTTAAATGTTGATATTAGAGGGATGGTGACAGATGGGTTCCCGCATTTGGGTTTGGCAGTTTATCCTTACAGCATCTATACTTAAAGATGCCCAAAGGCTTGTGTCTGTAGACCATCTGTCTAGCAGGGTATGCAATGAACAGCTCCTAACTCATGGAAAATAATCTTAGCTTTCCAACTGAACGATATTTTATATTATGACACAAATCCATGTCCTTCTCTTGTATGTCTCATCCTATGTATCATAGCATACTCATCAGTCAGTGAAATGCAAATAAGTCATTGGCATTATTTCTTTTCCTTTTCCATGTAACACATATTATAGACAGCTGCCATTGGAAATACCAGTCAATGTTCCATCAACCTCCTGGGTGTTAGAAGTGTCTCCAGCATATTTATTTGCAAAGCATTGGAGAACTCACTACCATATAAGGAGTTAATATATTCCTAATTCTCTGTTTGTCTCTAATCATTCTGCAAATGTAGTCATGTCTGATGCAGAACTTCATCTAAGTCAATAGTAAGTCATGCTTCAGCATAACAAAATATCATGTAATTTATTTTATGTAGCCACCATTAAGTTGTTTCATTTATTCCAAAGGCCAATCCACATGGAATCAGATATGCAGTTAATTCTTTGAGAAGCACATTTATCACCAGAGGGATCATCAGTAACACTTTCAAACTGAAAAACAGACTGCTTGAGTCAACAATCATTTATATTTCCATACTTTTCCATATTTGTTACAGATTTTGCTATGTGTTTGTTCGTTTGCCAGCTCCATTTGATTTATAATTAACTGAAATCACAGATGTGTTTCTTCAGTTGCTAGCTTTCTACAAAACAATTGTGTAAAACCACATTATGTCAGATGGAGAAGACTCTGGCTAAGATTCTATAGATGTTGCACTTTTGTAAAAAAAAGGCAGTATTGCTTCAAATTATGGTGTTAATAAACCTGTAAAGATTAGAGGGGGTGTGTAGCACATTATGAGGCATGCACTGCACACCCCTCTTATCCTTGTAGGCTCAAATTGAAGAACACATCATTTCTATAATAGGTAATTAGGTCTAATTTAATCAAATATGTGCTGCAAAGGTTGGGCAAATATAGCACTCTATGTATAAAAGTAAAAATGGAGCAATTCTGGGGCAAACAATTGCATTATTATGTATTAAACAGATAGAAAGCTCTTATTTGGATATATTCATTTTGCTAGGGCAGAATATAGTCACACTGCCTATAATTTGTACTATTTGTTTATAACATACTTTTTTAAATACAGTTTTCTCCCTACTCTGTCTACACTGTCGTTCCCTCTCCTTCTAGGGAGAACCTGATTTAAGACTTGAAAATCACCATAGTGGTGCAATGTATCACTATCCCTGCTGCCAGGGTGTGGAATGCTCTGTATTCTGTAAATATGTCCTATTTGGAAACATTCAATTTCATGCCAGATTCATTTTATACCAGTGAAGTCTTTTTCTGACTGCACTATTAAGCTAATACAAATGTGGACTGGCCAGTTATATGCAGAGCTACTGATCAGCAAGTGCTTTCTGCCAAACTGAATGTGTTCTCCAGAGCTCAGGAGAACTTCTCCAGGTCGACAGCTTTGCACATTGGTTGCCAATCCACCTTTGTATCAAAGAACCAGCTGGGTCAGGAAAGGCCCCACCAGCATATAAAATAAGTTGAGGAGTGTCATAAATGTCAGGGATGGCATCCAAGGGATCCAAATAAGGATATGCCCACTGTATACAGAGTGCTGAGAGTGTTCTGTGACTAATGCACTGGAGGAAGAAGGCTTCCTCACCTCTGGTCTTTCTGGCAGCAAGGAAAGTGGCACATTGTAACCCAATCCATGATTTTCTGGTGAAAGACAAGGTTCTGCCTCTAGGGCAGTGGCTCCCAGGCATTTTGCCATGATGCCCCCTTTTGTTGTTTTTTTTTTTTATCAAATACTGATGCCACCCCTCTTTATTAATCATAATAAATACAACCTTTGCATGTTTACTAATAATAATATACATTTTTTGATTTGCAATGCATTTTGAAAAAATTAAATTCATTACACTTAGTTTCCAACAGACATATCTACATACCTGCCAAACATATGTACCTAGCAGGAGTGCATACATGGTAGACTGCTCTGCTAACAACTGTTCTTTGGACCAGATTTCCTAAACTTCTGACCATAATTGCGTTCTTCCCAATATTTAATACTGTTATGATAAATAATAATGCTGAAGTTGGTACTGAAACAAATCTTCATTCCTAACAGTAAATACTTTACTCCCACCAGGGAGGAGCACTGCTGTAGGGAGAGGATTTGGTAATGTAGATAGAATAGTTAGAAAAATGAAAAAATATATGTAATAAAAAAGTGTAGGCAATTTGTTTTTATTTTCTGCCCTACCACAATAAAACATTACTATCACTTTTATTTATTTATTGTTATATATTTAGAAATAATTTTACCAGAAAGGAGACAATGATATTTTGCTCATTTTCAAATATCAAGAGAGTACTGACAAAAAAGTTATAAATTTACAATGGAACAGAAAAGAGAAAATAAAACTTACACATTAGCTTTTGAACACAGTTGCTTTCTAAATAAAAAAAAATGTATTTTAGGTACTTTCAACTGGCAAGGTTATTCCAAGCCTGCAGAGCTCAGCAGGAGAAAGTGAATCAATCTACTTCTATTTGTAGTTTGAAATAGTCAAGGAAATGCTGACAGTGGAGCAGTGGTTATAGGAAGCACGGAGTTGATATGAGCATACTGGCAAAGTAGAATAGTAGCCTTCCAGAGAAGTGATTGTAAGGAAAGTGTAGGGTATGACTTGAATCAAATGTTAGCCCAACTAGTTCTTTTTTTTTTTTTTCCAAAAGCTTTATTGAAAGTTTAGACAGTACAAATAAGAAATAAGACAAGTAATAATAAAAAGAAAAGTAAAACTTAATATCCAGAGGTGTAACTCTACAGAGAAAATAAATAAAGAAAAAACTAGCTATTTTAATGTGTCACAAATATGAGTACTGCAATAAAATTGGAGATCAAAGTGACATAATGAATTATACATTTCTGAGATTTACAAAGATGAATTTGTGATGCAGAAGCATAAACCACAACTCCATAGACAATGACTGGGATTTACATGTTTTGCAGAATACCTTTTCTTACCAGGGATTTAGACAGGAATTGTTATAATAGAGTGCTTACTTTAGGATATAGTTTGGATGTTAATTTATCAGTATGAAGACTGAATGTGAGATTGGGGTCGAGACACAATATATGTGAAAGTCAACTATGTCCAAGTTACAATTTTGACTTTGTTGCACTGCTTAAATGGGTATTGTGTTTTGTCACAAATATCATTGTGAAATGTTTATTAATGCTTAAGAACAGTTTGTTTTTAGTGATCCATCTTTCAACCTCAGCTAAAGGTTCCTTCAGTACAGCCTCAAGTTGTGATCAAGATTTTTGTTTGATTCAGTTAATTTGCCCTTTAAAGGAGCAGTAAACTTTTTTTTATGAAAAAATATATATATTAGGGTTTTTCCTATTGAGTAAAATAAGGGTACTCCCACTGCCAGATATTTATATTTCCACAGTTATTACAGTTTAAAACCATGTTTTTTCACATTAGCAGTGCCCTCTAGTGGTCAAATTCTAATTAGATTTCCTGTTAGATTCTAATGGAGAGGAAAGTCAAAAAAGTCAGAGACATACAGTTCTCCATAGAATGTGATAGAAACTGCTTGTCAATTCCTGTCAGTTAGAACTTCCAGGAAGTAAACACAGTAAATTCACTTCATAATTATTTAAACTGCTATACATTTTGAATAAAACACCTGATAGTGATGGGAGTGGCCTTGTTTTATTCAGCAGGAAATGCTCTGTAAAATATGTGTTTTCATAAAAAATGTTTACTGCTCCTTTAATTGCACCACTTTTGCCTTGATACATACAAGGGCATTTCTAAAGTGATGCTACATGGCTTTAGTGTGATATTAGATGCAACTGGTAATAGAGCCACGTGTAATATTGATTAACAAACATTCAGAACAAAGCCACCAAAGGCTTATTTTATGGGAACTTTGATGGCATAACATGACATATATTTGATCTGTGCCATACTGATTCACATGTATGAAGTGAGGTATTAATTGCTCTACTTTTCAAGGCCATGTACACCAAGAAGGTGCAGTTGCTAACATGTATCAGACTTGTAAATTTCTAAAAAGTTACTAATATACATATTACTGATGTGCAATATTTATCAAAATCAAGAAAAAATAATATTTTTGTGAGTATTGTAACTTTAGATTCCCAATTTTAAATATTTGTGAATCTTTAACATTTATTGAAAAGGAAAAAAGTAGCAACAAAATAGGGAAAGATTAGCAACAATTTTTTTTACTGACTGAAAAAAGGATGTTTTATTAGGAAAGGAGAAATCACAAATATGAATGTTGCCATAGGAATAAAGAAATGAATTATAAAAAGTTAAATAAATAAATGTAACAAGAATCTAAATAATATTAAAATATATATTTATAAGTTGTACAGTGTCATAAATAATAAAATAATTAAGTAACATATCATACACATAAAAATTGACTTGTACTTATAAAGCTGTATAAATAAAAATATATAAATCATTCCATTTATAGCCATGTATTTTTAAAATACACAGCAACATAGTAAATTAAGTTGAAAAAAGACACAAGTCCATCAAGTTCAATCTTTGCCTCATTACCCTGAGACATGAGGATTAGCTTTCCTGCTAACTAAATAAATTAGTCTTTACTGTTTTGCCTACTAATACACAGTATAATCCTGTATGTTCCCTTTTGAAAGAAATATATTTAACTCCTTAAGGTCCAGTGACATGTCAGGTCTGATGTTCTTGCCTAAAGGACCAGTGATGGTCCTGACATGTCACATATTTTTTTAATAGTAGTAGCTGGGATAGAAATTGACAGCTCCAAGACCAGAGCAGTCATTATCAGTCCCCCGTTTGAAGTGCCAAACTTCCCTATGTGTTCCTTAAAGAACAACACAGCCTGGGACCGCTGGTCCTTAATTGGTTAATCTTCTCTTAAAAGTATCCATTGTATCTGCCATAACCATTTGGGCAAGGAATTCCATAATTTAAAATATCTTACTGTAAAAAAACCCTTTCCTCTGCTGAAGTCGAAACCTCCTTTCCTCTTATCTCAAGGGATGTCCCCTGGTTATTTGATCAGGCAAATAAGGTTAGATATTAGAAAATGAAATAATAAATACAATTGCTTTTAAAATGTTATGAATCCCTTTGAAAACGAATTGTTAAATACATGTAAAGAAAAACATTTTATAAAAATACAATCTAAGCTATCATACATGTAAAACAGCAAAATGGATAATTGTTGTCAGTGCTCAAACAGTGAATGTTGAAACCATAAAAGTTAGATTCTGACTCCCCACATAGGAAAGTGGTTAGAAATGGACTCCAGTCTCAGCTGAGAGTTTGAGAAACCAGTGAAACATGAGCACAGAGTTGAAAAAAACGTACTTATGCCAAGCAAAAGCTAGATTATTCAGATAAAAGCAGTCCACAGCAAGTAGCTGCTCTATGAACGTCACACTCTGTAGAGCATTTAATCATGGGCCAGCTTTACAATAATGTGGGATATATTAAAATTATAAAAATGCTTACTATTACTAATGAAAAAATATATATACTGCATGATTTATTCTGCAGGTGTTCTATCATTGCATTGCATTTTTTTAGGGTGCAGTGCCTCCATGGCCTGACATTTTACAGTGGCGCTGTTGTTACAGCATATTATAGAGGTTTATGGTCAACTGACCATAGATATCCATAGACTGCTATAACAACAGTGTCTTCATAACATTTCAGGCCAAGGAAATATTACCGGTACTTGAATCCTTATGTCTAACTGATGTCAGATGACCTTTGATTCTGTTTTTTGATTCTTTAAGTAAAGTCCAATATAGTAAAAATGTCAATGCATATTTGAAATAAAATAACAACAGATTACTTATAGTAAGCATATTAATGCATATTAAAAGGATATTAGTTGGAAGAACTGGAAATATAGTATGCAACAAAACAATTGCATGCTCATATAAAAAACAATCCTTGAAACCACAATGTAGCTTGTCTATCATATCCAACCATGTAGTTCTCCTGCTTATTTCAGACATAAATAGGCTCATTAATAGTCAATTACTTAAAGTTGGTGATCGATGATAGACAAAGCAACATGTTGATCTTATTATATCATATAGCCTACAGTCATTAAATAGAATGGGTACATTTCTTCATATTATATATATATATATATATATATATAAGGTCTAAAACTATATTGACAATCAAATTATACACTGTGGTATTAGGATTAAGATATTTTCTAGTTCTATCTGGAATTATGTCACTTTCGTTTGAAAGTGAATACTGTTGTAGCAAGCTATTCTGTAAAACCCAAGACATTTGTGGATGAACGTAAGTTGGAACAGCACACATGATGAAATTATGTTATTACATCTACAAGCAAATGCAGAAAAGAATTGTAAAGACACAGCTATATTTAAAAGGCTTTAATATAACATTACAGAGCAGGTTGTCATAGTTGGATAGAGATATTGTCCAAAGAAAAGCTGAATGATACTGTGACAATGACAATTACCAAGATAAACCTGTGTATACTAGGTCCAGTAATAGGAGGACCATGTCATACTCTTTAGATAAAAGGAAAGTTGCCTAATCATCTATCAGGTACCTCGTGCAGCGGCTGCTCGAGCCGACCACATTTGTCTCCAGCGGCTCTAGCTGCATTGTCCGCCCCATGTTGTGCCTCTGTTGTGGCAGGTTCCTCTTATGTTGGCAGCACAGCAGCTGGTGTGTCTGTTACGGCTCTAGCCACCTCTGCTGCTGGCTCTCTGTGGCAGGTGACGTCATTATTGGGCGCACGTCCAAGGGCATGGATGTGCGCTCCATATAAAGAGACAGCCACCTGTTGGCTGCTCCTCTCTTCCTCCCTTTTTTCCTACTTAAACTGCCTTCACATAGGGCTTAGTTGCCCTTTCGTTGGTGTCCAGTGAAGTTCTTGTGTTTGGGATCTGTGTATGATCTGGCATGCCTGACCAACTGACCTGGTGCTGAACTGTGGCTCTGTCTGATTCCCCGCTCAGTGTATGACCCTTGGCTTTGACAGACATCCATTCTGGTGCAGACCTGTGGCTCAGGCAGACGATCTGTCTCGTGTATGACTCATGGCTCTGGCTGACTAACCGCTCTGTGTGTGACTTCTGGTTTGTCTGACTGTCCATTCTGGTGTTGACCTGGGGCTCTGTCCACTGCATATCCAGCATACCAACACTTCAGTGGACATCCTTTCTGGTGCAAACCTGTGGCTCTGGCTGACTACCCGCTCTGTGCATGATCCCTGGCTTGTCTGACCACCCAATCTAGTGCTGACCTGTGGCTCTATCTAACTACCTTATGTGTGGCCTTCCGTTTAGTTACATAACCAATCTGGTGCAAGCTTGTGGCTCTGGCAGACTCCTTCCTGGTGCCTTCCAAGTTGCCGGCTCTACCAGGTACGGACCTGGGACTTTGGTTACCCTCATCTCTGTCTGGCTTCTCCCAGGTGCGGACCTGTGGTATTGCAGACTCTCCTAGTTCCTTTGCTGAGATACCATTATCTAGAGAATCACACGATAGCAGGCTTCTATTTCTGGTAGTTGTCTCTTGCTCCATTGTAAGCTTCTCTTTAGTCTTGTATATTGATTAACTGTCTTGTGATATTTCTGTATTGTTGGTGCCTTAATAAAGTTGGTGTTACCTTGAAGTACTTGTCCTGTGTTTCCTTGCTGGGACCGTGACATCATCCTGCTGCTTAAACAACTAAGCAGCAGCAGCAGCAAAAAAAGCAGTCACAAATGCTCCAATGACACTGGGGAATTTGACAATGGCCAGTGGCCACTGGCCACCACAACATCACCTGCTGGCACTAGGACTGGCACAACATGACCTGCTGGGACTAGGGCTTAAACATAAACCCGAGGGCTACAAAAACAACTTTCTAACAAGCCTAAGTCCTATAAATCACTGATTCCTCTGGGCTTGCAACACTAACAAGCTTGATTGATAAAAATAATCTCTGATTACTCAGGACTTATGAAGCTAATAAATCTGAGTGATAAAAATGATCTATGATTCATCAGGGCTTGCGACATTAACAAGTTTGAGAGATAAAAATTATCTCTGATTCCTCAGGGATCGTGAAGCTAAAAAACCTGAGTGATAAAAATTATCTCTGATTCCTCAGGATATGACGTTAACAAGCCAAAATCCTACAAATGTTTCCTTATGATTTGGGCCTAAAAAGTCTGTCATACAAATCATTGTTTCCTCAGGGCTTTTGCCTAAGTCTAAGTCAAAATGTACTTCCTACAAATCAATGTTTCCTCAGGGCTTGAGTCTCTAACAAGTCTAAGTCCTACAAATCAATGTTTCTACAGGACTTATACCAAATTCCTACAAATCAATGTTTCCTAAGGGCTTGGGCCAGTAACAACAAGTCTAAGTCCTACAAATCATCCTCTATAAAATACTCTATCCCGTCAAGTATAGTCTGCCCCAGTCACAGCTTATGTCAGAGGGTCCCTGTCATGTTACGTACCAATTTCTTATTGTATTTTGTTTTTATTTAATTTTATTTATTCATTTTTACTGTCCCCCCCAATACCAGTCAACAACCCACAAAAAAATTCCCTGTTCAACTGATTCATTCCCCATACTTCACCAACACAGGCACCCTCCACAGACCTTTATACCATGACTTATTTATTTATTTTTATTAACTGTCCCCCCAAACCCAGTCACTCCCCCCAAAAAAAATATCCCTGAGTCTTTCCCCAAACTCCACCAACACAGACCCCTTTTATGTTATGCCTGTGGGCAATACAATTACATCTGATATGTGTTGTGTGTAAATTCAATGTTCCCATTGATTTCAATGCAATGAGCTAGGTGAAAAAAGCAGAAAAACTGCACTTTTCAAAGGAAATTATTCAACAAGCGGGAAGTGCCATTATTCACCGATTTTGGTTTGAGGTGAAAATTTTCACCCACACCTATTCTTAACCCTGTCCTGTGTTTTTGTATTGTACCATTACTATTTCTGTAAAGAGCTGTGTATATGTATGGTGCTATATAAATAAAGATACATACAAATAGGGCTTTTAACACCTTGGGTGCAAGAAAGGTCTCCAGTGCTATGTGGGTTTAACCCTATGAGTGTTTTACAATGTGTTGAGTAATTCTCTGGAACTCAGTGGGTTCATAATTGACACGAGATCCCGGCACTTCTCAAGCGCCACCGTGTCGACCGACACGGATCTCCAGTAGGAGAAATCAAACTTTAAACTCCTGTATCTCTTAAACCATAGCGGTTTGAGAGATACATTTTTTTTGCATTTAGATCAGCTTTTTAAGCTCTTCTAAATGCAAAAAAGTTTTTTTAGACATTACTATCACTTTAAATCTCAAGCACTAGTGAATTTTTAGTTTATGTGTAATGTTCTTGGGTCATATTTAAAAAATGTATTTAAATGTAAAGAAGACAATACAACACTTTAATTCTTCTGTTGCTTATTTTATTTTCCTACAGGGAACTGTCCAATTCCAAGGTGCTGATTCCACCACACTGCCTGAGAGCTTAATACAGCCTTCATACTTGGCTCAGCTCTGTGCCTCTCATCTTATCTCATCTCTGAACTATGGTGGACAACTGCCAATGCTGAAAAGTGTTTATATTTTCATGGCCTGGAACAAGGTTGATCAGTAACAGGTCTCCAAACCTGCAGCCAATCCATCTGTCACCACCAATATCCTGGTCTAGTTTTCTAGTGTAACTCATATCAAACGTTGGCTGTGTTACATTTTCGATATAACGTTTAAAATATATGGAACACCACCTGATGATATATATTTGTATTGTCAGAGTCTGATCAGTAATGCAATTTTAAAGGCTCTACACATGCAAAGTAAACAGCTTAGTTCTCTAATGATCCTACTCTTCTTCATATAAAGTCATAAAGAGGGAGAGTGCTGCACATTCAATAATGAATAAATGATGAAGCAGATAAGGTGCCAGATGTAGGTCTAGGAGTAAACAGACTTTACTACTCTGTAGTCCAACAATTTTCTAAGTTTGACATGAATGTATGTGGATTGAATCTCACTTTATTGCAAGAGGAAATTAAATATTTTATATGAATTTCTTGAAACGAGTTGGGAAGATTTATCACAATGATCTGAATCTGGCTTGTAAAAATACTGGTATGAAAGTAATCTGAAAGAAAAAATAAATATAACCAAGAGCACATGCTAGGACTTATGATCAGACACCCCTGTTCCATAAAAATGAAAGTAAAAAGTACAAACACAGACTCACCTAACAACACATGGTAATCATTAAACTTTGAAGTCTAGCATTTGTTATTTTAATGCTTTTCCCAAACCATTTATCTAAACTTTGTCAGTTTGTCTGTACAATAATTATAAAAATGTCAATCCAAGTGGAAAGGGGGCAATAATGACAATTGAATGAGGGGACAAGACACACCAGAGAATTAGTGGGGGGATTAAAAAATATAATAATCATGCACTAACAATACCTAGAATTTGTTTTGTGCAGTTCAACATCCAGAAGCCATAGATACTAGATCATAGACCACGAGTAGGCATACTGCCTTTCTCCTCTAGCTGCTATTAGACTACAATCCTTGGTGAGCAAACAGCTGGCTGAGGATGATGGGAGGTATAGTCTCAAAAGCATTTGAAGGCTGCCAAAAGGATGGTGGAACAAGTAGTTCAATAGGTGTAGCAAGGCAGCAAATTAACCACCTGTGATAAAAATATATGCATAGTACCACACATTTCTTATTATAGTGGTGTGATAGAGTTGTCTGTATTTGAGTTAAATGAAACAATTGGGATGTATTACATAGTAAATTAGGTTGAATAGAGAAACAGGTCCATCAACCTTTGCCTCATACCCCAGTGACTGAGAATTTTATAGCTTTCCTCCTACCTTTCTGATCTGCCTACTAATAAACAGTATAACTCTATATGTTCCCTTTTGAAAGAAATGTGTCTAATCTTCTCTTAAATGTATCCATTGTACCTGCCATAACCACCTCCTCGGGCAAGGAATTCCACAATTTAACAGACCTTGCTGTAAAAGACCCCTTCCTCTGCTGAAGCCTAAACCTCCTTTCCTCTAATCTCAAGGGGTGTCCCCTGGTCACCTGATCAGGCCTTGGAATAAATAGCTCACCGCAGAGATCCTTGTATTGACCTCTCATATACTTGTACAATGTGAAGGTCTCCTCTTAGTAGTCTTTCCTTTAGAGCAGTGGTTCTCAACCCGTGTAACCGCAGGACCCAAATTTGTCCTAGGTCGTTAAGTTGCGACCCAAAAATAATTTCATTTCCAAAACATAATTTATTATTCCACAAAATTTGTACAGTATTGCACAATGTATATATGCATGTTTTATACTAAATACCCAATATCCCAGCTTCTGTGGCTGGGATATACACTACTGCCATCCAGAATTTCCTTAGTACACATATTAAGATACTACCCACACAGCACCAGGTCATCCAGTACCCCCCTCACACAGCACCAGGCCATCCAGTACCCCCTCACACAGCACCAGGCCATCCAGTAGTAGTACCTCCCTCACACAGAACCAGGCCATCCAGTAGTAGTAACCCCCTCACACAGCACCAGGCCATCCAGTACCCCCCTCACACAGCACCAGGCCATCTAGTAGTAGTAGTACCCCCCTCATACAGCACCAGGCCATCCAGTACACCCTCACACAGCACCAGGCCATCCAGTAGTAGTAACCCCCTCACACAGACCCAGGCCATCCAGTACCCCCCTCATACAGCACCAGGCCATCTAGTAGTAGTAGTACCCCCCTCACACAGCACCAGGCCATCCAGTAGTATCCAGTACCCCCTCACACAGCACCAGGCCATCCAGTAGTATCCAGTACCCCCTCACACAGCACCAGGCCATCCAGTAGTAGTACCCCTCAAACAGCACCAGGCCATCCAGTACTACCTCCCCCAGCACCAGGCCATCCAGTACTACCCCCCAACACCAGGCCATCCAGTACTACCTCCCACAGCACCAGGCCATCCAGCACTACCCCCCAACACCAGGCCATCCAGTACTACCTCCCCCAGCACCAGGCCATCCAGTACTACCTCCCCCAGCACCAGGCCATCCAGCACTACCCCCAACACCAGGCCATCCAGTACTACCTCCCCCAGCACCAGGCCATCCAGCACTACCCCCCAACACCAGGCCATCCAGTACTACCTCCCCCAGCACCAGGCCATCCAGCACTACCCCCCAACACCAGGCCATCCAGTACTACCTCCCCCAGCACCAGGCCATCCAGTACTACCTCCCCCAGCACCAGGCCATCCAGCACTACTGGCTTACCTGTCCTGTGTGGTGGTGGGTCAGTGTGCTGCTGTCAATGTCACTGTGGCTGTCACAGTGGTCCTCCTCCTGTCCTAATCCTGCTGTGTGTGTGTCCTTGGGACCTCACTTGATGTCCTGTGGTGGGCTCTGCTGCTGAGTCCCACAGCCCCCCCATCACTCTCCCCTGCGGGCCGCCCGTGATTACATCAATGCGCAAACGTAGAGCAAACGTAGTAATCGCAATGGGAGAAAGCACTAATTTGTGATACCTCTGATTATAATGTTCAGAAAAGTGCAAGGGAATTAGGCAATGTATTAATGAGAACGGATGTTTGGTCAGTCTGAATTTCCAGGGGGTCTGTACTCAAAAGTACAGACAAGGGGGCTATTTTGTGTCTTGTGAATGGGAGACAAAGAGAGAAGCATCCATCAGTACTGCCTGATTGCGCTCTTTAAAGAAGCAGCTTGACAATCTTGCGCTGATATACAATGCGAGATTGTCATGCCGCGGCAACCCACTGAACATGGAGTCATGCCCCACCAGTTGAGAAACACTGGTTTATAGTATCTGGACAGGGTTTATAAGTAGCTGAACTGATATATAGAAAAGTTATTTAGGGATAGTGGTGTTTTATCTTATAGGTACATTGAGTTAGAAAATGGTGGAGAATATGAATATTTTTAAGTTATGACTTGCACTCTTACAAACACCATTCTCCTACCAAGTGATTTAGTGTCTGCAGTCAAGCCAGCATCCCACTAGTAGCACAATGCATGTCTGCATAGATGCATGTATCTTTCTTTACATAGTGCCATAAATGTACACATCGCTTTACAGAAGCAGTACACTACATAAAATACAATACAATATCAGGCTAAAGTGCAATTGTTGCATTACTAGAGAGCGATAAGTGAAACTAAATCATTCATACACTGGAAAGGAGACTCAGCCCCATAGATTTTACAATTTAATTAATAATAGTTACAAAATACAGAGTCAGTAGTAAGTGTATGATAAATGCAGGTACAAGATTTTTGTAAGGGAAGTGCACTATTATTTTACCACTGGTTGCATCTGTTTGGTCTTTTTTAAGTAGCAATAAAATGTTAGAAATATGTGATAATGGCTTTTTAATATTTAAGATATTATCCAAGTATCCCTAGGCAGCCTAGTGCTCCTGTGATTCTTCCTCTGCTGTGCTATCAGCCGGCTTGGACCCCGGCTACTTCCGCATTGCTGACGTTCACTACAGCGGGTGCAGTGACGTGCGCTTATTTATGGGCAAGAGCTGATTTGCCTAATTTGTTCCTACCTTGGTTTAGCTACTATTTAAACTTCCCTTGGCCTAGAAGTCATTGCCATTACGTGGTGTTCCTGCTAGTAGCTCTTGCTTTCTCGTTGTGACCCGTGCCTCTCTGTGTATGACCCCGGCATTTCTGACTATCCAAATCTGTTCTGACTTGTGGCTCTGGCTGACTAACTCCCTCCATGTATGACCCCGGCTTGTCTGACTACCCACATCGGTTCTGACTTGTGGCTCTGGCTGACTAACTCGCTCCGTGTATGACCCCGGATTGTCTGACTACCCACATCAGTTCTGACCTGTGGCGCTGGCTGACTACTTGCTCAGTGCATTACCCAGCTTGCCTGACTATTCGCATCTTGGTTGGAGACTCAAGCTATCTCAATAGCCTGGTTCTATCGGTACTAGAACAGCATAGTCCTAGTATCCTCCGGTATAGTGTCAGTAGTGCAGTGCTCAGCACAGTGTCAGCCATCCAGTGGTCTGGTGTTGTGTGGGCATTATTATCATTACTCTGTGTATTATCAATAAAGGTGGTTTTATTCATTATACTGTTGTCTGTCCTTCTTTGTCTGATTACCGTGACAGATATCCCTATATCTAGTGCACATAATTTTGTGTTGGCTTATGCCAATTTACCTTTATTTTAGAAACCTCAGGGTCTAATGTACTTTTGCACTAGTCTTAGGCATGGGGTAATGGTTTAAGTAAAACACACTGACAACAATTATGGGTATAAAATCAGGCCACAGCTTTTTGAACATTTTACAACAAATATCCAAAACCCAACTCTGAGCCCATGCCAATCCACCAAACTTGGTAGGCCAGAATCTGCCTACCCCCCCCCAGCCTTAAGCTCAGCCTCGTTCTTAACTCTACCTATACCGTGCCCCATCAGCCTGTCAGTGGAGCTTAATGGGGCCGGCGACTAAACCCATGACCGCAGTCTGGGGGTGTCATGCCAAGGCATGAGTTGGCCCTCTGGGTTGTACTATTTGTTTGCTGACCTGTATGTTATTCAAAGTGCACCAGTCCCAGGTCATAAAGTTAGCTGGGTAGATAACATCTCCACAGCAGGATGTAGGGCTACTATAAAACCTATTGGAAGATCTGCTCTGATGGAGGTCATCCAGGGGACACCCAAATAACCTGAAATAGGGAGAACATGTATATATAGTGTAAAAAGGTTCAAGACTAATATATATTCAGATGCCCAGGTTTTACCCTTTTGGTGGGTACCAAACATGCCAGGGGGAGGTGTTCCTGCTATGAGTTACAAGAATGGCCACTTTGCAACCAGTTAAACCCAGCATGTTTGGTGTCCAGATATTCACACAGATATGAGGAATATGATTATTATAACATTACAGATGTGTGCTGTGGGCTGCATGTTTTGGGAAGCCTTATGATTTTTCAGGTACAACTCTGCAGTAGCATCCCTGACAGGTCTGACTGAGTGGGCTGTAAACAGTCAGGCCATACCCCCCGTATCACTTTTCCTTAGATCTTAAAGGAACACTATCAACTAAAAATAAAACCAATTGCTGTAACTTTAAATATCATGTACATACAGATAATAGCTGTGAAAATTATTTATTTTAGATTAGAAAAATATAATCGTTTTTAACTGCAAGTGCAAAAAGGTACTATTCTTAGAGTATTTAGTTAATTTTGTTTGTGATCTTTGCATGAGATAAAACAGTTAATTTATTGAGATCAATATCCACTGATCTTGTAGTTATAAAGACTGTTAACCTTATATCTGCCCATTTATAGACAATTCAGGACTATCATTTCTGAGACACCTATCATAATTGGTATGACAATGGTAGTCAAGAATAGGGGTGGGTGAAACTTGTCGTTGTGTTCCCGTGGGAAAACCACGTTGTTATCTACTTTTTCTCAAGAAAATCCACTTTAAAACTAGCGGTTAAAATTTTTGCATCATTCGCCCATTGGCCAAAATCTTTCGCCATTTTTTCAATGGCTAAAAAGTTTTCGTCCATGATTTACATTGTTTTCGAACTTCCGCTATAAAAACGTGACATTTTCACTGAAGGTAGACACAATAGAAGCAGCTACAGAGCGAGATAGATGTGCTGTGCTGTTCTCTTGTGATATTTAGCAAAAATTGAGGCAGGAGAGGCTCATAGTGACTCCTATCACTATGAGCAGCAAAAAGAGGAACTGGAAGGAACCTTATTATGTGTCCACTGAGTCTGAGGAGTAGGAGGAGGAAGTGAGTAGGACTGGAACAATGTTGTCCAGTCCCCCTAAATCACCCCAAGGGATCTTGGGGAATTTTATGAGAAGGGAGAAATGAGAATGGGAAGGAAGGGAGAAAAGGGAATGGAAAGGGAGGGAGAAAAGCGTAGTACTAGTGAGAGTAGGACAGGTCAGTTGCCTGTGCCTGCTGCAAGACGTGCTGCCCCTGCTGCCAGTGCCATCATTGCTGTTCCTGCAACCACTAGTGTTGTACCTGCTGTCAGATGTGCTGCCTCTGCTGCCAGTGCCACCATTTCTGATCCTGCAGCTACTAATGTTGTACCTGTTGCCAGACATGCTACCCCTGCTGCCAGTGCCACCATTTCTGTAACTGCAGCCACTAGTGTTGTACCTGTTGCCAGATGTGCTGCCCCTCCTGCCAGTGCCACCATTTCTCATCCTGCAGCCACTAATGTTGTACCTGTTGCCAGACGTGCTACCCCTGCTGCCAGTGCCACCATTTCTGATCCTGCAGCTACTAATGTTGTACCTGTTGCCAGATGTGCTGCCCCTGCTGCCAGTGCCACCATTTCTGATCCTGCAGCCACTAGTGTTGTACCTGTTGCTAGCACTAAACCTGCTGCCAGTGCTAAACCTGCTGCTAGTACTGAACCTGCTGCCAGTGTTGAACCTGCTACCATCAATACTTTGCCTGCTGCTAGTGTTTCTTGTAGTACTCAGGGAGGGAAGGAGAAAATGATGCCAAGTGTGACAGCAGGATACCCTCTGTCACATTGCTCATCACCTCCTCCAAGCAGCAGTGAGATGTCTGGAATACAGCAGCAGCAACAACAGCATATAGAGACTAGTGGGGTGGTGATGATGCTAGAGAAGTTGGGGTGGAAGAGACATTGATGGCCTTTTTAGCAGAAACTAAGGAATGGGAGACAGGGTGAGGATGGGCATCACCACCACCACTAGCTGGATGAATCAGGTTCAGAAATGCAAAAAAACAAAATCTGAGATACAGGATACAGTAGTGAAAGTTTATTGATGGGTAACAACAGATTTAACAAGTATAGACCCTCCCTTTGTCACATTTAATACCTGCGGTGGTGATGACAGAGGTAGTAACGCGAGTGTATGTGTGTGGGAGGGGATAATAACCCTTCAAAAGATTTAGATTGATGTACTAAGATGAACTAGAACAATATTGGAGCTAACCATCTACAACACAGGGGACAGTTAAAAATTCCCGAAATTTTGAATGGGACTTTCAACCCCTTGAATGCTAGGGAGCTATGTTTTGTTTTGTTTTTGCATTACTGTGGAAGCTGACAGTGCAACAACGTAAAAAAAAAAAAAAAAAAAGATTCAATGTAAAAAAAATAACCAGTGAAACAATGTAGAAAAGATTGCCAGTAGCATACAGCTAATCAGTGCTGGAGAGAGACTTTCAACATTGTATAAATCCCCCTTCTTTCTCTGTCACAGATTGAAAACTCCCTGGATTCAGAAATTCAATTACCTCACTGTCAGGGACATAAAAGTGAAAATATAGGTGAAGGTGGAAAAAAATAAAGTGTACATTTATTTGTTATGCACTTGCAGATAATTCTAAATAAAAGTCACCCTTTCTTTTAGAAATGAGCATTTTTATGTGTTACCTATGGTGTACTAGGTTTGCCCCAAAACCGGACCACTTTTGGTTAGTACTTCAGCTTTCATCCTTCCCAAAACAAATGGGCCTTATTCATCAAGCTAAAGATGAACAATTCTGGAGCAAACCAACTGCACCATGGGGGTATACAAATTCCACAAATGTGTTTTGATTTAATAGGAATGGGCAAACATTTTCACCTCAAACCAAAATCAACGAATAATGGCACTTCCCGCTTGGCAAATAATTTCCAGCAAAACGTGCCATTTGTCCTCTATTTTCATCTAGCTCTTTGCACTGAAATCAATAGGAACACTGAATTTACACACAATACATAGTAAATGCTATTTTTTTGCCCACAGGAATTGTAATAAAGTGATCTGAGGGTTCCTGTGTTGGTGGAGTGTGGGGAAAGAAGCCATTGAACAGGACATTTTTTGGGGAGGGGGTTGTTGACAGAGATTGGGAAAACAATGAATACAAAAATAAATAAAATAGAATAAAAAAAGACATGGTATAAAAGGGGTCTGAGGAGGGTAACTGTGTTGGTGGAATCTGAGGAAAGAATCAGTTGAACAGGAATTTTTTTTTTGGGGGGGGCTGTTTATTGGTATTGAGGGGGACAGTAAAAATAAATAAATAAATAGATAAAATAAAAATAAAATAAGAAATTGGTATGTAACATGACTGGGATTCCCTGACATAAGCTGCAAGTGTGGCAAACTGATACTTGACGGGATAGAGTATTTTGTAAAGGATGATTTGCAGGACTTAGACTTGTTGTAAGAGGCCAAAGCCCCGAGGAAACATTGATTTGTAGGACTTAGACTTATTAGAGGCACAAGTCCTGAGGAAACATTGATTTGTTGTAGGACTTAGGCTTATAAGAGGCCCAAGCCCTGAGTAAACATTGATATGTAGGACTTACACTTGTTTGGCAAAAGCCCTAAGGAAACCATGATTTTTTGTAGGATTTAGACTTGTGTTAGACCCAAGCCCAGAGGAAACATTGATTTGTTGGATTTACACTTGTTTGGCACAAGCCCTAAGGGAATACTGATTTGTTGTAAGACTTAGACTTGTGTTAGGCCCAAACCTTGAAGAAACACTGATTTGAAGGACTTAGACTTTTTAGGCCCAAGCCTGAGGAAAATTTGATTTATATGACTTTGGCTTGTTAGAAACAAGCCCCCCAAAATAGTTATTTTGTAGGCCTTGGGTTTGTGTTCAAATAACAAGCCCTGAGAAAAAAATGCTACACTGGCCTAGTGCCTAGTCATCACTATCACCTCCTCCCTCAATTCCAATGCTGTCTCTATATGCTGGGTCTTAGTAGTAGTAGGAGTGGGACATCTTGGGGATGGCAAGTGTGACTTAGGGTCCCATGCTGTCACACTTGCCATAATCTCCTCCCCCCTTCCTCCTGAGAATCATAAGATGCACTGGCAGGCACAGAACTGGCAACAGGCACAGGTAGCTGACCTGTCCTGCTCATACTACCCTCTTCTTCCTCTGCCCGTGACACAGATTTCCCCAAGATCACTGGAGGGTGATGTAGGGGGACTGGCCATCACTGGGTCTGGGGACCCTTCAATGCTGGTAGTGGTCACTTCCACCTCCTCAGACTCACTGGACGCAAAACTGTTCTTGTAGATCCTCCTTTTATTTATATTCCAGGTGCTCTTAGTGCACACATCTGAACCTTTCCTGCCTCAATTTCACTATATAAATCACAGAATAACAGTCTAGCTCCCTCTCTCATTCTTTCTAGTTGCTTGTATTGTGTTTCACTTCCTGGAAACATATATATATAAAAGTCCCATGTTGGGACCGTAACGTTGAACATTATTTTGCTGATTTACCAATAAATTCTTTATCAATAAGTCCCACATGTGCTTTCCCATTTTTTTTTACATGTCTACATCTCCATTTAGGGATTGTACACCCGGGCAATTGTTCTTTTGCAGAAAGAGTGCTTTCACCTTACACTACTGTTATATATATGTATATATATATATATATATATATATATATATATTGCTTTTTTGTATTGTATCTGCAATTCCCTGTATATATTAATCTCTGTTGAAGTGTGACTTTAGTTCACATTTCATAATCACATTTCACATTTCACACAGTTCACATTTCAAACAGTCCTGAATGGTTCATATATGTTAATTTCCTTTAGGTCATTGTAAAATGAAATTAGCAGTAGACTCCAGAAGAGATCAAATGTAAAGAATAAACAGATCTGACTTCTGTTTGAAGGATAACTACCTAGGTAACTCCATCTGTTAAACAAATCAAGTCACTTATTCTTAGAGATCTGTCCCTTTAAATTTGCTAGCCATGTCACCAATCAATGGATTAACCGGACATAAAAGTATATCGTCTTATTAAAAGACTTGAGCTTCAGCATCAACAGCCGGAATGATCTATAGTCTTATCTAGAGGAGTATCTTCTATCTGTTTGCCAGTGTATACATTTAACATGGTACTTTAAAATAAAACAGATATTTGACACGAACAGGCCTGGCAGGCACCATACTAACCAGATGGCACACAAATAAAAATGCAAAAATTTCCAGGTGCCCATGAATTTTATGATAAAGAGAAAAATGCGTGGTTGTATAGTCAGGAACAGAAGAATTCAATTCACATTATTGCCAACACTGGGAATAGATGTCCTTTTGCCTTGTAAGCAGATGGACGTCCCATTAGCAAAAGCACCTCTATTATAGCGGGCTATAGATTTTAACAGCATTAATAAACTGGATTTAAACAGTCTACATGCAGCCAATCATGGTTTACCTGTTCCTGGGACTTGGTCCTATTCTCTGACATATTACAGATGTGGTGGAGTGTTTGCCTCCATTTCCAAGTTCCTGCTGAATGTCCCACTGCCTCGGGTCACTGATCTTCACATTTAGAATGTTGACACCTTTCTTCACCTTGGCCCTGTGTAGAGAAGTGCAAGATCTGTTAAACAACATGAAAGGACTGTAGTATTTAACCCCTTAAATCCTGCTGGAGAGGTCTAAAACACATTGTAATGAAATGAGTTTGGCAAAATCTATTGCATCCAAGGGCTTTTTAAGCATTCATTTTGAAAATTTAGTGTAATTCAGCTAAAGAGGAACAATTCTTGAGCAGAACAAATGCACCATAGGAGTCAAATGAAAATAAAATGAAAACATTTCCATTAGTTTAAATGTTTTTAATCAGTTTAATCCTAGAGAGGTCTCCAGTGCATTGCAAAGCAATATATTTTTTATTTCTCCCATATGGTGCAGTTTATCCAAGAATTGCTCTACTTTACTTGCGGAATTATGGTCACAAACTATTATTTATAAGAGCAAAGTAGACCAATTCTGGTACAAACCAACTGAGCTATTGGAAACAATAAGACATTTACGGTAAATATTCCCATTGATTTAAATGGTGCTATTGACCACTTACATTGAGAGGCCTCCAATGCATTACTTAGCAATGCACTGAGATGACCATACCTGGGCCATACCTGGGAACTCTCCAGATCTGTCCCCGGGATGCAAGTTTTTAGAGTTAATTACCAGGTCACTGGGGACAGAGGTCAATTCTCCGGCTTTGGTGAGTTTCCATTGTAACGCTTCCCTCTTCTCATCATTCCCCCTACTTCCCACCCTGTTCCAGATACTTCCCCTCCATTCTAGAGTCAAATTCTACCTTTTAGCCTCTCAATTCCATCCAATTAAGCCCCACCCACTTTATGCCAACTTTCACGTCATAGACACTCCAGTTACCAGCCCATGAGCCCTCTGCAGAGCTCCAAGAAGAAAGTTCCCAGGTTTGCCAATAGGCTTTTTTTATCTATATTACTTTAACTGTCAGACTAAGCTCATTACTTAACCATGAAATTAAGCATCCTTATACCTTTGCAAACTTGTCAATATCTATTTTGCAAATGTTTTCCCTTTCTTATCTTGCTTATTAACCCTTGAAGGACAGGCCACATGGCCAACAATTAAGGACCACGGGGCATTTTATTTCACTAATGGACTCAGGGCTCCCCGAATGGGGTGCAGCCGCGCGGGGAGCCATGAAGTCCACGACCATCACTGGTCCTTAAAGGGGATGTATCTCCCTATCCAACCTATCCAAGTTAGCCTGAATAGTTACATTATATAGAGAATATGTGTAAAAATTTATTAATTTCTTTTTTAAAGCTCTAGTTAGTCGAATATGAAGGAATAAATGCTGCCCTACACCTACTTCCGAATAGACTGTGGTTACCTGCTATGCACCGCAGTCCGTCACTCTGCCTCTGCTCCCCTCCCTCTATCCAGTCTCCTTCAATGACGGAGGCTTTCTGCCTGTTAGCTGGAGTGGTCTCACTGGCAGAGATCGATATCTAGCTAACTTGTATAGGGGTGATACATCCTCTTTAAGTGCAGGACAGCCGTAATGTTCATGGCACATCGTGGATCCTGAAGGGGTTAAGATGTGAACTGCATTCATTGAATACATTTGTTTTATGAAAATATTTTTGCACATCCCTCCTTTTTTGGTCTGTGAATTATCATAGTTACATACTACACATCAGTCTTAGCTATGGAGGGCTTAACCAGAGGAGGGTTGCTCTGGTAGTTTTCCAAAAAACAATGGACTCTTGCATAAGTATGGATTAAAAACATTTAAAAGGTAATTTGGGATCCCAACACACATGATCCTGAGCCCATAGAATAGGACTCCAGAAACTGGAAGCAGAAACAAACATGCTACATATATAATAAATTCGAAACTTCGTAGGGAATCCTCATTGGATAGACAATAGACTTCACAGCAGTTTGTGGTGTCACGCAGCTGCTGCAAAAGCCAATAGTGTCCTATCCTGTATAAAAATGGGTGTAGATGCACAGGACAGGAATGTAATTCTGCTTCTATGTAAATCATTGGTAAGACCTCATCTGTATATGGAGTACAGTTTTTGGCACCAGTTCTTAAAAAAAACATTATTTAACTAGAAGTACAGAGAAGTGCAATAAAAGTGATAAAAGGATTGGAGGATCTAAGTTAGAAAAGGAGACTAACCAAACTGGACTTGTTTACATTAGAGAAGAGATGTGATATAATTAGTTACAAATATATTCAAGATCAATGCAAAGAACTCTCTAAGGAACTATTTACTCAAGAAGTTGAGAAAAAAAGGTAATTTTTTTAAGACTAGAGTAAAAGCACCAAAACTAAGTCAATAAAGAAAAGTCAGTGCAGTTGTAGAATTCTTTACCTTGGAATGTTGTGTTACAGATACTGCAGTTGCTTAAAAAAGTAATGAACAATATTGAGAATTATAACAGCTGGTTTCAAAGCAGATAAGATTTTGATGGAAATATCCGACTGGTGTTTGAAGTGAGCAAGGATTTTTTTTACCCACTGGAAATGGCTTCAATGGGATTTTATTTTGCCTTCTCTGGAATCAGCAGTGGTGATATGGCATGGACTGAACTATTTATGGACGTATGTCTTTTTTTCAGCCTCATTAGCTATGTTACTATAACCATCCCCATTCTTTCCATCAGTTGGGCAATGTGGTGGACAGTTCCTTCCACTGACCAACTTGGGGCGGACACTTTTCAGTGGAAATATTGTCATACAACCCAACCTGTTGCTATCTTTCACAAATTTGGCTGGAAGGCGAGGGAGGAAATCAAATGGTTATGTGGTTCCACAGATGCCAAGTTGCCTAGGAGGGATGGCAAATCCTGTTGAAAAGGTGGAATGGATAAAATGTTTTTAGGGGTCCTGGGACCCTGAGCCTCTTCAAGAGGTTAAAAATTGCCTAAGGAGGGGGTGGCAAGAGACCTCTTCCTCTTAAAATAATATTAAAACATGATCATTCTATAGGATATAGGCAACGGGTGAGTATGGAATACATTGGGAAACCCCACCAATGGGGCACCTCTACATGCATGGTGGAGGTTTGGAGTCAGGCAGCATACCCTGAATTGTTAGTATGCCTGCTTTAACTATCAACAAAAAATTCAAAATATGCTCCAAATAAAACAGACACTGGTATTAAAGGAGCTCATATCCTTATCCTATTAAAGCAGCTCATATCCTTTGTCATACTGAATAGTACTGATCTCTGAGGCTCTCAAAGTTCATAACTTGATAGTTATACTGTAATCATATGATTAATTTTACCCTACCGCCCCTTTTCCCGTTTGGAAGCCACCTCCCCTCAGATCTGAAGTCCATCCACTAGGCCGGACAGATGACAACGAGGGACAATCTTCCCCCAGTCAGCATAAGGAAAACCCTGCCCTCCTTGATGAAGGTCAGGTTTTTCCTAATATTGACTGAAGATTGTCAGTCACAGTGATCCGCTCACAGATCTGAGTGAAATTTGCTGATGTCGGGAAAAGGAACGGGAGAGGTAAAATTAATCATATGATTACAGCGTAACTAGCAAGTTATGAACTTTGAGAGACGCAGACATCAGTACTATTCAGGATATGAGCTGCTTGTGTTTTTAAACATTACTATGCCTTTAACCCCTTAAGGATTAGCGGTCCAGGGAAGTTACCTTCCCTTAAGGACTGCTTTGATCCTTGCCGACATGCCGGTACACGTGACCTGTTAGGCGTACTGGCGCGCCGCTTTGAGGCCTAAGAGGGATCACTCCGGTCTTGGAGCGGTTAATTTTAGGCCCCATGTGACGTGCTATGACCGTCACTGGTCCTTAAGGGTATAAAGACCATGACGGTCATAGTACGTCACATAGTCCTTAAGGGGTTAATTGAATAGCTGATTTTGTTGGTATCTGTGGTAATAAAAGAAAATATTTTGTTTTCAATTTATTCAAAGCAGTCAAAACTAACTACTTTCTTCTATTACTGAATCGCAAAAATGAAGCAAAAGAGAAATAAAAAAAACCAAAACACGAAAATAGTGAAAGCCAAGGAGAGCAATACATGGAACCCACCACAATTCAGTTCCAAGGTTAGCAACACATTACTACTCATAAAAAAGAGTAAAGGCAAAGAAAACTGCACAAGATCCATTAGCATTATCCTATATAATAATTCGCTAAATCGTGTGTAATGCCGTGACATGTGCAGTAGACACTGCTGCACGTGCTGCAGTCATGCGCAGTAGAGACTGCCCGCGGCTGATGCAGAGCTGGGCTTCGGAGCGCCCAGCTCTGTATCAGCCGCGGCATGGGCAGTCTCTACTGCACGTGACTGCCCCGCTACCGGGTGGCAGTGGTACTGTGGCCTGTGTAACGGGCTGTTCAACTAGTTTGTCATATTTTATATCACAAGCACAGTCACATTGAGACTGATAAATGCACATGAACTGGATTCATTTTTGGAGCAGATCAGCTGCATCATAGGGGACAAATAAAAATTTCCCAAATTACCACTGATTTAAATGGCACCTTAACCCCTTGATTTCTAGAGCGGTCTCCAACACATTGCAAAAGCAATGAATTGGAGACCTCTCTAGCATTCAAGGTGTTATAATCATATTGAAATAAATGGGAATTTGTATTTATCCCCCCTGGTACAATTGGTTTATCCCAAAATAAACTCAGTTCTTCGTAGTACGTTAAAAGGATAGTAATGTTTCACAAAAACAGTAGCTCTAATTAATATTAATAGTATTTGGGCCATGGAGAGTGTTATTTCAATACTGTCAGAGTTGTAGTTCAAGAGTAATTGAATGATAAAGTATCCCCTCCCACCCCTTTTACCTAGTGTAAGCCACCTCCACTGAGATGTGGAATCTGTTCCTGGTACAAGACTGCTCACAACAAGGGACAATCTTCTTACTGTGAGCATAAGGAATACCCTGCCCCCTTGACAGGTTTTTCCCTTATGCTCACTGAAGATTGTCCCTTCTGTGATCCATCCGGACAGTCTTGCTACTCTGAGGTGAGCAGTGTTACATCAGTAAAAGGGGCGGGAGGGGGATATTTTATCATTCAATTACTAAATTTAACTGAGACTGATGCACTAATGAAACTGGTGTAATTCTGGAGCAAATAAACTGCAATTTGGGGAACAATTAAAAATCCACATTGATTAAATTGGATTTTTAACCCCTTGAATGCTATGTCTCCAATGAATTGGAGACCTCTCTGATATTCAAGGCGTAAAAATCACCATTTAAATTAATTGGAATTGTCAGAAATGTAATTTCTTGGCCGTGGTGCAGTTGTTTTGCTACAGATTTGCCATACCTGTGAACCTTCAAACCCAACCATTCTGGAGTATAGTGAGTGGATAGGTAAGAGAGTGGCCAAATGATATGGTAAGCCTCATAATGTGGGAAGGACTTAAATGGGATGGGTGGGATTGGGAAATAGAAAGACTCAGTTTGTCCTGAAGTAGGTGGAACAGGGCAGAACCAGGCTGAGTGGGTTAAGGGGTGGACTCAGCAAGAAGGAGAATCAGCCTATGTACCGGTAAGTAAGTCTCAAAACTGAGGTCTCCAGGGAAGATCTGGAGAGTTCTCTAGTTTGAACATTGTAACACTTTTTCTTAGTACACCAGCTTCAAAGTTTACGTGTGTTTTTACAAGGGGCTCTGCATTTTTTTTTCCCCACAGTTTTTTAGTCTAGATATCTCATCATTAGTCCTTGGGACAGGACACAACATGTCATATTTTCATTACATCCTTGCTTTTTCATAAGTAAGTAATTAGTGACTGAGGTATACAACACATCGAAACCCATCTCTATAGGACTCAGGGGGTTAAAACTTGACCTCTTGGTCAAGTTACAAGAGCTAAAACTGAGTCTCACTGATCTAGACTTCAATTCCTTGGTTCTCTCAAAAAAAAAAAAAAAAAATGAAACAGTGTATTTGCATACACAAATTGGAAGAAGGCACCATTCACAGTAGATCTTTGCTGGATTTTTCAAACATTCTCTTTATCACAGTTATTAAGACTTTTGGGATTTAAACTCTATGATTAAGCTCAGTGTGTATACACAGAGCATTTTGATCACAAGCAGGGAATAAACGGCCATAAAAAGATATCCTATATAATAATTTGCTAGGATGTTTGTCAGAAGCTGTCATGCGCAGTAGAGACTGCCAGCGTTCAGGCAGTCTCTACTGTGCCTGATTGCATCGCGTGAGTGAGGTGACGCAAGACTGCAACGCCTGGAGCAGTGATGTAGCGGCCGCTTAACCCTTTGAGTGCCAGAGGAGTACACAACGCATTAGTACCCCTCTGGTACTCAAAGGGTTAACATTACCCGGACACGGGCTTTTACACTAGTTTTAAATATTTTATATGACTGAGTACTGTATGCATTAACTTATGTCTCCTGGGATGTGAAGAAATATTTTTTATGTAAACATTTGTTCTGTTAATGCTCCCTGTCCATCCACATACATATTAACCATTCGCTTCAAGCACAAGGAACCGAATGCAGAGCGATTTGTGAGCAGCTTTCTATGCTAAGTAATGCAAATGATTTCCATTTACATGAATGCACTCGGAATGCTGTACAGGCTAAAACAACTTGACCTTCTCTTTTAGCCATAGAATGCAGTTTGCAATAAATGTTGACAGTCAAAAGAGATTGATTGGATTCATATTAACCCTTATACTACTAGAGTGCCTTCAGTGTCTGTTGACATAATTGACTTTTGCCTTCCATGTAAGATTAAGAGATAATGACAAAGCCACAAAACATTATCAAATGGTTTAACCCTTTCAGTGCCAGAGGCATTGAAAGAGTTAACCTACTGGATGCTAGAGAGGTCTCCAACACATTGCAAAGAAATGCATTGGATATCTTTCTTGTATCCAGAGGGTTAAATCTCATTTTATAGTTTCTGCAGTCATTTATATTTTTAGGGATCTATTCACAAAACCTCAGAACTTGACTTCAGCTAAGAACAACTTGACCCACTCATATGTGACCTGCTCTAAATCCTTCTAATCTATTTTTTTTATATATCAAGTAATCATCTGCTACTTACTTTTATATTCAGGATAGAATTAAACCAATATGTAACATGCTAGCAATCCATGAAACTTGTGTAAAAATCCTTAAAGGCAAACTGTTATGTGTTTCTTTTTAAATAAAAATATACATATTTACGAATATGTAGAGTCTTTTTTGTATTATTATATTAATGTTCTATCAACTATTCATATATTTTTCTCTTCAAAATAAAGCTCCCTTTAGGCTGGCAGTTTCCCTTGAATATGTATGGTGTTAAGTCATGAGTAATCTAAGAAGATCCTTCTCACTTCTCTTATAAATATAATGGAACATTCTTTGAGATACAGTATATGTAAAATTGTCCGTCCTTGATGTCCAGAGTTCATTGCAGTTGATACATTTATTTTTTTTATTTACAGATTTCCCCAGAGACTTCAATTGGAATTTATGAAATAAAATCTGTGATAACATTTATTATCTGCAGTGTAATCTAGGCCTGTGATAGAACAAAATGGACATATCCGGCGAACAAATTATTTAATTTAAAATATTATTACAAAGTGCCTATACCATGAGTGCCCAACATAGGTCAATGTGCCAAATGCAGCCTGCCTAACTCCAGGGTGCGGCCCACCTGACATTTTAAAAAAACTATTCTTATACCTGATTTATAACTAATTAACTTTACAGATTAACTAATAGGTCCAATAAGACCTAATATTCTGCCAGTACCGTACAATTCAAGAATAGATGTCTGTTAAATATCAGTATTGACGTTGACTTGATCAGCAATTGAATAAATTCATATTTTTGAATAGCTGTCATGCTATAATTCACCATCATTATCAAAAAAATAAAATAAATTTGCTCTATCACTTTCTGATCATATAGCCCACAAATGTATGCATGTATACCTTTATTTATATGGCGCCACACAGTGTAAGCATCGCTTTACAACAGTAGTAGTTTACAGTAAATAAAAGTGTCACAGTCATAGAAACAATAGGAGAGAGGTCCCTGCCCCAGACAGCTCACAGTCTAGATGGGTAATAGGAGACAGGCAATTAGGTATATGGGTGTCAAATGCTGGGTTTGCCAAAAGGCAGTACATGGTGCTAGTGCTCCAGAAGATAGGATTTCAGGGTAGCCATAAAGACAGAGGGGGATTGTTCTAGATGTAGGGAGAGGGGTATGGAGTTCCATCAGTAGGAAGCAGGAAGTAAAAATGGTTTGAGATGGGAGAGGGCAGAGGGTGTGAAAAAACGTGAGCAACGCTGGCCTATAAAATCCACTGGCCGATTGATTTTATTGTTTTTGATATAAAAAACTTTCTTTGTCATTGGTACAGTGTGGCACTTCATGTTAATTAGATTATGGACTGGGCAAATATTACCAAACGCTGTGCTATCAATGAATCTAGTCAGAGCTCACACACGGGATATTTCTAATAGTACATAACGCAGATAATTTCACATTTAACTGAACAAATTTACATACTGTGTGGTGAATGTGCATAAAGTGCCACACTGTTCACCAAAACATAAAGTTTAGTCTATCAAAAATATTTATTCTAAAGAAAAATGCTTTAAATGTTGAAAGTAATTTTCCTTTTAACTCTTCGCTTTTCTGATGTACACTGCAAATATTGCTCTGTTGAAAAACAGTGCATGCAACGGATGTAAGTAGCTATCCGGGAGGGAATTTTGAAATAGCTGGAATTGTTGGAAAATGTGCCTATATATGAATTATCGCCAGGGCCATCCCAATTTAATTATTTTGTCTGCAAATGTCACAGAAGGACACCACTCTGTGCGGTCATGTGTCAGGAGTGGGAAGGCTTGCTGTACAGCTTGGGATCAGACAGGGAGTGGCTTATGGTCACGGTGCACTGAAATTCAGTATGAGAAGATGGGGCATGGTAAGGTTGAGGCTGTGCAAGTAACACTCACCTATACTTTCAAAATCTTTTGTTTAAACTTTCAAGTATCCCCTTAGCATAATTTATTTAGGTTATATCCTAATGACATTTAATACTTATACTTTTAAATTTGATATAATGTTAGAAAATGCAATTTCATTGATTGCTTTTCTATGCCACTTAAAAAAATGAACTCCAAAAATGTTGAGACAAATAACCTTATAATTTTTAAGCATATTTTTAAATTTAAATTAAGTTTATTATAAAATACAAAACATATGTTGTTTCATGATTTTTCATGGCTTTATTGAGAATGTAGCTACTCGCAACCAAACTGTGGATATGATTATTTATAGCATGCACCTCTTCTTTCATAAGCTGCGGTCACCTGCATCTTTCAGGCCAGCCCAAGGGGAGCAGTGGATCAGCTATCAATTTTACAGCTGAGAAGGGAGCTGGTGCTGCTTCTCTGCATCTGCTGCCCCCTCTACATATGTATTTATTTACCCTCTGTTTACCTGTGGCATGTCCAGGGACCCCTGGCACTCAAAGTGTTAAATCTTTTTCACTATAACTAGGTATACAGGACAGGCCCCATATTAATAAGCAGAAAAGAAGAAAATGAGTCTATTACAATGGAAAGTGGTATTGGACTTTTTACTTTGAATCTTTTTCTTTGTGACGGTACCAGCGTTGGTGTCACCGTCAAGGATCACTTCTTCCCAGAATCCACCAGCAAAGGCTCTAGCAGCATACCGCAATGTACTCTGAATAACCAGGCCGAACCAATGTCAGAGTAACCAGAACCACACTCTGGATACAGCAAGCTTAACCTCACCAGACAACACCAGTGTAGGTTAAGACAAGAACTCTTCTTTATTGAAACAAACCACACATATTTATAGTCAAAACTTACATTCAAATACATGGACAAAGCAGATAAAATAGGGACATAATCCAGTCACCATACAGTAAACAAAAGGCCAACAGCAAATGGTCTAACAAATACAATCAACTCAGACTTGATTACATATCAAATACAAAAGGGTTGCTGAAACTCAGACAATGGACACAAAGACTTGAGGGGCTTGAATGAATTAACACACAGCAGGGGGTCTCAATACACTGGCTTTAGTGCCTACAATACACATTGAAAGTAACTTTAGGTAAACTCAAATAATTAACCCCTAATGGCCCTGTCACCTGAAAGCAGGCTATGATTTTTAGTCCTTTTTGGCACCACTGTCCGCCAATATAATATCCCAAAGCTCTACATAGCTTGCGTCACTGGGCTGACAATCCATTCGCCTAGACAAGGGTTGTTTTAGGCATAACAGAAATGTCCACAGTTCCTTGTGTTCCTTGTTTAAAAGTCTTAGGCCCAGTGGTTCATGTGACACTCTTTATTTTTGATTTTACCTTATCTGCCTTCCTCACCATTTTGCCCTCTCTTCCCTAATTTTTTTCTGCTATCTGCCTCTCTGGGATCCCCAGTCTGTCTCACTCATACTTCCCAATATCAACAGGAAGCAGAGTGAACTGATGTTGAGGAGAGTGATGATCTGCAGATGTATTACCAGCCAGCACCTACTCAGTGAAGTTTGGTAGTAGTAGGTGCTACATGGTAATAACTCCACCAAGCATCCCTCTACCCTCTCCTCCAATAGGACATTTATTCCTGTCATTGCTACATCTTTGATTTCTTCATGTGATAGGCAGCACTTATCTTTATGCAGCACACCAACCTGTCCAGGAAGGGATCTGTCCATCTGAAGGGTTTACTGTTCAAACGTAGTTGCCTATATGGCGAACATCAAAAGGGAGACATGAGAATGTTGCCCGCATCAAAAGGGTGACATTCTGATATTGCCTATTTAATGGTCGCCCTGCCATGTAGACGCATGGGCAATGTTTACTGCTCTGCCCATCAGTCACAGGAAAAGCCCTGAATAAATACAGGGACTTGGCACTTGTCTTCCGGCTTTCCTTCACTTTACTTTGGTGGAAAAGTATTGTTCAATTGCAGAAAAATTGTGGACTCCAACATTCTGATGTAGCTGTTTCAGAATTAGAAAGTAAAGTGAAGGAAATCTGGAAAACAGCAGGTGCCAAGTCCTTTATTATAGAGGGATGTTCCTGTGGCTGATGGGCAGAGCAGACAAGGCTACTGAATACATTGCGTCTATGTGGCAGGGCAACCCCTTAAGCGGGTAATATCAGAATGTAGCTTTCCTTCACTTTACTTTGGTGGAAAAGTATTGTTCAATTATAGAAAAATTGTGGACCCCAACATTCTGATGTTGTTGTTTCAGAATTAGAAAGTAAAGTGAAGGAAACGTGGAAAACAGCAGGTGCCAAGTCCCTATATTATACAGGTAGGTTCCTGTGGCTGATGGGCAGAGCGGACAAGGCTACTGAATACATTGCGTCTATGTGGCAGGGCAACCCCTTAAGCGGGTAATATCAGAATGTTGCCCTTTTGATGTGGGCGACATTCTGATGTTGCCCTGTTGATGCAGGCGACATTTTGATGTTGCCCTTTTGATGCAGGTGACATTATGATCTCGCCCTTTTGATTGTCACCTAATAGGGGGCGACGCTTCAATAGGATAACTGCTGTGAGCAATGCCTCTGTCACTGTTGTGTTTAAGGAGAGAAAGCGACACTGAGTGTGTGAGTGGCTTCACTATGGGTAAATTTATGGGGAGCTATTAATATAGCATGATTTGATATACACCCTTACACACACACACACACACACACACACACAGGTATTGTCCTTTATTTTGACATTTTTAAAATGGCAACCCTACAAGTGGCAGCTTCTTTCTTATCAGCTGTGCAGGTGGAAAACATTACAGCATCATACAGGAGCCATAAGCTGCCGCTAAAGAGCTCACAGCACTAGCTCTGGTAGGGGATCTGTCTACTGGAGGCTGTACACTTATAACCGTGCTACTCCCAGAGTCGGCAGCATCAGTGATTGATTAATAAAGGACTGAGCATTAAAACACATTACTTTTTAAATGAGCCCCTTGGATGCTAAAAAGGTCTTCAAGGTATTGTTTTGGAGACATCCCTAGTATTCAAAGGGTTAAAAAAGTACAATTTAAATATTGAATTGTAAAATAGGATGCAGTTGTTTAGCTCCAGCCATGCTCCAGTTCTGTCCTCATACATATGCCCTATGTATCTAGTGATCATACTAATACACGTTTATTGTTGGAAAAACACTGTAAACCCTATAGATTACAGAATATTTATTTATAGAGATGATGGGGTTCTGCCTACTCAAACAGGAACTGCTATAGTGATCAGCTGTACCACACACAATTCTTACACTGGAAGAGTAACTCTGGATGTGTCACAGCTGGTATTTTCCATCTGTTCATCTACATTAGTTCTCAGATTTATGGGCTATAGATTCCCGGTTGAACTTGAAACTGTTTTTAAACAAAATTACAAACTTCTAAATCAAATAAAAAGTTTTAGGAATGTTTTGCCTTGATCTCTTTATAGACTGAATAAATAGACCAATAACGACTCCAAGAACAAAGCCTATTTATTGTGGAATGTAAGAGTCTCAATAGGTCACTTCTGGCCAGTCCAGTCTTCTCTTCACTACTTCATTTGCTTTATGGAAAAGAATACTAGTGCCAGTTTGTGAAAAAGTGACATGCTCCCATATGTACTGCAACTTCCAGGACTGTGTATATAGGTAAGTATAGATAACACAGGAGCCATCTGTATGCAGGGGCGGACTGACCATCGGGCATTCGGTCACGGACCGAGGGCCCGTGACCGAAGGGGGCCCGCCGCCGCCACTTCCAGAGCTGCTCAGCAGCTCTCCTACAACGGCCGCCGGGCCGTTCTAGTAATACAGAGCGCTGGGAGATGACATCATCTCCCAGCCTCTGCATTACTAGAGGCGCGCCCCACGCCGCTAGACCACCAAGGACTGCAGGTAGGGGCATGGTGGAGATGAAGGGGGGTATTGTGGAGATGAAGGAGCAATGTGGAGACGGGTGCATTGTGGAGATGGGGGCATTGAGGAAGGGGCAATGTGGAGATGAAGGGGGTATTGTGGAAGGGGGCATTTTGGAGATGAAGGGGGTATTGTGGAAGGGGGCATTTTGGAGATGAAGTGGGGATTGTGGAAGGGGGCATTGTGGAGATGAAGGGGGGATTGTGGAAGGGGGCATTGTGGAGATGAAGGGGGCATTGTGGAAGGGGCATTTTGGAGATGAAGGGGGCATTGTGGAGATGAAGGGGGCAATATTGTGGAGATGAGATCAAGGGGGCATTGTGGAGAGAAGGGGGCATTATGGAGATGAAGGGGGCAATGTGGAGAGAAGGGGGCATTGTGGAGATGAGATCAAGGGGGCATTGTGGAGATGAGATCAAGGGGGCATTGTGGAGAGAAGGGGGCAATGTGGAGAGAAGGGGGCATTGTGGAGATGAAGGGGGCAATATTGTGGAGATGAGATCAAGGGGGCATTGTGGAGATGAAGGGGGCAATGTGGAGAGAAGGGGGCATTGTGGAGAGAAGGGGGCATTATGGAGATGAGATCAAGGGGGCATTGTGGAGAGAAGGGGGCAATGTGGAGATAGGGGGCATTGTGGAGATGAGATGAAGGGGGCAATGTGGAGATAGGGGGCATTGTGGCGATGAGATCAAGGGGGCATTGTGGCGATGAGATCAAGGGGGCATTGTGGAGAGAAGGGGGCATTGTGGCGATGAGATGAAGGGGCATTGTGTAGAGAAGGGGGCATTGTGGCGATGAGATGAAGGGGGCAATGTGGAGATAGGGGGCATTGTGGCGATGAGATCAAGGGGGCATTGTGGAGAGAAGGGGGCATTGTGGCGATGAGATGAAGGGGGCATTGTGGCGATGAGATGATGGGGGCATTGTGGAGAGAAGGGGGCATTGTGGCGATGAGATGATGGGGGCATTGTGGAGGTGGAAGGGGCATTGTGGAGATTTCTGCAGGGGGCCCAGACCTCTTTTTGGACCAGGGGCCCTGGGTCCTGTCAGTCTGCCCCTGTCTGTATGGATAGGGTGCCTGAGATTCTGTCAGACAAGGGAGATGGCCGCTGCTTGAGGCATCAGCATGGTTTCAGCGGGGGTTCCATAACTTCCATCTAGCTCATGGAGCCCTCAGAAAATGAGAAGAGATTCCAGGCTGTCCAGATACAAGATCTCTCTGTAGTGAGATTTTCTGAATGGGACTTCCCTCGATGTGAGCTCTGTATCAAACACAGAGTTCACATTTAAAGGGACAGGGGAATGCTGTAGTGCTTATAGGAGTACTTACTGCTGTAGTGCCAGAGGAGTACTTACTCCTTACTTACTCCTTACTTCTCTGGCACTCACAGGGTTAATAGTGCAGCATACTGTACATTCCCCATCTATACAAAATTAGTTGTTTTTTTTTTACAGTCACAAATATAGTTTATAAAAAATTCAACTCCCAGCATTAACCAATACATAACAGTAAAGTCTGTCTATCTTGCAAACAGACCTTCAAATTACAGTCTCTTAGTCTTTCAAACGACAACAGGCTTCAGGGAAAAACAAGCTGTCTGTCTCTGCTGAGGTAAATCTTCAGCTGATGCTTGTTCATGTAGCCTACTCCTCCTCTAGCAGACACGTCCCCTCAGCACCAGCCACCAACAGCTGATTTCTAAATGCCTCAGGAAGTTTGATCCTCCTACTGCCCTGTCCAAGTCCACAACGTGAATTCCCTAACCTAAATGATGCCACTAGGAGGAGCTCATGATTAAAAAAACACAAACTTAAAAAGAGAATTACTCCTTAAAGGGATAGTATTACTTCAAAATTACTATCCCTCATATTGTAGCCCTTAATAAACTGAGTTAAATGACACCAGCAGCATCTCTCAAACCTTTATGGTTTAAGAGACAGCCGCTTTCAAAGTTTCCTCTCCCCTGCTGTCAGTGTTCTGCTGCCAGCAGGAGAATCCGGTCTCTGAATCGAGAGGAGGCTCTTCAGCAGAGCCGATATCTTGTTATGGAAGGAAAAATGATTAATTGAAATAGTCTTCTACGTGTGCTTGGCAACCAAGCACACGTAGAAGACTGTTTCAATGAATCATTTTTCCTTCCATAACGAGATATCAGCTCTGTTTAAGAGCCTCCGCCTGTCTCGGGACCGGATTCCCCTGGTGGCAGCAGAACACTGACAGCAGGGGAGAGGAAACTTTGACAGTGGCTATCTCTTAAACCATAAAGGTTTGAGAGATGCCGCTGGTGTCCTTTAACTCAGTTTATTAAGGGCTACAATATGAGGGATAGTAATTTTGAAGTAATACTATCTCTTTAACCAAAAATCTCTCAGAAAAAAAAGACAGCACTGAATACACCATCACTTAATCTACTTATATAATGTAAGTACTTTTTTAAGTTTACTGCTCCTTTAAGGAGTACTGCTTCAGACACCTTGTGCTCTTCATAAAAATTAAGTGTTAAAAAAGGATATAAGTAAAACATAAAACATAAGGTGGTTGTTCTACATTTAACTCATGAATTGTCCAAAACACTGAAAATCTACCCATACAGTATAGAGCTAGCCAAAGGGTGGAAATCTAATATGTGTATTTTTATAGTTTAGGGTTTTTTTTTTTTTTTTGGCACACTGGAATGTGTGTGTGTATATATATATATATATATATATATATATATATATATATATATACACACAAAAAATAGGGGTCATATATTTACATATGGTATCAAAAGATATATTGTTCTCTCCCATAATGCAATGCATAGTTTGCCTGGCTGCACTAAACAATAAACTCGAGAAACCAAATTTCACACCCACATAGCTAGGAAGGGGCTAACACGAGGTTAAATTTACCTAAAGACAAGTTTAGTTTGTTCTGGAGACAATTAAAATCTGCCTTCATCTATTAAGCATTTCCCTGTCAGATAAACTGCTTTTGAGAAATTGTCCTTTATGTATTGGTGCCACAGTATGACACTTTGGCTGAAATTCAAGGTGCGAATGGCTCTATGCACAAGGAAATCAGACGATTTATTTGCTCCTCAACTATTCAGCAATTGCTGGATGGTATCTGGACATCACTTCATCATCAATAAGCAATAAACAGATTAGGGCTGCAACAACTAATCGATATTATCGATTAAAATTGATTATGAGAATCGTTGTCAACGATTCTCATAATCGATTAGTTGCAGCCCCAGACTGCCGCCGCCGCCAGTGTCAACCTGTACTTCCCAATCCCATCCGCCCGCATCATCACGCGCCCCTGCGGGCCGTGATGACATACAGACAGAGAAGAGGAAGAGGGCAGAGGCGCCGGAAGAGAAGCGCTTCCAGCCAGACAGTAACGATCAGTCTGCTGGCAGCAAGCGCTTCTCTTCCGGTGCCTCTGCCCTCTTCCTCTTCTCTGTCTGTATGTCATCACGGCCCGCAGGGGCGCGTGATGATGCGGGCGGGCAGGAGGGAACTCAGAGACAGCCAGCCACAGGGGACCAGCAGCAAGTGCCGCAGTGACAAGGAGAGCGACTAGAGGAAGAGAGGTACAAAGGGGAGAAAGAGAGGTGCAAGGGGGGAGAAAGAGGTACAAGGGAGGAGAAAGAGACACATGGGGGAGAAAGTACATGGGGGAGAAAGATGCACAAGGGGGAGAAAGTACATGGGGTAGAAAGAGAGGCGCAAGTGGGAGAAAGAAGTACAAGGGGGAGAAAGAGGCACATGGGGTAGAAATAAGTACAAGGGAGAGAAAAAAGTACATAGGGGAGAAAGAGAGGCACAAGGGGGAGAAAGAAGTACAAGGGGGAGAAAGAAGTACAAGGGGGAGAAAGAGAGGCACAAGGGGGAGAAAGAAGTACAAGGGGGAGAAAGAAGTACAAGGGGGAGAAAGAGAGGCACAAGTGGGAGAAAGAGAGGCACAAGTGGGAGAAAGAAGTACAAGGGGGAGAAAGAAGTACAAGGGGGAGAAAGAGAGGCACAAGGGAGAGAAAGAAGTACAAGGGGGAGAAAGAAGTACAAGGGGGAGAAAGAGAGGCACAAGGGGGAGAAAGAAGTACAAGGGGGGAGAAAGAGAGGCACAAGGGGGAGAAAGAGAGGCACAAGGGGGAGAAAGAAGTACATGGGGGAGAAAGAGAGGCACAAGGGGGAGAAAGAGAGACACAAGGGGGAGAAAGGAGTGCATGGGGGAGAAAGAGAGGCACAAGGGGGGAGAAATAGAGGTGCATAGACCCCATAGTAAAATAATAACAATGACGCATGTTAAATGTGTAAAGTTTTTTATTCTGCTGTTTGTTTTTAACACTCAGTTTGTTCATTAAATCATTTTAAATAATGAAAAATTAGCATATTGGGTTTTTTATCTGATTAATCGATTAATCGAAAAAATAATCGACCGACTAATCGATTATCGTTAGTTGCAGCCCTAAAACAGATAGATCCTCCAATTTCATCCGCTAGCTTCAAGTTGGTGGATCCCATTACAATCTATGGGGCAAAGACACATATACATTCCCTGTATTCGTATGCATGAGTATATGGCTGGATTGGACCAATTTATACAAATGTCCCTGCTTCACATATGCAAGGCAGGGAAATACAATAAATTATTGATGAATACCCAAAGGCACCCATCAATGATCACAGCAAAGTGCTTGTGAATAGAGGTGTATCCGATATGCTGCTTTTCCAGCACCTTGATAAATTTTGACCTTTATGCTTGGATAAACAGCATGTGGGCTCTGCTTGGATTTATTCATAAAACAGAGTGTGATAATACTGGCCATGCACAACCTAATTATCATAAAAAGCCATACTATGCCACTAAGAATAAAGGCAAATTTCTCAAAAATTATTTATGTTACATACAAAATCACTAGTATAACATATAGACATTTTTTGATTCTCTTTAAAATTAAGTCATCTTAGGCTTCCTGATCCTCTTCATTAAGAGAAGATATTTATGAAGTAATTGGTAATATAGGTAGAAATTGCTGTTACTGGTATAGCAAAAAACATAATACAAACATTTTGTCAGATATATGCCAAACTACCAAATATTTAGAAGAATCATGAGGCCCAACTACATTTATAACTTAAATAGCAGCATACATTGGGCAAAGTTTCATTTTGATATATATTATATATGCAGATCTAAAAGTGTAATACTGATATTTGTCAAACAACTAAGAATAGCAAACTTGGGTACAATCTTAGGGACAGTTATGCGGCACAGATGGTGGAAGAACCAATAAGAAATACAATTTATTGGAACCAAGGATAACAAATAATGTTGATATGGTATACAAATTCATGTCCAAGTAAATTAACAGCTGGCAAACATTGATTGTAGCATGCATTCATAAGAAGGGTTTGAACAAAACAACATTTTATAAGATCAACCATGACTCTTAATTTTAAATGGACTAAGTCTCAAATGTTAAAAACAAAATGTAATAGAGCAGGATAAAATGGTAAAAGTAGCAAATACTGGATAAAAAGGTGCAGCATTCAATTCTACATTGGTTAAATATATTCACCAGAGTTTATCATTAAGGAACAAAGTAAATAAAAAAGTACACTGCAATCAATGAGGTTAATCATAAATGCAGGGAAAGAAATCTTCTTCTCTGTTTCTGGTTCAATTGAGTGTGGAGACTGGTGCTGGGCAGTGAATCAGGGGTGGTGATTTTGACAGGAGTGCGCAGGGGGGGCACTCCTCTGAAAACCACTGCAGCAAGACTCACCACTACAACAGTCCAGAAGGTACCCAAAGTGCATAGCGTGTCCAATCATATGGGCATCGTCGTACACCATTTGCTAGTGTTAAACATAAAAAGGCATTAAGGCTATTCAAGAAATGGATTAAAATCCAGATGAGTTTGTCATAGACATTTTCTTGAATGTGTACCTCACATCAGGAAGCAAGAAGTGCCAAGAAAATTGCTTCCCCCAGCATGAGGAAAAGCAGAGCAAACATTATGCAGCATATTTCATTTGATCGAGATCTGGAAACCTTTACAGAAAATGATCATTCATATAATTGAACCGAATCATAGTGGAAGAGAGTGGAGTTAAAGTTTGACAAACTTTTGCCTGAAAAAGCAAACTGGATCGATTCTGGAGCTAACCAACTTCACAAATAAGGGACAAATAAAAATTTCCATTGATATAAATGGGGATTTTAACCACTTGAATATAAAGAGTTCTCCAAAAGTGGTGGCTGTAAATTTTAGCAACAAAAGCAAAGCTTGCGGAAAAAGGCACTTTCTGCCTTCCCCTGGAATTTTAGCGAGAATCTCAGCTTTTCCATATTTCCTTGCTTTGAAATCAGTAACAATAATGTAATGTTTCCCCTTGTGAAGTTTCTCCTATGTATTCCAGCTACTTGCCATTATGAAAGGGGGTGTCAAATTACATTGTGTTATCAGTACAAGGAAGAGAAAGAAAGCTGCTGAAAATGTGCTGCTAGTCAATGTATATAGACAGGCAAACAGAGGGAGCTGTTATTGCTTGATTTAACCCTTTCAATGTCAGAGGCGTACTGTCAGAGACTTTGTCCTGGTGGAGCATAGAGGGTTAACTCTAATAGTAGAAATTAACCGAAAAACGTGTTTAAAATGTGTTCAAATTATCTCATGTTAAAATAAGGGGCCTCTCTGAAGGAAAAATAACTAACTGACAGTAATGGTGATAAATAGAGTATGCCAGACAGCCATGGTGACTAGCAAGTAATTTTATCTTATGAGAAAGATACTCCCCTATGAGAACGTCTAAAAAAATGGCAGATTTATATGACGTTTAATGCCCTCTTACATACATCATTGATGACATAAAAATTGATTATATGTAAGATGTTAAGTAGAGTAAGAGTGCCCTCTAGAGTCTTGAGAGCATCATGACTGGGGTATCCACATTCCGTGAATAATTAGGGATATATTAATATCCAATCAGGGCATACTGGTGATGTCACGGTATAATGAGATGGATCTTGGTCCAATCATTAGAAAGAGGTGGGGATTACTGATAAGACAAAAATTGCCAATATAATGCCAAAATACTCTTAGTTCAGGGTCCCTTCACTTCCTGAAAAAGAAAACTCCTAGGGGCTCTTGACTTCTGAGGAAAACTTATAACAACATTTAGAATCCTGACAAAAGAACGCTCTGCTGACTAAATTCCTGGCAACACCTGATAACTTCAAGAATCCACACTGATTGACCTGGTAATTATATTTTATTTATTCTAATTCTGCCTAATTTCAAAATAAGTATATTTCCTCAATATTTGAGGAAAATTATATATATATATATATATATATATATATATATATATATATATATATATATATTTGCCCATAGAAGCCTGGTCAGTTTTATGGAAAATATTATAATCAGCTATATTTAGCATAGTCATTAAGAAATTACGCAGAATTAATTAATTTATTGCTATAAATTACCAGAGAGATCATAAAATAGAGATTGCAGTGAGATATATTTATCCTTGTGTATATTGGTTAATATAATTTTGGTATGTCTAGAATATTGTGTTTCTGGTAAAATTATAATAGCTAATATTTAATCAAGGGAATTCTTGGAATTCATTTATTAACTCTCTAACTGCTGTTTGTCTATTTATTTGTGGTGTGCATTCTAAAGTTCTTTGTGAGGGTACTAGGCTTATATTTTGTAAATTGAAGGTATTGACTTCTAATAGACAAAAAAAACTTCTGGGTGTGGCACCTATTTTAAACGAGTGGATTAAACCTTGGAGTGCCTATAGGTTTTATATATGTTGCCGTAGTCAAAATTATGATATATGTTGCATTACTAGACATATGTTACTGGATTAATTCTGGTACATTATTTGTATAATTTTTGAATAACTGTATTATTTGCAACTTATATATTTTATTCAGAGGAATTCAATATTGAATTCAGTATATAATTAAATTATAGTGATTTCAATCTGGGATTCTATTCCACTTATTCTCTAAATTTGATTATTATTGAGATATGATACAAGGAATTGTTAGAGTAATTATTTAATTCATCTCACAATACCCCTTACATCATAATTAGCATAGTCTATACAGTTTCTGGGGCAGAGGTATTAAGAGACACTGCGGCCAACTGTATTATAATTAATTGTAAGAATCAATTAACCTGTTCTATTCTACTGAATGCAATTATTGTTATTATACCTCTGAATATACCTATGTGTGGTTAACCCTTGCACCACTGGTAATCCTCATGGTAATAAGTGTCGTTTGGTTTTCTATGTACCTATTATAATTGCTAATCACTTATATATTTCATTGTTACCGATACTTGTTATATATATATAGTATATTGTATTTTAATAAAATATATATTTTTGCACAAATATGAAGGATTGATTCTTGTGATCAATTCGTTACTGTGAAGTAGCGTGTCAATACATATTAAAGATAAAGTTCTCAATTTATTATATTGTCATTTGCCTATTTAAGTGAAGAAATCCAACCTGAGTGGTTCTCTATTTTAATCCTTTGGATACCTTCACATAAATAGTCCGACAGTACGTAACGCATTGCAAAGCAATGCATTCTGTACACCTCTGGCACTCAAAGGGTTAACTATTTGTATACAAAAGAAGTTTCCACTGGATACCCCTCTGGTACTTAAAGGGTTAAGGAGTATTTGTGGTAGCCAGTTGTTCTCTGAACTGGCGGTGTGTGGGTGTGAAGTGAGAAAGAGTTATTGACTGGTAAACCTACCTGAGCTGAAACTCAACTAAGACTATGACAGATATTACTACCCGGACAGATATAATATTTCAGTTGGAAGTTCTGTTTTATGTTTTTTTTTTTAATTTGGGGGGGGTTATAGTATTAGGGTGGGAATTCTTGTGGGTAGAAAGCAAAGGATAAACTCACAAAGTTCTTGTAGGAATTTCAATGGGTGGTGCAAAAAGGTGGAAATTATACAAAATTTTCTAGCATTTGCATAAAGAAGAAAAAGAAAAGGATTTTCTGTGAACATTCCTGCTTAAAGACAATGGAACTGTTTGCACAGTCTTAATCTCCAGTTAATTGCTAATTTCTCTAGCTTTCAAAGGGTTATATAGACTATTTATACAATAAGAAGTTTTGGGAATCTGAATTTGTAACCTATATTGAAGTTGTACCATTTTGATTGTATATTAGTTGCCTTTCCACAGAATTTCAAGACTGTTTTTATACATATAGCCAAATAACACTGAATTGTTATGATTCTGTGCACTTGAGTGAGAACTGTAACATTGTTTTAACATATCTTTTGTCTTTTAATTTCCAGTTTTTTTTATAAAGTTTTTTGGTTAATCAAGCTGTTGATGGCATTGTTTTTCTTTAATATCATTTGGTTTAATTAAGCTCTTTTATTCTGTTAAAATGCAATCATCCTTACCCTAACTACCTGCTTGAGACTCTTCTTTTTCTGACAAATCCTTAGATGATTAAGAGTGCTGCAAGTTTGATTAATCTAAAATACATTTTATTGGATAAGAAGATGCATGAGCCAAAGGTAGATCTACTAATGCCTGTTATGCCTAATCTATGAAAAATGTGCAACACATGGACAAAGCTATAAATTTAAAACACAGGTCTATTTAAAAGATTTTTGCTATGGAAGCGTTACTCAAACCGTCTGTTTTGTATTCAGTCATTCAGTTGTGCCAGTGTTTATAACATCCCCCTAAATGTATGCTTTGCACTGTGATGTTCTTCGTGCCTCTCTTCCCATCAACATCTCTTTGTTCACCTCCATAAACTGGAGATGACTGCTCTAGTGTTCTACACTCTCCAAGTCTGATGTTATTCTGGAGCCAATGCACTGATATCTCTCAAGTTAGATATATCTTAGTGCATTGGCTCCATATAATAACCTAGAAATTGATCATTTTATCACACTGGAGAAGATATCTACACTTTATCACCTCTTTATCATACATATCCCTCCCCTGATATCTTTTGTACTGGACATTTCCTTGTAACTGAAGCTGTCAGAGTGCACATACCTGCTGAAGAGGGAAGTTTTGAAGTCCTTGGGGTAGATGCAGTAAGGTGCGATAAAGAGATGAGATTTAATTTGAGTATCTTCATAGAATAACATAGGACTTTAGAGTTTATAACCCTAGAGAAGTGATTTCCACTTTTTTACCTCTTTATCACACCTTAATGCACAACCCCCTTTGATTTGGGCAAGCAGTGGTCATACCCAGCGCTGTAGACTTTTAGAAGTAAAGGATATTTTAACGGACCCAAGGCAGCTAAAATAATATCTCAGTGGCCATGAGGAAATTCAGGGCAAAAAATTGTAATGAGACACAAATTATATAAAGGCAAGTTAAAAAAAATAACAGGGCTTGGGCTGACTCAATGCATTACCACTAATACCCAACTGTACCATTAACCCCTTAAGGACTACATGACATATTATGACCGTCTTGGTTCTTAAATACTTAAGGACTGATGACGGTCATAGTATGTCACATACTTTTTACTTACAGCGCTCCACTGGGAGCGCTGTAAGTAAAAATGAGGCCTAAAATTGACCGCTCCAAGACTGGTGCAATCTCTTTCAGGCCCCAAAGAGGCGCGCAAATACACTCAACAGGTCACGTGTATCGGCGCGTCGGCAGGGATCAAAGCAGTCTTTATGGGACTGAAATTTCCCAGGACCTCTGGTCCTTAAGGGGTTAATAGTAGAATGATTAGCACTATTACAAGTTAGCAATAGAACCCAGGGCCTTAAGTAGAAAAATGTAACGCAAGTCCCTTCAGCCAGTATCTAGCATCTCCAATGTTTAGAAGTGTTAGTATTTCTATAACAGGACATTGAAATATTCAGAATATGAAAATTTCTCTATTTGTTTATAATTTCATACACTGAAAACATATTCAATAATTAATGATGGTTCTAAATGTTAATATTTTCTAGTATGCAAGCAAAACAGCTCTCCATCATCAGTATATCATTGCCTACAGCTTTGTCTTTTTTCACTGACCTGGTATTAAACCATCTATTATTTAAAACAATAATCCGCTTAGTAAAAAAAAAAAAAAGCACTTGTAGAGACACAGACATACTAAGAAGCTTTCTAAAGTCTTTTATAATGATGCATATCCATGTTTTTGGTTGGTGGAAATGTGTTTTGTTAATTCTACCATTTTTTGTTGATAAAGCCATATATGTCTAAAGTGTCTTTAATTTAGAAAATTATTTTTTTTAATATGTGAGAGCGTTATAGTTTAATGTGCTAAGTTTAATTCTTCAAATATCAGACAAGAAAAAAACAATATGCTTCTCTGATAACCTGGATCATTATAAGAATATTTGAGGCCCCTGATGATATTACGATTAGAGGTCCCCAAATGTAGGAATCAATAAAATATCTCTTTAATTTTATGTAATTGTCCATGTCCATTGATATGTGTTGGAAGAGCAGCCACATTGTTGTGTTGTCCACCTGTCCCTTTTTGATCAAGCAATTAACCCCTTAAGGACTGCACGGTCTGAGGGTGGGTGGCCCTAGAGGAGCACAGCACTTTATTTTTTGACAGATGCATTCCAGATGCGCTTCCATCTCAGAATTCCATGACGTTCCAGGGCCACCACCGTTTCTTAAAGCACAATCACAGATGACGGCCCTGGCACATCATCCTTGTTAATGTGTTAATCCTTTGAGTGCTCTTGTTGACATATAGCAGGGCTGTCCAAGTTCAGTTCACAAGTGTCACCAACAGTACAGAATGACTGAGTCAGTCAAAATGAATGAACAACTGATTAACTCACCAGTGCTTAATCAGGAAAATCCTTTACCCTTTGAGTGCCAGAGGGGTAATGCCTTGGATGCCCCTCTGGCACTCAAAGGGTTAAATCCTCACCTGCTGGTTGCCCTTGAGGACTGAACTTAGACAGCCATGACATACAGGAATAAAATATCAAGCCCTGCTTCTGTGTAAAATGTCAGTGCAAATTGTGCAATGTAAATTTCTAAAATACTGGAATTAGTAATAAAGGCAAGTCATGGGGGGAGCAGAGAAGACTTCTCCAGTGATAACAACCAAAGTTGGAGAAATTGTAGTGCAATGTCACTGCAAATCCTCCTGCAACAGATACTGAGTTCTGGTTTATGGTGCTTAGTTTATTTACCAAACTATATATTGTGTAATGCTAATATGTCCAATTTTGTCAAAAGATTGTGTAACCATGTATTGTTCAGTTTAGATAATAGCATGTGTAGAGTAGGTATATGCGGCTAGGATACTTATGGTGCTTTTTCAAAAGGCACCGGACTTGCAAATCTGGCCATGTGTTAAGTTATAGTAAATGGTCATTGTATTCTTTTAGAATAATCTGTTCAGGTTATATTAATTCCCTCATGTACAGTTGTGTATCACTTTCAGGGTCCCCCTAGAGCCTGTGGGATACTGACTAGTTACACCAGCTTAGAAAGAAAGAAAGAAAGAAAGAAAGAAAGAAAGAAAGAAAGAAAGATGAAAATGAAAAAAAGGAAAAAAAAAGTATTTTCCACAATGATATATATAGTGACACTGATGTCTTTCCTGGCTCAAAATAACTCAAAGGGGTATATTTAATCTGTCTGGATTTACAGCCTGTTAACACTGTGCCTGGAGCATAGATAAACATTACACACTCATAATAGTCACGGAATCTGTCACTTGGGTGCCATTTAGCTTGGATCAGCTGGTTAGTACTGATCGAAGAATTATAGTATGTGAGTTGCTAAGAGTCTCTCCAAACCACTCCAGTGAGCATACTCTTCCAGCTGTAATAGAAAACACGAATTGACATTGAGCCAGCTAAGACCTAAAGGGAAGCCACAAGCTCTGCTATATAATGGAAATTCCTTCAAGTGCCAGAGGAGCTGAGATTCCTTATATCTAATCTGTTGAGGAAGGATATATAAAAAGAATTTCCTTCCTAAATATCAGAATTCAACTCTAAAGTCAGACTAGGTCATTACAGCTTAACCTTTTCAGTGTCAGAGGGGTACGCAACGCATTGCATTGCAATGCATACCCTTCTGACACTCAAAGGGTTAATCACAGGAGACAAAGAAAATGTCCCACTGATCTAAATGGGTCTTTTAACCCCTTGAATATTAGAAAGGTCTCTAACATTAAAAAAAAAAACACTGTTTAACCCTTTGAATGCCAGAGGGATATCCAATGAAATGCACTGAATAACCCACTGGCACTCAAAGGGTTAAATGAAAGGTCATTTAGGGACATCTTAATTGTCCCCTTTGTGCAGCTGATTTGCCCCAGATTTAATCCACTTTGTCTTTGTACATGAGGCCCATTGAGGGGTAAGTATGAATAGATTTTCAGTCTACAAATTGCTTTGCGATGAGTTGCATACCTCTCTAGCATTCAAAGGGTTATTATATCCACCTCAGTGGCTAGCTGACTGGCTGGCTATAGGATAAAGGTAGGGAGAGCTACTTTTGTTAAATTATTATGTACTAGTTGAACAGCCCGTGTACATGGGCCACAGTGCCAGGCAGCAAATGCCCGCAGTGCAGTCATGCACAGTAGAGACTGCCCGCAGCGCGACTGATAACGAAGCGGGCACTCCAAATTAAGACAGTGGTGACAGTGCACAGAGAGACTACGGTCTGAATTTGGAGCGCCCCACTCCGTTATCAGATGCAGCTGAGGCAGTCTCTACTGTGCACGACTACAGCGAGCACAGCCGTCTGTACTGCACATGGCACGTGATGTTTAGCCCCTTGGATGGCAAACATCCCCAATGCATTTCAAAGCAATCTATTAACAATGTCTCTAGCATTCAATGGGCATGCCTGTGAACTCTCTGGAGACTCTGGTTTTTACAATTAATTTATCGGGTCTCTGGGGGACAGAGGCTGATTATCTGATGGTGGTGAGTTTCTTCTGAAACTCTGCATTGTTCTCCTCCAGCCTGTTCCTCCCACTTCCTGCCCACTTCTCCTCCTTCCCACCTTGTTCTGCCCACTTCTCACCAACTTCCCATGCACTGTGTGACACAAGTATTGTAAACTCCGCCCACCCAATTAAGCCCCACCCCTTTATGAAACAAAACATACAATTTACCTTCCTCTGGTCAGCAGCACCTCTCTGGGGGCTCAAGGGGAGGAAGTTCCCAAGTATGTGAATGGGTTAATATATATAATACATATATAATAATAGATATAGCTGCCTGACTACCCCAGCCTTATTTCATTTCCCTCTGGTAGTCACAGATTCCCAAATGTTGTTAGACCTCCAGCCTGATGCCACTGGTGCCTGGCCAAAGGTAGTCATAGATCCATCACATGCACTCTCTGAATTTTCTGAACCCGCAGCCTAGTTTCACTATCCACAAGTAGTCACAAATTCCCACATATACCGTCTTATTCCACTACCCAATTGTAGTAATAGATTTCACATACAAAGTCTCAACCCAGCCTGATTCTACTACCCACTGGTAGACACAGATCCCCATATACACTGTCTGACCCGCAGCCTTGTTTCATTGCCCACTGATAGCAATAGCCCCACCACATACACATACACTGTCTGACCCCCCCAGTCTAGTTTCTTAGCCCTCTGGTAGTTACAAACACCACTTCCCCCAAACCTGGTTCTTCTATCCATTGGTAGTCACAGATACCCACATTTGCTGTTTGCCTCCCCCACCAGACTGGTTCTGCAGCACATCTGTAGTCACAGATCCCCACATACACTGTCTGACCACCCAGCTTGGTTCAAGTGTCCACCTTTAGTCACACATCACCACATACATGTTTTGACACTCCAGTCCTGTTTCATCAGCCAGTCACACATGCACCGACTGCTTCCCCAGCTTTGATCGTCTGGTAGCCATGATCCTGGCACCCACAATATAAGAATCCATATCAGTGAGGTACCATTTTTCTCATGCTGGCACTAGGTATTGAATGCACTAGGAAATTTTATGGTGCTGAAAGAGTTTAGCATCTTTGAAGTGATACTTTACTCTTTCAATGCCATGGATACAACACTATGGGTACAAAGGAATATGACCCCTCATTTGACGTGACAAGTTGTCTACTTTCCAAAATATTATGACTTGTCTACCTCGTCTTCATTTCTTTAGTTGTTATAACCATTTTAGTACAGGCAAATCATTTATGAAAATATTTATAAAAAAATTATACATAGTGGTTGAAATAATTTGTGCTTCTTGCACACCCTGCTGTATGTAAACTCATACAAATATGTTTGCACTGTTTCCTGGCTGGGAGAAGTAGACTTTCTCTAGTGTTCAGCTAGTCGCCAGATGGGTCATTCTTGGGGTTTAACTTTACATGGGGTGGTAGTTCCACTTTAAGCTTGCTTGAAATGTTGTAAAGTAAATTTTGACTTTAGTATCCATTTTTCTGAAACCATTATGAAAACCCCTATTTTAAAAATATTTACTTCATTATTTTGTGTGAAACATCAGCTATATTCTGATTTATAAGTTAGCCTACTTTCAGGGAATATATTATTTTATATAGTTATTGAACTGTTTTAGGACATTTTACCATCTAGCCAATGGAATCTCGGTTTGGTTTGTCAAATCTCAAAATGAAAAATTGACTTCACTTGAGACACTATGATAAAGCGGAAACCCACCCATAGTTTTCCATATATAACTAGAAAGTACCTACAGGAATCATACCTTAACAGATGGATAAAAAATGCTAACGTGTTCAGCCAGTAAGGTACATAAGATGTCCTAAGCTTCTGACACTGAAAGAGTTCAATGGGGCTCTTAACTCCTTGAATGCTAGAGAGGCCTCAACTGCATTGTGTTGGAGACTTCTCAAGCCTTCAGGCTGTTAAAAGCCTCATTTAAATAAATGAAAATTTTTATTTGTCCCCTAAGATGCAGTTGGTTTGCTCTAGAATTGCTCCAGTAATTCTTATTAAATTCGTTTAGCAGACAGACTACTCCTAATACCCAGTCACAAACATATCATGATATTCAACTTATTCACATTAATCCAACAGCATGTAGCTTCACGTCTAAAAGTAAACAAAGTAGTCATATGCACTTAATGTCACTATGCCAGTTGAAAACTTCTACCTCTTAAAAGCTTATATTAAATTTAAGTGGCAGAAACATAATTTACCATACTTAAGCATCAATTTGATAAACCATTTCAAAGATCTGTGCAACCAAAATTATGTAGATAAATACAAATCTGTCCTGTGAATGCCTGATTGATGGAAGGGCTATTATTTTACCATTCTAGGTCACATTAACCCACTGGATACTAGAGAGGATTCCAAGGGGGTTTAAGACACCTGTGAATATCATGCCAAAACTTTTATCTATTACGGGTTCCTATTACAGGGAGAATGACACAGTTGAAAAAAAATAAACTGAAATGTTTTTATTTAACAACGTCATTATTGGGTTATTGTCCTGATCGTCCCTTATTTTTCTCTCCCTTTTTATTAAGATCCTGGATGTTTACTCTGAGCTTTTGTAGTGCTTCAGTGCTTTTGGGCAGATGCCTGATCAAAGCATTCCAGTTTGTGACCCCTAGTTCCGGTGTTGTTCCTATGTGATCTCCTTGGGTATTGACCCGGCTTCTCCTTTGACTTCCCTCATGCTCTACGACATGGTACCTTGTTCGCTGATTTCCGGATACTGAAATTATCTCCTGTGTACTGCTGGTTTCAGATCTTGGCTTCATTGTTAACCATTTTTGTCTGCTGCTTTGTTCTGCATCACCCTCCTTTTTCTAACCTAGCTAGTCTGACTTCCCATCTGTCTCGACCCTGGTGGGCTTCCATTCCTTACACTCCCACTTGTCGAATTTCGAGCACCAGTTGAACACTGACCTCTTTGACCACCAGACGAACATCAACCACCTGACCATTAGTCGGATCTCGACTATCCTGTTCTTTGTCTTCTCAGCTGAGCTCCAGGTCACAGTGTTCCTATACAAAAAGTAATGATTAATACTACAGGCAGAATGTCTGTCCTGTTATCTACTTCAGCGTCAGTGGAAAGTTCTCTGGTTTATCATATGTGGACATGGGCCAGCTCTTAAGGTCAACACTAATCTGACCTTGCAGATAGCATCTCTAACCCAGCCTTGGCCATAGAAAGGCAGCTTAAAGAGCAGCCACCCCCCGCCAGCTCTCAAGCATCTGGGCCACTGGGCCTACCTTGCAGTATACCCTGTATTGTTTGTTGTTGTGCTCTTGTCATATTATTTATATCAAATAGTAGACTGTCACCTCTTTGTGAGGAATCTACTTTAAAGAGTCTAACCAGGCATCTTACCTTGTGCTCTTAGTCTGTCAGATCATAACAGTTACTTAGCTTTATTAGCGGTTCGATTGCCAGTGACTGGTAGAAAGATCAATATAGCAAGAGTGAAATCACAGGGACTGTATGCAGGTAAACACACATAGAAAGAGGATATCACACACAGTCCTTGACCTATATTTCCAAATGAGAAATCTTTCATGCTGACAAAGAGTCTTCAAAGACCTAAACCCTATTTTCACTCATTTAGAGTTTGATAAAGCTGACTTTGTACTAAAAATGGCAAATGCTGATGTCATACAGAGTTTTAGGTAAATCTTCTGGAAAAAAATAATAGACCGGCACAAAATATAATTACCAAAATGAAAAGAGCCTTCTGACTCCTTAAAGGCACATAGAGAAAAAAAAATGTCGGTAGGTGGAGCTTGGGGATCAACTAGGTTAAGAAGGGGGAGGAGATGAGGTCTGTAGTTAGTTAACTCTTTAAGTGCCTGCCTCCTGGTAGAAGGAAGTTTACCAATGGTTCCCATGTCCCTCATTGCATGCAACTGAAATTAATACATTATGAGTACCTCCCATACTCACTTATAAACCCCCCTTATGTACAAACCCCCAAGCTAGTTCCTACTTTTATGAGTACGGAATTATCTGTTAACTATGTAATTCCCCCTCCCCATGTATCTGTAAGGAGAGAATGAGTTGCCTCTCCCTACCATAAACCCTCAAAGTATGCGTCAGCTGCATACTTAATGCATATTGCATCTAAGTCCTCTCCTTCGAACTTCTGCAAATCAAAATTTTTAATATTGAGCAGATTCAGTTTGAATACAGAATTTGAAATGGAAAGATATTTGTAGCTTCTAAGACTTTGCATCTGTTGGTCACTAATCAAAAAGAAGTAGTCTCTGCCACCACCCAAGCTCACCACAAATTGCAGGTGGGTCAGGTGACTGTAAGGATTAGTAGTTACTAGAGGGGAAAGATCACATGTCTGTGGTAGAATATTATTAATTAATTATTTTGGAAGCTTTAAACAAGCACACATACACACACTCTGATGAGGTACATACTTACATATATAAATAACAATCTTTTCTTACAGGGTATCATTTCAGACATGATTGTGAAAGAGAGATTGTTGTTTAATTTAAACACTCATCAAGGTTTAATGAGCTGCAGTCAAGTCTACCAAATGATCACTTACTGTAATGCAGGATGTAGTTACCAGATGGAAATCTGCCTACTTGATATTGCCAAGTTTATTGGAATAGGAATGAGCAGTAAATCTCTGTCTCCATTAGATTACTGAAATTCAGCATGTATATGAGCAAAAAAGGCTTTGGATGAGTTAGCAATTGGATATTTCACACATTTGAAAGAAGAGGATTATACATTTGAAAGAAGAGGATTATGCGATATGGTGTGATAAAGAAGTACTAAAGTATAGATGGATTCTCCAGGGATATCACTTCTCCAATTATTGTGTTATTTTATAGAGCCTATGTACTGAGATCTTCAAAGTCGGAGAAAACTTAGTGCATTGGCTCCATAGAATAACATAGGACTTAGAGAAGTAATCTCCGCTTTATCACCTCTTTATTACATCTTAGTGCATCTCCCCCCTGGTTGAATGATACAAATGTTTGGGCAGACTCTATAGAGGGATATGCACTTTTTAACAGGAACTGTTAAAGAGGAAGGATATGTGTTTATGAAAAACAAACATCGACATCTATCATAAGGGAAAATATATAGGATTATACCTTTGGATTGAAACACAAAGTAGAGGTAAAATAATAAAAGATACTGATAGGTATTTTCAACAAGCCAAGTAATACTGGGACTTTTGAAGAAGCCCAACTGCTACTGCAAATGGAAAAGACTCCAGGATTAGGAAATTAATAATAATTGGAGTTTTTAACTATCATGAAACTGATTGGAGAAATGTGACTTCTAGCAAAACAAAAACAAATAAATTCATATGCATGCTTAACATCAACTTCATTTCCCAACTTTATGTATGAGCTCTTTGTGATCACAAACGGCTCTGAAATGGCATACAATATACAGGTAAGGGAGCATTTGGGTAGCAGTGAACATAATATGGTATCCTTTGAAATCTGTTATGAAAAAAATTTTAATAATGGCACAAATAAAATGTTTAACTTTAAACACTGAAAACACTGTTAGAATACATTCAATGTTACTCTCAATGCAACATTACAGAAAAAGATGTAACTTGTTCAAAATGCTTTTTGATATAGGCTTCAGTATATACTATGGGGAAAACAAAAATCAAGTGGAATAAATTAAGACAAATGTGGTTTAACAATGAGGTTCTCAGGGAAAATGGGGGAGAAGCAGGCTTTTAAATTGCTTAAATCTGCAACATCTGGTGAATCATTAAAAACATAAAAAGAATGCAACAGAACATGCATACAAGCAATTAGGCTAACCAAAACTAAAAAAGAAAAAATAAGTGCAACAGAAAGCAAGAAAATCCTACACATTTCTACTAATATATAAATGGAAAAAAAAGATGAAAGTTGATATTGGGCCTCTTAAAACTGGTAAATTAATTAGTTAGGATAAGGAAATGCCCAACATAATAGCACTGTATAGAGGACCCTGTGTACAAAGATAAGTGGAGAAATTCTGGAGCAAGCCAAGTTCACCATAGGGGAACATATAAAATTCCCAAAATTAACATTGATTTAAATGGGACTTGTCACAAGCGAAGGCTATAGGCCCTTCTGAGACAATGGGAAGAATGAGGGAGTGAAAGGGTTAACAATAACAGATCCCTGATTCCCTGTTACTATTCCTAGCAACCACCAAATTAACCCCTGAAATCCCTCCTGCACTATCACCCCAGCACTACAATTTGCTGCTACCACCAAGACTTTATATAGGGTCGTCTTAGGTTACCCCAAACACAACAGAATTACAGTATAAAATCACCTTAATAATCAGACATAGAATTAAAACTTTAGTAACGTGTGCTACCTGAGTAGTGAGTTCATATTAGAGAACAGAGAAAAGAGCTGATTAATTGAACATTTCATCTGAAAAAAGGCTTCACGATGCTGGTTAAAAAAATACAGAAATAAAAGATGTACACAAATAAAGATTACACACTGGCAAAACAGTCCATAAAATAAAATGGGAGAAACATAAGAAATCCTTAAATACAATTACTGATATTTTAAGAGTCCTTGCGGGAACTTCAGATGGTATTTCCCCTGTCAGTTGTTACAAAGAAATTCACTGTTTTATCCAAAACCCATATTAAATACTTTCCACAGTTCCTTCTAAGAGGCCAAACCCCCTGGGTGTTGCCTGGGGGGAGGTTTGGCCTGACAGTTTATGGCCCACTCAATCAGACCTGTCAGGGATGTTACTGCACAGTTCTACCTGAAAAATCACAAGGCTTCCCAAAACATGCAGCCCACAGCACACCTCTATAATGTTATAATAGTCATATTCCTCCTATCTGTATGAATATCTGGACACCAAACATGCTGGGTCTAACTGGTTGCAAAATGGCTATTCTTGTAACTCCTAGCAGGGACACCTCCCCCCTGGCATGTTTGGTACCCACCAAAAGGATAAAACCTGGGCATTTTAAATATATAGCTTTATTGTACCATTTTACACTATATATACATGTTTTCCCTATTTTATAATATGTGACTGTCCCCTGGATGAACGCTATCAAAGCAGAGGGCCCAATACCTTTTTTATGGCACTCTAAATGTCCTGCTCTGGTGATTCCTATCTACTCTGCTAATTTTACAGCCTAGAACCGGTGCACTTTGAATAACATTCAAATACAAAACAAACAAACTAATTACACAAACCCAACGCATGCCTTGGTATGATAGGACTTGAATCTTAAGAGAGGTCTCAACATATTGCAAAGTAACATATTGAAGACCTCTATAGAATTCAAGGGTTAAAATCCCCTTTAAAACAATGGGAATGTTTGTTTATTCCTTATGGTGTAGTTGGCTTAAAGGGATAGTAATACTTCGTTTTACCTTTATTTTATTTTGTAGGTATTAAAAAAACATGAAGAACGATATAAGTCTTATTTCTCAAACCTTTATGGTTTAAGAGATATTCACAAGCAAAGTTTCTCTTCACTGACCAAAATGGTCAAGTCTGCCATCTAGCTGTCAGATTTGGAATCCGGTCCGTGGACTGGCCGTGGCTCTACAGCAGAGCTGAGATCGCGAGATATAAGAAGAACTACTTAATTCGAATAGTCTACAAAGTATGCCTGGTTTGCAAGCATACTTTTTAGACCCTTCCAATGAAATAGTTATTTTTATATCTTGCGATCTCGGCTCCGCTGAAGAGCCACCGGTTGATCTGTGGACCAGATTCCAAATCTGACAGCTAGATAGCAGACTTGAATGTTTTGGTCAGTGAGGGGAAAATTTGCTTGTAAATATCTCTCAAACCATAAAGGTTTGAAAGATAAGACTTATATCGTTCATGTTTTTTTAATGCCTACAAAATAAAATAAAGATAAAACGAAGTATTACTATCCCTTAAAACATGAACTGCTGTGGATTGTCATTTGGACTAAAAAGCTCTATTCAAGTACAGCTGGTTTACTCCAGAATAACTCCAGTTTGCTTTTATAAATATGGGCTTATGCATTATGTACTTCTAGTCAGCATTTGTATAACAAATTATTATACTTTGGAACGTAAGCCCTAAAATTTGTATTGACTTGTTCCTTTATTTATGTGTAAACTGTTGCACAGAAATGATGATGATGATGCCCATTTGACCTCATGTTTATGTACTCTTATTGTGATGATTGTGTGTCATACTTGATGCAAATAGATTAATAAGAGATATAAGTTTCTGTGAAAAAGTTAAACCCTTGAGGACCAAAGGAGTGTGCAATGCATTGTGCACCGCTCTGGTCCTCAATAAATAGTTTTTCTGGTCATTAAAGGGTTAAAAGAGCTTCATAATCAAGTTTGGCATCAGGTTTGAGGCTGCCTAGACATTCTTGGTAAGAGTATGTATAAATCACAGATAGAGCTGAAATGTGATCTTTAGTGCTCTCTAGCTGATCCCACAAGATGGATTGAACTGAAGGATTTTGAAATTCCTCAATTCAGTCTCCGGGAGATGTGACTAAGGGCCTGCAAAAAAGTTATTCTCGTTCTTGCTAGAATTTCTGTAGAATGGGAGATATGTTTCTCCTTTCTGTGGAATCTGCTGTGGAAAGAAAAATGTTGGTGAAAAATTAAAATTTGTACTTCCAGAAGGTTAATCCCATTGATTTCAGTCTCTCTCTCTCACTGCAACAAGATATCTGTGGAAACAACCTTTGATTAAGAAGTCCTGATGAAGGCAAAACAGGAAGTGTGGCAAACATTTTCACCCACAAACCAGGGACAGTGGGTGTGATATGCAACCCCCTCTCCATACACACACACACATATACACACCAGTGAACTGACAGGAGGCATTATGGTGCTACACAGCTCAACGCTGGCCTTTTTACTAAGTCTGCTCCCATATGAGCAGATTTTGTAAAACATGCTCATTGCCCTTTAAAATGCACCATGCCTTTCACTAGCAATTCTCTATAAAGAACAATTTACAAAGCAGCTATGGCATCTTTTTATACACACATTGCTACTATGCATATGAATTGTGTGCCACCAATCAATTAAAGCATGCATTGTGCTTTAAAGGGGAACATTCACCCCAATTAAATTTAATCCATGTGGAATCCTCAGGTGCTGTGTGCCAAAACCCTGTAATTTTTTTTTTTTTTTATCTCAAGCTTTCCAAAGTAATTCACTGTTTTTTAGCTGACTGAAGCTTGCTCTGTGTGGGACAAGCAGAACAGGCTGTACAACATGGCTTCTTAGTTACCCCTCTCTCTTCTCACTGATGAACAGTACACACTCGGAGAGAGGAGGTGGATACTGCCCATGTACACAGACGTTGAGGGAGAGCACTGTCAATCAAGAGTGATATCAGCAACATGGCAGCGCTCTCCCTGAATTGCTTCCTGACTATGGAGGTAATAATTTCACACTTGCCATTGTTATTAAACAATTATACTGCATTGGATGAGAAACATTGATTGGGGGCAATTTGTATATATATGATAGTCCTGCTTTAATATTATATGGTTGTGGGACCAGACTTCATGTCACCCAACTACTTTCAGAAGGATTGGCAGCACTCACACTTCAAAAATAATTTCTGACCCTCAGGCGTATATGTTGTCAGAGAGTCTGCTACAATGTATAAATGACAATGTGCTGAAATTCTGGGGCAAAAAAACTACTCTATATTATAAAACAACCTCAGTGGGTTAAAACATAAATCTTAAATAAGATAAATATTTTATCTCTAGGAAGTGAAAAATAGAAGTAGATAGTATATTTTCAACTGATCTCATCCTACTTATGTGCTCCAATGCTATAAGACTAACTCTGGCAGATCAGCTGATGAGCCAGTCAGGGGGCCAAAACGCGAACCCTGTATCCCTCAGGCTGATTCTAAGGAGACAGACTAAACTACGATTAAAGGCTCACAATTCAGTCTCCTGGATCTGCAACCACAGTCCCCATAGACTACAAGTTAAAGGATTTTAAATCTGATTGCTGAAGTCTATGGGAGACTATATATATACATCAAGCACGGCCAGGGGCTGATCCCTAAACAGCTAAGAGGGCCCTCTTGGGGCTTCAGGGGAAGGCTGTCAACTTGTGGTCTGGGAGGAAAATACAATTAAGTGTCCCATTTCTATTATCATTCCAGCCCAAGGTTCCAACTTGCCCGCACCTGTTAATTTTAAAATTGGCATTCATTTTGTGCAGTGATACAACATTGCTTACAATTGAAATGGGGCTACTCATAGAGGTTACAGTTGAAATAAGGAGCTATGCTATTGTTACCACATAGCTTACAATTGAAAGTGAGTTAAATTAATGATACCAGAGCTTCCAAAGGGAAATGAGTAATGCTACTAGTGTAGCTCCATTTGTATTGTACCTCTGTGGTATTACTCGTGTAGCTCCATTTGTATTGTACCTCTGTGGTATTACTAGTGTAGCTCCATTTGTATTGTACCTCTGTGGTATTACTAGTGTAGCTCCATTTGTATTGTACCTCTGTGGTATTACTCGTGTAGCTCCATTTGTATTGTACCTCTGTGGTATTACTCGTGTAGCTCCATTTGTATTGTACCTCTGTGGTATTACTAGTGTAGCTCCATTTGTATTGTACCTCTGTGGTATTACTCGTGTAGCTCCATTTGTATTGTACCTCTGTGGTATTACTCGTGTAGCTCCATTTGTATTGTACCTCTGTGGTATTACTCGTGTAGCTCCATTTGTATTGTACCTCTGTGGTATTACTCGTGTAGCTCCATTTGTATTGTACCTCTGTGGTATTACTTGTGTAGCTCCATTTGTATTGTACCTCTGTGGTATTACTCGTGTAGCTCCATTTGTATTGTACCTCTGTGGTATTACTAGTGTAGCTCCATTTGTATTGTACCTCTGTGGTATTACTTGTGTAGCTCCATTTGTATTGTACCTCTGTGGTATTACTAGTGTAGCTCCATTGCAATGTAAGCTCTGTGGTATTACTCGTGTAGCTCCATTTGTATTGTACCTCTGTGGTATTACTCGTGTAGCTCCATTTGTATTGTACCTCTGTGGTATTACTTGTGTAGCTCCATTTGTATTGTACCTCTGTGGTATTACTCGTGTAGCTCCATTGCAATGTAAGCTCTGTGCCACTACTAGTGTAGCTCAGTTTAAAATGGCAAGCAGAAGATTAAGTGAGGCAGTGACCAAATGGACCAGACACACGACCAGTCCCCCCCCTCCAAGTCATCCTCCCCCTGCAGGACTGCATAGGGCAGCTCCTGGCTTTTTCTCAAATATGTTCCCGCAGGAGCAGACATGGTAAAACTTGATAACTGTCTTTAATTCAGCAGTAGCCAACCCTGGTCCCCATGAGCTACTAACAATGCATGTTTTCGGTATATCACTGCTTGCATACAGGTGTGTCGGTCATGGGTCCAGTAACTTTAATTGATATTCCTGCATTCAAGTAGGGAAATCCTGAAATGTGCTGGTATCTCATAAGGACCAGAGCTGCCTACGCCTACTTAAAACTGGTGGCAAATGTATCTTCACTATTTCAATGCTTTGCATTCTCCTTTGATCCTTAAAGGGGAACTTTCACCTAAATACGTTTTCTTTAATCCACGTACATTACCGATGCAAACTGTGCTGTGTTTTGGTTTTTAAAAAAAAACACAATAGAAAATAAGTTTGAGGGTTTACCTTTTCCCTCTTCACGTATTCTCATTCTGATCGGCACAATTTGTGCCGATGAGAATACATAACAGATCCTCCTCCCCGCTGGTCTGTCAGTAAGCTGGAGAACTCTCATTGGTAGAGATCGATATCTAGCCAATGAGAGTACTCCAACTTACTGACAGACCAGCGGGGAGGAGGATCTCCTGTATTCTCATTGGCAAGATGGTGCTGATCAGAATGAGGAGAAGAGGGATAAAGTTAACCCTCAAACTTAATTTCTATTGAGTTTTTTTTAAAAACCGAAACCCAGCACAGCTTGAATCGGCAATGTAAGTGGATTAAAGAAAACATGTGTTTAGGTGAAAGTTCCGCTTTAAGGAGTTTTTTATTTTTTATGGTGAACGGTTTTGTAAAGCAAAAGAAAATTAAAAGTTGAGGCATTGTCTAGGAATCTTGATTGAATATACATCTATAATAAATACATAAAATATTGTAATTGTTATTAAAATTATGGCAATGAATAAAATTAGTGGATAAAAACAGTTTTATTCATTTAACAGCATACTTTTTATTTGTTCAGCGAGACTGATAACCATTGCATTGCGAATCACTGCATCAGACAGCTCTCGAGCATCCAAAGGGCTAACCCTTTGAGTGCCAGAGGTTAACGGAATTATTGCAAAGCAATGCATTCCGTCCCCCTCTGGCACTCAAAGGGTTAAACTTTTTATTTATTTATTCAGAAGGATTCATCCAAAACCAAAAATATAGATTCAAAGCGTTCCAATTCGTATGCACAAAGAAATAACTGTTATTTGTTACATTTATCTCATTCTTCTTCTCATGCAACTTCTATCAGATAGAAAGAAAACAAAGAAAAAAAATAGGATTTTATGACAGCCTTTAAAAATAAATCCATATTGTATTCTAAGTGAATAATGAAATCTAGAAATAAAATCTCATCCAAATGTATAAGAAAGATTACTGAGGGGAAGATCACAAAGATTATAAAAGAGGTAGACAAATAATTGGCTGCATATCAGAGGGAAATAAGTATATTATTATTTATAGAGGTATGAATTGAAGATTGATAGAGTGAAGTTATGAGGTCAGGGAGTGAGGTCACCAATTTTGTTTCAATTGTTTGTGAAGATGGAGGAAAATATGGCTATGCCAGGATTCCATTTTTATTACTGTATAAAGGGACTGGAAGTACAAAATTGGTCTTCATCCCACATGTGAAGGAATTTAAAGCATTTGGAAGCTGAGCTTGATACCTACAGCGTCCAAATACATGCAAGAAAATCAATATTCTCTCCATTGCATTTCTAACCATGGGATACCATTTTTCACAATAATATAATATTCCCACTGGCAGAAAGCTTTTATCCTCTTTGTTTATTAAATCCAAAGCCACTAAAATGCCAGAGCATGAACACTGATAAGCAGTTACAATTGAAAAGAGCAAAAAATACATTTGCTTAACATTCTCAACAAAACTTTTCACTGTCTGGTATGTCAGTTGGAGAAGTAGTAAATGAGGACTATATACACTGAAGTGCACACAAAAGGGGAATTCTTAATTTGCTTTACAGAAGCACTTACCTAGGCAGATCACATCCAAACAGCAGTCAGGTATATCTATTTATTGTTTTTGATTTCAACCCTGCTATAGTCTGTAACCAATCGGGGCAGTCTATTAAATTGAGAACATTTACATGGCCCTTTAACACCTTAAGGACCAAGGTCTTGGAAAGTAATCTTCCCTTAGGGACCACTTTGATCCTTTCCAACGTGCCGGTACGCATGACCTGTTACCTGTACCGGCGTGCTGCATTGGGGTCTGAGAGAGACCATTTCAGTCTTGAACCGGACAATTTCAGACCCCGTTTTTACTTACAGTGCTCTCTGAGAAGCTCTTTAAGGAAAATGTACATGATGTGCTATGGCCGTGACCGGTCCTTATGGCAAAAAACGTGTGACGGCCATAGTAACATAGTAAATTAGGTTGAATATAGACACAAGTCCATCAAGTTCAACCTTTTCCTTATACCCCAGTGACATAAGAATTGTATAGCTTTCCTGCTACCAATTAACTTAGTCATTTATCAGACCTTCTTGATTTGCCTACTAATATACAGTATAACCCTGTATGTTCCCTTTTGAAATAAATGTATCTAATGTTTTCTTAAATGTATCTGCCATAACCACATCCCTGGGCAAGGAATTCCATAATTTAACAGACCTTACTATAAAAACCCTTTCCTTTGCTGAAGTCTAAACCTCCTTTCCTCTAATCTCTCCCCTGGTCATTTGATTAGGCCTTGGAATGAATAGCTCATCACAGAGATCCTTGTATTAACTTCTCATATACTTGTACAATGTGATAAGGTCTCCTCGTAGTCGTCTTTTCTCTAGAGTAAATACTACATCACGTGGTCCTTAAAGAGTTAAATCATGGGAGGGGCTCTCTCACATTGTTGTAACCTTTTGTGTACCATAGTGGAGTCCAACAAATTGCTTAGCAATGCGATGAACAACCCTCAATCACTCAAAGGGTTAAAAATTAGATCAAGGGTAATGCAGTTCAGTCTACAAGGACTACCAAAAAGCCAGGATTTAAGGATTTCCCTGTTTGAGCACAGAGTCAGTCGAAATGAATGAGTCACTAGTTAAACAATGTAATTAATCAGGAATATTGTTAAATCCTAGCCTGTTTTCAGCCCTTGGGGACCGAACTCTAGTACCCCTTCATTAGATGGTAGAAATGTGTAAATTTATTGTAAACCATCTATTGAATCTAAGGGTTTAACCCCTGCATGCAGTTCTGCTAAAAATGGTTCTACCTGTCTGATAGGCCTTACTGGAGACTGTCTTTAGTATGAAGTGTTTGTGGAATATGTGCTTTTACAATTCAAATTAAATAGAAATCATTTGGTGCATTTCAATCAGGTTTTTTTCTGAAATATTTCCACCCTTTGAAGTCAGAAAATAATCAATTTTGAGAATATATTCCGATTCTCTGAATAGGCCGGGCACAAAACATGCCTTCAGCAAATGAATTTAACATTCCTTATAACAGAATGTGAATAAACATATCTATGTGTTGTTACTGGAAAATGATCACTGGAAAAATTAAAACTAGAATAAAAAAAAGATTTCAAACAACTTTGGCTCTGTGACCAAAGTTTAAAGAGAAACTTTCTCCTTTTAAAATTGTATTCAATTTTCTGTAATAAATATGTACCACTGAAATATAGTTATGGCCTTGTTCTTACTGGCAATTCTATTGCAGCCTTTTTTTTAATCTTGCCCTAATTGCCAGAAAACTACAGTAAACCACTTTCAGAAACTTTCATGCGTCTATGCTGTGAATGCCGGAAAGTTCAACAGAATAGACCTCCATAGACCCATTCATGGTAGTACGCCCATTTAGCAATGGAATCACTGGGAGGATGATGGGATATCACAGGAAAGTACATTTGGCAATTTGAACTATGCCGCATCGTAAAGCATTCAAATCACCAGTGTGAATGTAGCTTTCTGTATTCAGTTGTTCACTGCCTTTTCATGGTTTGTGGCTCCCAATTCAGCCCCAACTTCATATTTCCTTTTTAACCCTATGGGGAGATGCACTAAGGTGTAATAAAGAGGTGATAAATCCGAGAAGACTTTTCCAGTGATATGATTTCTACAATGCCTATGTTATTCTATGGAGCCAATGCACTGAAGACTTCTCCAACTTTGGAGATCTTAGTGCAGAGGCTCTAAGAATAACTTAGGAACTGGAGAAGTGATTTCACTGTAGAAGTCTCCACCACTTTATTACCTCTTTATCACCCCTTAGTGCAGAACCCCCTTTGAAAGCCAGACTGTTGTGAAACGCATTGCTTTGCACACCCCTCTGGCACTAGTCAAAGGCATTAAGAAGCCCCTCCTTTATTATTCTAAAATTCTTCCATTTGGAAGTGTTCCTGGCACAAGCCTGTGTAGCAAGTCAGTGTCAGATGCTGATGGGTACGAGTGTTCTGTGCTGTAAAGCAAGGGTTTCCTAGTGATTTTCCTTACTTGACGACCAGTGCTAATACATAATTAAATACCTTTATAGTAATCATGTGTAAATACAAAATAGATACATAATCAGTGGTTATAAAGGGCATTAAGTTAGGCTAAGCAGCTACTTTAAACATTGCTACAAAAACACGCATATATATATATATATATATATATATATATATATATATATATCATTATATTTTTCCTTAAAGGAATAGTAATGTTTCACAATAAAAGCAGCTCCAATTTGAGAGTGTTATTTCAATACCATCAGAGTTGCATTTCAAGAGTAATTGAATGCTAAAGTATCCCCCTCCCGCCCCTTTTACTGATGTAATCCTGATCATCTAGAGCAGCAAGGTTGTCCAAGTGGATCAGAGAGAGGGACAATCTTCAGTTAAGATAAGGGAAAAACCTGTCATGGGGGGCAGGGTTTTTATTGTTCTCACTGTAAGAAGATTGTCCCTTGCTGTGAGCTGTCTGGTCCCAGGACCAGATGCATTATCTGAGGGGAGGTGGCTTACACTAGGTTAAAGGGGCGGGAGGGCGATACTTTATCATTCAATTACTCTTGAACTACAACTATGACAGTACTGAAATAACACTCTCTATGGCTCAAATACTCTGAAAATTAATTGGAGCTGCTGTTTTTGTGAAACATTACTATCGCTTTAATGCTAAATATAAGGATTTTAATTATTTATCGAAGAGGACTATATTTAAAGGTTTAATTGATTTTGTACATAATGGACCATGTTTGAGGACTGCAAATGTCCCCTGGGCCTAGTCTGGACATCACTGCAGTAAATCAATAACCAAATAACACAGGGGAAGGATGATGCAGTTCACATCAATAAATGCAGACAAAATTGGACTGATTAAAAATATAAATGTGTATTTTTAAGTAATATGAATTAAAATGTTACCAAAAATCACGTTTCATGAGATCTGGATTTAAACACATTAAACAGAATGTGAAAGAAGCATCAGATTAACCAACAACAGTTTCAGCGTTTTTTATGTGATATTGATTCATTCTTTCTTTTGTGTCCTTTTAGATGGGAAAGTGGGAAGCAACTCTAAAAAGAGTAGAGAGGGAATGTGATTGATACCCAGACTGGCCAATACAGTCCTGGTTGGCAGTGGAGGGACAGTTACCTTGGTTATGGCTGTGGCTGACAGTTGCAACAGCCTACGAATTTCTACTTTAGCTGTGATGTGTTATTTACTGTGGCCAATCCTGTTTTCCAAGGGAATGGTTCCTCAAACTTATATAATCAGGATGTATGAGCATTTCTTCTTCCTGCAGTGCAGAGCATTGCTGGAAGAAACAAAACAGACAGAATTTCTTTGTTCTGATTCTTTTAGTGCTGGAGGTACTACTAAAATTAGCTTAGCTAATTAAAGGGATAGTAATGTTTCATAATAAAAGCAGCTCTAATTAATCATCATATTATTTGGACTTTGGAGAGTGTTATTTCACTTCTGTCAGAGTTGTAGTTCCAGAGTAATTCAATGACAAAGTATCCCCCTCCCGCCCCTTTTACTGATGTCACACTGTTCAGCCAGAGCAGAAGGGAGGTGCCCAGGTAGACTGCAGAGAGGGACAATCTTCAATTAAGATAAGAGAAAAACCTGAAAAACTTGTCAAGTGGGGCAGGGATTTCATTGTTTTTATTGAAAGAAGATTGTCCCCTGCTATCTTTCTGGTCTATAGACTGCATTCCACATCTGAGAAGAGATGGCTTACACTAGGTAAAAGGGGCGGGAGGGGGAAACTTTGCTTGTGAATATCTCTCTAACTATAAATGTTTGAGAAATAAGACTTATATCATTCTTCATGTTTTTTAATGCCTACAAAATAAAATAAAGATAAAGCGAAGTATTACTATTCCTTTAAGAAAATACTTGCACACAAATTGGCAGCCATCTATACTTCCCCATTCTATAAACTTTTCTAGCTCATACTGCCTCTGCATGTGTCTGTCCAGGTTGTTTAAATGCTGGAGCTGATGGCGCTGCAATGTCAACCCTTGTCTACTGGATCACCTTTTAACTCGATATCATACTTCAGCTTCTAACAAAGTCAAAGACTCTGCTGTTTCCTTACTCTCGGAGCTCAGTGCATGTTTTTTGGTGGGTCTTTGATCATGGGCATGCGCCTTACTTAGGCAGACTTACAGTGAACATGATCAAATATAAAATAAATACAAATGCAGGCCTTTGTTATTTATATTTATTTGTATTTTTTGTTCATGTGCCCTGATGACAACCCCTATGGAACGGATGGTCCAGTTTTATGTTTTTTATTTGAATGAAAATGTCAGTCCAGAGAAGATGGTAGTGGCCTCTCATACTTAAAATAGCTTCAAATATATTTTGTTCAGGAATGAAAATCTTCAATGAAATTCTGACTAACAGAGCGATATGACAAATAAAGTTCAGTTTCCCTGAACTTGTTTACATTTTTCCCCATGAATAATTTGGGTGAAACGAATTTGCATGCCCTGAAAAAGTCGAATAGTTAGTAAACACATTGAAATGGGTTCTATGATCATCTTAAGAACACTGCAGCACACAAAAAGTTAAAACATTGCAAAAATTTTATTTTGACATTCAGATATATGACTTTACCTGTCTTCGTGTCGATACAGGAGTACCTGCTGTCCTATTAACCCTTTTGGTGATAGATGGGTATGCAAGGCCTTGTTTTTCAATGACTTGCATACCACCCTGACACTCAAAGGTTTAATGGAGGGCTTTCACACCTTTCTAAGTTTGCACAGATAGTGTTTCTCTTTGCAGAACTCAAAATGCTTATCTTGGCTGTCAGGATTCTGAATGCTGCTTGAACCTGTGATCCTTACTAGCAGTGTGTCCTATTCGACCAATAGAATGTTCAGTCTCTGGTAGCACTGACCCACAAAATATGGCTTACACAATTGGTAATACACAGGAGCACAAGACATGCTGCCCTGGGGAAAACAAAATGATGCAATCCAGTAAATTATGTAAGTGCAATTCTGGATCAAACCAACTATACCATGGGTAATAATAAAATGTCCCAGATTGTCACTGATTTAAGTGGGGTGTCTAACCCCAGAAATATTAGAAAAATCTCCAATGATTTGCTTTGATAACTGAATTTTCATTTCTCCCCTGCATTGCAGTTTTTCAGTTTTTTTGTTCCACAATTGCATTTTTAGCTTACTGATGGGCACCTTAAGAACCATGTATTTTATGCCAGTTATAAATACTTGAATGCTTTGTGGGCCAACCAGCGACTGGCTCATTGGGATGAGCATAAAAATAATTCGGTCAGTCTTGTGAATGATCTGAGCAGTAGTCCCTTAGGCTGCCTTGCAGACATTCACTTGATATTTTCCTGTTCTACGCTGAATGCAGGGAAGTTGCAACAAGCTGAAAAAGGTTGCATCACATATAAACAGTACACTGAGGGCAATATATAATTTTATGAGTTTTATCTACAAATCTCCCCTTCCATTTCAATGGGAATATGATAGCTAAATCCACTGATTACACAGAGCTGTGGAATCTAGACATAGTTATAATGTTGCCAATGTGAAAACCCCATAACCATGTTACCAGCATCATATATTAAAGGGACAGCAATGTCCCATAAAAAATTGTGTTTTGTAGTGTTTAAAAAAATGTATGTGGCACAAATCCTATCTCTCAAACCGCTATGGTTTGAGAGATATTCACATGTAATGTTTCCCTTCTCCTGATGGCAGCTATAAAGCTGACAACAGGAGATCCGTGTCAGATGACACAAAGAGGCTCTTCAGCAGAGCCACAATAGTGATATTGGAAAAGAATTACTTCATTGGAATGGTCTACAAAGTGTGCTTGCAAACCAGGCACACTTTGTAGACCTTTCCAATGATGTAATTATTTTCCAATGTTGCAATTTCAGCTCTGAAGAGCCGCCGCTTGTCCCAGGACCGGGATCTCCTGCTGTTAGCTAGATGCTGACATCAGAAGGGGAAACTTTACATGCGAATATCTCTCAAACCATAAAGGTTTGAGAGATAGGATTTGTGCCATATAATTTATTTTTTTTTAAACGCTACGAAACACATTTTTTATGGGACATTACTGTCTCTTTAACACCTTTATGACCAGATGGGTGTGCAATGCATTTAGTTGCATTATGCTGTGGATCCCTCTGGTGTTCAAGGGGTTAAAAGCATCAGATTCCACAGAACTGAAAATGGTAGTAAAGGCAGGTAATCCAACAAAAAAAATCAGTCTAGACTGCACAAACAACTATGGTACTGTCCAAATGGAGTCTACCAGCATGGGATTTCATATCAGATACACAGATCCAGTCCAACCAAAATGATCCATGCCAATTAAAAAAAAAAAAAAAAAGTACCAATAGAAACATAGAAACATAGAAGATTGACGGCAGAAAAAGACCACCTGGTCCATCTAGTCTGCCCTTTAGTATTCCTTTATTGTTATCTTAGGATAGATACATGTTTATCCCAGGCATGTTTAAACTGTGTTACTGTGGATTTATCAACCACCTCTGCTGGAAGTTTGTTCCAAGTTTCTACTACTCTTTCAGTGAAATAATATTTTCTAATGTTTTTCTTGATTTTTCCTCCAACTAGCCTCAGATTGTGCCCCCTTGTTCTTGTATTCAGATTCTTATTAATCACACTTCCCTCCTGAACCTTGTTCAGTCCTTTAACATATTTAAAGGTTTCAATCATGTCCCCCCTTTCTCTTCTTTCCTCCAGACTATACATATTTAGATCTCTGAGTCGTTCTTGATAAGTTCTATGCTTTAGACCTTCCACCATTTTTGTAGCTCTTCTTTGAACCCGCTCAATTTTAGTTATATCCTTTTGCAGATGAGGCCTCCAGAACTGTACACAGTATTCCAGATGTGGTCTCACTAGAGCTCTATACAGAGGGATCACAATCTCCCTCTTCCTGCTTGTTATACCTCTAGCTATGCAGCCAAGCATACGATTTGCTTTCCCCACCGCCTGGTTGCATTGGTTACTCATCTTGAGGCTGTCAGAGATGACCACCCCCAAATCCTTCTCTTCTGAAGTCTTTGCTACCACAGAACTGCCAATACGATAGTCAGATTGAGGGTTTCTTTTCCCCAAGTGCATTATTTTACATTTGGAAACATTGAACTGAAGTTTCCATTGTTTTGACCACTTATCTAATAGTGCCAAATCATTCTCCATATTACAGACACCTCCTGGAACATCAACCCTATTACACACTTTTGTGTCATCAGCAAACAAGCAAACCTTCCCTGCCAAGCCTTCCCTTATGTCACTTACAAACATGTTGAACAGAACAGGGCCCAGAACAGATCCTTGTGGCACTCCACTTGTAACCAGTCTCTGCTCAGAATACACTCCATTAACAACAACCCTCTGGTTTCTGTCCTTCAGCCAACTGCAGATCCACTGAACTATCCAGGGGTTAAGTCCAATTCTTGATAATTTATCTATCAGCTCTTTATGGGGAACTGTATCGAAAGCTTTACTGAAATCCAGGTAGGCGATATCCACAGCACCACCTTCATCCAGCACTTTAGTTACATAGTCAAAGAAATCAATGAGATTAGTCTGACAGGATCGGCCCTCAGTGAAGCCAATAGTAATCGAAATCAATAAACAGCAAATCTCACGTTTTCCTCCATAAAGTTGCATTTTTTTCTGCTTCTTTACCCCTTGAAGACCAGAAGGTGAGCAACACATTGCAAAGCAATGTGTACCATTCTAGTCCTCAAATGATTAACCCTTTCCGTGCCAGAGGGGTACACAACGCAGAGCAATGTGTTGCGTACCCCTCTGACAATGAAGGGGTTAATCCTATGGGCGACAGATGGGGCTGCAAGGCATTGCTCCACAATATGTTGCAAACTCTCTGGTGTTCAAGTGGTTAAGCAAAGCCCTCCACTCTGGCAGACAAAACAGAGCTGCTGCAGTTACAGATTTCCCTTTCTGGACATGAGATTTGACAGCTAAGCTCTGTGATATGTGTTTCCTTCTGGAGAGACATAAATTAAATTAAATGAAAAGTCAACCCTTCCAGTTTCCCTTTGAAATATTAAGATGCCTTATCAAATAAACTGTCTGATGGGAAATTTATGCCAAACCAAAGCAATTGCTCATTGTGAGAAGCTTTAGGCATCTGATAGGGTGGTTTAAAAAAGCGTTCTTCGTATGAAAGTATACAATAGATAGGATTATTTTATTCTGTCCAGTTATCATATGTGATTACACCCTTGATAAAATGTATTTGTCCTCAAGTATCACTTTATATGAACACACTAGGGTTGGTGTTTAACAAAGTCACACAAAAAAAGTGGTGTAATTCTGAGTGAATTTGTTGTATTGAGGGGTTTTTTGCCTTCTTTTGGGTAAACAGTAATAGGAAAAGGGTTGAACTTGATGGATGTAAGTCTTTTTTCAGCCTAAACTACTATGTAACTATGCAACCAAGCGCTCAGTAGTGGAGAAATACAAAATGACAAAAGGGTTTTTTTAACAGTGTGTGTGTAATTGTATTATATAATACTAGTTGAAGATCCAGTGTACATACATGGGCCACGGTGCCACCCAGCAACGGCCGGGGTGCAGTCATGCACAGTAGAAACTGCCCGTGTCACGGCTGATACGGAGACTACGGTCTGAATTCGGAGCCCCACTACATTATTAGTCGCAGTGCGGGCAGTCTGTAGTGAGCATGACTGCAGCGCACACAGTCATCTCTACTGCGCATGACGGCTTCTGACAAACAATTTAGCAAATTATTATATATATATATTGTATATAAATTTCCCAAGCTGGTAACATGGAACAGCTAATCAAAAAATGTTTTAATCACAGAACAACACATAAAATGTAAATGTCCCCTTTCTTACATTTGATCTGTGAAATTCTTGGGTTCCACTGAATGCAAATTATAACTGGGGGAAGCACCAAGGGGAAAGGTTCTGCCAACCTTATTAGCCTTTCATCACTGTGTCACCTCTGAAGAGCTGACTGGTGGTACTACTCATGCACACATTGACAGTGTGTATGGTGGTAAACACAGGCTAGATCTCAATGTTTTAGGAAAGGTGTGTCCATTTTATTCTTGTATATTTCTGTTGCTTGAGAACAAAATTAGAGGTTGGCAGCTTTTTGTGACAGTCACAACCCTCAGAAGTCTTGTCTTCCAGTCCAGCAGCTGCTGCAGAACTTTAGTCAGAAAAACTGTCTACTATTCATTATGGAGGGAAAAATAAGATTGTGGTAGACATGGTCTTGCACCTTTGCACCCCCTACAGTATGCCAGTTCAAACTAATGGGGTACCATTTTTCTTGGTCTGGCACTATGTTCTGAGTACAGTAGGTAATACCACAGTTTTCAAATATATCAATATCTTTGAAATGTGTCCACCTTTTGGATACATTTACACACATTTACCATTTTTTTTGGACTTGTAGTAGGAACTGAATTCTGTAGGAAATTACATGGTTCTCAAAGATTTTACTATCTTTGAAATGGTTCAAATGATACAAAATATTGTTTTTCTTATAGCGGCACATTCTGGAAACATTTTTGCTCCCCAGCATAGGGGCAAAAAGGCAACTGTCCCCTTATTTGATGCATCTGCTTCTCTAGTTTCCAAAATAGTATGCCTTGTCTACCATTTCACCATATATATCATTGTAATTGCCATTTTAGTGTAGACAGGTAACAGAAAATAAAAATGATAGGTGTAATTTAGTGCTCCTCCTGGTACCCCATACCAATGTGGTACCAGTTTCCTCAGTCTGACTGTAGGTACTGAATAAAGTAGGACATTTTAGATGTAGATTTTAGCATCTTTGAAGTGGAGGAATTAACCATTTTTTTCTTTAACGCCACCTTCTGGAAACATTTCTGTTCCTCAGCCTAGGGGTAGAAAGGCAAGTGACAAGTAGGTTGTCTTATTTCCAAAATGGTATAGTAGTTACAGTCATTATACTACTGGAATAAGAAGAAAGAAAGAAAAATGACAGGTTTTGTTAAGGGTACACTTTTGTGCTTCTGGCATCCCTTGCATTATGTCAGCTCTTACCAATGGGGTGTTATATCTCTCAGGATAAGACCTGTATATAGTAAGATACAGGTATCACTTCTCCAGTCCCTGTGTATTCTGTTGTGGCTATGCACTAACATCTCCAAAGTTGGATAAATCTTAGTGCATAGGCTCCATAGAATAACATAGGAATTGGAGAAGTGAAATCAATGGGGAAGTCATCTCCAATTTATCACATCTTAGTGCATAACCCACTAGGGGTGAAAAGGCTTAGCAGTGAAGTGGTTAAGTGCCAGAGGGGTGTGCTGCAATGTATTGCTTCACAATACACTGCTTACCCCTCCGGTCCTTAAATAGTTAAACTGTAATGAATGCATATTTGCAGCAGCAATGTCCTAAACATAATACATTATCATTCACAGTGCAGCATTTGGCCCAATCAGTCCTTTTGTCAAAACCTCTCTGGAATCCAAGGGGTAAAAGCCCAATTTAAATCAATGAGAATCCTTATTTGTTCACTATAGTGCAGCTGTTTCTCCAAACATTTGACAACTTTTGATTAGTACATCATCCCTATCATATAGTTAGTTCTTTGAGTGTCTGAGGGGTGTATAGTACATTGCTTCGTAATGCATTGTGTATCCCTCTGGCATTCAAAGGCTTATGGGCAGAAGGAGTCTGAAGTACTAAGAAGGCATGAATAAAAAAAGAGCCAACTGCACCACAGGGTACAAATAAAAAAATATCTACTTTTTATGTTATTATAATGTACTTTTAACACCATGGCTACTAAATAATTCTCCAATGCATTGTGGAGTAATGTGTTAGAGACCTACCTAGAATTCACAAGTTAAAAGCCAGGACCCATTTACATTTAAGGGCATTTAATATGTCCCCTAGTGCAGTTGGTTTATCCCAGAACTGCTTCTTCTTTGTACATCATCTTGATATCTCACAGCAAATAGTAGAGACAGGAATGAAAACACAACCACACACTGGGTCTAATTGTCACGTTTGTTGCAAGCCCTCCAGCAACACAGATGTTAAATGATAAACACAGAGATAAAAATACAAGAACAGGTATAGGTATCCCAAGCCAAGCAATTATTTAATCAAGAATGCCAGTTTAAGTAAACATCATTAAAATCCACTTTGTCGTTTTTATCTATCTAAAGAAGGATGGGAAACCTTTTGTTTCACTTTGAAGAGGAGACCTGTCTCTGAAGATTATCAGATGTGTCATTTGTGTGTGATGGGACATCCAGCTTAGGCTGACCAGATTTGTCATTCAAACTGGAAGATGTGGGCATCTCTTATAATCAGGAGAGACAGCTCGGAGTGCCCATTATTATAAATAACATGAGATTTCAAAGAGAAAGCCAGAGTCAGTATATAATATTCTCATTTTCTTTGCAGTTGAGAAAATATCAACATCTTGTCTTTTATACTGACTTTTGCCACCATACACTATATAAATATATATAGAGACAGGTTCTCTATATGCAAAAACAGAAAATAGAAAAGAGAAAAAAAAAAGACAAAACCTGCATTATTTCATTCTGATTTTTTACATGTGAGGAAACATAATTTCTTGTCACACATGATACAGGGTCTGATAGGCCAAGGGAATGGGTTTTTTAACTATAGGTAATGATCTGACACTTATGGGAACCGGTTTCCCATTGATTAAAGCTCTGCCATTCCCCTTCTGTTTGCCCTGCATATCTTTGTGATCTGCAGAGCTTGGTGACATAACTTCTTCATTCTGCAAATCTGGAAGAGAAAGCAACATCACTATACTCTCTCTATCCTCTCCTCTAAGGCCCAGCGACAATGAATTCATCAACAATGAATTTCCATAAGCACCAAGTAAATAGCTTATGTCATCCAGCCCTGCAGATCACAGAAAACTGCAGGATAAAGTCAGAGAGAATGGCAGAGTTTTATGCTATAGGTTTCAATAACTGTTAGGCAAATAACAATACTTAGAAAGCCCCCTTTCCAGACACTTTATTGCTCCTTTAACTCGCTTGTAATTTTTTAGGTTGATGTTTTGTTTGACTGGCCATCATGAAACACCTGTAGTGAACGAAGAGTTGAGGAACTTGTGATAATTTCAGTTTCTTAAAATACAACCAAACATGTAGAAACATGGTATCTCTCACTATTATTTATTTAAAAAAAAAAGCTTATATGAAGGAACACAACTTGCCAATATGCAGAGAGTCCTTTCTTATTTCTGTGGAGTGCCTTTAGTCCTTGATGTGCTTCTTCTATATGTTCACTAAGGGCTGGATTCAGGAGGTTATATTTGGGTTAAATGACCCATTTGAATCGATTGGAATTTGAATGCTAATTTCTTCACTGTGATGGTTCGGTTTCCTACAGAATTGTTTTTCATTAGATTACTTAACACAGCTCTATTGCCACTATTCTACTTATATATTTATAGCTTGATTTGTCCCTTTTCTAGCATATTGTGTATGACTGTATTAAAATCCATCTAAATCTTCATTTGGGAAAAACAGTCCCTGAAAAATAGTCCATTCTGGAGCTTTTTTTCCCAATTAAAGCCATCGCATTCCAACAGTTCACTGTGTATGGGCGCTCACGTTGGTGCTGATCAAATGCAAGTAAAATGACCAATGGAACATCATCGGAAATGGTCAGTTCAACAATTATCTTGCGGTTGATCGGGATTTCCAGTGTCACTACTGCTCCCGACTGGACATTTCTGTTTTCAGTGACTTGAAGATGTTGAAAAGGTTTAATTTCACAAGTTGGAAGACGGATTTTAGCCTTTGCCAGCTCAAAAATAAGCATATACAGTTAATGTATATTGATTACAATATTAAACATGTTTTGAATATACACTAGTCAGAAGTTTCCATCAATAGAGACTGTCCTAGCTCTGTGTTGATTAAACATTAACAACTTAATGAAGCACCAACAAATCCCACTAGTGATTAGGTTGCTATGGATACTAAGCATTATAAACATGTTGTATAGAATAATCAATTTTAATACACCATAGGCTTCTGGTTGGGGCAAATTAATTTTATATAAAGTGACTCATGCACGAGTCTCCAACAAAGTAAGATTTTTTGTAATTTTATAGGAATGATCCACAGGAATCAATACCATCCATTAAAAAGTAATATTGCCTGAAATAGGAGGAATAGATTATTTAAATAATCTAATGAGAAATGGGGAGAAAAAAAACTATCCAGTGTTTACAAAATCATAATAATATATGTTCAGTCCCTTTTATGCTAGCAGCTGGATATATCTTTAGCATTCAAGCATTTAAAACACATGAACCCCTTATTGAAGAAGGCATCATTCAACACAAAGAGCAAAAGCAAAACAGATTCCTAAAGTGTATATATAAGATGCACCGTATTGTAGTAGATCAGGTTGATTGATTGTTTGGAGGGTGGGGCAAGACCTGGCTATCATAGTACATATTGGTACTAGGGATGGACAGAAATTTTTGCCTCTAAAGAAAAACATGCAGTAAACAGCACTCTTCGCAGTGTGGGAGAATTCAAGTAAAAAGTGCAATTGTCCCACTTTTTCTTCATTTTCATAGCATTAATATTAATGATAATTTATTTTCCCGCATATGGAGATCTTTTCCATGTATTCCCTCAGTGCTATATTATAAAAGGACTGCCAATTTCCCACATGTTGTCAAGCTGTGCTTGTTTTTTGATGCTACTGTAACTAATGTAAGTAGACAGGCAAAGAGAGGGAGCTGGAGTTGCTTTATAGAAGACATGTACACTAAAGAACAGCCCCATTAAAACTAAAGCAGCCAAAGACAGGAGGAAATGTCCAGAAGAGAAGCACAAACACCCTGGACCCTTTCAGCTGCTCTTGAGAACTGGTCTGCTGACCAAATTTTGAGCCAGAGGGTATGTGGTGCTGCAGCAGAGAGCATTAAGGACTTTGCGGTTTGTCTGCCAGAATCAATTACAGCTCCAGTAAGATAATCATTAGCCTCCAGGATCCTAGAAATGGTAAGAAAAAAATGTCCACTTTTGGCACTTCTGCATGGATTTCTACTAAGAGTTGCTTCTCCCAGTGATGACTCTAGTAATCCAAGCAGTAGGGAAATCTGTCATAAAGTGTCACCAGAGGCCACAAAATTTGCCTTAAAAAGGTAATCCAAGCACTAATCCCCCTTGCAGTTAATAGCTGCCTCATTTGCAAATGCAAATTCTGCAGCCTTAGAAAAGCAAGTAATTGGTGGGTCAACTGCAGGGTGGGGTGAGGGCTGGGGGTAGCCCATTGCTGTGGAGCATTATGAGAGAAGGGATATGATAGAGAAAATTACCTGGGAATTAATAATTTATCAAGCAATTTGTACCCGAGACCTATATATATATAGGTTAACCTTGGAGTCCCAGACAGGTACGCAATGCATTGCTCTGCAAAGCGCTGCGTACCCCTATGGCACTCAAGGGGTTAAACTATGTATAGGTGAGCGGGTTATATTCAGTGAACATTTATTTTATGGATATTTTTTGTTTTACAGCTACAAGAAAAGAAGACTCAAGGAACAGATAAAGAAAGAAGAGTGAAGAAGGAAAAGAGAAGAAAGAAGAAAAGAGGGAAAAAGACTGAAGATAGAAGAAGGACAGCGGATTACATAAGTGTAACACAGATAAGCTAACAATTGGTACTTGACAGTGTGTCAGGCACTGATTTTATCTTTTTTTCCTTTGATGTTTCCATCATTGCCGCTATTTAGCAGCGTTTTGGGAACTTAATGCACAAAAAGGACATCTGGCCACAAGACTATTTCTGTGACCTAACGTCCGTTTTGCCTTTAGCTGGTAGGGCAATTGAATACCTACTTAGACATTTTCTTTGTAGGCTGGTATCCATTTTTGCCCTACTGGCTTTTTAAGGTCAGGTTATTGAATCTAGCCCTTTGGGTTCTAAGCACAAAAGAAATGAGCAACTGCAGAGAAAGCCAGCTGTACCATAAGGACAAATAAAACTATCTATTAATTGTATTCTTTGAGTGCCAGAGGGGTACACAATGCATTGCAAAGGAACATGTTGCGTACACCTCTGGAATTCAGAGGGTTAAATGGGGGCTTTTGACCACCTGAATGCTAGTGAGGTCTCCAGCACTTTGTAAGTAATGCATTGGAGGAATATTTAGCATTAAAAGGGGTTAAAACCCCAATTTAAATAAAAGGAGTTTAGGGAATTTGTATGTGTCCCCCTGGGGTGCAATGCATTTACTCCAACACTTTTTTCTTTCATAGATAAGGACCTTAAAGAGACAGCATTGGCATGGTATAAAGGCATATATGATTATTCAATATACTTTTTTATAATGCACGCTATCATTGTAAATGTCCATATCTGTATAGTTTTCTTATAATTTTAAAGTTCTCCCTCCCGCCCCTTTTCCCTACGTCAGTGTTGTTCCCTCAGATCACAATGAGGGACAATATTGTCTGTGTCTGTATAAGGAAAACCACACCCACATTGATGAAGGTGAGCAGGGTTTTGTTTATGCTGACACAATATTGTTCCTCGTTGTGATCCATCCAGTCCAGCTTTCAGATCTGTGGGAGAAAGGCCCGGTAGGGGGGAAACTTTAAAATAAAATTACAAGAAAACTACACCAATATGGACATTATAAAAAGTATAATGATTAATCATATATGTCTTTATATCATGCCATTACTATCTCTTTAAAGAAGCCTTTAAATTGCCTAAGTTTAAATGGAATACAACATGATGTAGCTGCATAAAAAAGAGAAAATAAAAATACTATGAAAAAACATGATATATTTTGTATTATTCAGGAAAATATAGATATAGAAATCAGTGGAGTAGACTGATTCAGGTACGGGTTGTTTTCAAAGTAGGTTTTGATATTCCTGCTCACTCACTGCAGGTGTTTTTCATCGGTAGTCCTCCGGGCACAACAACAGGTCGAGATATCACTGGTTCAGGTGGAGAATCAGTGGCTCAGTCACTTTGTTTGAGCTTTTTGTGCTTAATTTTGGATGTCCTGAAAACCCAACCTGTTGGTGTTCCCAGACCGGAGCAGAAAATCTCTTGCAGGTCAATTCAAGTAAAAAAAGACATAGATATTCTAATATGGAGCAGTTTGTAAGCTGTGTGATATGGTATTGATTACTAATTAGATTTTAAGTTCCTAGAGACAGGGCTCACGTCCTGATGTATAATTCACTTTGCTGCACTTTTCCCCTGCTAAGAATGCAATAATCACATGCCATCCTGATGCTCATATCTCTGTTGTGTTTTTGGTTTTTTTGGAGGGGTTTTCTTTGAAGCCCTGTGTACATGTATATATAAATAAAGGCACATACATACAGTAGATACACATGGTAACATGTGGGTGTTGTTGACAGTAATGAATGCCAAAAAACAAGTTCACATTTAATCCTCTGAGTGCCAGAGAGGTATCTAACACATTGCAAAGCAATGTGTTGACTGCCTCTCTGATACTGAAAGGGTTAAGCAAATGTATATGAAGTAGCACAGGTTTATCTTGTTTTCACGTTAATATTTTGTGGCTATATAAATCAAGTCTTATTTCAATTTTTTTTATATTTTCTGTCAGAAATGTTATTTTTCTGAAAAATTGCATTTAAAATTGTGTTAATTGCAGAAAAAAATTGTCAAATATGTATATTGATTTCTCTTGCAAATGTGTCTGTTTATGCCTGTTGCAATAACAACTTTTTACATTTAGCTATAGTGTTTTTTCAAGCATGCATCCATTAAGAGAAGCAATAGCACAGCAGGTGATCACTCTGCCTGGAACGCTGACTCTGAAGTAATAATTTGTAATTTAGGAAATCACTCCATTTCCTAGTGCTTTGTGCCCTGAAAATAGATTCTAAGGGCCTTATGTATTAAAGCAATGTACAGTAATTCTGGAGCAAATCATTTGTATTGTAGTGGTCAAATAAATCTTCCCCGAATTCCCATTGTATTAAATGGGGCATTTAACCCCTTGAATGCTAGAGGGGTCTCCAGGGCATGTGAATTGCCCCAGAATAACTTCAATATCAGGCCCTAAAACTTGCGGGCAGCTCATACTGTGCATTAAAAACCAGTGTATAAAACTAAACAAATATCTGTACGCAGCTGTGTGTGCACGCGTATGAGTTTGATTGTGTGTGAGTGAATTTATGTGTGTTTGAAAACTTGGGTACCATACCTGAGAACTCTGTATTTTCCCCAGAGACTTCAGTTTTTGTAGTAAAATACTGGGCCTCTGGGGGCAGAGGCTGATTCTCCGGTGGTGGGGCGTTTCTAATGAAACTCTGCCCACTTCTGCTCCTTCCCACCCTGTTCCTCCCACTTCTCCTCCTTCCCCACACTGTTCTGCCCACTTCCTGCCCACTTTATTCCACAGCCCATTACACCTCACCCGTGATTAAGTCCCACCCCTTAGTGACGCGAATCTCATAATTTATATTCTCCCACCGGCACCACATGATTCCTATCCGGGGACTCTAGAAGACAAATTCCCCAGGTGTGTTGGGTACACATATTGATGTTATCTAGTCTAACATGGATACTGTACTAAAGTGGCTCAGGGAGGCAGTGTTAGCAAATTACCTAATGTCTATGATAGGTTTTACTGTTAAAGATATGTTTTAGGCTATGCTCACACGGGCAACTTTACAGCAGCTTAATTTATGTTGTCCTAAAAGCACCTATGTGAAACCACTTGCCACAAATGGTGCTGTTCACATTGGTGATTTCTACCTCACAGAATGCACCATAATGCAGCATGCTGCAACTTGGATGCGCTCAGGCATTTGGCATATCTAGGTTTCAGCATGCTGCTCTAAACAGCAGCACACGTATAGGTGGATCATTGGCTTGTTTCGACTCAGGAGATCCGAGAGGCGAATGTTTGACTAAAGCTTAATAATGCCACGTGAAAGCTAAGTTGACTTTACTCTGGGTTGGAGCTGCTATCTTTACTTTTGTATCTTTGAAGAGTATCTCAAATGTCAGGAATTATATATAACAGACCACTGATAAGAAGTTACAGATGCAACTTGGCTCAGTGAGAGACAATTCTCATGTTAGACCTAAGAGGAGCCCACCAGAGGTCAAAATGATATCTGATTATATTAGACAGGATACAGAACACTGAGTGCTCTTTATGATGTATATAATACACTGGTAGGTTAGAGGAGAGAGCCCTGTAGCACTCTTACTCTAATAGCTCCTGCTGTAGGGATTGTGGTACACTGTCACAATATCACTGATTTCAGTGTCTGCAACAATGGGCTCTCTAGATAGAGAGAGAGCCAGATAGTTCATTATCAGGGACTTAAAGTTTAAGAAAATAAAAAAAACAAAGTAGAGGCAATCTGATGTTATATATTCTATATTTCAGAATATGAAAAGTTAAAACTATACTATCACTATAAAATGAACTAAATATATTTTATGTAAACATGGTGGGGTATGTCCTAATGCATGATAAAAAAGGTTATAAAGGAGAGATGATAAAGAGGTAATAAAGTGCATATGACTTCTCCAGTGATGTCACTTCTCCAAGTCCTATGTTATTCTATGAAGCCTATGCACTAAGATCTCCAAAGTTGGAGAAATCATAGTGCATTGGCTTGATAGAATAACACAAGAACTGGAGAAGTGATATCACTGGAGAAGTCATCTCCACTTTATCACTTCTTAGTGAATCTCCTCCAATGGGGGGTTATGCACTAAAGCATGATAAAGGTGATAATGCAAGGATAACCTCTCCAGGTATATCCATTCACCAATTTCTATGTTATCCTATGGAGCCTATGCACTAAGATCTCCAAAGTCGGTAAAATTTTAGTGCCTTGGCTCTATAGAGTAACATAGGACTTGGAGATATTACTGTAAATGTCACCTCTGCTTTATCTCTTTATCACACCTTCTTGCACCTCCCCCAGGTTCACTTTAAGTGTTTGGCCTGGGATGCAAAGTCTGTTCAACAGCAATAAAGCATTTCACTTAATTTACAATATACAGGAAAAATACTGGCTTTCTGTAAATTACTAAGTTAGCTTAATAAAAGAAGAATTTCATTAACAGAATGTCAAGGTAGCTTAATTCATGTTATATCATTATATAATAAAATAATTTAATGGCAGTAAAGTAGCAACAGCATATCCTTGCTTTTGCATGTCTGGACTGGAACCTTATACAACTGCAACATCCTTGATAATGCTGACCTGGGTTAGAGGAACTGAAATAATATTTTCTTATTGTTTAGAAAAACCCAATAATCAGTTTTCAATAAGCAGAAAAATATTATAGTGCAGACAGCAGAGACATTAATGGCAAGATGCCAGATACTAGAGACAGATATTTGAACTCATTTTAGTGCATTGTTTTATATGATTGAATATTGCTAGAGTACATTAAATACATATTGTACTAGGTTTGCTTTTCAATCAACCACTGAATGTCTGAATACTCCGACCCAGCTCTTCAAGTGACTGAGTGATTAACTTACATTAGATTTAACTGGCTTTACATAAAGAAGAATGTCACACAGCTATAAATGTAATGGGCCTTATGTACAAAAGAAAGGAGAGCAATTGCGGAGTAAACCATCTGCACAACAGGGGATTAAAAGAAAAAACATTTCCACTGATTTAACCCCTTAAGGACCGGCGTACGCACACGTGACTGGCACTTGAGGACCAAAGGGCTTTTTTTTTCCGCTTCTGATTCAGGTCTTCCGGAGCAGCGTGCAGCCAAGCTGGGAGCCCTGAACTCCATGCCGTACCAGGACCGTCACTGGTCCTTAAGTGCAGGACCGCCGTGACGGTCCTGGCATGGCAATGGTTCTTAAGGTGGTAAATAGGGATTCTAATCCACAAATGCTAGTGAAATCTCCACTGTGCTGCTTCTCAATGCATTGGGGATTTCTCTTGCATTTTTGGGGTTAAACGTCCCAGTTCAATGGAATGGGAATCTAGGGTTTTTGTTTATTATTATTTGTCTAACATAGCATAGTTGGTATGCACCAGAATTGCTCCTCTTGTAGAGTAAAGAAAAGAGGTAAAATTCTGGGTCAAACCAACTGTACCTTAGGGGAAACACAAAAATTAGAGGAGGCTTTTAACTCTTTGAGTGCTAGAGGAGTATCCAAGGCACATATTGCTCTGCAGTGCTTGCGTAGCCCTCTGGCACTCAAAAGGCCATATGTTCAAAGAAGTAGCGAAATAGCTTTTGTAATTTGTAACAACTTTTCAAAGTACAGTGTCGTTAGGATCATTAATATTTACAGAGAGTGTCGGTTGTGATCAGATATATGTCATTTGTCCTGACTGAAATTGTCGTATGTAATGACAAAAAATGTCTTAACTAACGACAAAAATATCTTTAAAAATGTCTTAACTAAAGACAGAAATTCTCACATTCAGAACTTCACATTCCCTCCACTTTTTTCTTAATGTACACATTTTGCAAAACATTTTTTTATCGTTAGTTACGACAAATTTTCTTTTCCTCTATACGACACTAGAGAATAGTTTAGCCACACCCTAGCCCTGCCCCTTTGTCCAACAATTCTGCGGATGTGTCCTACACAACGGACATTACTAGTTTTTTGTTGTATAGAAAATATGTCGTTCATGCAAACAATTACTTATTTTTGTCTTTCATACGACTTTTTTTTGTCATTATCACTTTGAACATACGGCCCATAGAGGGTTATGCACGCTCAGCAGAGCCATATGATTAGCCCTCAAAAGGTTAACCCCATGAATGCTAGAGAGGTCTTCAATGCACTGTGAAGCATTGCATTGGAGACATCACTACCTAAATGATTAATTTAAAGCAGAACTGTCACTTAAGTATAAGTGCCCCCCAATTAATTCTTAGTATAGCAGTAAGCATAGAAATCCTGTTATAATCTTTATTAAGTTCCTAACCTAAGGGGGAGTTGCACTGTACCGAATGGTACAGACAGGAATGTACAGCTCAGGCACAGAGATCCCTCGTCAGCAAGATGTCTGTTCTGTCGTCTGGTGGTGAGTCTCATAAGAACTTATACTTCTAAATAATGCCGGCACTTAATAAAGATTATAACAGGATTTCTATGCTTAATGCTATACTAAGAATTAATTGGGGGCACTTATATTTAAGCGATATTTCCACTTTAAATCAATGGAAATTGTTTGAATGTTTATCTGTTCCTTATGGTACAACTGGTTTAGTCCTGAATTGCACTACTTTTGCGCTGTGCATAAGGCCCAGTGCTTAGAAGCAAGACAAATTACATAAGTATTTAGTTCTTTTTCAGTCTCACGGTTGGAATGACAAAAACAAGCATGTTGTGCTTAACAAATCTTATAAATAAATATTTGAAACTCATCATTCATATTGTTGTTAATATCTTCATAGAAACATTGATGCACCCTTAGCAAGTGCTAATAGCACACTAAAGTGTCATGGCATGCTGGTTGAAAACAGCTTGTGTAACCCATTATCAGATTCATCTGCATGCTTTTTATTTCTATACACTTATTTTCAGAATATTCTTATATATGATTTTAACACAATAATTATTGTATATAATGCTAGCAATGAGCATACTGCAGCAATGAAACATTCCAGTTGACAGGTGATATGAACCTAGGAAAGAAGCAGCTTGCCCACCCCTGGTATACCGTTATGCACAGCAACAGCAGACATTTTTCTGTATTGGGGCAGGGAGCAAAATATTGGTCTCTTTCTCTCAGCTGGGAGGTGCATAAGCACACATCCCAGGCAACTGGAAACTGGCATCCTTTTTTAACAGAGACTGGCATAAAAAGCTTCCCACATTTGTATTTGAGCAACGGCCCGGTACATATGGAGGGGGCAGGGGTCTGTGCCCATATGCATGCCTGCCGCCACCAGCACTCAAAAGGGTTAATTCTGGCATACCTTGGGGGCATTTTTTTTACCTGTAAACTTCAACTCTCATTGGATTATTTGTGTTATTAAACAGATTTTAAAGAAGAGAAGAATGAAGACAGAAAAGAGAAGATTAAAGAAGAAGACAGACAGTAGCTGACCATGGTTCTGGACATCAGGATTACTGGTCAGTGATAAAGTGGAGGTGATTTCTCCAGTTTATCACGTCTCAATCCCTATGTTATTCTATGCACTAAGATTTCTTCAGCTCTGGAGATCTTAGTGAATAGGCCCCATAGAATAACATAGGAACTGGAGAAGTGATAAACTGGAGAAGTCATCTTCACTTTATTAACTCTTTATCACCGCTTAGTGAATCTCCCCTCCGATGTGTTAATTGTAGTGAGATTAAACTTCTGAGGGCCAGTGGGGTACGCAATGCTGTACAATGTGTTGCTTAGACCACTGGCACTCATAGGGTTAATTTTCTTTTGTTTTGAAGGATAAGCGTGTGTTGGAAACCACTTTTATAATGCACACTGGTGGTTTTCACTGCATGTTAGGGACTCTGTGCCTCCTTTTAATGAAGCAGTTTTTTTTGCCGTAAAAAGTGTGGCCCTTAACGTGCAGTGAAGCCACCACATAGAATAGAATACCAAATTCAACTTGCTTTACATGGTGTCCAGTGGAGCAAATTTTGAGCCCCCTGGATATTTTTACATGGAGATGAATTGTAGAAAAACAAACTGTTCTGTCAAAACCACCATCATCAGTTTTGTTTTTTTACCGTGGGGCATAGTATTGAGTCCCTGGTGATTTATACCCGATACTGCCCCATTAGAAGGAAAGGAAATAAGATATAGCAGGAGAGAGACACAAAGTAACATGGAAGAGAGATTTCCTCCCCCGTTTGGCTCATGTTATGTAGCCTATTCATTATGTATATCCTATATAAAAATTCGCTAGGATGTTTGTCAGAAGCCGTCATGAGCACTAGAGACTGCCCGAACGCACAGAATGCTGAGAGCTCTGTGCTTTCAGGAAGTCTCTACAGTGCATGACTGCGTAGGCGGCAGGACACAGAGCAGGACCGGTCTCTTAACCCTTAGAGTGCCAGAGGGTATGCAAGGCAATGCAAAGAAATGTGTTGTGTACCCCTCTGGCACTCAAAGGGTTAACATAACCCAGACCTTGGCCCATGTATACGGTCTTTTACACTAGTATATTAATAAACCAGTACTTTTCTTTTATAATTTACAGTTTACCTTAGGGATTTCACAAGAATGAAATCACAGAATAAATAATATGGTTCTTTAATTGGACCAAGATAGATAGCATTAACAAAGGTATTTGTTAAAAATGCCAATGGCATTTATTAAATGAATTCAGCTCCGTATTTAATTGTAGGTGATAAATCATCACTGTATTTTATTTAATGATTTCCTACTGTAGTCTGAAACTTAGAAATACATTAGGAAGCCTTAAGTGGGAGGAGTTTGGGGTCCTCCAGTCATGCAAATAAGAATCATGTCTGCCTCCACGGACCTAATATCCAGTCCTAATTAGAGACTCATTTTGGAGAGCCAGTTTCCACAGAATTTATACGTAGTGGCCAGTTTAAAAGAACAGTGATACCTCCCAATAATAAACCTGCATTTAACTTAATTTGAGCATATAATTCCAGTAGCCACTGTGAATAAATTCTGTAGGGAGTGGTTCTGCAAATGTAATATGTAATTAGTAAAAGACGTGATCATGGGCGGATTGTCCTGTCTGGGTATCGGGCATTCCCCGGTGGGCCACTAGATCATGGGCCAGTTGGGGAGATCAAAGTATAGGTCTGTGCTGCCACCGGCACAGGTGCTCTCTGTGGCAACCCTCACGTTCCTTGCTAAAGCAGAGCGCCAGGATATGACCTAATATCCTGGCGCCTGCACTCCCATGCCGCAGAGGGAACACAAGGGGGTGTCGATAGTGACGTCTGTGCCGGAGGCTGCACGAACCTCTCACTCCCCACACTGGACCACCAGGGAATGCAAGAGAGGAAGAAGAGACATGTAGCTAGAAGATGTATTCAGAGGCAGAGGAAAAGAGAAGACAAAAATACTAGATGGAGAGGGAGGTGGGTAGGAGAAAGGCAGGGGACTGAGGGGATCTGACTGAGCAATATTAGGGAAGAGGGGGAAAGCAAAAGGAGAAAGTGGAGTGGGACAGGGAAAAGAGGGGATGAAATAGACTGGGGGAGAGAGTAAGAAGCAAAGGGGCCTGTAGGTAGAAAGTGAAAGGGGGTAATAGGCTGGGAGTGAGAGTGTAGAAAAGGGCTGGGGAAGACAGAGTGGAGGAAAGGGGGTGGAAGTTGCTAGGGTTGTATTTAACCCTATGAGTGCTAAAATTATATATATATATATATATATATATGTGTACCAGTTGAAGAGCCCGTTACATGGGCCACAGTGCCACTGCCTGCCGGTCGCGGGGCACTCATGCGCAGTAGAGATTGCCCGTGCCGCAGCTGATACAGAGTGTCCAGCTCTGTATCAGCCGCGGCGCGGGCAGTCTCTACTGAGCATGACTGCAGCACGTGCAGCAGTCTCTACTGTGCATGACTGTGTTGTTACACACGTTTTAGTGAATTATTATATAGGATATATATATACTGTCATGCCAAGGCATGATTTGGATATTATTCAAAGTGCACCAGTCCTAGGCCATAAAATTAGTTGAGTAGATAACATCACCAGAAACTGAATGAGCAATCGCCAAAGCAGGACATAGGGGTCATAAAAAAGGTCTTGGGCCCTCTGCTTTGATAGGTGGTTATCCAGAAAACATGTGTATATTGTAAACTGTCAGGCCAAACCTCCCCCCAGGTAATACCCATGGGGTTTGGCCTCTTAGAAGCAACTGTGGACTCCTATTTAATATGGGATTGTGGATAAAAAAGAGGAATTTCTTTGCAACAACTGGAAGGAGATCCTTTACCATCTGAAGTTCCCACTAGGACTCCTAATATATTGGTAATTGTATATAGGGATCTCTTGTGTTTCTCCCATTTTATTTTATGGACTGTTTTGCCAGTGTGTAATCTTTATTTGTGTATGTCCTTTATTCCTCTATTTTTGTAACCAGCACTGTGAAGCCTTTTTTCAGATTAAATGTTCAATTAATCAGCTCTTGTCTCTGTTCTGTAATATGAACTCACTACTCTGAAGGAAGCTCAGGTAGCACACGTTACTAAAGGTTTAATTCTATGTCTCATTATTAATGTGATTTTATACTGTAATTCTGTTGTGTTTGGGGTAACCTAAGACGCCCAGATATAAAGTCTTGGTGGTGCCAGCAAATTGTAGCACTGGGGTGATAGTGCAGGAGGGGTTTCAGGGGTTAATTTAGTGGTTGCTAGGAATAGTAACAGGTAACCAGGGGTCTGGTATTTGTTAACCCTTTCACTCCCACACTCTCCCCACTGTCTCAGCAGGGCCTATAGCCCATGCTGGTGGCATATACACACATAAACACCAGCTAGTGGGATGGTTTTAAAAAAAAAAAATGTCCAGGCTGGTATTCCACTCCAATCTGCCTCTGGATGTGATGTCCACAGAGACAGACACTATTCTTTATTGCAGGGCTAAATGTCACAAATGTCTCCCACCGGCAGATTCTCAAGAATATGTCAGTAGGAGGAGTTTGTGGTCATTCAGTCCTACAAATATAATCATGTCTGCCTCCATGGACACAATATCAGAACTTATTAAAGATTAATTCTAGAGAACTATTACATACATAATTGATTCACAGTATCCATTAGGATTGTCTGGACAGATTAAGTTAAATATGGATTTATTATTAGGAGGCATCAATGTTCCTTTAAATAATAAATAAGGTATACACACACACACTGCTGGTTTCCTCCGGGTACTCCGGTTTCCTCCCACACTCCAAAAAACATACTGATAGGTGAATTTAGATTGTGAGCCCCAATGGGGATAGGAACCAATATGAGTGTAAAGCGCTGCAGAATCTGTGTGCGCTATATAAATAAAGGATTATTATTATTATTACTAACACCTTGCACAATTCTGGTTTAGAGGCTGATCTAAACTGATAGTAATGTTTCACAAAAAAGCAGCTCCAATTAATCTTTATTGCATGTGGGCCATGGAGAAGGTTATTTCACTACTGTAAGAGTTATAGTTCAAGAGTAAATAAATGCTAAAGAATCACCCTCCCACCCCTTTTACTGATGTAACACTGCTCACCTCAGAGCAGCAAGACTGTCTGGATGGATCACAGAGAGGGACAAGCTTCAATTAGCATAAGGAAAAACCTGAAAATCCTGTAAAGGGGGGCAGGGTATTCCTTATACTCACAGTAAGAAGATTGTCCCTTGATGCAACCTGTCCAGTCAAGAGACCAGATTCCACATCTATGGGGAGGTGGTTACACTTGGTAAAAAGGGGCAGGAGGGGGATACTTTATCATTCAATTATTCTTGAACTACAACTCAGACAGTATTGAAATAACGCTCTCCACTGCTCAAATGCTATGGAGATGAATTGGAGCTGATTTCTTTGTAAAACATTACTATCCCTTTAACAAAATATACTGTACTAACTCCAGGACAAACCAGATACACTGCAGGGGACAAATAAAAATTCCCCAAATTCCACTGAGTGCCAGAGTGGTGTGCAATGGATTCTAAAGCAATGCAGCACACACCCCATTGGCACTCAAGGAGCATTTAACCCCTTCATAGCTAGAGAGGTACCCACTTACAGTAATGGGAAATTCTGTTTGACCCATGTGATGCAGTTGGTTTGCCCCAAAACGCTCTAGTTCTTATTTAATCAGCCTCTTAGGCTCTAAGCATTTAAGTACTTGCAACAAGTTAACACACATCACCATCCTTCAAATTAATGTTTTATGTCTATAAGTGCACAAGCAGATGCACAGCTGCATGCTATCTAGAATTTAATGAGAGGGCACATGTTTAATTTATAATGAGTGTTTCCATCATGAATCTATTTGGCTACTAGCCTTAATCTGGAATGGCTATCAATCAGGCTGCATGCTCATCTTTACATACACACACAGCAGATGTAATAAGTGCTATGGCTCTGATTAAAAGTACCTAGTTAAAATATTAAATATTGTAAGGTTCCTAGAATTTCAGTAATACAATAATTCTTCATCAGTTATTTATGGGTAAAAGTGCAGTTTGGATAGTTTGCATAGCAACTTATTTGTAACTGACTTCTTGAGTGGTGGATTCCAGGTCTGTAGTTAGAGTCCATTTACTGACAAGGGGGTAGATTTAAAGGCAGCCGTTAAACCAGCCGCTAAGTAAACAAGGAACATCGGCCGCAAATAATACATGATTTACGGTGGATTTAAAAGTAACTCTAAAAGAATAGCTATCGAGCGTATGCATAACAAAAACACGTAACACAAAAACCTGCGCCGCACCTGTTTTCACATCACCGTGCATCCCAAACACCCGTTAAAACACAACTTAAGTCAAAATGTAACATTACGGCTGCCGTTGGCTAGCAACCCTGACAGATGCACAAACAAAATTAAAACCTACAGCCAATCCCCAAAGTATCAAAAATGTTCAAATACACTATATATACCCCAAAATAATCATCGCACCCTGTCTGTGTTTCGAGTTTTGGCGAGCTAGATCACAGGACCCAGGAGCAGAGGATAGCGTTTAGAGCGAGGGAGAGAGGAGCTGACATTTGAGGTAGAAGGAGTTTTGATTTTGGAGTTTGGAGAGGAGAGATCTGCACTTAAATAAACACATATCACACTTCTGCACATATCACATACACCCATACAAACACAAACACATACATACATACACAGTCTTTTTTTTTTTTTTAAACACTTTACAAATATCTTACATTTTATTTTTACAGCGTAAATCTGTGAGTGAAAGAGTGTGACAGAGAGTGAGTGGGAACGAGTGCATCTGTGAGGGCCTGTGGAAGTGCCTGGGTGTGAGTGAGTGAATGATGGCCAGGAGAGGAGGACAGGAGAGAGGGATGGGGAGAGTAGTGGAGGAGGAGGAAGGAGAGCAGAACATCCCTGTTGAGCGTAGGGGTGGGAGAGGGAGATCCGCAGGGCGGAGGGGGACCCGGCCCAGAAGAGTAGGCACACAGAGGGCAGGGACAGGTGTGTCAGTGGGACGAGGGGTACCTGTCGCAGAGCACCACGCACAGGCAGGGGCAGAGCAGGCAGGACATTCTGGACACATCTCTGACACCTCGCAGGCCGGAGCTGAGGAGGAGAGGCTCAGGCATCCCCGCTACACGGAAGAATAGAACAGTGCTCTTGTGGAGTCTGTTCTAGAGAGGGAGAGTGTCCTCTTTCTGAGGGAGAGGGTTCCTGGCCTGGCTGTGAGGAGGAAGGCTGCCTGGAATCAGATATGCAGCAAGGTGAATGTGGTGGCCAACTGCAGATGAGATGTGGAGTCTATCAAGAAAAGATGGGGCGACTACAAGAGGGTGGTCAAAAAGAAGTTGGCTGAAGTCGCCATGCATGTCTGAGGCACCGGAGGTGGTCCACCTGTCCCAATCACCTTTAGCGGATGAGAGGAGAGGCTGCGGCAGACCTTGTCATCCTCGCTGATTGAGGGGGTCCCTGGAGGATCGGACACTGGGGATGAAAGGAGCCTCCACACTACCAGTAAGTGCATCCTCACATAACCATACACCACATCAACCAACACAAGCTGCACACTCATCAAACACAGTCACACCTCCACACATGCCCATCATTCATCCACACAACTGCACCAACACAGCACCCTGAGGGTTCAAACAGGACACAATACAACCCTCTTGTTGCTGTGCTGATCACACACCAACCATGCTGTTTAAATTGTTGTCTGTTAAACATCATTACTGTTCCCCCACAATGTCACCCATGTATCCACAGGGAAATCAGCACATAACCCCTTGAGTGCTAGAGGGATTATCAATGCATCGCTCAACAATGCTTTGGCAACCCCTCTGGTACTCAAAGGGTTAACCGACGACAAACACAATTCGACAGGGTTAGGATTACATACTACACAGTTGACATTCACTAAGCGATGTAAAAGACATGATGGAGTGAATTTAACCCTTCCATACATCGCTTCACCAATTCCCATGTTTGTCTATGGAGACTATTCATGAAAATGGATAAAGTTACTGAGGGCTCATAGAAAATCACTGGAAATGGAGAAATGATATAATTGGATAAGTCATCATTTCCACTTTACCTCCACTCCATAAGGTCTACATCACCGCTCACTGAATCTCAAGAGAGTTGGATGAGGACGAACATCACAGTGCCTGTGAGACTAACTGGCTGTATGTGCAACACACAGGCCTTGAAACAACCAACACTGTGGAATTAAAGGAGAACCAAGTAAGCCTTTTTATTGTGTATGCAATCATTTCCACTCACTTGAACTGTCATATCATACATTTGGTTTTCTTATGGATCCTCAGGAGTGGTGATGCTATGGATGGATGTTATACCAACCACTATTTACAGGATATACGTGGTAACCAAATTTCAAGCACTGTAGGTGGCACACCAACAGGCCATGATTGATGGATATCCCTGATTAAGCAAGGCTTGGTCACTCACACAGATGGAGCGAATGATCCAAACAGCAACAGACCTTAATCACAGCAGGAGGCTGTGGAGGAGGCACACACAGCCCCAGAAGCGATTCCTCATGGGGAGCAAGAGGATGGGACTGACACATGGTCACCCTACACAGCTGAACCACCACCTCCAGAATCTTCAGCTACACCACCACATCCTGCATCCTCAGCTGCACCACCACCTCCTGCATCTTATGCTGCACCACCACCTACAGCATCTTATGCTGCACCACCATCTACAGCATCTTATGCTGCACCGCCACCTTCTGCATCTTATGCTGCACCATCACCTCCTGCATCTTATGCTGCACCACCACCTCCTGCATCTTATCCTGCACCACCACCTCCAGCATATTCAGCTGCACTACCACCTCCTGCATCCTCAGCTGCACCAACACCTGCTGCATCTTATGCTGCACCACCACCTCCTGCATCTTATGTTGCACCACCACCTCCTGCATCTTATGTTGCACCACCACCTCCTGCATCTTCAGCTGCACCACCACCTACAGCACCTGCTGTCCCACCAGCTGCTTCCCCACACTACCAGGACTGGTTTTATTTTGAGAGGTCCATGCAGCCATCCTCCTCGGGACCTTACCACCCTACTGCAGCACCACAACCACCAGGAAGGTCCTGGTTGCCCAGGACTGTGGCCACCCCTACATATGGGCCATATGTCCATTCTCCTGACCTACCCTCCTGGATGGCTCCCCAGCATTGGCCCAGGTACGAACGAAGGTGGGGGCCAAGCAGCTACCAGTGGCCAAGGTATGATTCCTGGCCACTGGAATATGGGCACATAGGGTGAACATTGGGTTCTCCTGTAAGTCAATTTCACAATCGGTGTAAATCACAGCCTAACTTACTGGATAACCCTATGATCAGGCTAAGATTTCAATGTGTAGCACACACATTGAAACCTTAGGGTAACCATTGGGTTATCCATTAAGTTATGCTGATGTTTTACTAAGGTTGAAACAAGCTTCACCAGTGATATAACTTCTCCACTTTGTTTGACAATGTAGAGCATGTACTGAGATCTGTCAAACAAAAGCAATCTCAGATCATTGATTACATTGATCACCATGTAAACCAGGGACATGACATTACTGTGGAAGTAATGTCCCCTGTATCACCTCATTATCACTCACAACACACATTAGTGTATCACTGCCATCATCTCCTTGCATGAATACATCACAAAGTCCACTCATGTTCAAACAAGTAGTGGACTCCTGTAATGTAGGTCATGCCTTCCTATGTATGGGGGATACTCTAGCCTTCAGTACGTTTCCAATTTGAGAGGTGTCTAATCCAACATTTATTCATACAGACACAGATTGAATAGTGATGGTTCTCCTTTATTATGTCTCAGACTACATTAAAGCGGAACTACCATGTCACAAAATGTTTAGCTTAACTAAGTCCCATTCTGGCGACTAGCTGCTTAGTAGCGCTTGTCACCAGAATTATTACCTGATTTAATAGATATATGCTTTATTCCCCAGCTGTCAGTAGCACGGAGCGCGGACATCTTGCCAGAATGACGTCCACACTCCTGCGCTGTCAGTCCCAGCCGGGTCTAGGAGTCGTTGCTAGGAGCCATTTAGCTCCGGCTGGGACTGACAGCGCAGGTGCACAGATGTCATTCTGGCAAGATGTCCGCACTTGCTACTGACAGCTGGGGAATAAAGCATATATCTATTAAATCAGGTAATAATTCTGGCGGCTAGCATTACTAAGCTACTAAGTACTAAGCTGCTTTAGAATCTGCCACTTCTGAAAGGTAATAGAAGTATTATGAAGCTAGTCGCCATATGCTTAATTATTGCAGGGTGACTTTATACAATGTGAAAGTTCCGCTTTAATAGGAACATCACAATAAAAAAACTGCTATTTAAATAAACAAAAAATGTGCTGTAATGACTTTTGAAAAGTAGGAGTACTTTCTTTTGCTGCTTCTTTAACTTCCAAGTTCTGGGGTGGTGCAGTATGTTTATGAGAGACTTGGGCATCAAACATGAATATAATTACTTATTGCTTGAAAGTAGTTTATTCTAGAATGATTATGTAATAGCCAGTGTAAAAAAATGTAACCCATTCACTCAGCAGTAACCCATTCTTTTAGCAAACCTTTTGTTTGTCAGGAGGTAAGCCACCTATTGACAGCTAGTGGGTAGAGGGCTGCCTCCTGACAGTACTAACCAGACACATACACTTGCATGTGGGAACACCTGCCACCCATGCACATGATGTCACCAACTGACATCATCCTCAGTTGGGGGGATATTCTACAACTCTTTTAAAAAATCTTTATAAAAAAAGGTAAAACTATTAAAGGATAGTGATACTTCAAATTTAAATATCTGCATCTTGTAGGCATTAAAAACATAAATGAAATGCCCCAAGTGCCATCTCTCAAACCTTTCTGGTTTGAGAGATAATCGTATTTAAAGTTCCCCCCTCCCCTTTCCCTGACGTCAGCGCTCTAGCTGACTGCAGGGGAATCCGGTCACGGGACAGTTGGAGGCTCTTCAGCAGAGCCAAGATCGCGTTATTGGAAAATAAATTGTTCACTGGAATGGTCTTCTAAATGTGCTTGGTTTGACCGTTCCAGTGAAGAATTTCTTTTACAATAACACGATCTAGATCTGCTGCAGAGCCACCGGCTTGTCCCAGAACTGGATTCCCCTAAGCGCTGACGTCAGGGAAAAGGGAGGGCATTTAGTTTATTTTTTTAATACCTACCAGATGCAGATATTTCAATTTGAAGTATTACTATCCCTTTAAGTGCTGGATCCTAGTGGTCACTGGAAAGGCAGGAATTTACACCTCTACATTAAATGGACATTCTGTTAGGAGAGCATCCTCTTCATAAGCTGCTGCTCAGGGTGTTTACTACCTGAAATTCTGAAAGCTGCAAGATGGAACTCGAGCGGGACATTTGTGATACTCTATTGGCATACTTCAGGTTACAGTTTCTCAGAGCTACCACTTGGTGTGTGGGCTATTCTACCCACTAACTGTTGCTAGGTGTCTTACCTTCTGACAAACAAAACAAAGTTTACAGGAATCTTTCGTCTGCAAACTTACTTTATTTTAGGGAATTATGGTAAACCACCTAGCCACACCATTCAAAAAATAACAGACAGACAAGAACAAACAGGGTGGGTGGGGTATTTGTTCTTGTCTGCCTGGTGGTGTTTTAGTGGTACTACTATTTTACTACTATTTTCATCTGTTCATTGTGGATTTCTGTATATTTATGCATGTATTTTCTTTTACCTCTTTAAGATTCCAACAAGCCATCTAAGTTGGACAGTTTTGCTAAAGGTGTAGCTAACAGATTTTCACAATGAGCTCAACACCTTCTGCTGGGTTTGGGATTTCTTTATTAATTAAATAAACATTTCCATTTGTTGATACAACAAATAGCTCAGTCCTCTAAATTAATTTCCATGTCTCAGTTATCTCTAGTTGTTGTTATTTCTGGAGTATTCAGTCACAAAAAATAGATAGGAGAGGAGAGATTGCATACAATTTTATTAAAGCAGTGCCATTGCTTGGAAATGTTATATATTGGCTTCTGTTATGCCTATTACACTAATTTTACCTGTTTTGGAGTTGTTCAAGGTAAGAAATTAAAGTATGAATAAGATTAACTATAATTGGAACATGTTTATATATATATGCCTTTGTCATTATTTATTGTTATTGAAACATATTGGTCCTGTCTTGTTAATATATTTTGCAAATTTTCCTCAGGTTAGGGTGGCAAGCCATCCACAGTCTTCTGAAAAAGTTCTGTTTTTTGAACCAACTCCTTGCAATAACTATCGCAAAACCACCAGTTAGTGACATCATGTGTACATGTTGAGGGTGTTTCTGCGCATGTATTGACAGTTCTGTCATGAGGCAGGCCACCTACCCACTAGATGTCACTATATATATATTACCTCCATACCTCCATCCACTATATCTGCAGATTATAGAATCCTGCAAAAAAACAGAGAGCGCAGAAGTCTGAACCTTAAGGGAACTCAAACTGTTGCCCTTATCTACACCATCCTGCAAAAAGGCCAGGACCGTAGGCAGATCTAATCCTTGAGACAGGTCCTTGTCAGCACTCCAAGATAGAAAGGTCGACCAGACACGATGGTAGATCTTAGAAGAAACAGGTTTGCGAGAACTGAGCATAGTAGCCACCACACCAGAAGAATAACCTTTCTTCCTCAATATTGAGGATTCAATTTACAAGCCGTCAAAATTAGCCGATGAACATCCTCCTTCCACAGATAACCCTGTAAAAGAAGATTCAGATGGCAAGGGAGCTGGAATGGCTCTACCACTGACAGATCCAGCAGCTTCGGAAACCAAGATTGCCGAGGCCAGTACGGAGCAATCAGAATGACTGGACAGTGTTCCAGTCACAATTTCCGTAACACCCTGTGCAACACTGGGAAAGGAGGAAAGATGTAGGTCAGAGGAAATAAACAAAAAATGGACATTGCATCCACCGCCAGAGCTAGTGGGTCCCTCCACCAAGAGCAGAACCTCGGGACTTTCCTGTTGTGTCTTGTCGCCATCAGGTCAATGTAAGGAAGACACCACTTTTGAACAAAATAGCCTTGACCTCTAACCAAGCGGCGAGACTTCTTGTTCCGCCCTGCTTGTTGATGTTAGCCACGGCTATGGCATTGTCGGACTGGACCCGGACTGGGCATTCTTACAGCTGGGTTGTCCAATGACGAAGGGCATGAAATATTGCCCGAAGCTCCAACACGTTGATGGGAAGGAGAGATTCCTCCGGAGATCACCGACCCTGAGCACTCAGGCGACCCCGGACCGCTCCCCAGCCAGAGAGGCTGGCATCCGTCGTCACCGTGGTCCAGAAGGATACCAGGAAGGACTTGCCCTTCAACAGATTGGAGAGGTCGAGCCACCAAGACAAACTCAGTTCCACATGAAGAGGGAGGGATATTGACGACTTCAGAAGGTCCGGCTGACCACTGCACACCTGGATCACAAACCTCTGAAGTTCCCTGGTGTGAGCAATGGCAAATGGGACTGCTTCTATGGTGGAGATGAATTTCCCCACTAGAGAGGACAGCTTCTTGGCTGCAACTGGATCGTGAGTCAGAACAGCAGAAACCCTGGGGGCGATCTGGTGAGCCCCCTCGTCTGTGAGAAACACCATGCTCTGCTGAGTGTAGAAGAGAAAGCCCAGGAAGACCAGACGCTGAGATGAGACAAGATCTGACTTGTCCATGTTGATGATCCACCCATGATGGGTGAGAGCATGAATGCAGTCATGAACCTGCTGATGGAGAAGTTCTACAGAAGGGGCTTTCAGAAGCAGGTTGTCCAAGTATGGAGTAACTCTGACGCCGTCCCGATGGAGGACGTATACCAAAGCTCCCAGGACATGGCAGAAGACTTGATGAGCTGTAGTCAGACCAAAGGGAAGAGCTGAAAACTTAAAGTGCCCTTGGTCGTAGGCAAATCTGAGATACTGCCGACTCTCTGGATGAATGGCGATGTGTAGATATGCGTCCTGAAGAGGCAAGGAATTTTCCCGGAGACATAGCAGCAATCACCGTCCTTAGGGACTCCTGGTGGTAATGAGTCTTGATCACAAAGGAATTGAGATCCTTCAAATCCAAAATGGGACGACAACCGCCGTCCTTCTTGGAGACCACAAAGAGGTTTGAGTAAAAACCCACACCTCTGTCCCGAATTGGAACAGGTCCCAGAACATCCTTGTCCAGAAGGCGTGGATAGTGCTATTGAACAGATGGCATTTCTCTACGCTCTGAGGCGTATGAGAGGGGAAAAACCGAAAGGGAGAAAGAGAGGCAAAAGGGATCCTGTACCCTTCCGCCACTACATGTAAAACCCAAGGGTCTGTATCATGGTCCCTGTGATTCCCTGTCAAACTCTGTAGGTATACATTTGCATTGGAGGAGTCTGATTGGCCCGCCCAGGATGTGCCTTTATATGCTAGGCTTGGGCACTTGTCAATTGCCCTTTCGTGGTGTTGTGTTGCTGCGCCTAGTTATTGCTCTCCAGTGTCTCCTGTGTACCGACCCGGCTAGTCTGACTCTCCTTCTGTTCCTGCTTCGTGATCTGACCCGGTTCTGGCTCCTGATCCTGCTCCGTGATTGTTCCACTCTCTGGTGGTGTTCCCGCGACTCAGTCATCCGGTTCCGGCTACTGTTCCTGTCCGGTTGCTGCTCCTGTGTACTCCGGTCGCGTGGGCGACATTCTGACTGTTCTCAGTTTCCTCGCTCATTTCGCTGTAGCCGAGGTTGCCTGCCTTGTTCTCGTGGCATTGCTCTTTTCAAATGTACCAGATTAACCCTTGCACTGCCGGTAGTCTCCGATTACGTGCCACTTTGATACATTGCCAAGCTCCGGTGATTCTCTGAGCCTTTACACTTTTGAGCCTCCGCTTTACGCTATACCAGTCCTTGCAGAGCTCCGCTTGTTCGATGCCTGGTGAGCATCGTGATTACGCTGGTTGTCACTGGTAGTCCATTCGCTCTTGCATCAAGGATTCTGGGTGACACCTTGTGGGTGTCTGGGCAGTACCTCATTCGCTCAAAGTGCTTTATCCCAACTGCACTCCTCATAGCTTGGGCAATTCCGTTCTACTGTGGCCTCCCAAGGGCTGGCATATTTCTGTGGCAGACGCAGGGTTACTCGATACTCATTCAGGGCGATTTCTTTTCTGGTTACATCAAATTGGCAGTGCAATCCTCATAAGCCCACTGTGGTGGTACGGGCTCAGCTTAGAGCAACAGGGGCTCATCCTGCTTATGCTTCAAGAGTGTTACAGCGCTTCTCCTGAGTTCCTGATCTACATTTAAAGACTATTACCATAGACTGCTATATATCTCCTGGGCGTTGGCCAATCTAGTCTGAGCCTTACCAGTTGCTCCACTTAACCCTCTATGCACTACTGTTTGTAGTTTACTCCATTCTCTGTTCATATTGCCTGTTCTTACCTTTACTAGCCTCTAGGGGCAGTGTTGTTCATTTTTTATTTCAATAAACTGTGTTTCACGTTACAACCCGGTCTGAGTGTCAGTAAAACCGTAACAGTCTGCCACTGAATCCTCCCAGACGCTGTGGTAGTGACGCAGATGGCCACCCACAGCTGAGTGGGGACCTGGGTTCGGCGAGTCATGCCGAAGAAGGCTTAGAAGCCTTAGGCGTGGAGGAGACCTTGGGCTTCCATTGCTGTTTGGGATTGGAGGAGGAACATGGAGCTGAGGGAACTGCCTGGTTCGCTGGACATGTCTCAGTCTGGAAGGAACGAAAAAGCCGATTAGGCTTGAGAAGCATCTTCCTCCTGGGGACCATAGGCAGAAGGGTACTCTTGCCCCCTGTGGCCTCACTAATCAGATCCTTATGATCTGGCCCAAACAAAGAGGTGCCTTGAAAAGGGAATGAGAGCAAAGCTTTCTTGGAAGCAGTGTCAGCAGACCAGATCTTGAGCCAAAGAGCTCGTCTGGCAACCACAGACATCGTGAAACCCTTGCCACCAAACGGATGGCATCAAATCAGGCAGCAGAAACATAGTGCTGGGCCTCAGAAATGTCATATCAGAAGTAGGAGCACCCTGACAGAAAGCAAGGGTGAGCTGTTCAGCCCAGGCCGCAATGGCCTGGTTCACCCATGCTGCAGCAAACGCATGGACGCATGGCAGTACCAGCAGTGGCAAAAACGGACTTGAGGGAGACCTCAAGTTTCTTGTCAGTCCAGTCTTTCAAAGAGGAAGCATCAGCAACTAGCAAGGCAGTGGACTTAGATAGCTTGGAGACAGAAGCATCCACTTTGGGGGCATGAACCCACTGAGCAAGCACCGCCTCAGAGAAGGCTTAAAGGTTGGCAAAGCTCTTGGAAACAGAAGGTTTCCTGTCCAGGGATTTCCACTCTTCAGACACAAGGCAGTCAAAAGTGGGGTTAGGTGGAAAGCAAGTAAGGGGCTTTTTACGCTCCTGAAACACATCAGAGGGATCAGAAGGAACCTCCTGAACTAAGGGAATGTTAAGGGTATTCAAAACAGCCCTGATCAGGCCCTCAGACGAGGGCTCAGGATCAGCCTCAAAAGGATCCCCAAAAAACTGAGAGGAGCCCACAGCAGAAAATTCCTCAACATCTGAATCCACCAGCAGTTCCTCCTCAGGGGAATCTGATACGTCAGGTACCCCTTGAGGTTTTGGCAGGGAAGACTTGATGGAGGAGGGGGTCTGCCAAGAATGGAAGACCACCAGTAACTGGGATGGAAAGAGTTGCAATGTAGACCTAAGGTCCCTGGTAGCAGCCTTGAACTCTTGCACCTAAACTGGCTCTAATGCATGGCTGGAGGTCCCTGGGAGACTCTCAGGGACATCAGAACTTATGCTGGGCATAAGTGACCTGAGAATTCCCTAGGTAACCCTGACTGACAGGAAGAGCAATGAGCAACAGGGGATACAGAGACCCCAACATCTTTAGTCTTGGGTCTGGCCCCAAGCTCCAACGGTATAAACATTCTCACAGTGTCAATAACCTTACAGTATAATAAATCACCCACTTACAGTGTGTAGGATTAAAGTTTCATCCCAGAAATCACTAATTTAGACTTATCGGGCAGGCGAAGGGTTAATCAGCAGAGGAGAGGAGAGTCCAAGCTCTGCGTAGGATGCTGGAAACAGTACAAAATGGCTGCCGCGGCGGGAGCCAATCTGAAACGAGCGTGCAAAGCAAGCGCTCATGGGAAATGTAGTTTTCCCAGAAAAAGTACCCCAACAGTACCCGAAGCCCCCTGAGCCCCCCAACACACTGGAAACATAAACTGGATGATAGAGCAAGGGCAGACAAGAAGAATGAGCCATCTCTGAAGTCGCTAGGTTAAATGGTTGCAGAGATATGTCCCAAACTGTACAGTCCCATAGGAGTGAATTGAGCAATGGCACCTATGCGGTAAAGTGTACCTGGAACTCAAATTACAAAATTGAAGGTGTAATATTAAAGACATGAAACATCACTAGAACACTGAACCAGTAGGAAAAGTGTCAGAAAAACCTCCAAATGATGCAAAACCAGCAGCTAAAGGGTTAAAGTACCACATAAACCTGCTCTAAACACCCAATAGACATACAGATATACCCAATGAGTGCAGGAGGCAATAGGAACTCCAAAGGTAAACTCCTGTGCAGAGGGGCACTGTGAACCTGCAGCACTCAAAGGATTGCTCACCTTTCCTGCAGCTCTTCTGTCTTCAGACTACCATGTATTAAGAAGAAGCCTCAGGGCTTAAGGGCTTAAGGTCCACAAAATCACATGGATACTGAGCTAGCCACATCTAAGGGCATTGTCAGTTATAGTAATCCGCCTAATGGTGGTATTCCATTTCTAAGAGAAAAATAAAAAAGTTTCTAAAACTATAGCAGAACTGTTCTCTTGCCTTGTGTCTTCAGCACGGAACAAATCTTTCTGGAGCTGGTTGGCTAGCTGCAGCCAAGGAGGGAAGGTAGGCTCCACCCCCTGCATAAAATTCTAGAATTATTCCTACCTACAATTAAAGGGGCGGATCGTCTACCCAAAGTTACCAGTAACCTGTATTGGACGACAGAGAAAGAGCACTAAACTTTTGTTATGAAAAAATACATACTGAAGGGTTTTTCTTTTTGAGAAATGTAAGGGCACTACCACTGCTAAGAGATGCATATTTTCAGAGTTTAAACTATTGTTTTTTATGCTAACAGAGGCCTCTAGTGATCAGATTCCAATTAGATACACTGTTACATTTTCTAGGCGAGCTGAATCACCAACAAATAGTTCTCCATAGAATGTGATAGAAACTGCTGAGTCACGGTGGGGAGATGAGTCTGGCAATGTGTGGTGAGCCTTGGCGATGAAGACACACATCACCATATGCACTATGAGATAGTGATGCAAGGGGGGATTTTCTCATTAACATACAGGGTTGTCGAACGGCTGGCGATGTGGAAGGGAAGTACTCCCTTATACATTGCCAGCAGTCGACAGCCCTGAAGTCTGTGAACATTCTCTCTGCTTCCTCTCTTGCTGGTGATGTGTAAGGGAGGGCATCCCTTCCACATCACCAGCACTATGATAACCCTGTGATTGATTGATGGCTGTTACTGCAAAGGAAACTACAGGAGATTGCTAACATCACCAGCCTCAGGTAGGTGATGTTGGGACTGTGAGCTACAACAGCAGAGGCTGCTATCTGAGTTTAGTGCATGTGAAGAACAGCCACATTAACATATGAACACACCCACATGAATATAATAATGATTCATTATCCTGCATTTCCATATGGAAATGAGCCATTGTTAATGTGTTCAGTGCAAAATCGTAAACCTGTCGAACGCATGGCGGGGGGATGGAGATGAGGGCTGACATGATGGTGAAGATATTTTAATGCATAATGGAGACATGCCTTTGACACAGATAGTGCATCTTGGCCATTGCTCTCAAAATTTTCAGGAAGTAATTATGCTGTAATTAACTTCCTGGTAATTTGACTTGTTATAACATTTGACTAAAACAACTTACAGCAGTGGGAGTAGACTCAGCAGGAAAGTCTACACAAAATATAGGTTTTCGTGGATGCCCCAGAGCTGTGTTCTAACCCTATTCCATTCCCTTTGTTCTTGCTGCTTTCTCTCCTCTCCTTCCACTCACCTCTCTCTACTCCCTCTTGCTCTCTTATCTATCTGCTTTCTCCTATCTCCCTTCTTTATCTCGCTATCTAAGTTTTTGTTTCTTTATCATAAAAGAAGGACTGGATTCAGGTACTTATTTCTTCAATCACCCACCTACGCTGCTAGACAGGATCTCACTTGCCTTTGCTTGTTACCAATTTAGATGTCATTGTGATCATTATTGTGGTATACTTGTATTTACTGTAAGTACACTCTCATTTTGAATCAATCTACATGCTTATTTATGATCTAACCTGTATCTGCATCTACCTCTTTCAGTCCTCCAATAAAACTTTTATTTAAAAAAATAATAATATGTAGGTTTTCCTAAAAATAAACGTTTACTGAACATTGAATCTTCCTGTCTCACCTCCTGCAAGAACTAAAGCTACCAGTGGCAGCCTCTATTCTCTTTGGATGTGCAGGTGGGTGGGGCACTACAGCAGCCAATAGAAATCATCAGCTGGCTCTCCAGAGCTAACAGCACCAGCTTCAAAGCCCACAGGGAACCAAAACTGAAGTGGCTGTAAGTTTAAAATTATTTTGGTATAAAATCAATTTACTTGTAAAAGACCGAGGTTTAACTGTGTACAATACATTGCTTTGCAATGTGTTACTTACCCCTCTGGTGCTTAAAGGGGAACTAACACCCCGCAATAACTTTACATGAATTGAGTCTTCATCTGGTGACTAGCTGCTTAGTAGTGCTAGTCGCCAGAAATATTACCTGGTTTGAAAGATTTTGCAGTTTTTCGGAGGCTCACAGTAGCAGGAAGCACGGACATCTCGTCATAGTGACGTCCGTGCGCCTGCGAGGTCAGTCCCTTTTGGAGCCGGCCGTTATTGCGGGGTGGTAGTTCCCCTTTAAAGGGTTAACAGTTTTTTGTTTTTTTAAATGTTGTTTTCAAAGCAGTTGCCTTTAACCCTTTGACTGCCAAGGTTGTAAACAATGTTTTGTGAAGCAATGCATTGCTTTCCCCTCTGGTCCTCAAATGGTTAATTCTGTATTGTTATAACATAGAACTACACACAAATAAAAATGAATATCAGTGGCACCCAGGTTACATATGAAAGGATGAGAAGATGAGTTGACTTTGCCAGGGTTAGAGCCTGTGACCCTGAGGATTTGAATAGATTCTGCTGCTGGTGTATTAACCAATATAGCTATCTCACATTAACTTCTAGAAGGGGGTGTTGAACTGTAGTTCTTAACCCTCTGAGTGCTAGAGGCTACCCAACTCATTGTTTCTTAAAGATAACTGGACTTAAAGGGCAACATCAGCTAGAGACCCATGTGCTGCACACTCCTGTTCCAGTAGAACAAAGAATAATACAGCAATAGACCCTAACATAAGGGTTACATCTCAACAAGCAGGAAGCCTTCTCAGCATGAAATATACTCAAAGCGAAGATTATATACTCGCATATAGTCTACTTATATACTTAAGCAGCAAGGGGCATTTCCATTAGCTCAAGCCTTTAGCATAATTCTGATGAAAAAGCAAATATGATTTCATATTCTGAAATAAACTCGCTTTGTACAATGTAAGTTAAAATAGATAGGTAAGGGTGTGGCAGCCTGTGACTCTCCAGTAGCTGTTTCCCTATAAGCTCCTTCATTTTATAAACAGTTATCACTGAACATCAGTGGCTTCCAACTCTTTCCTCATGGGGTGCTATTACCTCACAGCTCATGTTTTTATAATTCCCCTGCTTTTGCACAGGTGAGTTAAATAAATAACCATAGTTGGGAACTCTCCGGTTTTGCCCCAGAGACCCCTGATTTTGCTGTTAATTACCGGTCTTCGGGGCAGAGGCCGATTCTCCAGCTGTGGGGAGTTTTTTCTAAAACTCTTCCTACTTCTCCTCCTTCCCATTGTGTTCCTCCCACTCCCCCGCCCTCTTCACCTCCTACTCCAGCCTATTCCTCCAAGATTTTTATGTTTTTGTAGCCCCGCCCCCACTCATGATTAAGTCCTGCCCCCTTTTGACATGTATTGTGTCATTTATCTCCCCAGTGACAGCATAGGACTCCCCTCTCTGGGCAATCAGGCTTGTAAATAACTCAGCCTCTGATTAACTCACATGTACTCAAGCAAGGACTTGGCCTGTTAGACAGCGCTGATGAAAAGTGTTGGAAACCACTGCCTTAGGCCAGGGCTGTCCAAGTCCAGTCATCAGGGCAGCACAGTGGCTCAGTGGTTAGCACTGTTGCCTTGCAATGCTGGGGTCCTGGGTTCAAATCCCACCAAGGACAACATCTGCAATGAGTTTGTATGTTCTCACTGTGTGTGCGTGGGTTTCCTCCGGGTACTCCGGTTTCCTCCCACTCCAAAAAACATACTGATAGGTGAATTTAGAATGTGAGCCCCAATGGGGACAGGAACCAATATGAGTGTAAAGCACTGCGGAATCTGTGTGCGCTATATAAATAAAGGATTATTATTATTATTATCAAGGGCCACCAGCAGGCCAGGATATAAGAATTTCCCTGAATAAGAACAGGTGATTAAATCAGTTACTCATTCATTTTGATTTATGCACCTGTACTTAATCAGTGAAATCCTCAAATCCTGCACTGCTGGTGGCTCTTGAGGACTGACCTTGGACAGCCCTGCCTGAGACTATGATAGGAAATGTTGGTTCTCAAGTACAAAATCCAAGAGGACCTATTCTGAAGCAAGCCAACTACACAATGGGCGACAAATACAATTTTATCAAATTCACAATTATTGAACTGGGTCTATTAACAGCTTGAATCCTAGAGAAGTTGCCCATGTATTTATTTATGTATTGGCGTCCTCTCTATATCATTATAGGGGTTAAAAGTCCATTTAAAGTGGACCTATCACCTTTAACTTTTTTTACATATTTGAAAAATTCATTGAAAACTGCCTGTGTGTCATGTTAAACAAAAGTCCAGCATATGTATAGTTTAGGAAATAGTCACACTTTTATTTCTGGAAAAGTGAAAGTGAGAGTCTCCTGGTGCAAGACAGAGCTTAATTTCCATATAAAATGCCACTAAAAACATTAGTTAGCATATGAGAAGTCACTGAAATGCTTAATTAGTATATGAAACATCATTGGTCCCACTTGGGTACCACAATTAGCATACATTAGCATATGGTACCAAGTATTAATATATCCATAACTCTACATTTGCTGGTCTTGGCAGGGCACTCAGGCAGTTCCCAATTGGCCAAGGATCCTGGAGGGAAAAGCAGCAGTGGAGGAGGTGGGCAGCAAAGGCAAGCATGCCACCCACTGAGAGTTCCTAGGTATGACTATAGCATATTAGGTGATCAAAAGCTCTCCAAGAATGCATAATTTTAAAGAGTACCATTCAATGAAAGAGGGTAATCACATCATTAATAAAAGGACCCCTTTAATTTTATAGGAGCCCCCTTCCCAATCTCCCTATGCTCACACTATATCTAATTTGTTTTGTTGGCTTATCTGTGGTCACTGTACACGTATATGTTAAAGGGATAGTAATACTTCATTTTAACTTTATTTTATTTTGTAGGCATTAAAAAAACATGAAGAATGATATAAGTCTTATCTCTCAAACCTTTATGGTTTAAGAGATATTCACAAGCAAAGTTTCCCCCTCCCGTCCCTTTTACCTAGTGTAAGCCATCTCTTCTCAGATGTGAATCTGGTTGTAAGACCAGACAGATAACAGAAGGGGACAATCTTCTTTGTATGAAAATAATGAAAGCCCTGCCCCCCTTGACAAGTTTTTCAACTTTTTCCCTTATCTTAATTGAAGATTGTCCCTCTCTGCAATGTACCTGGGCATCTCCCTTCTGATGTGGTTGAACGGGGGGGGGGGGGGGTACTTTGTTTGTAAATATCTCTTAAACCATAAAGGTTTGAGAGATAAGACTTATATCGTTCTTCGTGTTTTTTTAATGCCTACAAAATAAAGATAAAACAAAGTGTTACTATCCCTTTAAAGTCTATTCTTGTTTGAAAGAGGGAGCGCCTCTCTTTCAAACAGTAGTAGCTCCACAACTATTTAAGAGCCCCCCCATTCTATGCTATATTATAATGTTGGGTAATTAAGACATCACCCAAAATTAAAATACACAAGGGTACCTCTTTTTGAAAAGTGGGGTAGGGGTTCTTTGCATGATATGATGCATTTGACAGGAATCCCCAAACGATGGACTACCACACTGAGGGTAAACCTCAGACCCTGGTAGCGACCTCTTCTCTGTGGAACTACAGAGGCTCTCCACATCCTTTGCAGTTTCAGGACAGATGATGACGATGTGGATGGCCATGTCCATAGCAGAAAAGTGGTTAAAATATGGGACTAAATGCACAAAATAATGCATAGGCAATATAACAGCACCATAGCAAGCAAATACAAACTCTCAAAATCCCCATGGATTTAAATGGTACCTATAACTCCTTACCTCTATAGCACTCAATGGCTTAAGAGCCCAGTTTAAAGTTGAACTTTCATCAACATTATACTTAGCCCCAAATCCTTAATAGGGCAGCGATATACACAGAAATACTTTCCAGTTGCAGTATAAGTGCGGCATAAGTAAGACAGAGAGCGTTTTCGGCAGGCAGCAGCGGGAAACAGAGCAGACATCTTGCAGAAACCGCATTTCTGTGTGTGTGCTGTCTGTTCCCTTCAACGCCATGATTGGTGAGTTGAATGCCTTTGTACCAAAAGGCACCTGAAGGGACTAACAGCACAGATGCAAGATCCCAGCCATGCCTGCCGAAAACGTTCTCTCTCTTACTTATGCCGCACTTATACTGCAAGTAGAAATTATTTCTATGGATAACTGTACCCTATTAAGGATTTGGGGCTAAGTATAATGTTGATGAAAGTTCCGCTTTAAATCAATGGGGATTTTTATATGTTCCCTATGGTGCAGTTGGTTTACTCCAGCAGTGTGTCACTCTATTTGTGCTTGGGGCCCCCAGTGATTGGATGCTCTGTATGGTGTCCTGTGTGTGCAGACTGCTTAACCCTTTGAGTGCCAGAGGGGTACGCAACGCATTGCTTTGCAACTCGTTGCGTACCCCTCTGGCACTCAAAGGGTTAATAAGTAACATCTCAAATTTGTGTAGCAATAGTGAATCCCATGGATAATCCAGAAATAGGTCACTGACATCTATAAATGACATACAGCACTCCGGCATGATAAGTATAAATCATTGCGTTGATGCACATCCATTAAATACCGGTTTATATGTTTTGAAAGATTGAGAAGCAGCAATTGATTTAAAAATGCCACAAACCTGGATGAAGGATTTATCCCTTACTTTGTACTTAAAGCATAAAATGGTAAAACAAAAATATTGGTTTTAGAATAAAACAGGATAACTCCTGAAAAATTTAATTTGTTGAAAATATAGAAATGCAGTATAGCACAAATGTTCAGCCCTCGGGCAACAAAACCATTCTCCCAAAAAGCATCAGCAAAGAAAACAATGTACCATGTTAAAATGAAGTATAGGGAAATTAAAGGAACACTGATGCAGTAACATAACTTGCTATGAAATGAAACAGCACATTGTAAAATTCACAGATGTAGAAGTAACGATATCCATAAATAAAGAGAACTTAATATATGCAGATTTGTATGTGCTGTTTTCAGCTGTCTGGGGGAAGAAATTTACTGCTGTACACCTCCCAAGTGTCCTTCTTTAGGGGGGACAGCTCCTCTTTGAAACCCAAATCCTTCTGTCCCTCTTTCCCACCCTGGTATCCCTCTTTTTAGATCAGACTGAGTGATGTGTATATAAGTGTGTCATGTTGCACCACAACAATAAAACTCATACTAATGTTTGTTTGAACATCAATGTATGTGTTTCTAAATTAAAAAACAAGAAGCAGGCACCGAAGGTTCCTTTGAGTGTAGCATCTGGAGTTAAGACTTTGGGCTTCACCTTCACCACGGTGTACTCTATTAAGACTTGTACTCACATATTAATGAGGATTTTACTCTGCCTCCAAGATGTATTCACTTTGCCAGTATATACCCCAGGAAAGGTATTCTTTATCCTCCTACAATCTGTATCCACTGCTTGTCTTACGTCAGGATATTATAGAGTTCTTTAGATGACTACTACGTAAGGATTGCCACCCCACAGAGTAGGTCACCCTTGCCCCTTAAACCTGAAAAATATACATAAGCAATACGTTGCTACCTCTCTGGTACTCAAAGGGTTAAGTGTCAAATAAAGAACAGATTCTGTCGAATAAATGGTAGTTCCTGTCGAAAAAAGGGAAGTGTATTACGAATGGAGTTAGTTTGTTGAATTAAAGCAATATATGTTGAAATACTAAGGGGGGAGATATGTCGAAGAGGGCACTCTATATCACATTTCTATAATGTGGGGAACACCACCATTGTGTGTCAGACAGTGTACATGGGGATCTGTGGTTACCAGTGGTCAAGGGGACAAGTGTGAGGGCCAAGCAGTGTATATGGGGTTCTATGGCTACCACTGAGGAAGGGAACAAGGCTGGGGGGGGCAAGTGGTAGCCACAAAGATGCTGTGTGACCCCCAGTCTTGTTCCTCTGTGAGTGCACAACATGTATAATATATAATACATAGGTTAGGAGATAATTGTGCAGTGCTTGGTGTACAATTTTTGTTTATTTTAACCCTTTGCATGCCACAAGGGTGAGCAATGCACATCCCTATGGCATTCAATGTTGTCCATGGTGCTGAAAGTCTTTTCTTTATTCCCCTGCTGGCCAAGTAGGGAAGCAGAGAGAGAATGCTGTTCACCTTCATAATTGTAGTGTTGGAGATTTGTGAAGGAAGGAGATCCCTTTCACACTGACAGCACTTCAACAATCCCGTATGCTAATAGGGACTTTCTCCACCCCATCCCTTGCATCCGACAATTTTAGTGAATATGTTGATGTGTGTGTAGATTGAAATGTTGCGGTGTTTCAAACACTTCAACATGATTATATCGACACAGCATCAACCTTTAGTGAATCTAGGCCGAGGTCTGGGTGCTGTGGTCTTCAGGTGCGATATATATATATATATATATATATATATATATATTGTGTTGGTATTATACATTTACAGATTAGTCTGTGCAAATAAAATACGTTGTTCTTGCTCTAAATAATTTATTCAGTTACACACAGAGGTGTCAATAGGTCATGAAATAATCTAAAAATTCATGTTAATGCCCCGCCCACAAGCCACACCCCTAGCAACACCATCTAAAACAAAAGTGTCCCTCTTTGGTCATTTGAAATGCTGGGAGGAATGCCTCTGCCCTACTCACTTCCTAGCCATGAGCCTGTATTCTACAATGCATGGCACAGCAGAAAGTGAAGAGAAGAAAGCAGGGGTAGTGAACTCTTAGCCCTCCAGCTATTGGGGACTAAAACGGCCATGATCCCCAACCAGCCATTGGTTGATTAGGGAAGGAGGAAGTTGTAGTCCCTAACAACTAGAGGTCCAACAGTTGACTACCCCTGCTATAAAAGATCCCCCAGCCAGCTGAAAAACAGAACATGCAATATTAATACATTTTAGCACAGTATGGAAACATTTACATATATACAAATGTAACAAAATGCCATTTCATTGTAGAATAATCAATTCTATGCATTACTAACCCTTATTCCTCTCAGGACCTGAAGGGTGTGCAACACACTGCAAAGCAAGCAAGAGTTAATGTATACAGAATTAACCCCGAGAGGGCCAAAGGAGTTTAGCAAAGCATTTACAGAGGGTTTGAGCAATGTATTGTATTTCAATTCATTGCACAGTTCTCTGACACTCAAAAAAATATCTTATTGATTTAACCCTTTGAGTGCCAGAGAGGTACGGAAAGCATTGCTTTGCAATGTGTTCCATACCCCTCTGACACTAAAAGGGTTAAATGGAGGATTTTAACCCCTTAAATGTTGGTGATATCTGAAATGCATTGCAAAGCAATACACTGGAAACTTCTCTAGCATGCAATGGGTCAAAAGCTGAATTTAAACCAATGGAAATTTGGGTAATTCTTATTTGTCGCCTACGGTGCAGTTGATTTGCTCCAGTTCCTCTTAGTACATCAGCCTCAAGGGATTAACCCCTTAAATGCCAGAGAGTTAGTCATCTCATTGAAATCCCTGGCACTCAAAGGGTTGCAATGGGATAATTTCAGCATCCCTAATAACAGATCCTGACCATAATAATCCTTCCTATTCTCCACAAAGATCATGACTAGATGTATGGCTCTGAAAAATGACTGGCTTGTTTTGAACTTGTGTCAAAATCCAGATGACAGAAGGAAGGTCAGAAAACAAAGCTACGCAGAATTTGTCAGCACTGTTCTGAAGAACATATGTTTCTCATATTCTTGGCCATTGGCAGTTCTCTTTCATTAAGCTTCAATTTTTGTTCCCAGGAGTGCCCTTTTAACATTGCCCCAGGCAGCAAACTCATACCATATTAATTATGGCAGGATATTGTCTAAAAGAAAGAGTGAAGACTCCTGCCAAGAATCGCACAGAATGTCTCTTCCTGTGCCTTACACTCCAGGACACTCTGACTTGCACACTTTTGACTGTCTGGAGAGGACAAAGAGGTAAATAGCTTCTTAAAGGGCCCTATGCTGAAGAAAAAAAAGTGGAGGGATTCTGGCCGAAATCAGCAGAACCTTAGGGAGAAATAAAAAAATTCCCAAAGTTTGCATTGATTTGAATGGATCTTTCATGGCCTTGCATACTAGAAAGATCTCCAACTCACTGAAAAACAATATGTTTGAGAACTCTCTTGTATTCAAGGAATTCAATCTCCAGTTAATTAAAGCAATGCATTACATAGCCCTCTGGCACTCAAAGGGTTAACTAAATGAGGGTTTTTTTTTTTTAAGTCTGCAGTTGGTTTTCTTCAGAAATTGTCCACTTTCTTTACATACCACCTACACCATAGCGGACAAATAAAAAAATCCCTTTGATTCAAACCCCTTGAATGCTACTGCAGTCTAAATCTCATTTTCAAGCAATTAACTGGAAAGCTGTCTAGCATGTTAGAAGTTGAAACCCCATTTAACCCTTTACATGCAATACATTGAGTACCCCTCTGGCACTGAAAAGTTTAAACCATCAGGAATTTGTATTTGTTCCCAAAGGTGCAGCCTTTTTATCCCAGAATTGCTCTAAATTAGTCTTTGTGTGCATAGCCCTAATTGTACAGGCCTCAGCTGGGTTTTTCCCACCACAGAGCTGCTACTGGGAGTTTAAGAGAGGTAACTTACCGTTCCTGTTGGATGTTCTTATGTCATATGCACCTGAAAAGCCAATAATCAATATTACACAAGAAACACAATGCACAAAAATGTCTCTTGGTGGAGACTTTTATAGTTTTATATTTTATAGTTGTATCCGCTGTTATATGGTTGCTATTCTCAAGATCCTTAAACAATCCCATTCTCATGGAATAAGCTCTCATTTTATACACCACTGGTTAAAATACTCCAGGTTCAGACAATGTTAACTGCTATTTGCCAGCATCTTTAAAACTTGCCATAATGTATATTAGCTGAAAGGATGGGTAGGTAGGGTGAATTCCTATGTACTGGGGAATTCCTTTTCCTTGTATATCCCAAGGCAGCACACTGAAGGGTTGCTCCTCCCCCTCTGGAAAGGACAAAGAGCAGTATACAAATCCAACCCATAAAAGGGCCCTCCCATCCCACCCACTTAACATCTAAAATACCATTCAAACACAGAGATGCTGCTACAAAAAAAGATTTATTCTAAGGTGGGAAGTCCCACACTGCCTTGGGATATACAAGGAAAAGGAATTCCCAGGTAAGTAGGAATTCATCATTGTCCTTGCCATCCCAGGTAGCACGCTGAAGGGGAGGTACCAAAGAAGCACAAAAGGGAGGGAAACAGCTATGATTCAGCTACTAGAATGACTGTGAACAAAGGACACCCAGCCGTTAGTGCCTGCAAAAGGTGTGGACACTCTTTCATGTGGCTGTTCTGTAAATTTGCCTTAGAAAAGCATCTGCTTTTTCTGACCAAGATGCCGCCATTCTTCTAGTAGAATGTGCTCTGAGGAAGTCAGGTGGATCTATTCTTTATGCCTCACATGGCAGAAGAATAGAATGCTTGAACCACCAAGAGATGGCCCTCTTGAAACACCATTACAGAATAAGCAGGGATGATGACTGTATCCAGTCCCTAGACTGTAGCAGATAAATCATCAGTGGGCAGTGCTTCACATCCAGAGAATCTAGATGACTTCCAGTAGATTTCTTTGAATCCAAAGATAGAAAAGGCAAACAACCTCTTGAGATCAAGTAGAGAAAACATTTAGAATGCCTTCTTGGGGCAGCCGAAGTAACAAACTGTCTGTGTGGAACACAAGATACTGTTCTTTCATAGAGAGGGCCTGGATTTCTCCAATTTCTCTTGCTTAGGTAATAGCAAGTAAGAACATCACCTTTAGAGTGAACAATTTCAGAGACAATTCCTCCAAGGGCTAAGCTGGGAAACTATACAGTTTATTAAGCACCAAATTCAGATCCCAAGAAGGCACTAGGTGAATCTGTTAAGGTCTCATTCTGGTAATGTCCTTAAGAAACCTAAACATGAGAGTAGGTGTTTTTCAGGAAACCCAGAGATGAGAATTGCCTCTGAAGGCTGAAGACCCACCTAGAACCTCTTCTGTAGAAACTCAAAGATAGCTGGGATTCCTACTGACTGTGGAACCAGACCCCCTCATCAGACACCAAAAGAAGGTGGTCTTCCAGGTCTTAAGGTACTTCATTGCTGTTCCCTTCTTCTGAGTTCAAAGACAGTCTCCATGACAGAAGTCAAAATCCTCAAGGAGGTCAAGAGTTTCCTTTCAGTTTCCATGCCATCAGAGAGAGCAGTTCAGGACTGCTATACAATACTAGGCCCTGATGTAGTAGGTTGACTGTTGACAAAAAGGGTTTGTCCACTGAAAGATGTAGAAGGTCCTTGAATCAGTCCCTCCTGGATCAGAACACAGTGATCATGATTCATGTTATTAATCCTGAATTACCTTCCTCACGACCTTTGGGATTACTGAGATTGGCAGAAATATATACCCCATCTGACAGTCCCATACTTGGAGACAGGAATCAACAACTTTGGGATGATTCAGAGTATTCAAAGAGTAGAATATTGGATAAATTTAGTTTTGTCTTGTGGGCATAAAGTCTTAATCTGGCATTCCTCAAACTTAAGTAATCTGTAAAAATATCCCCTGATCCAGAGACCATTTTCATTGAAGGCACTTATGTCTATTGAAGTAGTCTGCTTGGAGATTCAGATTCCCCTTGAGATGGATAGCTGAAAGTGCTATGAGTGATCTTTTTGCTGAAGAGCATATGCGGGGGGTCACAAGTGTAAAGGACTGGCTCTTTGTACTACCCTTTGGGATCAAATACGCTACCACCAATTATTTGTCTGAACTGACATGTAGAAGGTGAGCTGGCATTAGTGGCTATGACATGCTGAACTGGAATGTACCAGAATAGGCCCAGTTGTATCTTCTCCTTATCCATCCTTGACCCAAAATCTTAGCATCAGTTTTAATTGTTTACAACATATTTTCAAATGTGATGGTGTTCTTCTTTTACCACCAATTTACAATGCAACGTTTTTTTCATTATATCAACTTTTTGATCACAACCTGTTTTTTTTCTGTGCCAGGCCAAGTGGCAGTGGTTTGGGGTGTGGTCATGTAAGCAATGAACTCTGTGGTCATAATTAAGGCTAATATCCCCTAAACAGCCTTGCTTAATATCTCCTTAGATTTGGAGTGGGAAACACAAACCCCATTAGCCAATACTTAGCAGTGCCTATGTGAGGCAGTTTCTATATATGACAGTGTTCCTAACAGCATACCTGGGAATCTTCTTGTCCCCAGCCCCTGGAGTATCAAGAAGATCTGGAGGTGGAAGTGTCTAAATGAAGAGATGCATTGCATAATATGCAGGGACACATAATTGGGGTAGTTGGGATTTTAAGTAGGGAAGGCAATACTTACTACATGGGTGGGGAGTGGAAGAACCCGCATGGTTAATAGGGAACTCACCAAGCCTCTCTGGTGTGGACCTGAAGAGTTCCCACGTATGTGTACAAGTGTGTGACAGTATATGTGTAAGTGCTTCTGGTATACATTTAACAGGGTCCTTCTCATGTTCAACACAAACAAAAAGGTCATCTGCAGGGGAACTTTCTGTACATCTTCAACAACTTTACATACTCAACACATCTATCACTTAAGATTGCTTTGCTTTGTAGTATGGTCATCTTGTTGACATGACCGGATAGTGAACTACAGACTTAGTAAAGAAAGTCTCATAAAGCACTAAATCTAATAAAGAAATTGCTGGATTGACCTCTTGATTTAAAAAAAGTAAAACAATGTATGTTAACCATTTAAAGGGATAGTAATACTTAAAATGTAAAAAAATATATGCTGTAGGGTTTAACCCCCTGAGTAAAACAAGTGTATTCTCAATGCTGAAATATGTTTTATTCCAAAATTATTGCAACTCAAACTTACATTTTATATGAGCAGTATCACAGTGGCCTGAAACTGTACAGTGGCACTGTTACTACACCATCCTATGGACAGATCTGGTCAGTTGACCATAAATCTCCATAGGATGGTGTAGCAACAGTGCCACTGTACAGTTTCAGGCCACTGTCATACTGCACCTAAAAAAATGTAAATTTCAGCTGTAATAACTTTTGAATAAAACGCATTTCAGCCATGAGAATACCCTTGTTTTTCTCATTTTTCACATTTTAGACATTACTATCCCTTTAAGGACCAGGGGTGTGTACAACACATTTAAAGGGTTACAATATATTGCAGTGTTCTATTAAAATGTAACCACTGCCATATAAAGAGTTAAAGGGGTAAAGTCTCACATATTTTTTTCAGTGTACAATTTTTCAGAACCATCAGTAACATTTATGGATTTGGTGATTTGCCTTCTTCAATAAGCTAAGAAAATACAACAAAACAAGAGAATGACAAATATCTCAATTTCAGATCTAGAGAAAGAAACACACACTAGAGAGTGTATATAAAAAAGCATGCCATTAAAATTTATACATCTAATACAACACAATGATTCTGGTTTCTAAAAGGCCAGGACAATGAGGCTATTTGAAGCAGCAGATGACGCCAATAAATATGATTTCTCTTTTTTCTGCAAAGTACAGCATTATATCACTGCCCCCAGAGAAAAAGTGACATCACTTGTAAGTGTTCTATGCTGGTGTCAATGAAATGTTTGGCAGTATGATGAGATAAAAGTTCATACAGTACACTTAAAGCATGAATAGACTTGAAACACAATACAAATATCCACTCAGTGGCATATCACCAAGCAGCTTGTAACTGTATGTGTTTATGTCATAGATGAGAGTTGGTACCGTGTTAGCCGTAGAAATGCAGGATGCTAAATTTTTTTGTAAAGTTGATACCTTTATTGGCTAACTAAACAGATTTAAAATGCAAGCTTTCAAGACTTCTTAGGTCTCTTCCTCAGGCATGTTATACAGATGAATATGAAAACTTCTCTCTTAAATACAAGTACACATTACATTGTTTATAATGGAAATCAGATAACAACGTTAGTCCAGATACCAATTCCTTGATCAGTCAATGGTAGAGGATGTGATTTAAATAGCATTCTTCCTCAGGGTCCAGGTATTTATGATTCCAGAGGGACTGTCGTATACTCACCCACAACTATTCAAATTTGGACAGGACCTCTACCTCCAGAAAATGGGGACTGCAATTGGTACCAGAATGGCACCACAATATGCCAACTTGTTCATGGCAAAGTTAGAAGAGGACTTCCTGTCCACCTGCCAGACAAAACCCCTGGTCTATCTCCGCTACATAGATGATGTTCTTATCATCTGGACAGCCAGTGAAGAGGAACTTCTCAAATTCCACAAAAATTACAATGCATTCCACCCCAGTATCAATCTAACACTCAGTCACTCACGCACAAACATTAACTTCCTAGACACGACTATCAGTATTCAGAACAACTCCATCCACACATCCTTGTACCGTAAACCAACAGACAGACTAACCTACCTGAGGAATGATAGCTTTCACCCAAAACACACAATGAACTCCATCATATACAGCCAGGCCATCAGATATAATCGTATCTATTCTGACATGGCGGACCGTGACAAGCACCTCCAGAAACTCAGAAGAGACTTTATAAGACAGGGTTACAGTGCAAGCATTATTGACAGTCAGATACAGAAAGCTACTCGCATACCAAGAAAAGATCTGTTGAGCTACAAAGAACAGCATAAGGGAAACCGTGTGCCACTTGTTGTCACTTACCACCCCCAGGTTGAAGCTCTGCGCAAAATATCAAGAGAACTTCAAGCAACCTTACACACAGATGAAAGACTTAAGAACATATTTCCACAGCCTCCCTTACTCTCCTTCAGACAGCCTCCCAATTTAAAGCAACTGATGGTAAGGAGTGCCCTGAACAAAAATACAAAAAATGGCACATTACCCTGCCTACAAAGTAGGTGTAAAACCTGTGCACACATTTATACCACAGACAAGATACCCATCCCAAACACCCAGTTACACCATAAGATCAATGGTAATTTCACCTGCAAATCATCCAATGTAATATACCTTATCATGTGTGCAAAATGCCCAGCAGCTCTTTATGTGGGGGAAACGGGACAGAAATTACATAAGAGGTTTAATTCCCACAGATCCAGTATTAACAACAAAAAGACAGAGACACCAGTGGGAGAACATTTTTGCCAAAGTGGGCACAGTATCAGGGATATTAAATTGACTGTACTAATGGGACAATTTCGCAATCAGAGGGACAGAAAATTATGGGAGGTAAAATTAATGTTACAATTTGACTCTTTGACCTATGGCATGAACAGGGACAGGGAATTCCTGTCACAGTACTTAATGGTGAATTAACTTTTACGACAGTCCCTCTGGAATCATAAATACCTGGACCCTGAGGAAGAATGCTATTTAAATCACATCCTCTACCATTGACTGATCAAGGAATTGGTATCTGGACTAACGTTGTTATCTGATTTCCATTATAAACAATGTAATGTGTACTTGTATTTAGGAGAGAAGTTTTCATATTCATCTGTATAACATGCCTGAGGAAGAGACCTAAGAAGTCTTGAAAGCTTGCATTTTAAATCTGTTTAGTTAGCCAATAAAGGTATCAAATTTACAAAAAAATTTTGTGTTTATGTCAGCACTCTCATCATGCCTTCTTCTTAAAGGAAAACTAATGCCTCCTAATAACCCCCTAGTTACCTGACTATGGCCAGAAAATCTAAATGACATCTATGAATTTTGCTGTTGTGCCCTTGATCCACAGATAACATCTTCTATAAGTCTAGATGTCATGTTCATGGAGGTGGACAAGAGAATTGCTAGCTTGACCAGAGGACCTCACACTGCACATGGTAATCTTACATAAGACCATGCATTTTGCCTGCTTCAGTTTGAAGCAACTATCATGAACTTAACATCCTATATAATAATTTGCTAAATCGTGTGTAACGCCACGACATGCGCAGTAGACACTGCCACACGTGCTGCAGTCATGCGCAGTAGAGACTGCCCGCGCCGCGGCTGATACAGAGCTGGAGCTCCCAGCTCTGTATCAGCCGTGGCGCGGGCAGTTTCTACTGCGCGGGACTGGCCTGCGACTGGGTGGCAGTGGCACTGTGGCCCGTGTAATGGACTCTTCAACTAGTCTAGGAATGATTGAATATGCTATCTCTTGTACAAAGGCACAAAGGCAAAATTCATAAGAGGCATTAGGTTTATCTATCCATAGTAAGGTAAGTAAGGTAAGTCTGTGTTCAGAGCACCCCACTCCGTTATCAGCCACAGAGCGGGCAGTCTGTACTGCACATGACTGCAGCAAGTGCATAACATCTGACAAACATACATTAGCAAATTATTATATAGGATTAGTTATCCTTTTAGTTATAATACACTATCATGAGAGGCAGCAATAAAAGGTTGTTTGTAGTTGCCATTCATTGCTCTTCATCATAGATAAACATCCATTTTAACCCCTTGAGAAGAAAAAGGGTACACAACACCTTAGGTTCTCAAGAGGTTAGTCACACATACTTAAAGGGGATGTATCACCTTATAAAAAGGTGTTACCATCCGCTTTGTTAATAAAAGTTATTCTAGGAAAGCTGTGTTTTAAAAAAAAAATCTAAGTACTTATAAAGATATTCCCTCTTCAGTCGCAGAAGAGCTTTGCCAAAGAATCAGCGTGCCCTATTATGCTGACTGGCAAAGCTCCTCTGCACATCTTATTTCTCCTCCCACCTCCCTCCCAGCTGCCCCTGGGAGCGCATTCACCCTTCCCTTCGATGTGCTGTGAACGGCTCCTAGAGTTACAGCAAGCTCCAGTAAACATTATACTGAGCCGTTCACAGCACACCGAAGGGAAGCGTTAACGAGCTTCCTGGGGAAGCTGAGAGGGAGGTGGGAGGAGAAATAGGACATGCTGAAGAAATGTGCTGTGCATATAATGCGGAAGTGCACAGCACAAAAGAGGGAATATCTTTATAAGTAGTTAGATTTAAAAAAAACCACAGCTTTCCTAGAATAACTTTTATTAACAAAGCTGAAGGTAACACCTTTTTATAAGGTGATACATACCCTTTAACCCTCTAGGTGCCAGAGGTATGAAATGCATTGCAATGCATTTCATATATACCTCTGGCACTCAAAGGGATAAATCACCCCATCCCCCTAGATCAGCAGTTGTCAAATTTTGTGGTGGAGCAATTTCCTTTTAAAATGGCATACACCTTGAAGTATCAGTGCAATGTAATTATATTTATTAAAAGTAACATAACTAAATTAATAGGATAAATATACTGCATACCAGTTACCAGATAACTGTATGTAGTAATATTGTTTTTATTATAAATACCTCAGTTTAGTACTTATTTATAGCAGCAGGAAGTAAAATTACATGATTTGAAATGTATCAGTCTTATGCACGTGCACTGTCTATCATCCCAGTCTCCACCCCTGTCCTCCATTATTTAAAGGTATTGCTTGGAAATCACTGCACTTCTTCATGATACCCTGGAGTCCCATGGAACATGTAATCCACTGCCCTAGACTGTAAAATTGTATTATACTGGTGTGATCCCTCATCTTCATTTCTTACCCAGGACAAAGACAAAAACAGACTGGTAACAATTAAGCTGAATAAAGTACCTGGATCTGATGGTATGAGCCTATGGATCACTAGGGGGTTTCGTTCAGTAATAGCAAAACCTTCATTCTTAATCTTTTGCTCTAATCAGGTCTAATGCCCTGTGATTGGAGGAAAAAAAGAGGAAAGATCTAAATACTCTAGAATGCTTGGGTATTATAGTCATATGCCTGGAAATTACAGAACTGTAAATTTGACTTCCATGGTGGGTAAAAAACAGGAAAGGTTACTAATGGAGAGGATTCAGGATTATGTGACAAGCAACAGTACTATTAGTAATAGTCAGGAAACTTTTATAAAGGATTGATCATGCCAAACAAATCTACTTGCATTCTAGGGCAGGGTATGCAGTACCTTGGACAAGGGTAATGCAATGGATGTACAATACTTGGCTTTGACAAAAAAATCTTTATTCGCATGCTTCACATTAGGATGCAACAGATAAATTAAAAGGGATAAGCTTTGAAGAAAATATCTGTATATAGATTTTTTTTTAAATCAGCTGTTCTCAGTCTGACTTCCAGATAACCCCAGGGTTCTGTGAACATAAGAGTTTCCACCGAACAAATATTACATTCATGGGCAAGAGAACAAGTTTGTAGTTGACAATTGTGTGTGTGTGTGTGTGTGTGTGTGATTCTGTGATTACCAGTCCAAGTTTGGAAAACTGAAACAATCCATTCTTTGTTCTATTAGATCTAAATTGCAATAAACCCCCTTCTAGGAAATTAGTAATAATCAGATCTGGTAAACTGGTACCTGATAATTGTTAGCCAAGTAATTTAGTCTTAAGGAAAAATTTAAATTTGTTGATATTAATGCTTTGTTAACCTCTTAGCTATTATGTAAACAATTGTTTGAATACCTCTTCCTCAACAATAGAGTTAAAGGGTTTGGTTGTTAAGGTTCCACGAAGATTTCATATAAAACACGATAGTTCTTCCACAATAAAAATTTTGATAACATTTTGATTCAGTGGCATAATGCAGAGAGTTGTTATAAATGTAATATTTTCAAGGTAGTTCAAAGTTGTAAGCGGAGCCCCTGAGGGTTCATTCCTGGATACAATGGCTTTTAATGGGTATTGAAGTAACATCTCAATCTTTGCTCATGAGGCAAAACTGTGTAAGCTGAGCAAAGCATAATGTATGTTTTATTTCACTGAATGATTTGTATAAGCTAAGTGAATGGGAAGAATGCAAGTTAAGTTTTATATGGATACATGTAAGAATATGAATTTAGGTTGCAAAAACAAAAATACTACAAATACATTAAATGGAAAGCTACTTGGGAAATCCTTATTTGGGTGTAGTGGTAGGCAATAGGCTAGATACCATTGTTTGTGTCCTCATTCAGCTGCTGAATAAAAAAACAGCATAGATGCACAGGATGGGAATATAATGTGACCACTATATAAATCCTTAGTCAAACCTCATCTAAAAAACAGAGTAACATTTTGGGTACTTTTTCTTAAAAATGCATTACTGAACTAGTAATTGTACAGATACATGCAAAAAAATTGATAAAGGGAGTAGAATATTTTTTAAAAGAGATATTAGCCAATTTGGGTTTATTTACATACGAAGGGAGAATAGGATTACTGTTTACAGATATATTCAAGGTTAATACAAAGAACTCCATGTAGAACTCTTTACTCTAAAGACTGAGAAAGAAAGAAAAAAACAAAGAGCATATTCTGTGGCACATCTGGGGCATTGTTCCAGATGATGCCATTGGTATATGACATAGTGTGTATACTCCTATATAATTTGATATTGGGATCGACATGCTATTGAAGCCTTTACACAGTTTGAACAGATTGAAATTTCTCAATTCTATGTATCCATGAATCTTTTAGGTATTGTTAAATAAATGTAATATAATTTTTCTCTTTACTTTGGGTTGTGGTGTTGGTTTTAGTGCTTAATCCGTTCTGTCCTTATTATTGATATTATTGATACTTATTTTTATTATTTTTTAATACACACTGAGGGAAACCCTGACGGAATGCATGGAATGGATTTTTTTTGTAATTCATTTGAAATAATCACGTCCAGAAATGATCAGTCCAGAAAAGGACTTCTCTGTTGCAAATAGTGCTGAACAAATTTTGTCTGGCAATAACAACTCTCAAGAAATTCTGACTAACCAAACTTGGAGGCGTACAAAGTTTGCTTTTCCATGAATGTTTTAAAGTTTTTGCATGAATAATTTGAAAAAAAAATGTCTTTCCGTGCACAAGTCTAGTAGGTACTGAGCCCCTTGAGGCATTGTGCACCTCAATGGTCCTCAGAGTGTTAACAAGGCAATTTCCTAGTGTAGCCTACTTGTAAAGTATGCTCTACCTACCTCAATAGGAATAATTTGCCATAGTACTAAATATATCTGAAATCTGTCCTACTTGTTAAACATACTAGAATGATCAACACAAGGCCTCCATGGAGATACTGCTTACACCTCTATGCACTCACTCTTAAGTGTTCAGCTATAACCATTTGTCTTCTTCACTTGACATTTTAGTTAGGCAAATATAACCCACACCTGCTCACACTGCACTTCCAGAAGTATGAATGAATTAATATGCTTATTTTTATATAAGTGTACGCAGCGCCTTACAATTTATAGGTAATTAGATCTATTGTGATGTTATGTCCCAAAGCCAACAGGGAAGGAGTCAAATTACTGGCTCAGAGAGGACAAATGTAAGCTTGTGGTCCTATTCCACCTCATAAACCTTTATAGCAATACACTGAGACTCTATGGAAGTCACTACAATATTCCACAGGAAGCTGAATTGAGTGGCATGAGATGGTTGGTGAAAAAAATCAGACAGACTAGAAGCCCAAAGTTCAAAAGAAAAGTAGAGTAATTTGGGGAAAAGAACTGCAGCACGGGGACAAATAAACATTCCTAGTTGTTTCACTTGTGTTCAAAAAGTCACTGCCTATCTAGCATTCAAGGGATTAAATATAATCAAGGGATTAAATATACCATTTAAATCAATGGGAATTTTAAGAATTTGCATTTGTTCTGCTATGCTGCAGTTGCGTTGCCTCAGAATATCTCCACTGACATAACCGTCTAAATCTATTATATATAAATGTTAGGCTCTTTGGACACAGTGAAAACATGTATGGATTTTATGTATGGAGGCACCCAATCATTAAATTTACATTAATTGCTCACTACGTCCTTACACAAGTAAATATCAAATAACAGATGTATATCAGGAAAAAACATGAAAATGTTATACACCCACAATATATTATGAATTTAAATTGCCCAAATAATTAATTTCTGTGCTATGAAACTCTACTGTCAGACAACATTTAAATGGAAAAATAATTGTTTTAAAGTGATAGTAAATGTTTCACAAACATAGTATCTCCGATTAATCTTCATAGTATTTGGGCCACAGAGAGTGTTAATTCAATACTGTCAGAGTTGTAGCTCAAGAGTAATTGAATGATAAAGTATCCCCCGCCCCTTTTACCTAGTGTAAGGTACCTCCCCTAAGATGTGGCATCTGGTCTCTTAAATGGACAGGTTGCAGCAAGGGACTGTCTTCTTACTGTGAGCATAAGGAAAACCCTGCCCCCCTTGACAGGTTTTTCCTTATGCTCGCTGAAGATTGTCCCATGCTGCAATCCATTCAGACAGTCTTGCTGCTCTGAGGTGAGCAGTGTTAAATCAGTAAAAGGGGCGGGAGGGGGATACATTATCATTCAATTACTCCTGAACTACAACTCTGACAGTATTGAAATAACACTCTCCATGGCCCAAATACTATGAAGATTGATTGAAGCTGCTTTTTTGGAAACAATTCTATCCCTTGAAAAGGGAACTTTCACTCCCAAGACACTGTATCTTATATGATTAATCTACTAAAATGGTATATAGATTGGCTGTTTTTTTTTTTTAAAGCACATACTTTATTAGATTTTCACTATAAAATTTAGACATGATGTAAGCTCTTCTGCTTTCTGAGGCACAAGATCACATCGCCACAGCTCTGCTGAACTTCCCAGTCCTCAAATTCTCCTCCCACCTCCCTCTAAGTTCTCCCTTAGAGAGCGTTCAAGCTTCCCTTCATAGTGATGTGCAGCACGTATATTGTAACAGCAAGCTCCATATAATGACATACGGAGCTTGCTGTTACGATATACTTGCTGTACATCACTATGAAAGTAAGTGTGAACAAGCTCCCAGGGAGAGCTGGGAGGGAGGAGGGAGGAGAATGTGAGGACTGGGAAGTCCAGCAGAGCTGCGCCGAAGTGATATTGTACTGCAGAAAGCGAAAGTTCTGAGTATTAAGAAGAAAAACAATATAGACTGAAACATTTGAAGATGCACTTGACTAGTAAGTAGACCCTTCTCAATTAATATGACTTGTTTGAGGAATATCTTTTCCATATTTTCTTGTCAGAAATTTGAGTATGCACACTTCAAGAAATTATTTCCTCATTTTCCTTTTAAATTATTCAAAAGTATTAATGAAATTAGTTATGATAGGACTAACCAAAATGTGAAAATAAAACAAAAATGTGTTCTGTAACACAGTGTTATCCTCTTTACTTGAAAAGAATAAAACAGAACATAATGTGTTCAGTAGACCTGTACATGGCGAGCAAATTTGTTTCACTTGAATTTTTCTGTATTTTTTTACACATTCAAAGGAAACAAAGTTCATTTACCATACAGTTCAGTTAGTCAGAATTTCATTGAACAATTTTGTTGCCAGATGAGATTTGTTCACCACTATCGTAAGTGCTTACAGGATCATGCAAATGAAATAATCTTTTAAGTGAAAAGCAATATGATGCATAACCTTCTGACAGTCAAAGGCTTAAAGCGGAACTACAACCTATTTTAAACTTTATGTCAAATAATTCTCCATCTGACAACTAGCTGCTCAGTAGTGCTAGTCTCCAGAATAATTAACTGGTTAAATAGAATGATACCCCGCTCCGGGGCTGACAGGCAGTAGAGAGAGCAGACATCTTGCCATAGTAATGTTTGCGTGCCTGCACTGTCAGTCCCTTTTGGAGCCGAACAGCTCCCAGCAATGCCTCCTAGAGCCGTCTGGGACTGTCAGCACAGGCACGCAGACATCACTATGGAAAGACGTCTGCTCTATCTACTGACTGTCAGCCCGGAGCAGGGTATCATTCTATTTAACCAGGTAAACATTCTGGTGACTAGCACTACTGAGCACCTAGCCGCCAAATGGGGCATTATTTGACATAAAGTTTAAAATAGATGGTAGTTCTGCTTTAAGTCTCACTAGTCCTAACACTATACTCTGTGTCGCCTCCCCAAACATTAATATTAACAGTAACACACTTACCTTGATGTTGGGGCTCCAATGGTGTTCTTGAAGCCCTGGTCCACCTGCATCTTCTAAAAAAAAAAACTAATACCCCACTTCCACTGTCTCTATAAAATCTAAAAACAATAAACAATCCTGCTCAAGCCTGAATGAGCAAAATATAAACAGGGATTGGCTTTTATATGTCCATCCCTGGTCAAATTACATCTCACACTCCTATTGGCTGGGGTTAACTTTCTGTGCCTTGGAGTAACATCTCCTCCCAGCCAATCAGCATCTAGCTAGAAGGGTCATAGATATGCATAATGCCATCCTTCCAGCTAGCCAATCGTTGGCTAGTTGGAGTGGTGATGTTACATGCATATAAGACCCCTCCAGCTAGATGCTAATTGGCTGGGTGGTGAGGTTACTCTACATGATAGCCAATTTCTGTTCATTTCTCGCTCATTCTGGCTTGGACAAAGGCCTGTGCAGGACTATATATTTAATCATTTTTAATTTTGTAGAAGCAGAGGTGGCAAATGTGGAGGTAGGATATTATATGCAGGAGGAATAGGCTGTTGAGGACACGGCTGGATCTCAGACATCAGCTTGGTGGGATACTTGTTATTAACTTGTTATTAACTCTTTTAATAACTGCTTTTCAAGTGACTGCATGCAAGTGAAGAGTTAGAAGGAATCTGGTTAAGTACATGAGAGTGTGTTTGGTGTTTTATTGGTGTTTTATTAAGGATTTAAAAATATATTTTGTGTGGGTATTGCAAGAGTTAAAAAACTGTTTACTGGGTTTTTCTCTGGCCTGTGTGATTAGGGGTGATTACTAAGGGAAGTCACCTGGGTGCAGTGTTACTATAAGTACAGTCCATAAGCTCATTGGAGCTGGCTCTTTGAGACTGCATTCAAGTGACTGCATACAAGTGAAGAGTTAGAAGGAATCGGGAGTTAGAATAGAAGCAGGAGTTGGAAAATCAGCAGAACTCTAAGGTGACTATCATTTCAAAAGATTTATTGCATTCACATTTGAAGTTGGTTACTTACCTTAGAGTGAGCCAAGTGTGAGCATATTTTTTAGAGTCTAAGATTTTGGATTTGGAAATAAATATTGCAACATTGCAGGACATTGGAAACCTGGAAAGGAGTGGTGAAGAGGGTGGAGCTGTAGATGAGGAGCAGCAGGTAAGCAGCTGGGTAACAGTAAGGAGGGCAGGTAGTGGGCAGAGGAAGAGGAAGGCCAGTTCTGAATTGATTCAGTCCAACAGATTTGCAAGATTGTTTGAAGATGTTGATGAGGATAGCTCAGAATTGGCAACACTGGAAAGGGCTAACTCCTAGAGCAGCCGGGGGAACAGTACTCCTTCCAGGCTAGATGGGATGAAGAGTAGGCAGAAACCAAGGCAGGTGGTGGTAAAAGGGGACTCTATTATTAGGAGGGTAGATAGGGTAATCTGCTGTCAGGAACATGAATGCCGAACAGTATGCTGTCTCCCAGGTGCTCGGGTTCAGCATGTTGCGGACATGGCTGACAGATTAATCGAAGGGGCTGGAAGCGATCCATCTGTCTTGGTACATATTGGTACCAATGACAAAGTAGGAGGAAGATGGGATTTAGGGATTTAGGTTGCAAGCTCAAGGGAAGGACCTCTAAGGTAATGTTTTCTGAAATACTACCTATACCATGCGCCAGGTAGGCAGAGGGAGCTCAGGGAGCTTAATGCATGGCTCAAGAAATGGTGTAGGAAGGAGGGTTGTGTTTTTAGAGCACTGGGGTGACTTTGCTCTTGGGTACAATCTATATGGAAGTGAAGAATTGCACCTAAATGATAGAGGAGCCTCTGTGCTAGGGGAGAGAATGCTAAGAAGCTTGGAGGAGCTTTTAAACTAGGAAAGGGGGGGAGGGTATAGATAGCAAAAATGGGGTAAACAGAGCAGATAGGAACCTGGTCCAAGTAAATGATCAGGAGGGTGAAGTAAGGGAGGGGATAAATGTAGTCAATAGGGAGGAACTATCACGGTTCTCCTTGATCTGCTCTGTCACTCTTTGTTGTGGTGCGCTCCCATTGGCTGAGCTTTGTTTGGCCCGCCCAGTGTGGCATTCTTATTCCAGGCCTCTGGCACCTGTCAGGTGCCCTTTCGTGGTGTTCCTGTACCAGTGCTACTGTGTTGCTGTGTTCCTGTGTTCCTGTGTACCGACTTGGCCCGTCTGGCTACTCTCATTGGTTCCTGCTCCGTGATTCGACCCGGCCTGGCTGACGTTCCTGCTCCGTGATTTGACCCGGCCTGGCTGACGTTCCTGCTCTGTGACCTGACCCGGCTATCCTGATGACCCTGCTTGTGTTCAAGCCGCGATCCTGATCCTGTGTCGCTTGGGCGACATTCTGACTTCCGCTGTGCTGATACAGGGCAGACTGAGTTGTTGCCTCCGATTCACTGGGCCTTCCCTTTAACTCTTGCAGAACACTGTTGCCTCCGTTACACTGAGCCTTCTGTTATCACTGGCAGAGCACTGTTGCCTCAGTTACACTGAGCCTTCCGTTAACACTGGCAGAGCACTGTTGCCTCCGTTACACTGAGCCTTCCATTAACACTTGCAGAGCACTGTTGCCTCCGTTAACCCTGAGCCTTCCGTTTACACTTGTAGAGCATTGTAGCCTCCATTACACAGAGCCTTCTGTTAACACTTGCAGAGCATTGTTGCCTCCGTTAACACTGCGTTTCCGTTAACCCTTGCTATTCGCAGTGATTTAGTTACCGCACCGTCTGGTGCTATTGGGCAATTCCATCAGCTCTTGCAGTGTACAGCCTCCCCGCTACTGCACCAGTCAGGTGCTATTGGCTCTTGTTCCATAAGCTCTTGCAGTGTACAGCCTTTCCGTTACAGCACCGGTCGGGTGCTATTGGCTCTAACACCTCAGCTCTTGCAGTGTACATTGTCTCCATTTACCGCACCGGTCGGGTGCTCACGGCTCAACGTGTGCTAGCTCTTGCAGAGTATTGTGGCCTCCGTTCCCTGCTCAGCACAAGTAGTAGTCTCAGTTCTGCCTTATTGACTGGTGCTCTTACATCTTGCACCACAGTCTCGTTCCTTTACCATCTACTGGGTGTTGTCAAACACACCACAACAGAGACTGATTGCTTTTCATGAACTTTAACCCATGTTGTACTTGTAATGCTTGATTATGCCTGTCTTGTGACAGTATCTATTAATTTCCCTGTATACTGGGCCTGAGAGGGCATCTGTACATGATTGCATTTTCCTGTCATACTATATTGCCTGTAGTGGGCAGTCTTTCGTGTCTTTTAATAAAACTGTGTTATATTCTAACCTACTAGTCTGAGTGTCTTACAAAACCGTTACAGGAACTCATAGTAAATGAAGATGTAGAAAAAAGGCAGGTAGGGAGTAATATATGTAAAGACTTCAAAATTAATTGTATATTAGCAAATGCAAGAAGTATGGTAGATAAAATAGGAGAACTAGAATTGCTGAGAAATTGGACATAATTGTTATAACAGATACATGGTGGAATGATGCACAAGACTGGGCTGTAAATATAGAGGGCTACTCCCTGTTTAGAAGAGACAGGATTAATAGAAAAGGGGGAGGTGTGTGCTTATATTTGAAACCAGAGCTAAATCCAGTTTTGCGGAGTGATATTAGTGAGGAAACTGACCAAATTGTGGAGTCCATGTGGGTAGAAATTGAGACTAAATGTGGTGTAAAAAGGTAAAAAAAAAAATGTGTTAGGGGGTATTTGCTACAAACCACCAAATATTGATAACAATGTTGAGGCCCAACTGATATTGCAAATGAGGAAAGCTGCCCAGCTACGGCATACTGTAGTTATGTGAGATTTTAATTATCCAGATATCAACTGGAAAAATGAGACCTGTCAGAGTGCTAAGGGAAGCAGGTTTGTGAGCATGCTTCGAGAAAACTATATGTCACAAATGGTGGAAGTGCCAACAACAAATAACAATGTATTGAACCTAGTGATAACAAATAACACAGAAATGGTATCCAATATTAAGGTAAGAGAACATTTGGGAAACAGTGATCACAACATGGTTACATTTGAGATTAGTCTGGCAAAGCAAAACTGTATAGATTCAACCAAAACTTTTAATTTTAAAAAAGCTAACTTCAAATTGTTAAGGGTTTCAGTGCAACACATAGACCTGGATGCTTTATTTAAAGGCAAAAATACTGAAGAAAAATGGTCAGAATTCAAATTTAGGTTGCAGAAATGTACCCAACAGTATATACCAATAAGGAACAAATGTAAAAGAAGTAAATCACAGCCAATGTGGTTAACTGCACATGAAAAGAAGGAAATGGCAAGGAAAAAAAAACATTCAAATTATTTAAGTCTGAAGGAACTGAACAATCTTTCTTAAAATACAGGGAGTGCAAAAAAGATTGCAAAAAGGCAATTAGGGCAGCAAAAATAGATAATGAAACTCAAATTGCAAGGGAAAGCAAGACTAATCCAAAACAGTTTTTCAAATATATAAAGAGCAAAAAAACTTAAGAGGGAGTACACTGGACCTTTCAAAAATGAGATGGGTGAGTAGATTAGTGAGGATAAGGAAAAGGATGATGTTCTAAACATTTTCTTTCCATCAGTATATACAAGGGAGCAAGGAATGGTAGAAGAGCCTCAACAAATAACAAATAAAACAATACAATTATCAGATATGGGGTTAACTCAAGAAGATGTCATGGGAAGACTGAACAAAATTAAGACTGATCAGGTCCTGATGGTATACGTCCAAGGGTTCTCCAGGAACTTAGTGCAGAGTTAGCAAAACACCTATATTTACTCTTTCAAGATTCTCTCACCACAGGCTCAGTGCCACAGGACTGGCAAAGAGCCAACTTAGTGCCTCTATTTAAGAAGGGAACTAAAACAGAACCTGGGAATTATAGACCTGTGAGTTTGACCTCTGTAGTGGGAAAACTGTTAGAAGGGATAATAAGGGACTATATACAGGATTACAACACAAAAATAAGATGATTAACACAAATCAACATGGTTTTATGAAGAATAGATCATGCCAAACTAATCTTTTCAGCTTCTATGAGGAAGTAAGCAACAACTTTGATAACGGCAAGGCAGTTGACGTAGTATATCTAGACTTTGCAAAGGCATTTGATACAGTGCCACACAGAAGGCTGGGTTATAAAATAAGGAAATTGGGGCTAGGAGATAACCTTTGTAATTGGATACAAAACTGGATGAAGGATAGGGAACAGTGTGTGGTTGTAAATGGAAAATTCTCCAATACTGCTGCTTTTTAACATGTTTATAAATTATCTGGAAATAGATAGAGAAAGCAAAATATCAATATTTGCAGATGACACTAAATTATGCAAGGTAATTAAATCAGAACAGGATATTTTCATTCTACAGAGGGATTTACATACAATGTCAGACTGGGCAAACAAATGGAATATTGTTACTGTTAGTAGGCAAGACAAGGAGTCAGATGGTATAGTTAAAATCACTTTTATTTAAAATGATAATAGTAATGAATATCAACGGTAATACAGAGCAGAGGGTGAATAGATAGGCTAGAGACTCTATCAGGAATAGGAGCCGCCACAATGTCAACCACAACTGCTGGAGACTAGGCCGGAGCCAACTGGAAGTCTCTGTGGTAATGAGTAGAGCACAGGATAGGACCCGAAGCCTAGACATGTGAATGGCAAAAAGTTTTGGTACAATTCGATTTCGGACTAATTTTTTTTTTCCCATTCGGAGGATCCGAATTTCCGTCCGCACTTGTTCGACTCGGACGAAATTCGGCAATAGTATGAATTATTCAGCCAAATTTAAAAAAAAAAATTAAAATATTCAATAAAAATTAAAATTAAACACATAAAAATAAAAAATATATTAAACTAAATTAATAATAATATTAAATCTCTAATGAGACAGGAAGGGGTATTTTATAAACCCCTACACACTTATATATGTATATGTCACATCAAATTAAAGCCCTTTCTGCTCTTTAAAAAATGGTATATAATATGTGTTTGTGAAATAAATGGGAAAGATAGGAATTAGGGTTGAACAATGAACACACACACATAGCAAAAATGCCAAAATTGCTTCTTTCCTTATGTGGTTAATATCTGCACTTTGCATGAACTGTAAAGCGCTTGTTTTACCAGATCCATTTTTAGCAGCATATAGTAACATTGCAATAGTTTCAGGTGGGAAAGCGCTGTGCTGTCTATTTTTAGTAGCACGTAGTAACATTGTAATAGTTTCAGGCGGGAAAGAGCCGTCCGAATTTCCGAAATTTACACCGAAATTTCAGACTAGGTCCATTTCGGATTCTGATTTTTTTTTTTGTGGGCGGACCATGGCTTTCAGAAAGTCTGAATGATGCCGAATACGCCTTATTCGTCTGAATTCCGAAATCAGCAGATCCGAATCACACAAGTCTACCGAAGTCTCCCGCTAGGTAGCTACAAGGGAGAACACCGTCTCACGCCTACAGTCAGTAGGGAAGAGCTCATCTCCAATACAGATGGCAACAATGGAGACTACTGACTAATGCCTGCAGTCAGTTGGGAAGAGCTCGTCTCCAGTAAGGATCAAACAATGGAGACTACCGACTCACGTCTGCAGTCAGTTAGGCCGGAGTCTGCCAGAGCCCCAGGTCCACAACAAGATGGACAACAGGCAACACAGCGGAGCGAACAGTCAGAGCCACAGGGTAGCACCAGTTAGGATAGTCAGACAAACCAGGGTCATACACGCAGCGGGTAGTCAGTCAGAGCCACAGGTCTGCACCAGATAGGATGTCCAATAAGACTAGGCAACAATGGGAGGATAGTTGGACAGAGACCCAGGTCAGCACTAGGTTGGATAGTCAGACAAGCCAGGGCCAAATACAGAGCGGGTTGTCAGTCAGAGCCACAGGTCTGCACCAGATCGGATGTCTAAAGACAAAAGATGCGCACAGAGGAATGGTCAAGACAGATCCACAGGTCAGTACCAGAATGGATGGTCAGACAAGCTGGATCATACACAGGATACAGGAACAACTGGAACATGTTACCAGATGGGTTATTGCGTGTGTAATATCTCCATTTCATGTAAATATTCATGTAAATAGATGTTTTTATACTAATACAGTAGATAGATAGATAGATAGATAGATAGATAGATAGATAGATAGATAGGGAGATATGTCTGCATTTTATATAACAATCAGTGGGCAGCTTGTTCTGGGACAGGTGGCCCACAGGCTTGCTGAGATGCAGATCTATTTTCTCTCATAATAACAGGGGTCAGCTTGTTTGTGGACAGGTGGGCTCTGGGAGCACTGGAAGATCTATTTTGGATGGTCAATGTATGAGTGAATATGTAACAGTAATAATGGGATACACAAGTATGTTTTATAGTGCACACATGATACTGATACATAATATTTATTCTGCAAATGCAGACTGTGTATGTAAATATATATTATATATATATTTATATACACAAATCAGATGTATGTATCATCCTTGCCTTTACCCACTCAGTCAGGGTATCACCTGTTCGCTGACAAGACAAATGGCCTGGGAACCAACAGAGATGTGCATATCTTGTAGGAGGAGGATTGTTGACCTTAGGCTGACATTCCCTTATCCTTCAGAGAAATAGGCATTTTCAGAAGGGTCCCAAAATAAGTGTATCACAAAGTCCACTCTAATGTGTTTCTTTTTACACACACAAGTTAACTTCTTAAAATGATCCTTATAGGGAAGGGTCTTAAATAAGTGCACTTATGTCATGTGCTTAGGCCTATTTTACATTGAAAGCAATGGGCAGTAAAGAGTATAAAATAAGGGATTAGAGTCCATTTAGTTGGAGAGGGAGAGAAAGGAGGAGTGAGAGGAGAAGAGGAGGAGAAAAGGAGTGAGAGAGAAGGGGCAGTGAAGGAGAGCTGTAACAAGACATGTGCTGGAGGAGATTCTGCCCGGGTAACTATGCCATGACACCAGTGCACTTATGTATATAGAAATATATTAATGTTTTGTGTTCTGTAGTCCTAAATGTATTTTTGTAGTTAGTCTAATTTCTGTTGTGCATGCCATTTAATTCCTTATAAGGAAATATAGATTCTAATTTGCCGTGTACAGTTTAAGATTCTGTGGTGTTCTAATAAATTCTGTTTTTGATTGAACCATCTCTTTTGCGCCTGAATCCTCATAACCGGAAATATTTATGTATATGTAAAATCATCATATTTATATATGCATACATATTTCTCTGGGTTACATTATTGCTGACCCAGTTAAAACCGGTAACATACAGAACTGCACAGAACAACAACTTAAGGGTAATAATACACAGGCCCAGAGAAGTTTATAAAGGAGTAGGAGAAAGCGGGACCAATTAGGTCCCCCAAAGCTGGGCCTATAACAGGGGTCCAGGCAAGTGCCTGATTCATGATGCCAGTAACAGGGAACCAGACGCGACCAGGCCGCAGATAGAGAGGGACGCGTCCAGTGATGCCGGAGCGCCAGTCCAGAACCCTGCTCCTGGCCAGATGGCGCAGGCCGAGGTAAGGCACTGTAACAAATATGAAGTTTAATGTGGGGAAGTGTTAAGTCATGCATTTGGGAGGAAATAATCCCAAGGCTACTTATGAACTTAATGGAATCATTTTAGGAGACTCATTGCTACAGGAAGACCTGGGTATCCTTGTCAGCTACAAACTTGGAAACACTGACCAAGCAGCAGTAGCAAAGGCAAACAAAATCCTGTCTTGAATAAAAAGAGGTATTGAAGCAAGAGTGGATAACATTATTTTGCCATTATACAAATCATTGGTAAGACCTCACCTTGAGAATGCAATGCAGTTTTGGGCACCAGTTCTGAAAAATGATATACTAGAACTAGAGAGGGTACAGCGAAGAGCAATAAAATTAATTAAGGGAATGAAGGACTTGACGTATGAGGAACGAGTAGACAAACTAGGTTTATTTACTCTAGAGAAAACATGACTAAGAGGAGACCTTATCACATTGTACAAGTATATGAAAGGTCAATACAAGGATCTCTGGGGTGAGCTATTTATTCCAAGGTCTGATCTGATGACCGGGGACACCCCTTGAGATTAGAGGAAAGGAGGTTTAGACTTCAGCAAAGAAAGGAGTTTTTTACAGTAAGGTCTGTTAAATTGTGGAATTCCTTGCCCAAGGACTTCGTTATGGCAGATACAATGGATACATTTAAGAGAAGATTAGATACACTTCTTTCAAAAGGGAACATGCAGAGTTATACTGTTTTTAGTAGGCAGATCAGAAAGGTCTGATAAAGACTAACTTATTTGGTAGCAGGAAAGCTAAACAATTCTCAGTCATTGGGGAAGGAGGCGAAGGTTGAACATGATGGACTTGTGTCTTTACTCAACCTAATTTACTATGTTACTATGTATTAACATGTTGTAAGAATGTGGCTAAGCATGTGAATGAATGAACTGAACAAATGGATATGTATGAAAATGCTGACTCTGCCATTCTTTATTCTGAAATTTTATATTCCTTGATATTCATTTATCATTTTAATCCGAATGTGACAAACATGTAATTTTCATTACATTTTACATGAAATTAATGCACAAGTCTAGTGTTCAAGGATCGTATTTACTAACTTATTTATGTAGTAGGGTCCTTTTTTTTTGTAATGTATTTTTTCTGTGGTGCTATTCACTTTTGTCTCCCACCTCATTTATTTTACTAACATTGAAAACAAAAGCAAATATGTTTCAGTACCCTAGCTAAAATAACATTTATCGCCTTACAAATTACATTTATTAAAATGAGATAAAAAAGGAGCATCTTTAAAGCTTGTCTAGGAATAACAAAATCCAAGGAAATAGATCAAAGGATAACCTAAGACTGAGCTGATTTTATCCAGACACTTGGGAGAAAGTTAACATATAGCATGACATTAAATATAGAGCCAAATGGCAAACTCCCACTGTTAAAATATATAAGAAAGGAAATGGAAAGCGGGTCTTATGACCCCAGATTTATTATCATATTTCAAATATACTTTCTTTGGTGAAAAACATTAAACATAGGTCCCTTACTCAGCTGAGATAAAGCAAAGAGACAGCTATGTATGTTTCAGGAGAGCAGGGTAAAGTATACAAAGAAAGTGGAACCATATGCAAGACCAGTAGGGTAAAAGTGATACCTTTATTGGCTGAGTAGCTTTAGAATGCTTACTCAGTCAATAAAAGCTATCACTTTTACTCTACTAGTCTTCTGCTTTTATTATAACTAACACAATAGCACCTTTTACTTTTTTTAAGTGACACTCACAGTCCATTAACCCCTTTTTGCCTACTCTTTCTGGAAAGGCAGAGTCTCCCATTTCCAATTTGTGTACTCCTGTCATGATTGGAGTTGAGGCTGAAAGAGAGACCCCATAGGTTGCCTTCTCCCAAACACAAAGTAGGGGAAGTAGTTTATGTGGTTCTGTGATTATTATTGGGCAGTGAATCAACGCTAAAGAAATGGTATACATGGTTCTGTAATTACTGCTGAGCACTGCATCAAAGTTGGTGAAGCAGTGTATCCTGTTTTATGATTACCAATGGAAAGTGGAACAGCACTGTGAAAGCAGTGTATATGGTTCTGTAATTGCTCACTGGAAGTGGACCAAGGTTAGGAAAGAAGTTTATGAGATTCTGTGATTACCAGTGGATAGTGGGGCCAAGGTTGGGAAAGCATGTATGTGGTGCAGTGATCAACAGTGGATAGTGGAACAACACTGAAAAAGCAGTGTATATGTTTTTGTGATTGCTCATGGGCAGTGGACCAAGGGAAGGGAAGAAGTGTATGTGGTTCTGTGAGCAGGCGGTATATAGATGTATTTGACCCCCAGCTCCCCTAATGCCTCTTACTGGTGAGAATGTTATGGAAAATGTCCTTAGTAGTTTTGGAGGTTCTGCTAAAGACATTGCCCATCCTTAGTAAACAAGGGGTTAATATATTTACAGGTTTACATTTCAAGGTTATATGCAAAAGAAACAAACAGAGGGCACCCAAACATACAACACGATTAATCAACTTGTATATATAACGCATATACTCACAAGTGAAGACGTCAGCGCTTCCTCTGGACAGTGTTGCTACACTTGACCAATCAGGGAATGGCCTACATTTCCATACACTCTTATCAAGATAAGAATACAAAGCAGGACTTGAAAAAGGGGCATTTTAACTGGACCATAATATCCTCCCCTGATTGGTCAATGAAGCACAGCAGGAGTCAATCCACATTCCAAACATTCCTTAGCACAGACCTGGAGTATATTGTAAGCAAGCCCGAGTGCTGGGCTTAAGCTTTATTTTCTCTGCCCTCTTGGCTCCCAACAGCCAAATCACTTTACAGGATTTACAGTATTACACCACACCAACATTATTATATTATATCACACAATGTACAACATAGTGATCAGTATTTCATATGTTATAGCCGTAAATCACTACATCTGGTGACACTGATTATTCAAATTTGTTAGTACATTGAATAATAGGTTTACACTTTTTTTTTTTTTATAAAGGATTATAATCCTCTTTAGAAAGGGGGTCTTTTTAGGATTATTGAGTAGTAGAATTATTCAGTATTTTTTAATAATTTGGGGTAATTATTATACTTATAACTCCATATAGAAAACATCTCAATGATACAATATCTGCAGATTGTTCGTATACTATTACATTAGTAAAAGTGGCAGTACACTAAATTATACGGTATTAGTTAACAGACTTTTAGGGAGGTACAATGTAGGATTACTGGTAGTATAATATTCTTTAGGACAGAGTGGCAAATTAGTGAAATTGGCAGCACACTAAATAATAGGGTATTAGTTACATTTCTAGGGAGGTAAAATGCAGGATTACTGGTAGTTTATACTTTAGGGCACTTGTCATTTAGAAAGGGTGTCTTTTTAGGATTACAGGGATTATATAATATTTAGGGCACTTATAGTTATCTAGTTATTATTGTGGTAACACACTATAGTAGCATTATTTAGTAGTATTTAATAATCGGGAGTAAATATTATACTTATAACCCCATATAAAAAACATTTCATCAAAAAAATCTACCAATTGTCTGTATACTACCACAGAGGGGATATTAGTATAAATTGTCTGCACATTATAGGATTAGTTAATATACCTTTTAGGGAGGTTCAATGTAAGATTACTGGTAGTATATTGTTCTTTAGGACACTTATTGATTAAGGGCTTAAGAATTACTTAGTAATATTTTTACTTATTATTTTTATTTACTGATATGGGCTTTTTCATAGTGTTTATATATTTCTCATTTAAGAAGTAATTAGTATTATTCAGCTAAGGAGCAACTATTAAACTCTATACAATTTAGTATTATTCAACTAAGGAATAATTATCTAACGCCATACATAATATTTTTTTCTTTTGCATATAATTAGTACATTTTAACATCATTATCTTATTTGGATTTTTATATGTTTTTTTTTTAACACACACACACACACACACACACACACACACACATATATATATATATATATATATACACATACACACACACAAACTTTGTTCTGTCTATATGCTCATTTAAAGTGGAACTTTCAGTTCATACTTAGTCGCCATGCATTCATTAAACACATAGTGACTAGCTTTGAAATAGATGTTTTACCTTTAAAAAATAGCCTAGTGTGAAGGAATCCTTCCGATTTGGGGACTGACGGGCAGGTTAGTGTGGCCCGCGCCTGCACCGTCAGTCCCTTCCGGTAACCATATGGTGCAATGCAGCGCTATTCAGTGGAGACCAGGACTGACAGCACAGGCGCACAGACAAGATGTCTGCGCTGTGGCCTTGGTTCTGGTCTCTAAACAGGAAGGATTCCTTTATATTTGGCTATTTTTTAAAGGTAAGACATCTATTTCAAAGCTAGTCACCATGCGTTTAATGAAATCATGGCGACTAAGTATGAACTGAAAGTTCCACTTTAAAGAGGGATATCCTTAATAATGATAATATGTGTGATTTCAATTGATATATGTTTTGTTCACTCAGAGATCTATCGCTCCTGGATTAAGCCTAGTGTGCCAATGTTTAGAGCAAGGATCACTAGAATGATTGGTATATGTTTCTGCAAATGTGGAGATTTGCTGTCTATTGATTGTGCCTATTGTGGTTAAGTCCTGAGTGACGTGGTCCTACAGAAACTCATACGAAGAATCCAGCTGGCAATTAACATGCTTTTTAGGAAGGTATTTAAATGAGCACTTCCTGGCAGCTCGGCTTTTTTGTTTTCGGTCCATACTCTGATGGATTGTTTTAAAGAATAAATATATTTTTGATGATAACAGCCATTTGACCAGGATTGTTTCATTTATACAGATATCTTTGGATAATATCCATAAGTTGAGTGAATACAGATTGGCCTACTCTTCTTGAAACAACATTATATCTGAGTGAAGATGGATAGGATCCATCGACTGAAGAAAACATTATATCCAAGTGGAGATGGATTGATTCTCTCCGAACACTGGTCTGTAAGCCCTGAGAAGCGCTGACATCTTTGTGTGTGAGTAGGGGTGGGCAAAAGGTCCTGTTGTATTCCCGCATTGTTGTCCGCTTTTTCGTGGGAAAATCCCAGTGGGCTGCAACATTTCTGAAAGAAGTGCAGGGGTGGAACCTCCCCCCTCCATATCAGGCTACCTTAGTCACTCCCCGCCAGATAGATTTGAGAAAATAAACCTATCAACTAAGACAGCAAGAAGGAAGAAGGGAAAACTCCTGTGAGAAATGAACCCAAAAGAGTACTTCCACATCCAGCCACAGGAGAACCAGCGTGGTCCCTTTCACTGGGCGGGAGACCTGTATGTCATATGGACTAAGAGAAAAGGATTTAACAGGTAAGACTAAAATCCTCTTTTTTCTGTCATCCAATATAACATACAGGTACCATGAGGATGTACTAACATTGAGCTCCCCAGGATGGGAAGAGAAGGAAAGGACCAAGCGCCGGTCCCCAGTGATACCAGAGTTCCCATGGACTATACAGGTCATGGAACAGTGTCATTGGACACTGAATACACAGCACACAAGAACAAGAGCCAACAGGGCTCAACAGTTAAAGAGGAATAAGGTACAGGAATTATATAGTCCTAGAAAGACAAAACTGCCTCCAGGACTTTCCTGCCAAAGCTGGCTTCAGCCGAAAACAGAAATCCACATGGTAATGTTTGGCAAAGGTGTGCACAGAAGACCAAGTGGCCACCTTGCACAGCTGTTCAGCAGAGACCTGATTCTTGTAGGCCCAGGAGGCCCCAACAGACCTGGTGGAATGTGCTGTAATGCAGAAGAGAACAATCTTCCCTTTGAGCTCATAAGCCTTGCTGATGGTAGACATAATCCAGGATGCAATAGTTACCTGGGACACAGACAAACCAGCAGTGGAACTCTCAGGGATGACAAACAACGCATCTGTCTTGCACATGTACTCAGTATAGTGCACATAGAACTTGAGGTAACGTTCTATATCAAACAAGTGGAGATCCCACTACTTGTCAGATTTAGGGCCAGGACAGGAAGACGCAACAATCTCCTGAATGATGTGGAACTCAGAGACCACCTGAGTCTTATCCTTGTGAAACACCAGGAAAGGCGGTTTGCAGGACAAAGCCTGCAACTCAGCAACTCTGCGGACAGAAACCACAGCCAAAAGAAAACTCATGTTAAACATCAGAAGACATAGAGGAATGTTAGCCAAAGACTCAAAGGGAGGCTGCTGCAAGACCCCCAGAACCAGATTAAGGTCCCACTGGGGAGTGGGAGCCTTAAAGACAGGGAAAGCTTGAGTGACACACTGAGAGAAGACTTTGACATCCAGCAACAAGGCAATGCGTCTCTGGTAAAAGTCTGAGACAGCTGAGGTCTAGACCTTCAAGGAACTAAGGCTAAGGCCTTAGTTCCTTGGCCCTATCCTGCAACAGACATGTCGTCAAAGCCAGACTGTCAGCATCCTCTCATCAGAGGTAACCCTGGAGGAAGAGATCCAGTCTGCGTGACAGAGGAAATGGAAACCAAGGTTGCCTAGTCCAATAAGGAGCAATCAGTATGACTGATGAGCCGTCCATCCAAATCTTTCTAAACACCCTGGGAATGAGAGGAAGAGGAGGAAAAATGTAGGCTACATGAAAGCACCAAGGAATGGACAAGGCATCTGCTGCAAATGCCAGAGGACCCCCCGAGCGAGAGCACAATATTGGAACCTTCCTGTTGTCCCTCTAGCCATAAGGTCTATCCGAGGACTCCCCCATTTCTGGACCATCAAATCATAGATCTCACGATGGAGCCCCCACTCCCTGGGGTACACAATTTGGCGACTGAAGAAGTCTGCCAGAATGTTTTCTATGCCTGGGATGTGCGTGGCGGAGATGGCAGGAATGTGTTCTTCTGCCCAGGCCAAAATAGCCTTGACCTCTAACCAAGTGGAAGTTCTTCTTGTGTCTCCTTGCTTGTTTATTGATGCAAGCCATGGCCGTGGCATTGTCTGACTGGACGTGGATTGGAAGTCCCTCAGAGGAGAGGACAAGTACACCAGAGCATGGAGAATTGCTCTGAGCTCCGGAATGTTGATGGCTAGGAGGGTCACCTCTGCATTCCATCACCCCTGAACCTCCAGGTGACCCAGGACAGCTCCCCAGCCACAAGGGCTGGCATCCGTCATCACCAGAGTCCAATACTGGACAACAAAGGATTTCCCCTTCTTCAGGCTAGAGCTTTCCAACCACCAGAGGAGGTCCTGCCTCACTTCCTGGGGAAGAGAGACTAGACGATCCAAGAGTTCTGGATTCCCCCAGTAAGCCCTGATAGTGAATCTCTGCAGCTCACTGGTGTGCGCCATGGAGTACTGAACCGTCTCCATGGTAGACATCATTTTGACAAAGAACTTGCGCGCCGGAGTTCAGGTCCACCCAAGAGCCCAGGACACTTTGTTGAACAGAGTTCTCTGTCAGGAAGACCATTCCCTGGCAGGTGACCAGGTTCTGAGAAGGAACTGGAGCAGATTTGTCCATGTTCAGAATCCACCCATGATGGAGGAGGATCTGAGGGCATTCCTGGACTTGACAGTCCAGAAGATCCCTGGAAGGAGCCTTCAGTGATAGGTGATCCATGTACAGAGTCACCTGAATACCCTTGGTGTGCAGGAAGGCAATCAATGCGCCTAAGACCTGTGAGAACACCTGAGGAGCAGCGGTGAGCCCAAATGGCAGAGCAGCGAACTGGAAGTGCCCCAAGGTGAAAGCAAAACATAGGTACTGTCCGGATGAATTGGGACATGCAGGTAAGCATCCTGCAGATCCGGAGGAGCCAGAAATTCCACTGGACACATTGCTGCAATGACAGAGTGCAAAAACTCCATCTTGTAGTAAGTAAGGACCAAAAAAGAGTTAAGATCCTTGAGGTCCAGGATAGAGCGACTGCTGCCATCATTCCTGGGAACCACAATAGGTTTGAATAGAAACCTAAACCTCTCTCTTGAGATGGAACCAGAACCAGAAATCCCTTGTCCAAGAAAGCCTGGACTGCCCAGTTGAAAAGACGCAGCTTTTCTTGGCCCAGAGGGGATCGAAAAAGGAAGAATCTGAAGGAAGACAGGGATACAAAGGGAATCCTGTAGCCTCCTGAAATCACTTGTAATACCCATTGATCTGCCTGCTCAAATGCTTAAAAAATGTTCAGGCAACCACCCACAGGCAGGTACAAACTAGGGTTTGGTGAGTCATGCCAAAGAAGGTTTGGTGGATGAGTGTTTTGACCCCCACTGCTGCCTGGGCTTGAGGGTGGAGTACAGGGTGCTGGCCTAAGACCCACTCGGATTCGGCCTTTGAACTTCACTTTGGCGGTTACGAAAAAGACACTGCTTCCTCGTCATATTAGGGCATTTGGGGACCTGAGGCAAGAGTGTTCTTGCCCCCAGTGGCCTCACTGATGATTTCCTTCAGTTTAGTCCCAAACAGAAACTTGCCCTGAAAAGGGAGAGAAATCAGTTACTACTTAGATGATAAGTCAGCAGAACACAGAGTGTGCCTAGCTGCAACAGAAAAGGTAGAAGCCTTAGCCTCAAGCCTGACAGCATCAAAAAGGGCATCAGTAACATAGTTCTGAGCCTCTAACATGTTGGCTAAAAGGGCCAAAAGGTCCTCCTTAGGGGCACCTTTGCAGACAGCATCAGTAATCTGATCAGTCCAAACAGCAATGGTTCTAGTAACCCACACAGAAGCCAAGGTAGGCCTCAAGGAAGCACCAATGGCAGCAAAAGCAGACTTCAGGATAGCTTCAAGCTACCTATCAGTTAGTTCCTTAAGCACCGCGGCATCAGTCAAAGGTATAGCAGTGGATATAGACAGTCTGGAAATAGGGGGATCAACATGAGGAGGTGCAGACTACTGAGCCAAGGCTGCATCAGAAAAGGGGTATAGCTTAGATAATCTCTTAGAGACAGCAAGACTCTTGTGTGGAGTCTTCCACTCATCCAGGATAACCTTGAGTGGGATTAGGCGGAAACATAGGGCAGGACTTCTTGCTCCTTTGAAAGAAGTCAGAGGTAGACTGTGATTCTACAGGGTTAACATGAATGTTAAGGGTAGTTAAAACCACCTTGATGAGACCCTCAGCAGAGAGTTCAGGTTCAGCCTCAAGTGGGTCAACATAGGTATGGGAAGAATCCCTTTCTGCACATTCACAATCCTCAGACTCCACAAAAGAATCCTCCTCAGAGGAATCAGAGACATCAGGAATACCAGGGGCCTTAGGGGCCACATAATTGAACGAAGTGGGGGGCTTCCAGCACCATAACTAGCCCACACCACTTTAGCTATACGTGGAGAAAAGAAGAAGTTGGCCAAAATTCTTCTTCACCTGCCCCTCCTTCAAAATCATGGGTGTGTTGTAACTAGAATAGAAATGTTTCCCTTGAGAGCAGGAACTGCAGTGCGCACAGTGTGCACACTGGATCTAGTTATGACAAGTGGAACCTTCGTCAACCATGTAACTGCTGTTGTTGATCCCATTCCCTGTGAGCTGCCTAATCATCCTGCTGCTTAAACAACATAACACCAGCAGCAAGAACAGAAGTTGCAAATTCCACATCTGCATTAGGGCATTTGACAATGGCCAGTGGCAACTGTCCAACACAATATGACCTGCTGGCACTAGGCCAGCAGGGCATTTTTTTCTCAGGGTTTGTGTGTTAAAAAAAAACCAAAAAAACAAAAAAAAAAACATAGGCCTACAAAAAAAGAAAGAATTTTTGGGGGCTTGTTTCTAACAAGCCTAAGTCCTCCAAACCAATGTTTCCTCAGGGCTTGTGCTTCTAATATGTCTAAATCCTACAAATCAATATTTCCACAGGGCTTGAGCCTCTAACAATACATCTTACAAATCATCCTCTACAAAATACTCTGTCACATCAAGTATCAGTCTACCCCAATGGGTGCTTATGTCAGGGGGTCCCTGTCTCTATCATGTTACATACAAATTTCTTATTTTATTATATTTATTTATTTTTTATTAACTGTCCACTCAATACCAGTCAAGAACCCCCCAAAACAAATTCCCTGTTCAACTGATTCTTTCCCCAGACTCCACCCACCAACACAGGTACGCTTCTCAGACCCCTTTTATACCATGTCTTATGGGGTATTTTTAATTGTATTTAGGAATTACTTTTATTAACTGCCCACAATCCCAGTAAATAAACCCCCGCAAAAAAGCATTCCCTGTTCAACTAATTCTTTCCCCACACTCCACCAACACCGGCACCGTCATGCCCTTTTTATAGTATGCCTTTGGAAAATAAAATAATATTTGCTATGTGTTGTGTGTATATTCAATGTTCCCATTGATTTCAATGGAATGAGCTAGTCGAATAAAATAAATGGCACTTTTTTAGGGAAATTATTTGCCAATTGGGAAGTGCCATTATTCGCCGATTTTGGTTTGAGGTGAAATTTTTTGCCCATACCTACTTGTGAGTATATGTGCTATATATTTACATATTAACAAGTTGATAAAATGTATTGCACAATTAGGCACCCTCTGTTTATTTCCTTTGAATATTATCTGAGCCCCTGGGAGAGCAAGTTGAGAAGGTGCAGCCCCGATATTTATCCTTATTGAAGTTTGATTGCCATCTATTGATAGCTGGATTTGGACAGCGTAGTATTCCAAATAGCCTGTTTGCTGTTTTCCACATAAGTGTCTGACAGCATTCATTCTGTGAGTATAACACAGAATGAATGGTGGAGGTGTTGTTAATAGGAAGATTTAGCACTAGGAGTGCCCCCTGTTTTTACTCCTTTTCCCCCTCTGCATTCCAAGGTTATATTTACTTTCTTCTTCTTCACAATAGGCATCTATTTCATGAATGAGATAACTTCCAGCAAAAAAAAAAAAAAAAAAATAATAATAATAATAAAATTAACTTATATACATAACTATGCAAGTATTGAAATGATAATGATAATGAAATGCTATTGTCCAGCTATAAACTCCAGCTATTTATTCCAAGGCCTGATCAGGTGACCAGGGGACACCCCTTGAGATTAGAGGAAAGGAGGTTTAAACTTCAGCAGAGGAAGGGTTTTTTTACATTAAGGTCTGTTAAATTGTGGAATTCATTGCCCAGGGAGGTGGTTATGGCAGATACAATGGATACATTTAAGAGAAGATTAGATACATTTCTTTCAAAAGGGAACATACAGAGTTATACTGTTTATCAGTAGGCTGATCAGGAAGGTCTGATAAAGACTAATTTAATTGATAGCAGGAAAGCTATAAAATTATCAAGTTACTGGGGGTATGAGGCGAAGGTTGAACTTGATGGATCTGTGTCTTTATTCAACCTAATTTACTATGTTACTATGTTACAACAGAGTTCCAATAACAGTATTAATAAAGTATAGAAAAACCTAACTGCTGTATGAAAGACACCTACCTACTTTAGGCAGTGCCATCTAATAAAAAAGTAGCGACTTATTTCTGTACTTATACTTTCCCTTTCAAACAACAGTTTTGAATAATATGTAAATTATTGCAATCCAAATAGAGTTATGTTTTGTAAGATTGTAGTTATCATTTATATATGTCATCAGACAAAACACACATATGGCTAATCAAATGTATTAAAATAAGATTACTTAACATCCAGTGAGCAATACTTAAAGTATTATTCTTTTGCATTCATGAAAAAAATTGCGTTCATTGAATCCTAAATACAATTTATTTCACTTTTCCTTCAGTTACTATTTGAAAAGCCCATACAGCAAACTCATTTCCCTCTACTTCTCACATTAAATATAAAATGCCACATTTATATGCATAATTTAGATAGTGCATTTGGCTTTTTTCAAACACTTTTCAAATATTCTTTTTCAATATCGAACAGCTCACAACAAACAAATGGTGCCTTGAACAGCTAATTTGAATGTGCTCTCTCTCTGTACATTCACTGTGTGGAGAACTCCAAGGTTGCTAGGTTGCAAAATTTCAATATAATGATGAATATATACTGTAATTTACATATTAAAAAGCAAGCCATCAAGCACAAGGTGTGAGGTGAAAATTACCATATAAATATGTAAGGAAAAAGGTTTATTAAATAAAATTATCTGCCTTTCTCAGATATATAATAGGTCTCTATATAAAATTCAGTCAGCGTTTATATCCACAGTTCCGCTTTAACAATGAACATCTGGTGTATAATGTTACTAAGTATGATACTAACAATTCCAATACTTAAAGCAGAGTTGAACAACAGAAGCCTTCAAGTCTTTGTTGGTCGACGTCACACATTTTTCAACCTCAAGTTGCTCTAGGTGACTATGTGTGGTGTTTCTCACATGACTAAATATAACTGTCAAATAGAGGCTACAGGCCTCTCAAATTACTTTTTGTGCCATATCCTTGGGTAATATCCTTTTACAGCTACTTCTAAAAAAGTTGAGTAACGGGTATGATATCAGAGGAAACTGTCACCTTTAACTTTGTACAGGAATTCCTGTCAGATGCCATTTTCACAAAACAGGGCAAGAAGAAAAATAATCAGGAGACAATACAGAAAACAACACATCACATCACCTATATGCAGCAAAGCCCAGTGATGTCAGGTAGATTTGTGTGTGTGCATGTGTGTATGTGCGTGTGTGTGCAGTTAGTGTGGCATGCACGAAAAACAAGAGAAATTACAAAGTACAGTTCTTGGTAAATCACTTTCTTATTAAATAAATTAAAAGAAGTCAGTGGGCTTAACGTTCTAACCATACAATTCTACATATTTCAACAGATTTTCCTTCCCTTGGAAACTTTCCTTGAAAGAAGAAAAGCAGAATTCCCACAAGTAGGGAAACTGAAATGTTCACCCATCCCTACCCTTCTAACTTGATACACAGGCATCAAATATGAAAAACACTTTACTGGAGGTAACCAATGATACAGAGCTTATAGCAAACCCCAATGGTGTACATAACATTGCCTAACAAAAAGATTAACTCCCAGAAACAGCAGCATATGGCATTAAACTTTATTTTAGATGCGTAAACATGCATGCTAAGGCATGCATGCCAGTCCTACCAGAAACATTTTAAGTGTCTTGCAGCCCATCATCAAGGTCATAAGAGTCCCATTAAGATCGCCATAACTGGCCTTGTACAATAAACAAGTTATATTTACATATATTTACATATATTATTATATGTAATTGTTTTACTTATTACTCTTAGATGTTTTATGCACTAATTCACTTTGCTTTAATTTACTTTTATTTATTTAAGGTATTTAGATAAAAAGAGTTTTACATTGTTAATACTTTTTGTCTTTTTTTCTTTTGTACTGGGTTACACTGGGTATTTAAGGGGGATGGTGTGTATTATAAGATTGATGTGAGGATCTCTTGATCTATGTGTGTTTGAAAAAACAAATCAGACCTTGTGGAGGGGCATCAGGACCACTCCTGATACCCCCTGGCATTGTCTGCCTATCTGTTAGAAAAGGTGATCATTGCTTCTAACGGGAAAGTGATTACTGCCTTCTCTTATCTCCGCCCCCACCATCCACAACCCAGTGTTCTATGAACCTACAGGATAAGTAGGAGGACCTGCAAGACCTACATGTTTCAAGCTGGTTTGAAGGCTCTCCTGCTCAGCTTGCACACTCATTGAATGCCAGAGAATACCTACAATTGCCCCCTCCATATAAACATAGGTGCTGGGTGGACTGGCCTGGGAGGTCATATTATCGCTTTACTCCCCCCACCCGGAAAAATGTCTGTGGAAACCCCTGTATATATATATACTTTTTTGGTTTGTTACTCTAAGCTTGTTTGAGATGTTGTACAGTAACTTGTGACTTTGGTATAAATTTCTGAAAGTTTTCAAAAAAATAAGAGGATTTTAGTCTTACCTGTTAAATCCTTTTCTCGTAGTCCATAAAGGTTACTGGTAGCTTTGGGTAGGCAATCCGCCCCTTTAACTAAGCAGGAACAATTCTAGAAGTGAATGCAGGGGGTGGAGCCTACCTTCCCTCCTTGGCTGCAGCTAGCCAATCAGCTCCAGCAAGATTTGAGACACTAACTATTGACTAGATAGTAGAAGGGAGAGAAGACCCCAAAGTACCCCCACTGTCTGCCACAGGAGAGCCAAGCATGGTCCCTTGACAGGGTGGGAGAAAAGTAACCTGTATGGACTAAGAGAAAAGGATTTAACAGGTAAGACTAAAATCCTCTTTTCTCTGTCATCCAATACAGGTTACTGGTAACTTTGGGATGTCCAACCAAAGTCACCAGAGCAGATATGAACCATCAGATCAGAGATAGCCCAACAAAACAAATGAAGTGTCAACGGACACTGAACAGGGGTAAAAACACCCCAGGAACTGTTACACAGCACACTGAACTAGGGCTCAAACGTGAAGGAAGCACCAAAGAACCGAAGAAGATCCTAGACAGGCAAGACTGCCTCCAGGATCTTCCCCCCAAAACTGGCATCAGGCAATGCCAGCACATTAACACGGTAGTGCTTCAAAAAGGTGTGCACAGATGACCAAGTGGCAGCCTTGCACAACTGATCAGCGGAGGCCTGATTCTTGTAAGCCCAAGAAGCCTGAATAGATCTAATAGAATGAACCATGACCCGAAAGGGAACAGGCTTCTTCCTTAGCTCGTAAGCCTTACAAATAGTGGACTTGATCCAAGACCCAATAGTTACTTTGGATGCAGGTCTCCTTGCCCTGGGGCCCTCAGGAATGATGAACAGCGCGTCAGACTGTCTAATGTACATAAAACTTGAGACAACGCACCACATCTAACAAGTGGAGATCCCTCTCCTTGTCAGAGGTAGGGTCAGGGCAGAAAGAAGGCACCACAATCTCCTGATAAAAGTGGAACTCAGAGACCACCTTCGGAAGAAACTCCTGAGAAGTGCAAAGCACCACCTTGTCTTTGTGAAACACCAAAAAGGGTGGTCTACAAGATAGAGAATGTAACTCCGCCACACGGCAAACAAACACGATCGCCAGGAGAAAGGCCATTTTCCACATCAGCAGGCATAGAGGAATAGTAGCCAAGGACTCTAGGGGAGGGTGCTGAAGGACGCCCAAAACCAAGTTAAGATCCCACTGAGAAGCGGGAGTCTTAAAAGCAGGATGAGTATGATCAACGCCCTGGAAGAAAACCTTGACATCAGGAAGAATAGCAATGCACCTCTGAAAGAAGGGGAACTCAAACTGAACTCAAACTGAGGCCCTTATCCACACCGTCCTAAAAGAAGGCCAGGACCGTAGGCAGATCAAAATTCTGAGAAAGGTCCCTATCAGCACACCAAGATAGAAAGGTTGACCAGACACGATGGTAGGGCTCAGAAGAAACAGGTTTGGGGGCACTGAGCATAGTAGCCACCACACCAGAAGAAAAACCTTTCTTCTTCAATATTGAAGATTCAATTTCCAAGCCTTCAAAGCTAGACAATGAACATTCCTCCTTCCACAGGTAACACTGTAGAAGAAGATCCGGATGGCAAGGGAGCTGGAATTGCTCCGCCACTGACAGATCCAGAAGCTCTGGAAACCAAGCCACCGACCCTGAGCACTCAGGCAACCCAAGACCACTCCCCAGCCGAAGAGGCTGGCATCCGTCATCACCGTGGTCCAGAAGGATATCAGAAAGGACTTGCCCTTCAGCAGATTGGAGAGGTCAAGCCACCACAACAAACTCTGTTCCACATGAAGACGGAGGGATACTGACGTCTTCAGAAGGTCCGGCTGACCCCTGCACACCTGGATCACAAACCTCTGGAGTTCCCTGGTGTGAGCCATGGATTGTGAGCCAGAACAGCAGAAACCCTGTGGGCGATCTGGTTAGCCACCTCGTCCGTGAGAAACACCATGCTCTGCTGAGTGTCGAAGAGAAGGCCCAGGAAGACCAGACGCTGGGATGGGACATGATCTGACTTGTCCATGTTGATGTTCCACCCGTGATGGGTGAGAGCATGAATGCAGTCCTGAACCTGCTGATGAAGAAGTTCCTCAGAAGGGGCTTTCAGAAGCAGGTCATCCATGTATGGAGTAACTCTGATGCCGCCCCGATGGAGAACGGATATTAAATCTCCCAGGACACGGTTGAAGACTTGAGGAGCTGTAGTCAGACCAAAGGGAAGAGCTGAAAACTGAAAGTGCCCTTGTTTGCAGGCAAATCTGAGATACTGCCGACTCTCTGGATGAATGGTGATGTGTAGATAGGCATCCTGAATATCCAGAGAGGCAAGGACTTCCCATGGGGACAAAGCAGCAATCACCGTCCTTAGGGACTCCTGGTGATAATGAGTCTTGATCATAAAGGAATTGAGATCCTTTAAATCCAAAACAGGACGACAGCCACCGTCCTTCTTGGAGACCACAAAGAGGTTTGAGTAAAAACCCATACCTCTGTCCCGAACTGAAACAGGTTCCAGAACATCCTTGTCCAGAAGGGCCTGGATAGCGTCACTGAACAGAAGACATTTCTCTACGCCCTGAGGCATATGAGAGGGAAAAAACCAAAAGGGAGGAAGAGAGACAAAAGGTATTCTGTACCCTTCCGCCACCACCTGTAAAAACCACGGGTCCTCCACTGAATCCTCCCAGACGTTGTGGTAGTGACGCAGACGGTCACCCACAGCTGAGTGGGGACCTGGGTTCAGTGAGTCATGCCGAAGAAGGCATGGAAGCCTTAGGCTTGGAGGAGACCTTGGGCTTCCATTGCTGTTTGGGCTTGGAGGAAGAACGTGGAGATGAGGGAACCACCTGGTTCACCAGACGTGTCTCAGTCTGGAAGGAACGAAAAAGCTGATTACGTTTGAGAGGCGTCTTCCTTCTGGGGACCATAGGCAGAAGGGTACTCTTGCCCCTTGTGGTCTCACTAATCAGATCTTTATGATCTGGTCCAAACAAAGAGGTGCCTTGAAAAGGCAATGAGATTAAAGCTTTCTTGGAAGCAGTGTCAGCAGACCCGATCTTGAGCCAAAGAGCTTGTCTGGCAATCACAGATATGGTGGAAACCCTTGCCACCAAATGGACGGCATCAAATAAGGCAGCAGAAAAATAGTGCTGGGCCTCAGAAATGTTAGCAAGAAGCCACAACATATCTAAAGTAGGAGCACCCTGACAGCCAGCAAGAGTGAGCTGTTCAGTCCAGACCACAATGGTCCGGTTCACCCATGGTGCAGCGAAATCTGGACACATTGCAGTACCAGCAGTGGCAAAAATGGACTTAAGGGAGATCTCAAGTTTTTTGTCAGTCCAGTCTTTCAGAGCGGACGCATCAGCAACTGGCAAGGCAGTGGACTTAGACAGCCTGGAGACAGGAGCATCCACTTTGGGGGGATGAACCCATTGAGCAAGCGCCGCCTCAGAGAAAGGGGTAAAGCTTGGCAAATTTCTTGGAAACATAAGGTTTCCTGTCTGGAGACTTCCACTCATCAGACACAAGGCCAAGAGTGGGGTTAGGTGGAAAACAAGTGTAGGGCCTTTTAGGCTCCTGAAATACATCAGAGAGAAACCTCCTGAACTAAGGGAATGTTTAGGGTAGTTAAGGCGGCTCTGATCAATCCTCCAAAAAACTGAGAGGAGCCCAGAGCAGAACATTACTCAACATCCAAATCCACCAACAGTTCCTCCTTAGAGGAATCTGATACGTCAGGTACTCCCTGTGGTTTCGGCAGGGAAGATCTGACGGAAGAAGGGGTCTGCCAGCAGTGGAAGACCCCCTGTAACTGGCATGAAAAGAGTTGCATTGTAGACCGGAGGTCTATAGTAGCAGACTCTTGTACCCAAAGTGGCTTTAATGCATGGCTGGAGGTCCCTGGGAGAGAGTCAGGGACATCAGAACATGCTGGGCATAAATGACCTGAGAATTCTCTAGGTAACCCTGAACGACTTGAGGAGCAATGCACAATAGGGGACACAGAGACCCCAGCACCCTTATTCTTAGGCCTGGCCCCAAGCTCTAACAGATTAGAAATTCTCACAGTGTCAAAATGTTTAAAGTATAAGGAATTACAGTGTGTAAGATTAAAATTTAGTCTTAGTCTTAGGCCTGGCCCCAAGCTCTAACAGATTAGAAATTCTCACAATGTCAAAATGTTTAAAGTATAAGGAATTACAGTGTGTAAGATTAAAATTTCACGCCAGAAATTGCTAAAACGCACTATCTGGCAGGTGAAGGATTAATCTGCAGAGGAAAGAAGGAGAGTCCAAGCCCTGCTTAGGATACTCGTTCAGGAAAAGGCACAAAATGGCTGCCGCAGCGGGAGCCAATCAGTAATGAACGCACGAAGCAAGCTCTCATGGGAAATGTAGTTTTCCCAGAAAAAGTAACCAAACAGTGCCCAAAGCCCCCTAAGCCTCTCAACACACATAAAACATTAACCGGATGACAGTGCAAAGGCAGACAATTAAAATGAGCCATCTCTGAAGTTGCTACATTGAGTGGTTACAGAGATGTCCCAAACTGTACAGTCCCATAGACGTGTATGGCGCAATGGCGTCTATACGGTAAAGCAAGCCAACACAAATTTTGCAAAGTAGAAACTGTGAATAAAAATTACATGAAACATCACTAGAACATGTTAGCAGACCCCCAAAAAAAACACTGAACCCAGTAGGGAAAGTGCCAATAAACCCCCAAAAGATGCAAAACCAGCACCTAAAGGGTTAAGTTACCACCGAAACTTGCTCCAAAACACCCAACAGACATACAGATAAACCCAATGAGTGCAGGAGGGTGCACCAGGAACTCCAAAGGAAAACCCCTGTGTGGAGGGGCACTGTGGGACATGTGGACCTGCAGCACTCAAAGGGTTGCTCACCTATCCTGCAGATATTTTGTCTTCAGATTACCATGTTTTAAGAAGAAGCCTCAGTGAGAAACACCTGAGGAAAGAGCTTGAACCCAATATTTTCCCCCCAGGTCTAAAGGTCTTCAAAAAGCACCTGGATACTGAGCTAGCCACATCTAAGGGCATTGTCAGTTATGTAATCCACCTAATGGTGGTATTCCATATCTAACAGAAAAATTAAAAATTAGCTAAAACTATAGCAGAACGGTACTCTTGCCTGTGTCATCACCAAGGAACAAATCTTAATGGAAGGTAGGCTCCACCCCCTGCATTCACTTCTAGAATTGTTCCTGCCTAGTTAAGGGGGCGTATCGCCCACCCAAAGTTACCAGTAACCCGTATCGGATGACAAAGAAAAACTATTTTTAACAACTTTTCCTTGCTTCATCATTTCATATATGTGATTTTGTGATATATACTTTCATATAGTTATTGAGTTGTTTTAGGGTAGTTTCACCCCTCCCTATAAACATAGGTGCTGGGCGGGCTGGCCTGGGTGTCATATTATGGCTTTACCCCCCCCCCGGAAAAAATGTCCGTAGAAACCCCTGTATATTCATACTTTTTTGGTTTGTTACTCTAAGCTTGTTTGAGATGTTGTACAGTAACTTGTAATTTTGGTATACATTTCTGAAAGCTTTCCGATAAAAAAACAACATTTCCTTGCTTCATCATTTCATATCTGAAGAAACCTCAGCGATTTTGTGATATATACATTCATATAGTTATTGAGTTGTTTTAGGGTAGTTTAACCATGTAATCAATAGCATTTAGTTCATAAAGTTAAAAATATCCATTTGTGCTCCTGTTAATTAGGGGTCTGTAGACCATGCATGTAGGTAAAACTATACATATTTGGTCATCTTAGACTCAGGGGGTTTAGGGCTTTTAAAAATAATTGAAATATTCACAACCAACTTCAATGTTTTTGATACATAGAAAATTATATTGCCAGAACAAGTAATTTGTTACATTTTTGTACTTCTGAAAATCATATGTTTGCTGTATAATGTAAAATATACTTCACATGACACACCATGGAAAAAAGCTGGATTTGTTCTGAAATAAAAAAAAATTAAAAAAAAACAACAATATATAGGTTTCATTATATATCTAGAAATTTACCTCCAGGAATCATAGCTATTCAGATGAATAGCAACATTTTGAAAAAGTGCCTGGCCTCCTCAGATACATTTCCAAACCGGTGCACTCAAAGCGAAGTAAAAAAGCAGTTAGATATAGATAAGGTGAATAAAACAGATATACAGTTGTCCAGATGGTATACACCCACTAGAGAGACTAGTCCACTAACAGCTAGATCTCCATGTATCTGCTTCATGGACTATTTTGTTTCATGCTTGGTAGTGCAGCATTGGACAAAGGCACATGTGTTATCATTTTTTTCAACAAGATCTCAGCCTGCTATTTACACACTGATCTATAGTGGATATGCTGCTTGAGGGGTTATTAAAAGATATTATTCACAAACATGTGCTGGACAAGGAGAATATAAGTGGACGCAAGCACAGTTTCACTAGAAACAGATCATATCAACCAAATCTAAAGAAAATGTATCACAAATTTGTACAAGCTTGTGCAGTTATAGTTTATATACCTTCACCTGTAAATCATTCAATGTAATATACCTTATCATGTGTGCAAAATGCCCAACAGCTCTGTATGTGTAAGAAACTGGACAAGCACTACATAGGAGATTTAATTCCCACAGATCCAGAGTTAATAACAACAAGATAGAGACACCAGTGGGAGAACATTTTTGTCAAAATGGGCATAGTGTTAGGGACATTAAGTTAAATGTATTGATGGGACGGTTCCGCACTCAGAGGGACAGAAAGACATGTGAGGTAAAATTAATGTTAACATTTAATGCAATTTGTAGTGGTTTAAATTGAGACAAAGAGCTTCTGTCACATTATCACTTAGTTAGTTGACCTTTCCAACAGACCCAAGAGCATCGTAAATACCTCTAAAGCCTCAGGAAGAGTGCAATTTACCACTGACTGATCAAAGTATCTGGATTGAGTTCTCTTATCTTATTTCCATGCTAAACAATGCAATGTGTACTTGTATTTAAGAGAGATGTTTTCATATTTATCTGTATAACATACCTGAGGAAGAGACCTAAGGTCTTGAAAGGTTGCATTCTAAATCTGCTTAGTTAGCCAATAAAAGGTATCAAAAACTATATTTGCATCCTGTATTTCTACTGCTAACATGGTACCAACTGTCAAAGTTTACAAAGACTTTGCAAAAGCTTCTGATGAAGCATCACATTGAAGATACTGCTATAAATTAAGTTTTTTTTTTTCACTTTCACAGAATACTGGTTGAATTATAAAGTACAAATAGTTGTTATAAATAGAAAATGATCACATTGGATATGTTGTAAGGTCCGGTCTTTGGTCCTACCCTTCCAAGTTTGTTAATACTTGTATCTTTTATTCAGAATTTCCCTTCATTGCGGTTTTACTTTAATTACACTGAGTTTCTATTCTCCTACTATTTTATCTGTTCTCATGGTTAATTTCTCTATTGGCTACAAATCAGTCCTTCCTCAGGAACTGGCTCAATTTGTGACTGGTACTCAACCAACAGTTTAACAGCTTTACTTAAAGGGATAGTAATACTTACATTTTACTAAGCCCCAACTTGCAGTGCTTAAAAAAACAAATGAAATGCCCCCTGTGCCATCTCTCAAAGCCTTATGGTTTGAGAGATAATCACTTTCAAAGTTCCCCCCTCCTTGACATCAGCGCTCTAGCTGACTGCTGGGGAAATCCTTCACTGGAACGGTCTTCTACGTGTGCTTTGTTTTCAAGCACACGTAGAAGACCTTTTTTTAACCCCTTAGTGACGGCACTTAACGCCTGCAGTGTCTTTTTTTTTTTTTTTTTTAAATGATTCCGGAGTCCCCGAGCGGTGTGCAGCTGCGCGGGGACCCGAAATGGAGGATGTACATATACGTTCTCTGTCCTTAAGGGACATACGTCCGAGGACGTACATGTTAGTCTGTGGGCGTTGAGGGCTTAAGGGCTAGAAGATGGAGCAGAGTAAAATTTAAGTATTACTATCTCTTTAAGGCACTTAAGCACATCAAAGCTAAACTTGCAGTTGACAACACTTAACGTAATTCCCCAGCATCACTGCTAGTCCAGAAAACTTCCAAGAGGATATATAATTTCCTTCGCTCATTGGGTCCATTCCTAGTTGTCATCTGTGAAAAGGCAGACAGAAGCTAAAAATACGCAAATAAATGGATAAAAATCCAATATAGCAGGAGGGCGGAGAAATACTAAGGTATTATAAAGTTGTGATAACTATGTAATAACTTCTCAAGTGAGTAAAACTCTCCAATCTCTTCAGAGGTTATGCAGTAAGATAAAGAGATACAAGTCTCGAGCAAACCAACTGTATCATAGGGAAGACAGTAAAATTCTCATTAATTAAAATGTTTTTAACCCCTACAGAGGTGTCCAATGTATTGAGAAGCAATGAGTTGGACACGTCCCTAGCATTCAAAGTGTTAAAGTAGTACTAACATTTTATAATGGCTTAGATGAATCTGAAAGGGCTTTCAGAATCACATATATGATTATGTTTGTCATTCCTTATTTAACTCTCTAGGCTGCTTGAAATTTAGCATTATTTATTTACCAGCCAGTACTTCCAGGTAACATGTGGCAGTTGGGAAGGAGAGTTGAATGTTAGTATCTAACACACTAGTCTGTTTCAGCCAGTATTACCTAATTTGCATAAAATAACAAATAAATAACTCCTAAAATATATTTTTAAATAAACTGGCTAATTTAAATATAGGTCATTTTAGAAGTGTTAGTTTCACTGAAAAACAATGTCAATCATTTGGGAATTTTTATTTTATTTGGTTTAGTCCAGAATTGCATTTCTTTACCTTATTGAATGCAACTAACATCTATGATGCTTGGGTGATCTTAGTACATAGGAGCCATAGAACACTATAGGAATTGAAGCGTTTATATCACCTGTATCTCACCTTAGTGAATCTCCCCAAAAGTATTTCAAGAACTGAAAAATACAGTAATAAACGTCAGGACAGAAGGAACCTAAAAACATGTATGTGAATTGATATTGTAAAATAGAACTGAACTGATAAAATAGGTATATTATTCCTTGCATTTGTATTTGATAAGTATCTTTCTACCATGTTATTTTAGCCTGAAGAATATGATAACATGTATATTTTAATCAGTATATTGCTGCATGACTGAGTGAGAAGTTAACACAAAATATACACTAAATAAATAAAGTGAAGTAGATTTAATAGGTCTTTTTATCAAGGGTGAAATGTGTAAATGTTTTACATCTCTAAGGTCCCATTTGCTCTAAATCATTGCCCATTAGTCTAATTTTCACTACTCTGAGTTATAAACACTTTAGCTACAATAATCCTATGGGGAAAGTCATTGCTAAAGAGAAAAAGACAAATCTTTTAACTAATGCATCTCCCATTAGATTTATACTCTCCAGTGGATAAATCCTATTTGCATTTCTCAGAACTCACAAGTCATGTGAAGAAATCTCATTAAGGCTTTCAAATTTTAACAAGATATTCTTTTAGAGCAAAAACTCATATTAATATCATCTAATTAAGTGAGGTAGCTGGCAGTGAATATAAAGTAAGCAGAATAATAGAAATACACTCTACAATTGTTACCTAAAAAATGTAAAATGTAGCAAAAATGTATATATGTGTATGTGTATAAAATATGTGTGTGTGTGTGTGTGTGTGTGTGTGTTGGTTAACCCTTTGAGTGCCAGAGTGGTACACAACGCATTGCTTTGCAATGCGTTGTGTACCACCCTGGCACACAAAGGGTTAAAGGGTTAGTAATGTCTGATATTACCAAACCCTAATATTGCAATGCGTTGTGTACCACCCTGGCACACAAAGGGTTAAAGGGTTAGTAATGTCTGATATTACCAAACCCTAATATTGCAATTTGTTGTGTACCACCCTGGCACACAAAGGGTTAAAGGGTTAGTAATGTCTGATATTACCAAACCCTAATATTGCAATGCGTTGTGTACCACCCTGGCACACAAAGGGTTAAAGGGTTAGTAATGTCTGATATTACCAAACCCTAATATTGTAGGTATTCAACTAATAAACTTAATGGGACAAGTTCGATCTCTCAAACTTTTATGGTTTGAGAGATATAAGCACTTAAAGTTACCCATTTGCTGATGAACTGTAAAGCTGCCAGCCATGGATTTGAGTCGTGCAACTCAGACAGACTCAGGCGGCTCTTCAGCAGAGCCAAATGAGCGATATCTAAAAACAGATACTTCACCGGAACGGTCTACAAAGTGTGCTTGGTTTGCAAGCACACTCTGCAGACCTTTCCACTGAAGTATTTGTTTTTTGATATCGCTCATTCAGCCACCAGCCGGTCTGGGACCGGGATCTCATGACGTCTGCTAGATGCTGAAGTCTGGAAAAGGGAAGGGAGGGGGTAACTTTAAGTGCTTATATCTCTCAAGCCATAAAGGTTTGAGAGATCGAAATTGTCACGTTAAGTTTATTATTTGAATACCTACAATATTAAGGTATGGTAATGTTAGAGATTACTAACCCTTTAATGCACCAGCGGTCAAATATCTGCCAACCCACACTGGACAAGCGTGGCAGATTATGGTCAATATCCTCAGCTTGCTAAGGAGGCTTTAATCCTGCAGTAGACTGACAATAGCTGCAGCTTTATATTTTATATATATATATATATATATATATATATATATATATTATACACTAATCTATGATATTAGTAAAAAGGTAGGTGCATAGTGTTTAAATATAGCTTCAAGTCAACATCTGAGCTCCGAACAAGAGCCTTTGTCCTGTTGAGACACAGTAAAATCTTGAGTATAATATGCAAGTGTGTAACTTACACCAAATTTTGTAGAAAAATAAATGTTTGTGTATAACACACACACCCATTATTCCAGCCTCCCATAATACCCACATTCTCATTGAACTGTTTTAACTGTTAATAATTACAACAAAATACCTGTACTCATTTTTTTGTTAAACAATGAACATACTTGGAAACTCTCGGGGATTGATCTCAACTGAAACCTCTGGATATAGAGTCTAGTGTTTTCTGCATTATGATCTGCAACAATTTACTGATTATTTAGCATCTAAATTAATTATATTTCTACCAGAAAGGCAGAGGAGGAGTCATGATTAACATGCCATACCTCAGAATTTTAATGTGTTGAAGGTTCCTTCACAACTGATGGATCACGTCTGAGTCAGAGCAAACATTGACATAGCACCTAGAATCTACTTTCTTGGGATTGTTAAGGGTAAATATTCTAAAGATCTTAGAGTAAACTCACTTCCAAAGTTTCCTGATATGCCAGCAAACTATTGCTTATCTTGCCAGAGCGACACACTACACATCACTTTTTATCTACAAGAATTTAAAACAGAAACTTAAAACTGTGTGTTGCACGACTAAGAAATATGTGAAATTCAGTTTGGATTGCATTTTTATTCTGTAGAAAACACTCACTAGTAAATCCTTCAAAGTCATTTTCAAGGGATTGGAGATAAATGAATGCTAAATACAACTTGTTCTCATGAACAGAAGTCATGTGCCTTACACTTTCACACATTTATGTATTGGTCAACATTTTGCTCTTGTAGAAAGACTTGCATCCTTTCTAGATATCCTATATTTTAATAGGACAATGAAAGCAGACTTCACATCTGACTTGGTGTAGGGCTTTGGCATATCTCATTGGCTCACCCTTGTATCTGCTCATTGGTAAATGAAAATATACAATTTTAAATCTGCTCATTAACTACATGCAATGCACTGGATACCTCTCATTCAAGGGGTTAAAAGCCCCATTTAAATCAAGATTAAATTTTATTTGGTCCCTGTTGTAGCATACATTATGCCCCAGAACTGAAACACATTCTTAGCATATCATCAGTCTTACAGTTATTGGTAGATAAATCTTCCATGCAGGTCATCTCCCTATCTTAAAGGGATAGTAATACTTGAATTTAAGTTGAGGTCTGAGTCTTCTTTATATTTTTTTAAACACATAGCACTATATTTCAACACTTATAGGTTTGTAGTCCAAGTGGTATTCAATCAGAAAGGATCCCCCTTCCCTGCGTCATTCCGCCTTAGTCTGGTCCAGATGGAGAGAATTGAGGGACAATTTTCAGTAAGTAAAATCCTGCTCTCCTTCATCAAGGGGGCAGAGTTTTCCTTATACTTACTCAGTGAAAACTGTCCCTTGCTGCATCCGTCCGGTCCCACGACCAGATTCCAAATCTAATGTGAGCTTGCCAGAAGGGGCAGGAGAAGGATCCTTTCTGATTGAATAGCGCTTGAACTACAAACCTGTAAGTGTTGAAGTATAGTGCTATGTGTTTAAAAACATATAAAGAAGACTCGACCCTTATTATCCTTTTAACCCTTTGAGATCCAGAGTGGTACGGAACACATTGCTTTGCAATGCGTTCCGTCCCACTCTGGCACGACTCAAAGGGTTTATAAGTGTAGGGAAAATATGCATTTGCTCTGCTGAATTGATCTTGATTACATATGATTGCACACATGCTGTTTCAAGGAAAGTACCTTCAAAAAGTGTTTACTCCCATTTACTCTTTTCCAACTCAGCTTTGAGTATTTTATAAAAACACATTGGGATGTAGGTTATAACCACCTAAAGTATGGAGGACCAGTTTTACTCATGGAGGTGGTCCTTTCACTCTAAATTCATCCAAAAGACAACATATGACAGCAGAAGTGCCACTATGTGAGTGACTATAGCCTATACAGACTGCTATGTACCAAGGGCCATATGTACAAAATAAGTGGAGCAATTCTGGGGCAAACCAAATGCACTATAATTTGAACCAATTTAAAATGGAGCTTTTAATCTGTTGATTACAAGAGAGGCCTCCAACTCATTGCAACCCCAGGAATCTAGAGAGGTCTCCAACGCATTGCAAAGCAATGCACCAGAGACCTCATTAGCATTCGCAGGGTTAAAAGCCCCATTTAACTCAATGATAAGTTGCATTTGTCCACTGGGGTGCAGTTGGTTTGCTTTATAATTGTTCCAATTCTTCTAAGTACTTCAGCCTTGCTGTTTATAAAGCTCTTTTCGTTCAAAATAACATGTTTAATCCTCCCATTAAAAATTAATGAATAGTAAGGTTTTAATTTAAGAGGTATTCATTTAGTTGGTTATATTTATTTACGCTATCTGCTGGCTTTCATGTTTTCTAAATCCTTACACTTGCATTGAATAAGCTGTTTCAGTTTTAATTCATTTTTTTTTTTTACATCCTATAGGCTGTAAAGAGGAAAGTCTGTGGCTAAACTGTAGACAGCTTGGTCTGTGTATCTGTTACTCTTTATTCTGTGTTCAGTGCAGTAGAAAAGAAAGCGTGACACACACAGCCTGCATGATCCTGTTAACCCTTTGAGTGCATTGCATTGCAAAACAGTGTGTTGCATACACCTTTGGCACTCAAAGGGTTAAGTTGTACGGTGACAGACTGCTGGCAGAGGTAATACACATTACTGAAAACTGAAAGAAAAGAAGAAACATAAATGATATATATACTATCAAATGTTACATGAGTAGTCAATACAAAGTGTATCAAAATACGCTAAATTAATTGCACAGTTCATTAAAGCTGATATGACAAGCACAGTCAGTGGTAATGCAGCAGGTATAGTTCACTGCGGTTTGTTCAAAGCATCTAGAAGTATTGTGCATGTTATAATGCACAACAGGATACCCATGAAGATCTTACCACACATGAATAAATGCGTCCTTTCACCATCCACCTCCCAAATGAGTGACAATGTGAGGAGTGCGAACTAAGAGCTGTGTTGAGATGGATCTGAATTGGCAATGGAGAGGTGCAAAGGGGTAGAGAGAGGGAATGCAGAGGGAATGTAATAATTGAGCTGTGTGGTAACAGCTGTTAGTATCTTATAACATAAAGTCCTAGAATGAGTTGCTCACTGTGTGCGTAACCGCACATGCACAGCGGGGACTCACAGAACTGGCTGATCCGGAGCAGAGAGCTCCGGAAGGCTGACAGCCTGTCTGTGCTTCCGGCACCGGGGAAGCGACGGGGTCGGCTGGGTGACAAACTGTCACCCAGCGCCTCTGCTGCTGCCCCGGAACCAGGAGCACAGACAGGCTGTGAGCCATCCGGAGTTCCCCTCTTCGGATCAGCCAGTGTATACGGGCTTTGTAACTAGTAGTTATAATAAATACAGAGTGGGTTTGTTCATCCTCAACCTGATGATGTTACACATTTGGATGTCATTCCGAGTATAGAGTGGAGGAGGGACATCTCTGTCTTCATCTGAAGCAGCAACATGTTGGTGTCATTTGTGGCCAGTAATGTGCTGGCTACTGTTGAAAAGGAGGGAGGGGAATAAAAAAACAGAAGGAAAAAAGGTTGGCGAGCTGTGGTGAAGAGGAGGGGCCACTGTGTTTGCCACAGTGAAGGGGAGGGGTCACCATGTCCCTGTTGGGAGAGTAGTATATGGTAGCCCCTCCCCTTGATAAAGGCCCATTATTGGGCTGAAACGCAATATACGTTTTATATTTTCTTGCTCTAAATCTTTTTCATATATCCTATGAGTATCTTACTTGGCTACCAAAATTCTTTTCGGTGTAACATCCAGATAATTTTTAGTGCACACACGGATTTCATTTATTTCTAATATTTGAGTACACATCATGATCATACCTGGGAACTTTCTATTGTTGTCTCCCCGGAGGGGAGTCCTCTGCTGCCATGAGTGGGGTGAAGAATGATGCGTATCGCGTCAAAAAGGGGTGGGGCTTAACATGAGTGACGGGTGGAGAGCTTAAAAGAAGGGGGAAGGAGCAACAAGGGGAGAAAGAGTGGAAGTGGGTAGAGCTTCAATAGAAACTCCCCACATCCGGAGGTCTCAGCCTCTGCCCCGGAGACCCGGTAAGGCAGTGTCAAAACTGGAGTATCCAGGGAAAATCCGGAGAGTTCCCAGGTATGATCATTATCAAAGGTAGATTCTCTGAAGGATAGAGCTGCATGAGCAGAGAGCAGTGGGTGGGATTTAAAGGGGAACTACCACCCCGCAAAAACTTTATCTTAAGTCTTCATCTGGCGACTAGCTGCTTAGTAGTGCTAGTCACCAGAAATATTACCTGGTTTAAAAGATTTTCGACTTATTCGTAGCAGGAAGCACGGACATCTTGCCATAGTGACGTCCGTGCGCCTGCGCTGTCAGTCCGTTTTGGAGCCGGTCGGCAAGATGTCCGTGCTTCCTGCTACTGTCAGTCTCCGAATAAGTCGAAAATCTTTTAAACCAGGTAATATTTCTGGCGACTAACACTACTAAGCAGCTAGTCACCAGATGAAGACTTAATCAAGATAAACTTTTTGCGGGGTGGTAGTTCCCCTTTAAGAAGCTGAGGTTGAAAGAGGAACATTTTAAGAATGCCTGAGGCCCTAGCAGAATTGTGTATGGGTACCCCTACAGGTAGGTAAACATTTAAGATTCTCGTAAATTTAAATGTAACTTTCATTTTCTTCCCATTCTATCTTTCCTAGCCAGATTTAAGTGTTGTTCACACAGAACAGCTTCTCCCCTTCCTGACCACAGGATCAGGTTGTTTTTTGCTGTAATAGGATTCCAAGGTGAGGACCTTTGACCTAGGAAGACACTGGGTACACCCTTGCATTACAATGCCTGCACTCCCTGACTACCAACACAGGGAAGTGTTTTAATATTTTTACCTTAATATGCGATTGGGGACAGAAAAAAAAGCACAGATACAATTTCTTCTCTAAAGATGCTACTGCTTGCATCTTAATGTTATTTGAAGAGGCACAGACCATTTAAAAAAGCAACAGACAACAGATAAAACACATTCAAGTTAACTAAAACAGAAAATATAATTTCTTTAATTTGTCAATGTATTTTTATGTTACCTGCATGTATGTCACCAATGACGAACACTGAGCAAATCCTATATAATAATTCGCTAAACCGTGTGTAATGCTGCGACATGCACAGTAGACACTGCTTCGCGTGCTGCAGTCATACGCAGTAGAGACTGCCTGCGCCGAAGGAGCGTCCAGCTGTGTATCAGCTGTGGCTCGGGCAGTCTGTACTGCGCGTGACTGCTCCGCGACCGGGTGGCAGTGGCACTGTGGCCCGTGTAACGCGCTGTTCAACAAGTAGAGAATCATCTCTCCACCTCTCAAAGTACACAACCTATACAATATATTGACATGACTATAAAAGATCAGAAAACCCACAAACAATCCAAAGTTTCCAATCTTCCCTTTGTACTCCATGCAGCAAAATGCAACTAAAGGCACAATGAGGTGTCACTTTTTAGATTCTAAACCAATATAAACAAGTTCCTATGCCTTATGCTTTCTGTTTTTTTAATCTGTTTCAGACATGTAGATGTACACATGTTTATTATATAGGTACAACCATCTGCATGGAAACACCTACTAGTTTCAGTACAGTCTTTTTTACCCTTATTTATACTAATTAAGATCTTTTAAAGGGATAGTAATACTTAATATGTAAAAAATATATATAGTAGTGTTTACCCCCCCCCCCCGAGTAAAAAATATAGGGTACTCTCAGAGATGAAAGGTGTTTTATTCAAAAGTTATTACAGCTCAAAGTTGAATTTTTTAGGTGCAATATCACAGTGGCCTGAAACTGTACAGTGGCGCTGTTGCTACACCATCCTATGACAGCTCTGGTCCATAGACCATAAATCTCCATAGGATAGTGTAACAACAGCGCCACTGTGCAATTTCAGGCCACTTTGAGCTGTAATAACTTTTGAATAAAACACCTTTCAGCAGTGGGAGTACCCTTGTTTTACTCAGGGGGATAAACCCTGCAACATATTTTTTTTTACATTTTAAGTATTACTATCCCTTTAAGCTTTGTACTGTTACGTCATACAGGATTTCTATTTGCAAGAGATTTTGAACATCACAAGAGTATTAAAATAATAGTATACACGTAATCGAAATTGTAGTAACTTTATACTTGGAAAACTATGTCTCATTTGTCAAATTGTGATCTTTAACATTGCCATAGGTCATTTGACAAGTGCCCTTTAACTGGAAAAAGTTACAGTCTGGGTACTACAGATGCATTATTATAGTACTTGTTACTGCTTTTATCTGTACTGTGATCGTTTTATCCTATTTAAAACACCATCAATAAAGGAGTGACTGAAATATATTGATTCAAGGAGATGTCTAATTAAAGCTTTCTTACACAAATTGTTAAGTGGAGGTATTTTTCTGCCAAAAATGTTGTTTGCCAAATAATTATTCTACAGCAGAAAAGTACTACGATATAATTCAAAAGAATTAAAGGCGCAGTAAAGACTAACCCTTTAGATCTGACATGTAAAACTCAAATATAGGGCAGTGATGTAACTAGGCAATGGATGCCCCCAGTGAAAACTTTTGCATAATAAGAACATATTGGGCAGATGGGTTCCTTTAGATGCAACTGTGCCCTCTGCACTGCCTATAACTACTCCCCTGTCGAAGGCCACACTATCAATACTTTATAAAGGGTAGCAGCTATATGGTTATTACTATTCAAGATATGTTGTAATGGTAAATACTAAAAATATGAACTTTTTAAAAGTTTTAAAAACAATGTTAATTAGTAAAACAATTGTTTTTACAAATTAAAAACAAACAAACAATTAAAAAGTAACAGTAATAGCCACAATGGTTATGGCTCTGATAGAGTAAAGTGTTGACAAACACACACACACTTGTGGATAACCTGTCTTATTCCCTGCTGCAATATCTGCAGACACTAGAATTCAATAGGGAATGGGTAGGCTGGTTGGGGATGCTGGGAGTTGTAGTCCCCAAAAACTGGAGAGCCAAAGGTTGACCATCTCTTGGACTCTCTAGCTGTTGGACTACATGCCTATAGTCCCTAGACAGCCATTAGTTCAGCTAGATACAAGACTATTTCCATCCCTACTCCATGGATACAACGAAAAGCACCAAATGGAAAGAAACAATTAATAAATTAGCTATACTCATTGGGGGGAAGCTAAAATATGACTTGGGATAACAAGGAGAAAAGGAGACAGTAGAGAGAATGAATGTATGAATGAGAGTGAGGAGACTTGTATGGTAGAGATAGAGTAGGCCAGAGATGCTCAAGTTCAGCCCTCAAAAGCTACCAACAGTCCAGAATTTAAAGCAGAACTACCACCCCTTGTAAACTTTGCCCTAAATAATTACCCATCTGGTGACTAGCTGCTCAATAGTGCTAGTCACCAGAATTATTACCGTGTTATTGAGAATTCTATACTGCTCCTGGACGGACAGCCAGGAAACAGCGCAGACATCTTTCCATAGTGACGTCTGCGCACCTGCGCTGTCAGTCCCTTTTGACACTGAACGGCTCCTAGCAACGCCTCCTAGAGCAGGCTGTGACTGACAGCGCAGGTGCGCAGACGTCACTATGGAAAGTTCCACTTTAAGGATTGATCCAAATGAACATGGGTGGGGTAATCAAAATGAAAGCACCACTGATTAATTCACCTATGTTTAATTTTCTTTTTTTGTGAAAGCATTTTACTAGGAACAATACATTGAGATTGTTTCTTATTTCAGGTATATCCTGGACTCATTTTATTTACCTCAGAAGAATGAGTGGACCTTGCCAGTACTAGAACCTACAACCTGCGGTTTGTACAGATTCTACAGCCGGTACATTAGCCAACTGAACCATCTCACAGGCTAATCCTGGGTTGTTGGTGGGCCTTGATTATCAAATGTGGACACCCCTAGTATAGGCCCAGTGCAGGAAAACTTAGGCTATCCAGATGCTAGGGAATACAAATTACATCATCCCCAACCAGCCACTGTGATGTTTGGTTAATGGAGAAAGACTATAGTAAAAAAATATTGGGGGAAGGGGGAAGTGATGTAGGGAGTTAAAACTGGACAAGGAAGGAGTGACAGAGAGCAGAAGCAGCAATAAGTATTGGCTTCACCATGTTATTCCTTGTTTCTCAGTCATCTGTGAAGTACAGGGAGGAGCTGAATTTGTGCCTGAATAAAACAGCACTGGTCCATGCTCAATAATGAATTGAAAACAATAGGACTTATAATTCAGTATGGCGCCTACTGCTCCAAACTGACATTTAGACACAAACTTAGATACTTCATGTACTGCACAAATTACTGAAAAACAAGGAATAGCATAGTGAGCAATGTGAGGAATGAAGAAGACATGAGAACATTCAATAAACCTCAGTCATCAGGGAAAGGGTGCAACTTTCATTACTACTTTAGCAATTTAAAGACCATAGGGGTAGGCAACACATATGGGTGGCAGCAAACCAGACGGACACATACACAGTGAGGAACAACATTCCGCACAATACAGTATGGAGACAAGGCACAGTACAGCTGGTACTAACTCTCATTTCCTATTAGTGTATCTCAGCATATTTATACCTTCATCAATCAGAATATATCCTGTGATGTGAGATAAGTAAGGCACTATTTAACTCAAAAATTAATTTTAACATCCCTGGTAGTGATCTGCTTGACTTAAATGTTGCTTTATAAGAACATCAAAAAACACTCCATCCAATCAGTCTCATGAAATATTTCACATGGGCATCATATCTAGAACATCAGCCAACCATAACCACAACTTGTTGAGAGACCACAAATATATACTAATACAATGCACAAACACCTAGATAAATAATCAAAGGCAAATCTCATAGGACCTGTTGACATTAAACTTTATATAAATAATATTAGATATTGCAGGTAAATTAATGCTACCTACGTATTGTAAGTAAATATCACCAGTGTATTAGTGAACTTAAACTAATACAAATTAAAACACTAAAAAATAATGAATAATAAATATTGTTTGCAACAGTATCTTAAAGTGCAACTGTATAATATGGTGAAGTGTTTTATTTGATAATGCAACAAGCACATGTATATGTTTGTGGAAGTGACCTCATCAATCAATGATGATGAATCTATCAAATTGACTGGTGCTGATATCAAGAAATCTAGAATAATTACATTTAAACTAATAAATACAACTGTGCAAAAGAAAAAGGGAAAAAGAAGGTAAAAATGCAGGGAACAATAGATGAAATTCTGAAACATATACAACTAGTTACAAAGGCCGTATACACAGGCTGATCCAGAGCGGGGATCTCCGGATGGCTCACGGCCTGTCCGTGCTCCCGGCTCCGGGGAAGCAGCGGAGGTGGCTGGGTGACAGGAACACAGACAGGCTATGAGCCTTCCAGAGCTTTCCATTCCGGATCAGCCCGTTCTGCGAGTCCCCACTGCGCATGTGCGGTTACGCACACAGTGAGCAACGCAGTCTAAGACTTTATGTTATATAAGGATACGAATACAGTCAATTTTCAAAAGTCATATAAAATAGTGCTTAATTTTTTTTTTACTCTGCCCTCCTTTTTGCCCTTCTCCTTTTTCCCCCCTTTTATGTTCTCCTTTTGCACATTTGAGACACTGTCACAAAAAATGTTTTCATTATTTAAATTTTTTTAGTAATTTCACTGATAGACTAGTTATATTTATTATCAATACATAGGCAATATTAATGTATCCAGGATATCTAATATTATGTATATATTGTTTAATATCAATAATATTCTTATGAGATTTGCATTGATTATATATCTAGGTGTTATTTTCTTAGCGGCATGTTTATGATTATAACTGCAATTTTCTCACTTTTATATGTTTGTGTGTAATCAGTATTAATATATGTGTGTAGTTTCTCTTCCAACATATATCTGTACACACCACTGTGACTAGTGGGTATTTTTCATCTGTTTGGATGGGAGGTGTGTTTTCTGATATCCTCAACATATCAACTCAAATCAAGGGCCTACTTTAGGATTTTCTCTCATTTTATGGAGCACAGACTGAAAAGGTTATGGTGGGGAAAAAGTGAATGAAAACCCCTTCCACCTGAATTTGGTGGGTGGTAGATACAATGTTAAACAAAAATTTGACACACCAGTCAAGCCATAAGATTTGCTTTTCCCACAGAACTCTCCCATTTGCAGTGTTGTTACTACTGCATGGGATTCGGGGTAGGCGTATGCAAATAAGTTTAATAAGGAATCACCTTTTTTGCCTCAGATTACACTTTATACATGGATTCCTTAGAGTATGTGTATGCTGAGCAACAGATTTAAGGCACAACTCAGGAAGAGATGCAAAGCCAGTGAACTTTTTCCCCACCATAACCTTTTCAGTTTGTGCTCCACATGTGCACCAAGCCTCAATAGCAAGCCAGTAAAACCAACCTCATGCTGATGAGTTGCATTGACAACGAAACAGCTGTCCATGAGTGGTTCACTGGCTTTGCATCTCTTCCTGAGTTGTGTCTTAAAGCTGTTGCTCAGAATACACATACTCTAAGGCAGTGATTCTCAACCAGGGTGCCGTGGAACTTTGGTGTGCCACGGACATCAACTTAGGGTGCCCCATGTTTTCTATGAAGACTAACAATAATGGACTTTTAAATAAAGATTTATAGAAACTGATATGCACATTATGTTTAGTTTTGTTATTATGATTATAAGATCTGATAATAACTGTATATTTATGTATTGTACCTTTTTTATGCCCTTGATAAAGTACATTAAATATGTCAGGGGTGCCCCAAATTTTCTAGATTATGTGTTAGGGGTGCCCTGAACAAAAAAAGATTGAGAACCACTGCTCTAAGGAATCCATGTATAAAATGTAATCTGAGGCAAAAAGGTGATTCCTTGTTAAACTTATTTGCATATGCCTACCCAGAATCCCTTGAAGTAGTAACAACACTGCAAATGGGAGATTTCTGTGGGAAAAGCAAGTCGTATGGCTTGACTGGTGTGTCAAACTTTTGTTTAACATTGTATCTGCCACCCACTCTCATTTTATATTAGAGATCTACATCATTGGGGCAGACTCCTGGATGATGTCAAAGCTAGTTTCAACATTATAAAGGAAGAAGGGACCTGAGAGTTATGCACTAAGGAGTGGTAAGGAGGTGATAAAGTGGAGAAGCTGACCTATAAACATGTTGAATAAGCTATATTTTATTGATATATTGTTTTAAGTTTGTTTTTATTTATTACATATTAAATATTTTATGACATACTTTGATATGGATCATTTTTATAAAGAACTGGGGCATACCATTGACCTCTAGGATGCATTTCTAGCTGTTCTATATTATTTAACCCTTTGCATACACATCCTACACTAAAAACGTTTAAAGGCCTATCTCTGCTCAACACTCTTCAGCAGATGACATTAGACTACAGTACCTCACCTCAACGTGAACTGATCCATTGTAGAGTTACTGGCGATGGTGACAAATATGTTTAAGACTTCGCCTTGCTTGGCAGGCTTAGATGGCAACCAGAGAGCCACATGGTTATCCAACCTCAGCTCTGTCAACTGAGAGTTTTCTGGAATTCGATGCAGACTTATAGTACCAATCCTCTGTAAGTGAGACAAAGCATCTTCTGTTGGATCTTTTCCTGGACGAATTGCATTGCCTTTCCTGGCTTCCTCAATAGTGCATTCAGTTTTTTCTTCTTCAGACTGAATGCTGTAGTAAAGTTCCACAGGGATCCCCTCAGACTGGTCTGGATTCCTCTTACGACCTGTTGTTACTGGGGCTAAAGTGAACCAGGTGGGTTGGAATTCCAATTCAGCTACACAAAGTCCCAGAATCCCTTGCAATCTACAGCTTCCTTTAGCCTCTCTGGTTTCCCTAAATGCAAACAGTCTTAAACAAGGAAGCTTTTCTGTGGCACTATAGTCATCCCAGTCTCTACCTGCAATATAAAATAAGACTTTGACTTTAGGTTTGTTGGGATACACCTTCTCATTGATGATATAGGCTCTGAGTTTCCAGTTAAAAGTAAACTTTTTGGCTCCAAAGATACCGGAAGTCAGCAGAAGGTCTTCTGGAATATCCCTTTGTGCAGAAAAAGGTCCATAAGTGGTATTAAGCACAGGTAATCTCCGTGCTTTGTGGATATAAAAGGACTCTACCCTGGATTGCAAACTAGAGTTCCTCATTAAGTCCTGGTTGTTCTCCTTCAAGAGGAAAGCTGTTTCTGCACTGACAATCCGATAGCTGACAGGTAGATATGTCTGTAATGCTGAGAACCTCTGGAAGTTTTCTGGGATCCCTCTGGATTGTGTTACTATGGAAAAACAATGCAGAGAACGAATTAAGGGAGGCTGATATTTAAAACATGAATTTCTCAGATTAAAAATGTGATATTTATTTGTCAATCAAAGAGCAACATCCAAAGAGAGAGAGTTTAAAATACTATTCAACCTCTTGGATATTGGAGACATATCCAATGTGTTGATTTACAATGAGATGGAGACTTGGCTAATATATAAGTGGTTAAAGGGGCAATGCCCCTTTGATAAATTGAGATAAATTAGATCATATAAAGTAAAAAAATAAACAGTATAACAAGCTCATTTTGTTGCTGTGGCAATGGAAAACGTATTTCCCTTAATTTCTTTTACTCTGAGCCTGTCATGTTAATTGGATAGTAATACTTCTATTAAAGTTTAACTCTGAATCTTCTTTACAATTTTTTTTAACATGTAGTGCTATATTTAGTTACTATTCAAGACAAAATGATCCTCCTCCTGCCCCTACTGGCCACTTCTCATTAGATCTGTAATCCAGTTGTGGGACTGGACGGATGTAGCAAGCGACAATCTCCATTCACTTGACGAAGGAGGGCAGGATTTTCCTTTTGCTCACTGAAGATTGTCCCTTGCCTCTCTCCATCCGAACCAGACAGAGAAGCAGCATGAAACAGGGAAACGTCAGAACTGTAAGTAACTAAATATAGCACTACATGTTAAAAAAATGTAAAGACTTGGAGCTAAACTTTAATAGAGGTATTACTATCCCTTTAAAATCTAACCCAGCCACCTCGATTCATGTTGCTACTCCATATTTCCATCAGCGGAGCTGGATTTTGATCATTATTGGGATGTTTAAAGGAGGAAATGGACAATAGAAAGAGAAAACAAACTGGATTTGGAAAATGGTGAAAACATGAAAAACTCAGCTACTACAAGAGGGTACTTTCACATATAGAGGAGTATAGATGCACAGGATGGATTTATAATTCTACTCTATATAAATCTGTGGTAAGGCCTCATCTGGAACATGGAATATACTTTTGGGTAGCACTTCCTAAAAAAAAAGATTTATTTTACAGGAAAAAGTACAGATACATGCAACAAAACTGATAAAAGGGTCAGAGGATATGCGTTTAATGAGACACTAGCCAAACTGGTTTTGTTTACATTAGAGAAGAGACATATAAGGTTTGATACAATTACCATTTACAAATATATTTGAAGACAATACAAAAAAACTGTGTAAAGAACTATTTACACAAAGAGCTGTTTAAAAAACAAGAGGTCATGCATTAAGACCAAAAGAAAGGCACTTTTGACTAAAACAAAGGCAGGGATCGTTTTACAGTAAGGGCGGTATGGTTATGGAATTATTTGCCCAGGGAAGCTGTGTTTGCAGATATTTCCACAAAAGGTGCTGGATACCGTTCAAGCTCAGAACAATATTGAGAATTGTGATAGCTGTTTTCAAAGCAGATGGGATGTATATTTTGGGAAACAAATCTGTCTTTTGGGGTTAGGAAGGAATTGTTTTACCCACATCTGGCTTAGTTGGAAACGGTTTACATTTTTTTCTTGTCTTCCGCTGGATCAACAAGGGAGATATGGAAAGGGCTGAATTTGATGGATGGATGTCTTTTATCAGCCTCATCAACAATGTTATATATATGTTACTAAAGGGTCTATTCCAGGCCATTTTAAATACTTGGCTGTGTCCCAAGAGCTACATATGGGAACTGAGTACCTATAGTTTAAAACTCCTTTGTTGTGTAAAACTAAGCAACTCACTCGAAATTCATGGAAGATTGCCCTCCTTTCAATAGAACTCTATAGAAGTCATGTGTTGGGGAATCTGCCATCAACTGTGACACCAATCCATAAAGGTTTGAGAGATAGGATTTGCGCCATATAATTTATTTTTTTCAACTGTATAAAACAAGAAACAACATTTCTGGGACATTACTGTTCCTTTAAGCAGAATTTTCCTAAAGGATCACTAACACCTCATAATAATAACCTCACGCTTTCCTTTTAATGGTAGAAAATCATAATGCACCTAAAAATGTTGCACTTGTGCCTTTGTTCAAAAGGTAACACCTTCAAACAGGCCCGAATGTCATGTCCACAGAGGCCGACATGAGGTTTTTTTTAATGTATGTGGGGGGAGGGGAGGTTATTATGATTATGGTTCTCTTTAAAAGGGCATTAAACAGACAAAACAACCTTATTTTAAATGGCCAAATTAATACATATGTAAGGAAGCTTCTGGGACGCTGGGTTATATTATTAAGAAAATAGTTTAGCAAAAGTTGAATAAACAGTTGTATCATATGTATCAAAGAAAATCCTTACTGATTTTGATGGAGCTATTTTGCTTCAAATTTACTAGGCTTTAGTTTTTAAAGGAGCAGTAAACTTTTTTTATGAAACAAATTTTATAGAGCATTTCCTGATGAATAAAACAAGGGTACTCCCATCACTGCCAGATGTTTTATTCAAAATTTATAACAGTTTAAATAACCAGGAAGTGAATTTACTGTGGTTACTTCCTGATAGTTCTAACTGACAGGAAGTGACAGGCAGTTTCTATCACATTCTATGGAGAACTGTATGTCTCTGACTTTTCTGACTTTCCTCTCCATTAGAATCTAACAGAAAATCTAATTAGAATTTAACCACTAGAGGGCACTGCTAATGTAAAAAAACATGGGTTTAAACTGTAATAACTATGGAAATATAAATCTCTCGTCAGTGGGAGTACCCTTATTTTACTCAGTAGGAAAAGCCCTACAATATATATTTTTCCATAAAAAAAGTTTACTGCTTCTTCAAGGATTCCCTGAATGCATGAGTTAACAACGGGGAATCATGTCTGTGATTGTGTGGGTGGGAAAATGTGATGATTGGCTATTGGAGAGGAAGGACAGTTATAGTAAAGGGTTATAGAGATTATTCAGGGGTCTGGGTGGTACAGACTACTTCCTTTTGGGATCTTTAAAAGGAAAGAACAGCACCCCGTCTGCCCTCCTGTATTATGATCTTGGAGGTGTGGACTAGTGGTGGGGCGGTATTTGTGCAAGAGCATCCACATGCAGTTTTATTTGAACATGTACGTAAAGGCAACTGGGTTGGGGATTGTTGTTACAGCTATGGAGCTTTTGGTTCTTTCTAAGGTTTGAAATTGTTACAAACTGATGGTTATAATTGTTAAGTGAAAGGTTTCAGATCAGAGGCCTAGGATTCAGGACCACCGGACTAAGGCCACATGAGAAATTCAGGGTGCCCAATGAGCTTCAGGAAACAGTTAACAGGTACTGAGGTTATGTTACATATGGTGGCGAGTCTGAGATCAGGTTCAAGGGTGGGTAGGGCGAGTGGTCCTACCAGGGTGTTGGGGGTTTGGTAAGGGCTAAAAGTAATATGAATGCATGGTAGAACTGTTAATAAAGCAGTGGCCTGTATTTGCACCCAGTGAAGTTACTATGTGTGTTTTGTTAACCCCTTAAGGACCCATGATGGTCCTGCACCGTCATGGGTTGTTATACCTTTAACGACCCATGACGGTCCAGGACCGTCATGGCTTAAATGATAGCAGCGTGCCTCCGTGCACGCTGCTATCGTTAAATCCAGGCTGAGACTGAGCGCTCCAAGACCGGGGCATTCAGTCTCAGCCCTTCTTCCTTCCTCCGGTTCATGTGATCGCCGTATCAGCTATCACATGTACCGGCATAGTGACAGACAGAGGCAGCATGCCAAGCATGCTGTCTGTGCCTGTCTCGTCTGCCTCTGTCTCCCTTGCTCTCAAAGTAAGGGAGACAGAAGTAGATGGGAGACACCTAGTGGTTTAAAAAAATACAGCAGTTGGGGGTATTAACCCCTTCACTGCTGGTGCAGGAGGCTGGCTAAATGCAGGTCAATTTTTGACCTGCAATTTTACACCTTTTTTTTTTTTTTTTAAACACAACACACTTTTTTTTTTTACAAAAACATTTTTATTTAAAAAAAAAATATATAATTAAACAATATTACAAGTGTGATTATTGTGGAGCCATGTAATACACTTATATACACCACCAAATGCCAGGGACAAAAAAGTGTCAAAATAGGGTGGGAAAAAGGGACATGGGGATTTTCACCCAGGGGGGGACAGTGGCCACTTTAAACTGCGCATTTTGTAGGTATGACTGACCGGTCATACCTTTCATGCAGTCTCCATAAAAATTTAACCCTTTGTGGCCAATTGATCCTAAGAGAAAAATAAAAAATTGTGTTTTTTTACATTTTTTTTTATTTTAATAACGTGAATGGTGGGTTATCCATATAAATAGGGTATCAAATGAAAGCCCTATTTAAGCTTAAAAAACAGTATATAATTTATGGGGGTGGAATAAAAGCCTGAGGGAAAACACTGTTGAACAAAGACATAGTCAAAAAGGTCAGAATTGTTCCGGTCCTTAAGGGAAAACGACCTCAGATTTTCCCGGTCCTTAAGGGGTTAACCCTTTGAATGCCAGAGAGGTACGGAACCCCTTTGGTTCTCAATGTTACAGACATGTATTTTCACTACTGTGTTTGTGACACAAAACTTTCACTGGAGGGACAAGAAGATTAGAAGAGGCTGATGTACTAAGTAAAGTGGTGGTATTGTAGGGCAAGCCACCTTAACCATACAGAACGAACAAACACATCCACTACATTAAATGATGTTTTCAACCCATCGGATGCTAGAAATGTATCCATTAATAAAACAATTTAAATCAATGGGTAGATAGAGAATAAATGTTTCCTTTTTCTGTTTGCTTCAGAATTGTACTTGTCTTAGTACATCAGTATCTCTGTCTCAATCATTATCTAAAATTAGTGTAAATGGGCTGTAGTGTGACACGTGATAAAGACCCTTTTAGAGATCTATGTACAACAGAAAAAGGGGATTAATAGGGCAAACCAACCGTGTCACACGCAACAAATAAATACATCCACTCATTTAAATGAGGCTTTCAACCAACTGAATGCTAGAAAGGTCTCTGTTAAAAAGACAGTTTATATCAATAGTAAGATTGGGAATTTGATTTTTTTTTCGTTTGCTTCAGAATTGTACATCAGCCTTTCCATCTAAATCATTACTATAACTAGTGTAAAAGCCTGTGTACACAGGCCAAGGTCCGGGCAATGTTAACCCTTTAAGTGCCAGAGGGGTACGCAACGCATTGCTTTGCAATGCGTTGCGTACCCCTCTGGCACTCAAAGGGTTAAGAAGCTGGTCCTACTCTGCTTCCTGCCGCTGATGCAGTCATGCACTATAGAGACTGCCTGAAAGCACAGAATGCTCCCAGCACAGAACTCCCAGAATTCCTACACCTCCCAGCATTCTGTGCGTTCAGGCAGTCTCTACTGCGCATGAAGGCTTGTGACAAACATCCTACCGAATTATTATATAGGATGAGTGTATATGGATTGTAATATGAGGCATGTGATATGAACCTTTTAGTGACTTACACATAACAGAAAAGGCGATTAACTCGAAAGCAAATTGACTGTATCACATGGATCAAATAAACATTCCCAAAATTTCAGGTGATTTAAATGGACCTTTTAACCCCTTGAATGCTAGAGACATCTCTAACACATTTCTTTGCAATGCATTTCAGACTTCTTTTCCAGCAAAGGGGGTTTACATTTATTAAGACTTTATTAAAATGCAGTCATAGTACAAATAGACATATTAGATTAACTCACAAAGCCCAACCAATTAAATCTGCTCCCATCTCCAAGTCAACGCGTTTCGCTTTTAACACAGTCACACAGAGCCCATTCATTGATTCATTTTTATTGGCCCCCTGTGGTGAAATTCCACCACTTTTCTTTGTAATACATAGCTTTCACTGTTGTTGTTTTTTTTTTTGGGGGGGGATTTAAATATTCTTCCAGTGTTCTTTTTATTTTGATAGTCAGTAGTGGGCTTGTTACTTACATTCAGATGGATTTTATTACAGGTGAAACATATTACATATTTTTCACAGATTCCTATTGAAATCTATGGGGAGATTTTGACATAAAACCAGTGATAAAATTATCATCTGGATAGAAATCCAGCCCACAGTTACATTGTTTAAGAGGTTTAAAAAAAAGATCACGAGTCTGCAAGGTCTAACCTTTGCCAGATCACTTCTGTTGATCTCAAAGTCAGAGAGACAGAGAGATTAATCTGTCTGGCACAAAGAGCAATGAGTCCATTCTTCCCTAGACAAGTCCCTAAGGCTTCAGCACATGTTTTTGCTGGGTGTTGTCTGCAGAGCTGAGTCTCTCCCGTTCATCTATGCATTTGTGCCTCCCTAATTTATTTAAGCATTGTGATTGGCTGATGGGTAGCCAATCATTGGACTGTTTGCTCAATATTCAGAAAGCCAAGACAATTAATAATTCAATGAGCAGTAAACGTTTTTATGATTAACTATATGGTATAGAGATTTTCCATCTAAGTAAATCAAGTACACTCATACTGCTATCTGCTGTTTTATTCAAATGCTATAACAGTTAAAATAATCAGGAAACTAATTTACTGTAGTTTACTTCCTAAAAGTTTTAACAAACAGCATGACTCTATCACCCTTTATGGAGAACTGTAAGTTTACTGCTACTTTAAAGGGATAATAACACTTGATTTGGCAAATTATTTATATTGTAGGGTTTACACACCTGAGTAAAACAAGGGTGCTCCCACTGCTGAGAGGTGTTTTTTTTTCAATAGTTATTCCAGGTAAAACTTGACATTTTTTTAGATGCAGTATCACAATGGCCTGAAATTGTACAGTGGTGCTGTTGCTACACCATCCTATGGAAGTTTATGGTCAAATGACCAGTGCTGTCCATAGGATGGTGTAGCAACAGAGCCACCAGGTTAGCTGTAGTCAGGTCAGTGGGAGAAATGCACAAAATAGACAGTTCTACTAAAAACAGTATTTGTGGAACACTTGATCAGGGCAGGATTTACCGTTAGGCAGGGTAGGCATTTGCCTAAAGGCGCACCCCACAGAAGGGCGCCTGTCATTGGAACCCTTTAAAAAAAAAAAAAAGTTGCCTCGCCACCCGCACTAACCCCCCTACCGCCCAGTCAAGTCTGTGCCTCCTTCAGGACAGACCTGTAGATGCTGTGCTCCCTTATCGGCTCTTTAGTATTATAGAGCGCTGGGAGATGACATCATCTCTCAGCACTCTGCATGAAGAGAATACCGCGCGGGAGCTCCAGCAGCTACAGGTCTGTGCCAAAGGAGGCAAATACAGATCTTTCCTGCCGCTGGACCACCAGGGAAGAGGTAGGAAACGAACACTGGGGGACAATATGGAAATGATGGAGCAATATGGATCTGATGGGGGCAAGATGGAGATGATGGCAATGTAGAGATGATGGGGCAGTGCATGTGAGGGTAAGTTGGAGCTGATGGCAATATGGAGCTGATGGGGGCAATATGGAGATGAAGGGGCAATGTGAGGCTAAGTTTGAGCTGATGAAGGGCAATATGGAGATGATGGCAATGTGGAGCTGATGGGGGCAGTGTGAGGGTAAGTTGGAGCTGATGGGGCAATATGAAGATGATGGGGGCAATATGGAGATGATGGGGGAAATGTGCGGGTAAGTTGGAGCTGATGGGGGAAATGTGAGGGTAAGTTGGAGCTGATGAGGCAATATGGAGCTGATGGGGGCAATGTGAGGGTAAGTTGGGCTGATGGGGGCAATGTGGAGCTGATGGGGGCAATATGTAGCTGACGGGGGACAATGTAAGGGCAATATGGAGATGATGGGGTGCAATGTGGAGATTAGGAGCATTGTGGAGGTGTCCAGTGGAGATGGCCAATGGGGGGGGGGCGCTTCAGATTTCTGTGCCTACAGGCTCCTGAAATGTAAATCCGGCCTTGCACTCGAGCCTGTTTTAATGTTATCATTTATAGTAAATAAGGTTGTTTTAACACTGTATGCCCTCTTTAAAAGGTTAGTAAAGTATTACAACTCATTACTTCATACTATTTACTGCACATTTTTTAAATATCTTTTTAACCCATTGGTTGTTATTGTTAGAGATGAATGAAGAAATCTCTATCAATTATGGACTTCATTTCTTCACCCATACAGATGTTCTCCCCTGGCAGGAAAATGGTTAACCCTTTGAGTGCCAGAGAGGTATCCAATACATGGTGTTGCAATTCTCTGGATACTGCTCTGGCACCCAATGGGTTACGTTTTCTGGACATTATGCTTTCAGAGTTTCCAGTCCTCACAGGGCTTTTTGGTTTATTTATGGATTCTAGTGATATGAGATTCTGCTTGGCACCAACCCTCATTAGCAGCATATCAAGCACCATTTATAAGATCTGCCTTCTCTCCTCCCACGTACTTTACACTTTTTCCCATCTCTCTCTATTATCTCAGTGTTTCGGCGATTCCCTCCAGAGTAATTAATTACTATGAACTACGGGGCACTTTCCTGGGACTGAACGGCTGATCAGCATGGCCCCCATGCTGTTCTGCTAAGCAGACAAGCTGCTCAGATTTTTTTTTGTACATGTACAGAACCATAATTGATTTCTTTTGCATAGCTGTTCCTGCCCTGAACACAGATTATTTTTTCACCCGTTAGGAGCCAGATATTTCTTTTCAATGCATTGTAAAGTAAGACATTCAAGAATGCAGAAGGGCATTTCTGACTCACACAGCACAGAGAGTTATGCAATGCATTAGCATCCTTCATGCACTCAAATGGTTAAAAGAATAGTAATGCTTAACTTTTATTATTAGTGTAGTATATACTGAGTAAAGGGTTGTTCTTGCTCTGTAACTCTGTGTACTACTTTGCTTGAATCAGCTGTTTCAGTTGATACCTGTCCCTCATTTTCAGTCATGTGAGCTCCTTCTACCTGTAGATTGCATATAGAGACTACAACTCAAATGTATCTCTTCCACGGATTATAAAGAATTTATACCGTTACATACAAAGAAAAAGAGAAGCAATTCTGGCAAGGACGTTTTTCCCATTAAAGCAGAACTATTACTCATGTAAAAGCCCCCCCCCCCAATTAATTTTTACTACAGCGTTAAGCGAATAAATCCTTTCATAACCCGTATTAAGTCTGGCATTAATTAGAAATCTAAGTTCTTTGGAGATTCACTGGCAGACGGCAGCGCAAACATCTTGCCAACGAGACATCCTTGCGTCTGCTCTGTCCATCCCTGTCTCCTCAATGATTGGCAAGGGGGAGCTGCATTGTACCTTAAGGTACAGACAGGGATGTAAAGCGCATGAGCACAGATGCCTCCTCAGCAAGTTGCCTGGTGGTGAATCTCTGAAGAACCTAGATTTCTAAATAATGGCTTAATAAGGATTATAAATAGATTTATATGCTTAAGACTATAGTAAAAATTATTTGGGGGGAGCAGTTTTATATGAGTGATTGTTCCTTTTTAAGCTGAGTAGGCAACTGCCTAAAAAATGGAGGTTTTGTGGGCAGCCTTAGCTGTGCTGGCCACACCCACTTCTGAGATGTGGGTGTTGTCAAATCGCCAGACTACCATTCCTGGTTTATGAAGGCCAGTTTAATTACCAATTGACAGATCTTTATACTGGCTATTGTTTAGGGCTGAACTATCACTCAAATTACCCCTAAATGCACATAACTATAAGCATATTCATACCAGTATTAATAATAATAAAATCCAACTCATTTTGAGACTGTCAGGCAAGCAGCTCGATGTAGAGGCATCTGTGCGTCTGCAACATCAGTCCCTTCCTGTACCTTAAGGTACAATGCAATGCCTCCTAGAAGAGCCCGGGATGGATGTGCAGGTGAGCAGATATCTCTTTTGCAAGATGTCTGCGCTGGTGCCTGCCTGACCCGTCTCAGAACAAGTTGGATTTGTCAATAACACTGGAATTATTCTGGATAATGCTAGTATGGATATGCTCATCAGTTCCGTTGTTACCCTGATGAAGTGTCAGTCCGTATAAGAAACACATTGGAAAATTGATTGGAACATATATCTACCTTATTTATGCTGGCAGTTACCCAGTCTGTACAATTTTAATATAGCTGGACATTATTTCACTTCCTGCTTGAACTTCATACGAACAGCCAGGATATTTCATCCATCCAGAAAGTCGGGAGGTGATTACCCCTGCCCGCTTGACTAAAAGAGCTACCTCCCAGATGGAGGAATCCACTGCCCTCGATTGAACTACAGGATTCAAGCCGCATTATTTCACCAAATAGAAAGCTGGGAGGTCAATAGTCCTGCACGCTAGACTATAGAGCTTTTAAACCAGACGGAGTAACTCTAACAACAGACGGGAAATCATCATCATGAACCGGTAATAACAATCTTACCTGCCCGCTTAGAGGATCCTTATTGCTGGTAAATAGAAACACCTTCAGCTAATAAGTAGTAACATCTTTGAAAAGGACGGGAGTGGACATTGCTACCTGGTAAGGCCGGGATTACCAGCGCTTGTTCTTCATACCATTACCAGATATATACAGTTAACCAGCCATTGATATTTTATATCATCTTAACCGATGTATTTCAGCATTAGATGGACTATGAGCATATAGATTTATACATTCTGTCATTTTAGTATTGAGCATCACTGTTTTTAATAATACTGTTAGTTTTTTTGTAAAACCTATATGAGGGTACCCTCTTTACAGTATATGTGTATTTAAAGGGATAGTAATACTTAAATGTAAAAAAATATATATGTTGTAGGGTTTATCCCCCTGAGTAAAACAAGGGTACTCCCACTGCTGAGAGATAATTTATTAAAAAATTATAACAGCTCAAACTTGAATTTTTTAAGTGCAATATCACAGTGGTCTGAAAATTTACAGTGGCGCTGTTGCTACACCATCTTATGGACTGCTCTGGTCTTTAGACCAAAAATCTCCATAGAATGGTGTAGCAACAGCGCCACTGTAAATTTTCAGGACACTGTAATATTGCACCTAAAAATTCAAGTTTGAGCTGTTATAATTTTTTAATAAAATATCTCTCAGCAGTGGGAGTACCCTACAACATATATTTTTTACATCTTAAGTATTTATTAAATAAATAAATAAATATTTTTTATTATTTAAGATATTGGCACTCGTCTGTGTTTTCCTGTTTTTACAGGTTTTTTCCTGTCCATCATTTTGTGAGTAATTATTTGGGAGTAACTTTAATTTGGGTGATAATTCTGCTTTAATTCCTTTGGCTTCTAGAGACACCTCCAATACATTGCAAAGCTTTGTTTGTGTAAAAAGAGTGGTTCTGTGTTAATTAAAACTGGTTGTGCTTGGAAGCATTGTCAAATGGTGAGGGATGTGGCCATGGGTGAGACTATGAGTTCCTTGCTTACATGTGCCTCAGATACAAATCCATACCTCCCAAGTGTCCCTCTTTAGGAGGGACAGCCCCTCTTTGAGATCCAAATCCCCCTTCCCTCTTTTCTACCCCAGTGTCCCTCTTTTTTAGGGCATCAGAGTGAGTAGTGTGTATATGAGTTTATCATATTGCTCCACAGCAATAAAACTCACATGAATGTTTATTTAATCTTCAGTATATGTGTTTGTAGATGAATCTGAGTATATTAAATACTTTGGTCTTGTTCTAAATCCTTTATTCAGTTACACAAAGAGGTATCAATAGATCACAAAGTAACCTAAAATGTCTCAGTAATGCCCCTCCCACCAGACACACCCCCATCAATACCACCTGATACACAAGTGTCCCTCTTTGGCCATTTGAAATGTTGGGAGGTATGCAAATCTGTCACTAAATTCTGGAGCCAACTGACCACATGTGCCATGGGAGTGAAATATTCCCCAAACTCCCATTGATTTTAATTGGGCTTTTAACCCCTTGAAAGCTAGAGGCCTCAAACATATAGCAAAGCAATGTGCTGATGACCTCTCTAGCATTCAAGGGGTTAGAAATCCCATTTAAATTAAACACTTTTTTTACTTTACTCCTATGGTGCCTTTGGTTTGCTGCAGAATTGCTCCTCCTTAGTTTTCAAAATATGGTGCTTTTTGGTGTGTCGCCCCCATCCGCTTTTCAGCTGTGGCACTCATTTATAGAGTGAAACCCAATGAAAAAAATCCTTTCATTATGATTGGACCTTTCCTTAGATCCATCAAGTCCAATTGTTTTGTTCCACATTTACTAGCCTTCTGTCTTGACACTTTTGCCGACATAGTTCTTATAATAATATATCTAACTAACTGTAGGTAGAGGGCACTCATACCATTGAAAGTCAAGGAGAACAACTGAAACATAAAATACATGTACAGATAAAAGAAGCCATTGAGTTAAGTAAATTAACGTATGCTACTAAAGTAAAAAAAAAAAAAAAAAGAAAAGAAAATCATTACTATTCCTTTAAAGGTTCAGAGTAAAATAACAATTGAGTTTGATAGATCGAGACTGAACCCATTTGGCATTTAGTGGGTCAAATTGCTCACCTCAAATTAACTCTGCAAACTGAACTTTTAGCTCCCTTCATAATCTCTCAAAGCAACCAGCTCTGAATTATAAAAACATTATTGATTTTGCCTAATAGGAACATCCAGTGTTGGGAATTATTTTAGAGAGTTGAGAGATTCCCAAAAGAGGACATTAACATAGTCACCATCTAAATGTAAAGGAGCCTTCAGAAACAAGAGAGGATGGCAATATTTCTTTCCAGCTGCAAGGCACGCAAATACATTGAGGCTGATCTGATGCACTTAAAGCGGAACTTTCACCCCTAAACAAGTTAGTCTTGATATGTAGGCTAGATAGCAAATATGTGTTATAGAGTCTTAATTTTTTTCTTAACATCGTTATTTGGCTGAAATCTAAAGAATAAATGCTTCCCTGCACATACTTCCGGACAGACTGCAGTTACCAGCTCTGTACCATAGTCTGTCACTCTGCCTCTGCTCTCCTCCCTCTATCCAGCCTCCTCTGATGAAGGAGGCTTCCTGTCTGTAACCTGGAGCTCTCTCTCTCAAGCATTCAGCCATGTAGTTAATCATAAATGTTTTCAATACCTCCCAAACGTCCTTCTCCAGGAGGGACAGCCCCTCTTAGAGACCCAAATCCCTATGTCCCTTTTTCCCACCCTGGTGTTCTTCTTTTTAGGAGACCAGGTTGTGTGAACGTCAGTAATTATGTTTATACATATTTACACAAAGAGGTGTCAATAGGTAATGAAATATCCTAAACATTCTCAGTAATGCCCTGCCCTCCAGCCACATTCCCAGCAACATCATCTAAAGCAAAAGTGTCCCTCTTTGGCCATTTATAATATTGGGAAGTATGTACTTAAAGGCATACCAACAGTACCTAAGGAGTCAAATGCAAATTTCCACTGATTTACTATTTGAATGATTCACAATGCATTGGAGACATCACTCATATTCAAGGGTTAACCCTTTGAGTGCCAGATGGGTGTTCCAGGTACATACCTGGGAACTTTAAAGCAGAACTTTCATGCTAATAACACTGCCCCGAATATATGACTAACCTAGCTATATACAAAGTCATACTATCCTGAAGCTCAATAAGTCAGTGTTATTGTAGAAAAAACACAACTTCAGCAGGAACCAGAGGACAGACAGTGCAGACATCTTTGAGGAAATGTACCTCTGAGTCTGCACTCTGTCCTGTTCACTGCCAGCATTGGTGAGTGGTGTTTCTTGGTGCCTTAAGGCACCGGAAGGGACTGATCGTGCAAGCACACAGGGGGCAATGTTACTAGCATGATAGTTCCACTTTAAAAATGAGATAACCCTGAGATCTTATTAGCTCTTAAAGTTCCCTGCTAGCTGTAACTGAGCAGTCCTCAAAGAACCATTAACATCTAACAACTTAGAAATATCATGCATGAACACACACAAGACAAACTGGCCTTCTCCTTCTGCCTGCCTGGTATGAAAGCCACCAATTTAAAGACTAAAAAAGCAGTTAATTGGGGCAGATCATATGGTAGGTAACAATGGACTCTCTTACCCTGAGAACTTAGACCTTCACCGTCAAAACCCCGAGTCTCAGACTCAAATCCTGAAAGCTCCCAGGTATGCCCATGCATTGGTTTGCAAAATGTTGGGCACCACTTTGGCACTCAAAGGGCAATTTTTTTAATCAATGGGAATTTGGGGAAGATTTATTTCTCCCTGTAATTAGTTTGCTCCAGAATTGCTGTAATGCTCCTAGAACAACTTCTTAAGGAGTTAAATGGATTATATTTTGCCACTGGAAATATAGCCAGTTAAGAAATCACAGATGGGTATTTAGGTATATACACAGCACATTTCAAATCTAAGGTGTTTCTTTCAATCATTCTATGACCTTAAAGAACTGTGTGCCGGCTCTTCAACGGCAAAGGTCTGTGAAGGTCATAGGAATCGCTCACCTTATCAATAATGACAGGGAAGACATGTCTGATTTACTCAGCTTCACAAGACTGACATGTGGGCACAGTGAAATGCAACATCATCCAGGCTCCTACATCAAATGTCAGGTTGGGTTACACAGCAAGTATCAAACGAGCATAAAGAAATATTAATTTGTTATAACAAATTATATACCAGGATTAGTTAATTGCTGCCATGAGTTTCTTATGTACATCCACAGCATAACAGAACATATAAAATAATATGATATATATAAAAAACCCACCTCTGTACAGGTACACCAGTTCAATAAGGCAAGCAGAAAAGTAGATCAAGTATATATATATCAGGGCTGTCCAAGTTCAGTCCTAAGGGCAACCAACAGTACAGGATTTAAAGATTTCCTTGCTTAAGCACAGGTGAGTCATTCAAAACTCACCTGTGCTTAATCAGAGAAATCCTTAAAAGGACTGTAATGTCCCGAAAAAAGTATAAGCAAAATGATAGGTGCAATAAAAAATACTTAACCCCCTTATTCCTATTTCTCAAACCTTTATGGTTTGAGAGATATAAGAAAATAAAGTTCCCAGCTCCCTACCCCTTCTCATACATCAGCTGTATAGCTGACGGAATGAGATCCTGTTTCTGGGACCAGGGGCGGCTCTTCAGGGGAGCTAACATAGCGATATCTAAAGAAAAATACTTCATCGGAACGGTCTACAACATGTGCCTGTTTTGCAAGCACACGTTGTAGACCATTCTGATTAAGTATTTATAGTCAGATATCTCGATGACAGCGTCCCTGAAGAGCCGCGTCTGGACGCGCAACCAGATTCTGATCTGATACCTTTACAGCTCGTCAGGCAGAAAGGGGAGGGAGCGGAGAACTTTATTTTCTTATATCTCTCAAACCATAAAGGTTTGAGAGATAGGAATAAGGACATTAAGTCTTGTTTTATTGAGCCTACCATTTCGCTTATACTTTTTTCGGGGCCTCATTATCCCTTTAAATCCTGACCTGTTGGTGGCTCTTGAGGAATGAACTTGGATAGCCCTGATATTTAGTATATTTGAATATAAAATAATTAAATACATTGATGCGTTTCAGACAACACTAATTTCTTTCATCCTTTTTTTTTAAATATGCTATTTTTAAAGTATTTTACTAGGAAGGATAAATTGAGATTATCGCTCGTTTTCAAGTATGCCCTGGACTCATTTTATCTATCTCAGAAAGGTGAAAGGCTGAGTTGACCTTACCAGGACTAGAACCTTGATTCTATAGCTGGTGCGTTAACCAAATGAGCCATCTCAACAGCCATATTTAATTATTTTATATCAGATATACTAGAGATACTTGATTCACATTACTACTTACATTACTCTGTTGCTGTTATCCAGTTTGTTATGGTTTGTAAAGGTTTACAAATCGCTGAAAGTGAAATTAACAGTGAACCAACAATTTAACTTTCCATATCTTTCAAGAGCATAATATGTAAAATCAAATTTCCTACACTTTTTATTATTTGCTTTTTCATTTTTATTTTCCTGTTTTCCTGTTTTGTTCGCTTGCTCCTGATAGGGAGCTCACTGAATTTGTTTTCCGATAGCTTTCTGTGTCGGATTATAAAAACAGAGAATGATATGATGTAAAACGGAATGTAAAAAAAGAGAGAGTGAAACAAGGTAGAAAAGTCTTCCTCTGCAGCATAGGGAGAACGCAATACTGCAGAGCGATAGCAGCATTATACAAATATTATAAAAGGCCTGTATGTTTGTCCGATGCAGTCAGGCGCAGTAAAGACTGCAGTAGAGACTATACCTGCTGGGAGGTGTACTTCCAGCACATCCCTCAGTTGTGTGGCCTCCCAGGTGTGCGAGGGGTGTGGACATAGGGGCCGACTGTCCAGAGATGTTATTGAGGAAGCAGAGGGTGGCCTGTCTGTGCCCGGAGTCACTGCCCCGTTTCCTCTGGTGGTTTTTGGGTGCCTGGGGAAGTCTCCTGATGTGCGGGGCCTGTCACACAGGGAGGCTGCCACGGCTATTCTCTAACTGAAGTGGCCTGTGTACATGGGCTTTTACACTAGCATAAATATTTCTGATTTCACAGTCTCCAACTTTAAAGCTCAAAGTCAGGGACATAAGTGCAAAAAATAGGTGAAGATGAAATTAAGTACAAGCAATTTCATTTTACATATTGTGCCCTTACAGAATATTTACTTGAGTGTCACTTTAAGTTGACTAGTGAATAAACATGGAATACTAAAGGCAATTAATTATTAGATTTTATCATAGTAGTGTAGTTGCACATTATTATAGAAGATCTCATGTACATTATATCACCACTTCATTATGCATGTCTGTCAATGGTTGCTGTATCATCTGATATTTTTCTCTAGATGTTGAAGAAAGTGAAATATCACAGGATCTGCAATCTCCAAGAAATCATACATTTGGTGGATCACTGGCAAAGATATTTGATCAGTGTAAATTCCAGCTCCAGATGCTCTAGTAGCAGTCTGGGTCATCTGCCAAGCTGAGTGATGCCATTTGTAATCCTTTGAGCGCCAGAGGGGCATGCAATGCATTGACACTCCTTTGGCATTCGAAGGTTTAAGTCATAGATTTGACATATTTTTCTAGGTATAAAGAGGTTGGTTTACTAAGAGGAAAAAGAAAAATGCAAAAGCAAACCAACCACCATATGGGTCAAAATAAAATCCCCAAATCTCTCACAAATGGGGCTTTTAAAATGAACATGTCACCTTGAATTGTGTGCACATTTGAAAACGTCATTAAAAACTGCCTATGTATCATGTTAACCAAAAGTCCAGCTGATGTATAGTTTATGAGTTATTCACAATTTTATTTCTGGGAAAAGTGAAAGTCTCTCAGTGCAGCACAGAGCTTCATTAGCATATGAAATGTCATTCTTGTCAGCATATAAAAATGTACAGAAAGCATAATTACCATACATTAACATAAGGTAACAAGTATGAATATCTCCTAAAGCAGAAGTAATATGTGAAGTAATATGTGTAGGTACTGTTTAGACTCATGGAACAGCCTTCCAGCAGGGGTGGTAGGGAGAAATATGTGAAGTAATCTGTGTAAGTACTGTTTGGAATGCTATGGAATAGCCTCCCAGCAGAAGTGGTACGAAAAATACTGTTAGGCAATTCAAAAATGGCTGGGATAGACATAAACATGGATATATATGACTACGCTGAGATATATGTAAGAAAGAAACCCCCCGGACAATAAGGAAGGGGGGACATGAAGAAGGGGAAGGGTAGGAAATGAGGTAGGTTAGGGGGAGGGGTAAAAGTTAGGGGACTAGCGCAGGAAGGAAGTTAGGGCAGTATAGGTGAGGGACAGAGGCAGGAAGGAAGCAAAGAAGAAGTACAGTGTGTGTCGGTTCGGCTTACTGGGATGTCGGCGGATCTCATGGAGGAGCTGCGGCGGGTGGCTGAAGAGGATGGTGGTCGGTGGCTGCGGGAGCAGCTGCGGTTGCGGCAATCTGACGGCCGTGGGAGTGTGGCTGTGACTGGGCCGGCTGCTGGTCGGCCTGTGAGGAGAACGCGGGCGCGCCCGCCGGAACGCCTTAGTCCAGAAGCTAAGAGGAGCCGGCGGCGCAGCAGAAGCCCTGTGGCAGCCCGGACGGTGGGCAAGGCGGCTAGTGGTGCAGGAGCTCGTGGGAGCAGGCGGGCTACGGAACGCCTTGTGAGGGGGTCTCATGGCGATGTGGAGGAGCGCAGGTCCCGCCCCAGTAGGAGTCCGGCCAGGGAGCGGAGGAGACCTTCCCGTGGGAGAGCTGCTTCGTGGGGTGGCAGGCCCCTGGCTGAGGTGGACCGTGATGGATTGGGCAGGAGTGGAGCAGGGAGTCAGGTGAGGTCTGTGGCTGTGTGGGGGTTTGGCTGCGCACCCTGGCGGTAGGGGTATCTGCATGGGGGGTAGTCTGATGGAGGTCTGCTTGTGCTGTCTGCAGGGGAGCGCGGAGGTGGTGGTCCCAGGCACGAGCGGGGTGCATGCTGCAGGAACGCCTGGGGGGCCCTCGTTGCCCCTGGGGGTGTCGCTGGGGTCTTCAGCTTGCCAGCCTGGGTTGTCTGACGTCCTGGGTGCTGGGGGTTCATCCGGGCCCTATCTGGGGGCTGCGGTGTCGGGTGGGAGCGCGCTTGGCGGTTCGCAGGCTCTGGGGCCGCTGATGTCCTCTTCTGTCCAGTTGCAGGTAGCGGATCCGGTGCCCGTGGTGAGGAGCGGGAGCGACCTGGCGGCGGATGTTCAGCTGCTTCCGGTGACGGCGGCGCGTACTCCTGCGGAGCTAGTACACGGCTCAGGAGGTACTGTGGGGTCTGGGTTGGGGGGGGTGGGGCTGGGGGTCTTCTGGGGGAGGTGCTGGGGGGGTTGACGAGGCTGATTGATACGGTTAGGCAGTCAGGTGGGGTGGGTGGGGGGCTGGATGACGGTGCGGTTAGGGCATGGGCGTCCCACCTGAGGGCTGGGGGGTCGGGAGGGGGTACTAAGGTGGGGGAGGTTCCAAGGGGGGACGCGGCGGGTTCGGGGGGGGCTGCCCCCCCCCTCTGGGTTCTACGGGGGTGGGGGTTACTGGTCCCGGTTTTGTGGCGTCGGACGTTTCTTTGGGTGTCCCTGTGGGGGGCGTGGTGCCGGGTGTGGGGTCTCCGGTCCCGGTGGGGGTTCCTGCGGCGGCGTGTGGGTCTTCGTACCTGTGTTGGTCGGGCCCTTTGGGTTCCCATTTGAAGTCAGAGATCAAAGAAAAGATTTGGAAGCAGGAGTATCTTGAACTTTACTCCTTACTTCCTTTGGAAGACGCCCCCCCTGACAAGGAGGAGAAGGACGACGGGAAGAAGGAGGATCGCGAGCGGCGGCGGTATAGTAAGATTCCTAAGGTTTTTGGGAACTGGATTAGGGCTTTCTCCATTTTGGCCTGTGTCATGGGGGAGCGCTTTCCGGAAAAATGTTCCTCTCTCTTTTGCTACCAGGATACCATCTGGAGCGCTTGCCGCACCTATGGTGGTTTGGCTTGGTGGCGTTATGGCGAGCAATTTTGTCAGCGCATGGCGGTGCGCTCCTCCATGACATGGGATCAGATGGATATTGGCCTTTGGCTTTCTATTATGACGCGTCCTGCGACGTTCCAGGGCGGCTTATCGTCGTTTCTGTCCGGCGCCGGGGGGTTGGGGCTCCCCGCAGTGTCAGCCGCTGCCCGTAGACCGGGGGTGTGTTGGCAATTCAACGAAGGGTCCTGCAAGTTCGGGCAGACCTGTCGTTTCCGGCACGAGTGCTCACACTGTGGGGGATCCCACTCCGTGTCAAAATGTTTTAAGCGCCTGTTGGAGCGGGATGGGTCTGACAAGGGGAGCGACTCCGGTACGCTTAAGCCGCTTGCGCCCGTGGCTCGCCCGCTACCCTAATCGGGTGGCGGCGGCGTTGTTAGAGGAGGGTTTCTCGGAGGGTTTCCGCATTCCTTTCCGGGAGAGGGAGGGGGTTTTGCGGTCGGGTAATTTGGGGTCGGCCCTGTCTCTCCCGGCGGTGGTGCAGGCGAAGCTGGACAAGGAAGTGGCGTTGGGCCGTATGGCGGGCCCCTTTTCTTCTCCCCCATTGCCAAACCTCAGGGTGTCACCCTTGGGTGTGGTTCCCAAAAGGGAGCCGGGCCAGTTTAGGATGATCCATCATTTATCGTTCCCCTTTGGGGGTTCGGTTAATGATGACATTGATCCTGAGGTGTGTAAAGTCTCATACGCCTCTTTTGATAAGGCGGTCCGCCTGGTCTCTCAAGCGGGAAAGGGGGCTTTGTTAGCAAAAGCGGATGTGGAATCCGCGTTTCGGCTACTCCCTGTCCACCCTTCCTGTCATCATTTGCTGGGGTGTTCCTTTCAAGGGTCCTTTTACGTCGATTTGTCCCTGCCAATGGGGTGTTCCATCTCGTGTGCGTTGTTTGAGACCTTCAGCACGTTTATTGAATGGGTTGTTCGGGTGGAGGCGGGTTGTAACTCCATTATTCACTATCTCGACGACTTCCTTTGTGTCGGCCCTGGAGGATCGGCGATTTGCGCGTGGCTGTTGCGGACATTACAATGGGTGGCGGACGTTTTTGGGGTTCCTCTAGCGCCGGAAAAAACGGTTGGCCCGGTTACTTGTTTGTCCTTTTTAGGCATTGAATTGGATTCCATTGCCATGGAAAGTAGGCTGCCGGCGGACAAGTTGGGCGAGCTTCGGGATTTGATAAGGGCCTTTTTAGGGGTGCGGAGGGTAACCCTTCGTCAGCTGCAGTCCTTGTTAGGTAAATTGAACTTCGCCTGTCGGATTCTGCCTATGGGGCGTGTTTCTTCTCGGCGGCTGGCGCGGTTGACGGCGGGAGTGAAGCGGCCCCACCACTTCATTAGATTGTCTCCTGAGGTGCGGTCTGATTTGGTGGTGTGGGATAGTTTTTTGCGGAATTTTAACGGGCGGTCGTTGTGGCTGGACCCCGTGTCTTCCAATGAGGAGGTGGGCCTGCAGACGGATGCGGCGGGTTCGGTTGGTTTTGGGGCCATCCTGGGTGAGGAGTGGTGTGCGGGTCGCTGGCCATCCTGGTGGATGGACAGTGGTCTTACCCGTAACTTGGTGTTCCTTGAGTTGTTTCCAATCGTGGTGGCTCTGGAGCTTTGGGGGGATTCGCTGCGGAATAAATGCGTGGTTTTCCACTGTGATAATTTGGGTGTGGTGGACGTGGTCAACAACTTGACGGCGTCTTCCCCTCCAGTTCTGCGTTTGTTGAGATGTCTGGTGCTGCGGTGCTTGGGCTTAAATTTGTCTTTTCGGGCTAGGCATGTGCCGGGGGTGCGGAATGTTGCGGCTGACGCCCTTTCTCGCTTACAGATGGAGTCTTTTCGGGTGGCGTGGCCAGCGGCGAAGGAGGTGGGCTCAGTCTGCCCGGACGATCTGTGGGAGCTTGGCAGGATGGAGTAGCTGTGTGGATTCGGAATTCGGTGGCGCCGGCCACTTGGGCGCGGTACTCGAACGCCTGGGACGAGTGGTTGGAGCTGTCCAGGGTGGCAGGGGGTTTTTCGGACGACTCCTGTCGCTTGTTGGGTGTCTTGTGGCTGATATGGCAGTGGGCTGATCTGGGCTGCTCGCCTTCCGTCATCTCTGGGCGTTTGGCGGGTCTGGTTTTTGGGTTTAAGCTTCAGGGTTTTAAGGATGTTACTAAAGACTTTAGGGTGCGCATGGCCTTGAAGGGGATGCGCCGGGGTGTGCGGGTTCCGGACGCTCGGCGGCCGGTTTCCCTTTCCTTGTTGTGCCAGTTGATGGGGGTTCTTCCGTTGATTTGCCCGTTGGATTACGAGCGGCGTTTGTTCCGTGTGGCATTCAGCTGGGCTTTCTTTGGTGCAATGAGGATAGGAGAATTGGTGAGTCGGAGCAGGGCTGCCCCCGGCGGGGTGGGGCGGGAGGAGGTTTTGCTGGGTGAGGGGGAAGTCCGTTTTCGGATCCGGAGGTCCAAGACGGACATGCTGGGTAGGGGGAGGTGGGTGACGTTATTTGCTATTCCTTCTTCCAATGTGTGTCCGGTGTCGCTGCTGCGGGACTTTTTGGCAGTGAGTCCGGGAGCGGGGGGTCCCCTTCTGATTCATGCCACCGGCTTGCCTTTGACGCGATATCAATTTGTGGCGGTTTTCCGTGGTTGTTTGGAGCATCTGGGGGTTCCGGTGGCGGAGTTTGGAGGACACTCCTTCCGCATCGGGGCGGCCACTGAGGCGTCCCGACTGGGTTTGCCGGACGAGGCTGTACGCCGCATTGGGAGGTGGGAATCGGACCGGTTCCGGTTATATGTTCGGCCGGGGAGGGACCTTTCTGTGTAGGTTGGGAAGGGGTTGGTTTCATTGGGCGGGTTTTTGTGTGGTGTGGCTGTTTTGTATATTTCAAAAAAAAAAAAAAAAAAAAAAAAATATACTATGTTTATACCCCCTTTGGGTGTTACAGTTGCTTGTGCCTGCCGTTGGTGGGTCCTATGGGTTGCTGGGGGTCGGGGCTCATGTGTTTTTTGCTTTTTCTAGGTATTCCTCCGGTGAAGGTGTGGATCATCGGGCATTCCTACGTGTATTGGGCGAGGAAACGGGCGTCTCTTCGTAGGAATGGCCTTCAGTTGGGTTTGGACCCTTCTTTGGTGGAGGTATCGTGGTTTGGATGTCGGGGGATGCGATGGGTGCAGTTGTTGCAGGATGTAGTTCAGTTTGCTAAGTGTCAGGGTGGGGGTCCGAGAATTTTGGTTATACATTTGGGGGGTAACGATTTGGGTTCGTTCCCGGTTTGGAGTCTTGGGGAACGGATTAAGAGGGATTTGCATCGTTTGCTTGCGCTTTTTCCGGATTTGGTGGTAGTGTGGTCGGAGACGGTAGCCCGTAGGGTGTGGGCGCAAGCAAGGGATCCAATCGCCCTGGATAAGAGTAGGATTAAGCTCAATAGGAAGATTACAAAATATGTTCTACAGCTGGGGGGTGTGGCGGTGCGTCACAGGGTGTTCGAGGGGGAGGCGGACCGGCTGTTTCGGGGGGACGGTGTTCACCCAAATGGCCTGGGTCTTGATTTTTTCAATTTAGGGTTGTTGGAGGGTATTGAACAGGCGGTGGCCATGGTTGGGGGGGGGAGGGCCAGGGCCTAAGGGGTTAGGCATTGGCCCTTATGGCGGGAGAATTGGATGTTACTGGGATAATTAAGTTTTAGATGGGAGAAAAGAAAGGATGATGCTTTCGTAAGGGGAGAAAACAATGGAAAAGTGGCCCCGGACTTTGTCGCGGGAGGTGACGTTACCCGTTGGAGCCGAGTGTGGAATGGCCCAACTGGGGTAATTGGTTTAAAAAAGATTGGTGATGCGTGATGGGAAAGACAAGTGTTAAGCATGAGCCCGGTTAAATTGGCCATGCATAGGAGGGGTTATGATTGTTTTACAGGTGTAACCATAAAGAAATTTGATGTTAAACAGGAGTTAAACAAAAAGGTTTTTAAGTGAGAAATGTAATTTTAAGATGTTTGGTTTTAATAAACCGTCTGTTCATACCCAAAAAGAATTTGGTGTCCGTGTCGTTTTTTGGTTATGGACTATCCCCAGTCCTTCTTCATGCGTATTTAATTAGATAAGGAGATATGCAGACTGGAAGGGCTGATGCTTTCTGTTTCTAAGACCCATTTTCTTAAAGTTATCAGGTTTATTCCAGACTGGTGTCCAGTGGATTGTTCTGTAAAAAGTTTCAAACTCCTCTCTCAGGATTTAACCCCCTGAGTAAAACAAGGGTACACTGCTGAAAGGTGTTTTATTCAAAAGTTATTTTTTTGGTGCATTATCACAGTGGCCTGAAGTTGTACAGTGGCGCTGTTGCTACACAATCCTATGGACAGCTCTGGTCCCGGGACCATAAATCTCCATAGGATGGTGTAGCAACAGAGCCACTGTACAATTTCAGGCCACTGTGACATTGCACCTAAAAAATTCAACTTTGAGCTTTTGAATATAACATCTTTCAGCAGTGAGAGTGTCCTTGTTTTACTCAGGGGGATAAACCCTACAACATATTTTTTTTTACATTTTAAGTATTACTATCCCTTTAAAGGGATAGTATTGCTTCACAATAAAAGCAGCTCCAATTAGTCTTCATAGTATTTTGGCCATTTATAGAGATATTTCAATACTGTCGAGTTGTTGTTCAAGGGTAATTGAATTATAAAGTATCCCCCTCCCACCCCTTTTACTGATGTAACACTGCTCACCTCAGAGCAGCATGACTGTCCGGATGGATCACATCTTCAATTAGCAATCTTCAGTTAGCATAAGGAAAAACTTGTCAAGGGGGGCAGCATTTTCCTTATGCTCACAGTAAGACGATTGTCCCTTTCTGTGAGATGTTTGGTCTCAGGACCAGATTCCACATCTGAGGGGAGGTGTCTTACACTAGGTAAAAGGGGCGGGAGGGGGATACTTTATCATTCGATTGCTCTTGAACTACATCTCTGGCAGTATTGCAATAACACTCTCTATGGCTCAAATACTATGAAGATTAATTGGAGCTGCTGTTTTTGTGAAACATTACTATCACTTTAATGAAGGAAAGGTAAATGGCTCATAGCACTATTCTTATCTTACTGGCTGACAGAAGCCACATGTGATGATTTCACCTCCCAAAAGCCAAGATAGGAAATGAGTCTGACTGGAACATTATGGTGCATAGCTGATGGTACCACTTGAATACCAGGCCCCTTAACCATTTTAGTGAGAGAAGGGTACTCTGCAATGTGTTGTGTACCCCTCTGGCACTCAAAGGGTTAACAATAGCACTCTCTGCCCCTGGTTGGAAAGCTCTCTAGCATCCAGGAACTATATTTGTATGTTTCAGGCTTTAATGGGTGGTCACAATATTAAAAGAAAAAGACAACTGTACTTAATTATTTTTTTAACAATTTATGACTTGCCTTAGCACATAAGATGATAATTTTAAGATTCCTTTCAATGATAAAACCATTAAGTCAGACTTACACCTAAGCATCTTCTTCCTTTAACTTGGTATCCTCATATGAATTAATTAATGTATCTGTCAATAATATTGGACACTATAAAAAAGATTTTTGTGCTGTGGTCATTACAGTGAAACTAACCAAATCTAAATTCATTTTCATTGGAAATTGCAAATGTATGCAGATTCCTGTCTAATGTATCTTCCGGTAACCTTTTTATCAGAGAACAGGGCATTTTAAAAGTGTCAGACTGAATAAAAATAATACTGCTGCTGAATTGCAAACATTAGATGTAGAAGTGTAATTATTTCTGCATAAAAACATAAATTACATGGGGCAGAATTCATTATATTAAATTAATCCAGATTTTTTTTTTTTTTTTTGCCTTAACAGTTTTTCAGCTTGGTGGTATTGCATTATAACGGATTGGCAACGTGAGAAATATTTTACAGAAACATTTAAAGCGGAACTTTCAGATAACAGCCAGTCGCCATGCATTCATTAAATGCATGACTGGTAGAGCATCACCAAGAACATACCAAGTGATATCCATGGGCCGCAGACTTCAAGCAGTCGTTAAATGTGATGGATTTGCAACAAAGTACAAAATAAGACGACGCTGTTTAAGATCATGATATTTGTCCGATTATGTTTGGGCCTCTAAAATAGAGTAATTGTGTAAAAAGGACTTTAACTCCTATACACTTCACAGTTTATGGATTTAAATTAATAGCTCTTAGTTATTGTCTCATTTCAAATCCAATGTACTGGAGTACAGAGCCAAAACAACAAAACTTGTGTCACTGTCCAAATACTTATAGATTATACGTGTGTGTAAAAAAATGAGTCACATGACCTTTTTCTGGCTACATGAAGGCTGCAGCCCTGGATGATCAATCATCATCATTAATTCATGTGGGGTAGAGCTTCTCATACAGGCAGGGAATGGCTTGTTTGAAAATTGTGGGGCACTCCAAGCAGGGACCTGCTCAGCTCTCCATTTTTCCACTTGCACTCTCCCTCTCTCAACCCTCACTCCCTTCAACTTTCCTCCACCATTCTTATTCATCCCAATCTTATTCCCTCCAGCATTTTCCCCCTAGTCTGAGCTTCCTCGCTCCCTTTGCAAAGTCTCAGTGCCTTGACTCTGTGCTTTTCCTTACTTTGCTGGACTGTGTCATTGTCATTTACAGTCTGTCCTGCTGAAAATGCGAGACCTGTGAAAGTGGACAAAGAAATGTGTTATTGCACAGACCTTAGTTCTGTTTAACTTCACATTCAAATCATTGTATGTATCTCTTGCCAAAGCAGCATTGTCAAATTCAGCAGCATGTCAGAGTTGAAAGCCGAGATCTGTGTAACCATGACTTTCTTATGTCAGCACCTCATAGTGCTGGATTTTCAGCAGGCCAGGCAGTGAAAAATACTGTGGCAACTGAGAAAAGTAAGAGAGGGGAAGGAGGGACGTCTTCCTCTTCTCCCTGTGCGGTCTTAGTCTCCCCTCCACCCTCACAGCTTGTTGTACTTCCTCCAGTCTTTTCCTCCTCTTATGCCTCCAAGCCTCACTGCCCCAAACCTCAGACTCACTCCACTCATCCTTTCTCTCCCCAGCCTTACCCACCCAATCATAATCCCCCAGCCACCTGATTAATCCTTCCAGCAATCACCCCCTCCCCAAGCGAGCTGTGTCTCTTCCAAGTCCTAATAAAAAAACACAATGCTATAATACCTAGCTTTGTAAACAAGGTAAATCCTTTCAGGACCAGAGCAGTGTACAGCTCATTGCAAAGAAAGCAGTGCATTGTACACCACTATGGATATCATGGGGTTAGAAAATAGGAATGGCTGGAGAGAACCTCCACTATTTAGGGGAGGGCACTGAGCAACACAGCAATGATGAGGGCACCTCAGAAAATCCCTCTTCCTGGAGTCAGCAGCTCCTGCAGCAGATAAGTAAGAGGTGGTGAAGGGTCCGTGTGTGTGTGACAGAGAGATGCAAACAGCATGAGTGTCACAGTGTGTGATTCATGGGAGACCATGTGTATGTGTGTGTTTGTATGTGAGAGAAACATCATGTGTGTGCATGTGTGTGTGTGTTTGTGAGACACGTTACATGTGTGTTTTTGTGTGTGAGAAACACATGGCGTGTGAGAGACAGATGTGTGTGTGTGTGTGTGTGTGTGTGTGTGTGTGTGAGAGAGAGACACACACACAGCATGTATGAGTATGTGACACATAGAATGTATTTTGTGTGTATATGAGAGACATATAGCAAGTTGGTGTGAGAAAGAGAGAGACACACACAGTTTTCTGTACTGGATAATAATATATGAATACAGCAATGTCAGCAATAGGATATTTTATATCTATACAGGTTCTTATCTCTGATCCCATATTATATCGCTAGAGCTTAAACAATCTTTTGGTCTTTTTGCTCCAGAATTGCTTCAGGCCCATTGTTCCCCAGCCTATCTAATGCAGTATGTGTCACCATTACCACACTTTGAATAAAAGAGCTACAGCAATTCAGTCTCATCTATTAGCTTCCTCCTGCTTTTGCACTTAATGCATTTGTCTCACTCATGACAAATGCAAAATTACTACTGGGTTTTTAAAATAATGCAAACAAGAAGAACCCATTTTTATGTTCAAAGTAACATTTAATATTGCCATCTCCCATCAAATAATCTGGTAGTTCTTATTTCATCAGAAGCCTTCACATTTCAAGCATTTTCTATGGCTTTCAGACAATTTGTATGCAAAATGAGTATTTATTTTACCAAACACTTAGAGAGAATTTTACATCAAAGCCTTTGAGAAAAAACTGAGAATCTAAAATGTTTTCTTGTTTTTAAAGTAAAAGTATATCTCTAAATAAGTTTGAGGTATGCAAGGTAAAATAACATGTACTCGTTTTATCGACCATATTGTTTACTCAGTATAACTATGTAATTCAACTGGTTTTCAGTTTTGGAAGCCATTTTGCCAGAAGACCAATGCAATACGTTGGCTAACAATCTGTCACTCAAAGGGTTAAACTATCACCTGAAATCAACTTTGGGGATTTTAAAAGTGCTTTCAAAACAAACTGTGTGTTGTATTATCTTTTTTTTTTTTTTTTTTAGAAAACTATCTTTTGAGTTATTTTTTGTACATAAGAATTAATGAGTATTCTTTCCTCTCCCTAACATGTTTAAAATTACACTCACCAATAAAAAACAACTTTCATTATTTTGAAAGCAATGTCAAGATTTCCTATCTGCTATACTGACCATTTATTTTATTTGGAAGACTAGTTTTTGAGTAATTTAGATTTATCATTTATACTAATTACCATATTCCACACAGACACTTCAGGTATGAAAGAAAGTGGAGCATTTACTATTTTTTGAATGACATAAATGTATGCGCTATTTGCAATTGCTCACATTTTGATGCAAGAAACATACTAGCGTCATACCTCCCAAGTGTCCCAGTTTAGGAAGGACAGTCCCTCATTTAGACCTAAATCCCTCTGTCCCTCTTTCTTGCCTGGTGTCCCTGTTTTAAAGAGAGCAGGCTGTGTGATGTGTGTATAAATGTATCACATTGATCCACAGCAATAAAATTCACATTAATGTCTGTGTAAACTTCAGTATATGTGTTTAGAAATTAGTCTGGGTAAAATAAAATAATTTGGTTTTGTTCTAAATCATTTATTCGGTTACATAAAGAGGTGTCAGTAGGTCTTGACATCCAAGCTGTGTGTTTGAAGCTTATGTAAAATTATTTTGGGGTTGCTCTAGATAGAATTCGTATGAAGGACTCCCATGTAGTCATGAACCTTTCCTCCTCTCTCTCAGCCAGTAAGTCTAATGAAATGGTATACTCTTTCAACCCAGCGTTTCAGTAATGCTGTGTAGTTAGATATCCAGTGTGTCAAAATGAATTTCATTGCAGTCAGGATGAGAGTAAGTAAAAGCTTCTGTGTGTAACAACCTAATGAATCCAATGTATCATAAATATTAAATGTATATTTCACACCTTTGAATGCTAGACAGGTCTCCAACACATTCCTACCTCTTTAACATTTAACAGATTAAAAGCTCAGTTTAAAACAATAGACATTTGGAAAATGTTTTTCTATCCCATATGGTGCAGTTGATTTGCTCCAGAATGCACAACTTTTTCTTAGTATATCAGCCTCACACACCCATATATAAGTACTTTGGGATCTACAGATAGATTGGATTTTTATGTGTTTTTTCAGAGAGTAGAGGATAGCAGTATTACTTACATCCTCCTTCTCAACCACTTGGTCGATTGACCCTGCTAGCTCTTTCTCCAGAGGATGAGCAGACGTAAAGAAAAGTAAAAGGGTCAGGGGAGTTTTCAAGAAAGTGGCTTATGATACTTGTTCTACCATTTAAAATACACTTTTTTAATCATTTCTATCAGTTTAAGATCAATAAGACGTGGAAGCTTTAACACTGCATTAACATGCTGCCCAAGGGCCATGTACGGTCCTGTACCTGCTTAACTGTGGCCCCCCACTTTTGAAGGACTAATGATTAGTTTCCCAACAACCACAGACAATGGTTAAACTAAGCACAATATCTGGAAACTCTCTGGTTGAGTTTGACCCATTTTATCCACTATCTTGCCTTGTTCTTCCCATTTTTTTGAAACAAACTCTGCTTTCCCTCTTGCCCAGTGGTTCTCATCCTGTGGGTCGGGACCCCTTCGGGGGTCGAATGACGATTTGCCAGGGGTCACCTAAAACCATCAGATATTTATATTTCGATTCATGGAGGAACTACTTGAAGGAACATGTTGCATCGACTCTATTTGGGTTTCACATGTCTGCTTTAACATATGTGTTCCAGAATTCCAAATCACCTGTTTCCCACATGTTGATTGTTAACCAGTACCAAACTATATTTGGCAGTATAATGACCCATACACATAGATATACATATATACATGTACATATACAGCTAACCCCAAACAGACACATCCAGCCCCATCCACACATGACCACTCATGTATCCCACCAGCCACTTCCTACTATCCCATAGCAACTATCACCAACCACCCAAGAAAACCCCATGCATACCAACAAAGCTCCAGATGCCTCCAGCACCCAATATGCCATCCAGAATGCCAACGATACTTGTACGACATGAGCATTGCCATCTCACCTCTCAGCAGGAATCACAACTGACACCACTGGATCCCACCTTGCACGTTTGGTAACATCTCACTACTGTCACAGTGCCTTACCTCGGCCTGCTCCATTCGGCCAGGAGCAGGGTCCTGGACTGATGCTCCGGCATCAGTAGCCGTGTCCCTCTTTGCCTGCGGCCTAGTCTGGTTCCTTGTTATTGGCAGCATTGAATCAGGCACTTGCCTGGATGCCTGTAATAGGCCCAGCCTGGGGGACCTAATTGGTCCCGCCTTCTCCTACTCCTTTATAACCTCTATGGGCCTGTTCATTTATTTTGTGTTCCTGATTCCTGTGTATGACCCGGCTTGTCTGTCCAACCATTCTGGTGTTGACCTGTGGCTCTGTCTGACCATTCTCTCTGAGCGGTCAGATATGGCTTAGACATCTTTTCTGGTGCAAACCTGTGCCTCTGGCTGACTACCCGCTCCGCGTATGACATGGCTTGTCTGACTACCCATTCTGTTGTTGACCTGGGGCTCTGTCCACTGCACATCCAGCACACCAACGCTTCAGTGGATATTCTATCTGGTGCAAACCTGTGGCTGTGGCTCACTACCCGCTCCATGTATGACCCAGCTTGTCTGATTATCCTAGCTGGTGCTGACTAGGAGCTCTGTCTGTTTCCTCCGTGTGTTGGTCCCCCGTGTTACGCAGACATCTATCCTAGTGCAGTCCTGGGGCTCTATCCGACTCCTCTCTTACTGACTGCAGGCGTGAGTCAGTAGTCTCCTTGTTGCGTTCGTTATTGGAGACATTCTCTCCTAGATTGACTGCAGTCTGAGTCAGTACTATCGTTGGGCGTTTCTCCATATACAGAGACTACAGTGGGCTGAGGCCCAGTATCTAGTGGTAGTGGTGGATCTATTGGCAGACTCCTATTCCTTATAGAGTCTTAGCCTCTTCAGTCACCCTCTGCTTGTGATTTATCTTATGTACATTGCTGTTATTGTTATTCTAATAAAGGTGATATTAACTATACCATCTGACTCCTTGTCTTGCTTGCCAACGGTAACAACTACGACCGTGCCCCCACCATCAGCATCAAGAAGCACCAAGGTACTCAACAGTCTGCATCCCTGCACATGATCGATGCCTCAAGGAAGACTGGCCCCGAAGGATGCCATCTCCTAAGACCCACAGTCCTGTCACGCTACCACAATAGAGCACCCAGTGCACCATAACCTCCATGCGCAAGCTGCATAAGATGACACAGAGACTGGAAAGAGCCGGAAGGCACCACCAGTCATCGAGAGCAAAAAATGGGAGCCACAGCAGGCACCAACCCAACAGCCCCCCAAGACCCATAGGAACAATTGTAGCCAGCCCCTGCTAGCACCTCCATGCTATCCAGCCGCCTATGATGCAGCAGGTACATGCCAGACCTGGCCAGGAACCACCACGACCCGAATAAATGGTCATGACTCTTTGCTCCCACCAACTGCAATACCTGCAACCTGGGAGAATCTGATGAACCAGGTGACTGAAACCCCCATGCGGCGTTCGGCCACCACCACCTGCTCCTTTCACCCCCGCACACAGTGGGAAGTAGAGTTTTGCCAGCCCACCACCCAGAAAGAGACTCCAATCGTAGGTTGATGGATCCCCCAGTGAATGCGGTTTAAATTCCATGGATGATCATGCACAGTCCCTGCATCAGGGAGCCCCATGGGTACACCAGGTAGTCCACAGCCAAACACTCCCCACATCCCAAGAGAAGCTTGGCCAACAATGCAAGTCTGCCCACTGACCAAGATCTGTGACGCCAAACATCCTATCACTATCCCCCCAAGCCACCAACCCAGCATTGCTAGACCAGTGATGTCATGTGCCCCCCTACAGCACAAAAAAACTGCCCAATAAAACACCCTCAATTTCGTCTCATCCATGCAACTAGACTTATTACATGGTCGCCCACTACTAACAGCAGCTGTTCCCTCTGCAAAACTCCTCTTCCTGATTGAATCAAAGGTCCCATGAAGCAGGATATTGGACTCGGGGGCGGGGGAGCCAATCCAAGCAGCATCAGAATAGATGGGGAGAGGAGCTGTGTAAGGGCAGTTCCCCCAAATCCCCTAATGGGAGGGAAAAAAATGCCCCACTGTCAACACCACTCCCCCTCCATATGGAGGCAGTAAGGATCCCCAGGAGTCAAAGCAGTACCTCTGCCATCAGAAATACACCCTGGTCCACCAGCTAGATGTACCCACCCCACCCAGCATGATGATGGATCATCAAATCCGAGACTGTCACCAAATGGGGCTCTTCTATAGTCTTACCCCAAAGAAAAGAAGGCCTGCCCTCACCTAAGAGTCTGTCTGGGGTACTGTTACCCACCCAAAGTAGGGGTCCAACCAGGGGCAGTATCCCCGTGCCCCTGCCACTGTGTACTACCCCAAAACCTTCCTAGGGAGTAATGCACCCAGAGTAAACACATGGCCCATTTAGTACAGAACTAAGCCACAGAACTTCCATTCAGAGAGAAAACATAACTGCAAAACGTGCCTGTGTCTGGTGCTGCTACTCTCTGTCCCAAATGAATAGCCCCTACATCGCTGGCATGTAAAAGAATACTGAGGGAAAAGGATCAAACTGAAGGAGGTGATGTGCAAAAGCTTGGACCCTGACAGAGCCTGCCACAGAGTCCACCACGCCACTGAACAACATCCAACAAGCAGGACCTTCTGGGAAACCAGTGGACTGTTGAACTCAGTTCCATGAGCCCCACGGCAGAATGAGGTATGGTGGCAGAAGAGCTCTCCATGCTCCAATGCTTCTCCTTATCGTCTCTTAATAAGCCCTTTCATTTACTCCTCCCTTACCATATGCACTTCCTGTCTAGATCAACTCTCCTCATGACTTCCCCTCTCTGTACACTTTGTTCCTTTCTGGAAAAGCGTTCCTGCTCAGTGAGTAACAAAAAAAATGTTGAAAAAGTTACAAATTGATGTGACAATCACAGAGCAACACTGACTGTTCACAGTATGTTGGATATGTGTCTGGCACACAAAGGGTTTTAAAAGTCTTTTATAATTTTTTTTTTTTTTTTTTAAAAAAGAGCCATTATACTTATACACACATTTATGAATACTATTGCAGCTGTTGGTCTATTTATGTGTGAAATGTTATTATTCCCAAGTCCCGACTCCCTTTTATGCATATGCACAATACTATGGTAATACTTGTTGTACACTGAACAACTTCTCCTCAATAAATGCCAGTGGGCGGAATGATAGTGTATGCCTCAAGCCAGTAAAAATTACCACATTGATTGGATCCATGTTGGATCTGTGCAGTGACCCATGCAAATTTACTATTTGTTCATTTAACCCCTAGGGTGTGAGAGTGAGGTATTCAATGTAATTTAATCTTAGAGTTTAAACCTCAATAGCATTCATTAAATTAAAAAAAAAGATAAAATAATTGTCATCAAATACAGATATTTTTTACATACAATGTACAGAAATCAAACTAAAGTTAATGAAACAATACAACCAGAGATGGAGCATCCTTATGGCAAACATTGCTTATTAGAAAGAAGTGCAGCTGGCCCGATAGACCCATATCACAACATGGCAAGTTAGCTCAATGCAGAGAGAATAATAACATCAGGTTGATTTTCATGAGAATAGGGGCCTGCATAAAGGTGTAAAGATGGCATAAGACCTATTAAATGCCAGGCCCAGTAACAAATGCACCCCCTGTAGTTATGCCACTGGCAACATTTGTCCCCCTAGTTTGAAATGTCAGGGCCCCCATCTTAAAGGGATAGTAATGTTTCATAATAAAAGAAGCTCTAATTAATCATCATAGTATTTGGACATTGGAGAGTGTTATATCAATTCTGTCAGAGTTGTAGTTCAAGAGTAATTCAATGACAAAGTATCCCCCTCCCACCCCTTTTACTGATGTAACACTGCTCAGCCAGATCAGAAGGGAGGTGCCCAGGTAGTTTGCTGAGAGGGACAATCTACAATTAAGATAAGGGAAAAACCTGAAAAACTTGTCAAGGGGGCAGGGCTTTCATTGTTCTCATAGGAAGAAGATTGTCCCCTGCTGTTATCTGTCTGGTCTATGGACTGCATTCCACATCTGAGAAGAGATGGCTTATACTAGGTAAAAGGGGCAGGAGGGGAAACTTTGCTCATGAATATCTCTCAAACCATAAAGGTTTGAGAGATAAGACGTATATAGTTCTTCATGTTTTTTTAATGCCTACAAAATAAAATAAAGATAAAATGAAGTATTACTATCCCTTTAACAAGGCTCAAAGCAGGCACCTAGGGTGCAGTGTCCACAATCCAGCTCTGCCTCGCTGGGTCATTCAATAATGATGAGAAGACCGTATTCTGTTTATCAAGCACAGAGCAGCAGCTCCATATGCCTCCTTGTTAACCAGCCTGTGGGGGTTTGTAAAGTTGAAATATTAGCTGCTTATATTTGATTCCCAGCTGTGTCATAACTAGTATTCAAGTCGAGAGAAACTGCCACAATTTATAAAGGTATAGGTAAATGCAGAGATGCAATCTGAAGCAACAGCTACTGCTATATTTGTGTCCTTTATTTGTGTGTATAAAGTTGTGAATAATGATCCCAAACATTCAGCGATTACAGTTTTCTTGGTGGTTAATCAAGTGCAATGGCTTTTTCTTGATCCCTGAGTGTGAAAAGAGGAAAGGAGACACAATACGGCTTCGTGGAAGAAGGCATTGTTGAGATCAGCTATGAGCTACACACTAGACTTTTTTCCAGACAGCTTAGAGGATCAAACTGCTTAATCTATAATTTATTTAGGATAAAGAGCCTAGCTGTAGCACAACATCAGTTACAAAGGCTCTGCTTCAGAGGACCCCCTTAGTATTTATGTAGTTTTTACAAACAAGGGGAAAAAGAAGGATTTCATTGGAATTTATTTACCGTGGGAAAAACAGAAGCTCTTTGCACTTGGCATTAACCCTTTGAGACCCAAAGAGATGTGAAAAATTTTGCAGAGGCCTTTCACACAGAGGTACTTTGCCTTTGGTGTTAACCCTTTGAGAATCAAAGTGGTGTGAAAGAAGCAAGGCGTTGCTCATCCCCCTGGAGCTGAAATGGTTAAAGTAAATCACTTCAGTGAAATCAAGAATTAGCGAGGTCAGAAGTGTGTTTGTTATGTCAAATAACTCACCTTTTCAACCACTTAAGGACTAGAGGGGTGTGCAGCTCATTGCAAGGCAATGCTTTGTTCACCTCTCTCGTCTTTAATGGGTTAAAAAATGAAATGACTATCAAGGTAAAAGAAAAGGATCCCAGTGGAGGCTGAGGCCACCTTGGCAACACAAGCCACTCCTCTAACCATCACAATCACATAATGTATGAGAGACCTGTGGCAAAAAAAAGAGGTTTCAAGATTATTAAAATAAAAAAAATAAAAAAATGAAGCTGAAGTATTAAAGCGGAACTTTCACCCCACCATGACCTTATCTGTGTGTGTAGCATTAATGTAGTTATAAAGCACTGTGTAATTTTAAAAATCAGAAAACTGATCGATAAGGCACAAAAGAAGATTAAAGTTTAACCTTGTGACGTGGAGAGCATTGTGAGTGCTACTGCGCATGTCAGTCTGGTTACAGTGCAGTTACTTAGTCACTCCCATCATACTCTGTTATCCCGCCCATGTCCTCCTTGTCCTGCCCTTATGTGACACGTCACCTGGCTCGCACGAGCCTGTACTAGACTGGAATTAACTTTCAGCCACATTTTGCCCATAACTGAGTCAGTGGTGCAAACAAAAAGCATACCGTTTGCACCACTGGCTCAGATATGGGCAAAATAAGTTTTCTGATTTTTAAAATTACATAGCGCTTTATAACTACATTAATGCTACACACACAGATAAAGTCATGGTGGGGTGAAAGTTCCTCTTTAAGAAGAACTGGGATAATTTTGGAGCAACTTTAACATAGAAGACAAATAAAAATACCAAAAAAGCCATTTAAATGAGGCTTTTAACCTCTTGAATTCCAAAGAGATCCACAATGCATTATTTTGCACTGCGTTAGACTCTTCTCTACAATTTGATGTGTTAAAATTCCCATTCAAATCAATGGGAATTTCTTTTTGTCCTGTGTAGTTCAGTTGGTTTGCTTCAGAATTCCAGCGGGGAGATGTACTAAGGTGTGATAAAGAGGTGATCATGTGGAAATGACTTCTTCAATGTGATAAACTCTCCAATTCTTATGTTATTCTATGGAGCCTATGCACTATGTCTCGAACTTTACAGATTTTAGCACACAGGCTCCTGAGAATATCAATGGACTTGGAGAGTTTATAACACTGAAGAAGTGATCCCCTCTTTATCAAATCACAATGCATAACCTCTCTTCTTAGTACATCAACCTGATTGTGACAGAATAGATAATGAATTGCAGGGTAGTGTTATAAATAGGGATAGTAATGTTTCCAAATCAAAGCAGCTCCAATTAATTATCATAGTATTTGGGCCATGGAGAGTGTTATTTCAATAGAGTTGTAGTTCAAGAGTAAGTGAATGATAAAGTATCCCCCTCCCACACCTTTTACCTAGTGTAAGTCACCTCCACTCAGATGTGGAATCTGGCCTTAAGACCAGACAGCTCACAGCAAGGGACAATCTTCTTACTGTGAGAACAATGAAAACCCTTCGCCTTGACAGGTTTTTCCCTTATGCTAATTTGAAGATTGTCCCTATCTGCAAGCCATCTGGACACCAACTTTCTGTTCTGAGGTGAGCAGTGTTACATCAGTAAAAGGGGTGGGAGAGGGATACTTTATCATTCAATTACTCTTGAACTACAACTCTGACAGTATTGAAATAACACTCTCCATTGCCCAAATACTATGAAAATGAATTGGAGCTGCTTAAACATTACTATCCCTTTAAGAATGTTGAGAACTCCCTACTGCAGGTGTTGGTTGCTTTTCTCATCTGGAACCCAACCCCAGAAGTTATCTGTAGTGAAATTCCAAATTTTGTACCTACAGTGCACCTTGACAACCTTTTGTGGAAAAACTGCCCGTGGATGTGTGATTATGTTGGCTCAGGGGTAGAGAAATTCCCAAGCATACAAAATACATGAAATTTACACCATATCACCGCCACCAATTAAATTTCAATGAGAACTTTAATAATTTATGTCTGTTTTTTCTATGATACCTTGAAATCGGATAAAATCCTGCATAGAAATTTGTATGTGATTAATATACAATTATCATGGTTTTCTATTAATGATGAATCACAGGATTCATTTTATGGCAGCAAGAAGCCCTACTGCAATAGTATTGCTACTGAGGGCTGAAGTGAAGAAATTCATATCTGAAAGTAAAAGCTGAAAGAGTCCTACAGCAACATAAATATTACAAAATCGTTAGCAGGCTAAGGCCTACAGGAAAAATAGCCTTGAGAAAATTCTTAGAAGGCTGGGTAGTCGTACGAAAACACAAGCCTTGAAACAATTATTAGAAGGTTGGTGCTAGACATCTGCTTTTTAAGCTGGTGATGGTGATTGAGTAGGTGGTTGTACTCCTGCAAGGAATTCTTATGAAATGCATTTTTAGCAGGGGGAGTCTTACAGCAACATAAGCCTTGAAGAATTGTTAGTATTGTTAAGTCCTGACAAGCTGTCAGAAGGCTGAGGCTGGGGACAGAGAAGGGGCATAGTGACAGTAACATGGCCTGATTTCTATCTTGCAAAATGGATTAAGATTGTCAAAACCCTTGCTGTATGATATTTCCAGTGCTTTGCCAATTAAACTAACTTCCTGCTTATACAACTCTGTTACAGTTATCCTAAAAAATAATTTCAGCTTTGGACACACCAGTGGGGTGCACACATGACATTAGTTATTCATACCTCCCAACATTTCAAATTGCCACAGAGGGACACTTGTGTTTTAGCTGGTATTGCTGGGGGCGTGGCTGGTGGACGGGGCATTACTGAGAATTTTTAGGCTATTTCATGACCAATTGAGACCTTCTTGTGTAACCTAATAATTGACTTATAACAAGACCAGTGTATTTTATTTACACAGACTAATTTATAAACACATATACTGACATTTAAACCAACAATAATGTGAGTTGTATTGCTGTGGAGCAATGTGATACACTTATATACACACACCACACACTCTGATCTCTTAAAAAAGAGGGACATCAGGGTGGAAAAGAGGGACAGAGGGATTTGGGCCTAAAAGAGGGACTGTCCCTCCTAAAGAGGGACACTCGGAAGGGTATGGTTATTTAAAAACTCTGTTTTCAACAAATGACTAGTTCAGCATATCAACCCCCCAACAGTTTGTCAAGTTTGCCATTACAAAGGCTTATTTTTGGATTATTGTAATTTTTTTTACTTCTTTCTAAGAAGTCAGTAAAGTGAGGTTTGACAGCACATAGAAGAAGAACTGTGTAGCTTCATTCTTTTAACAACATGACTAGTAGTGGTGGCAGGTGTGGTGACTCTATGATCCTTGTCACCCCAACCGAGCGTCATTCTCCTCCATGCTTTGCACTTGCAATAATTGTAGGAACAAAAAATGTTTTCCCATTTCCTTAGGCATCTAAAAGCTATTAGTATGTGCCCCTCTGTGTTGTTCACTTTTAGGAGTGCTACTTCTGACATGTTCCTGTAGTATCTCCCAATCAGATTTGTGGTTGTGTTTCAGGTAGGATCTCAGTAAAGATGTGACTAGAGGGATCCTTCTTTCTCCATGCTCAAATGTGTTTTTTACAGAGATAAGAGATAACACATTTAGTATTTAGATCTTGAATGATATGTCTCCATATTGCAGATCTCATTGATTTAAGTATTCCTGGAGGACCACCACGACTACTAGAGGGGATAGATGGGGAAATTGTAGTAGCAGCAGGTGTCAGTGGTGCTGCTCTTTTAACAGCATCAGAATCACTCAAAGCTAGGGTTGTGGATGATAGCATTGTTACTTAGTTAATAATAGTGAGTGTGACTGGGTGGAGGGTGGTCTTGGAAGTGGTGATGCCTATGATGATAACAGAGATTATTCTTGTGTATTTTTGTTTACTTGCCTAGAATCAAACTTTCTAATTGATCTTTCAAAGAGTTTATAAACAAGCATATTCCTCCTTTCCAGGGGTGGAAGAGCCTTTTCCTTTCAGCTATTTTGGCCATATCATCATCTTTCTCACTTTGTACTTTATCTGCATTAGAACAAAAGGGAGAACAGTGCAGGGTCATATTCTAAATCAACCTGATTGCCATCAATAATTAAGTCATCAGCAGCAGCAGCAAAAAAAATCTTTTTACTTTTCCATTTGGGAAGATTTATAGAACAAACAGCCTCTTCAGGAGAAGGAGGATGATTGTCAGTTATTGCACCCGATTTAGTAAACATAACTGCAGTCAGTTTTTTAGTACAGCTTTCCTATCACAAACATGTCCAATAATTCTTCCTTCTCTGTTCCTCTTACCTCTGTTCTTAGCAGGCGGGCATAATAATAGTGTTGATCTTTAATATAAAGTACATGGTAGAGCTGTTAGTGGGTGGAATGAATATACTTTATGATGCATGTCTCTGTCACTATCACTCTCAGCTTAGGTTTAGGATCTCTTGCTTGTCTGTCCTGTATCAGTCAAAACATTTTTTTTGTTTTATTTTATTTGAATTGTATGTCTGTATGTCATCATCTTCAAAACATGTTCACTCCCCCTACAACAACAAGCAACTCCAGCTCCCCCTTATTGTCCAATTGCCTCTACACTGGTAGCTAGTGTCAAATTTCAGAAGCTCTCTATTTCTCTTCCAAGAACTGCAGTGTTATTTTTTACATTACAATATAGGATAGACCTGTTAGCATGCACCTTTAAATCTGGCTCTGCCTCAGCAAGGGTAGACACAGCACTACAAATGCTCCCAAGCTACTAGCAGACCACTCAGACTTATTGCAGCTGCTATCTAGTCTAAGAAAGTCAAATTTATCAAATATGACATATAACAGGGGTTTGTGTCTTTGAAGATATATTGTATACATACACATATATATATATATATATATATATATATATATATATGCTTAGGTATATGTCTGTGTATGCATATATGTCTATATATGTATATGGATATTGTATATATATATATATATATATATATATATAGATATATATAGATATATATATATATATATATATATATATATGTGTATAATTAATTATCTGTATTATGGCTTAAGAATATACAGTTGGAAATCTGTTTCCTTAGTTAAGGATCCAGGGCAATTTCAGCTGTCCCAAACTTCAAGGTATCACACAATTACACCAGTAAAAGGGGCATCAAAGGGTTTGACAAGATGCATTCCTTAGACAGGCTTTTGAAAACTCAAATGAAGGTCTATCCTAGTTAAATATGAAAGGAGTGATGACAGATGTCCAAACTGCATTTTGTTTGTCAACTAAGCAAAGGGTTCAGATAGAACAAATGTTTCATAACTGATAAACCTCTTCCTGGAGTCTACCCCTATCACTGCTATCTCTGATGTCACCATGAAATTTCAGGAGGGTGTGGTGAGAAAATGTCAGTTTAGATGCTGAGCTGACCAGTTTTCCCCAGACCTGACTGATAGAAAAAATGGTATAAAAGAGGAGTATTTTTGGGGTGGAATCAGCATGAGAGGGCATCAAGAAAAGAGCAGCATGTGAGAGGAAGAGAAGCCTGGAAGGTGAGCAATACAGCAGTCCTGATTCCTGTCCTGATGTGAGCCCAGCAGAGGAGCAGGCTAGAAACCAAGATTAGTGCTGGAGGATATAAGGAGACTGTCATCATATTATTTACTGGTATCACTATCATTTCATATTTTCCATTTCTGTGACTCATAATATTGTTTAATTCATGCATATATCATCCAAACTATAACAGTATTTTTATTTTGTACATAATACAATCATTTTTATTATTATAACTTATTTGTGTGTTTTTCTTAATCATCGCTTCCCCAAAAGAATAATTATAGCCTTGATAAGAGGGGCTATAGAATTTCTTACCCTAATCTAGTGTTACAAAAGCATAACAACCTCCAATGTCATTAATTTAAACAATCTACACAGAGGCCACTGCGGCAATTTGAATGCATTCAACACAGAATGCATCAAAGCAGCAGAATGTTATGCCCTGGTACATAATATACAGCAACATTTGCTTTTTTGTGAACAGAACCATAAGCATACCTAGGAACCTTCTTGTTCCATGTCTCTCTCTGTAGAGCTGATAATGGGAGTGTCCAAATTATGTGTTTTGAATCATATTGTAAATGGGACTAAAGCAGGTGGGTGTGCGTGGGTGGTTGAAAGGAGGAGTGTGAAATGACATTTGATGGGAAAGTGACAGGAATATGGCAGAAATGGTCTGAAGAATAGATGGGTGGGGTTAAAACTGAACTCACCAAGCTGAAGAATCAACATCTGTCCCCTGAGAGCCCGTAATGCCATCTGAGTCTCTGGAGCAGATCTGGAGATTTCCCAAGTACGATTGTTGGGGACAATATGTTTCATTTGTTTGAAGTTGCCCATGTGAACAGGCCCTCAGTATTTTATGCCAAATAAGAATTTTAGGAGACGGGCAATCTGCAGTGCATTCATTTTTTTTCTTCTAATATTTTCTTTAAATAATAAACTACTTTAATAGCTGAAATTAGTTTAAGCCTCCAGCAGAGGTAAGAGAATACTATTTTATGTTTTTTATTGTTTCTTTTGTTCACCTAGGAATGAGAATCAGACAAGCTAAAACACTGCATTAGAGTAAAGCCAACATGTTTCATCCTATCCTCCCCTCCAACTGAGCTTACAACAGAAGGAGGTTTTCAAAAGTAGCATTTGATCAGAATGAAGACAGATTTTCTTTTTTACCTCCCAACAAGAAAACCTCTATAAATGATGGCCTTCCCAGCAAGGAGTCATCTACACAATACAGTTTGACCAAATCTCTTTAAGTAGCAATTTCATTAAGCACTGCTTGTTAGTTCTGCATCAAACCATAAGGAACACTCAAATATGTGGTCATTTCTAAACCCTTGGATTCTAAAGACAACTGTAACACATTGCAAAGAAATGCAATGGAGATGTCTCTAGAATCAAAGGGGTTAATATACACCTGATTAACCCCTTGAGGACCACAGATTTGAGCAGAGGATCTCTTTTGTATTAGTCTTTTGTAGTATGCTGATAGTTATTTCTGTTTACAAACTAATAAAGTACGCTGATCCTGAAAATACATTCATGTCTATCAAAGACTATTGTTTGTTGTGAGGAGGTGTGATCCACAGGCACAGCTCAATAGAGATAACGATATACTGGAAACTATAGATATAATACATCAGAGAAAGGTGGACAGAGGGATTTGGATCTCAAAGATAGACTGTCCTTCCTAAAGAGGGGGACTTGGGAGGAATGCCAGAGTATTTTCAGAGTGATCATATAAGGAAAGGAAAGAAGCCTTAGATCTGGGATCTCAGCTATTGAATTACTTTCCTGAATGATATCCCTGTGTTCAAACAAGGATATGTAGACATAATGGGCCTTGTCTCTATGAAAGCAAAGCAAATTCTGAGGCAAACCAACTGCACAATAGATGAGAAATAAAAATCCCTCTTGATTTATATGGAGCTTTTAAACCCTTTAATACTTCACAATAGATTGGAGACCTCTGTAGCACTTAAGGTGTTATAAACTCAATTTAAATCAATGAACATTTGGAGACGTTTTACTTGGTTTGCCCAAGAATTACATCACTTTGCATTTAAACATAAGGTCCATGGCAGGGATGGGTGAAAGTTTTCACTGCAAAAGCGATACAGGAAAAAAATGGCACTTTTTGCTGAGCGTTATATTTTTCACGAAAAGTGCAGCTTTTCAGCTTTTTTCATCTAGCTCACTGCATGTGACAAGTTTTCCTTCTTTTTCTGCACGCCCCATAGCATGCCATTCTGTGTTTGGGAGAGGATGAGCGAGCAGTACATTTTTGAGCTAGAGAACACAGACTAATAAAAGAGGAGTTAAAGCTTAGTTCAGGAAGTTGTGTAGGCAGAACATTTGTTGTCTTATTAGAGGAGTCTGGGGGAACTCTGAAGGACAGAGGGAGAAAAGAGGTTGACCACAAATACCACAAAATCATGGGTGACTGACTGGTAAAAACACAGGCAGCCATGATGCAAGTTCCTCGCTGATCTGGCTGTTATTATCTCTGTGCTGAGGGATTCTGTGGCTGTGAGAAGGGAGCAAAGAGGATTTACCCCAAATACCCCAACATTCTCTGTGACTGATTGGGTAGACACAGGCAGCTGTGATCCAGGTTCCTTTCTGATCTGTCTGTTATTATCACTGTGTTAGATGTGTATGGGGGTCTGAAAAGAGAATGAAGGCGATTAACCCCAAATACATAAACAGTTTGTGTGACTGATTAAAAAGACACACACAACTTTGGTCCTTCCTGATCTGGCTGTTATAATCACTGTGTTAGATGTGTCTGAGGGTGTGAGAAGAGAGGAAAAAGTGGTTTACCCCAACCACCCAAACATTCCTTTTGACTGATTGGAAAGACACAAGCAGCTGTGATCCACATTCTATCATGTGCTGGCTGTTATTATCTCTGTATTAGATGTGTCCTGGGATGTGAGAAGAGAGCAAAGAAGACTTACCCCAAATATCCTGTGTGACTAATTGGAAAAACACGGGCAGCTTTGATCCAAGTTCCTTCCTGATCTGGCTGTTATTATCTCTGTGTTAGATGTGCCTAGGTGTGTGAGAAGGAGGTTTACCCCAAATACCCTAATGTTTTGTGTGACTGATTGGAAACACACAGGCAGCTGTGATCCAAATTCCTTTCTGATCTGGCTGTTATCGCTGTTTTATTTGTTTGTGTTTTGTTGAGAGTGATAGTGATGGGGGGAGAAACAGAACAAAATAAATAAATGCTGAAGTTTGCATTAGTAAAAAAAATGGGATGCAAAAAAACTGTAAACATAATTGTAGCAAAAAGCAATGCTGGGTGAAGGCAGCTTGAAACGCATTGTGAGAGAAAGCATAATAAACACATAGTATTCTTCTCCAAATTACAAAGAGCTTTATTGTGGCTAGGATATTGAAAGGCTGGGGAAGAGAGGAAGTGGTAAAAGGGGATAGGAGGCAGCCTATTACCAGGGAAAGGTTAGAGGCGGTGATCAGGGTGCTTCCAGCAGTACACAGAGACCAACTCGCGGCAGGTTTGTTTAAAGCGCCCTTCGCAATGGCTTTGCAGGAGCATTTAGAATTGGAGAATTGGTGGCACCATCTGCAAAGGCTATGGAAGGTGGTCTGTTAGGTACAGCGGTACAATGGTCAGAGGAGGCAGTGCCGTGTTACATCCACAAATCAAAGACAGATCAGCTGTTGAAAGGGAAAAAGTGCTATAAAATGACAAATTATTATTATAAATTATTATTATAAATTATTATTATATTAGAAAAAAACATTAATGAATGAATGTCCTTGATCACATCTTACTAAAGCTTTGACATTCCATTTCTATGAAGATATGTTGGTTGTTGTGATGACATCACTACCATGTTGAGACAGCCGTGAACATCGGATTTTGGTGCATTTTTTGATTGCCTCTCATGATATTGGATATTTAAACCCCCTCTGTATGTTTTAGAACCTTTTTGTCCTGATGATGGACAGAAAATGTGCAGTGTTCTATTGTTAAGATTAAATAAACTTCACCATTTTTTTTCAACCCAGTGATAATTAAAAAAAATATATATAAAAATTGATAGGGTCCCTGACGTGTGCTGTGACTGAGGTAGACTGATTCTAGATGAGATACAGTATTTTGTAGAGGGCCAAGGCAAGACTTTAGATTATAAGCTTTCAGGCAGGGACCTTCCTTCCAGTGTTTCACTTTGCACTTGTAACCCTTGTATTGTCTAAATCCTTAAACTGTACAACTCTGCATACATTTGTCAGTTCTATTCTGTACATTACAGTAAAAACACACACAAAGTAGTTGAGTAATGTCCAGCAAACACACAAGGTGCAACGTGGCTCAGTTGGTTAATATACCAGCTGTAGAATCGGGTCAAACCACAAGTTTCCAGTCCCGACTACATCTGCACAGCCTTTCACCCCTCTGAGGTAGATAAAATGAGTCCAGTGCATACTTGAATAAGAGAGATAATCTCTGTGTATTCTTCCTCATAAAATACTTTCACAAAAATAAAGGGGACAAGGAAAGGAGTAGGAGCAGTGCAGGGATGTGTGAGTAAAGTGGAAGTTCAAAAATTGACTGTTGCCATGGTTGCTGCAGTGTGTACAGTAAATTGTAGTGATTCCTCTCCTCCCTAGGAGGATGCAGTTTGTCAAGGTCCCACCAACTGTTCCAGCTCCTGCACTATTATTATACCATCTTAAAACACTGATGATTACAACAAGTCGCATTCTAGTGGCGATAGCGTAATGGTAAAAGGCGTGGCAGCTCGGCCAACTGCCGCATCTGACAGTGAGTGGAAACAAGCACAAAAACACATGTCCTGAAAGTAGTAGCAAACATTGTAAAAGTAAATAGGAATTGATTGAGGCCTCTCAAAGCCTAGAGGAATATAAAAGTAGTGGGCAAGAAGTGGATGAGAATAACCTAATGATGACTGATGATGATGTAGATATAGAATATGTCCCTCTAGCACAGTCCTCTTCTTCAAATACAAATGAAGATGAGAGTGAGAGAGATACTGACATGGCCTGAAAGTTATCTGAAAGGCAAAGGCACAATCTTCCACCACTGAAAAGGAATATTGTGCCTGTCTATAAACTGTTTGAGAAAACAATTGGAAAGTTTGACCCTGGACAAGCAAAGATGCCAAAAAATGCACAATCATCATCAGCATCAATACGCGTCCAAGTCACACTCAGCCAAACACAATACTAGTATGGAGTAACCAGCAGCAAGAACACAGTTGCTGTTGGAAGTGCTGCACCTTTGACACCCAGTAGTACAATTGCATCAACATCTAGCCCCAGTAGTAGCACAGACACCCAGGAACCCCTCAGTCAATGAAGTCCACAGCAGAAGATACTTTACTCATGATCCAAAAGCAAAGCATGTTGCTATCTGAGTAAAAAGCATGTGAGCAGGGGGAAATCAGACTTACACCTAGGCACTTCCTTAATGATATCCCACCTGAAGTACACCTGAAGCACAACCACAGGTTTGACTGGGAGGCATACTATCAATATGTCAAAGGTGCCACAACTAGCAGCAGCAGAAGCTCTCCAAAACGTTCCTGTGGCTCTGGGGCACATAACAGAAGTAGCAATGTTATTGATATGTCAGACAGTGTGCCAAGAGTTCATTTATTATTTGTTGTAGGAGGCAGAAAGAGTCATAGACTGCCCACACATGCTGCCGCCACCTTTACTAATTCCTTTAGTCATGTTGTTAAAGCAATCAAGTTACAAGGTTCCTCTGCCATGTACTGCCAACCCACACTTACAGAGTTCTTGGGAAGGAGTCAAAAACTTCACCAAAACAATTCCAAAGTACTCCTGCATAATGGAAAGGTTGCAAAGATGTTAGCAGTAGACATGCTGCCTTATTCTTTTATTACTGGCATATCCTAAGCAGCAGTTATTTTTCAAGGACAGCTGAGCTATAATTCTACAGACAGGGTGTTAATGTGGTGGGCAAAGGGCTGCAAAGCTCATAAGGCAAGAAAATCCACCTGAAAACAGATTTGTGGACAAGTGGGCAGAGCACAGTCTATATGACTGTGACTGCTCATTTGGTTTACCTCTCACCAACAGTGAGCAACACGACTAGATTACAGTATCAGGGGGCATCAAGTAATCTTGTCTTTGGTTCTGGCATTGTGAGTAAAAGGCAGCAGCAGGATAGCTCATGCTATCAGCATGCCTCCTTGTGCATGCAGAGTTCTGAGAGCCAATACCACAAAGTCATAGATGTATTAAGTAAACTAGAGCAGGTGATAGAGGAATTAATGGTACCCCACTCAACGAAAGCTAGTTTTGTGTCTGCTGGTTATGGCTCCAACATAATAGCTGTCCTGAGAACGGAAGTTATGATGCACGTACCCTGCTTTGCCCATGTGCTAAATTTAGTTGTAACCAGATTCTTGGCAGAATCTGATGCTGAATATTGCCCACAAAATCTGCTCCCCTTTTAATCCCGCCTACAGTGCACACATATTCCAAAAGCAAAAGCATAAGAAGCTGCCCCATAACCAGCTGAGAATGGAGGTCCCTAACAGGTGAAACTCCAAGATAGAGCATTTGTATAAGCAGGATAAGGCAATTGGTGAGTACACCATGCAAAACTGGAAGGCTTTGGAGCAGCCTCTTTGTCTCCTGGGCAATGGCAACTAATGTGCAATGCATGCGAGCTGCTGAAACCGTTTGAGAAGAAAACATGCTGGTTACTGGCATAAGGACAGGAACACTGATATATTTTTTGCAAAAAACCTGAGGCACATGACTGAGGAATCTTACCATAATGACAACACAGACATACACCAACTGGTCAAGGACATGTTAGCATGCTTTGAGCAAGATCTTCGCATAGTGTGGATTGAAAGCAATGAGGAGTACATTCTTGCCACTTTGCTGCACAAGCTTTCAGAATGCCTGCCAAAACATCATCTCTCTGCAGCATCTCTCTGAGGAATCAGATTCAGTCAAGGAATATAGAATAGCTACTTTTCTCCACAGAAAGACACACTTTTGTGTATACATTGTGCTAGAAAAGAATTGTTGTGTAGTGGAGACAGACTTACAGATAAGCATGCCCAGATTCATAAAGTGAACTGTGGGAGTAGCCAAATTAACTGTGGTAGAGAATGAGACTGGACTGATTTTGAGGAATGGGTGAAGAATGGGTGGATATAAAGAACAATAACAGCCAAAAGTAACTCAGCATGAAATATTTAAATGCAATGCCTAAGGCCTAACATTTAAATAAAGGTATAATGTTTATAATGGAGCATCATTAACAAAATACTTAATCTACACATTGTAGAAAAAAAGCAACAACACAAAATGAAAGCAAACTGTTATGTTCTTTCCAGTACCTACCAATGCCCATGTCTCAAACAGTAGACATGCAGAACAGACTAAGGGCCATATGTTCAAAGAAGTAGCAAAATAGCTTTTGTCGTTTGTAACGACTTTTCAAAGTACAGTGTTGTTGGGATCATTCGTATGTAATGACAAGCCAAAAATGTCTTAAAAAATTTCTTAAATAACGACAAAAATGTATTTAAAAATGTCTTTACTAATGACAAAAATGTCTTAACTAAAGACAAAACTTCTCACATTCAGAACTTCATATTCCCTCCACTTTTTTCTCAACATACAAATTTTGTCTTTTGCAAGACATTTTTTTGTCATTAGTTATGACAAATTTTCTTTTCCTCTATACGACTCTGGAGAATAGTTTAGCCATGCCCTTGCCACGCCCCTTTACCCATCAATTCTGAAGTTGTGTCATATACAACGGACATTGCTAGTTTTTTGTTGTATACTCTATAGAAAATATGTTGTTCATGCATTCAATGACTTATTTTTGTCTTTCATATGACCTTTTTTTGTTGTTATCCCTTTGAACATATACGGCCATAAGTAATGGAATATGCCATCTGAAAGTAAAAAGCTTAGTCAACTGTAGACATGTACATTCGTTTTGTAATGATTTTAAAATGTACTGAAAAGTACGTGTTTCGTGAGATCTGGATTGAGTGACAATGGCATGGTTCACAACCAACACATTGGTTTTTTTGTGAAAATCAATTCATTATTTTGTATTTTTTGTGCTCTTTTACAATCCGTATTGATAGGCTACACCAAGAGAATAAAGCCATCACTATAGAGAGACAGGAAAAAAGGAGTACATATACAACAGCATCTGAGGTGGATGAATATGGTGATGAAGATACACTGGTGAGTGGATATCAACTGTGAGCGGACAGGTAATTAAAGTGAGAGGTGATTTTACCTAAAAGACATCTGGTGTGCATATATCATGAAATTAATTCCACATTAATTTCACATGTTGATATAATGATCTCTCAGCTTGTTATTCGTGTAAGCAAACTACAAAAAGGGGGAATCATTGTGTCCTGCATTCTATTGTGATATTCCTATTCTCATTCCTTCCCCCCCTCTTGTATTATATTACCACACTGCATGCTTAGCCTTTCCACCTTGGTGTGATTGAGTCCCAAATCTCATCCTTTTGCATTCTTTTCCTAATCATATCAGAATATAGCTATTTGGGTTATTATGTTTTTATTTGTAGAAGAGAAATAGTCTCTTGTTTTTATTTTGTTTCTCTATTTTTGTTACATTATTCATATGTGACTACTGCTTAATGCCTCATTTGTTGTCCTCCATTCATTATTATTAAATGATACAATTTATATCTATAGCTCCTCCTTTTATTCTACACTTAGATCTTTTGTTGTACTGTTCTTTTTCTTTTTGATTCCTATTGGAAATACTGCTGAATGAATTTTTGCCCGGCAATCAGTTTTTCCAGGGAAATTCGGACTAACTGAATGCAAACCTAAATTAATTTTTTTCTCTGAATCAGTGAAAAAAAAGGAACGAATGATTCGGACTAAACACTTTTTTTCACCCTTCGCACCATACCAACCAGCTTGTGCAAAAATAGTAAAAAAAACATGTTCTAATACATCTACCATTTCACCCCGTCTCATGGCCAGGCCAGGCGTAGCACTAGCTGTGGTTACTTTAGTCATGCCTCACACAACCTGTATAATGTGGAACAGAAATATTAAAGATGTCAACCAACTTCACCAAAGGGAATACAGGAAAACATCCCCATATTCCCACTTATTTAAATGGGACTTTTATCTCCTTGAATTCTAGGGATGTCTCTAACTCATTGTGAAGTAATGTGTTGGCTAACACTCTAGTATCTAAGGAGCTAGAAATCTCATTTAAATCAATAGGGACCGTTATTTTTTTCTCTATGGTGTAGTTGGTTTGACTGAGAATTACTCCTCTTTCTCAGTACATCAGTGTTCGTGTGTGTAGGCTTACATAGAAGACCTCTGATCAGGCTTAACTAGATGATAAGTAAAATCCACAGTTCAGGTTTGGGTAATCATTCTTGAATCTGGTTCTGATGCTATTCGTCACATAGAAAGCAATATATATGTGTATTGATGACAATATTTCCCTTCTGCTCAAAATAGCAAATGGAGTTCCCCAATGCTTCATTATTAGCCCTCTTCTATTTCCTCTATTTATAAATGATCCACCCACAGTTTGCAAAGCATCTTGGGCTGGATTCTATTACAGGTGCTAATTTTATCACTGCTTTTATCTCCAGTTTACCCCATAGACTTCAATAGGAAAATGTTTGATAAAACGGGTGTTCACATTTAGCAACAGAATCTAGCCCCTTCTGTGCACATGTATGCCGATGACACAATAATCTATACTAAAAATTCAAATGTATCTCAACTTCAGGCCATATGACAGCATGATTTCTGTGAAGCTGAAAGCTGGATAGCTAAAAAACAAAATGGTCACAATGGTATTTGGTGCAAAGTACAAACTACATAATATCCTCAATATCCATCTAAACATTGTAACAAAGTCTAATCGTAACTTGGCTCCGATGGACTCCTACAAGTATGTTGGTACGTGGCTTGACCCCAACCACAATTCTAATTCTCTCAGACCGGAGCGGGCATCGGCCCATGAAGAAGAAGAGGAAAGGGGTGTGCCACTTTTTTCTGTCTCCGCCACCGCCTCAGCGCATCACACAGCAGTGGAGACAGCAACGTTAAAATGCTAAGTTGGCTTTTTATTTTTCTTATAGAAAATAGACATACCATTTCATTATGATGTATAGCAAATATTTCATGACATGTTTATTATTATATATAGGGGATCTTTATTTGAAGACGTGGCACATTACTATATACTTTAACCCTTTGGGCTCCAGAGAGGTACACAACGCATTGCTTTGCAATGCATTGCACACCCCTCTGGCACTCAAGGGGTTAAAGAATGTATGCTTTCAAACTTTTTTTTTTTTTTCCACAGGAAGAAGATAGAAGAAAGAAGATAGAAAAGAAGGACAGATGACCAGGAAGCTGAGTACTTCGCTGGACATCAGGATTAACGGTAAGTGTTACTTGTAATGTGATGTTTTTTGAACTTAGGTCGGGTTAACCCTATGAATGCCGGCGGAGTAATTATACCCCACTGGCACTCATAGGGTTAATTTTACTAATGTCTGGCACATTTTTCATCTTTGGATGTATTGATATGGGTCTTAGAGCCCCATATCAATACATCCACTGAGCACTTAAGTTTTTTTTTAACTTCAAGTGTCTGTGTCGGCTGTTTAAACAAAAAAAAAATAGGTGTTAACTTTCCTGCGATAACTTGAGTCCCTTATCACCTGTTCTTGGCTAACTCAGACATTTGAATTACAAATTACGATGTTTTCATCCTTTTCAATGGATGAAAACACCTCTTAACTTTAACTCACGACGGCTCTTTTTTTGCCTGTATTTTTTGACAGCACAGACATTTGAATAGCTTACTGTGCTGGAAAAAATGCCGTCGGCAGAAAAAACAGCCGACTCCAACATTTGGATCGAGGCCTAACTTGGCTAGATGTGCTCACTCCAGCTCTCCATACTAACAATAACCTCCTCTCCTCTGCTAATACCTCACTGAGTATCCCACACTACAAGAAAGGAGGCAGTCAATCTGCCTTCTCTTTTAGTGCTCCAAAAGCCTGAAATAACCTGGCTAAAAAAACAGATCTTCTCCTAGACTTAAATATGTAAAAAAAAATGCTTCTTTGTATCTAAAAACATTATGTAACTGTATAGGAATTTTTAGTACTTTATGTTTGTGTGTGTATAGATAAATATATGTAACTTTTTACTGTGAAGTCACTCCAGGACATACTTGAAAAAAAGATGAATCTCAATGTATTCCTCCTCGTAAAACATTTTCTAAATAAATAAATAAATCTATTAATTAACCCCTTACTGCCCGAGGATGTACATGTACGTCCGAAGCGGATGTCTCAGGTGGACAGAGGACGTACATGTACATCCCGTCAGTCGTTTACAAGAATTTAAAAAAATATTCAGCGGGCATTAAGTGCCAGCAGCGGTCACTAAGGGGTTAATTATAAAAAGGGTATTTTTTTCCCTGTGATCAAAATGCTAATCACACATTTGCATTTATTTTTAAACACAGAAAATTGGACCATTTCTCAGACAAACACAACTACTACAAGGCATTAATACAAATTCATAATAATTCCAATATTTTAAAGGGATAGAAATACCTAAAATGTAACATAAATATGTTGTAGTGTTTATACCCCTGAGTAAAACAGGGGTATTCCCACTGCTGAAAGGTGTTTTATTCAAAACCTATTACAGTTCAAATTTATTTTTTTAGGTGCAGTATCACAGTGGCCTGATACTCTACAGTGGTGCTGTTGTTACAATATATATGGAGATTTATGGTCAACTGACCAGAGCTGTCTATATGATGGTGTAGCAACAGTGCCAGTGTACACAACCCACTGTGATAAAGCACTTAAAAAAAATCAAGTTTGAGCTGTAACAACTTTTGAATAAAACACCTTTCACCAGTGGGAGTATCTTTGTTTTACTCAGGAAAAAAACCCTATGACATTTTTTTCTACATTTTAAGTATTACTATTCTTTTAACTTGTCTTTTAACTCATTGACTGCTAAAGAGGTCTCAGTTGAAGTCCTCTCTATAACTCAAGATGATAAAAGTCTCATATAAATAAATAGGAACTTGTATTGATTCCCTATGGTTCAGTAAGTTTCCACTTGAATTTCTTCACCTGTACATTGTGCATATGACCTGGTAAAAGACACTTAAATTGAGCAGACAGTTGTTCTCTTAGAGAGGGACTTCAGTGACAACCAACCAGAATCATTCCAATGCTAAAGAAGGATTAAAAAATACATTAACCCTTCATCACCGATGGGCTAAGGCGGGACAGTGTACTTACAAAGGGATGCATACACTGAGACAAAATAAAGAAGGTGTGTGCTTTTTGGGGTGAACAAAGGTTTTGTTTGTGTGACGTTGTAAAGCAAAATGATCTCCTCTTACCCTGAACCAGATAACAGATGGGGGGCTGCAGGAGAAGCCCCTGAGGGATGCATGTGGTCCGAGACCCACCTGTTGCCCACCATTGTAGTACAATTCCATTTGTTTTTATCCATGTTCATCATTCCCTGGACCAGTCTGAGCAATGTATAATATACTGGATGAAAGAGAGGTCTTCAGTCAAAGAAACACACTGGAGATTACAATTTACAATCCAAGGTGTTGGTAAAAAAACAGTTAAATGACTACAATGCAAGGTTCAATTTTATGCCCTAAAAGTAGCAATGCACCTAAATATCATCCATTACATTTTTACTGGAGTAGACATTATTTCATATTACAACTTGTAATGCAACACTGAAATAGCAAACTTCAAACATCAGATAAACAACTTAGAAACGGAGTTGGAATTACAACTAAAGCCAGCCTGATCAAAGCTAAACATTGCAACAGTAATCATTTTAGAAGAAATCATTAATCACATCACACACAGAAAAGCATTCTGTTCTGGAACTGAGGATCCTTGCACTACTCGATCACGTCAGAAAAAAAGCCAATATCCACTTGTTTCAAATCAGCCACACTTGGAAACTTGTAACGAAAGCCTGAACGATGCATGGTGCTCAAAGATAAGAGTCTGGCAGCACCACTCACCAACTGATTCTCCACACAAACAGGATCAAACTGAGAGCTCTTGGGTGTTTCCAATGTGTTGATAGCTTGAAACAGAATGCAGCTTTGCTGCCATACATATTCTCCATAATTGTGTGTAAAAGATATGAATGTAGGTCAGACACTTGCAGTTGGAAGATGGCCAGTAGATGCACAAATGTGGTATCTGAATACACAGTAAATAAAGTCTGTGTGAGAGATACACAGACAGTGACAAAGAACAATAAGGAAAATCAGATTATTAAAGAGAAAGAGTTGAATAGTATCAATGAATAGTGTCAATAGTGAAGATGATGTACTTAAAGCGGAACTACCACGTGAAACACACTTTAGCTTACATAACTTCCCATCTGGAGACTAGCTACTTACTAGAGCTAGTCGCCAGAATTATTACATTGTTAAATAGATTTACCCTTTCTGACAGCAGGACGGAGCACAGACATCTTGCTACTGCACCCAAAAAAACTGTATTGGTATAACATTTAAATAAAATATTTCTCAGCAGTCAGAATATGGTTGTTGAAACCCTACAATATATATGTTTCAATATTAAGAGTTACTGGGGTAGATTTAATGGCAGCCGTTAAACCAGCCACTAAGTAAAAAAGGCACATCGGCCGCAAATAATACATGATTTACGGCGGATTTAAAAGTGTACGAGAATAGCTAATGAGCATAGGCACAAGAAAAACATGTAACACAAAAACCTGCGTTGCACCAGTTTTCACATCAACGTGCGCCCCAATACCCGTTAAAAACACAACTTAAGTCAAAATGTAACATTACGGCTGCTGTTGGCTAGCAACCCTGATAGATGCACAAACAAAATTCAAACCTACAGCCAATCCCAAGGTCCCAAACTAGCAAAAATGTTAAAATACACCTATATATACCCCACAATAACGGTCACACCTTGGCTATGTTTCGAGTTTTGGCGAGCTAGCGCACAGGACCCAGGAGCGGAGGATAGCGTTTATAGTGAGGAGCTTACACTGGAGGTGGAAGGAGTTTTGGGGTTTGGAGAGAGAAGAGCATTGCACTAAATATACACTTTTGCGCATATTACATATACCCATACAAACACATACATAGTCTTTTTTTTTTTACAACACCTTACACATTTTTTATACTTTTTTTTGACAGTGTGAATCTGTGAGTGAAAGAATGTGACAGAGAGTGGGTGGGATCGAGTGTGTCTGTGAGGGCCTGTGGAAGTGCCTGGGTGTGAGTGGGTGAATGGTGACCAGGAGAGGAGGACAGGAGAGAGGGGAGGGGAGAGTAGTGGAGGAGAAGGAAGGAGAGCAGGACATTCCTGTTGAGAGTAGGGGTGGGAGAAGGAGATCCGCAGGGCGGAGGGGGGGCCAGCACAGAAGAGCAAGCACACAAAGGACAGGGACAGAACCTGCAGTGGGACGAGGGGTACATGGTGGGGACCACCATACACAGTCAGAAGCAGCGCAGGCAGGGCAGTCTGGTTCAGACTCCTTGCAGGCCGGAGGTGAGGAGGAGAGGATCAGGGATCCCCATTATACTGAGGAGGAAACAGGGCCCTCGTGGAGGCTGTGCTTCAGAAGGAGACCATCCTGTTCCTGAGGGAGAGAGTCCCTGGCCTGGCTGCGAGGAGGAAGGCTGCCTGTCACCAAATATGCAGCAAGGTGAACGCGGTGGCCAGCTGCAGACGGGACATGGACTCAGTTAAAAAGAGATGGGCAACTGGAAGAGGCAGGTGAAAAAGAAGATGGGGGATGCCGCCCTGCACACCTGAGGCACTGGAGGTGATCTACCGGTAGACATCACATACAACCACTGGGAGGATATGCTGTGGAAGACCATGTCCTCCACAAGTTCAACCCTCTTGTTGCTGTGCTGATCACACACAATCCACACCAACCATTCTGCTTAAATTGTTGTCTGTTAAACATCATTACTGTTCCTCTACAATGTCACCCATGTACCCACAGGGAAATCAGCACATAACCCCTTGAGTGCTAGAGGGATTATCAATGCATCGCTCAACAATGCTTTGGCAACCCCTCCGGTACTCAAAGGGTTAACTGACCACAAACACAAATCGACAGGGTTAGGATTACATGCTACACAGGGGACATTCACTAAGCAGTGTAAAAGACATGATGGAGTGGAGTTAACCCTTTCATACCATCACTTCACCAATTCCCATGTTTGTCTATGGAGGCTATTCCACAAAAATGTTTCAAGTTATTGAGGTCTCATTGGATAGACTCCATAGGAAAACATTGGAAATGGAGAAATGATATCATTGGAGAAGTCATCATTTCCACTATCTCCACTCCATAAGGTCTTTGTCACCGCTCACTGAATCTCAAGAAAGATGGATGAGGATGAACATCACAGTGCCACTGAGACTAACTGGGTGTATGTGCAACACACAGGCCTATAAATAACCAACACTATGGAATTAAAGGAGAACTAAGTTGGCCTTTGTATTGTGTATGCAATCATGTACTCTCACTTGAACTGTCACATCATACATTTGTTTTCCACATGGATCCTCAGGTGTGGTGATGCTATTGATGGATGTTAGACCATCCACTATTTGCAGAATACACATGGGAACCAAATGTCAACCACTATAGGTGGCACACCAACAGGCCATGATTGATGGATATCACTGATTAAGCGAGGCTGGGTCACTCACAGAGATTGAGCGAATGATACAAACAGCAACAGACCTTAATCCAAGAAATCCCTCAATACTGACCTGATTGGTGGCATGGGGAATTAACGTGGACAGACCTCATGTCTCTGTGATTGCCAGGGTGGTATTCCATGCAACACAACGCAATGAATAGGATACCATCATGACAACCAGAGATCCACATGTCAATGAAATCATCCTGCATTCATTCTGTCATTGTCAACATTACTAATCACACCATTTCATTTCCCCACACAGCATACGGGCCTGCAGCACAGCAGGAGGCAGTGGAGGAGGCACACACATCCCCAGATGAGATTCCTCTTGGGGAGCAAGAGGACAGGACTGGCACATGGTCACCCTACACAGCTGAACCACCAGCTCCAGCATTCTCTGCTGTACCACCAGCTCCAGCATCCTCTGCTGCACCACCAGCTGCTGCATCCTTTGCTGCACCACCAGCTCCAGCATCCTATGCTGCACCACCAGCTGCTGTATCCTCTGCTGCACCACCAGCTCCAGGATCCTCTGCTGAACCACCAGCTGCTGCATCCTCTGCTGCACCACCAGCTCCAGCATCCTCTGCTGTACCATCAGCTGATGCATCCTATGCTGCACCACCAGCTCCAGAATCCTCTGCTGCACCAGCTGCTGCATTCTATGCTGCATTACCAGCTGCTCCCCCACGCTACCAGGACTGGTTTCAATTAGACAGGTCCATGCAGCCATCCTCCATGGGACTTTACCACCCTGCTGCAGCAGCACCACCACCACGAGATATTTAGCTTTATTTATATGTCAGTTTATACAAATTAAAGAGTAATGGATGGCAGTACTGCGTGGTAAATACTAACATACATGGGAACCTTCTTGTTCCAAGCCCCAGAAGGTCCCTTAATGTCGGAGATGTGTGTTCAAATTATGCAGTTTGCCTTATAAGTATTATTGGGTTCATCAGGGTGGGTGGGATTAGTAGGAGGGGAGGTGGCATCTGCACTTAAAATGGCCATGAAGTGGGAAACACACGGCAGAGAATGACTGGAACTGGCAGTTAAGTGGATAGATTTACAAGTGAGTCTCCGGGGAAGATCCAGGTAGGAATACTAAGATACCATGCTTGTCTGATATCCATGGAAATCCCTCTGGAACGCTAAGAACTAAAAATAAACTAAATTATATACTTTTTTATGGTAGACAGATGTCTTTGAACTAGCTTTCTCTAGTAACTACAATAGTTAGGAAAGAAGAAGGAAGAGCATGAGGTAATGACAGTTGGGAGGAAGAACTGTGCAGAATGTCAGTATATGGCAATGGCTGTACCAGCCAATATAGTCTAGCTTGCATAAACTGAAACAAATAAAATTAAATATCTCATAAAATTCTAAATAAAAATTGCCAATATCTGTGACACTCAAAGGGTTAAAGATTCCACTTAAATAAACATATTTTTTTATTTTTCCCTTATGGTACAGCTGAATTGTTGCAGAAATGCTCCAATTTCCCTTAAAACACTTCAACTAACAGTTCTAAGGTTGATCAGCAACTGATAGGTCTGCTTCCAGTGATATAACATCCAGGACTTATTGAATTGATGTTACTTCTTGAAAAAAGGCACAACGGCAAAATTAATAAGGCCATTAGAATTCTCTGGTAAAACTAAGAGAAGTTTGGGCTATTATGAGGTGTTAGTTCACCTCTAACGGTTACCTGATATGTTTTAGTATAGTATTAAAACTGCCACTACCAAATGGCACTCAGTTTTGTTTTAAATTGATTATGTGTTAACCCCCTTAATTTATCTTTTGCAATGTGTTGCACATCCCTCTGGTCCTGAATGGCTTTATCCCGTGGATACCAGAGACCAATTTTTTACTTGGGAATGTGTTGGAAACCTCTTTACATCCAAAATCTTGGATTTTATTAGACTACCATGGGATATCACTTTGAAGCTAAATGGATCCACCTCTAGGGATGAGTTAAAGGAATAGTAATGTTTCATAAAAACAGCAGCTCCAATTAATCTTCGTAGTATTTGGGCCATGGAGAGTGTTATTTCAAAACTGTCAGAGTTGTAGCTTGTAATTGAATGATAAAGTATCCCCTTCCCGCCCCTTTTACCTAGTGTAAGCCACCTCCCCTCAGATGTGGAATATGGTCACTTGACCAGACAGCTCACATGAATGGACAATATTCTTACTGTGAGCTGTGCCCCCTGAGCAGTGTTACATCAGTAAAAGAGGCGGGAGGGAGATACTTTATCATTCAATTACTCTTGAACTACAACTTGGACACTATTGAAATAACACTTTCCATGGCACAAATACTATGAAGATTTTATTGTGAAACATTATCCCTTTAAGCTATTCTATAAGATATGTGAATATACAAAACCATCTCTTTCAAAGGGACCAAAACAAGTAATCTGTATTATGTTTCAGTTCCTGCAATAGCATTTCCAGAAGAGTAGTCAATTATGTCAGAACCCTTTAAAAAAGAATAACTTAGCATACACTCAGTGCCATTTGAATAAAGTTTTGGAATACAACCTGTCTTAAAAAGGTAAAACTACTGGTGTGTGTGTGTGTGTATTTGTATCCAGGTTTGTTAAGTTTCAAAATGTTCCTGTTGTGTTATGAGCTGATCTGTGAACTGAATCCAGACAGTTTTGCTCATCTCAGTCCACAAACAAACAGTTTTATGGACATGGGGGGAAGGGCTGGATTTCTCATTAGGCATAGTAGGCAACTGCCAAGGGTGCCAAATTCTGAGGAAAGAGCCTAGAGTATAGTTTATGGCCCAAACTGATAAAAATATTCTGCCAGTGAAATTTGACCCATTGGGTGCCGCAGTGGTATCTAATGCATTGTGTTGCACTGTGATGGATGCTTCTCTGGCAGTCAGAGGGTTAGATGATACAATTATGTGCATGAGCTTAAAGTCATGTGTTGTTCATTTAACCTTAATTCTTATTATGCCTGAAGAAGAGATCTAAGCCTCAATACTATTACCAGTGCTAAAAAAAACCAGGTGTGTCCTGTTGTGAAAGCAAAATCAGTTGTAATTATACACACCGCCAGTAAAAAAAAAAGCCCATAAAAATAACTAAAAACAATGTGTAAGTAGCATTCTATTACCTACAGTCAGTATTACCGCGTTTTATGTGTTTCTGTTGGTAATTCTGCACCTCAGAGTTGAGGCGTAGAAGCCACAACAACAGTTTCAAAACCATAGTTGTTTAAACAAAAGCAGTGCAGAATACAGTATACATCATAGAAATCAGACATAGATTTCCCCCCTTCGACATAGTAACCCCCTCACATTCGACACTGTTTTTCTCCAATTTAATTTGACATGCCCTCATTGTATATGTATTGCATAATTAACCCTATGAGTACCACAGAGATAGCAATGCATTGTAATGTGTTTGCTACCCCTCTGGTACTCAAAGAGTTAATAGGCAAGGTATGCAGCTGCATACCTTACCTCTATATGTTTAATAAATGTAATTGTGGTTGGATCTTACAGTGTAATATAATGATGAGTATACTTAAACTGTATATTGAGGTATGCCTTAATTCCCCGGCCTGTATGATCAGGTGGGACGTGAGAGTAGTAAACCTGAAATGAGGGTTTACTTTATAATTGTTGTATATGAGTGGAGGGATCTGTGTGGGGAATCACCCACAATGATAGAGATGGTAGTGTTGGGCTGGAGGGTTTATATAGTCCTCCAGCTCCTCCCACAAATACAGGCACCACTCGAGGTCTGAACTATATATTTTTAACTAATATAACAATAATCATAATAAGAAAGCCCATATAACATATGTTATACATGTTATATGGGCTTTAGTGAAAATGCCAGCAATTGTCATCTGCATTGATCACCTATACTACAACTATATGAAGTGCTCTAAATCAAGCCCTATTGTGAATACTTGAAATCATTAATGTTTTTACATTGGAGAAGATCTGGGGCAGACTAGGTGCACCATAGGGGATAAAGGGAGAGATGTATAAAAAAACTTTTGGTAAAGTTTATAACCTTGGGTCATATTTATAAAGAAGTAAATTGAGTTTATAAATATGTCTATCTGAGAATTTTCTGAGAAAATGTGCAACCCGGGAATATTTTTTCGCATACATACCTAACACTATATACTTCCATTAATACTCATTACACCTGAAGGTAGATTCACTAAGCAGTGATAAAGAGGTTATAAAGGGGAGATGCCTTCTCCATTTTATCACTTCTACAGTTCCTATTTTATTCTATAGAGCCTATGTACGAAGATTTCTTCAACTTTGGAGATATTAGTGAATTTATACCACAAATTATCACAGTAGAAACTATGAAAAGTAATTTTTTTTAAATTGTTTATTATAAATAAAACAAATGATGGCTTATCCATTTAAATGTGGTATCAAAATAAAGCCCTACTTGTGCTTCAAAAAACGGTATATAATTTGTGTGGGTAAAATAAAAGAATTAGAGAAAAAAAAACTGTTGAACAAAGACATACTCAAAAAGGTCAAAATTGCTCCGGTCCTTAAGTGCAAACCACCCATGATTCACCCTGGTTTTTAAGGGGTTAGAGGCTGTCTGTCCTCCTGATACATTGGATGGAAGAAAATGAAAGAAAGACATTTGTTCCTCATTATTCTTTCAAGCCTGTATATTTATAGGTTGAGTATATAACCATGTAGTTGTTTGAATATTCGTTGTTGAGACATTCCCTTGGTGCTAAGTAGTTCTACATACCACTCTGGGGGTTACAGCAGATTTTAACTTTGTTTAAAAATCATTCAGTGCTATTTTATGAGGAAGGCCTAGAAGGTCACAGATGAATCAGTTATTTTTGGCATTTTATGTGGAACGTTTTAACTCTTCCTGCAGTGGGGAATAACAGTTATTGAAAGGAGAATTATGGCCCTATAGTGCCCCTTTGGCAGGATTATTTCTATAGGAACAGAGCCACAAAACTATGCTGTGCAGTTCCACTCTGCACCTAAACAGGCCGCCCGTCTGGCTGTCTTGTCTGTCCCTGCAGTGCCACTAAAGCCTGAGATTTGGATGTGTATGAGGCTGATGTATTAGTAAGAATTGGAGCAAATCAATGTCGTCAATAGCAACAAATAAAATGTCTAATTGATGTAAACAGTGTATTAACCAACTGAATGCTAGGAAGGTCTCCACCACTTTGCTTCAGAATGTGTTAGAGACCCCTGTAGTATTTGAAAAGTTAAAAGGTCAATGTAAATCAATATAAACAGAGGAATATGCATTCGGCTTCATTGATGCAGATGGTTTGCCAGCATGACTTCAAATATAGAAGTTGTGCATTCAGTCTCCAAGAGAGAGAGCAATGGACCCAGCTGTGTCTTGACTGGTGCTAAGCAATGTACTGGACACCTTACCAGGTATATTTTAATAATCAGAACAATGAGTAAGTATCAGGATGTATCATTAACTTATACCATTTCTCTAATGTCAGGTAATGGCTAGCTTTTCCCATATAAGTCTATGGAGAAAATGTTGCAAATATGCAAACAACTCATGCATTTGTTTTTGTTGATATATGTTGATATTCTAGAATTGGAGAAAGAACAGAGAAGAGCAACAACATTATTTAAGAGACTAGAGGATTTGAAGTATGAAGAACATCTAGCTAAATTTGTTTTTTTTTTTACAATGTTACATATGCAAAGTCAATACAAAGATCTCTAGTGATCTTTTCATTCCAAATAACTAGGGGCCTCCCCTTATTATTAGAAGAAAGGAGGTTTCAAGGTCATCAGATGTATGGTCTTTTTAAACCAAGGCTGTTAAATTGTGGAACTGCTTGCCCAAGGATGTGGTAATGGCAGATACTATTGATACATTTAAGAAAAGATTAGATGCATGTCTGGCAGAAGGGAACATACAGGCTTATTCTCTGTATTAATATGTAAATCAGGAAGTTCTGGTAAAAAGTCACATATCCATAATCTCCTGAAAATATTTATTTAAGGCAATTTTGGCCTTATATGTTAAACAGGTACTTCATGGAGGGGTCAATGGTGGTCCTGGTTTGTGGTAGATTATGTATAATGTTTGGCTACTTAACACCTCCAGTTCCATACAGTACAAGCTGCCCAGCATTGTAGGGGTTAAATGAAAGTGTGTGGGGTTGTAGCTTTTGTAGGTCACATAGAACGTTTTCCCAGGCTTGACAGGTCTGGGAAGGCTTATCTGGCCAGACAAAGAAGACTAGCAAAGGCCATTCTGCTTGTATGTGACATATATGTTGGTCAGCAGGATTTCTAGAGAGAGAGAAAGCAGCATATTGCTAGAGCTAGTTAAGATAGGCAAATAAAGTGGAGCTGGAATTAAGTTTAGGGAGTCTTGTGGGTAGGAAATTTGTTCTCTGTGTAAGGGGAGTTTGGGGAATCTGGGGGAGTGTGAAGAGAGAAAGGAGATTCACCACAAATTCTTGTTTAATCCTTTGAGTGCAATGCAATCTGTTGGATACCTCTCTGGCACTCAAAGGGTGAACTAAGAAAAGACAGGCATGTGATCCAAGTTCCCTTCTGAGCTGGCTGAGCCTGTCACAGATGGATATACTTTAGTGACTGACACCTAAAAGACATACAAGTATAACTGACATTGACTCCTATAACAGCCAGAAGAAGAGGGGCCACCATATTGACTACATTCTATCATCATCAGTACTATAAAAAACATTAACAGGGTTATGCACTAAGGAGTGATAAAGAGGTGATACAGAAGATAGGATTTCTCCAGTGCTATCACTTCTCCAGTTCTGATGTTATTCTACAGAGCCTATGTACTAAGATCTCCGAAGTTGGAGAAAACTTAGTTCATTGGCTCCATAGAATAACATAGGAATTGGAGAAGTGATATCACTGGAGAAGTCATCTCCACCTTATCATGCCTTAATGCATAACCCCCTAAGACTGCAGTGACACTGAGAGAGAGAGAAAGCATCAAATGAAATCTGCTTTATATTAGCAACAGGCAAAGAGTGGAAGAAGCAGTTGTACAGGGAGCATGTTCAATTTTTTTGTAGATGGTGATAGGGACAGTTAGTCTAAAACCTGACTGCAGACTGTTCATGAAAATGCTATAAAAATTTCCTCCACCACCACTAGCAGTATTAATACACCAAATGAAGAGGACGAGTTGCTTATTAGTATTGACACCATAATGTAGGAAGGTATAAATGTTCAAACAACTGCTGCATCTTACAGAGAGACAAACAAGTACAACACTTGTCCAAAAAGTAGTAACAAACATTCTGAAAAGTAAAATAAAACTGACTTCAAAAAGTCTAGAGAAATATAAAAACAGTGGGGAAGATGCGACGGGTGATGTTAAGGAAGACCTACTCATTGATGATGATGATATTGGTGTAGAATATAACCCTTCAGAATCCACCTCCTCTTCCGATACAGATGGAGTTGAGAGTGAGAGAGATGAGGATATAGCCATAAAATTAGTTGAAAGGAAAAAGGTCAATCATCTATCAGTGAAAAGGAGCACTAGGTCTGCTTATAAATATTGTATGTATTTTTCATCTTTTTCATCAGTAGTACTATCCCAGTCACCCATTTCTCCTCCTCCTGTTATAACCAGTGGTGATGAGTTAGAGATCTGTGTAGGTGACCAGAATCAAGTCACCTCTACCTCACCTCCACCACCACAGCAGCACCTCCACCTGTTAGCGACCATTACCACTAGTACCCCAATGACTAGTAATCATGATTATAATGTGTGTGGACAGATAAAGTTCCTACACAGACCAATGTCCCACCACCCCACAATTCCAGATGGCTTTCAAAAGGCCCAAAACTTGTACAAAAGTCAAACAACTGTACACCTGTGGAATGGGAAACTTGCCAAAATGTTGGCAGTTGACATGCTTGTCCTTTTCTTTTGTAGTAAACAGAGGCAAAAATCGATATCATATGTTGTACCCTGCTGGCATATCCCAAGCCACAGCTACTGTTCAAGGATGGCTGTGCCAGAGTGGTACAAGCAGATGGTTAATGTCATGGGTAAAGGACAAAGAATTGCACACTGCTATAAATGTTTTCAAGGCATGTGTTGATGAAGAACTCTGCCTACTCACAATTTTTACTTTCAGTTGTCGATTTATCCACTTCAATAGACACAGCAGTAGTATTGTGGTGGGAAATACTGCAGCCATAGAAAGCATAAGCGAAAAATGTCAAAGTTCTCAAGGGAAATATTTTGGCAGTGGCAAAAAGGCAAAAAATGTTTGTATTTTCTATGGGTCAGAATTTTAGAAGGAAATGTGGGAAATTGACAGTTTTCTGGGAAGATTTCCAAGGAAGTATTTTTTTTACTTTTTGCCCATCCCTAGTCACAGGTACATTTTAAGTCTCAACAATTTAATTTCACTCATATGTGTTCAAGCAGGGAAACTGTTATATATAACCTGTTAGTTATCCCAGATAACAGGACTGAAAACCACTGAGCTAGGACATAGATATACACGCACACACACACAACACTGCAAGTTTTCAGGATCTTCTCCTATGATAACAGGTGGATCATCCAAGTGATTCTGAAGGATCTGTATTTGACAGTGATAGAGTTAACTGTGCTCAATTAGGTATATCCTGAAAATTGACATTGCAAGAGGACAGGTATGAGCACCGCTGTGCTAGAGAATGTGAACAAGACTCTATAAGAGAATGAAAAGATTATGAAAATATATTTCACAAATTTAACACTGCACTGAGCACAATCACTGCTAATGGTGCTAAAGGGCAGGTATGAGAGCCTCTCTACTACAGTATGTGAATGAGACTGTATCAGAGAATGAGAACATGATAACAATCAATTTCACAAATATATAACATTTTTCATGTGATTACAAAAAAAAATCTCATAGTTTCTTGAGATAAAAATGCTGTAAACTTGCTACAGAATCAGAAAGATAACTTATATTACCTATTATCTGAGGTTTACCTGACGATGTCTGCATAATAAATTTACAGTTTTTAGGGCAAAGAAAGATATTCTAGCTGACTGAAAAGGACTTGTGTGCCTATGATCTTATTGTTTTATTAGAGTTTGGACATAACTATAATTCAGCATAACTTTTGCAATTCATTTTGTGCATTGATTCAGCTGACCTTAAGAAAATTTCAGCTCTTGCAGAATCGATTCAGAATGAATCATAGAGGAAGAAAGAGTCTTTAAGTAGCCTGCCTTTAAGTAGTAATAACCTACTCAAGCAAGTCTCCTAGCCTGTTCAGGCAAGCAGTGACCCAGTAAGGAGCCTATATTAAATAACTTTATGGGTATGCAAACCTACTCATTTTATTTACATTGTGATCTTGTTTCATGTTATCTCATTCGATCAAAAGGCACATAAAACGTGAAAACAAAATATTCTCTTATAAAAATCCGTTTCAGGTCTTGCAATACAGTCTGTTTTGCATGCTTTATTTACCCTTTGAGTTCCAGAGGGGTACGCAACTCTGGCACTCATAGGGTTATTAACGCAGAACTATTTCGTTAATCCCTATTTGTAGCATCAGAAATCTGCAACAACAGTGCCCACCATCATTTTTAATTGTAATGAAAGGTACATTTGGGAGAGGAATACTTTTTTATGTTTTTAAATACTGACAGTCTAATATTAGTAAGTAATGAGAAATATCACAATGCTCCATAGCACCTTAACCCTTTGAGTCCCAGGGAGGTATTCAAGTCATTGAATTGCACTCAAAAGGGTTATAGGAGAAGTAACACCTCCCAATTTTCTTACTATGGCCAAAAAATCCTAATGACACCCAATTAATTTTGCCCTTGCTTCTTGGTTCAAGAGATAACATCTTCAATCAGTACTGGATGTCCAATTCATGGAGGCAGACATCACAGTTGCTGCATATGGTAATCTTAATCCTTAATCAGAGATGGACTCAGGCTCCCTGGGGCCCTAGGCAAGGTACCAATCTCTTGATCTGGTCTTCTGATACAGTGTGCTGCTAGCAGGTACTGGCATTGTGGCTTTAAAGGGATAGTAATGTTTCATAATAAAAGCAGCTCAAATTAATCATCATAGTATTTGGACCTTGGAGAGTGTTATTTCAATAACTTGTAGTTCAAGAGTAATTCAATGACAAAGGACCCCCTCCCGCTCCTTTACTGATGTAACACTGCTCAGCCAGAGCAGAAGGGAGGTGCCCAGGTACATTGCAGAAAGGGACAATCTTCAATTAAGATAAGGGAAAAACCTGAAAAACTTGTCAAGGGGGGCAGGGCTTTCATTGTTCTCAGAGGAAGAATTGTCCCCTTCTATCTGTCTGGTCTATGGACTGGATTCCACATCTGAGAAGAGATGGCTTACACTAGGTAAAAGGGGCAGGAGGGGAAACTTTATCCTTCAATTACTCTTGAGCCACAACTCTGACAGTATTGAAATAACACTCTCTATTGCTCAAATACTATGAAAATTAATTGGAGCTAGTGTCTTTGTGAACCAGTACTATCACTTTAATGGAACTGGGAGCAACTGGATGATCTAGTCTTTCACCATAAAGGGCATCTGCCACAATATGTAAGCAGATGTAACATCAAAGCATCTTCTGTGACTCATCACTTGCAGTCAGGGCCCCTCATATTGCCATGGCCCTAGGTGGTAGCCGAGGTTGCCGTAATGGATGATCCAGCTCTGCAAAGAGTTGTGCATCACATTGCTTCGCAATGGTCCTTAACCCCTTAATGAATGAATATGTTTATTTATATAGCGCCACAAGTGTACGCAGCGCATTACAATTTCAGGGTTTAAACAATACAGGGTTATAGGTGCTTTGTAGAGTGAAACATTGGGTGCGAGGTCCCTGCCCGAAAGCTTACAATCTAAATGACCAATGCTGTGCCAGGACTGTCAAGGCTGTCCAGCACTTAAGGACCAGTGACAGTCCTGGCACATCATTGAATTCAGGGGTCCCCATGCGGCTGCACTCCGCTCTGGGATCCCTGAATTGAATGCAAAAAAAAAATGCCCCATGGTCCTTAACTGCCAGCCAAAGGGGGGTTAAAGAGTTAAGTAGGCTTATGCACTCTGCCCACTCCAGTTTAAACTATCTGTAACTGTCATGTCCTCCTTCATGGTCCAAACATTCAGGACTGAATGAGGATGTTATCTGCTGAACAACGGCACACCAGCAAAATTCATAAGGGCCATTATGATTTTCAGGCTATACTAAGCCCTGTGGAGAGTTACTATTAGGAGGTGTTATTTCTCCTTTAACAAAAGGTGATAAAGGATGATAAGTGCAGTATTATGACACTATAACTCCGAGATCCTCAGCTATAAGAAAACAAATGCAGTATAATATATGATTTCTCATTGAACAAATTTATATTAGTGCAATGTTCGTTAAAAGGTATGATCTGTGTTTAATCGATAGACTTTCTAATTATTACTTGTGAAGAGATATTTATTGATTTCTATGTGTTTCCTTTAAACCCAAGGGTAATATATAGGAAATAATTTTACCTACAAAATATTTTACACTTTAAATCTGTCAAATGGCTCATTTCCCTTGTATTCTAAGTGGGTAATGTTCAGTGCAACCTCTGCCACATACAGTCATCATTTATATAAAATGCTACCTCACCAGGGGCTGTATAAAACCAATTCATCCCACTGTTCTAAAGTCAATTGAACTGCAGTGATATAGTCAGTTGCATAAACCTTATTACTGAACCATTTTACTTACAGCTATACTGTGTTCAAAGTCTTTGTTACCTAAAGGAATTAATCTATTTCTAAAAATGCATTCTCCATGACAAATGGCCACTGGAAGCTATATTGTGCATGTTTGAAGTTTGCACATTTTTGACTCAAAAGTAATTTCAAAGATTAACCCCTTGAAAAAAATGTCAACACAATGATGAAGAGCTGGATGATAATGTGAATAACATTGAAAGGATTTAAATTTAAAATTTTTGATATCACCACGTACAAAATTAACCTCTGGGATGCTAGTAAGGTCTCTCATTGGGTACAGGGTACCCAAAGCATTGATAAGCCCCTCTGGCACTGAAAGGGTCCCAGAGGGAGCACTAGAAAAAGCTCCAAAATTCACCTAAAACGAGGCTCTAATTGCCTAAAAAAATGTGGTTGAACAACAGCAGCTTCCGTTGGGCTTGATTAAGTAGGGAAAAAAGGTTGAGGGGTGGGATAGACCTCTTGATCCCATCTGATCTACAATGCCCTATTATCCATGCCTCCATCAACCCTTCCTATATCCCCACCACTTGTTTCCCTAATACAGCGATCTTGCTGCACTGGCAATGGAGGGTTTCAGCTCCATATTGAAGAAATCAAGGCAGAGCAAGAGGTCAAATACTCCAAATGAAGAACCACTTCTTCTCTCCTCTGATAGGCTGGAAAGTGCCCTGCATAGCCCCACCTCTGAGAAAGTAAGAGTGTGAGAAAAGATTTAAAGGGTTAGTAATGTCTCTTTTAAATAAAATATAATATTGTAGATATCACAAAAATAAATTAACGAATCCAGGTCCCGTTTTGCAAACCTTTATAGTTTGAGAGATATACAGTACTAAAGTTCCCCCCTCCCTCCCTTTTCACAGACGTCAGCTGTAATGCTGACAGGAGATCCTGGTCCAGGGACCAGCCGGCGGCTCTTCAGCAGAGCCGAAATACCGATATCTAAAAAGAAATACTTCATTGGAACGGTCTACAAAGTGTGCTTTCAAACCAGGAGCACTTTGTAGACCGTTCCAATGAAGGATTTATTTTTAGATAGCTTTATTTCTTCTGATGAAGAGCCGCCTCAAGTCGCACAACTCGAATCTCCTTCTGTCAGCTTTACATCGGATGTCTTTGAAAGGGGAGGGAGGGGGAACTTTAGCATTGTATATCTCTCAAACTATAAAGGTATGAGAGTCGGGACTTGGATCAGTTAGTTTATTTTTGTAATATCTAAATCATACCATCTCCTGTATTTTTCTTCTCTTTCTCCCCCCCCCACACTCTGCCTTGCACAGTGTATTTACTACCCTCTGCAAGAAGAGTGTGGATTTTCTCTTGGTCCCTGTCTTATCAGCATTCCAGCTGTGTTAACCCCAGCAAACAACACAGCTTTGAATTCAATGTATTAACTGTATTAACTGTGAATTCTGTATTCTTGTGCTCAGAAATGCTTTAGACTTGAGAAAGGGAGTTTATCCCGAAAGCTTGTCAATCCATAATTCTCTTAGTCCAATAAAAAAATGTATTACAAGATATTAATTTTGTTTGTTATTTTACATCTACATCACTGGACTAATATGGCTACAATCTTAACTATATATATATATATATATATATATATATATATATTATCAAAGTGGGCCTGTGTTGCCGTCATTATAATGAGGAAAGCATTATGATGAATTATTTAGAGTAAGTGTAATAAAAGTGTGACGTGTTTGTATTTTGATCTGTATTTGTGAGAATGTGTGTGTGGAAGTGAGGACATTGCTGCTATTTTCACTGCATTGTGAAATGGTAGAAAACATAAAGGCCAGCTACAACACTGTAAGTACAGCTCAAGTACAGAAACGGGTTAAAACCCCTAGTAAACAGCCAACTTTAGAGACACAGAATATAAGGAATATGAGTAGAATTACGCTCATAATAGCAAGATCACCACATAACAGTCCAACTCCAGGGAAACCAGGTAAAGGGAGCCTGCCTACGGGAGCCCGATATCCTAAGAATAAAAATAAAAATGAAGTATACCTAAGAGGACAGCTCCAACACACCCTATCTTGAGGCTAGGTCACTGAGGGGGGGTGAAGCTGAAGTAAATACAGGAGTCTTATTCTCATGAGCCCTGCCTTTTTTAAGTGCCCTGCCCTCCAAAGAAGGGGAACTTTACCCCATGGTTCCTGTGTTCCACATTGGGAATAAGAGAAATGATATTTTATCCCAGGCAGGAGCTTCTGGCTTAGTTAACACATGTTAAAAAACAATGCTCCATGCTTTCGGCAGCTTCCCCATCTACCTACAATAAAACATCTATGATGTTATAATGATATTTATGAAACACTAACAGTGTGTATTTTACAATTACAACCCAGTTATGGTTACATTTTTAAATTTATCTTGAAAGTAACACCTTAAACTAGGCTAATCCTTCTGAGTGGAAGCACTGTCAGTGTGTGTGTCTGTGTGTGAGACCAGGAGGTCCCAAGTCAATCCCAGCAACACCACTTAGACACAGGATCTCTGAAAGGACCAATGCATTGTGTACCCCGCTGGCACTCAAAGGTTTAAAAAACACACAAAATTACATGGTAGAAGAGAAGAAACTCACTGTTAAGTCCTTGAGGACACAGCTATGTACTACAAACCCATTTAGTCCTCAATGTTTAAGGAAATGTAAGTAAATACATAATAACCCTTTATTTTGACTTTACATAACTACATAATATATATACAAGCAAATTGCCTACACATTTTTTTTTATATTCACCTATTTTTTACACTTTTATGTTCTTGACAATAAGCTCCCTGGATCTACTTGCAGAGAGCTTTCTGACAAGGAATATGAAAGCAGGTATATTGCTACAATGTAAAAAAGATACAATGAAAAAGAAAGCACATATTCAGTGCAGTATAGAATCTGAAACATTGGGGGACATGCACGTAATAAAGATAATAAAGAGGTGATAAGGAAGAGATGACGTCTCCATTTATATCACTTCTCCAAGTCCTATGTTATTCTATGGCGCTATTGTATTAAGATTTCATGGGGGGAAGATTCACTAAGCGGTGATAAAGAGGTGATAAAGTGGAGATATCCAAAGTTGAAGAAATCTTAGTTCATAGGCTCCATAGAATAACACAGGAATTGGAGAAGTGATAAACTGTAGAAGTCATCTCCACTTTCTCACCGCTTAGTGAATCTCTCCAATAGAATAATATAGGAACTGGAGAAATGATACCACTGGAGAAGTGATCTCCACTTTATCACGCCTTGTATTACATGCTGCTTTGTGCTCTAGCACTCAGAAATTCAGTAGGAATTGAGATCCAGGTAGCTAAAAGGTTAGGTCTCATTTAAGCAGAAATGAGCTTGTGTTTAAAATGGTCAATAAATATAAGGGGCCTTATGCACAAAAAATAAAGATGAATTGTGGAAAAAAACTATTACACCACATGTGTGTGGGGGGGTTAAAATTACCATTATTTGGCAAACTACTGGAGACATCTCTAGCATTCAATAAGTTAAAACCCTTATAGTAATAAATGAGAGTAATAAATAAGAATTTGGGGAATTTGTATTTGTCCCACTGAGTGCAGTTGGCTTGCTCCAGAACTGCTGATGTTTTTGCCTGAAAAGTCATATTTATTTTAAACAGTGTAAATCAAGAACTTCCAGCTATTTGCTATTTCATTCGATTCTTGGCCACTTATAGTCATAGTCTACCAAACTACATAATTTTGTTGGGGTTTACAGTTAAATGCTATAGTATAATAATGTGAGGATCTAGAAGCTTAACCCTTTGAGTGCCAGAGGGGTACGCAAAGCATCGCTTTGCAATGCGTTGCGGACCTCTCAGGCACTCAGAGGCTTAATATCCATAGAGCTTCACAGATGATTAAAGAGTCACCAGCCCTGTCACTAAGGTCCAACATCAAATTGATGATCTTTAGCAGATCCTTTGAAGATTTTCCCTTAAATCCTGACTAAATTAAATCATACCTGCTGGTTTCCCAGAAACAGGCTGAAAAGGCTTAGAAAATCTCTTGATTTCTATTTCCAGAGACCCCCCATGCTTTGCCTTGGTAACACTGGACATAAGAAGGGATGTGTGATAGCAGTCTACATCATTAGCTCTCAACTGCCAGCTGAATACCAGAGTGTTGATTTTGGTCAATACAGGGTTTTATAGTTGCTCTGTCTAACCCCGAGATACAAACACAGCAGCATTTTACCAGTGCTGGCAAACCACAGTATTTAAATGCCACTAACAGTTCATGTTGTAAAGATAATAATAAGAATAACTAGTATTTATATATTGCCTTTCTCCCAGTGGGACTCAAATGGGTTTCAGCGCATGCTCTCAGAATGAACCAAAATGGCAGCTGAATTGAAATGTTATGATTACCCAATCGATGGTACTTATTTATTGTTCTTGGAAGGGTGAAGGGTTGAGTAGACCCTGCTGGGAATCAAACCTGCAACCTTGAGGTATAAGCAGGCTCTGCAGTCAGGGAATTTACCACTGAGCTATCTCACCAGCTTCCATACTTGTGCACAGGAGACTCCATTTACTATATTTGATCTATTTTCTTAAAAGCATTCTAAAATCTAGCCTGCATCATTCAAGGACTGATGTTTATCACTGCTGCTTAGAGACAATTCCTTCAAGAAAACATCTTCTCTACATATTTAGTAACACAATTTTCTGTACTGACAGTGCTGGCTTGGGAAATAATAGAAACTGAGTGGTCAGTCTTTGGACTTCCAGCTTTTCAGTATTATAATTCCTATCACCCCACCTATTCAATGAATTTACACAGGACTGATTTTAGTTTCTTACGGCAGAATGCAAGAAAGTGGGACATTTGCTATTTTTTGAAAGCCATAAATGTTTGTGCTATTTCTGATCGCTCATGTTTGATGCAAGAAACATACCTACACGTTGATGCTGCATAGCACGCTACTAAATTAATGGAAAGTTAGCACATGCTCCTAAATTAACGGAAAAGCTACCCAGAAGTATGAAAATGTGTGATAATAGCTTTGCTGAATCAGGTGCTATCGCTAATCTTCTAACAAAACAGAGGAGATTCCAGACTCCCCAAACGGCGTGCAGCCGCGCGGGGAGCCCGGAATTCCATGACTGTCCAGGATCGTCATGGGTCCTTAAGGGTATAACAACCCATGACGGTCCAGGACCATCATGGGTCCTTAAGGGGTTAAAGGTTAAGCATATCATGTGCAGAGCACAATATGTGTGTCCTGTGGTCCTGCTAGCATCTGTCATGTCTGCCTCCACTGACAAATCCAGGACCAATGATGTTATTTTGAGAACAAAGGCAAAATTCCTAGGGGACATTAGAATTTTCCTTCCCTTGTAAGGTAAGTGGGGAGTTATTATTAAGAGATGTCTCTTTGACCTTGAGATCATAAGTGTGATGTAAGGAAGTCATGTATATGAGCTTCCCCTCTGGTGCTCTACATAGGAAGATATTGGAAAATATAAATGTATTCATCTGAAGGATCTTGTTAGTTTTGCAAACTACATACTTTATTGGCCCTTTTAACTGAGTCAAATGTATTTGGAAGACAAGTTCCAAATGTTAAAGTGGAAATCAAGCCTCAGAGTAGATTGAGGAGCTAATTTAATAAAGCCTTAATTGTTAATATATGCTGGTATAGGTCAGAAAGGACAAATTAACTCAAACAGCTATAACGAGCTTTTAATGAATTGTCTATTTAAGTGTCAGTAATGTTTATTTAAAATCAGTTCTTATATTTTAAAGTGCATGCTTTAACCATAATGGACATATGAAACAAACATTATGCAATGTCAGAAATTGCTACATTTTTCTAATTTAACCCTTTCAGTGCCAGAGGTGTACCCCTCTGGCACTGGAAGGGTTACATTTTTGTTTTGCAGGCTAATACACACTTGGGCAATTGTATCAAAGAAAAAGCCTAGAAAACAAGGAGAAAACCAATTGTATGATATGTACAAAAGAAAATGTTCCATTGGTATCAAAATGAGTTATCTGATACTTACAGTATAATTGCTTTGTTCTTCAGAAGCTCCTCTCATTAGGGCACAGAGTTACTGAGCACAACATAAGATATGTCTGTTTATTTTCAGCTGTAACTTTCCTTAGAAAGAAATCAAGTTGGCCAATGATGATGGCAGAAAAAACAATCATTTAAGTCCTTGAATTAAAATCAATGCCTTAGAGATCTCTTTAGCATTCAAGATGTACATATGTCAGTGGAAACCAGGGAGATAAAGACGTTTCCCTCTTGTTGTTGAAATCTCCCTGTATATATAAAATTCTAACTATTTCAGGTTTGCTGTCCACCCTGCCCAAGGGAAGCAGGAGGGCAAAAATCAGCTATAGGCAGCAAATCAGGGGAAGCATTTTTAACAGGAGTGGGCCTGAGGGCTTCACCCCCTTCCTGGCCCACTTCTGTGAAAATCACTGCATGCTGCAGAAGGACTCATCACTGCAGGAGTCCTGAGGGTCCCCGAAGTGCACTGCATGCCCATTCATACAGGCAACACCATGCACCATTGGCTAATCAAAATATAAATGTAGAAATCTAGTGTAGATTTGACAAGTGATGGCTGCATATAGTTATAATAATATAACAGATATGATATTATATATAAAATTTACTTTTAAAACGTTAATCATGCTCTGAGTCAAATCGTTTCAGTGCCCCCCACCTTTTATTATACAACTAAAATAATGCTGCTTTCCGATTAACAACATGCAAAGCTCTACACCAGTGTGGAACTGAAGCAAATGCTTACCATAGTTCCCCTCTGTGTTTCTCTGAACAAACAATGACCTTGGCCTTACAGTTCCTTTTCTTGTTCCCCAACTTGAAGCAAATCAAGAGTTTGAAATCAATGTCTTCGGGAGTTCTGTCTGTCTATTGGAGAGCAGTGACCCATACACCCTCTGCAAATGCTTTGACAAGTTGGAGCATAGCCTCAGCAGGGGATAGAGATCCATTAAAAGCTAAAGCTGTGAAACTCTTTAAAAAGGGCCCAATTCCTGTGTAGAGTAATTAATTCTTTGACTATCACACCAGGACTGCAGTGAATGAAAACACACTCTCCAAAGCAACAGTTATGCTAATGATGGGAAGCTTTATAAGCAAAGAATTCATGAAAAACTAAACTGAGTTTCCAGGGATGGATTTACATCCTGAGTGCCCCGAGGCAAGGCATCCTAGGTGCCCTTTGCTCCACCCATGGCCACGCCACCACTCCTTACATGGCCCTGCCCACAGTCCCATCCACCATTCATTGGCACATAAAATACCTTTAGCATATAACATGCAAGCACAAACAAAGCTTTTAACTTTTTGGTTGCTAGAGAGATCCCTAAAGGATTGCTTTGTAATGTGCTGGAGAACCCTCTAGCACCCAATGGGTTAAATAATAACTAGTAAACCGCATATAAGCTGACAATGAGATTTAACTGGCCACACCCATAGTTCAGAATGTGGGTGTGGTTTAGCACAGCTGAGGTGCCCCTCAAAATTTGGCGTTGTAGGCAGTTGCCTACTCGGAAATACATCCCTGTGGGTTTCCATTTTGTATACTTTTGTACAATGTTCTACGCATACAATACATTACAATTAAAAAACATAGGATGGAAACCTACCTCATGGAGCCTATGCTGAGGAGGTGAGAGTGCACCTTACTGATAGTGGAATTTTTCAGTTCAATTTTGTAGTTATGGTAACACTTCTTCCCTCAGTAAAATGGTGATGCATGCACATTATCCAAGTTGGATGAAAACAGTATTTTGTGGCGTAACTAGCCATTGCAGGGCTGCAGTGCAGACGTTTCTTTGGGCCCCCTACTACAAAAATATTGTCACAGAGGCATAAGAAATCTATTGGACCCTGGGGTAAATGTGACCTCTTGGAAACTGGGCCCTTGTGCAACCACACCCTCTGCACCCCCTGTACTTACACAGCTGCCCCATTTATTACAGATCAAAACATCATCACATTGATCTCAGTGGGGCTTTTTGTACATAAATCTAGAATACGTTTTTGCTAGATCAGGGTAACTTGGGGATGATGGGCACTGTAGTCTACATCCTTTGGAAAACCAAAAGTTGCTTAAACTGCTCTAGATTAACTTGATTTTCACATTTTCCATGTGCGTAATAGGGTATTTTCAATCAAGGTAACTTAAATAAAATTTTGAAACAAAAAGTAAAAGGGTAAGATTTTGTATTCATTGTTTTTAGACAATTGATAAACAGTAGTGATAAATAAGCAACACTAAGGCCATGCTTGCCTACTGTCCTAGATTTCCAGGCTGCTTGTCCTCGGATCCTGCTTTACCTGTTTCTAAAAATAAATTCAACCCCATATCTATGTGCCTTTCATTAAAATATTAATAGGTTATTAGTTCCCTACATGTTAATAATGCTCATTGATATGAGTCTGTAAAACTGGATAACATATATTGTGCTACAGTAGTGCAATTTTAACCCTTTGGCTGCAATGTGTCATTCAAGTCCACATGGGCTTTTCAAAGAGATCCTGGTGGTGGCAAAGCAGCAAACTGCAACTTACCCTTTCCAATCTTCTATGAGCGCCTCTGTACATTAAGCCAGAGGAACATCAAAGGCACAAGGAGAAGGGTTCAGGACAGGGAAGAGAGGGGGTGCAGTTGTAATTACCTGATTCTGGATCCTGCCATCTCCAGTTTAAAAATTAAAGGCCATTAAGCAGACAAGAGGAGCAACGCTGTAGCAAACCAACAGCACTATAGGGGGAAAAGAAAAATCCAAATCTTCAATTGATTTAAATTGTGTTTTTAACCATTCAGCTGCTAGAGAGGTCTCCAACGAATTGCTTTGCAATGCATTTAGGACCTAACATTCAAGGGGTTAAAACCCTCTTTAAATTGTTTTATTTGCACACTATGGTAGAACTGGTTTGTTCCAGAATATATCCTCTTTTTGTGTGTCAGAGATTTCTCCAAAGCATTGTGCTGCGATGAGTTGGGTTCCCCTCTTACACTCGAGGAGTTAAAGAGGATCTATCACACCATTACAACTTATGCTCATTAGTTACAGCATTTAGAGAATACGTTTAAAACAATATTATTTTTTTTTAAAACAAAACGTTATTTGCGTGAAAATTAATGTTTATAGAGTTACCTGTAGCCTACTTCCAGGCTGACTGCTCTTGCCACTCTGCCTCTGATCCCGTACCTCTACCCAGCATCCTCCGATGACGGAGGCTTTCTGTCTCTAAGCTGGAGCGATCTCATTGGCAGAGATCAATATCTAGCCAATGAGACTGCTCCAGCTTTGAGACAGAAAGCCTCCGTTGTCGGAGGATGCTGGGTAGAAGGAGGGGAGCAGAGGTAGTGCGGCAATCTGCGGAAAGAGCAGTCTGCCAGCAGTAGGCTGCAGGGGACTCTATAAACATTAATTTTCGCACAAATAACGTTTTGTTTAAAAAAAATATATAGTTTTAAATGTATTCTCTAAATGCTCGAACTAATGAGCATAAGTTGTAAAGGGGTGATAGATCCTCTTTAATAACTACAGGAAGTGCAAATGTTACAGTTGTGTCTGGTCCTGAAATCCAAGCAAGCCCCAAAAATGCTTGTACCAGGGCAATCCAATAACTAGTTACATTCATTCTGGTGAATACTCATACTAAGCTCCAGGGTAGCACAATTGCAACTGATTGATGGGGAATTTGAATTTCCCTCCCATATTGCAATTTGTTTGCTCTAAATTTACTCTACTTCTTTCGTTCTGATTAAATCCTCTTATCTATTTCTGTTTTAATAATCTGCCTCTTTATCAGTCCAAGATGGGTGTCCATCATGTTGCCTCTCTGTCACACTAATTGTTAAACACACTGAAAAGTGTTCAAGACAAGTTTAAATTATGGACTGGAGCTTAACTAATATCACCCACCAATTCTTCCTTAAGACCTATAACATTTTCAGATCACAAAAGCTTGCCTGTGAAGTGAACAAAATAACTGTGAGATTAATTACAAAGTCAGACACGGTTCTCATTGCCTTCAGGAGTTGGAAAACTTCAGCATTAGAGTATGGTTCAGTAAATCCGAACCAGGCCCTTGTCTTTCTTCCCTTTTAAAATTAGATATGGTTTAAGCTCAGTCTGATTTTCCCCACGAGTACATGAGAAAGTTTACTGCAGAGATAGAGAGCAATGAGAAAGTTTACTGCAGAGATAGAGAGAACAATGGGAGGCAAGGGGTAATTAAAAAAAATATAAAATAAAATATATATATACAATTACATGACACTAATACTTATCAGCCTCTGACTTTTGACCCAACCACTAAGTTTAAAAAAATCATAGACCATATAATTATGACCGGACTCAAGTCTGGGTGGTTGGATGAAAAAACAGCTCAATTTCTCACAGTACAATACCCTATCAGACCGATTCTTTACACCCTTCCCAAAATTCACAAGTCACTTCAAAATCCACCAAGCCGGCCTATTATTTCAGCTATTGGTTCACTAGCACATCCGATTGGTCAGTTTTCGATTTCTACTTATAGCCATGTATCCAATCACTGCCTTATTATCTTACAGACACTAGCAGCCTTCTTGCTTTAATTAAAGAATTTAAGAACAATACTGAAGATTACATACTGGGCACAATGGACGTCAAGTCTTTATATACAGCAATTCCCCACAAAGGGAGTTTAGAAGCTGTTTGTACAATGATTACCACTCATCCATTATACAAGGGTCCACCAGTAGAATATTTCCTCTTACTTCTTGAAGTTTGTTTAAAAAATATTTTTTTTTAAATTTGAGGATAAATTTTATCTACAAAAGACAGGGATAGCCATGAGGGCATGGATGGCACTGGCGTATGCCAACATATACATGTCTAAGTACGAACAAGACCTTCTGACCCCTCACACATTGCTCCTACAGTACGCCATACTATACCCTCGTTACATAGATGATTTGTGTATACTTTGGAAAGGTAACTCTGAAGAGTTAAATACATTAGTCAGTGATCTGAACACAATTCATCCACACATACAGTTAACTCTATCCAGTAGCGTGGTAGAAATCCCATTTCTCGATGTTCTGATTCAAAATAGGAGGGGTAAACTCCATACTACTCTATACACAAAACCTACAGACAAAAATAACCTCCTACATGCCAGTAGCCACCATCTTGAGCACTTTAAAGGGGAACTACCACACCGCAAAAACTGTATCTTAAAGGGACTGACAGTGCAGGTGCATGATATATTGGCCACAGAACTAGAGAGGTCAGAAATTTATCTAGTGCGGATATAGCAAAGAAATTCTTGACAAACATAAACATTCCACACTCCAATTTACAAGAGAGGAGAGTTTCAGACAAAAAATCAAGGATAATTCAGATCGGCTAAGATTACAGACCACATATAACATTGCGATGAATCAAATTAAGAAGAGTGTGTACAACCACTGGCCAATAATAACCACTGACTCTACATTACAGAACATCAATGAAATCCTCCAATGTTTTGTTTTAAAGGATATCCTGGTCAAAACAAACCCCCATCTTTGTTATGCAAAGGGCAAAACATAAAGGTTGCTACAGATGCACTTCATGCACTTCGTGTAACTTTTTATTGACAGGCACTATGTTTAAACATCCACAGAAGGGACACAGGATTTCAATCAAACATAACCTAACTTGTACAAACCAGTTTGTGGTTTATATAATCATGTGCCCATGCAGTCTTATGTATGTTGGCAAGACTACTAGCACATTTAAAGAAAGAATATCTAAACACAGATCCGCAATACAGACGGCTCCGGAAGCAAAACACAATGCCAACACTAGACAAATATCAAAACTCAAGGACCAGCCATACATTTTGCTAATATGGATCACCCACTGCCCTCATTGAGATACATGATCATTGATCATGTTCCACCACTGAAGAGAGGGGGAGATTGTGGAACTTTATTACTACAAAAAGAAGCGAGATGGATTAACTATTTGGATACTGTTGCCCCAGGGGCCTTAATGAACAATTGTTTTTGCATTGCTCTCTATAATTGCATTAGCTTCATCTGTACTTTGACACATGATTTCTTAGCATTAATAGATAATTTGACAGATATCGATTTATACCATTATATCATCTGTCTCAACTATCTTACCTAACATGATTTTGTAGCTTTTTTTACAATATAATATCTAGAACCTGTGGTTCCGTTTGGCCCTTTGGATGTCAGGGAAGTACGCAGCGTATTGCTTGCGATGGGCTGCGTGCCCTTCTGGCACCCAGAGGGCCAACTTTTGGCCCATGGGTCTAACGTACAAGTTTTTCAACAGTTTCAATAGGTTTTCCTTACATTATACATCTTTTTTTGTTCCTTATTTTTTCTCCCTTGACTTTATTATCATGATAAAATTGCTTTATTCGGGATATGGAGATTGCTGACATGTCTGTGCACCCGTCGGGTGGCAGGTGGCCATGGTCTTATGACCGTGCCCGCCTGTCTCCTTGGTGGACTGTGGGGCACCAATGTTATCACCACCTTATAAACACTTGGAGGTCCATTAGTCAGCCTAAAAGTTTCAATTTGTCTGTTTTCTTACTTTATTTTTTTATTCAGGCTTTTTTTTTCTCTCCTTTCCATGATTTCTGTTCATCAATTTTTTTATTTTTTTTCGTCTTTCAAGTGATTAATTATTCATTGTTATCACGGGCTATGTGGGTGACAGCATGTATTGGTGATAGTTTCCTTCAGTATCCATTGGATTCTATTGTGTAATATTGAATACATTTTATCACATTTGATGTAATTTAACATCAGGTTTTGATACATTTTAAGAAACAGATCTTTAGTGGTACGGACATAATTTAATTTACCCCATCTTACTACAGTCCTTGCAACAGAATCAGGTCTTGTTCCAGTCTCTGAATAAAGCAATACGAGGTTTTAACTCAGTTATTATCCTTACAGACAATACCACCTGCTTTGTTTGGCAGATGTAACAAATACTACTCTCTGAAATAGGACTCCGTGGACACTATTATACTATAGCCCATGTAGAGCCAGGGGATGTAGATCACGATTCCTTAAAGTTTTAACTATGTTTTCTCATTAAGGATTTTTAACCTGTGAGTCCCTGGACTGGGTTTCGTGATGTCTGCTGTAAGGGTAGCACATGTAGAGCCAGGGGACACAGGTTCTTTAAGATTTCATTTCATAATAACTCTTTAAGGATCGATACTATATAGCCTCATACTGGATTCCGTGATGTCTACTTGACAGCAGCACACGCAGAGCAATAGGCTTCAATAGTGAATTATTCTTTTATTGCTTCTATAGTTCGATATTACTTGGCCTTTTTTACTTATTAATACCGTGCCACATTGTCACAATCTCCCAATGTTCATGTTCAATGTTTGTGCCATTTCTTTCTTATTTTCATGTATCTCCTTGGCCCGTTTGTTTGCCCTGTGGACGCGGTGCTTCAATAACTTTGTTGCACTGTGTTTAGTGGACATATGGGGGAGTTAGGGGATAGATTGGGGTTCATTGCATACTGGGGGGAACTCTATGAGACCCTGAATTTTTTTGGGCTTCTTCATTCACACGTGGCACGTGAAAATGTCTTGGCCACTTGGGTGCTGGCTGAGCGATACGCACTTCACTATGTACAGGTGCGTCTGTCTTTCCCGGCACCCAGGTGGTTAAAACTGTTTTTTTTTTATTTTTTTCATTTTATTATGTTTTGCATTTTGCCTCTGTTTGTGAATTTGCTGTAACACTAAGAGTGCATAGTTGGTAATTCGTTTTTTTTTCTTCTATTTTTTAGTTTTGGCGAAGGACGTTTTATGCCCCTGACCTTTAGAATCAGGTCATAGGTCATTCACTTCATGCGTTCTGGGCGTTTACACAGCAGAGTAGAGTATTTAGGCCGCCATTTTGTATTTGATATGTTGTCTTGAGGAAGGCCCGTTGGGGGCGGAAACGTCGACAAATAAATATCTTCTCTTTTGCAAGTCCTGTTGAGTGCTCTTCCCTGGCTATTAATCTTAATAACCTAGAATTTATATGAAGATCTTAACCAGCACCCATATATACTAGTGTAAAAGCCTGTGTACATGGGCCAAGGTCCAGGTGATGATAACCCTTTGAGTGCCAGAGGGGTACGCAATGCATTGCTTTGCAATGTGTTGCATACCCAATGCGTTGCATACCCCTCTGGTACTCAAAGGGTTAAGAGACTGGACTTGCTTTGCGTACTGCCGCCAATACAGTCATGCGCTGTAGCTACTGCCTGAACACGCATTCCAGCAGTCTCTACTGCACATGACTGCAGCGGACAAACATTCTAGCGTTTTATCATATAGGATATATTGCAACAGATAGCAATAAAATCTTGGTAAACAGACACACTCAGGGGAACCTAATCTTAACAATATTGCACCCAGCAATTAGGCTATTTATTGTATCAAGCTTCCAGTAAAACACATGTAACTTTTTGTCTCCTGACTAATAACTTTATTCTCTTTGACTGGTGAATCTAATTGATCATTTTCCAGCTCTGTATATTCATTCAACAATTCAGCCATACTTCTGATCTTTATCAGTTTTATACACGAAATACAGACTGAATAAAAGAGGATGTTGAATTCTTCTATAATGGTTCTATGAGTGCATTTATTACTTAAGACTGTATTTATTATAAATCCTTTTGACTAACACCCAGGCTTCTGACCTGGAATCAACATGCAGGCACTCATTGGACTTTCTGAGTATTCATCTCTGTGACTCTATTCTCAAATCTTTGGATATCTCCCTAGCAGTAATGGGTACTTCTTCCAAATATGTGTTGCTCTCAGTGTCTAGAGAGCCCAGCTACAACTTACCGATGATGCCTAAAAGGAACAAAAAGTATGAGGAATTTGCTGGAATTCTTGCACCGAGGGAAATTGCCCTGTATTTTATGGTATGGTTTGCCATGTTGGGTCAAGTCAGCTCAGTATGTACACTAGAGACCTAAACTGTGGAATTCTGGTTATGGCTAGCCTAAGAACAAGCAAACACCATGCTTTTTTTGTTCTTTATTAATAATAAAATCTGCATTCTTCATACCTGCATGTTTATGTTTATGTGTGTATGGTTATGTGCATGTGTGAATTATTGAGTCTGTTTGTGTGTGTTCTCTCTAAAACTACTATTAGTGAAACCAACAGAATCCTACTGAAGCATAATTTATCCTCAGTGTGTTGGATACCTCGGCACTCACGTTTAAATGAGTGTCACTATAAATAATAAGAAAAAATTAATCATACAGTAAAAGTACGTAGAATGGGTTTTGTGTAATTCAGAAAGCAAAATCTACTGCAGTTACCTGAGCACAGATCGTGAGTGGGCAAGCTGGAGACATCCTACCCAACTCTTGCTTGTCTTACTTAGATGGTCAATGGTCATCTGAGGATGATGGTTGCAAAAACAATTGGAGGGAGGGCCACAGTTTACCCATAAGCACAACAGCAGCAAAAATATATCACTGGGTTGTTAGAATTGTATCTCTTTTTAATCGGGTAGGGTTAAATGGGTTTTACTCTTAGTTTGCCATTGAGGTTACATGCAAACATTTAATTGGTGAAAGCAGGAGAGTTGCAAGCTTTGCAAAGCATTCAGGACATGAGCCAACCTAAAGCATTCTTAGTGCATGTTTGGTCCAATTGCACCATTACTGGTGGAGAGATTAACACCATTATACAGCATAAACTGGAAAAAAAGACACAGGGGTATCCAGTGCATTGCGAATCAATGTGTTGCGTACCCCTCTGGCAGTGAAAGGGTTAAACATGGTACCAGGTGCATAAGCTGCCACAAACCATGCCCAATAATGCCTCTACGTGTAAATAGTGTAGTTTATTTATCAAAGTTTTAATGTCCTAGTTAAAGTCCATACTCTGCAAAGTAAGCAGTCGGTACAAATAGATCTGTTGGAGTGTCAGTGTCAATAGTGGTGTTCAACAATCAGTGATATACAGATATATATGTGTGTGTGTGTGTGTGTGTGTGTGTGTGTGTGTGACAGAGAGAGAGAGAGAGAGATATTAAATTCTTGTCTTTCTAGGTATTAACTTGAAAGAAAAAGACCGATTAAAAATGTGCAATGTGATATTGAAACTCTTGCTAAGAGAACAACGCTGTGTGAGATACGAATACCTCCAGTCCACATCCAAACCAGTGTTCATTCATGATTTAAGCCCCTTTCAAAACCTCAGATGATTTTCTGAGCTAAACTGGTCATCATTGTGGGATAAAGAATTAGGCAAAGCCTTTTTTTTGTTTAGCGAGATCTAAGAATGGAATCCATATCCCTTGTTCTTAAACATCTTGTGGAGCTATTCAGACAATAGAATTAAATCCTGCCTTCCCTTTGTGGGTTCATCTGCTGTGTGATATAAAGAAAATAACCAGAAGCAAATGAAATCAGAGAGGATTCAAAGAGCTTGTTAGACTTTGTGTAAATGTAGAAAAATGTGTTCCTTGACAATGTACTTTTATTTTTCTCTTCATCCTGTTGTATCAAATTTGTTAACCAAGAGTCTTGCTTTGGATGCATAATATCATTAAGGAGGGGTGTTTAGATTATGTATTCTTGCAGAAAATAATACATGAAGCATTTTATACTTAACAGGATAAGCAATATGTAACATGTCCAATACAACTGGTCATTGGGAGCTAAAGAAAAGATGCCTGGATATATGCACAAATTAAAATTAGAGTAATTCTTCACAAACCAACTGTAGGCAGGGGAAAATAAAAAAATTCCATTAATTTAACCCTCTGCGTGCAATAGAGGTATGCAACAACATTGTCCCATTATTTTAGGCAGAATAGATGGGGATTGTATCGCTCAATAGCTGGAAGGCCTCAGGTTGCCCTACTTCGTTCTTGAGGAATTATGTTATACATTATGGTTGCAGATGTACAAAATGGATGCAGTGCAAGCCTTTGTTGGACTTTCAGTGTGAGTGTGTGTGTGTTTGTGTGTAATGATGGCTAATTGAACTCTTGCTGCTGGAATGTTTCCAAAAATTGCTCTTGACTTTGCTTCTTAAAGGAGCAGTAAACTTTTTTTGTGAAAAAACATATATTGTAGGGCATTTCCTGTTGACTAACATAAGGATGCACTCACTGCTGACAGATGCATATTTCCAGAGTTATTACATGTTAAACCAGTATTTATTTACATTAGCAGTGCCCTCTAGTGGTCAAATTCTAATTAGTTATTCTGTTACATTCTAAAGGAGAGGAAAGTCAGTGAGTTACAGTTCTCCAGAGAATATGATAGAAGCTGCCTAGTCACTGCCTGTCAGTTAAAACTATCAGGAAGTAAATGCACAGTAAATTCACTTCTGATTATTTGAACTTTTGTAATGTCTGAATAAAACAAATGACAGCAGTGGGAGTGACCATGTTTTACTCAGCAGTAAAAGCTCTATAACATATACATTTTCATAACTGCTCTTTTAATGTATACAAATGTCCATAAATAAAGGAAGAAGTATCCTGGATTTACTAGAAGCAAAGGATTTCTAGCCATTCTTACACAAGTGAGCCAAAAAGAGGGTTTAGTCTTACCTGTTAAATCCTTTTCTCTTAGTCCATACAAGTTACTGGTAACTTTGTGTAGGCGATCTGCCCCTTTAACTAGGCAGGAACAATTCTAGAAGTGAATGCAGGGGGTGGAGCCTACCTTCCCTACTTGACTGCAGATAGCCAATCAGCTCCAGTAAGATCTGAGACATTAACTATTGACTAGATAGTAGAAGGGAAAGAAGACTCCTGTTAGCATGACCCCGAAGGACCCCCACAGTCTGCCACAGGAAAGCCAAGCGTGGTCTCTTGACAGGGTGGGAGACCAGTAACCGGTGTGGACTAAGAGAAAAGGATTTAACAGGTAAGACCAAAATCCTCTATTCTCTGTCATCCAATACAGGTTACTGGTAACATTGGCGGGAAGTAAGGCAAGGACCAGGCGCAAGGTCCCCAAAGTCACCAGAGCAGATATGAACCATCAGATCAGAAATAGCCCAACAAAACAAATGAAGTGTCAACGGATATTGAGAAGAGGTAACAACACCCCAGGAACTGTTACACAGCACACTGAACTAGAGCCAAAAGGACTCAAAAGTGAAGGAAGCACCAAAGAACCGAAGAAGATCCCAGACAGGCAAGACTGCCTCCAGGATCTTCCTCCCAAAACTGGCTTCAGCCTATGCCAGCACATCAACAGGGTAGTGCTTAGAAAAGGTGTACACAGACGACCAAGTGGCAGCCTTGCACAACTGATCAGTGGAGGCCTGATTCTTGTAAGCTCAAGAAGCCCCAATAGATCTAGTAGAATGAGCCGTGACCCAAAAGGGAACAGGCTTCTTCCTTAGCTTGTAAGCCTTACGAATAGTGGACTTGATCCAAGACGCAATAGTCACTTTGGATGCAGGTCTCCCTGCCCTGGGGTCCTCAGGAGTGACAAACAGCGCATCAGACTGTCTAATGGACTCAGTGCGATGAACATAAAACTTGAGACAACACATCACATCTAACAAGTGGACAGCCCTCTCCTTGTCAGAGGTAGGGTCAGGGCAGAAAGAAGGCACCACAATCTCCTCATTAATGTGGAACTCAGAGAACACCTTTGGGAGAAACTCCTGCGCCTTGTCTTTGTTAAACATGAAAAAGGGTGGTCTACAAGACAGAGCCTGTAACTCCGCAAAATGGCGAACAGACACGATCGCCAGGAGAAAGACCATTTTCTACATCAGCAGGAGTAGGAATAGTAGCCAAGGACTCAAAGGGAGGGTCCTGAAGGATGTCCAGAACCAAGTTTAGATCCCACTGAGAAGCGGGAGTCTTAAAAGCAGTATGAGCAACGCCCTGGAAGAAAACCTTGACATCAGGAAGAATAGCAATGCGCCTCTGAAAGAAAACAGAGAGAGCAGAAGTCTGAATCTAAAGGGAACTGAAACGGAGGCCCTTATCCACACAATCCTACAAGAATGCAAGGACTGTAGGCAGATCAAAATCATGAGAAAGGTCCCTATCAGCACACCAAGATAGAACGGTCAACCAGACACGATGGTAGGCCTTAGAAGAAACAGGTTTGTGGGCACTGAGCATAGTAGCCACCACACCAGAAGAAAAACCTTTCATCTCCAATATTGAGGATTCAATTTCCAAGCCATCAAAGCTAGACAGTGAACATTCGTCTTCCACAGGTAACCCTGTAGAAGAAGATCTGGACAGCAAGGAGACGGAATGGCTCATCCACTGACAGATCCAGAAGCTCCGGAAACCAAGCTTGTCGAGGCCAGTACAGAGCAATCAGAATGATTGGACAGCGCTCTAATCTCAATTTTCGTAATACCCTGTGCAACATGGGAAGGGGAGGAAAGATGTAAGCCACAGGAAATAGCCAAGGAATGGACATGGCATCATTCGCTAGAGCTAGAGGACACCTCCAGCGAGAGAAGAACCATGGAACCTCTCCAATCTGCCCTTCAGCAGATTGGAGAGGTCGAGCCACCAGGACAAACTCAGTTCCACATGAAGAGGGAGGGATACTGATGTCTTCAGAAGGTCCGTCTGAGGCCTGCACACCTGGATAACAATCCTCTGGAGTTCCCTGGTGTGAGCCATGGCAAATGGGACCGCTTCTATGGTGGAGATGAATTTCCCCACTAGAGAGGACACCTTCTTGGCTGGAAGTGGATCGTGAGCCAGAACAGCAGAAACCCTGTGGGTGATCTGGTGAGCCACCTCATCCGTGAGAAACACCATGCGCTGCTGAGTGTCGAAGAGAAGGCCCAGGAAGACCAGACACTGGGATGGGACAAGATCTGACTTATCCATGTTGATGATCCACCCATGATGGGTAAGTGCATGAATGCAGTCCTGAACCTGCTGATGAAGAAGTTCCACAGAAGGGGCTTTCAGAAGCAGGTCATCCATGTATGGAGTAACTCTGATGCCTTCCCGATGGAGGACGGATACCAAATCTCCCAGGACACAGTTGAAGACTTGAGGAGCTGTAGTCAGACCAAAGGGAAGAGCTGAAAACTGAAAGTACCCTTGGTCGTAGGCAAATCTGAGATACTGACGACACTCTGGATGAATGGTGATGTTTAGATATGTGTCCTGAAGATCCAGAGAGGCAAGGAATTCCCATGGGGACAACTCAGCAATCACCATCCTTAGGGACTCCTGGTGATAATGAGTTTTGATCACAAAGGAATTGAGATCCTTCAAATCCAAAATGGGATGGCAACCACCATTCTTCTTGGAGACCACAAGGAGGTTTGAGTAAAAACCCATACATCTGTCCCGAATTGGAACAGGTTCCAGAACATCCTTATCTAGAAGGCCTGGATAGCGCCACTGAACAGACGGCGTTTCTCTACGCCCTGAGGTGTATGACAGGGGACAAACCGAAAGGGAGGAAGAAAGGCGAAAGGGATCCTGTGCCCTTCCGCCACTACCTGTAAAGCCCACGGGGTCCGCCACTGAATCCTCCCAGACGCTGTGGTAGTGACACAGACGGCCACCCACAGCTGAGTGGGGACCTGGGTTCGGCGAGTCATGCCGAAGAAGGCTTGGAAGCCTTAGGCTTGGAGAAGACCTTGGGCTTCCATTGCGGTTTGGGCTTTTAGGAGGAATGTGGAGCTGAGGGAACATGTCTCAGTCTGGAAGGAATGAAAAAGCCAATTACGCTTGAGAGGCGTCTTCCTCCTGGGGACCATAGGCAGAAGGGTACTCTTGCCCCCTGTGGCCTCACTAATCAGATCCTTAAGATCTGGCCCAAACAAAGAGGTGCCTTGAAAAGATAATTAGAGCAAAGCTTTCTTGGAAGCAGTGTCAGCAGACCAGATCTTGAGCCAAAGAGCTCGTCTGGCAACCACAGACATGGTGGAAACCCTTGCCACCAAACGGATGGCATCAAATAAGGCAGCAGAAACATAGTGCTGCGCCTCAGAAATGTTGGCAAGAAGCCACAACAAATCAGAAGCAGGAGCACCCTGACGGACAGCCAGGGTGAGCTGTTCAGCCCAGACCATAATGGCCCGGTTCACCCATGCTGCAGTGGCAAAAATGGACTTGAGGGAGACCTGAAGTTTCTTGTCCATCCAGTCTTTCAGAGCAGAAGCATCAGCAACTGGCAAGGCAGTGGACTTAGACAGCCTGGAGACAGGAGCATCCACTTTGGGGGCATGAACCCAGTGAGAAAGCACTGTCTTAGAGAAGGGGTAAAGCTTGGCAAAGTTCTTGGAAACAGAAGGTTTCCTGTCCGGAGACTTCCACTCATCAGACACAAGGCGGTCAGAAGTGGGGTTAGGTGGAAAAACAAGTATAGGCTCCTGAAATACATCAGAGGGATCCGAAGAAACCTCCTGAACTAAGGGAATGTTTAGGGTAGTTAAGACGGCTTTGATCAAGCCCTCAGCTGAAGGATCAGGATCAACCTCAAAGGGGTCCCCAAAAAACTGAGAGAAGCCCACAGCAGAACATTTCTCAACATCCAAATCTACCAACAGTTCCTCCTCAGAGGAATCTGATACTTCAGGTACTCCCTGCGTTTTCGGCAGGGAAGATCTGACAGAAGAAGGGGTCTGCCAGGAGTGGAAGACCCCCTGTAACTGGGATGGAAAGAGTTGCAATGTAGACCGAAGGCCTCTAGTAGCAGCCTTGAACTCTTGCACCCAAACTGGCTCTAATGTATGGCTGTAGGTCCCTGGGAGAGACTCAGGGACATCTGAACACGCTGGGCATAAATGATCTGAGAATTCTCTAGGTAACCCTGAATGACATGAGGAGCAATGTGCAATAGGGGACACAGTGACCCCAGCATCCTTAGTCTTAGGCCTGGCCCCAAGCTCTAGCGGATTAGACATTCTCACAGTGTCAAAACGTTTAAAGTATAAGGAATCACCCAAATACAGTGTGTAAGATTAAAATTTCAGCCCAGAAATTGCTCAAATGCACTTATCTGGCAGACGAAGGGTTAATCTGCAGAGGAGAGAAGGAGAGTCCAAGCCCTGTGTAGGATACTCATTCAGGAAAAGGCACAAGATGGCTGCCATGGCGGGAGCCAATTAGAAACGAGCGTGTGAAGCAAGCGCTCATGGGAAATGTAGTTTTCCCAGAAAAAGTTCCCCAACAGTGCCCAAAGCCCCCTGAGCCCCCCAACACACATAAAACATTAACCAGATGACAGAGCAAGGGCAGACAATTAAAATGATCCATCTCTGAAGTCGCTACATTGAGCGGTTGCAGAGATATGTCCCAAACTGTACAGTCCCATTGAAGTGAATGGAGCAATGGCATCTATGTGGTAAAGCGCGCCTTTACAAATTTTGCAAAGTTGAAACTGTGAATTAAAATTACATGAAGCATCACTAGAACATGTTAGCAGACCTAAAAAAAAACACTGAATCCAGTAGGGAAAGTAACAATAAACCCCCAAAAGATGCAAAACCAGCAGCTAAAGGGTTAAGTTACAACAGAAACTTGCTACAAAACACCCAACAGACATACAGATAAACCCAATGAGTGCAGGAGTATGCAATAGGAACTCCAAAGGAAAACCCCTGTGCGGAGGGTCACTGTGAGTCATGTGGACCTGCAGCACTTAAAGGGTTGCTCACCTTTCCTGCAGATCTTCTGTCTTCAGACTACCATGTATTAAGAAGAAGCCTCAGTAAGCAACTCCTGAGGAAAGAACTTGAACTCAAGATTTTCCCCCCAAGGCTTAAGGTCCAAAAAAAACACCTGGATACTGAGCTAGCCACCTCTAAGGGCATTGTCAGTAATCCGCCTAATGGTGGTATTCCATATCTAACAGAAAATAATAAAAAGCTAAAACTATAGCAGAACTGTTCTCTTGCTTGTGTTTTGACCAAGGAACAAATCTTACTGGTTGGGGATTGGCTAGCTGCAAGCTAAGGATAGGAGGTAGGCTCCACCCAGCAGTCTCTTCTCAGAATTGTTCCTGCCTGTTAAAGGGGCTGATCGCCTTCCCAAAGTTACCAGTAACCTGTATTGGATGACAGAGAAATTGCCATTATGTTAGCCGAGCTTCCACAATGTACGTGACAGAGTCCCTTTAAATCATTGCACAAAGCATCTTCCCCAACTTCAGTATTTACCTACTCTAGCCTTCACAGTCAAGTGAGGATCTATCTAAATCTCTTACAATCTCCTCTCCTCTTCAGCTCACTTGCTATTCTGAGTCTCCAGCTCTCCCCTTCATATTGTGGAAGCACTGTACTAGAGCAGCTCAAGAACCAGCAAGAGAAGAAGAGAGAGATGACATTAAGCAGAGAGGAGATGGTAAGAGCTTTAGATAGATCCTCAGTTGACCGTGAAGGCTTTAATAGCTAAATACTGAACTTGGGGAAGAATTTTTGTGCAATGATTTAAAGGGACTCTGTCATGTTCATTGTGGAAGCTCTTAACATAATGGCAATTTCTTATGACTCGGCTACCGGCCTTATAATTATTGTGTGCAACATGCTGTACGCGACATGACAATCTTGCTCTGTCATGCAGTGGCAGATTCTCATGTTGCTGTTTTTATCATGGTGACACAGTGAAGGTATCATGTGGTTGCACGCTCTTTTGCATGCAACCTTTTAAATCAGTGGTTCTCAACCTGTGGGTCGGGACCCCTTTGGGGGTTGAATGTCTATTTGCCAGGGGTCGCCCAAAAACATCAGATATTTATATTTCGATTCATAACAGTAGCAAAATTACAGCGATGAAGGAGCAACAAAAATAATTTTACTGTTAGGGGTCGCCACAACTTGGGAAATTTTATCAAAGGGTCGCGGCACTAGAAAGGTTGAGAACCACTATTTTAAATGGAGATACCTTCCAATGTTATTCTATGCAGCCTAAGCACTAAGATTTTTTTCCACTTTGGAGCTCTTAGTGCATTGGCTCTGTAGAATAACATAGGAATTGGTGAAGTCATCTCCACTTTATCACCTCATTATCACTCCTTAGTTAATCTCCCCCCTCCTTTCTTCCACAAGGCAAATACCTGATAAATGAGTAGATGCTGCTTTATCCATTGCTCTGAGAACCCGTTTTATAGAAGCTGAAAGATATCTGATATGTGAGTAGAAATTAATTTCATAGAAAAATCTGCAACAGGGTTTAACCCCTTGAATGCCAACAAGATAGCAAATATATTGTACTGCAGTGCGTTCAATACTTCTCTGCCACTCAAAGGGTTAAAAACAGCTTCTTATTTATAGATAGAACAGGGTGCGTTTCTGCACTAGTTCTAATTCTACCAGGTCAATTATTTTTAATTTGCAAGGTTTATACTACATTTAAGTTTAAACTAAAAAATGATTACAGCACTTATTGGAAATCATTGTATCCTGGAATTTTATAATGAGGTCCAACTTCCTTTTGCTATGTGAAAAATTTCCATTAAAAGTTTCATTTCACAATGCCATTTAGTACAGAACATGAAAAACGCATTTCATAATTACATGGTTTTCGCATTAAATTCCACCAGCTATATTTATCCTTTTGAAAAATAGACTTGTTGCAGGTGTTTCTACATTTTATGAAAAATGAAAATTAGACGATACTCTATTTTCGTGTTTTGGTTTTTGAGCACATGCTGCTTATTTGGCTTTCAATCAGATAATCCAAAATTATATCTGAAGATAAAATTGACATTGCTGACTCTGGAATACCAGAAGCGGATGCTCTGTTCGTTCACAGCTGCCATCATTTGGGATTTATTTTGATGGTATACTTTTCTGACACTGGTGTTCTACTTGATAATCATATTTCAACCATTTTCATAATACGCTGGGCCTTATGAATGAAGAAAAAAGTTGTACAATTCCGGGACCCTCCAGCTGCACCATTAGAGTCAAATAAATATTCTGATGGGGCTTTTAACCCCTTGAATGCTAGAGAGGTCTCAATGCATTGCTTTTCAATTCATAGAAGGCCTCCATAGCAAATACCTCCCAATCTTTTAAAAGGCCAAAGAGGGACAATTGTGTTTTAAGTGGTGTTGATGGGGGTGTGGCTGGTGGGCAGGGCATTATCGAGAATCTTTAGGTTTTTTCATGACCTATAGACACCTCTTTGTGTAACTGAATTAATGATTACACATACAGTGATGCTTAAACAAACATTAATGTGAATTTTATTTCTAAGGAGCAATGTGATACACTTACATACACACCAATTGGATCTCCAGGGTGAGAAAGAAGGACAGAGGGATATGGGTCTCAAAGCGGGACTGTCCCTCCTAAAGAGGGAAACTTGGGAGGTATTATATGTTGGGAACACTTTGGAAGTATTCTAGCATACAAGGGGTTAAGAATGCTATGGTGCAAGCAGTGGATTTGTCCCAGGATTGTTTCAATGAGGCTGATGTAGTAAGCAGAATTGGAGCAATTCTTGGATAAACCAACTCCAACACGGGGAAAAAAATAACAATTCTCATTGATACAATGAGGTCTTTTAAACTTTTTAAACCTTTGAGCACCAGTGAGGCATCCAACGCATTATGCTACAATTACTTGGATACCTCTCTGGCACTCAGAGGGTTACAATAGAGAATTCTTATAAGCATTGTATTTGTCCCCTCTAGCGCAGTTGGTTTGCCCCATAATTTGTCCACTAAGCCTTTGTACAAATGGTTCTTGTTTGTAATGAAGGCTTATAACTTTTAGGTAGGAATACCCTTAACCCTCTGAGTGCCAGAGAGGTATCTAACACACTGCAACGCAATACACTGAATAACAATCTGGCACTCAAAGGGTTAACCCAATGTTGCTGTTCAATAAAATGACCATTACAAGGGTATGCAAACTGGCAAATAAACTAGTCCAATTAATTAGTATAAAAACTGGATATATATAACCTTGAATGTAAACTAAGAGTGGAGGTCTGGTGACAGGGACATTATTTTCCTGGATAGACATACTATAGACATCTCCAGAACATTGCAAAGGGGTCAGTACTGAACTGACTATGGGCCATATGTTCAAAGAAGTATCGAAATAGCTTTTGTCGTTTGTAAAGACTTTTCAAAGTACAGTGTCGGTTGTGATTGGAAATATGTCGTTTGTCCTGACTGAAATTGTCGTATGGAATGACAAAAAATATCTTAACTAAAGACAAAAATGTCTTAAAAATGTCTTAACAAAAATGTCTTAACTAAAGACAAAATTCTCACATTCAGAACACATTCCCTCCACTTTTTTCTTAACGTACAAATTTTGTCTTTTGAAAGACATTTTTTTGTCGTTAGTTACGACAAATTTTATTTTCCTCTATATGACACTGGAGAATAGTTTAGCCACGCCCCTTTGCCCGTCAATTCTGGAGTTGTGTCGTACACAACGGACATTTCTAGTTTTTTGTCGCATACGCTATAGAAAATATGTCGTTCATGCATTCAATTACTTATTTTTGTCTTTCATACGACAATTTTTTGTCGTTATCCCTTTGAACATATGGCCCTATGTCAGTTACTAGTATGTTCAGTGACCATGGCCAGCATAACTCACACACCTTAATGTGGCTCTGTTTATCCAGGGGATAGGCAAAGTAAGGCCCTATAGCTGTTGCTGGGCTACAGTTCCCATAATGCTGCTGGAGGAAGATGGGAATTGTAGTCAAGCAACAGCTAGGGGGGACTCACATTGTTGCGCCATAGTCTAAAATCTAAAGCAGTGATTCCCAACCCTTTACTTAGGGGAAACTAATAAAACATATAGAACCAAAGTGTCCCTGTTTAGGAGGGACAGTCCTCCTTTGAGACCTAAGTCCCTCTGTCCCTCTTTACCACCCTGGTGTCCCTCTTTTTAGGAGATCAGACTGTGTGGTATGTGTATAAGTATATCACATTGTGCCACTGCAATAAAACTCACATTACATTGAATTTCAGTATAGGTGTTTCTAAATTAGTCTGTGTAAGTAAAATAGTTTAGTCTTTCTCTAAATTGTTTATTAAGTTTCGCAAATAGTGGTAAATAGGTTATAAAATAAACTAAACACCAGCAACACCCCCAGAATAAAAGTGTCTCTTTTAGGCCATTTGAAATGTTGGGAGGTGTGTCTTTAGAATTTCCCTGCTTTTGCACAGGTGCGTAAATGACTGAGCATCTGCATGACTGCTGAGGAAGGGCACAGCCCCCATATTAATCTACCCTTTCCCCCAAGAAAGATTCAGGACACCTGCTTGGGAAGAAGAGGCCACAGCATTTATTTACTTCAACCATTAACAGCCCCAGCAACAGGCCGAGGGCAAGATTAACCCGCAATAGCCAGAGTCTCTGCCCTCCCAGCACCATTAGCTAATGGGTGAGGGTCTAACTCCCCAAAGCCCTGATGGGCAAGTACCATTTCTTCCTCCACTGATGAGGAACCATCCACATACCTTGACCTGCTGTGACAATAAAATAAAGAAAGGGAGGGAGGGAGGGAGGGACAACATCAATTTTCATCTTCACTAAATGGAGTCCACACTGTTGGGACACAGCATGGTGCCGTACCAGCAGCAGTCAAGCCCTCCCACCACTTCGGTCCTGGAAGGCTACATAACTCACTTCTGCACAAAAAGGGGAATCCTAAAAACAGAACCTGTTAGAAGCCCCTGAGGAGAGGGTTGGCAACCACTGATCTAATGGGAAGACTGGTCCCGTTTATCTAGACCAGAGCAGGGCAACTTGTGACTCTGTAGGTCTTGCTGAACTATAACATTATCCACAAATGGCCAGGGCTGGCTGAAGGGAGCTGCAGCACAAAAAGAGCTGCAGAGCTACAGGTTCACACCCCGGTCTAAAATGCATCAGTTAATATACATGTAATCCATACATGTATCCGTAATCATTCACTGCAACAGTTATGTACATCCCCTGTGTCCTACTGCTACACGTATATGCAGCACTGGTGACCATTCAGACTTAAAAGTATGTAACTCACACCTCGTCATGTATAATTACTGACCATGTTGTAAAACAGTTAACACTTCTCACGTGTGGGCGTTCATTATGGAACACACACAAAAAAAGACCATAGATAGTTACCATAAGTATGACCTCCTTAGAGCTACATATTAAGTTCTGTAATTTACATACCACTGTAATCAGAGAACCAAGTATGTGTGTGAGAAAAATGAAATAAAAGATAAAGTTTCATTCCTAAGTACAAATACACTTTAAAAAAAGAAAAATAATATTACAAAAAAGATGTGCTCTGCAAGCCTTGAAAACATTGTTCTTGTTAATATTAGATGTAAGACACCCCCTGGGATTTTTTAATGGCCTTTGGATCTCAGCTCAGCGGGATTTAAGGCTCATGCAGTATTTTTTGCACAAATGTCAGCTTTGTCTGGCCTATTACAGAAACAGTATGAAGCTATAAGAATACAGTTTGTGATTGCCATCGCGAGGAGGCCTGAGCATGTGTCTCCATAACAAGAAGTATCCATCAGCTCTCAGATAATTTTTAGTTACAACCTGTCACACAGGCCAGAAAGATAAAAAAAAAATAAGAAAGTCCACATGACTACGGTGGGCCATAGAACAAAGTGCTCTCTTGTATACAAGAACATGATCTTTGAGAAGCTCATAAAAGCAGTATTAACGTCCGATAAGTTCTGGATCCAATAAAATACAATTCTCCTGCAAAACAGCAGCGTCCTGCAGTTACTATAATATACAGCATGTGTGCTTTGCAGCTTAACTCTATAGAATTTTGGAAGTGTGATAGTGCCAGATCAATGTGCAATGCATTGCTTTGTACAATTACACACGTTACCTTAATTCATTTACGTGTTGGGCCATGCATTGCTCTATGAATTAATCTAGGCAGAGCACAAACAATGTTAGCATTTCTAACAGAACAGTGAAAAGCATGTTTGGACACATAACTAATTAGCATACAGTACAGGGAATTAGTGCCCCCTGTGTCATCAAAAAATAGAGTTTAATTTATCAAAAACAATTTATCGTACTAGAAATGGCTAATACAGCATATCTATATATCTATCTATATCTATATATCTAGATATCTATATATCTATATCTATTATTTTTAAAACAAATGAAACTTATTTTAAGGTGGTAGATCTGCTTTAAACATATTGCAGAGCAATGCATTACACAGACCCCAGCACTCAAAATGTTAATCTTTTTCACGGCATCAGTGATGCCTTGCTCATCCTTCTCACAGTGAATGAGTTTGTATTTGCTCTTGAAACATAAAAAAATATATATTAGATAGAGAGATTCCATGTATGAGAAACTGTGGAAACATAGATGGGGTCATTAATCAGCCTCAGGGCTGTAAAATTGGATTTACTAAAGGGAAGAAACATCCATGTGAAAGCCAACAGAATGGCCGTATGTGATAAACACAGTGTACGGTTGGAGCAAACCCAGCTAGTTTTATGAATATCAAGAATGGGAAGTTTATGTGATATTACTATGCTACTATCTACCCCCACATGCAACTAGTTAAAATATTAGAACAATTGACTTAAACAAGGGGCTGAAACTCCATTCCTGGAGCGGCAACAGTAGGTTTATTTGATCTCTCTGCCTAATCACAGGTAACAAACATTTGTTCAGTTATATTGACTGAGCAACCTGTACACAGCTAGCGATATCCCTAAAATCTGCACTGTCTAAACCAGAAACAGGCAACACTTCAGCTGTGGAGGACTACGAATTGTAGTCATCAACATCTGAAGAACCTCAACTTGCACATCCCAGTTCTAAGCCCCTGGGAATCCAGCTTTATATCCCAGGATCAAAGGAACACAAATACTGAAGTGCACTGAATGACAAGTTAATTAAATTGACCTAATTTCCAGTAAATCTTCTTTCATCCTTGCACAGGCTCCTCAAGGAGACAAAAGTGTTCTGTATGGATCCTGGTCCATGTAGACTCAATCACACTAAGCAGTTGCCTCATACTGAATGTTGCTGGGTTCCTGGCACAAGCAGCCCATTATACCTAATTCCACAAATGATAAAAAGATCCAGTGACTGCACAGGCCAAAAATTATGGCAAAAACAATTTCAGTCTCCCTAGCACACTACCCTGCTGAAATTAGCCTTTACATGATGGAGTATGAAAGAATGCACCTGGCAACAACGTTTCAGAAGACACTGACATTCAAGGATTTTCACTGATACCAAGGATCATAAGGTATGCCAGGAAAACAAATCCTTCCCACACTTTCACACCACCATCAACAGCATGTTTACTGCAATGTAAATCAGACTTTCCTCAAACAAGGTGCTCAAGTACGCCTAACAGAGCAGGCTTTCAGGATTTCTCCCCTGCCTGAGCACAGGAGAACTACACAGATTGGAAGATCCACTGATTTATTACACACCTGTGCTCAGGCAAGGAATTACAGAAAACCTTCCCTGTTAAGGGTACTTGAGGGCCACAGTTAAAGGCAAATTCTCACCCCAAATAAAGTCCACCCCCCACAAAGCCTGACAAAATCTCTTGTACACAACACATCACACTGTTGTTTACAGCAAAGTTTCTTAAAGGGGAACTATCATTCCGAATAAAGTCTACCCCCATAATGAGCCATCTAGCAATAAGCTTACCAGTGGTACTGTAATACAGAATAATTACCATGTTACTTAGAAATCCTACTTGTGCCGAGACTGATGGTCATGTAACAGCGCAGGCATCTTTGCTCCTGTGCTGTCAGTCCCGATCTCCTCTAGGAAATGTTGCATGGTACCTAAAGGTACCAGAAGGGACTGATGGATCAGGGCACGCAGCTGCCTCTAAAGCACTGTTGCCTGGTCAACATTATCGGCACAAGTATGATTTCAGAATAACACGTTAATTAATCTAGATAACAGTACTAGCTTATCGCTAGATGGCTAATTATGGGGGTAGACTTTATTTAGCCTGATAGTTCCCCTTTAAGAAACTTTGCTGTAAACACCAGTCTGCGGTGTAGTGTACAAGAGATTTTGTCAGACTTTATGAGTCATGATGGGACTCATATGAGACCGTGTTATATGGTGATGCTGTGAAACAAAACTTGGTTATAATGGTTTCTTAGAGATATACTAAGTCTCGAGTACAAAAAACTTCTCCCAGAGAACGAATAAACATAACCAAAGTTAACACTGCTTTAAAAAGAGATTTTTACACACTTCTATACTAGAAAGGTCTCCAATGCGTTGCAAAACAATAAATTGGAGACGTCCCAAGTATAAAGTGGTTAATAGGTCCATTAAATCTATATCAATTTGGGGAGTCTGTATTTTTCCTCATGGTGGAGCGGGATTGCTCCAGAAATACTCCAGTTCTTCATACATCAGTCACACTGAATTCCAAATTGCAGATCAGTAAGAAACATAATACTAGCACTTTAATTAGCTAAAAGGAAAATGTGCCAACATGTATTGTTATGAGATATAAAGGAGAGATGCATCACAGTTTTCTGTATAGACTTCTTTTTAATAAATGTATCTTTTTATCCCAGTATTGAATCACATATAAAATGGGACTGAAAGAACCAATCCTTTATTCAACTTAATTTACTATATTAGCATGTAAATAAATGAAGTGGCACTGCTGTTTCACTGTGTGACTTAAACATGTAACATAAATACTCACTGTGTTAACGTAATTAACTCAACAGTCAAGTAAATCCTATATATACAATCAGAAAAGCTGGCTCAGTGGTTCGCACTGTAACTGAACTCCCTCTGACACAAATAGGGTCATATGTATAAAACAAGAGAGGAGCAAATGTGCACTGTAGAAGGTATCCCCAGGTACCATTGATCTAAACAGGTCTTTTAACCCCTTGAATGCTAGAAAAGTCTACAAAACTTTGCAATGCAATGAACTGGTAGCTTCTCTAGTAATCAAGGGGGGATATTCAATAAGCGGTGATAAAGAGGTGATGAAGTAGAGAAGACTTCTCCAGTTTATCACTTCTCCAGTTCCTATGTAATTCTATAGAGCCTATGCACTAAGATCTCCAAAGAAGAAGAAATCTTAGTGCATAGACTCCATATAATAACACAGGAATTTGGAGAAGTGATAAACTGGAGAAGTCATCTCCACTTTATCACCTATTTATCAGCACTTTATCACCGCTTAGTGCAGTGGTTCTCAACCTTTTTTTGCTCGAGGCACCCTTAACATGCAATCTGGACCTTTCGGGGCACCCCTAACAGGTTTAAAGGTACAGTACTGTAACATAGTAATTTAGGTTGAAAAAAGACTTGCGTCCATCTAGTTCAACCCTTTTCCTATTCCTGTTTACCATCATTGATCCAAATGAAGGCAAAAAACCCTCAATACAGCAATTTCAAATTCTTCCTTGAATGGGGGGAAAAAATTCCTTCTTGATTCCAAATGGCAATCGGATTTCTCCTTGAATCAACAAGCACTAACTAAATATTAATCCAAATACTAACATACATAGCCCTCTATGTTCTGCTCTTTTAAATAAGTATCCAGTCCCTTTCTAAAGGAATCTAATGTATTTGACAGCGCCACCTCCTCAGGCAGTGAATTCCATACCTTTATTGTCCTTACCGTAAAGAAACCCTTCCTCTTTTGTACATGAAATCAACTTTCCTCAAGTCTAAGCGGGTGGCCCCTTGTCCATTGTACTGTTCTGTTAATGAACAGGTCTTTGGAGAGCCCTTTGTATGGGCCCTGAACATATTTATATAGTGTTATCATATCCCCTCTAAGACGCCTTTTCTCTAGTGTGTACAAGTTTAACTTTTCTAGCCTTTCTTCATAACTAAAACTTTCCATTCCCCTTACTAGTTTTGTAGCCCTCCTCTGCACTTTCTCTAGTTCCATAATGTCCTTTTTCAGAAAGGGCACCCAGAATTGAACAGCATATTGTAGGTGGGGTCTTACCATGTACCTGTAAAGAGGCATAATGTTATCTTCCTCCCTTGAGTCAATACCCCATTTACATGCCAATATCTTATTGGCCTTTGCAGCTGCCAGCTGGCACTGCACGCTACTGCTAAGTCTATTGTCTACCATTACTCCAAAATCCTTTTCATTAGTAGAGTTCCCCAGAGAAACAACATTTAAACTACATGTTGCATTTTTATTATTATACCAAAATGCATAACTTTACACTTGTCTATATTGAATCTCGTTTGCCATTTGCTTGCTCAGTTACCCAATTTGTCCAAATCCTCTTGTAATGAAGACACATCCAGTTCAGACTTTATTACCTTACTTAAAGGGATGGTAATACTTCATTTTTACTATCCCCCATGCTGTAGCCCTTAAAAATTGGAATTAAACGAGACCAGCGGCATTTGAGAGATATCCGCATTCAAAGTTCCCTCTCTTTCTCTCTCCCCTGACATCAGCGTTATAGCTGATAGCAGGGGAATCCAGTCAGTGAGCAAGCGGCGGCTCTGCAGCAGTGCTGAGATCAAGTTATAGAAACAGAAATCCTTCACTGAAATGGTCTTCTATGTGTGCTTGGTTTGCAAGCACACGTAGAAGCCCATTTCAGTGAAGGATTTTTGTTTCTTTAACTCACTCGCCACTGCTGCAGAGCCACCACCGGTCCCGGGACCGGAGTCTCCTGCCGTCAGCTATAACGCTGATGTCAGGAGAGAGAGAAGGAGGGGGAACTTTGAATGTGGATATCTCTCAAACCATAAAGGTTTCAGAGATGCCGCTGGTCTCGTTTAATTCCAATTTTTAAGGGCTACAAAATAGGGGATAGTAAAAATGAAGTATTACTATCCCTTTAATTTTGTGTCATCGGCAAACACTGATACATGGCTCCCTATGCCCTCTGGGAGGTCATTAATAAACAAATTAAAAAGAAGAGGACCCAGGACAGATCCCTGAGGTACTCCACTTATCACGTTTATCCAATTGGAGAACTTGCCATTTACTACCACTCTTTGCATTCTATCTTTCAGCCAATTTCCAATCCACGCACAAACATTTTGCCCTAAGCCTATTTCATTCAATTTGTACAGTAACCTCTTGTGTGGAACCGTATCAAATGCCTTGGCAAAGTCTAAATAGATTACATCAACCGCCGCTCCCACATCTATATTTTTACTCACTTTTTTCATAAAATGCAATCAAGTTAGTTTGACAAGACCTGTCTTTCACAAAGCCATGTTGGCTCCTGCTAATGATATTCCTGTTCAAGCTGAATTCTTGAATATATTCCCTTAGCAACCCTTCTTTAAGTACCCATGGGTGTAAACCATCTGGCCCCAGGGCTCTGTCTACCTTAACACCATTCAATTGTTTTAACACTTTTTCTTGTGTTAGCCAATCCCATGCTTGCTGTGACTGTTCTTGGTAAAAACAGAAAAAAAGAAATAATTTAAAATATCTGCTTTCTCTCTGTCCCCAATGACCATCTCACTCGTTTCACATAACAAGGACCCAACATTATCAGACTTTAATTTTTTGCCATTAATGTATTTAAAGAATATTTTTGGGTTGCTCTTGCTCTCCTTAGCAATATTTCTCTCATTCTCCAGTCTAGCTAATTTAATAGCCTTTTTACAGGTTTTGTTGGCATTTTTGTATTCTGAAAATGCCTCTGCTGATCCCTCAGCTTTAAAATGTTTAAATGCCGCTTTCTTGTGATTTATTTCATGAATTACTTTACTGGTTAGTCACACTGGTTTTAATTTGCTGCTTTTGTATTTGTTTCCAAAGGGGATAAATGTATATGTATATTTTTGCAAAATTATTTTGAAGGCATTCCACTTACCTTCTGTATTTTTTCCTGAAAATATTGTATCCCAGTCAAGGAGATCAAGAGATGAATTAAACCTGCTAATGTTGGCCTTTTTAAAATTCAGTGTTTTGGTGGAACCCATACCAAATTGCTTTTTTGAATTAATCTCAAACAATACCATGTTATGTCAGTATGAAAATATATGATTCTCATACCTGGTAACTTTTTCTTCTGGACTCCCCTGAGGGGAGCCCTGTGGTGCTGCTGGGCGAGATAAATTATGCAATTCATGTCAAAGGGGGTGGAACGTAATCATGAGTGGGGGGAGGGGCTTCAGTAACATAGAAAAATAGGCAGAATAGGCTGGGAAAGGAGAAGAATTGAGCGGAGAGTGGGATGGCCAGACTGGGAAGGAGCAGAAACTCCCCTCATTTGAAGAATCAGCCTCTGCCCCAGAGACCTGGTAATCTGCAGCAAAAACCAGAGTCTCCAGGGCAAATTTTGAGAGTTCCCAGCTATGATGATTCTTAATCAAATTTTTTAATAATACTGCTCCCAAATGCCTTAGGCCGCATTCACATTGGCAACCTATGTTTTGTGTACTGCATGCCCGACTGTAAGCACATCATGGAGGGAAGGAGTACAGTGAAGATGAGAAGGCCAGCTCACATGTAAAACAACTTATTCACTTCATAGTAAATAAGAATGTTATGTCATTTTGCCTACAGAGCTGCAAAATCAGCTGAGCGGATGAATTTACTGCATAATAATTACCTCATTTAGTATTTAACTTCTTAAAGCTGCATGGCGTGTCATAGGTTAATGATTGCAGTGCATCTCAGGGCGGGGAGACTGTATCTTAGTGCTCCAGGATTAGAGCAGTCATTTCCAGATATTTCCTTGTGGTTATGCACATGTGATTACTGCTAACAGAATTACGTCCGCAAATGGAGCTACATGACAGAGGCAATATACTGTATGCAAACATTGCTTTGTCACTGTTCTCTGCCAGTCTCCTCCTGACTGTGATTGTGAGGCAGAGACAGAGAGACCACAGCTAACAATTACATTAGATTGGTGTTGCTGGAGGCAGGACCTCAGCAGGATCTTCAGCACTTACAGCTGACTCCCATGGAATTACACCTTTGGCCATCCACCTCAGCTTCAATGGGTAATGTCACTACCTGCGACCTAAGTCCTGGGCAAATTCCCAAAGGGCTTCCGCCCGAGGATAAATCCACATAACTTTACCACTTTACCGATCTCTGAAAACCAGGCAAGGACTACCCACCCCACTATGACAGACAGACACCACAAATACACACCATAATAGGGACGGAGGGATGCTTCTTCTTGACCAATCTTCCCCCCAGCAGCAGTCCGCTTCCTGTTCCAGCCCTTAAGAAGCCTTCCCATACGCCTCTCCTAGCACACATTCTACCAATCCGGGCCAATCCTCCCATGACATGCTTCCTCTCCCTGTACTCTTCACTCCTATCCAGGAAATTCTAGATCAAAGTATTTGGTTTCTGCAGAATATATTATAAGCACATATACAGATATTTAAACAAAAAAGATTATATTTATTGCTGTGGAGCAATAAGATACACATACATAAACAACAGTCTGTTCTCATAAAAAGATGGAGACCATGGTAGGAAACAGAGTACTCCCCTAAATCATCTAAAAGTGATGCTTGGGAAGTATGAGAGAACATTCATACATTTTATCTAGTCCCTGTAACAAAATGCAATAATTGAGCACAAATCATCACAGGAAAACTTACAAAAAAGTTGTGTTTTGTATTAAATTGTTTCCACTTTTTTATAGTATTGTCAGTCTAAATTATGGGTTATTAATATAGCATCATACGAAAGTACTATATATATATATATATATATATATTTATATTTATATATACTGTGTGTAATTAGTGAGGGTGTACTAAATAATTTAGAGCGAAAATATGGTTGAACAAAAATGTCAAAAATTGCTTTTGTCCTCTAGTTTAAAAAAACACTTGGCACCTAGGGGTTAAATATCTCCTTGGGGGCCTTATACACCAAAGAAAATAAGAGCAATGTTGGCAAAACCAACTGCACCATAGGGGGAAAATTACATTTCTCACTGAATAAATGGGGCTTTTAACCTTTGAATGATAGATAGGTTTGAGAGTCCCTCTAGCATTCAAGGTGTTAAATCACATTAATATTAATGGGAGTTTGGGGAATTTTAATTCTTTTTAGATTGTTTGCTCCTGAATTGCTCTTATTTATTTATTTTTTAAGACCAAAAGTCTGCTTTGACAAGAGAAGAGTTAAGCCTCTTTAGAAGTGTTGGAAGTTGATGTTGCAATACAAAAGAATAGTTAGCACCATTATCAAAGTAGAATCATAAGCAACCAATTAGAAGTTTGCAGTCATGCTTGTTCAGATTCCAACAATGCAGGGGTTGCCTGCATTTTACATCCAAACAAGCAACATACACATTGTAATTGGCTAATGTTTTTTTGTCTGAGAAAAATATAATCCTCGCAAATGCTTGATTCAGTTATTAAGTAAATATATTTTATAAGGAGAACATGGGAACAAAGATACTCATTTCCAGTCCCTGCTCATGAATGACACCAATTTGCATTCCGTGTGTGAGTCCTGAATAATCAATTGGATTTGCATACTGGATGGCAGTTTTGGATGTCTTGCCTGCATCAAGCCACTGACCAGTAATGAGAACGGAGATATGTGTGGAAGGCCATGATATCCGCTTTCTGAACCATGTAAATTTATAAGATTGTTGTATTGTGATCACCTTATATCGAGATTATTCTCTCCATAGTTTTTCAGTCAGAGATAAGAAAACCAATTGAGGGTGCTTAAAAAAGTAGTCTGCCTCTTTAAATTGTGAGTAAACAGAATTGTGTATACATATAAAATTATGAAACTCAAATGGGGCATTTAACCCTATCAATATCAGAGAGTTCTTTAAGGCATCGTAAGCATTGCAACAGAGACCACTATAGAGTATAAGGGGTTAAAGTCTCTTATAGTCATTTGTACTTTATGGTGGACTTGGTTTATCCTAGAATTGTATTTCTTTAGCCTTAAAGAAGAAGTAAACTGTTTTACAGAAACATTTTTAGGGTTTTTCCTGCTGAATAAAACAAGGGTTCTCCCACTGCCACTGCCCAGCTGAAATTGATGGCAATGGTAGTTCAACAACAACTTATAATGCAACAGGTTGCACACATATTCCACAGACGTACCACAAGGAGGAAATGCCATCTCCAACACATATCCGTTTACTTCTATTTAAAATCTGGTCCCTTATTTCAGACAACTAATGCACATATATAATATATAATGTAATGTAATTTATATCATGCTTATAAAACCAAAAGAAACTAAAACAAGCATAATCAATGTATTTCTTTTTTAACACACCCAAGATTTTCTATCTTGGAAAAGCTGTTTAGTATTGTTATTTGAAAGTCATTCAAAAATGTATGGGCAAAAAATATATAAATAAAGAGGAACTATCACCGCACAACATCTTGAGCTTAATTTAGTCCCCATCTGGCGACTAGCTGCTTAGTAGCGCTAGTCGCCAGAATTATTACCTTATTTAATAGATTTATGCTTTCTTCCATAGCTGACAGTAGCACGGAGCACAGACACCTTGCCATAGTGATGTCCACGTGCCTGCGCTGTCAGTCCCTTTTGGAGCCGTCCGGCTCCTAGCAACGCCTCCTAGACCCGGCTGGGACTGACAGCGCAGGCATGCGGATGTCACTATGGCAAGATGTCCGCTCTCCGTTCTGCCTGTCACCCATGGAAGACAGCAGAAATCTATTAAATAAGGTAATAATTCTGGCAACTAGCGCTACTAAGCAGCTAGTCGCCAAATGGGTGTCTTAATTAAGCTAAAGATGTTGTGCGGTGGTAGTTCCGCTTTAAAGCCAATGATAAAAGTTCTTACACAATAGAACAAAAGCTGCAAAATTCAGTGTAAAACTTTCACGAACATCAAATATGCCCCCAGTGCTTTCTGATGAGATTATGAATTACATCACAAGTGACCTATGAAATGCATCAATAACATTAAATTGAGATGTCACTCACAATCCCATGGAGGGGCTGCACTGCGGCGGGAGACCAGAGGTAATGTTCAAGGAAATTTAGGCCGATTTTAACATTGGTTTTAACAATAGTTTTTTGTCTTTTAATACTTGCCAGGTGTTTTTACTACACTTGATCTTTGTAACTGCCGGTAGCATGTCGTACTGTAATCTAGCAATCAAACAATATTCTCTGACGGTTTTTAAAATGAAATACAGTAGCCTCTATGTTTTCAAATACATAACACTCATTTCCATCATAGAACTGAGTGATAAACCAATTTTTTGCCCAAGGAATTAGAGTGTTTTATTTTGTTTTGTTTTACTTTTGATCAATTGTTCATTTACTAACATAGTGTTATAGCATGGAAGGCAAGAATGTGGAGCACTGTCTATTTTATAAAAAACATACATTTATTATTGCTCACGTTTTGATTTAAGAAACATACTGACACCTTGATGCTGAATAGCACATGATCCTGAATTAACAGCAAAGTTAACCAGAAGTATGCCAATGTGTGTTGCTTTGCTGAAATAGGCCCAAACGTTAATCCACTCACAAAACAGACATTTTGACCATGCCTACTTTTTGAAACACATTAGCTAAAAAGGAGCATAGATTCGCTAATTCATAAAAAACATGCACAATTCAGTAAAATTTGGGTGCTAATCTTTTTTATCAAAAGTACATTATAAATAGTAAACTAAAAAAGTGGCGCTCCAGTACGTGATATGTAGGACAACGCTCCTCCAAACCAAACTTAAGGACCAAAGCGACAAATCAGATAATACCAATCACTTCAATAGGATATAATGTAACACCTGTACTACTACCCTACCAGGCTGTCAGGATAATATGCTGTATATCAAAATATATATCAAAAACTAAATATATACAAAAAAATGTACATGCACAATATCCCCACTCCCCTGAAACTTTCCAATCAGGTATTCATATATCCTCACAGTCAATGAAATGTGAATGGAAAACAGATGGTGATGGTAATGATAATAGTCACCAATGGTTAGTCACAATGGAATATGAATGCACAAGTGTTATTAATCCATCCAACCGGTCACAAGAAAAGGGGACAGTACATCCGTAGATTTCCACCACTCTTTGACTTCTTGCCTGCAACTCCTTCTATGGTCTTTTCCCCACACTGCACACTAAATTAGATCTACAACAGAAGCGCAAAAACAAAAATATCTAAAAGCAGAGTTTTATTCTTATTAAAAAGTACTGCACACGATCTCATTGCGCTTAAAGGATAAAACAAAAAGTAAGGCTTATCTGTATCCTCCGGACACGGCCTCGGTATCAGGCTTAATCCTTCAGCGGAGCAAGAGATCCCCTGAAGCCTGATACCGAGGCGGTGTCCGGAGGATACAGAAAAGCCTTACTTTTTGTTTTATCCTGTAAGCGCAATGAGATCGTGTGCAGTACTTTTTAATAAGAGCAAAACTCTGCTTTTAGATATTTTTGTTTTTACATTATAAATAGTAATTATGCACATTTCTTGCATTCTGCCCACAGTCATTTGAATGATTAAAATCAAAATAAGCTCTTGTACATATTACATTTGTCCTCCATCTGCTGACAATTGAGCATTAACTGAACAAAATGGAATACTGATCAATTAAAACAAAGCATACCATTTGATCGATCAAAATCCAAAAAAGCTTTTGTAGTTATAAAAGTTTCTTACTCCTGAATATGTTATACTATATATGATCGACTAAATTAACTTTTTGAGTACCTGAAAGCTGTACTGTGCCACGCCTAATGGCTCTGCACATGCTCATTAATTATTAACATTTCAGTGTATAACATTCTGTTCACAATCTGCATGGGAAATTTAATCCACCTTTTAATTAATCAAATAGTACCTCTTAAGAGGTCTATAGGAACAAGTTTTATAGTATGAATGATGCACAGCAAAAGCTACTGAACAGACTGACTCCAAATTTTACATATATTAAATTTGGTGTCAATCCATTCAGCAGCTTTTGCTGTATATCATTCATACTATGAAACTACCCAGGATTGCAGGGACTGCCAATGGAAAACAATTTACATTTTTTGCTGAATTCATTATTAAAAAGCCATAAATACTGAATTTATAATTTTAGCTATGACTACCATAAGTACATTAAGCGGAGCAATTCTTAAGCAAACCAGCTGCCCTATAGGAGAAAAAAAAAGTCCCACAGATTTAACCCATTGAGTGCCTGAGTGGTATCCAACACAAAGGGGTTTTGCCACCCCGTCAAGGTATTTCACTTAAAGGCAAGTGAAATACCTTGACGGGGTGGCAAGATAACCCACAACTTGGCCAATCTATGAAACCAAAATTTCACTTTTTCACTTATTTACTAAGAATTATTATATATGCTCAATACAGGGCACACATTTGTTCTTTATATAGAACTTTGGGTTTGTGGGGGACTGGAGAACCCTCTCATTCCTTGCTACCTTCTATATATCTACCTTTATATTCACACACACATTATGCTGTAGAATGTATTTGGTGCACTTGGCGAAGAGAAGGTAATTTTTATGTACTAACATCTTTCACATACATGCAGTCAATCTTTATTGTAAAATAGTGATGTATATGCTTGCACAACTTTCATACATCTCCCCCATTGCAACATAGATCTTATCCTTTTGAGTGCCAATTATGCATCCCGTATTGCAACTCAATGTGTTGAATACCTCTCCTGCACTCAAAGGGTTAAAGGCAGATAAAATACAACTGACCCATCTAGTCTGCCAATATCACTATTTAAAAATCTCAGATTTACTCAATCTTTATAACCTTTATATATCTATCATAACATTTCTTACATACAATAAATACTTTGGGGCATATGTAAAAAATCAAAGTACAGGAATACTGGTGTAAACCAAAGGCACTAAGGGACAATAAAATAGTCACATTTATTGAAAGTGAGCTTTTTAACCCCTTGAATATCAGAGATCTCTCCATCGCCCTGGTTCACAGTGAATGGGAAACCTCCAACATTAAAGGGCTTTGATACAGTCAGATCAGTGTGTGGGAAAGTTTGTTTCGTAGCGCAAAGAAATGCATTGAAATATGGGGGCGGTTTAACCCTTTGACTGCCAGAGGGGTATGCAATGCATTGCTTTGCTTTGCCACTCAAAGGGTTAATAGATTACTGCTCTGCCGGAGCTCACAAACTGGTTTTGCCCTTTACTGTTTAAAAATAGTGCTGGAGAATATAGCAGCCTAATGTACTTTTTAACAGGGAGAATTTGCCCATACCATTACACCTGAATAGTGGTTGGTTCCTACTCCTATAGCTGAACATCATGCTGTTTCACTGAGGAGCTAGTTAAACAATATGATGCTTGGCTGAAGGTGCAGGAAGCAGCCATTACACAGGTCTGATGGTGAGATAAGCATGGGGAATGTCTCCATGCACATAGTGCATTTAGGAAGGGTTGTAACTGCAGCCAGAAATGAAGTTTGAGCAGTATTGGCATAGGACTAATCTATTAAATAGACCCCCATAGTCTGCAAAATAAAACCACAGCTATATTATGCATCTCTGTAATCTATTTCAACCTGCATCAAACTGATACAGACAACTCCAACCAAAATCTAGTTTCCCATTTTAAAGACAGGACTCATTATCACTAATCTTCTTCTTTCCTATCAACGAAAAATGTGAATTCCCACTAGCAAGATGAACGCATCCTGGTTTTAGTTTGCCTGAGGTCTAGATGAGGTTTTACATGATTTCACACAATTTTATGAGATACGTGGGGGTTCTGCAGAGGACAGAGAGAGCAGTGAATCAAGGCTGAAGGCGATGACATCTGGGGAAAATGACACCTTTCCGGGAATAGTAACTGCAGCATCCAAGCGAGGCTTCTTGTGTTATCCTGCCAGAAATCTCAGTGAAAACTTGTGGAAGCTAAACTGTAACGCAAAAGGTAATTATGTTTTCATCCAGGAGTCTGATTGATTGTGTCAATTATGGGGAGTTAGAATAAAAAGAAGGTTAACCCCTTGGATCCCAGATAGATCTCCAGTTTAAGCAATGGTTTCAAGATCTCTCTGTCATGCAAGAGGTTAAATTTGCTCATATTAAATATGCTCCATCAACAGAAAATGTATCACAGCCATGCTGGGAAAATATTACAACCATAAAAAAAAAAAAAATATTATTTTGCTTGCATGCAAATCTCCAATGCCTGCTCACAGAAATGACTAGATTATTGTGATGCTCATTTGAATATACAGTGACTGAAGGTCCCATGTAGTTCTCAGTTAAACATGTGTGGGTGATGTCCCATGTGCGTACATGGGAATTCTCAGGGATTGACCGACTTAGGGTTTTGATCTCTGTCTCAGGGTCTTAGGGTATAGTGCTAGAGCCCACTGTTACCTATTACATGATATGCACCATTTATCCACTTCTTTAGTTTCAAAATTAGTGTCACTGAACCAAAGGGCTACAAGAAGAAGGCCTACAGGACTTGTGTTCTTTTAAAGGAGCAGTAAACTTTTTTTTATGAAAACACATATTTTATAGAGCATTTCCTGCTGAATAAAACAAGGGTACTCCCAGCTGTCAGATGATTTATTCAAAATTTATAGCAGTTCAAATAATCAGGAAGTGAATTTACTGTGTTTACTTCCTGATAGTTCTAACTGACAGGAAGTGATAGGCAGTTTCTATCACATTCTACGGAGAACTGTATGTCTCTGACTTTTCTGACTTTCCTCTCCATTAGAATCTAACAGGAAATCTAATTAGAATTTGACCACTAGAGGGTACTGCTAATGTACAAAAACATGGGTTTAAAATTTAGATCTCTCGGCAGTGGGAGTACCCTTATTTTACTCAGTAGGAAAATCCCTACAATATATATTTTTTCATAAAAAAAGTTTACTGCTCCTTTAAGCAGTGATCGGTCAGAAGTTGTATAATTTCAACATTCCTTGAGCACCTACTGGAGCACCTCTAGATCAAAGCAGGTAGAGCTATACCACCTAGAATTTACATTCTGGAGACATTTAAAGCAGAACTTTTACCTTGTCTAAAGTCGCCCTCCAATAATTAAGCATATGACGACTGGTTTCATAATAGTTCTACTAGCTCTCAGAAATACCCAATTCAGAAGTAATCCTTAAAGCGGAACTACCTCCTGACATATACTTTAACTTACATAACTCCTCATCTAGCGACTAGCTGTTTAGTAGCGCTAGTTGCCAGAATTATTACATTGTTAAATAGATTTATACTTTCTTCCCTGGCTGACAGGCAGGACGATAGCGGACATCTTGCCATAGTGACGTCCACGCGCCTGCGCGGTCAGTCCCAGCCAGCTGTAGGAGGCGTTGCTAGGAGCCGTTCGAGTCTGGAAGGGACTAACAGCGCAGGCGCGTGGACGTCACTATGGCAAGATGTCCGAGATCCATCCTGCCTGTCAGCAGGGGAAGATAGTGTAAATCAATTTAACAATGTAATAATTCTGGCGACTAAAGTATATGTCAGGTGGTAATTCCACTTTAATCTTTGGAGACCGGAAGCCAGGCATCAGCGCAGACATCTTCTCTTAGAGACTTCTGCATGTCTGCGCTGTCAGTCCCGGCCTCCTCTAGGAGGCATTGCACTTTGCCGAAAAGCACCGGAAGGGACTGACAGCACAGGCGCACAGACGCCACTAATCTGCCCATCACTCTCTGAAGATTAAGGATTACTTCTGAACTGGGTATTTCTGAGAGCTAACAGAACTATTATGAAACTAGTCACCATATGCTTAATTATTGGAGAGTGACTTTATACAAGGTCAAAGTTTAAAGGTCAAAATTGAACAGATCTGAGTCAGCTCATTTTGGAAGTTCTCAGCTATGCCCATGTCCCAGTATGTAGTCATCCCATCCTGAAGTGGATCCTGCAAAATGCTCAGAGGTGGGAAGATTGATAATACAATCATGGTGACAGCATTATTGAGGTACTGCCAGTGGAAACATAAGCTATAAAAAATTGCACATTAGAAAAGTGACCCATCAGCTTTCTAGTAGTTAAGGCCAAAGTTAGTCAAATGTTGGACCTTAAGATGTTTGGGACTACAACTCCTATCATCCCCAACCTGCCGCTGGCTGTTAGGATGTTTTGATCTAAATTTAAGTCAGTTTTAGGGTGTAGAATGTAATGTTGGAAAGTATAAAGTCATTTTAGGAAACATCACAGAATTAGCACCATTTTGTCAGAAAAAGGAGGAAGGAAATATTCTTTATACAGTCATAACAAATAACCTGCACAATAGGAAAAAATACTTATGTCCCCTGATTTAAATGTGACATTTAACCTCTCCAGTGCTAGCAAGGTCCCCAGTATATTGCTTTGCAATGTTTTGGAGACCTCTGTAGCTTGCAAGGGATTAATACATTTTAAATATATTAACATTTGAGGAATTTTTATTTATTGCTTGAAAACGTTATTTTAAAGACATAAAAAAATTATTTTAGGACCAATTTTTCTTTTGAAAATAGTACCGTATAAGCCGCATGTTCAAAAGAAAAGTGGAGGAGTTCCGGAGCAAACCATTTGCACTAGAAGGGAGAACTTAAATGTACTATTGTTTTAAATGGGGGTTTTAAGACCTTGAATGCTAGAGACATCTCCAACGCATCACTAAGCAAAGTGTTGGAGACCTCTCTAGCATTCAAGGAGTTAAAAATCTCCATTTAGCTCAGTGGGAATATTTGGAATTTTCAGTTCTCCTCTGTAGTGCAAATGGTGTGTTCCAGAACGCCTCCACGTTTCTTTTCAACATACTGCCCAGTCTCAGGCTCACGGCACCATTGGGACAAAAGCAAAAGTGGAGCTCTTTGGAGCAAACCAATTGCACAACAGATAGCAAATAAAAATTCCCCAAATTGTTGTTGTTAAATGGGGTTTTTGAACCCTTTTTTAATAATGGCTAGTTCTCCAACACATTGCTTTGAAAGGAGTTGGAGATCTCTCTAGCATTCAAGGGGTTAAAGGCCCCAATGAAATCATTGGAAATGTCCTGGACATCCATGGCAGCATTTATCAGATTATTTAGCTCCTCCCCTTTCAGCTGATAGAACAGAGAAGAAGTCAAACTGTATACGAGAGAAGAACACTCCCTCCACCTCCATATGTTGTTTTCTTATCTGTATTCTGAAGAGGGTAGGACCTCAGTTACTGGCTCCCTCTCCTTTTTTTTCTCTTCAATAAATTGTTTATTGAAAAGTTTTAACAAAGAACAAGTAGAGGGAATTATGGTCTTGAGCGCTGCCTTTTTCTCTTTAGGCTTACCTGATCTTCTTCCTTTTCCCATTTGGAGCCCACCTCTTCTTCTGAATCTCCAACTTCACTCCTCTTGTACAGGATTGCTGGGCTGGGGATCTAGTAGTTGCCAGGGTATGCTACATAAATCCTAACGGTCACAGACGTAAAGGAGTGTTAGAAATGCTATTTCCTCCCGTAACCTGCATGCAGATGCTTACCAAGGCTATATAAATATGTGGACATAGCTAAGAAATGTTTGGCTCTCATGTTATTTGGATGTATATGCAGGTGTGGTTTTACTATGCCAACTGTGCAGGGGCAAGATTCTTGCTGCTTGTCATCATGCTCCTTTTCATGTTTTCCTCTGTACCGATCAGTGGCTTTTGCAGCACTGTGGTACGTGCTTTACACTCTGTAATGTATACAGTTTGGAATCACTGTGATTTTATGCCTTGGTGATTATTTTGGTTTTCTATAACTCTGCTGGACTCAGATACTCTGTGTTTCCCATGCACTTTCTCTATGGTAGAGTTCTTTGCTAGTTGTATAAGAACTTTGTCTGTTATTTTGGATTCTAGTAATACTCACATCCTTATGTTCTTTCTGTGCTTTGCAGTTCCAGGATTCCTGCTATTGCTCTTTCAATTTCTGTGATTCTTATTGAAAAGCCCTGTGGCTTTTTTTGCTATATCTGTTGTTTCTCTTATCTCCAGTTATTGGGTTTATGCTGCCATGTAGGGAATGTTCCTTTGGCAACCCTTATAGGTTTTTAGTGTTGTCGGTGTCTGCTTTCCTTCAAACAAGCATGGATTTTAGTATGCAGTCTTCTCCCTCTCCTCCGAACAAGTGCAAACAAATAGCGTTAGGTAAGATGACTTTTTTTTTAAAGAGTGACTGGGTACAGGAAATGATATCAGTCAGAACTTATGCATCTCTGAGGAATCCCAGAGTTAGAGAAGCCATATGGGAGGACTGCCTACAGAGAATGGCTACAGATCTATAAACCGAGCCTCAGATACTGTTTCCTTATTGAGATACTCTGCTGAAGTTCCAACTATATGATCCCTGATCTCCAGTTCCTGTCTCAGCAGTTGAGAGAAATACCAAAAGACTAACTACACATTGCAATCTTGTGGGATTTAATTTTCTCTTGAAGAACATGGTGCTCTGTCTAAAGACAGTACCTTCTATTCTTGGTAAATAATTCCACTCTCTGAACAGTTTAATCCAGAGAAGTAAAGGATAGAAACCATATTATGTATGGCAGGGAGGAGTGAAGGTGATGCAAGTGCTACTTATGGACACAAAGGGATCCTCCATTTAAAAAACAACATTTCCTGAACAGTTTTTGGAGTGCAAGTCCAAGCCTTTGGCAGAGGGCCAGAAGATCAACGTTTCAACCTCTGCTGATTTTGTTTTTGAGAAATATTTTCAGTTTGTGTTTTGGTCCCTCCCTCTCTCACTTATTGGCTACTTTCCCATCTGGTTAATGCTGCCACAAATGTCCAAGAAAATATAAAAATTAAATCATACTTATTAAACTTTTCTTATCCTTGGGACAGTCCATGGCAGCAGTCATGAATGTCCCATCCCGCAATTAGCCTGTAGTTTTGAGACTATGACAATCGGTGGAGGTGGATGGAGTCTCTCTCGTACTGTTTGAATTTGGTTTGAAATGTTCGCTGTCCTATCAGATGGACTGGAAGGAGGTAACCCACCTGGTGAATGTTACCATGGAAATTCTGGTGTATGATATAATTTTCTGTTTTTTTAAGTTGTTCCCTCTGATTTTGGAAGCTTGCTCCACAATGCTCCACTTTTGACTTTGTACATATGGCACACTTACTTTACCCACAGATGCTACAACATCTATCAATGTGCCTCTAATTAAAAAAATACAAAAAGTTTTATCACATAAAAATGAAAGACAGTCAAGGCAGCCTTATTCACAATAATCTACTGAATAGTGACTTTTTGGCAACAAATATGTCCTTGTACATTTTTCAATTTAAAATGTGCATTTGTTTTCAAATTTCAATTAGTCACTAATATTTTTGTATACAGTCACTGTTAACGAACATCTTATTCCAAAATTTTTCAAACTTTTAGCAAAAAATTTACCGTAAAATCTCGGGTATAATACGCACAATTTTACCCCACTTCACCTTATGTGAAGTGGGGGGTGCGTATTATACACGAGAGTTTTTTCTTTGCGGAGTTAAAAATGTTTTATTGCTGCCGGGGACAGAGGCTTCTGTGGTGGTGAGTTTCTTATTAAACTCTGTCCACTTCTCTTCCTTACCACCCTGCTCATCCCACTTTCCGCCCACTTCTCTTCCCGCCCTGCTTTGCCCACTTCCTGGGACAAGTATGTTAAGCCCTGCACCATCACAGAGCCCATATGAAAAATGCACTCTGTAGGGCTGCATGGTGGCCACTGCAAGCTTGTAGTAAACACTGCAGTCCTGCACAGTGCATTTTTCTTAAGTATTCTGTTTAAAAGGGATGAGGTGGGAACCTTAAAAAGTAACACCTCTTAATAACCCCTAAACTTACATTACTATGGTCAGAAAATCCTACTAGACACTATACATTTTGCCTTAGTGGGTTTGTTCAAGAAATAACATCTTCAGTCAGTCCTAGAGGTCATGTCCATGTTTTTTTTACAAACTGAAGCAGGCAAAACTCATGAGCCTATAGAACAAATGGCAGCATGGCATGTCCACCTCCATGATCATGGCATCCAGGTCTGACTGAAAATGTTATCTCTTGAACCAAGGAGAAAAGTCCTTGGTATAGTAAAGTAACTGAGGATTATGGATGTATTCTTTAACCCCTTAAGGACTAGCGATCCCAGGAAGTTTCCTTAAGGACTGCTTTGATGTATGCCGATGCGTCGGCACACATGACCTGTTTCGTGCCCGAACGGGGGTCTGAGAGAGACTGCTGGGGTCTAGGAGTGGTCAGTTTTAGACCCCGTTTTTAAGTGCCAGGCCAGTAACCTGTCCTTAAGGGAAAAAAAGGTGATGGTCCTGGAATGTCACAGGGTCGTTAAGGGGTTAATGGGTTGTTGTTTTTTTTAATATAGGTATTTTACTCATTTTCTCTACATTACTAGGGTGAAAGGCTGAGTTGACCTTGCTGAAGCTACAATATGTGATCATGAGATTCTACGGCTGGTGCATTAACCAACTCACTGGCTTGATTGCATCTAGTGTTATTGTACTTTGCCCTGTGTTATACCTAGTTTTGACACCACAGTGTGATATTAACCCTCTGAGTGTCAGGGGTATCCAGTGCATTGCTTCTCAATGCACTGGCACTCAAAGGATGAAACTCACTTTGACTTACACAGCCGTTTCTGTGAGAAAAAAGTGTATTTAATACAGAAAACCCATGCTACATCTGTACCCACTGTTCAACGTAACTAGAACCCATTAGAGCAAAATTCTTTAGAGATTCAATATGCATTGCAGTAAGTACTGTAACTGAAGAAGATGTGCTCCGCTTGGAGAAAACTCTTGGGGCATATGAAAATCTTTTTTTCTCTGCTAATGAATAAATCGTTTTAGTTATTTTAAATTGAACATTTAGAGAAAAAAAATCAACCCAAACGAAGAAAGTTTTAAAAAAATAAAAAGAAGTTTAACCCTTTGAGTGCCAGAGCAGTGTGCTGTGTTTCCTACACCCCTGTCATTGAAAGGTTTTTGTTTTTTTTACCTAGTAGTAGCAGATAATTCCAGCTGTGAAAATGCCACATTGCAACTCCTTACCGCCCCACTGACAGCGAGACTTTCCTTACATGGAAAAAAGAGAAAGTGAAAGTCAGGTTCAATAGGGTAATATTATTGTACACATTAAAGGACCTTATTTATTAACTCTTTGCAATGCATTGCATACCACTCTGGCACTCAAAGGGTTAAAGTACAGTTGAACAATTCTGGAACCAACCACACCATAGTCTACACTGCACTGATTCACGATGTTTTGGAGATGTCTCTAGCATTCAAGGGGTTAAATGCCCCATTTATATCAATGGGAAATTTTATTTGTCCCCTGTGGTGCTCTGGGGTCCTTTGTATATATATCCCATATCCTGTGGCATTTTCTTGGCTTCCTATAGCGAGGGACAAAAGCCACCTTTCCCTTTTACCTGATTTTACTGTGGCATTTTCAGAGTCCAAGAGCAAGAAAAAAATATATCACAAAAAAAAAAAAAAAAAAAGGTCACAAAGTGTTGTATAGTGCAATGGTATAGCCCTAGCCTACAGGTCAGATTTAAAATTATTCTTCCCTGTTGACCAGGTGGCAAGTGATGGGAAAGTGAAACATAAAATAAAATGTGGACGTCTTCAATGCTAAAATAATCTTCATTACATTACCTTTGGAATGTACCATGAGATTTTCTTAACCCACAGATTCAGAATCACCCTGTAGGGTATGTTGCACCTTGGCCTTCCAGAAGACTATACAACCCTAAAGCTTCTGACAAAGTGCTGCATGCCACCCCACCTAGATATCTCTTCCTTTACTGGGCAGGTAATGCAATTGAGCTTAACCACCCTCAGAATTCATTCACTTTGCCTTCATACATAAGGCTCACTGGTTTACTGACTGAGTTGCAGGAATTTTGTATCCACAGGAGAACATGTGTTTATATAATGGGCTAAGCTTGAGTAAAAAGTAGTCAAAGCCTTTCATGCTCCAGTTGTAAACACAATATTAAAAAAAAAAACCTTGCAATATGAACTTGCAAGAAAATAAGAAAATCCAGGGATAAACATATCAACTGCAATATGAATCCTGCTCATTGTTTCCACTATATACATGTGTTCTGGGTAATATGCAAATAACAAGCATTCATAAGGCATAACTTCCTGCTTATAGCCTCTTTAGCATAGGCATCTGTAGGCAGCCTTTGGCTATCCAGCTGTTAGGAACTACAAGTCCCAACGCCTGTTTGGGGAGGATGGGAGTTATAGTCTCCAACAGCTGCGAAGCTAAAGATGCCTACCACTGAATATGTGGTTCTGAAAACATATAGCCAACCCATATAGACCAGACTGTAAAGCACAGTACAAGTTGCATTGTAAAATAGAAATCCCCATATAGACAATTTTTCTTTTCCCATGAACATACATGTTTTAACCCTTTGAGAGCCAAAGAGGCACACAGCTCTGGTACTCAAAGGGTTAACCTTTGCGTACTCTGACACTCAAAGGGTTAAATTACTAGTGATATTTTACTATTTTGAAAATACTATATTGTGATTCTTATAATGCTGAGTGTGACATGGGTACTCCCTTTTGTTGGGTGAATCATCACTCAAAAAAAGATATTACAGCCCAAAGTTGTTTTTCATTCATCAAAGTTCTCTTTGTGGAAAGCCCCCACTAGGTTTTGATGTGACTTTTGCTTTCTATGGAGTACTACAGAGACCACATTTTCTCCAAGGACTGCTAAAAAAAAAAAAAAATTTGTGGTCTAGTTTGTGTTATCACTTTTGAATGAATCATTTCACAGCAGTATGATTGCAATGTATTTTACTTGGCAGGAAAAGTCATACAATACAATATTTTTTAATACAAAACACATTACAAACGTGTGGATCATGAAATGCATTGAGGGTGTATAGGAAATATTTTAAACAGTATATTTTTTATTCATTTTGTATTTTTTTAATATAAGTTTATCGTATTTTGGAATAAAACAATATTCGCATTGAGCCAATACATTTAGACTTGGGTTCTTTAAATTATCGGAGTGAGCAATCATCTGCAGTGCCGACTGTTGTGAGTTCTGTGTGGGGAGGACCAGCACGATTTGTCTCCACAAACTTTAAAGGGGAACTACCACCCTGCAATAACTTAACCTGCATTCATTCTTCATCTGGCGACTAGCGCTACTAAGCAGCTCCAAGTGGCTCCAAAATGGACTGACAGCGCAGGCACACGGACGTCACCGTGACAAGATGTCCGTGCTTCCTGCTCCTGTGAGCATCGGTAAAACGGAGAAATCTTCGGAACCAGGTAATATTTCTGGCGACTAGCGCTACTAAGCAGCTAGTCGCCAGATGAAGAATGAATGCAGGTCAATTTATTGTGGGGTGGTAGTTCCCCTTTAAGACCGGTAGTAAATCCATCCACTCCGGTCTTTATGTCTCAAGTAAGTACACGGATTTATTACACGTCTACATTGATGTTACAGAGATTGTTAAAAGATACACATCAGCGCTCTCCTATTGTGTTTTTTTCCTTGTCTTATGCCAAGGCATATACAATCATGATCCTTTCGACATTGAGGATAGAGCAGCAGTATTGAAAAACCTGTGTGGAGGCAGTATAGTATCCTCCATATGCCTGAAGCTCCACTATATTAAATATATAAGTAGCCTCAATGAAATGTGAGTATAACTCTCACTGATGAATAATTGAATGTAAACACAGCTTTCTTAGAAGTACTACACCATATTTTTCTCCCTTTCTTCTTTTTTTGTTTTTTTACAATTGAATAGCTTTACATAGAAACTGCAGAATTTCCAACATGTTTACAAATATTTTGTTGTGTTTAACCTTTTTGTCCCATCAGTCTTTAGTTGGTTTGGAAATTAGGAACTAGACACAAAAACTATATTCTGTTAAAAACAAATACAATAACAATACAGTAAAGATAATGAAACTTAATAATTATCCTTTCTGCGAAATTAAATAATGCCCCTCTATTTTATTAAACAATTGAATTTCTATTAATATGCAATAATTGGCTTTGCATCCAGACATTTAAATGACTGTGCATCAGAATGTGAAGGTCTGTCAGCAGTCCTCATACTAATAATCCCATAATGCAAAAGGACATCATACTTATGTGTTTCCTTCCAATGTGTCACAGAATCCACTTTATATAATGTCTGTTTGTCTTTTCAACAGCCGAATGCAGAACATTGTTATTGCTATTAAAACTCATTGCGTTCCTGATCATTTGGCAATACCCTAATTTACAACTCTCTATAAATCTTGTTTTGCTATTAAATATTTATATTATGCTCCTTATGTTCCAACAGCAAATGGCAATGGCAAATCATTTTAAATGCACTAACATATCACATAATACATCATTGAGATTATATTAAGTTTGCATTTGTGTTGTACTTTTCACTCCTTAGACCTCACAAGAGCAAAGAACTCATCTCCAGTCTTGTAGTTAACAAATCATAATGAGCACTTATATTGTAATTACGCTTCTATTGAATCTACCCAACCATAGGAGTTTTAACCCTTTGAGTGCTAAAGAGGTAGGCAGCAAATTGAATCACAATGGGTTGGAAACCTCTAAACATCCACTAAAACCACATCTTGTAGATAAAGGGAGAACATTTTTTTTTTTTTTTGGGGGGGTACTTCAGAAGTGTTATTTGGTCCACATGGGTTCATCATTTGTACTTTATTAATGAAATTATCATTAAAGGGATAGTAATATTTAATTATTACTAATCCCTATATTAAAGACATATTAAAAATAAATATATTGCCCCCAGTGTCATCTCTCAAACCTTTATGGTTTGAGAGATAATCGCTCCTAAAGTTGCCCTCTCCCTCCCCCTTCCCCGAAGTCGGTGTTGTAGCTGACTGAAGAGAAATCCGGTCTTACGATCATCAGGCGGCTCTGCAGCAGAGCCGCGATCGCGTTAATAAAAAAAAATATTTCACTAAAACGGTCTTCTACATGTGCTTGCAAACCATTTCAGTGAAAGATTTCTTTTTTTTTTAACGAGATCTTGGCTGTGCTGCAGAGCCGCCTGACAGTCGTACGACAGGCTTCCCTGCAGTCAGCTAGAACGCTGACTATGGGGAAGGGGGAGGGAGAGGGCAACTTTAGGAGCGATTATCTCTCAAACCATAAAGGTTTGAGAGATGACACTGGGGGCAATATATTTATTTTTGATATGTCTTTAATATTATTATTCTTTATTATTATTATTCTTTATTTATGTAGCACCAACTAATTCCACAGCTCTGTACAATTGGGAATAGACGTACAGAGGTATTAAATAGTACAATCAGATGTGGAGAACGGAAGGATCAGAGGGCCCTGCTCGTGAGAGCTTACAGTCTAGAGGAAATAAGGATTAGTAATAATTAAGTATTACTATCCCTTTAAAGGCCTGTGACTGGTTGATTATACTTTACCAGTGTAAAAGCCCGTCCATGTAATGTTAACCCTTTGAGTGCTAGAGGGGTATGCAATGCGAGACTGCCTGAACGTGCACAGTCTCTACTGTGCAAGATGGCTTCTGACAAACATCCTAGCGAATTATTATATAGGATGTAATTAAGCTCTATAGCACACAAAGTGTTAAATATATGTGAGTGTTTAACCATTTGAGTGCCAGAGGGGTGAGCAATGCATTGCAATGTGTCGCACATGCCTCTGGCACTCAACAGGTTAAAGAATCATTTTAAGATTTCACAACAAACAGTTATTATGTTAAATGTAGGGAGTTATTAGATTTTCCTTATGGCAGGCTGGGCAGTTATTCAGCCTAATATTTCCCATATTAAGCCCATATAACAGTTTGGAATTCCTCATCCAGAAATAACAGTGCAAGAGGGAGAAAATCACTGAGTCTCTCCCACCAGCTTATCACTGAGTTTTTCATTGTCTAAGTGGCACCATGCAAGATGTTCAAGGGAGAGAGCATGGCAGTTCACTCTCTCCCGTGCTATGGTTGTGGCTTATAGCTGTGTAGAGATCATAGGTGGAAGAAGGTTTGGAACCTTCTGCCTACTATTTAACATGCTACAGACAACTGTAAAGGGTACAAGGGAGTAACAGTGCCCAAGGAACCTCTCATTCCTATTTAGTAATTAGTGGTCAGTAAGAGGAAAGGGTTCAGGGAAGTTCTCCCTGTTATTATTGTTTTCTAGATGGGAGGGAACTACACTCTATTCCTCTTCTTTATCACACAGACAGTGCTACTAGAAGGTTTGTGGAAGGGAGTGTTATCAAGCATCTCACAGCTGCTCGGTTACATGAGAGGCATCTTTTCACTCCTAATATTTAGCTTTTGGGGATGAATGGGGAGGAAATGGAGCAGAGACCCTCTCCCTCCCTATATTAGATATTTAGTTTGTAGGCTTCACATTATATAAGTAGTAGGCATTATATTGGAGGGAATTTATTGCATCTGTGTAAAACAATTTTCCCGTATATTCAGTACACAGAGTCAAGGGCTCTGCATGCTGTGTACTGTATATTGCAATGAACTACAAATGTCATCATCCTCAGCTAGTCGGTGGCATTTATCATGCAAACTGTGTATTTTAGGAATTCCCCAAGGGATATAAATAAGACTTACTTACCATGTTTATAATAGTAAAAAAACACAATATATACAGACACCTTTCCAATAAAGATTTTTAACTAGTACAGGCAATACAAGAGAGTTCCATGTCAATCATATGGCAGATAGGTCATCCAAAGTTCAACTTTTACAAAATAAAATTAAAGAAAATTATGCATCTTAGAAAAATAAAATCAATTTCTCAAGTGTCAAGTCTGTTTTAAGAATCGTTATATTTCTAATTGACTTACTTCATGTATGCCCCAGATACCTGTAGCTTAGATGTAAGCTCATCACTCATCTGATCAATGTGCCTTGTCCTTTTGTTGCTAATTATATCGCATAACTGCAGAATACTTTGGGAATAAATGCTGATGATGATAATAATGCCTGCTTTATACTTACATACACTATACAATTCATTACACATTGTACCTAAAACTAATAGAGCTAATTATGAAAGAGAAAGGGTTTTATATCATGTTTATAGCGGAACTATCACGTAGATATAATTGCTCTTGAATTAATTGTTAGTATAGAGGTAATTATTGAAATACTGTAATAATGTTTATTAAGTGCCAGCATTATTTGGAATCATAAGTTCTTATGAGACTCACCTCCAGGCAATAGCGAGACTAATATTAGAAACGGGACAGGGTGGCAGAGTCAATGAGGCAAATGGGATAGGATAGCCCATCCTCTTCCCTGCATGCGGATTTTTCCCTCCTATGGTGCAATTGATTTGCCAAAACATGACTCTAGTTTTCTTTTCTTCAGTTTTTCTAGTTGACTGAATAAAACTAAAAAGGCATGCCACACTTCTATCAGTGTTTCATTGATTTGGATCTTTCCATGCTGCCCTTTGCATTCAGTGTTTGAAGGAAACAAATGTCAAGTCTGTTGTTTCTGTATCAGAGTGCAGTATTAGCAGTGTGATATACATTTCATATACCTAGCACTGCTTCAAACTATTAACCCTTTGAGTAATGTGATATACATTTCATGTACCTAGCACTGCTTCAAACTATTAACCCTTTGAGTAATGTGATATACATTTCATGTACCTAGCACTGCTTCAAACTATTAACCCTTTGAGTGCCAGAGTGGCGCGCAAAGGATTACAAAGCAAAACACTGCACCCCGCTTGGTTCTTAAAGGGTTAGTTATATTATTATTATTATGACAGCAGTACCAAGAACAAAAGTGTATTTCCAAATTGTATGCAACAAATAGAATAAAACAGGACATTTTTGCTAGCAACTGTTTTAGTCATAGAACCACACATACACGTTTGCCACTTACAGCCTTGTCCCTTTGTCCACCATTATTAAAGTTTTTTCCTTGGAACCCCCTTCTACTATTCAGCAGAACACAGTTTGAGAAGCACTGCTCTAATGGATTGAAAAAAAAATGGGCTGCAGACATATTTATCATATCAGGGCTAAATGATATACGTTTAGTGTAATAAACTGTGGGAAACTGTTTTATGAAAAGAAAAAGAGGATTTTAGTCTTACCTGTTAAATCCTTTTCTCTAAGTCCATACAGGTTACTGGTAACTCTGGGTAGGCGATCTGGTCCTTTAAGTAGGCAGGAAATATTCTAGAATTGTATGCAGGGGGTGGAGCCTACCTTCCCTCCTTGGCTGCAGCTAGCTAACCAGCTCCAGAAAGATTTGAAACACTAACTATTGATTAGATAGTAGAAGGGAAAGAAGACTCCTGTGAGCATGACCCCGAAGGAACCCCACAGTCTGCCACAGGAGAGCCAAGCATAGTCCCTTGACAGGGTCAGAGACCAGTAACCTGTATTGGCTAAGAGAAAAGGATTTAACAGGTAAGACTAAAATCCTCTTTTCTCTGTCGTCCAATAGAGGTTACTGGTAACTCTGAGATGTCCAACCATTGCGTTTCCCAGAGGCCAAAAGTAAGGCAAGGACCAGGCGCAAGGCCCCCAAAGTCACCAGAGTACATATGAACCATCAGATCAGAGATAGCCCAACAAACAGTGAAGTGTCAACAGACACTGAACAGGGGTAACAACACACCAACTGTTATACAGCACACTGAACTAAAGTCAACGGGGCTCAAAAGTGAAGGAAGCACCAAGAACCGAAGAAAATCCTAGACAGGCAAAACTGCCTCCAGGATCTTCCTCCCAAAGCTGGCGTCAGCCGATGCCAGAACATCAACACGGTAATGCTTCGAAAAGGTGTGCACAGACAACCAAGTAGCAGCCTTGCACAACTGATCAGCAGAGGCCTGATTCTTGTAAGCCCAAGAGGCCCCAATAGATTGAGTAGAATGAGCCGTGACCCTGAAAGGGACAGGCTTCTTCCTCAGCTAGTAAGCCTCACGAATGGTGGACTTGATCCAAAAAGCAATAGTCACCTTGGATGCAGGTCTTCCTGCCATAGGACCCTCAGGAATGACGAACAACGCGTCTGATTGTCTGATAGATTCAGTGCGATGTACATAAAACTTGAGGCAACGCACCACGTCTAACAAGTGGAGATCCCTCTCCATGTCAGAGGTGGGGTCAGGGCAGAAAGAGGGCACCACAATCTCCTGATTGATGTGGAACTCTGAAACCACCTTCAGAAGAAACTCCTGAGAGGTGCAAAGCATGCCTTATCCTTGTGAAATACCAAATAGGGTGATTTACAGGAGAGAGCATGTAACTCCACAACACGGCGGACAGACACAATCACCAGAAGAAAGGACATTTTCCACATCAACAGGCATAGAGGAATAGTAGCCAAAGACTCAAATGGAGGGCGCTGAAGAACGCCCAAAACCAAGTTAAGATCCCATGGAGGAGCAAGAATCTTGAAGGCAGGACGAGTATGAGCAACCCCCTGGAAGAAAACCTTCACATCAAGAAGGATGGCAATGCGCCTCTGAAAGAAAACAGAGAGAGCAGCCGTCTGAACTTTAAGGGAACTGAAACTGAGGCCCTTATCCACACCGTCCTGCAAAAAGGCCAGGACCGTAGGCAAATCAAATTCCTGAGACAGGTCCTTGCCAGCACACCAAGATAGGAAGGTCGACCAGACACAATGGTAGATCTTGGAAGAAACAGGTTTGCGGGCACAAAGCATAGTAGCCATCACCCCAGAAGAAAACTCTTTGTTCCTCAATATTGAGGATTCAATTTCCAGGCCATCAATGCTAGATGATGAACATCCTCCTTCCACAGGTAACCCTTTAGAAGAAGATCCGGAAGACAAGGGAGCCGGAATGGCTTCGCCACTGACAGATCCAGAAGCTCCGGAAACCAAGCCTGGCGAGGCCAGTACAGAGCAATCAGAATGACTGGACAACGATCCAGTCGTAATTTCCGTAACACCTGTGAAACATGGGGAAGGAAGGAAAGATGTAGCCAGAGGGAATAACCAGTGAATGGACATTGCATCCACCGCCAGAGCTAGAGGGTCCCTCCATCGAGAACAGAACCTCAGAAACCTTCCTGTTGTGTCTTGTTGCCATCAGGTCGGTGTAAGGAAGACCCCATTTCTGAACAATGAGGGTGGACACCTCTGGGTGCAGCTCCTACTCTCTGCTGTCCACTGTGTGTCGACTGAGGAAGTCCGACATGATGTTGTCTACGCCAGGAATGTGCACTGCGGATATAGCAGGAACGTGATCTTCTGCCCAGGGCAGCGAGACTTCTTGTTCCGCCCAGCTTGTTGATATAAGCCATGGCCGTGACGTTGTCAGACTCTACCCTGATGGGAAGGAGAGATTCTTCTGGAGACCACCGACCCTGTGCACTCAGGTGACCCAGGACCGCTCCCCATCTGGAGAGGCTGGCATCTGTCGTCACCATGGTCCAGAAGGAAACTAGGAAGGACTTGCCCTTCAGCAGACTGGCGAGGTCGAGCCACCAGGACAAACTCAGTTTCACATGAAGAGGAAGTGACACCGAGGTCTTCAGAAGGTCCGGCCAACCTCTGCACACCTGGATCACAAACCGCTGGAGTTCCCTGGTGTGTACCATGGCGAACGGTACCGCCTCTATGGTGGAAATGAATTTCCCCACGAGAGATGACAGATTCTTGGCCGGAACTGGATCCTGAGCCAGTATCGCAGAAACCCTGTGGGCGATCTGGTGAGCCACCTTGTCTGTGAGAAACACCATGTTCTTCTGGGTATTGAAGAGGAGGCCCAGGAAAACTAGACACTGGGGATGGGACAAGGTCTGATTTGTCCAAGCTGATGATCCACCAGTGATGGGGGAGAGCATGAATGCATTGCATTTCCCAGAAAAGTACCCCAAACAGTGCCCGAAGCCCCCAGAGCCCTCCAACACAATAGAAACATAAACTGATGATAGAGCAGGGGCAGACAAGTAAAATGAGCCATCTCTGAAGTTGCTAGGTTAAACGGTTGCAGAGATATGTTCCAAACTGTACAGTTCCATAGGAGTGAATAGAGCAATGGCGCTTATGCGGTAAAGCGCGCCTTTAATCAATTTTTACAGAATTGAAGGTATAATATTAAAATACATGAAAAATCACTAAAACATGTTAGGATACCCAAAAAACCAGTAGGAAAAGTGTCAGAAACCCCCCAAATGAATGCCAAACCAGCAGCTAAAGGGTTAAATACCACATAAACCTGCTCCAAACACCCAGCAGACATACAGATAGACCCAGTGAGTGCAGAAGTGTGCAATAGGAACTCCAAATGAAAAACCCCTGTGCGGAGGGGCACTGTGGGACATGTGGACCTGCAGCACTCAAAGGGTTGCTCACCTTTAATGCAGATCTTCTGTCTTCAGATTATCATGTTTAAAGAAGAAGCCTCGGTGGGTGACTCCTAAGGAAAGAACTTGTAGCCAAGATTTTCCCCCCAGGGCTTAAGGTCCACAAAAACACCTGGTCACTGAGCTAGCCACATCTAAGGGCATTGTCAGTTATAGTAATCCGCCTAATGGTGGTATTCCATTTAACATAGTAACATAGTAAATTAGGTTGAATAAAGACACAAGTCCATCAAGTTCAACCTTCTCCTCATACCCCAGTAATTTTATAGCTTTCCTGCTACCAAATAAGTTAGTCTTTATCAGACCTTCCTGATCTGCCTACTAATAAACCGTATAATTCTGTATGTTCCCTTTGGAAAGAAATGTATCTAATCTTCTCTTGAATGTATCCATTGTATCTGCCATAACCACCTCCTTGGGCAAAGAATTCCATAATTTAACAGTCCTCACTGTAAAAAAAAAACCTTCCTCTGCTGAAGTCTAAACTTCCTTTCCTCTAATCTCAAGGGGTGTCCCCTGGTCATCTGATCAGGCCTTGGAATAAATAGCTCACCGTAGAGATCGTTGTATTGACCTCTCATATATTTGTACAATGTGATAAGGTCTCCTCTTAGTCGTCTTTTCTCTAGAGTAAATAAACCAAGTTTGTCTACTCGTTCCTCATACGTCGTCCTCCATTCCCTTAATTAATTTTGTTACTCTTCGCTGTACCCTCTCTAGTTCTAGTATATCCTTTTTCAGAACTGGTGCCCAAACTGAACTGCATACTCAGGGTGAGGTCTTACCGATGATTTGCACAATGGCAAAATAATGTTATCCACTCTTGCTTCAATACCTCTTTTTATGCAAGACAGGATTTTGTTTGCCTTTTTCTACTGATGTTTGACATTGGTCACTGTTTCCAAGTTTGTAGTCTACAAGGATACCCAGGTCTTTCTCTAGCAATGAGTCCCCTAAAATGATTCCATTTAGTTTATAAGTAGCTTTGAGAATATTTACTCCCAAATGCATGACTTTACACTTTCCCACATTAAACTTCATATTCCATTTGTTTACCCAAACTGCCATTTTATATAAATCCCTCTGTAGAGAGCAATTAATTATCCTGTTCTGAATTAATTACCCTGCATAATTTAGTGTCATCTGCAAATATTGATATTTTTCTTTCTATATCTATTTCTAGGTCATTTATAAACATGTTAAAAAGCAGCGGACCTAATACTGAACCCTGAGGAACTCCACTCTCCACTTCAACTGTATGTATTGTCCATTTACAACCACACACTGTTCCCTATCCTTCAACCAGTTTTGTATCCTATTGCAAAGGTTATCTCCTAGCCCCGATTTCCTTATTTTATACCACAGCCTTCTGTGCGGCACTGTATCAAATGCCTTTGCAGAGTCTAGATATACTACATCAACTGCCTTGCCATTATCAAGGTTGCTGCTAGTTTGGAATGATCTATTCTTCATAAAACCATGTTGATTCCTGCTAATGATCTTATTTTTTGTGTTGTAATCTTGAATTATTATCCCTTCTAGCAGTTTTTCCATTACAGAGGTTAAACTCACAGGTCCATAGTTTCCAGGTTCTGTTTAAGTTCCCTTCTTAACCCTTTGAGTGCCAGAGGGGTACGCAACACATTGAAAAGCAAAGCATTGCGTACCCCCTGGCACTCAAAGAGTTAAATAGAGGCACTACATTGGCACTGAGCCTGTGGTGAGAGAACCTTTAAAGAGTAAATATAGGGGTTTTTCCCAACACTGCACTGAGTTCGTTAAGAACCGTTGGATGTATACCATCAGGACCCGGTGCTTTGTCAGTCTTAATAACCCAATATCTGATAATTGTATTGTTGAGGTTCGTCTACCATTCCTTGCTCCCTTGTATATACTGATGTAAAGAAAATGTTTACAACATTGGCTTTTTCCTTATCCTCACTAATCAACTCACCTATCTCATTTTTGAATGGTCAATGCACTCCCTCTTAAAGTGTTAGTAATGTCTAAAAAAAGTTTTTTTTTGCATTTAGAAAAGCTTAAAAAGCTGAGCTCAGCTTTTTAAGCTCTTCTAAATGCAAAAAACTTTTTTTTAGACATTACTAACACTTTAAGTTTTTTGCTATTTATATATTTGAAAAACTTTTTTGGATTAGTCTTGCTTTCCCTTGCAATTCGAGTTTCATTTTCTATTTTTGTTACCCAATTGCCTTTTTGCAATCTTTGTTACACTCCCTGTATTTTAAGAAAGAATGTTCAGTTCCTGTAGACTTAAATAGCTTGAATGCTTTTTTTTTTCTTTGCCATTTCCTTCTTTACATGTGCAGTTAACCACACTGGCTGTGACTTACTTCTTTTGCATTTGTTCCCCATTGGTATCTACTGTTGGGTACATTTCCGCAACCTATATTTGAATTCTGACCATTTATCCTCAGTATGTTTGTCTTTAAATAATGTATCCCAGTCTAAGTGTTGCATTGAAGCCCTTAATAATTTGAAGTTAGCTTTTTTAAAATTAAGAGTTTTGGTTGAACCTATACAGTTTTGCTTTACCAAACTGATCTCAAATGTAACCATGTTGTGATCACTGTTTCCCAAATGTTCATTTACCTTAATATTGGATACCATTTCTGTGTTATTTGTTATCACTAGGTCCAATACATTGTTATTTCTTGTCGGCACTTCCACCATGTAGCTTTCCCAAAGTATGCTCACAAACCTGCTACCCTTAGCACTCTGACAGGTCTCATTTTCCCAGTTGATATCTGGATAATTAAAATCTCCCATAATTATAGTACGCCCAAACTGGGCAGCTTTCCTCATGGCCTCAACACTGTCATCAGTATTTGGTGGTTTGTAGCATACACCCACCAACACCTTTTTTTTAACCTTTTACACCACATTTAGTCTCAATTTCTACTCCACATTTTGTCCAGTTTCCTCACTAATATCACCTCTCAAAATTGGATTTAACTCTGGTTTCAAATATAAGCACACACCTCCCCTTTTTCTATTAATCCTGTATCTTCTAAACAGGGAATAGCCCTCTATATTTACAGCCCAGTCATGTGCATCATTCCACCATGTTTCTGTTATACCGGTTATGTCCAATTGCTTATTAACCGCCAGCAATTCCAGTTCTCCTATTTTATCTACCATACTTCTTGCATTTGCTAGCATACAATTAATTTTGAAGTCTTTACATATATCACTCCCTACATGCCTTTTTTCTACACCTTCATTTACTAGGAGTTCCTCCCTATTGACTACATTTATCCCCACCCTTTCTCCACCCCCCTAGTCATTTACTTGGACCTGGTTCCTATCTGCCCAATTTTTGCTATCTATACCCCCCCCCCCCCTTTGCTAGTTTAAAAGCTACTCCAAGCTTCTTAGCATTCGCTCCCCTAGCACAGAGGCTCCTCTACCATTTAGGTGCAATCCATCACTTCCATATAGACTGTATCCAAGAGCAAAGTCAGCCCAGTGCTCTAAGAACACAAAACCCTCCTTCCTACACCATTGCTTGAGCCATGCATTAAGCTCTGAGTTCCCTCTGTGTACCTGCACTGACGCATGGCACAGGTATTATTTCAGAAAATACTACCTTAGAGATCCATGCCTTGAGCTTGCACCTTAAGTCCCTGAAGTTATTCTTTAGGGACCTCCATCTTCCTCCTACTTTGTCATTGGTACCAATATGTAACAAGACAGCTGGATCACTTCCAGCCCCTCCCAACACTCTATCAGCCCTGTCCGCAACATGCCGAACCCGAGCACCCGGGAGACAGCATACTGTTCGGCATTCACATTCCTGGTGGCAGATTACCCCTATAACCACCACCTGCCTTGGTTTCTGCCTACTCTGCATCCCATCTAGCCTGGAAGGAGGACTGTTCCCCTGGCTGCTAGAGGAATCAGCCTTCTCCAGTATTGCCAATTCTGAGCTATCCTCATCAACATCTTCACACAATCTTGCAAATCTGATGGACTGAGTGAACTCAGAACTGGCCTTCCTCTACCTCTGCCCACTACCTCCCCTCCTTACTGTTACCCAGCTGCCTACCTGTTGCTCCTCATCTACAACTCCACCCTCTTCACCACTGACCCCACATACTACCTGCTCTGTGAGTTCTAAACTCCTTGCCAGGTTTCCAATGTCTCGCAATGTTGCAATATTTCTTTCCAAATCCAGTATCTTAGACTCTAAAAAGAAAATATGCTCACACTTGGCACAGCGGTATGAATCCTAGAACGATTCCGGCAAGTGTTCAAACATGTGACAAGAAGTGCATTGCGTGAGATTGTCTAACCTGCTATCACTCATGCTTGGTTTTACAATTCAATAAGATTTATACTGTCCTTTAATGCTTATTCTAAGGTAAGTAACCAACTTTCAATTTGAATGCAGTAACTCCCTTGAAATTATTGTCACCTCAGAGCTCTGCTGATTTCCAACTTCTGATTCTATTCCAACTCCAGATTTGTTCTAATGCCTCTTCCCTTGTCTGCAGTCACAAGAAATGCAGTCTCAAAGAGCAGGCTCAAAGAGCCTGAGGACTGTATTTATAGTAACACTGCAGCCAGGTGTCTTCCCTTAGCCAATCACCCCTAATCACACAGCCCAGAGAAAATCCCTATTAACAATTGGTTTATTTAACCCTCACAATACCTGAACAGAAAAATAAAAAACTTCTAAAGCTATAGCAGAACTTTTCTCTTGCCTGCTTTATTATCACCAAGGAACAAATCTTTCAGGAGCTGGTTGGATAGCTGCAGCCAAGGAGGTAAGGTGGGCTCCACCCCCTGCATACAATTCTAAAATTGTTCCTGCCTACTTAAAGGGGCAGATCACCTACCCAGAGTTACCAGTAACCTGTATTGGACGACAGAGAAATCATATTGTAGAGATTTTCCAGCTGAATAACACAAGGGTAATACCACTGCTGGGAGATTAATTTTTCCAGAGTTATAACAGTTTAACCCCTTGAGGACCAGCAGTCCCAGGGTGTGTGGTCCTTTATGGACCTGACTGAAAACTTTGACGTGCCTGCCCACGTAAAAAGTGTGTGACGTGCCAGGACAGCCGTGACGGTCCTTGCACTTCAGTGGACGGGAAGGGGTTAAACTCGTTTTATTGCTAAGCAATGCATTGTGTACCCCTCTGGCATTCAAAGGGATAATACATGAATAGATGATCAACAAAGTAAAACATTTAAAAGAAAACTGATTTTCTAAGTTGTGATTGGCTATTCTATATTTAATTTATCCAAGAAAACTGACTTTCATTGACTGTTTGAGTTTATCAATATTACGTGTTTATTTTTACAAAGAGAATCAATAGCAAGTTTGTTATATTCAATCAATGAAAGTAACTGATTTGTTGCTAAAGAAAACAGTTTAGTGGCAGTGGTGAAAGGCATTATTTACATAATTAATAGCTAATCAGGAAATATGAATCTGCTCTGTATTGTGACTTGAACCAATGTTGATATTACAGAAAGGTAGATCATTTGAAATTGAAATGTCAGGTCATGCTTCTTGCAAGTCTACAGGGTTTCTGTTACTCCAAATAATTTGATTTTAACAAATTCCATAAAGGGCTAAAGCTCAGGAGTTCACAAAAGTGCCTGGAGCTTTGCATCCCAAGAGAGCTCTTAGTTTGAAACATTGAGGCTCTTGGAATCTCACCAACTACAGAAGATCAACTGAATCTAATGCAGCAGTTGCTATAAGTTGACATCCTGATATTAATAAAGTGAAGAGGGGAAAAGAAAAAAAAAAAAGTTAACTCCTTGAGTGCCAGAGAGGTATCCAACATATTGCAATGCTCTGGACAGCGTTGGATACTTCTCTGGCACACAAAGAGTTAAAAATGTGCAACCATTTTCTGCTTTTAAAAATATATATATAACAGCAGCAGATCAAAAATCTATCCCGCAAACCTTAAGGGAGAACAAGCACTTATAATATCCTAATAACCCCCACTCTTATCTTACTATAGCCATAATATCTTAATGTCCCCTATTCATTTTTCTTTTTTTTTTTTTTCAAGAGATAACTGACAGTTATTTCAGTCTTAAGCAGACAGAGTGAATGAACCTATTTATTTAACTCATTAAGTAGCAGGGGGGTAGACGACACATTGAGAAGTAATATACTGCATACCCCATTGGTCGTTAAGAGTTAAGATTATTATGTGCAGTGAGCAGAGTTTGAGGTTCCTGTGGTTCTGCTAGCAACTTTAATGTCCGCCTCCATGGTCTTCACAACCACGGCATATTGAAGATGGTATCTAATAAAGGAGCAGTAAACTTTCTTAATGAAAAATGTATATGTTGTAGAGCTTTTCCTGCTGAGTAAAACAAGGGTAATCTCACCACAGTCAGTTGTTATATTCAAATAATTATGAAGTGAATTTTACTGTGCGTTTACTTCCTGACAGTTCTAACAGACAGGAAGTGACTCTGCAATTACTATCACAATCTATGGAGAACTGTATGTCACTGACTTTTCTCTCCATTAGAATGTAACAGAATTGCAAATTGGAATTTGACAACTAGATGGCACTGATAATGTACAAAAACATGGGTTTAAAATGTAATACTGTGGAAATATGCATCTCTGAGCAGTGGGAGCACCTCTGTTTTACTCAGAAGGAAATGCCCCACAAGACATATATCTTTTCATAACAAAAGTTTACTACTCCTTTAAACAAAAAGCACAAGGACAAAATTAATATTGGTCATTAAGATTTTTCTGGACATAGTAAGGTAAATGGATGTGTTAGTCCTCCTTTAACCCCCTTGGATGCAAGAGACATCTCCATCTCCTGTTTCATATTGTGTTGGCGACATCTAGCATTCAGTAGGTTAAAGTGATGTTAAAGGGATAGTAATGTTTCACAGAAATTACAGCTTCAATTAATTTTCATAGTATTTGGGCCATGGAGAGTGTTATTTCAATACTGTTAGAGTTGTAGTTCAAGCGTAATTGAATGATAAAGTATCCCCTCCTGCCCCTTTTACTGATGTAACACCACTCACCTCAGAGCAGCAAGACTGTCCAAAAAAAAAAAAAAACGTAAAGGGGGCTTTCATTGTTCTAACAGTAAGAAGACTGTCCCTTGCCGTGAGCTGTCTGGTCCCAAGACCAGATTCCATATCTGAAGGGAGGTGGCTTACACTAGGTAAAATGGGTGGGAGGGGGATACTTTATCACTCAATTACTCTTGAACCACAACTCTGTTAGTGTTGAAATAACACTCCCCATGACCCAAATACTATGAAGATTAATTGCTATGACTTCTCAATAGCATATATCCTAAAATGTGAGAGACATGTTCTGACTATAGATGCATAGTAGCTGTACATTACCATTTGATGCCTGATTCCTATACATGCCCGTAGTGAGTTATAATTGAATGTTATGTCCAGGGCAAGGCTCCCCAGAGTCCTCTACGCAAGGAATTTTAGGTGCACTCAGCCCAACTAATGGCTTCAGTTCACTCCTCACAAAATCCCACCTCCATTGACTAACACAGAAAATGCCTTTAGCGTTTTATGTAGAAACAAAAAATGTTTATTAATCACTTGGGAGCTAGAAAGAGCCCCAGCATATTGCTTTTTCAGGCATTGGAGACATCAGTATTATTCAAGGTGTTACATAATGGTCAGTAAAGCAGAATGTAAACTGGTATATAAATCCAGTATATAAATCAACATGGATCTGGTGTCTGATGTAGGGGCATTGCACTGGTCCCACCTACAACTCAGAATGACGGTGTGTACAGCACAGCAGAGGTGGCGCTCAAAATATGGCCCTGTAGGTGGTTGCCTTCTCTGCCTAATGGAAAATTTGACCAAGGCTTTGCCATAATCAAGATAAACTGGAAAATCAGAAAGAAGAGTCTGTGGAAACCAAGAAAGGAAGTAGTCCAGATGCAAAGCACTTATCTGTCTTATTGTTTTATACATTTTTTACAAGATTGCTAACAAACCTGACCATCATACACATTTATAGAATATGCACTTTTATGTCAGATTTTAGAATAATTGTACAAAGACATTATTTTATAAATGCTGGCAAGGATGACATGATGTTTAAATGGATATTAACCCTAAAGCTATTAGGTGATACTGTTGCTTTAAAAAGACAGTGCAGCATGACATTCAGGACTGACTGAAGATATTATATCTTGGGAAAAGGCACAGCATTCTGACAACATTCAGAGGGGCTATTAGGATTTTCTGTCTATAGCAAGGTAAGTTAGGGGTTATTATTAGGAGACATAAAGTTAAAGTTGCCATATACTGACAGAGCTTAAGATATAAGGTAAGGTTACCATACATTCTTTTAAATGCAGGACACTTAGGAAACTTAGATTCTGTAGGGAATCAGTGCAACCCTGCATCATGTGTTTTTCCTAACCGCATCTAAAGGGATATCTGACAACCCTAATAAAGGGTATAGTATGTGTTGTTATTCAGCAGACTGAGCAGTGAACATTTCCAATGCAGTCTTCATTCCATGATCAGAAGGGCTCTACCTTACTGTGGAAGATACAGCAGGAAGTGAGAATTGCAGGGAAACCAGCCTAATGAAAAACAACATGGTGTTTGACAGCTCTGCTTCTCTGAATATTCATGGCAGTGGACTATGTAGGGAGTCAGGGGTCATCCATGGACTAGTATCCTAATTACTAGCTCCCAGTGGCCAGTCAGTCCTTTTTCACACTCTGAAGCACACTAACTTGACACGTGTCCAATTCAAGTTATTATACTGAAATGAAAGCCTGAAATGTAAAATGGGATGGGAAATTTTGGTGGTTATATTAAGTGCATAGAGATATTGGAAACTCAAACACCTCTCATCATTCTCCCTATTTCACTTTGAAAGATGGCTGGAGCCGCTGTGTGCCTCTGACCTCTTTATAATCAAGCGTTGATTGAGTTTCACATAGTACCCTAAGAAATCTATAATGTGTAAAACATATTGTTGACATGTGGAGCACTGCAGGATATTAATCATTCATTAACCACACAGGCCAAACGATCTCTAATTGGAATATACTCTGCACGTACAAGCCATTCTAGACTTTTTTTTTATGATGAATGGTAACGTGATTTTTGACAATCTGACAGGTTTGGCTTTAACTTGTTTTGGAAGCAAAAGTATATTGCAGTACATTGGGGTAAGTGTAGAAAGATAAAAATGGATACATTTCGGGGCAAAACAACTATATAACATTTATAAAGCTGTTAGGATTGCAAAGAAATTCACTGGAGAACTCTCTAGCACCCAAGGGGTTAAAGTTGAAATTAGTTAATTGTAATTTTATATATATATATATATATATATATATATATATATATATATATATACATACATACAAAAAGGTTTTCATAGCTTTTCACTATAATAAGACCAACTGATTTCTTTATACATATGTGCCTCCAATAAATTGCTGCATTCTCTAGGAAATAAATTAAGCACTGTCATAGAAGAGGTCACAAGAAAATTCAAATTAAATATTAACTTACTGCATAAAAATCATTGGTGTCAACCTAATTAACTGGCATCCTGCCCCCCCCCCAATACCCACAGCTCATACACCTCTTTTTTCTTACTGTCCCTAGATTTTAACCTGTTGTGTCCCTTACCAGATATATATATCTGTGTCTGTGTGTTTCATATGGTTCTGTCTTCCCTCACTGAAACCAAGATCTCAGACACAAAAAATATTTTGTTAATAGTTTATAATATATTGTATATTATATTAATTATTATTGATACATATATTTAGTAAAGGGCACACAAACACCAACAAAAGTTGCATAGTATTAAAGCATTTCATGTGCTTTAATAATATGCATTTCCTACATGTAAATATACTTAATTTTAAACTACCTACCTATTACATTGTGGTATCGGCCACTAGTCAGCACCAGCAAGGGATGTGGGAGGGCTGGGAAGACAGCAAAAAGTCTGCTGTGCTGCACAGTCTAATCACTGATTCTGCCCCATATTACATCATGCATTTTGGTTTGAAATGATGGAGCACAGGCTATAATAAATTCTAACTAAGGCATCAGCCTACTCCTCCTAACCTCTCAAGGGAGAAGAATTGGATCAATACCAATTCATAATTGTTGACCTTGGAGGCTAGAACTTATATTACTATCATTGTTCCTTCTCTGAAAAAGCTGCTGCTTTGACTAGTACATTATTGATCCCAAGCCTTGTTGCCATTTTGTTTCACAGCTTTTATCTGTCAGTTCTGTCTGTCCTTATCCCATGCTGAAGCCACTACTTCCAGCCACCCTTGTCCTTCCTCCTCTTCTTTAAGTATCATGCCTTACTCCAACCAGCAGAAACCTTCCTTTGACATGCTTGGCCCCTAGTCAGATTTTTGAGTCACAGCACCATTTGCAATAATTCCAACAATCAAGGCTGCTTCTTCAACTCCTGACAACTTCTTCATATTTGTTGAGTCTGCTGAAATGCCATTTGAAATACACTTGTCCCATCAGCCTTTTCCCCACAAAATAGCTATCTGACATTAATATTTCATCAATTACTTCTATCCCATCCTACCCACCTGGGTCGATATCCTCATTATCATTCTCTGCAAAGGTCTTGTTGTGTTCCCTTCTTTCTCATTCAAATGCCACAATTTCTTATCTGCCTTCAAAGAACCTTTCATCATGGACCAGCTTCTTTACCTTGAACTCTCTAAAGCAGGGGTAGTCAACCACTGTTCTCAAGAGCTACCAACAGTGCATGTTTTTGAGATATCTTTGCTTAAGCACAGGTGAATCAATCAATAGTTTAGTCACATTAATAAACCCACCTGCGCTGATTCAGGGTTATCCTAAAAACATGCAATGTTGGGAGCTCTTGAGGACCAGGGTTGGCTACCCCTGCTCTAAAGGCTTCATCTTATACCCTTTCTCTGCCACACCCTTTTTTCTTCCAGAATAGATGATCATTAACTTATCTGCTACTCATTCTTATACTATTCCCACCCACATTTACCTCATTCCTTTCAAAGAATACTCGCTGTAGTAATCCAAGGTTAACAATGTCTCTCCTAATGTTTTTATCTTTTTTGCTGAAATTCTGACAGTCTCTCCTAGGTTATCTTGACTTTTCCTCAGGGTTGTCTCTTCAGTTTGCATATTCTACAGCTCCTCTCCACTGTCTCAGATTCCTTCTCCATTATTATCAAACTGCTAAATCTGACATGGCCAAGAGGGTTAGATTTTTTTAAGTACTGGAATTACCTTTCCCTGCTCATTTTCCTTCCATTCCCTTCCTTTCTCCATGTCTTTACAGATGTCTCTTCTTTTTAGATAACATTTTCCCCACATATGATGATTTTCTGGGTTGCTAACTCATGGCCTCTGCAAGTCCTTCATATTCCCAAATTCAAGAACACCTATTTTCTCTTAAAAATGTTTCATATAGTCAAGGCTACATCTTCTTCCTAAGTGAATCAATCAAGCTGCCTCATATTTTAAACTGTGCTTATCATTATGTTTTTCTTATAAAGGTTGACATGGATTTCTTTGTATCACAAATTTTTATTTTACCTGTTCTTTAAAATCAATTTGCTTACTTCCTTTCCCATTTCATTTTCAGGATTTCACTCATCTACTGTCCCGGACTACCAAGCACTGATTATGACTGAACATTCACTTTTGGAGAGCCAAAGCTCTCATCTAGGAAGGATGCTCTGCTAATATTCTAAGATTATATGCAAAAGCCAGGCTCATGTTCAACCTGTCAGTAACACGTGTCTCCTAGAATTCCTACCTCAAGCTGCAAGCAGCACTGTCTTATTTCCCCATGTGCCCTCTATGGGACGCCTGTATATTCCCTCGTACACCCCATCAGTGTGGTGACACTTACATCACCGTGGCGATGCTCTCACACAATTAAGTCAAGGTTCCTTTTGTTAAACAGGCAGAACTCCATTCACTTGGTGCTCAGTTATATTTTTGATTTCACTATATAGAAAAATTCCCACACACACCAATCTATCTATACCTGTAGGATAAATACATAAACTCGATCAGGAAGCCTACAAGGTGCTACAGGGAACAAAGACATGAAATATAAGAATAACAGAAAAAGAAAAAAAGTGCAGTACTTGCACTCTATCCAGGCTAATCCTAGAAGTATATAAGCTCCTATCAATCAAAGAAATGGATCCTTAAAAACTAACAAATAAACTTAGTTTTTAGGGATCCATTTCTGTGATTGATAGGAGCTTATATCCTTCTAGGATTAGCCTGGATAGTGTGCAAGTACTTCAGAGTATTTTTTCTTTTACTCTTTTTCTTATATTTCATATTTTTTATTTCAGTAGTGTACCTTAGCATTGCAATTCTGTGGATTTTTCAGCCTTTGACTCTTCCCTGGCTGCTTCAGTACAGGAACTACAGGCCAATCATGCCATGTTCCAGCACCTGCTTTAGGATTTTCAGTCTGCTACTTTGCACCCCACAGTTGCGCTACCGACCCTGCCTATGGCTGCTACTGCTGATGGGTCCAGTACTCCTGACCCTTGCGAGCCTCGTCCTGATAAATTTCACAATGATAAAAGAATGTCATCATTTCTTGCAGACTTTTATTCTCTTTTAACCCACTTCCCTATGCTACAGATTTTATTGAAATGTGCTTTGGAAGAATGACATCTACTAGAGAATGTAGCTGACCCCAGTTAAAACGTACACTAATCATCGTGATTTGAAGTACCTGAAGTCAGCATGTTGGTTGTTTCAACACCATATCAGATGGGCTCTTTTCTTTTCTTGTTTTCAGCTACACATCACTTACTGGCCTGGTTCAAAGAATCTGCAGGAGCATGCACTATCCTGTAAGTATGCAACTTCTATTGAATTCCAGCCACCTCAAGATACAGTTTTTCATTCAGGCCAATTCCTCCTAACTAGCAATTGTTTATTGGAGTTTATTAAACGCCACCCCACCATTGACCAATCCTTTAGACAACAACACTCCTTAACAGCTTCTGATGGCCTACTGTACAGACAAAGACTAGTCATCGTACCTCACCATAATTCATAATTCATATCTTCAGCTTTCTTTATTTCGTCATCTTCCTTACTATTTTTAGTAGGCGTTGACCACAATATGGGTCTAAAACATGTATAAAACAAATCACAGAGCCAAAAAAGCATGGTGTCATGCACACTTATATGTTGCTTGCCACAGACAGCTCCTTCTATGTGGTAGTATGAACACACAGTCATAATAGATAGATAGATAGATAGATAGATAGATAGATAGATAGATAGATAGACAGATAAGAGTGTATACATACATCTGAACAAAAGAACAATAGATTTCTGTGGACTCGCGTGTTCACAAATGAGTATAAATATAAGGAACTTTCGTGTCAACCAATTAGGGGTTTTAGAAGAATCCCAATATGCTGACTAAGGGGTTACTGTAGTTTATATTTGTCATCTTCATTTTCCAGTTGATATACTAGTCTCTTTCTACATCCAACACAACTGTGTCCCTTAACTAGATCTAAAGGGACTATTAGTGCAGATGGGAACAGCCAAGCATTATGTGACACAATCAGGGCGATCACTCAAGAACCACTTGTATGTCCTCCCCTGTGCATTGCTGTAGCTTCTCATGCATGTAGGAGATGACTGCAAGAATTACTGCAAGTACAAAAAGGACAAGGCAAAACCAAAGACTGCAAACTGGAAGGCTAGGTGTCAATTTGTTTAAGCATCAGAAGGATGTGAAACACATTGCTCTGCAAAGCTTTGCACAACTCACTGGTCTAGCCCTTTCAGTGCCAGAAGGGTGTCCATTGCATTGCTTCTCAATGCACTGGATACCTCTCTGACATGCAAAGGGTTTTAAAGGAATAAGAAGTAAAGAAAGTAACTTGGAAGAGTATGTGATTGATGAATGATGAATACTATGATAGTACAGCAAAGGATCATACAAAAACATAGGATGATTCCCCATTAACCTTTACATCTTCTTTTGCCAGTCACATGCTGCAATGTTGAAGCTGAAATTGTGTTGTTGGTCAGAATGAATGAAGGTGGATGTGATCATAGAGTATAAGATGAATGTACTCGATAATGTAGAGAAATTTAATTTGGGGTTATGGATTTTGTTACATTTATTGGACAGAGGATGCAATGCAACATGGGGATATGATGTCAGGCTGAATTACCTGATTGATTGGAAGAAGTGATATGGGTGAAGGACATGAATGAAGGTTGAATAAGGTGATAAGTAAGAAAGGATGTTATAAAGCAAAAGTTATGCCTAACTGGGGTCTGCAAGTCAACAGTCAACAATGAGCTTTTGAGAGCCTACAGCTTACCTGAAGTCCACAGTTTTCAGTATATTACATTGTAAAAATATGTGAGTCCCATAAGCATGGACATCTAAAGAAACCCTGTCTACCCCTTGAAAGAAATGGCATATAAGCCAATTGTTGGTGGGAAACAAAGGTACAGAATTATATCACTCTGTGATACAAGAGGAAGGAAAAAGGTTTAAATTCTTTTTAAACACACATAAAAGAAACAAAACTTTTTTTTTGCTTTTTTAAACTGAATCTAAAAACCTTTACATCTTTCTGCTATGTGCTCAGTCTGCCACTACATACAATGGCATGGGCCCTTATACGACAAGCTATAGAGAAGCAATTCTGGAGCAAACCAACTGTACCATAGAGAGGAAAATAAACATTCCACTATGTAAAGAATTGGTTTAGCCACTCTAAGTACACATGACCAAGGGATTAAAGTATACAAACTTGAGCGTAGACTACAGGCCAATGTGTAAACCTAGGTTTCCTCATGCCTCTCATACAACTGCAAACAAATGTCCATGTATAACTGCAACAAATATAGGCCTACATTACACTGCAGGTGATAAAGGCTATTACTGTTTTTATCTCACCGACTCCTATTAAAATCAGAGGGGACATTTGTAGCTAAAACCAGCAATATAGTAATACCTGGGAACGCTCCGGTTTTGCCCCAGAGACTTCAGGTTTGACAATGAATTACCGGGTCTCCGGTGCACAGTCAGATTCTCCAGATGTGGGGAAACCCTGCCCACTTGTGCTCATTACCACTCCGCGCCCTCTTCTACCCCTTCCCCAGTGTATTCTATATATTTTTTTATGTTTAGTAGTCCCGCCCCCTCACAATTAAGCCCCACCCATTTATAATTATGTGAATACCATCATTTCTCTACCCTTATCGGCATTAGCCCCAAGTAAGAAGTTCCCAGGTATGGATATAGTTATCTACTGCAACGGAATTCAGGATAAAATCTACTGCAGTTAAGCACTACAGCTGTTTATCAGTCACTTGGATGCTAAAGTGGTTTACAATACATTGCATTACAGTGCATCAGAGATCAGGTCTAGCATTCCATGGTTTAGATAGTGGTTTCATAGTCTGAGCTCCTTCTCAACATTAGTTAGTAAGGGGTTAATCAGATTACTGGTCAGTGACAAGATTATTGAAGGGGATGCCAGTGTTTAATGTAGTCGATCTTGCCACACTTTTTGTAAAAGGCACCAGAGATAATAAACCCAATACATTTCCACTTGTCCTGTTCACACCTTGTTCTGTTATGTGCTGACATGCAAGTGATGACCTATTTTCTGCTCAGTAGTGAATCCTTTCCAATTATTCCCAGTGTTAGTTCTCTGGCAGTGAAAGGAGACTCTCTGTGATATGTGAAGCCTTTTATACCAAATCTCTATGGGGTTGACTAGAAGGTCCCAATCAGAGTGTGATGTCTGGAATATTTGTGGTCTCAACTCTTTTATGCATAAGTGGTTTTCTTGTTAGCCCGATACTGTAGCCATATGAAAATAATTGCAATCTTACCATCTAATAAAATAGGACAAAATGCATGTTATTTAATATAAAAACTTTCTCTGCTGGATTTGGGGGCAATCATCAGTTTTCATTCTTTATAATCCACTGATCTATTAGTATCACCATTATTTATAAGTATTATAATTTCCATGCAGTGTCTGTTTTTCTCTAAAGTGAAACACTCACAGCTGATGCTATGTATATAATTTATATACACAATTCGCATAGTAGAGGCCATTAATGAAGAGAAATGGGTCAAAGTTGTCCCTTGAGACACTGAATTCAGCACACAGAGGCACTTTTGTCCAGTGTGAGAGCAGCTCTATTTCTGCCACAAATCAGAAGCATTGCACACTTCCCAACATTTCAAATGGCCAAAGAGTGACACTTTGTTTTAGGAGGTGTTGCTGGGGGCGTGGTTTGTAGGCGGAGCATTACTGAAAATGTTTAGATTATTTCATGACCTACTGGCACCTCTTTGTGTAACTGAATAAAGGATTTAGAACAAGACCAAAGTATTATATTTAAACAGACTAATACATATACTGAAGTTTACACAAACAATAATGTGAGTTACATTGCTGTGGAGCAATGTGATACATTTATGTACACACCACATAGTCTGATCTCCTAAAAAGAGAGACATCAGGATGGGAAAGAGGGACAGAGGGATTTGTGTCTCAAAGAGGAGTTGTCCCTCCTACAGAGGGACACTTGGGAGGTATGGCATTGGGTCATATACATGAAGCTAAAAAAACACAATTTGGGATCAAACCAACTATAATATAGTTGTAGCAAAACTCACATTGATTTAAATGGGGCTTTTCATCCCATGAATGACAGAGAGGTCTCTAATGCATTGCTAAGCATTATGCTGGAGACCTCTTTAGCATTCAAAGGGTTGAAACCTCATTGAACTCAATGGTAGCTATTATTACAAGATAGTGAGATAGCTCAGTGATAAAGTCCCTGACTATAGAGCCTGTTCAAACCTCAAAGTTGCAGGTTCAAATCCCAGCAGGTTCAACTCAGCCCTTCATCCTTCCAAGGTCGATAAATGAGTACCATTGATTGGGTAACAATAACATCTATTATTTTAGCTACAGATTTGGTTAGTTCCGAAAGCGTGCGCTGAAAGTGCTTTGAGTCCCACTGGGAGAAAGGTGCTATATAAATATGAGTTATTATTATTATTTATCCCCTATGGCACAATTAGTTTGCCTCAGAATTGATCCAGTTCTTATTAACTCAGTCTAAGGTCCGAAGCAATGCACTGGAAACCTTTCTATCATTGAAGAGTTTAACCCTGTGAGTGGCAGAAGGGTACGCAACGCATTGCTTTGCAATGCGTTGTGTAACACTCAGGCACTCAAAGGGTTAACCCCTTCAGTGGCAGAGGCTTGGGGAACTTTTTTTACCCTGCTAGAGGACACATTTTCAGCATATCTGCTATCCGTCTGTTCGGGCATGATTTTTGCTGGCAATTTGGAAAAATATACATATTTTTTTTCAGAACTAATTCAGTTTTTTCATGGCATCTCACAAAAACTATATTTTGCATCTTGTTGTAAGCTATGATGTCATAAACGTAAAAAAAATTACTTATTTTGCCAGTATCATGAACTATATATATATCAAAAACATTTATGTTGTTCTTGAGAATTTCAATTATTTTTAAAAGCCTTGAAGCCCCTGAGTACCAAAATATGTATAGTTTTACCAACATGTATAACCTGTGCATACCTCTATATAACAGCAGTGCAACATGGTACATTCAGGGCTTATAATTTTAAGTTCTTTGCTACTAGCCAGACCTGAAAAGTTACTCGCCACTGCAAGCCAAAACATACCCACCAGGGCTGAATTTCTACTCGCCAGGGCTAAATTTTCACTCGCCATTGGCTAGTGGCGAGTGGAAATTTTGAGCCATGGTATATTCAACTTTATGAAGTAAATTGCACATTCTGTTGGTTACATGGTAAAACCACCCTAAAACAGCTCAATAACTATATAAAACATTTATTTACAGAAAGTAGATATCCTACTGCCTACAGATGTTTCCAGAAGGTGGCGCTAAAGAAAAAAATTGGTGGTGCTATATGTTTGTCTGGTTTTTTTTTTAACATTTTCACCACTTGGAAAATCATGGTATTTTCTGCTGTATTTGGTACTTTTGACCAGCCCAAGGAAAATAAAACCCCATTGCTATGGGTTGACATACTGTAAGGGGTGCCAGAAGCACAAAACTACACCTGCCATTTTTCTTTTGTGAAATGATCTGTCTGCAGTAAAATGGTCATAACCATTACAGATATTTATCCACACTCTCTCCCAATTCTTTTCACTTGCCTCTATTCAACCTCTTACCTTTCTTCCTACCTCTAGCCCTTCTTCCCCTTGGCACTGTAAACTCTTGACATTTTCCTCCCTTTGAGCCCTCTTTCCTTTCTGACCTCCTTTTGCCCTCTCTCTCATATTGCCATCTCTCCCCTCTGATAGCTGGATGTCCTCCTAGCTTTCCTCTCGCCCCATATTGTCACACCCTCCTCCATACCTGCATCTTCCCCCACCTTCCTCCTCCCCATCTCTTTTCTCCCTCCATATTTGCATCATCATCCTCCTCTTACTCCTCCCTCCCTTCACCTTCTTCCTCTTTCATTCCATCTTCCCTCCCTCTTCTTTCCATCCTCTGCCTTCTTCCTCCCTCCTCTTCTTCCAACCTCAATACTTTAATCTTCTTCCACCTCCAGCCCTTAATCATCTTTTACTATCCTTCTATCTTCTTTCTCCATAACCCATAATCTTTCTCTCCTCCCACCCTCCAACCTCTTCCTCCCTCCCCACATCTTTCTTTCTCCCTCAATCTTCCGCCTCCCTCTCTCCAACGCCTTCTTCTTTCTTTCCTCAATCCCTCCCTGCAGGCAGATGCTTTAATCCTGGGGGCTATGGGATATGGAGAAATTTATATATTTATATATTGTTTATATATAAACAACACTCGTCTGGTACTACTGAATATGTTTTATTACAGGTATTGTGTGGTCACTGTGTAAAGATTGAGGGAAGACCTTAACTAAACTGGAGGGGCATGGGGGCCCTAAATAGAGGCTGCAAAAGGGGCAGAATTTTGTGTTATACCACTGACCACATAATCTAAGTCTTATAAAAGCTATAAAAGTATGTTTGCGCTTGAGTTTGTTGACCATAATACCTTACTGCTATAAGAAGTATATTGTGTTATAATAGAAAGAACACAGGATAAACAAATGATAGAGACAGACCATAGTTAAAAATGGTCACAAGGAAGAGAGATGTGGGAAAGTGGCCAAGCAAGATTCAACTCTTTACAATGTACAAGTTATATGAGACTAGAAGGATAATATAAAATTAGCAGAGTATTACATGAGATTGACAGGTCATTTCAACAGTATATATGAAAAGCACAGTATTACATGAGACCTGCAGGGCAAAATACTACTAATTGGGATACCTGAATATTACATAAGAGCAGTATTGCAATGCTCTGTTACATGGGACCAGGATAGCAATGCAACTTCCAACACTGTAATACTGTATTGCCCTGCTGCTGGCAAGTAATACCAACTAATAAAGGTACCTGGTCATTAGCCTGATATCTAATTAAAGCTTAAACAAACACCTCTCCAAACACACCCCAGAGCAATTACAAAGTATTAAAGCACATTAAACCACCTCCCTTTTTCTGCTACTAATGCCCCAATCTATACAACCCAGCACCCTGCTTGCATTCCCCACCACTTTGCTACATTGCCTGCCTCCCTACCTTTAAGTCGTCAGAAATAATTACTCCCAAATCCCTTTCCTCTCTGACAACACAATACCCTTAATATTATATTCTGCTTTTGGATTTTTATGTCCCAAATACATTATTTTATATTTATCAACATCAAACTGCAGCTGCCACACTCTTGTCCATTCTTCTAATTTTCTTAAATCATTTCTCATTTGGCTTATTCAACTATAATATATTCTGGCAATAGTGTGAGGTTGGGGAAGCCTCAAACAACTTCCACCATTGAGTGTACAAGAGCTGTATGCTCACTCATGACCAAGCATGTGTAGGGGGTGTGTGTGCTTTCATACTGGTTGATGCTGTGTGGTGGTGTAAATGTGCCTTTAAATCTGGCCTTTTACAGTGTTGTATTTTCCAAAGACAAATGGATTAATTCCTGTGCAAAACAACTCACCACAGAGGACATAAATATATCCTAAATTCCAGTTGATTTAAATGGGCTTTTAACCCCATAAATGCTAAGGAGGTCTCCCACACATTTTTAAGCAATATGTTCCATTCAAATATGTTCCATTTTTATTACTACCCTAAAGTGCAACTGGTTCAACCCATAATTACTCCAGTTTGCTTTTGCAGATATGAGCCTAAGAATAAAATACAAATGTATAAAAATATTACATCTCCAACTGCTCCTTCGATTGGTATATTTTGTTTTTTTACAGTACGTGATTTTCATTAAACCTTTAAAGGGATAGTGATACTTAAAATGTAACAAAAAATATGTTGTAGGGTTTATCCCCCTGAGTAAATGGTACTCCCACTGCTGAAAGGTGTTTTATTTTAAGTTATTACAGCTCAAATTTGAATTTTTTAGGTGCAATATCACAGTGGCCTGAAATTGTACAGTGGCGCTGTTGCTACACCATCCTATGGACAGCTCTGGTTCCGGGACCAGGCAGCAATGATTGGCAGTGCTCTCCCTCATGCATAGCTGGCAATCTTGCTCATAAAGCCTGCCCCTTCGCTTGGAGGCAAATATCAGTTCACTTCAAGGAGCACTGGGATAGCTAGAACATGCGGTGGGTGGGGAAATTAAGCCAGAAGGCAGTTCCTTAGAGTGATGCAGTACACCATGTACCGCACCGAACTTCACCAGGTCTGTTTTAATTACCCCTTTTTATTAAAAACAAATGATTACACATATCAGAATAACCTTTATTAGCTAGACCTACTCCAGTTAACCAGACGGTTGAGTTCAATGCTTTGTGCACTCCTTTGGTCCATATACAGTTACACCAAATGCATTACACCAATCAATTTAAATGTTATTCCAGTTTCCTGCTGAATTCTCTGGCTGAGTAGATGAAAGTGGTTGCTACCACACATCTGAAAAGGAGAGCCAGCATGTCCTAATAATACCTCACCCACAAACTTACCTGACTATAACCAGAAAATCCTAATAGTCTCTATGAATGCTGCCCTTGTGCTTTTGCTCAAGAGGTAACTTAAATCGGCACTGGATGTCATGTCCATGGAGGCATACATCACCGTTGCTACCGGGACTAGAGGACCTCAAACTCTGATCAATATACATGATCATTTTAATCCTTTAATTACCAAAGGGTGTGCATGCATTGCTTTGAAGAAGAAAAAAATGCTAGCAACTGTCATGTCTACCTCCATGGATATGACATCCAGGACTGAACATGTCTCTTACACAAAGGCAAAATTCTTAGGGACCATAAGAAATTTCTGTCCATTAAAAAGGTGTGTGGGTTTTATTAGGAGGTGGTAGCTCTCATTTAAGTGAATGTGTACTGCACCTTCATCTTCCAATAGAGTGTTAATTTATTGAATTGAATCTGTGCTTCAACACTGCAGTTTGCTTTCACTGGAATAGATAAATCATTCCTGAAGAAGGCCTGTTTCAGTGCTTAAATATAAATTTGCTCTAACAAATTATGGCTTTGCTGGCAGACTAGTGTGCAGTGCAGTTCATATATTGTCCCCTTCAGCTACTCCTGCAGGTAGCGAGCCTGATGTACCAATAAGAAATAGAGCGATTTGGGAGCAAAGTAAATACGACAATTTTTTGTCGTTATCCCTTTGAACATACGGCCCATACAGCTACACAGGTGATATCATAGATATTATAACTGAAATGGAAGTATACTAATATTTTAGCTTGATTTCAATTGTAATCTATGTGGTATCACTTGTGTAAACTCATTTCAACTGTAAATTCTGTGGTATCACTAGTATAGCGTCATTTTAGTTATAAACTCTGAAGTGTCACTAAAGTTGTTACATTTCAATTGTAAACTTTGTGGCATCACTAGTGAAGCTCAATTTCTATTGTAAGCTCAGTGATATCACCTGTGTAGGTCCACTTCAACTGTAAGCTATGTGGCATCATTAGTGCAGCTCAATTTCAAGTGCAAGTTCTGTGGTGTCACTAATGTAGCTGCATTTCAACTATAAACTCTGTGGTATCACTAGTGTAGCATTTTAACCTCTGTGGTATAACTAATGTAGTTGCATTTCAAGTATAAACTCTGTGGTATCACTAGTGTAGCATTTTAAAGCTCTGTGGTATAACTAATGTAGCTCAATTTCAGCTGCACGCTCTGTGGTATCCTAATGCAAAACTAGTCATACTCTATTGCTTTCAAATTATATTGAGCTATAGTGATACACTAAGGTGGGGTTGGGCAATAGGAGGTCTTCCAGCTGCTTCCAGACTACTAAGAGTTAATAGTTCAATGATCTCAGGGATGGTTGATTTTGACACTTTTTAGGTATGCTTCTTATTTCCTGCATTTCTCTCTCTCTCCTCCCTCCCTACTTCTCCCTCTATATGTGTCCAAAGTAGGACACTCATCAGGTGGATGGCATGTTTCAATTTGCTTGCCTCCCTGTTTTTTCAGGTCCTGCCTGGTGATTCTTCCGGTAGGCAAACTCAACTGTACAGCTTGATGTCCAATCGTACCACTGGAAGACAGGTGCTGGATCTGGATAGTCTATTGGGCTGCCTCCAGCAATTTTTTTTCCATCTTGAACATGAGATTGGTCAACAACTCCTCCCCACTATCCTGTGTAGCGAAATGAGTAATGTTACTCCAACTTCCTCTGTCCTTGTTTAACATAGTAACATAGTAGATAAGGCTGAAAAAAGACATGCGTCCATCATGTCCAGCCCATGCCAATAACACCCCTGTTGATCCAGGGGAAGGCAACAAAAAAAAAAAGGCCCTCTGGAGCAATTTCCAGTGTAGGTGTGTGTGTGTGTGTGTGTGTGTGTGTGTGTGTGTGTGTCAAATAGTTCCCCAGCTCAATATCCTATTTGCTTTGAAGCCATCTGTCATAACTGTCAATATTGTTCTGTGCTAGATAGGCATCCATTGCTTTTTTGAATGCAGTTACATTATCTGCAAGCACAACATCCCGAGGCAAAGAATTCCATAGCCTTACCGCTCTTACTGTAAAGAATCCCTGCCTGTGTTTTAGTCGAAAGCGCCTTTCCTCAAGTCTTAATAGATGACCTCTTGTTCTTAGCTCAGCTCTTTGCATAAATAATTCATAGTTCTTTGTATTGACCTTGAATGTATTTGTAAATGTTAATCATATCACCCCTTAGACATCTCTTTTCTAATGTAAACAAACCCAGTTTGGCTAGTCTCTCTTTGTAACTCAGATCCTCCAATCCCTTTATCAGTTTTGTTGCACGTCTCTGCACCTTTTCCAGTTCAGTAATGTCTTTTTTTAGAACAGGCGCCCAAAATTGTACTCCATATTCTAGATGAGACCTAACCAAGGATTTATACAGAGGTAGGATAATATTAGCATCCCTTGCTTCTACACCTCTTTTTATGCAGGCTAGTACTCTATTTGCTCTTGCAGCAGCTGAGTGACTCTGCACACTGCTGTGAAGACTATTGTCTATCAGTACACCTAAATCTTTCTCTAATGAGGATTTCCCAAGTTGTTTCCCATTTAGAGTATATGTTACAAGTTTGTTTCTACAACCCAAATGCATAACCTTACATTTATCTACATTAAATGACATCTGCCACTTTTCTGCCCATTCACTTAGTTTATCTAAATCCTTCTGTAGGGAAAAAACATCGAGCTCTCTATGTATTTCCTTACATAGCTTAGTTTCATCAGCAAAGATTGAGATACTACTTTCAATTCCCACTTCTAGATCATTAATAAACAAATTAAAAAGCATTGGGCCCAGGACTGAACCCTGCGGCACCCCACTTATAACCCTAGACCAATTTGAAAAAGTTCCATTTACAACAACTCTCTGCCATCTATCATTTAACCAGTTCTCAATCTATGTACAGATAACACCACCCAAACCAAAGCCTTTTAATTTATGCAGTAACCTGTTGTGAGGCACTGTGTCAAAGGCTTTTGCAAAATCCAAGTATACTACATCAACAGCAATTCCCCTGTCCAAATTACTACTCACTCTTTCATAAAATGCAAGTAAATTAGTCTGACATGATCTGTTCTTCATGAAACCATGCTGATTCCTACTAATGATATTGTTTGTCTTCACATAGTTCTGAATACTGTCAGTTAATAACCCTTCTAGTATCTTACCCACTATGGAAGTCAAGCACACAGGTCTATAATTTCCTGGTTTGGATCTTGCTCCCTTTTTAAACAATGGAACTACATCAGCTTTCCTCCAATCACAGGGCACTATGCCTGATGAAAGCGAATCAATAAATATTAAGTATAATGGTTTTGCTATTACTGAACTAAGTTCCTTAAGTACCCTTGGGTGTATACCGTCCGGTCCAGGCGCTTTATTCACTATAACCCTTTCCAGTCTCTTTTGGACCGTGAGCATCAGGGGGATGTGCATTATGAAGCAATGATTTACTTGTCCCTCTAGTCCTAAAGGGATTAAATCAATATAAATCAAGGCACAGAAAAAAGGAATTCCCAAACATCCCATTCACTTCTCCATGCCCTACCCTTGGTGCAAGTGGTGTTAACACTCAATGTGAGGCAAGGCCAAACACAGAGTCTCTGGTCCCTTCTCCCCACCTCACAACACTCCCACAGTACAACAAGCTCCTGCTAATGGCTGCTGAAGCAGCCAAGCCAAAATCAAAAACTAAGGTGCTTTAAAAAAATATAGAGTGTTCAGAGTTAGGAATTTATGTGCTTTGATACTTTAATAATATGTAATTGTTCTTGGGGGAGGGGTCTAGGGAGATGTGAGTGTCCCTTTAACAGGTGACCATGAAGCCCAGTTGCACCATTACTTGTAGCGAGATTAGCACCATTATATGTCCAAGACCAAGGGATTTAACCCTTTGAGTACCAGAGGAGTACACAGTGCATTGTTCTGCAATGCACTGCATATCTCTCTGGCACTCAGAGGGCTAAGCATGAGACCTAGGGCTTTAACCTGTACCTAGCAGCCTCCATGTGGATGTCAATAGTAAAAAATGTATTAGGTGTATGATTGCATTTTAGTTAAAAAAATAAAATAAGACAAATCTCACTTTTAAAACCAAAATGTTAATCTGTTGTATAAAATCTAAAAAAGCAAGTGTGTTTTTGTGTTACAGTAAATAATGATTGTTGATAAGGGAAGCGTCACCTTTCCGGCACAGTACAGACTATAACAGCACTTCAATTATTAATCACTCCAGTAAATGCAATCAGTGATAATTTTCTGTGCCACTGAACACAAAGAGCCTGGCTATGTTCTGGGGATGTAGTTTCAGAAACTGGGGATGTAGTCACAGAGGCTGGGGATGTAGTCACAGAGGCTGGGGTTGTAGTCACAGAGGCTGGGGATGTAGTCAGAAAGGCTGGGGATGTAGTCAGAGAGGCTGGGGATGTAGTCACAGAGGCTGGGGATGTAGTCACAGAAGCTGGGGATGTTGTCACAGAGGCTGGGAATGTAGTCACAGAGGCTGGGGATGTAGTCACAGTAAATCACACAAAGAAGAACTGAAGCAAGTTTTTGGAGCAAACTAACCACCATACAAGAGAAATTAAAATTTCTGTTGTTTTAAATCTGGATTTTAATTCCTTGAATTCTAAAGTTGTCCATTTAGTATTAAACTAGTTGAAGAGCCGGTTACACGGGCCACAGTGCCACTGCCAGCAGGTCACGGAGCAGTCATGCAGAGTAGAGACTGCCCACGCCACGGCTAATACAGTGCCAGCCAGTCGCAGTGCAGTCATGCTCAGTAGAGACTGCCCATGCCGCGGCTGATACAGAGCTGGTCGCTCCTTCGGAGCGCCCGCTCTGTATAAGCCTCGTCACTGGCAGTCTCTACTGCGCATGACTGTGTCGTTACACATTATTATGTAGGATATTTAAAAGACCTACTTAAATCAATGGAGAATGTGGGGACTTTTATTCTCCTCCTATGGTGCATTTGGTTTGTCCCAGAATGGCTCCAGAGGTGAGATGTACTAAGGTGTGGTAAAGCTGAGATGACTTCTCCAGTGATATCACTTCTCCAAAACCTATGTTATTCTATGGAGCCTATGCACCAATAGTTCTCCAACTTTGGAGATCTTAGTGCATAGGCTCCATATAATAACACAGGAAGTGCAGAAGTGATATCTCTCAAGAAGTCATCTCTGCTTTAGCACCTCTTTACCACGCCATAGTGCATAACCCCTCAGTCTACTTGGTATATCAGTCACACTCTATGCTGGTGACTGGGAAGAACTAAGAATACTGATCACTAGGGTGTGCAGTGATTATGGAGAAGCAAGGACTTCCACTTCTGCAGGAAGGCCCACTTCCACCAGAGTGTGTGTGGGTGCATGCATGTTTACATGATTATGCATGCATGCACTCTTGATGATGAATGGTCAGGATATCGGCTGAAATCTTTGAAGGAACACGGCCCATATTTATAAATAACTGGAGTTATTCTGGAGTAAACCATCTGCACTATAGGGGGAAAATAAAGTAATTTTAAATTAAATAGGGCTTTTAGCCACCTGAATACTAGAGCGGTCTCCAATGCATTGCAAAGCAAAGCATTGGAAATCTCTCTAGAATTCAAGGATTTAAAAAGCTCAATTCAAATTCATGGATATTTAGAGATTTTTATTTGTCCCCTGTAGAGCAGTTGGTTTACTCCAGTTTGCATTTATAAATATGGCCACTGTGCTTTACCTCCTGTGAGTACATTTTCCAGCATTTCCTTCCTGTGATTATTTCCATGGAGAGGAGAAACACAGCTCCCTTTCCACAGTTATCCCTATGAGAAGGGAATGCAAAATTATGCACATCCCTACTCGCCACTGTATAACTGTCTTAAAGTGACAGTAAACCTCCTTTCTGACTTTACGACTTAAGCATTTGCAGGGTATATAAAGTTAAAGTTCCTATTTTTTATTTTTTTTTATTTTTACTTTCATCATGTTTTTATCCTTTTATGTCCATGACAGTAAGCTCCTTGGATCTCTTTTTCCAGAAACCTTTCTGTTAGGACTGTGTAAGCAGGAATATTGCTACAATGTATCATTATCCATGCTGTACTGAGTGCTCTGTATGCTGTGTTTGATAGGCAGGCTTGTCTGCTGTGGGGATAGTGCTACATTTTATTACTATTCCTGCTTTCACAATCGCTGAAAACAACTCTGGAAACAGAGAACCAGGAAGCTCACTGTCGGATACATAAAAGTGCAAAAAAAAAAAAAAAAAAAAGGTAATGAGGAAAATCCCATATAATAATTCGCTAAATCCTGTGTAACGCCGCGACATGCGCAGTAGACACTGCTGCGCGTGCTGCAGTCATGCGCAGTAGAGACTGCCCGCGCCGCGGCTGACACAGAGCTGGCCGCTCCGAAGGAGCGTCCAACTCTGTATCAGCCATGGCGTGGGCAGTCTCTACTGCGCGTGACTGCCCCGCGACCGGGTGGCAGTGGCAATGTGGCCCGTGTAACGGGCTGTTCAACTAGTAAATAATAAAAAGTATGGGAAACTTGACTTTACATGCTGCATTATGCATTGACAGAACATGTTAAATCTAAAAGAGGTTGGCTGTCACTTTAAAGGGATAGTAATACTTTGTTTTATCTTTATTTTATTTTGTAGGCATAAAAAACCTTTATGGTTTTAGAGATATTCACAAGCAAAGTTTCCCCTCCTGCCCCTTTTACCTAGTGTAAGCCATCTCTTCTCAGATGTGGAATGCAGTCCATAGACCAGACAGATAACAGAAGGGGACAATCTTCTTACAGTGAGAACAATGAAAACCCTGCCCCCTAGACAAGTTTTTCAGGTTTTTCCCTTATCTTAATTGAAGATTGTCCCTCTCTGCAGTCTACCTGGGCACCTCCCTTCTGCTCTGGCTGAGAAGTGTTACATCAGTAAAAGGGGCGGGAGGGGGATACTTTGTCATTGAATTACTCTAGAATTACAACTCTGACAGAATTGAAATTACACTCTCCAAACTCCAAATACTATGATGATTAATTTGAGCTGCTTTTATTATGAAACATTACTATCCCTTTAACTGTATAGAAATAGGATAGGTAGTAGGAAACAGATTAAAAAAGAAAAAAGAAAAGTTGTTATCGCAGTAAGAAAACTAATAGCTTGCAAAGCCCTACTGGCAATCTTAAATTATTTAGGAGTATTGCAAAGTCGTAAATATAATAATCTATCCAGGAATTTAGATAAATCTAGCCCCAAAGAGAACCCCCACTGAGTTAACAAACTAGTATTACTCTCAAGCCCTATTTCAACTCTTGGTAGGGGGCCTATCAGATTCTGTATGAGTTCTCCATGCTGTGTTGATCAATTGAAATTAACAGAGCCCAAGAAGTCAATATCATATTATCTCTAGCACAGTGGTTATTTATTCTGCGTGTTAAATTTGTATAATGTGAACGTGATTCTAAAACAAAATTTGCAGATGTGATGAAAAGCCTGTGTGGATACAGCCAAGGCCAGAAGGTGTCATAACAAAATTAGTGAGGATGTGCAAGGCCAAAGACATCTTCCCTTGGAACAATCAATTGAGCATTGGCATTGTCCAAAATAATTCAGTTTTTTGGTGGGTGAAGTGTGTAAGTAAATTAGGAGAGAAAATAAAGGGTGTATTTGCAATAATAATTATAAATTAGATTTTATTTCTTGTGGGTAACAGCAACAAAGAGATGATATTTAGATCCCCTTTAACTGCTTGGAAAAAGAGATAATCTTTGCAAATGTTGAATAGGAGTGATTAAGAGTTAAATTTTTAACCCTTTCATTTTAAGCAGGCTGATGTATTAAGAAAAACTGAAACAGTTCTAGAGGAAATCAACTATACCGTAGGGCCAAAGAAAATCATAAAATTTGTATTGATTGAAGCAATGTGAAGCAATGTGTTGGGGACCTTAGCATTCAAGAGGTTAAAATCCTAATTTAAAGAAGCAGTAAACATTTTTTTTATGAAAACCTATATGTTATAGCGCTTTTCCTGCTGAGTAAAACAAGGGCACTCCCACTGCTGTCAGCTATTCAAAACTGACAACACTTCATATAATCAGGAAGTGAATTTATTGTGTGATTACTTCCTGACAGGAAGTGATTCAGCAGTTACTATCCATTCTGTGGAGAACTGTAAGTCACTGAATTTTCTCTATTTAGAATTTAACATAAATCTAATTGGAATTTGACCACTAGAGGACACTTCTAATGTAAAAAAAACAAAGCTTTGAACAGTAATAACTCTGGAAATGTGCATCTCTCAGCAGTGGGAGTACTCTTACTTTACGCAAGAGGAAATTCCCTACAATATATTTTTTTTCATAAAATTTTACTGCTCCTTTAAAATCAGTGGGAATTTGTATGTGTCCCTTACAGCTGGTTTGTGCCCAAATTACTCCAGTTCTTATTACATCAGCCTCTGGATGATAATGGGGTTAACACTGGACTTTTAAATCACTTCTAGTCAACATTTACAAATAAATATTCTGTTTGCTACAAAAGCTCTAAAATCAGTAATTGACAAGCTCTCCCCATTAATGTTTATGTGGCCAGATTTGAAAGCCGGATCTTTATCTCATCTCTTCTCAAAGCACTGGAGACCTCATTAGCATCCGACAATTTAAGTCATAGCCAATAAACAAGTAAACTGTTAAATAAACCAACCACCATAAACTACCAGTAGGGAACAAGACTGGGGGGTTAGACAGTGTATGTGGGGCTTTGTGACACTAGTGTAACCTGGCTGAGGGAAGAGAGGTCAGACAGTGAGTGGCTGCCATCGGGCCAGGCTGGGGCGGTGGGTTATGTTATTATTATTTATTTAGTATTATTTATTATTATTAACCCTTTGAGCACCAGAGAGGTAGCTAGCATATTGCATTGCAATAGGTTGGTTACCTCTCTGTCACTTTGTGTGTGCAGCCCCCCCCCAATTAGACCACACCTGAGGTTCCTTCATCTATTGATCTCCCAGCTGATAGTGCTGGAAGATCAATTCAGGTGATTAAGAAGAGCAAGACTCTCCTCTGTTTTCACTCCTCACCTGGCTCCAGTGACATAATGATGCTTCCCTTTCTCACCCACTCCTACCCGTAGATTTGGGTAGGAGTGGAAGCAGGGGAGAGTTTTGCTCATCATAGTCGCCTGCATTGACATTGATATCAACTGAGAGATCAATGGCTTGAGGGTGGTCTCTGGAGGGGGTCTGATTAATTAAATCATATATATATATATATATATATATATATATTGTGTGAAGTCCTAGGCTCCAGGAAGCAATTCCAGGTTGCCTGGTGCCTGGGATTTGTTGAGCCCTGCTTTATCTCATCCCTTCTATACTGTGCCTGGAACTTGCTTCTCAGACCACTGGTGGCCGTTGCCCATGTGTGGACCTAAGTCATTTAATATTGAGTTCCAACCTTCAGAAATGTTAAGTTTCTGATGAATGTGTTTGGTACATTTCTTCATGCCATGGGTGCTTTGTATGATGATCCTCACAGGTATGCTCCACAGAGTCTGCAATTCATTCCCTCCACTAATGTAGATGATCCTTGGAGGAATACATTACTGAGATATGTTGCTGGGCCAATTATTCCCAATGGAGCCACCAACAAATCATAACCCAGTCAGAGAACATGGATAAAAGAAAATCTCTGTATATTAGCTACTATTAAAAGCAATTACATTGATGGAAATTAGGGGGAAACACAGACTAAGGAGAAGAAGGGATAAACGCAACCTGCCTAACATGTTTCATGAAAAAAAAGTCACTTAGTCATGAGCCATTGTGTAGACTGGGTGAAAGAAGACTTACATTCTTTTCTGAACACTCCTGTCAATATTGCCTGCCTCCCACAGCTACTTATGGGCACTTTTGCCACGTTTAATCAGATCCTGACAAAGTCGCCCTAGTACCCAAGGTCTATCACAAATTCCTCAATATCTTCTACAAGAATCCAGACAGGAGTAGGCAAATTACCACCCTATGAGACATAAAACTGATCCATAGAACTGCTTCCTGGAGTGGAAATACATTTTTCTTGCATATTCCCCCTCTATGAGTCTGAACTGAAATTCCCAAAGGACTACATTGATAAGCAACCAGCAAAGGGATTCATTCATTCCTCCACTTTTCCAGCTGAAGCTGGTATTTTTTCATGATTAAGAAATATAGCAGTCTTTGTTCATGCATATAATATTGTGGATTAAACAACATTGCTGTCAAAAACTGGAACCTACTTCCTCTGATCCAAGAATTTTTTGAAAGGTTATGATCTGCTTGCATCTATGCCAGATCTGATCTATGAGGTGCAAACAGAACAGGCGATAAATGGAAGATTGCCTTCTCAACATGGTATGGTCACTTTGAATATTGAGTCACTGCTTTCACTTAATGCAATTTTCCTGCCACTTTTCAACTCTTTGTCCATTACCTTTTCCAGGATCTCCTTGATCAGTTCATGGTGGTATACTTAGACAACATCTTGAGCTTTTCTACAACTTTTGAGGAACATCGTAAACATGTAAAAAGAATATTGTCTTCTTCAGACACACAGTCTCTATACTGAACCTGAAAAATACATGTCTGAAGCAACCACAGTTGAATTCATGGGTGTCTTCATCAGCCCTCAAGGCATCCATGTGTTTCCAAGGAAGGTTTTACTGTCCTCAAATGGCCAGAACCAACTAACAGTTAATTTGGTGCTTTCACTTGCCTAGATGACAAAAAAGAAAATTCCCTTTCATTGAACACCTCAAACTCAACAAACTTTTGATGTGAACAAATGCATTTACAGAGGCTCTTATTCTTCTGTATGTTGCAGACACTTGAGTTTGCAATTGGTGCCATAGAAGGAGCTAATCCTAAAAACCTCTTTCATTCAGTTGCCTTCCCCGCATGGAAATTGTATTCTACAAAGACAACTAGCTACTGGTTTAAATCATAAGCCTCTAAAGTTAGTCATCAAGACATATCCGTGAGCAAGGACAGACCAATAAGTAGAACTGCCATCTTGACCCAAACTGTTGGTGGATCTTGAGGACTGCACTTGAGAACCTCTGGTTTATATCATTGTCACAAAAGACAATTATCTTATGCCCAATTAGGCGAAAGCACAAGCAGAAAAACACAGGCTTAGACTCTATGTTAAATCATATACCCCCACTGCACAATTAAGGTAATTAAATCTGTCCATTTTAAATTGTTTCGGTATACTCTAGATAGATAGATGGATAGATAGATAGACATAGATAGATGGATAGATGGATAGATAGATAGATAGATAGATAGATAGATAGATAGATAGATCTGAACAATATCCATTTGAGCTTGAAGGTCTAAATCAGTGCTTTCCAAACTGTGTGTCGCGACACGTTAGTGTGTCGGCTGAAGTGTGTAGGTGTGTCACAGGCAAAGGTGCTGTTTACACAGCGCAAGATTGTCATTCAACACAAGCACGAGCTACACTGGGAGCTGAGATAAAACACTATTACTTAATGGTCACATTTACACAGTGCGAGATTACCTCCGTGTGCTGCATACAGCTGGAGCACCACAAAACCACAAAAGATTTGTAACAGCTGGAGTGACTCCGTGTGCTGCATACATGATATGTATGCAGCACACAAAGGCACTCCAGCTGTTGCAAATCTTTTGGCTCTTCAGCTGTTAAAATCTTTTGAGATGCCACCTCCTCTATACCTCTGCCCTCTCTTTGGGCTGTCAGGCTGGAGTGTCCCTGTGTGCTGAGGCTGCCTGTCACATGGCTGCTGCTTCTGCTTGTGGTTACATAGTTACATAGTTACATAGTAATTTAGGTTGAAAAAAGACTTGCGTCCATCCAGTTCAACCCTTTTCCTATTCCTGTTTACCATCGCTGACCCAAAAGAAGGCATCTGACTCCAAATGGCAATCAGATTTCTCCCTGGATCAACAAGCCCTAACTAAATATTAATCCCAATACTAACGTGCATAGCCCTCTATATTATGCTCTTTTAAATAAGTATCCAGGCCCCTTTTAAAGGCATCTAATGTATTTGATAGCACCACCTCCTCCGGAAGTGCATTCCATACCTTTATTGTCCTTACTGTAAAGAAACCCTTCCGCTGTTGTAGACTAAATCTCCTTTCCTCAAGTCTAAGCGGGTGGCCCCTTGTCCTGTGTACTGTTCTGTTAATGAACAGGTCTTTTGAAAGCCCTTTATATGGGCCTTGAACATATTTATATAGTGTTATCATATCCCCTCTAAGACGCCGTTTCTCTAGTGTGTACAAGTTTAACTTTTCTAGCCTCTCTTCATAACTAAAACATTCCATTCCCCTTACTAGTTTTGTAGCCCTCCTCTGCACTCTCTCTAGTTCCATAATGTCCTTCTTCAGAAAGGGCGCCCAGAATTGAACAGCATATTCTAGGTGGGGTCTTACCATGGACCTGTAAAGAGGCATAATTGGACCTGTAAAGATGAGACAGGAAAGACGGACAGTACTTCTAAAATCAGTTATGCGCTATCTATTTACTAATGCGACATGAGAATCTTGCTCTTATATGTAGCGCAACATTCTCATGTAGCCATTTTAAAAACACACAACACGCTTAATGCCTTCCGCAGTATGGATGAAAGGAATTCATGAGATATGTTGTGTCCCCATACATCTTGTTATTACAGTTAATGTATGTGTCCATATCTCTTATAAGGGATTATTAGTTTAACCCTTTGAGTGCCAGAGGGTTACGCAATGCATTGCAAAGCAATGCATTGCGTACCCCTCAGGCACTCAAAGGGTTAACCTCCGGTTTGCTAGGAAAACTGAATTACTGTGTCACGAAATGATGCATACCTAAAAAGTGTGTCACTGACATGAAAAGTTTGGAAAGCTCTGGTCTAAATGGTGAAAGATTTGCAGAACCCTTAGTCGAGAGTGCCCTTATTATATACAGTATGAGTGGCTTTGCCAGAGTCAGGAGAAACTAATGCAATTTTTTTTAAGTGTTGCTGACTTGGGATATCAGGTGGAGGTTAACTATATCTGATCTTATTCTGCAACCCAAAAAGAAGGAGACAAAGGTGCTGATACTGCTGTTTCCAAGAGTTTGGAGTTTCCACATACAGCAGAACAAACTGGTAATGGCCATTTAATTTGACCCTTACAGACAAGGTCACTGAATTCAGGATTTTATGGGTGATGATTTTTAACCTTCCTCTGACCTTATAGCATATTTAAACCTGTTTTTATATTCATGAAAAGCACCACAGGGGACATATAAAAATGTCCATTAATTTAAATGGGGATTTTTAACCCCTTGATTTTTAAAGACATTTCCAGTGTACTGTGAACCTCTCTAGAATCATAATGATTAAAAGTCCAATTTAAATCAATCAATATTTTTATTTGTCTCCTGTGGGGAAAATGGTTTGCTCTAGATCTGTTACAGTTCTTCTCCATGAGATATTTTTTTTAAGAAAAAGAGTACTTGAAGAGGTCATGAACTAAAGTTGCAGGGAAACGTGGAATCAATGTACGTAAGTACTACTTTACAGAACGGGTTGGTATAGCCTGCCAGGAGAGGTGGTAGGGATTAACACTGTAAGGAAGTAACAAACTGCCCAGTATAGACAAGTTGGTTCTTATCTGCAGTAAAAATCTATGTTTCTTTCTTTGGAGATCTCTCGTACATACAAGACATTAACCCTTTGAGCTCCAGAAGTGTTTGTAACATATTGCTCTGCAATATGCTGTGAACCCTCCTGGCGCAATGGGTTAAATCTTTCTTTTAAATTAATAGGAATTTTTATTTGTGCCCTATGGTGCAGTTGGCTTGCCACACAATTGCTCCACTTTTCTTTACAGAATATTGCTCATTTTTGCACCCAAGACATTTAAGGAGATAATAATATTTGAAATAAACTAGATTGCTGAGTCTTCTTTATAATAAATATAACACAATGCACTATTTTTAGCATCTTACTTTTTTGTAGTTCATAAGATTTTAAAGGGATAGTAATACTTAATATGTAAAAAAAATATATATTGTAGTGTTTATCCACTTGAGTAAGACAAGGGTACTCTAACTGTTGAAAGGTTGTAGACCATAATTCTCCATAGGATTGTGTAGCAACAGCGCCACTATACAATTTCAGGCCACTGTGATATTGCACCTAAAATTTCAGCTTTGAGCTGTAATAACTTTTGAATAAAACACCTTTCAGCAGTGCGAGTTCCCTTGTTTTACTCATGGGGGTAAACCCTACAACATATTTGTTTTACATTTTAAGTATTACTATCCCTTTAAATGTAGAAGGATCCCCCTCCCACCCCTTCTGACCACCTCCCACTGAATCTGCAGTCTGATCCCTGGACCGGACGGATGCAGCAAGGGACAAACTTCAGTAAGTATAAGGAATACCCTGCCCCCCCCCCCCCCCGATGAAGGAGGGCAGGATTTTCCTTTGCTTACCGAAGTTTGTCTCTCACTGCATCCATTCAGACAAGACTGCGGATTCAGTGTGATGTGTACAGAAAGTGCGGAAGGGGGATCCTTCTACATTTAATATCTTATGAATTACAGAAAAGTAAGCTGCTAAAAATAGCGCATTGTGTTACATTTATTATAAAGAGGACTCAGCAATTTAGTTTATTGCTAACATTATTATCCCTCTAATTCAATTACTGTATTAATGAATTTTCTCAAAACTGTATTGTAAATTTAATACCCTTTTGGTAAATTGCACCTTCCTGAAATGTTACCCAAGTCCACAACTTGCAAACATTTGTAGCTAGAAAATCATAATTAATCCTGAAAATGCCAGAATGTGTCTACTTAAATTACTGGAAAAAGCATTAAATGATTGCAAGTGCTTATTTAACACCAATTTATATATATTTTTTTTTCCAGCAGACAGCATGATGATTTTTCAAACATCTCCCAGACATTGAGAAGTCTAAAAGAAATGTGACATATTAATGCAGAAAATAATATGATTTTACATATCTGATTTCCGTTTTCTACTTGTGGCTTAGTAAATCACAAGACAAGATATAATTTCTGTGTCAGTTCATCAAGAGATGTGAATGCGCAAGCAGATCCACTTATTTCCTTGAGCATCACCCATTCACTAATTCATCAGTGGCCAGATTGTATCTAATACTTGCCCATTCATCAAAGAGCAAGTGGCGGATAGATCTGCTATTCCCATCTTCCAGCGTAAGGTTGGCAGATCCCATAAAAATGTATAGAGAGGACATAAGCATATACAAATGCTGCGTGCTTATGAACATTGCTGGAATGGCCTCACATTCCTCATTTTTTTATTGCAATTCCTTTCCTTGCATGCACAAGGAAATATGATATAAATAATCAATGCCATCTCTCAATGATCCTGTGAAGAGCAGTGGTCTGATATGCAACTTTTACCTCTGCTTAATGACTTTTGGCCCAAGACTTGCATATAAAATCCAGGGGTTGATGTGCTAGGAAGTGGCTTATTCCAGTGTCAAGCCAACCCAGGTCTCTGCAATGGGTTCAAATCAACACCGCTCTGTTGTCCCAGATTGTCCCTGCAATGGGTTGAACACCGCTCTGTTGTCCCAGGTTGTCCCAGATTGCCCAGTACAGTCCTGGTTATTAAATGTTTGGCCCTTGTCCCGGGCAGCCTCATTCCAGGACAATACAAAGTCCTGGAATGAAGACTCCAGGGTACATTTTTAAACATTAGAAGCAGAATGGCCCCTTGATACTATGACAGAAAGTGATGTCTCTGCTGGGATGCAACCAAATGGCTTCCAGACAGAGCATTAGAGAGAGAACTGGACCTTGATCCTGACATCAATCGGAAGCTGCAGTGCAATTTTGTGGTAGTGTAATGCTTGTCTAAGACTTTGGGCTTGATTTACATTATCTTGTAGCCCACCAAAGCATCACTTTCTGTCACAGCAGACAATGGGCAGTTCACCTTTCAAGGGATAGTAATACTTTGTTTTCTCTTTATTTTATTTTGTAGGCATTAAAAAAAAACATGAAGAACGATATCAGTCTTATCTCTCAAACCTCTATGGTTTGATAGATATTCACAAGCAAAGTTTCCCCTCCCGCCCCTTTTACCTAGTGTAAGCCATCTCTTCTCAGATGTGGAATGCAGTCTATAGACCAGACAGATAACAGAAGGGGACAATCTTCTTCCTATGAGAACAATGAAAGCCCTGCCCCCTTGACAAGTTTTTCAGGTTTTTCCCTTATCTTAATTGAAGATTTTCCCTGTCTTCAGTCTACCTGGGCACCTCCCTTCTGCTCTGGCTGAGCAGTGTTACATTAGTAAAAGGGGCGGGAGGGGGATACTTTATCATTGAATTACTCTTGAACTACAACTCTGACAGAATTGAAATAACACTCTCCAAAGTCCAAATACTATGATGATTAATTAGAACTGCTTTTATTGTGAAACATTACTATCCGTTTCAGTGTTTAAAATTCTGTGCTGTGCTCTCCTCTCCCAGTGTTCCAGAATGGCAGAATTGACATGTGGTCACTCTACCTCTCTGGGTTGCAAAAACCATTTAAACCAGCGGGATTATGGAGAATGTTTGTGTGTTCACGACTGTGCGGTTGGTTTGTTTCAGAATTACTCTAATTCATCTCAGAATATCAGCTTCACAAAGTAGATAAAAACTGATAATGCTTAAACAGGAATTAACCCCTTGGGTGCCAGATAGATGCCGGAGACTTATCTAGCATCCAAGAGGTTAATTCTTTGAGTGCTAAACAAGTATCCACAGCATTGCAATGCAATGAGTTGGATATCTCTCTGGCACTGAATTGGTTAATGTGTTATAAAATAATTATAATAATAATCATGTTTAAAATGATCAAACACACACATAAATGTGCTTACATTATTTTAAACAACTCTACTTCCAGTCAGGAACGATCAACATCAACTGATCATTGAGGTGTGTTAACCCTTTGAGTGCCAGAGGGGCACGCAACGCATTGCAAAGCGTATCCCTCTGGCACTCAAAGGGTTAAGAAGGAACCGGGGGGGGGGGGGGCCTGAAAATGATTTTAACCCTTTAAGTTCCAATGGGGGTGTCCACAATGCAACGCAATGTGTTGGACAGCCCCTGGCACTCAAAGGGTTCAAAAGAAATGAAGTCAGGCGCTCTATTACTGGTAAAACAAGCAGAATGATCAAACTGAGGAAAATATCTAAATCAGCAAAGAAGACTTGCGAAAGTGACAGTAGAAGAACAATTTAAACAAGAGGACAGACAGAGCTCCAATCCACGAGGCTTCACTTGTCCAATTAAGAGCTTCCTTCAAGATGGAAGAGAAAAAGAGCGCTCGCATTTCTAAACACACTCGAATATTAGCTGGAGGAGGGCAGTGCATGTCAATAAATCCAAGTACTGCTACTAGACAAATGAATCCGCAAGTGATGAAAAGCATCCAACATGCAATCCTACCAGCTCTAGGTACAATCTTCTGCAGGAAAAAAAAACAATCTTCCGTAGATGCATGCAGAGCAGGAAAGAAGAATAAACATTCTTTTATTATCTTCCTCCCCTGCAAGGCATGTTAACTATGCAGTGGACAAATAACCATTAGAAAAGAGCTAGGAATGGCATTTATTTTAACATAATCCATTTTAAATAAACATACAGAAATAGACACTTTGATAAGAAGATGGGAAATGTAACAGTAACTGTGAGAAGCTTTAAATAAATTGAGGTTTATTTACTCGGGGTATGCTCATTTGGGTGACTTTACTGAAATGTTTTGAACGCGTGAAAATAGTGTATGCAGTTGCATCTTATGAGTCTTTTCAATGGGAGATTTACTCAACTCATGTCACGTTTTAGGTCCATGACAAACCTAACACTGGTACAATAGGATAGTAATAGTACAACATTAAAAACAGGTAGCTATGTTTTCTGTGCATTTCTAATCAGCTCTTTAGAATGAGAGTAAGGGTTCTGGGAGAAAAAGAAAACCTTGCTACAAGCAGTAAAATTTCAGTCAAGATTTTCTATATGTTTTCACTGCAAAAAAAAAATCAGTCACCCAAGCAACACAACATTCCAAATGGTGAAAGAGGGACGTTTTGTTTTAGGCGGTGCTGCTGGAGGCGTGGCTGGTGACCGGACATTAACAACATTTTTAAGGTTATTTCATGACACCTCTTTGTGTAACTGAATAAATTATTTACCGCAAGAGCAAAGTATTTTATTTACACACTAGTTGAACAACCCTTGTACACGGGCCACAGTGTCAGGCAGCAACGGCCGAGGTGCAGTCATGCACAGTAGAGACTGTCCGCACAGTGGCTGATAACAGAGTGGGGTGCTCTGAATTCAGACCGTAGTACTCTCTTCGCAACAAAGGTGCGCAGACTAATGTCTGAATTCACAGCGCAGCGCAGGCAGTCTGTACTGCGCATGACAGCTTCTGACAAATATACATTAGCAAATTATTAAATAGTATATCAATTTATAAATCATATGCTGAAGTTGAAATAAACATTAACGTGAGTTTTATAGCTGTGGGGCAATGTGATATACTTATTTACACACCACACAGTCTGAGCTCCTAAAAAGAGGGACACCAGGGTAGGAAAGAGGGACAGAGTGATTCAAGTCTCAAAATGGGGCTGTCCCTCCTAAAGAGGGACACTTGGGAGGTATAGCCTAAACAGAAGCAGGCAATGTACAATCATACATCAATGTTGGACTACAAATCCCATCATCAGCTTACTTATTAGTCAAGCAGAAGGAGTATCTTAGTTGGTTTATTGGCTGACTGAAACCAAGACACTATGGCCCGTATTTATAAAAGCAAACTGAAGTTATAATGGAGAAACAAACTGCAGCATGGGGACAAATAACAGTTCCTAATTTCTCGTACACATGGATAGAGATTTTAACCCCTTGAACTCCTGACCGCTCTAGAATTCAAAGGTTTAAAAGCTTAATTAATTGGATTGGATACGTTCATCGCACTTATTGACTAGACCAGCGGTTCTCAACCTTTCTAGTGCCGCGGCCCTTTGATAAAATTTCCCAAGTTGTGGCGACCCCTAACAGTAAAATTATTTTCGTTGCTCCTTCATTGCTGTAACTTTGCTACTGTTATGAATCCAAATATAAATATCTGATGGCTTTAGGCGACCCCTGGCAAATTGTCATTCGACCCCCTAAGGGGTCCCGACCCACAGGTTGAGAACCACTGGACTAGTCCAAGGATGTGTCATTGGATTCCCATGTTAGCTAGTTGTTACCACTTTACCTCCCTGTGCCTCGGGCGTTTAAATAAGATTGTAAAGCATATAGCTGACGTACTTGTTGTGGCAAACCAACTGCACCACAGAGGAAAATACAATTCCCATTATTAACCACTTGAATGCTGGAGAGGTCTCCAACGCATTTCTCTGAAATGCATTGGAGACAATCTGGCATTCAAGAGGTTACAAAAATCAATTAAAATCAATTGGGATTTGGGGAGTTTTTTATGCAGTAGGTTTGCTCAGGAAATACTCAAATTCTTTTAGAACTTCAGCTTCAATAAAAAATGTCACGTACAACTATACTTAAAAATAGGCAGCACTCACTATCCTATGAATAAATACATTATTATATGTGTTGTTTGTTGATCCAAGTATGTAGTATGCTGTAAGAAGCACATAAACGTAAATCTGGAGCACAGCTGACTCAGAAAGAAGAACTGATTTCTTGTGTCTGTTAACACAGTGTCTGAATTATCTTTCACTTATAATGTGTGCATGAGCCTTGATTTGATAAATGTGTCAATTAGAGGAGTTAGAGATGTGCGAAATATAATAAGATACATAACAAATAGTAAGCTCTCACAAGCAGAGTGCTTTCACCATTTGTATTGCACGTCAATATCTGTATCTGTCATGTTTGTATTTATTTCCTATCTTCTGTACAACCCTGCAGAACATATTGGTTCTTTATAAATAAAACATAATACACAGGTTCACTTGCAAAAAATCCCTATGAAACAGCAGAGGTCTTGTCTGTCGTCTTTTTATTCTGTTTTTAAGGGATTTGTGGAGAGACCCTTCATTATTTGCTGCACTCCTTATTTATTCACTTGTGCAATGGATTTACACACATTTATAGTGTTGTGGCAGGGTTTGAGAATTTGACCCAAAAGATACTAGAGTTCATTATCTCTACAAATCAAGAAAACTCCAGTGGAGCTACCTTCTAAGGCTATGATGACACAGGTGACTTTAGTGCACTGCTAATAATGCTATTCCAAATGTGCCTTTATGAATCAGCCCACTATCAATGGTGCTGTTCACATGGGAGATTTTAGTCTCACAGAATACACCATAAAGCAACATGCTGCAATATGGATGTGCTCATGCTTTAGTACATCAAGATACCAGCATGTTGAACTGCGTGGTGGCCTATAGCCCAGAGCACCAATCATTTACACTTGCAAATTCTGGAGGATTCAGTGCTGTACACACACCCTCCATTTACTGATTGAGCTATTTGGGCATCAGTCAATATGATATACATAAGATATACAAATAGCAAACACCCATGTGGACTGGGCTTGAGACACACCTCCAAGACTCTCCCCATGTGTAAGGCTTGCGCGGGGGGGGGGGGGGGGATGCATGGAATTGGAGGTACTGGGGGGGGCTTGGTATGCATTAAAACTGAGAGCACCCACGTCACCTGTGTGAGCATAACCTAAGGTGTGATAAAGGTGTGATACACTCATCAGTGTGATAATCTCTCCAAATGCCATGTAATTCTATGGTGCCAATGCACTAACATCTCTCACACTTGTTAGATCTTAATGCACTATCCTCAGAATGTTTAACCCCTTCGCGACAATGGACGTACATGTACGTCCTCTGTGGCTGTCACTTAGTGACAGAGGATGTACATGTACGTCCAGGAAATCCGGATCCCCGCGCGGCTGCACGCCGTTCAGGGACTCCGGATTCTTCTGAGAAAAAAAAAAAAAAATGTTAGACGGGCGTTAAGTGACGGCCGCGTCTGCACGCGGCCGTCACTAAGGGGTTAAAGGGACAGGAGTTCCTGGTCCAGGGACCGACAAAGAAGTATTTCTTTTTAAATTGCACTATTGTGGCTCTGCTGAAGAGCCTCCTCGAATTGGTCGACATGGATCTCTTTCTGTCAGTTTTACAGCTGACATCAGGAGAAGAGGAACTTTAATGGAGGATATCTCTCAAACCATAGTGGTTTGAGAAATAGGACTTATGTCATATGGTTTATTTTTTTAATCTCTACAAAACTCTAAATATTTTATGGCACATTACTGTCCCTTTAAAAGAAAAGTGGAGGGATTCTGGGGCAAACCAACTTCCCTATAGAGGAGAATTAGATATGCCCATTTATTAACCTTTTCAGTGCTATATAGGTAAGGAACACAATGTAAAGCAATGCGTTCAATACCCCTCTGGCACTCAAAGGGTTAAAACAGGGATTTTTTTTTTTTAAACCCCTTGACTGCTAGAGAGTTATCCAGCGCATTGCCAGATAAAAATTGCCATTGATTTAAAAAGGCGCTTTTAACTCTTTGAATGCCAGAGAGGTCCCCAACACATTGTTTCTTAACATGTTGTGGAGCTACCTAGAATTCATCAAATTAAAGGTCCTATTTAAAAATGTTTGAGTGCCAGAGAGGTATCTAATGCATTTTATAACAATGGGACGTTATACCTGCCCCCCATGGAGTAATTGGTTTGCTCCAGAATCATTCCAGTTCTTCTTAGTACATCAGCCTCAGTGTGAAACTACTGTGGGATCGGGAAACTTAGGAACTATCTAAATGGTGCAGTGGACAAGAGCATGGTTTCTGTTTGCCTTTGATATTGTACCATCTCCAGGCTGCTGCAATGCTTAATTAAAAGAAAGAAAGATTGGGTGGAATGCTGCTAGGTTCATTGCTTGTGAGAATCACATCCTTATAAAAAAAAAAAACAGCAACCCTTTAATCCTACAGTTCAACAGACAAAACCCACGAAGGGGGATTGTGAAATGGTTGGGGGGTTGAAATCACTCAATTAAAGCTCTCTTGGAATTCAAGCACACTGACATTGTAATAAGTTTGCCCAGCCTTTCAGAACAGCCCATGAGGTATAAAATCCACAGCGCCTGATATAGAAGGTGTTCCCGGCTCACTGCAGGAAATTAATATTTTACCCTTTTATCTCAATGAGCCATAATCAGGAGTTCTCAGCAGCTGCTGTTGGTGTTGGTAGATTCTGGCACAAATGCTGACTTCCAAACAGTATAGCTGTGCTAAAGCTGATCTTAATTCTTGCAGAGCTAAATGGTTGCACAATGCTGATTTGTTTCACTAGGAATCTCTTTTTAAACAATAAATGAACCAAAGAAAGCAAGACCTAAGATGTTATTTGAGAAAATTATTTAAGGTTTAGAACAAAGGTTGAAAACCTATAGCACTTCATTGGTTGTTGAATTACAAATCCCATCATCCTCAGCTGAAGGATTGTAGTCTAAGACCCCTGGGTTGCCATTTGTTGCATCTGTTGGGATAATTGAAAACCCAAAATACACACAGTTCTTACATTTGGACATTGTCTGGTCTAGGGGTAGTCAATTGCTGGACCTCCAGCTGTTGGGGACTACAACGCCCATGGTATCCTTTTAAAATGTTGCATACAAAATAGCGTGCGGCTACACAGCGCATTAAGCATGTCACTGTGACGAAAATGTCGACATGAGAATCTTGCCCTGCATGAAAGAACGAGATTCTCATGTCGCATCCTTAAACTGCACTTATCTGTAGAGGCGCACTTTCGTGGATCTGAAGTGGCCAAAATACAAGAGTTGCATTATAATGTGGCACGCTAACCAAAAATGATAACCTCCAATAGAATCCAGCCCTAAGTAAGTTATTACTCAATTAAGATACCTTCCCTGTTATCACCCGTACGTTATCAAATGTAATGTAACAATGTCCCTTTAAAGAAAGTAACAGCTGTCAAAAGCATATATGTTATGTTATGAAATTAAATACAACACTAGAGGAGAAATGGTATAATTCTCCTAGGGTGACTAAATTACCAGTTACGGACCTGCATTTATGGTGCTATAACAGAGGTTCGAAATCCTTTTTTTTTTTTTTTCTCATGAGACGTTTAAGGATGCATCATAAAAATCTCATGCTTTCATGCAGGGAAAGATTCTCATGTTGCATTTTTCATCATGGCGACATGCTTAATTCACAATGTAGCCGCACGCTGTTTTGCATGCGACATTTTAAAAGTAAACCAACACCCATCCACCAGTCAATGGCTGAGGACCCAGAGCTAGTCCAATGGTAGCCTACTCTGGTCCTCAAAAACTACTAGAATTGCAATTGTTTCAAGGTGTCCCAGCTTAAAGGGATAGTAATACTTAAAACGTAAAAAATATATGTTGTAGGGTTTATCCCCCTGAGTAAAACAAGAGTACTCCCAGTGCTGAAAGGTGTTTCGTTCAAAAGTTATTAATTTTCAAAGTTGAATTTTTTAGATGCAATATCACAGTGGCCTGAAATTGTACAGTGGCGCTGTTGCTACACGATCCTATGGACAGCTCTGGTCCCGGGACCATAAATCTCCATAGGATGGTGTAGCAACAGCGCCACTGTACAGTCACTGTAGTTGAGCCACCTGTAATGAAGCAGGGACATTCTGAAAACATGCACTGTTGGTAGCTCTTGAAGACCAGATTTAGATGCCCCTGTTCCAGACATTATCTTGTATTACTGTATACTGCAAACACAATAGTTCTTATGTGCAAAAAGAGGAGCAATTCTCAAACAAACCAACTGCACCACAGGGCAATAAACTGCCCCTTGAGTTAAACTGAGCTCTAAACTCCTAGAACAGAGGTTCTCAACCCGTTCCCTCGGTGGCCACTGACAGGCCAGGACTTAGGAATTTCCCTGCTAGAACACAAGTGTGTTGATCAGAGGCTCAGTCATATTGATTAACTCACCTGTGCGCTTAAAAGGAAGTTCTCAAATCCTGGCCTATTAGTAGCCACTGAGGGCACGGGTTGAAAACCACTGCCCTAGAATGCATGAGATGTCTCCAGCACATTGCAAAGCACTTTGTTGGAGACCTTCTTAGCATCTGGGAGGGGGAGGTAGCAACACCATTTCATTTAACTAGAGTTTTTTTTACAGTATTATGTCACCTATGTCTTGTAAACACAGAGTTTACAAAAATAAAAGGGAAGACTTTAAAATGTAAATTTAGTGACAAAAGTATCAAATGGGTTAATTTCCCAGAACCCCATGTTCAAACTGTATACCAGTACAATTATTAAAAACTGATATGAAGTTTAATGGCACAGTAAACCTTTTTTAATGAAACCTGTATGTTGTAGAGCTTTTCTTGCTTAGATAAGGGTACTCCTATTGCCGCGAGTTGTTTATTCAAAATTTACAACAGTTCAAATAATCAGGAAGTGAATTTACTATCTGTTTACTTCCAGAAAGTTCTGACAGGAAGTAACTCGGCAGTTTCTATCATATTCTATGGAGAACTTTATGTCACTGACCTTCCTCTGCATTAGACTGTAAAAGAAAAACTAATTGGAATTTGACCACTAGAAGGCACTGTAATGTAAAAAAACATGGGTTTAAAATGTAATAACTGGAAATATGTGTCTCTCAGCAGTGGGAGTACTCTTTATAACTCAACAGGAAAAGCACTACATTTTATTCTTTTTTATAAAAAAAAAGTTTGCTGCTCCGTTAAATTATTTTATGGGTCGCTCTTACATTGTTGGGAATTCTCTGGATTGTTTAATGTTCCAGTGAAGTCTGTAAAGATGGAGGAATGCAATGTGATTACGCACTTCATGCACCTAATGTTGAAGTTGACTTGTGTATCCCAATAGCTGAAACACCGTCATGGTAACAGTCAACCCCCATTATAGTTGAAATGCCCCACTGAGAATTCTCGTAACCTTGCATAAAAATATCTCAATAACTTGGCTATTATTTTGTCTGAATAATGTATTGACAATGTATTGGGCAAAAATCCAGGACAATGTGCAGATTAAATCTTAATTTATACAACAGGTTATATTTAGGAACATATATATCGAATTCACATTTCTTGGCAATATTACTTTTTGTGCAAAGAAAATGCTTAAAACCTTTTGAGTGCCAGAGGGGTATGCAATGCATTGTTTGGATACCCCTCTGGCACTCAAGGGGTTAACACAACAAAATATCTTTGATTTGAGAGCTATGAACCATGTCCTGTGGCGTGTGCAACTGGATTCAAAAGATGTCACTCTTTACTGGCATTTTAGAGCATTAGGCACAAAAGTAAAGTGGAACCGTTCTGGAACAAGCCAACTGCACGAAAGAGACACTAGAAATCTCCACTGCTTTACATGGGAATCTGAACCCATGTATTCTAGAGTGGAGTCTAACACCTTGGGAGATATGCACTAAAGTGTGATAAAGAGGTGATAAAGTGGAGGGGCTGGATTCAAATGCAGGTGCGAATTTTATCTGTGATTTTATCTCCAGGTATCCCCATAGACTTCAATACGAACATTTTTGATAAAACGTGAGGTAACATTTATCTCCAGCCCGAGATGAGTTATCTAGTAAGATCACTTCTCCAGTTCCCATGTTATTCTATGGAGCCTATGCACTAGGATTCCTCCAACTTGAGACATCTTAATGCTTAGCATTAATCTGTTTATCACACCTTAGTGCATAAACCCATTGTGAAGCAATCTCCTGCATTCAAGGGGTTAAAACCACCATTTAAATAAATGGGAATTTGGGAAATTTTCATTTTTTTTCTATGTTGCAGTGATTTTTCTCTAGAATCCCTTTTCTTTTAACCCTTTGAGTGCCAGAGTGCAATGAGTTGTGTGCCTCTCTGGCACTCAAAGGGTTAACATAGTTATCAGTATGGATAAAGATTTTGTTCAGCTTTTACACTCGCCAGAGGTTTACTAAAGGGAAAAATTGCTCTTTAACCCTTTGAGTGCCAGAGAGGTACCTAATGCATTGCATTGGATACCTTAATGGGACTCAAAATGTTAAACATGAAAAACAGACTGAAATGAAAAAAGGGGGGTATTATGCACCAAGCACGGTGTATTTTGCAAAATATTTATTAGCTATTTATTTGCATTTTACAAGCAAAAAGCTTTTGGCACTTAAAGAACCCATTCATGCCAAGTCTTCAATTTTCCCACTCTTACACAAGTGTAAAACTTCTTATGTACTTCTTATGCAGACACTTCAGTGCATGGAACCGCAAAATTAGCCACTTGGATAATTCAACTGCTTGATGAATCAGTCATTTACATTTACAAAAAAATAGGTTACACCAATAAGATACAATTATAACATGCTGTTTACTGAAGAGTCGAATTTTCAGGCACATTAATAGACACTCCACTACCAAAGATTAATGTACCATTTACTTTCGTTGGGCACCCACAGACTTGCAGGAATGCCCACTGGCAACCAACTTATAGGGAAGGATCTTCAAGTGCCATGGGAAAAAAGGCTGTAAGGGAGATTTAAAAAGATTCCACAAAAAGAAGCCTCTTATCTGTAATCCCCTGAGGTCATTGCTACCCAGTAAAAGCTTGCCAACAGGACCAGAGCAAAGGAAATGTGGGAAGACAGGAAACAAGAGGATATAAAAAATGATCTATATGGGAACAAACGATGCCAAGCATTTATATCCTGAACGAGCAGACATAAATAGGAATCTGTTGGAAAATCTGTTGATCTGTGTTGATTAATATTAAGCTCCAGGGGCGAACCCATGATTTTAATAGAATATTTAAAAAAAAAAACAAAGTATTGAATAACAATAACGAGCAATTGTTGTGTTTTGTAATTTGTGCACTTCTCTATCCATAACTCGTTGTTATTATTGTTGCATGTGAATAGGGGCAGCAATAGACAATTTGCTTACTTTCAATTAGCAGAGGTTAAGTGTAACTGTAGTCCATAAACAACTGGAGGGAATTCGTTTGCCCTTGATGTCGTCATACAATAGTGAATAGCAAAGCATGAAACATGACACAGATTTCTAGCTCACAGCTTCCCAACCAAGTGACCACAGACTCATGTACCATAAATACTGTTCCCTCTAGAGACTGACATGGGAGAGATACATGCTGCCACAACAGGGATCATCAATCACTCAGTGAGGGTGATATATAACAAATAAAGTGGGATAATTCTGGTGGAAACCAAATTCAACATCGCAAATAAATAAAAAGTCCAACAGATCAAGTTCATTTAAATGGGGCGTTTAGCCCATTGAATGCTAGGGGCGTAATGAGTTGATGACCTATCTAGCAGGCAAGATGTTAAAAGCCTCTTTAATATTGGACAGTTGTATTTGTTCCTTATAGTGAAGCTGGTTTGCACTAGAATGTCACCGCTTTGCTCAGTACATCAGCTTCACTAAATTAATTAGATCATAATATATTAACTTCTAGCAATGTAACTCTTAACTAGGACCAACCCCTAAGGGCAGTCAGGCTGTCAATTTGGCTGGGAAGCCTAACTTAATTTATTTTTTTCTTGTTAATGAATTGTAACAATGCTTAAAAAAACATCAGTGGTACATCCATGTAATTAACTGAATCGGTGCATTTCTGATCCATCTGGCAGCGAAAGGGTGTTAACCCTTTGAGTGCCAGAGGGGTACGCAACGCATTGCTTTGCAATGCGTTGCTTACCCCCTCTGGCACTCAAAGGGTTAAAAAAAAGCATGAAGCCGATGCGTATGATTAAAATGTATATTTTTGGTGTGATGTGTGTGAAAGGCTTTGCATCTCTTCTTAACCGTTAAAAGACTAGATGAGTGTGGTCCTTAAGGGGTTAATTACAAATAAATTCGTGATTGCCGCTTAAAGCAAACGACATCAGTTCCATGTAGTCTAAATCTGCCAATGATACAATTAGGAAAACTTGGTCTCTAACCATTTGAGCGCTAGACAGGTGCGCAATGCGTTGCACGGCTCTCTGGCGCTCGAATGGTTAATGTCAAGTTGAACATCTCAACCCCATCGTTCTTTTAATAATTAAAGATCCCCTTACCTTTGCAAAATAGCACGCCAAGTATCAGGCTCAGCAATGAACAGCGGTGCTGGAAAGAGGTCAATTTAATCCCCCCCAAAGTGCCCATCACCGTGCCCAGCATGAATAGCTGCCCCATCGTCACATGAAAGGTAAGGCTTCCCCTGCTAGAGTGTCTGGTAGTAGCAGAAAGACACTGCTCAGAGCTGTGGGAGCGCTGATCAGCAGCTCAGTCCCCCCTTCTCATGCATTTGTAATTAAAGATTTGTCTGTGAGATGTCTCACTTTTGGGGGGCACAATCACACTGCGTGCAAGAAAAACAAACAGCAGCTACTAGATACATCCCAGCGTCCTTCTATGTTCATCTTCAGCGAGTATCCTCACGCCAGATCACGAGTTCTATCATCCCAGAGCATTGTGAAAGAAGCAGTTTATACTGAACGATCAGAGTCTGATGCATGTAGTAGCAGTGAGTTGTTCTGATCTCTCCCCTTAATACTTCAGAGCTCAGAACTTTCCTTGTTCCCTGGCAGAATGTTCTATCTCCCCATGTGTATTGTATGTATAGAGTTCAGCTGAGGAGGGATGAAGGGGAATCAGGTTGTTTTTTTGATTAGGCGTCCCCGCAGCACATCCATCCCTGTTTGGTCCTCATCTCTTTTACCCAAACCCTACAACTCACTCCATTTCATAGTAAAAAGAACAGGAGGTGGGGCATACTGACAGGCAGACGATGGAACGAATAAAAAACAGAATATTTTCTGGACTTCCCTATTGTGGGCGTGCCGATACTGCATACTCGTGGATGTGTTCATTCAAACAGTTCACTGATCACAGGCTAAACGAGCCTCGTCAGTGTACTGAAATTCTGTAAGAGGCACCATCTGAAAAACTTTGAAGGAACACTGAAGGCCTTATTCATCAAGATAAATAAGTGCATTTGTAGAGCAAACAAGCTACATCATGGGGGTAAATTAACCCTTTTGAGTGCCAGAGGGGGAGCACAACGCAGCCCTCTTTAAATCAGTGGAAACCTGCAGAATATTAATGTCAACAATAACGTGCAGGTGGTTATCTCCAGAACAGCATCAGTTGAGCTTGGTGAATGACATAACTCCCAAGTGTCCCTGTTTAGGAGGGACAGTCCCTCTTTTAGACCCAAATCCCGCTGTCCCTCTTTCCCACCCTGATGTCCATACCTGGGAACTCTCCGGTTTTGCCCCGGAGACTCCGGATTTCACACTGAATTACCGGGTCTCCGGGGCAATGTGTGGATTGCCGGGTGGGCAGAGTTTAAATAGAAACTCTGCCCACTTGTGCTCCGTCCCGCCCGGTTCCTCCCACTCCCCGCCCTCTTAGATACATTTTTCAGGTATTTTTTGTTTTTTTCTTTTGCCCCGCCCCCCTCCGCGGCTAAGCCCCGCCCCTTTTATGACGCGAATCGCGTCATTTTCATCCCGGGTCGGCACTGACAGGGTTACCCTCCGGGTAACCCTGTTTCAAAAGTTCCCAAGTATGCTGATGTCCCTCTTTTTAGAAGATCAGACTGTGTGGTGTAAATATAAATGTATCACATTGCTCCACAGTAATGAAACCCACATTAATGTTTTTTAAATGTCAGTAAATGTATTTATAAATTAGTTTGTGTACATAAAATACTTTGGTCTTGTTATAAGTCATTTATTAGGTTACACAAGGAAGTGTCAAGGGGTCATGAAATAGCCTAAAAACTCTCAGTAATGCCTTGCCCACCAGCCACACCCCCTAAAACACAAGTGTCCCTCTTTGGCCATTTGAAATGTTGGGAGGTATGGAATGAGGTCCTACATGTTAATCTATATCCATTTGTTACATAAAAGATCATGCTGTTATATTATAATCATAGTTACATATGAAAAAGGTCTCATTCCTAAAGATGGACAAGATTTATATTGCTTGGGCTCCTTTTTAGCAGGCAGAGGAAGGGCATTTTGTTGCTCAGAGCTCTTTCCCCTACACTTCATTGTCATATAAGTGCCTATATTGAAGTGTGGGAGTTTTACATATACACACATATAGACACACACACGGTATATAGTAAATAGGAAAGACTCTGCATTAGAGCATATGGTCACTGTAATGTTCCCACTATCCCCCATTGTTAAGAATTAATGCCAGCAATGCATTGCGTACCCCTCAAAGGGTTTAAACTCAGTAACCTATGAACATTTCAAGGGTTTATAAACAGAATGTTTGAATTGTGCCGAGAACGTAAATGCTGAACATCAGATGTAAAGCATATGTGGGAATGACAGTTTTTTGATAGATAGCATTCAGTTTTCCAGAGTCGCAATATCAAGATTCATAAGAATCAGGAGATTCATTATAACATTGTAGGCACTCAACCTGTATTTCAGATTGCAGTGACGTTCCAAATTATCTACAGCTATTGTCTTAGAATAAGAATATGACATTAAACACCCCAATTACCTCTTTAGAACCAGAACTACAGCCATTTAAGAATGTCACTTAAGGGCCTATTTACAAAGTTGCTTTATCTTTAACTATTTCACAGCCAGAGCAGCCAGCAAAGCATTAGAAGTTTACCCTTATGATGACAAAGACCAGCAAAGCAATGAGTTGCTGGTTCATCCAGACAGGGTTAAAGAGGTTGTAAGTCTTAACCATTTAACAGACAGATTTGAGGCATTGCTTCACAATGTGTTGCACAGCCCTCTGGTTCTTAACCCTTTCATTGCCAGAGGGGTACGCAACGCATTGCATTGCAATGTGTTGTGTATCTCTCTGGCACTGAAGGGTTAAATATTTAGAAAACAATGGCACTTATGCAAAAGGTCACGTTTTAGCATTTACTTATACCTATATTAAAATGTATGTATAATAGTAGACATTAAGAGTCAATTATGTAAAGTGGTCAGTTTGTGGCTACCAAGTTGATGTTGGACTACAGTTCCAATCATGGCAGAATGACAGCAGTTGTAGTCCAACAACCGCTGGAAGGTCACGAGCCGCCCACCTTAACTCTAGATAGTTCTAACTTTGCTGATCTTCATCACCCATGATGGGATTTGCAGTTCAACAACAGCTGAAGTGGGACAACATTCCTGCCCTTAATCTAGATAGTCCTTACTTGAAGAACTGCTCATGTGCGAGCATTCTACCGAGAGCCAGAGCTGCATATTTACAGGGATGTTTTAACCAGTAGGGAAAAGTGGGCAGATTCCCAGCAACCATTGACAGTAGGGATTCTCACAGTGGGGGTGAAACAGTAAATGGCAAAGATCTCAGTTTGAGGCCCTCTTGGTTTCCTTCTCCCAGATCATCTGAGCGCACACAACACAGTCTTTTCAAAGTATGAACATTTTTGAAGCAATACTAATTTTGAGTAATCATTTTTAGCAGGAAAAGTATTGAATACAAGTGTTATTACTTCTTCATGTGGGTGGTAGAGAAGTCTCTAACAACCAGAGGTTAAAAGGCCCACTACTTTACAATCTGCGCAGGGCCCAGCAGTGCCTTAAAACAGCCCTAATTATGGGTTCAGCAGATAAGTCAGGGACCTACCTAAGGATCAGGAAAGGAACGCCCACTGCTTACTGCTTTACACTCACTAGACGGAACTGATTTGGAAGTCTAACTGTTCAGTCTTCAAGGGTTGCACATATAGTCCCCATTCACTGCAACAGACCATTCTATAAACCTGAAGTCTATGTGTGTCAGTGGAGAAAGCAAAGCTTTTAGCTTATAGGCTTCCCTCGCTTAGTCCAGGCCCCTGTTAGCTAAGGATGTCAGCTTTGTGACTTACACAAATGAAAGACAGGAGACATTTTGGTGCTGCACATTTAGAGTTTTTACTTGGGACATTAAAGAGATAGTAATACTTAATTTACATAATGTTTATTTCTGGTCATATTAAAAAAGTAAACATAACAATGTAAGTCCTGTTGTTTAAAATGGTCTGGGTTTTATAGATAAAAGCTTTTAAAGTTCCCCCCTCGTCCCCCTTTCCCAGACATCAGCGCTCTAGCTGACAGAATGAGATTCTGGTAATTTGACCGGACGGCTCTTCAGCAGAGCTGAAATAGTGTTATCTATGAAGAAATACTTCATTAGAACGGTCTACAAAGTGTGCCTGGTTTACTGCCATCGTAGAAGATTTAATAACACAATAGTTGTATTTTGAGACATGGCATAGCATGTTATATTTCTCAGTGGGTTAGGTAAACACTTTCTTCCTGCTTGGACTGTTACCACAAAATGTAACAATGTGATTGATTCAACAATATTCATTTTTTAAAGGGACAAGAATGTTGTATCCCAGACAGCAGTAAATGAAAAGCAGAAAAAACATTTGCTAATTGTGTAATATATGAAAATAAAATATACTTGGCCTTATCTGAAACTGCATATTGTTAAAATCTCACCCTGTCATACTGTCTTTATCATATACTGAGCAGCAAAAATAAGTGCAGGTAAATTAATTCCTCTGAAACTGCTGCAAACCAGAGAGATGTACAATGTGTTGTTTTTTTGCATTACACACTACTCTGGTCTTTAACCCTTTGACTGCCGGAGGGGTATGCAACTCATTGCATAGCAATGCGTTGCTTACCCCCCTCTGGCAATCAAAGGATTAATATGTTTTTGTGTCTCTCAAGACTACTGCATTTTACATGTACAGGTCTTAATTGTTTTTCAAGCCCTTGAGGACCAGAGGGGTGTATAACGTATTGAAAAAGAAATGCATTTCATATGTCTTTGAGCAACAAAGTGTTAAACCTTAAGGCTGATATACCCAGAAGAAGTGGGGGAGATGCATTAAGGTTCAAAACGGAGCCAGGTTGGCAGTATTGTTGAGTATTTGCTTTGATTACATCTTGACATATGCACTAAGATGTCTTTGCCATCATACCCCCTGTGAATAAGCTGCAAATACACCAATATTGCCATCCTTTCTCCATGCTTTTGTCAGGTTTTCTATTTTTCCGTGTTTACTTCAACACTGATTAATATGCATATTGAACTGCAGGTTAATGAGCCATTGTTGTATTCATGTGTGTATGATTATATGTAATGTGGCTATTCACCACATGCACTAGGCTGCGATAGCTTCCTGTGCTGTCAGAGTTCACAGTCTCATCTTCACCAACCTGATGCTGGTGATGTTAGGATTTTCTCATAGTAACATAGTAACATAGTAACATAGTAGATAAGGCTGAAAAAACACATGCGTCCATCAAGTCCAGCCCATGCCAATAACACCCCTGTTGATCCAGAGGAAGGCAACAAAAAAGCCCTCTGGAGCAATTTCCAATGTAGGTGTGTGTGTGTGAGTGTGTCAAATAGTTCCCCGGCTCAATATCCTATTTGCTTTGAAGCCATCTGTCATAACTGTCAATATTGTTCTGTGCTAGATAGGCATCCATTGCTTTTTTGAATGCAGTTACATTATCTGCAAGCACAGCATCCCGAGGCAAAGAATTCCATAGCCTTACCGCCCTTACTGTAAAGAATCCCTGCCTGTGTTTTAGTCGAAAGCGCCTTTCCTCAAGTCTTAATGGATGACCTCTTGTTCTTAGCTCAGCTCTTTGCATAAATAATTCATTGGATAGTTCTTTGTATTGGCCTTGAATGTATTTGTAAATGGTAATCATATCACCCCTTAGACGTCTCTTTTCTAATGTAAACAAACCCAGTTTGGCTAGTCTCTCTTCGTAACTCAGATCCTCCAATCCCTTTATCAGTTTTGTTGCACGTCTCTGCACCTTTTCCAGTTCAGTAATGTCTTTTTTTAGAACAGGCGCCCAAAATTGTACTCCATATTCTAGATGAGGCCTAACCAAGGATTTATACAGAGGTAGGATAATATTAGCATCCCTTGCTTCTGCACCTCTTTTTATGCAGGCTAGTACTCTATTTGCTCTTGCAGCAGCTGAGTGACTCTGCACACTGCTGTGAAGACTATTGTCTATCAGTACACCTAAATCTTTCTCTAATGAGGATTTCCCAAGTTGTTTCCCATTTAGAGTATATGTAGCAAGTTTGTTTCTACAACCCAAATGCATAACCTTACATTTATCTACATTAAATGACATCTGCCACTTTTCTGCCCATTCACTTAGTTTATCTAAATCCTTCTGTAGGGAAAAAACATCAAGCTCTGTATGTATTTCCTTACATAGCTTAGTGTCATCAGCAAAGATTGAGATGCTACTTTCAATTCCCACTTCTAGATCATTAATAAACAAATTAAAAAGCATTGGGCCCAGGACTGAACCCTGCGGTACCCCACTTATAACCCTAGACCAATTTGAAAAAGTTCCATTTACAACAACTCTCTGCCATCTATCATTTAACCAGTTCTCAATCCATGTACAGATACCACCACCCAAACCGAAGCCTTTTAATTTATGCAGTAACCTGTTGTGAGGCACTGTGTCAAAGGCTTTTGCAAAATCCAAGTATACTACATCAACAGCAATTCCCCTGTCCAAATTACTACTCACTCTTTCATAAAATGCAAGTAAATTAGTCTGACATGATCTGTTCTTCATGAAACCATGCTGATTCCTACTAATGATATTGTTTGTCTTCACATAGTTCTGAATACTATCAGTTAATAACCCTTCTAGTATCTTACCCACTATGGAAGTCAAGCTCACAGGTCTATAATTTCCTGGTTTGGATCTTGCTCCCTTTTTAAACAATGGAACTACATCAGCTTTCCTCCAATCACAGGGCACTATGCCTGATGAAAGCGAATCAATAAATATTAAGTATAATGGTTTTGCTATTACTGAACTAAGTTCCTTAAGTACCCTTGGGTGTATACCGTCCGGTCCAGGCGCTTTATTCACTATAACCCTTTCCAGTCTCTTTTGGACCTTGTCCTCAGTAAGCCATGTAGATGTTGGAGGAAATTCCATGGTTTTGTCTGTTTGCCCATAGCTTGTCATTTCTGCTTCCTTTGTATATACTGAAGCAAAGAACGTATTTAGGGTCTCAGCCATAGCTTTATCCTCACTAATCAATTCACCTGTTTCAGTCCTAAGAGGACCAATATCAACCTTAACTTTTTTGTTGTTAATATACTTGTAGAATTGTTTAGGGTTTTTCTTGCTCTCGTTTGCAATGTTTCGCTCATTTTCTATTTTAGCTAGCTTAATTGCTTGTTTGCAGATTTTATTACATTCTTTATATTTTTTAAATGATGCATCTGACCCATTTGACTTAAACACCTTAAAAGCCTGCTTTTTATTTCTCATTTCCCTGCTAACCACATTATTAATCCACATTGGTTTTGCTTTACTTCTCTTGTGCTTATTCCCCAATGGTATATATTGACGTGTATATTTGCCCAAGAGCATTTTAAATACATTCCATGACTCTTGTGCATTTTTATCTTTGAAAATTACATCCCACTGGATATCCTTTAAAGCTTCTTTTAACTTTGTAAAATTAGCCTTTTTGAAATTGAATGTTTTGGTTAAACTCTTGCTATTGGGTTTCTCATAACAAACTTCAAAGGATACAATATTATGGTCACTGCTGCCCAAATGTTCCCTTACCTGCACACTGTTTACAATGTCAGAATCGTTTGAGAGCACTAGGTCAAGCAAGGCCTCTTTTCTAGTTGGCTCCTCTACTAGTTGGGACATAAAATTATCATTTATCATACTTAGAAAAATATTTCCCTTTGTTGTGCCTGAAGTCATATTGCTCCAGTCAATTTCAGGGTAGTTGAAATCTCCCATTATAATTACCTTTGCTGACCTAGCAGCCTTTTCCATTTGCAGTAAAAGCTGGGCTTCCTCCAACTCCCCAACATTAGGTGGCTTGTAGTAAACCCCAACCAATATCTTTTTATTATGTGTGCCCCCAGTGTGTATTTCAACCCACAAGGCCTCTACCTTTTCATTGGACCCTTCATTTATATCTTCCCTTAAACTAGGTTTTAAGGCCTGCTTTACATATAGGCATACCCCTCCTCCCCTTTTATTAACCCTGTCCCTCCTAAAAAGTGAATAACCCTCTAGATTGACTGCCAAGTCATACGTATCATCTAACCAGGTTTCAGACACTCCAATCAGATCATACTGCTCGTGTACTGCAATCATTTCTAGTTCCCCCATCTTACCAGCCAGACTGCGAGCATTTGCATGCATACATTTTATCTTTTTGCCATTCTTAAAGATTTCATTCTTTTTCAGATGTATTTGTCTTTTATCAGGCTGTAACAATGGGAACTCCCTATTAGCTGAACTAGCCCATTCCCCCTCTCCACCCCCATGACCCTTCTCTAATCCCATTCCCTCAATTATACTATCTTCCCCAGCCTGTGTTGCAGCTCCCTCCCCCCCCTTTCTAGTTTAAAGTCTCCTCCAGCCTTCTAACCATCCTATCACCCAGCACCGTGGCCCCCCTTCCACTAAGGTGCAATCCATCACTACTATAAAGATTGCTCCCAAGGGAAAAGACTGACCAGTGCTCTAGGAACCCAAACCCCTCCTGCTTACACCAAGTCTTTATCCACGCATTTAACTCCCTAATCTCCCGTTGCCTTTCTAATGTAGCGCGTGGCACAGGTAGAATTTCAGAAAATACTACCTTAGAGGTCCTCTGCTTAAGCTTATATCCTAGGTCCCTGAAATCATTCTTAACGGACCTCCATTTTCCACTGACTTTGTCATTAGTACCAACATGTACCATGACAGCCGGGTCATGCCCAGCCCCTCCCAACAATCTATCAACCCGATCAGCCACATGTCGAACCCGAGCTCCCGGGAGACAGCAAACTGTACGATTGTGGCGATCTTGGCGACAGATTACCCTGTCTGTCTTCCTAATAATAGAATCCCCTACCACCACCATCTGTCTAGGTCTGCCTGAGTCCTGGATCCCATCCGTGCTAGAGGGGCTGTTCACTCGGCTGTTAGAGAGAACAGTCCTCTCCAGCAAAGACCTTCCTGTGTCAGCATCCCCAACATCATTACTTAATGTAGCAAATCTGTTAGGATTAGTAAACACAGGAGTGTCCTCCCTATTTCTCTGTCCACCCCCCTTGCTATGTCTAACTGTAACCCATCTGGCTACCTGCTCTTTCTTTGTGCAGTCTCCACCCCCAGAACTACCTACCACCGCTTCCTGCTGCTCAGTCAGCAGACCCCTCTCAAGATTGTCCGTCTTTCTCAATGTTGCAACCTGCCCCTCCAGATCTCTAATACGAGCTTCCAGAGAGACCACTTGCTCACATCTGCCACAGAGGTATGCACCCTGGAACGGTTGTTCCAGGTGTGCAAACATATGGCAGTTTGTGCACTGAGTTAAATGGACAATCATGCTACCACTCATATGTGCCAGTTACCACAAGATAAAAAGGCAGGCAGGCAATAATAGCTGCACAATAAGTTTGATAATGTGTTCCCCTGTATGTGAATTCCCCTGTTTTAAATTCCCACACTTACCACACCTCTGCACTTACACACTGAGGCAAGATTCACACGTTCAAGTATTCACTATGTATCTGCTATATAAGCCAGGAATCCACCAATTACAAACACAGCAATTAGTCACTCCCACCACACCAGACTTCAATTATTTATCACAGCAAAGAGGGAAAACAAAACTCAGAGAGATTTGCTTTTAACCTCTCCCTTACCACACCACACAATATTCTTATGCTATTATTCCAGCAAGTATCCAATCTCAGTCTCACAGGGCACAGGGCAGCCATAGCCATGGACGCAGCTCTCCCTTAACCCTTTGAGTATCAAAGGATTAAGCAACATATTGAAGTGCAATGCATTGCTTACCCTTCTGGTGTCGGACTATTTATTATGAAGGTATCCAAAGGGTTAAAACAAGGGAACCAATCAGATTGGATGTCTTCACTTAAATAGGGAAATGACAATAGAAAATAATTTTGAGAACTTTACACTTTATTAGGTATTGACACACTACTTCACAGTAAAGAATTGATAGAAATAATCAATCCCACATATTTATGCAAAAATATATATAATATATTGTATTTTAATAAATTATATATATTTTTGCATAAATATGTGGGATATATATGAGTGAAATAAATGAGTGATCAGCAATTACAATAGATACATAGTAAACCTAACCACAATTATCACCATGAGGATTACCAGCAATGAAAGGGTTAACCACACATAAGTATACTCAGAGGTATTAAATAACAATAATTGCACTCAGCAGCATAGAAAAGGTTAATTGATCCTTACAATTAATAAAATACAGTTGGCAGCAGTGTATATGAATACTTTCTGCCCCAGAAACTGTATAGACTATGCTAATTATATTTAAGGTATATTGTTATTTTAATTGACCTTAAAAATTGAAGCCAATTCCACTAACAATTATCCTTGTGCCATATATATATATATATAATAATAATCAAATTTAGAGAATAACTGGAATTGAATCCCAGCATCACGGTGCCTGTGATTGCTGCAGTTCTCTGTCTGTCACCTGCAGGGGGCTCCCATTGGCTGTCTGCAGTCAGCCCGCCTCTGGTTGCCTTTTTGAACTCGGTCTGGGCACCCTTTGGTTGCCCTTTCGTAGTGTCTCTGACAGCATTCACTTTGCCTGTCTGCTGAAGCTATTGGGCCTGTTCCTGGGTTCTTGAGTTCCTGAGTTTGCCTGTTCCTGTGCTCCTGCCTGCTTGTCGGTTCCAGTCCAGTTCCGGTTGCTGTCGTTCCGGTTACTGGCCGACTTGCGGTGCTCGTCCCGGTTGAGCCTCGGCCTGCTCCTGCTGTTTCCTGTGTTCAGGTCCTGTGGCGATGTTTCTCTCCTCTCGCTCCGGCGACATTCTGTCTGTTGGTCCCAGCGTGCGGACGCTGGTTTACTCCATTAGCCTTGCGGCTCACAATACTGTCTGTTGGTCCCAGTGTGCGGACGCTGGTTTACTCCATTAGCCTTGTGGCTCACAATACTGTCTGTCGGTCCTAGTGTGCGGATGCTGGTTTACTCCATTAGCCTTACGGCTCACTATACTGTCTGTTGGTCCCAGCGTGCGGACGCTGGTTTACTCCATTAGCCTTGCGGCTCACTATACTGTCTGTTGGTCCCAGCGTGCGGACGCTGGTTTACTCCATTAGCCTTGCGGCTCACAATACTGTCTGTTGGTCCCAGCATGCGGAAGCTGGTTTACTCCATTAGCCTTGCGGCTCACAGTACTGTCTGTTGGTCCCAGCGTGCGGACGCCGGTTTACTCCATTAGCCTTACGGCTCACAATACTGTCAGTTGGTCCCAGCGTGCGGATGCTGGTTTGCTCCATTGGCCTTGTGGCTCATTCTACTGCCTGTTGGTTCCAGCGTGCGGACGCTGGTTTACTCCATTTGCCTTGCGGCTCAAGGTACAGTTGTTGGTCCCAGTGTGCGGACACTAGTTTACTCCATTAGCCTTACGGCTCACAATAATGTCAGTTGGTCCCAGCGTGAGGAAGCTGGTTTGCTCCATTGGCCTTGTGGCTCATTCTACTGAATGTTGGTTCCAGCGTGCGGACGCTGGTTTACTCCATTTGCCTTGCGGCTCAAGGTACAGTTGTTGGTCCCAGTGTGCGGACACTGGTTTACTCCCTGACTTGCAGTCAGGTTTCTGGTGCTGTCCAGTCCTAGCAGCACTTGTTTCAGATATGTACCGACACTAGCCTCTCCTTGGGTGAGACAGCTTGACCGTATACTCTATTTACCATCCTACTGTCATTGTCATCTGACAGTCACTGGTCTTAGTGGTGTCTCCCTTCTTGGGCTGCCCTGCCCGGTATTGGTAAGGCCGGTAGAACCTTTCACGTTGCCACCTTTAGGTTGCCTTACCCGGTATTGGCAGGGACGGTAGAGCCTATCCTTGGGCATCCATTCTGGGCTGCCCTGCATGGTATTGGTAAGGCCGGTAGAACCTGTTACCTTGCCACTCCACTGTTGCCTTACCCGGTATTGGCAGGGCCGGTAGAGCCTATTCCTTGTGTATTCCTCAGGCTGCCCTGCACGGTATTGGTAAGGCCGGTAGAACCAGTACGTTACCATCTTACGGTTGCCTTACCCGGTATTGGCAGGGCCAGTACAGCCTACTTATCACTATTCCTTCAGTATCGCTTGGGTTGCCTTGCCGGTATTATTTGCAAGGCCGGTAGAACCTATCTCAATTGTCAATTGCTTATATATATGTGATGTTTGTATGTGTATGAAAACCCTATGGGATTGCCTTAACTTTTCAATAAAGTTATGTTTTTACCTAAACCTTACGTCTGAGAGTCTTAACAAACCATGACAGTACGAAAGGGCCATGACCTCTGACAATAAGAGTGACGGTAATATGCAGAATATCCATTGGAGGATGGATATGCATGAGCAACGTTTGGATCAATTGGCGGTTGCTATCCAAACTATCCTTGAACGCACTGTACTTGCTGTAAAGTCTGGTTCTAGCCTGGTGGTCTCGCCAAGTCAGACACCGGAGATTGATACAAGGCCCTCAGGGGCCGCAGTCAAAGGGTTAACGGCTTCTGCACCCTTGTCGCTAAGGTATGACGGTGACCCTCATCTCTGCAGAGGGTTCATCAACCAATTCGAAATATTTATGGAATTGACGGCACACGTGTTTCCCAATGACCGTAGTAAGGTTGGGTTCATGATATCCCTGCTGACTGGTAGAGCATTGGCTTGGGTTAACCCATTGTGGGAAAATGCTAAACCTTGTACTAAGAATTTCAGTGAATTTGTGCAATCCTTTAGGAGAGTGTTTGAGCCTCCTGGTAGAACCACCTCTGCTGCTAAACGTCTTAAAGAGATACAACAGGGCAGGCGCACAGTGGGCGACTATGCCATTGAATTCCGCACCTTGGCAGCAGAAGTGGGGTGGAATAACGAGGCTTTGTTGGCAGCCTTTGCCCAAGGCCTGAGTGACCAAATTAAAGATGAAATTGCAGCAAAAGATTTGCCTACTGACCTAGATGATTACATTGAGTATGTCATTCTAATTGACTCCAGAATACGTGAGAGACTAACTGCCAAAGATCATAAAGTACGGCTAAAAAATAATGGGTCTAGTAGCATATTTTGCCCACCCATCCCTCCCTTGGCATCAAAACCTAGTGAACCAGTACGGGAACCAGGTGAACCTATGCAAGTAGGTTTTACTAGGCTAACCAAGGAGGAGAGACTGTATCGCAGAAAGCAAGGGCTATGTTTGTACTGCTGTGAAAATGGGCATTTGCTAAGATCCTGCCCGGTACGTCCGGGAAACGAACACACCTAGGGTACCTTGGGGGACAGGCCCTAGGTGGTGTCCAATCATCCCCAGTGATTGGCACACTTAAACCTACCATACAGGTGGTACTATCTTGGGCGCAACGTTCAGTGGAGGTTCTGGCCCTGGTTGATTCTGGTGCAGCTGGGTATTTTATGGATAATACCTTTGCTGAATTACACGGGGTACCACGTATTGAAAGAGAAACCCCTCTGGCTATTGAAGCAATTGATGGTAGACCCCTGGAACCCGCTCAAGTTACATTTGAAACCATGCTATTATCCATGACTATTGGGGCTCTCCATAAAGAAGAGCAGCAGGTTCAACTAATTAACTCTCCTCACCATGCCGTAATATTGGGTTTTCCTTGGTTACAGTTGCATAATCCACAATTTGATTGGCAGAAATGCAAGATCTCCGCTTGGTCTCAGTTCTGTATGGATAAGTGCGTCACCCATCCAGTTAAGGTCTTGTGCACCTCCCCTTCACTACCTGATGTATACCAGCAGTTTAGCGATGTTTTCAGTAAGGGAGAGGCTGGCACCTTACCCCAGCACAGACTATATGATTGTTGCATCCACCTAATGCCTGGAGCGGTGCCCCCCAGGGGACGCACGTACCCATTGTCTTGTGAGGAGAACCAAGCTATGGAAGAATACATTTCTGATGCCCTTAATAGAGGGATCATAAGGAAATCTACCTCTCCGGCTGGGGCCGGGTTCTTTTTCTTTAAGAAAAAAAATGGCGAACTGAGACCATGCATCGACTACCGTGGGTTAAATAAACTGATGGCTAAGAATGCTTATCCGATACCACTCATCACTGAGCTTTTTGACAGACTCAAGGGCTCCTCAATTTTCACCAAATTGGACCTACGGGCAGCATACAATTTGATATGTATCAGAGTCGATGATGAGTGGAAAACTGCCTTTAACACGAGATCTGGGCATTATGAATATCTAGTCATGCCATTCGGTCTGTGCAATGCACCCGCAGTATTTCAAGAACTGATCAATGACGTTCTTAGAAATATGTTACAGTCATGTGTCGTAGTCTACCTTGATGATATACTTATTCACTCCAAAGACTTGTCAAAACACATCAAGGGTGTGTCTGAAGTATTGTTGCTCTTACGAAAAAATAAATTATTCTGTAAATTGGAGAAATGTGAGTTCCACAAAACCAGTGTACCATTCCTGGGGTTTATAATTGACAAAGATGGCATTGCCATAGACAAGGAGAAGTTGACAGCAGTCTTGCAGTGGCCTAGGCTTAAGAGTCTGAAAGCTATCCAGCGATTTCTGGGTTTCGCCAATTATTATAGGAAGTTTATTAAGAACTTCTCGTCCATTGTTAAACCCCTGTCGGACCTCACGCATAAGGGCGCTAATCCATCTCTCTGGCCAGCGGCCGCGGAGGAGGCCTTTGAAAAACTGAAAGTGGCTTTTGCTAATGCTCCTGTGTTATCCCACACCAACCCATTAATCCCGTTCACCTTGGAGGTTGACGCCTCAGATATTGGTGTTGGGGCAGTTCTTTCCCAACGGCAGGTCAAAGGTGGAACGCTCAGACCCTGTGGGTTCTTTTCTAAAAAGCTCACCGGAGCTCAAAGTCATTATGAGATTGGTGACAGAGAATTATTGGCCATTATCCTCGCTCTTAAGGAATGGCGCCACTTGCTCGAAGGCACAAAAAATCCCATTTTAATCCCGGCGGATCATAAAAATCTAACTTATCTCTATGAGGCCAAGAGATTGTCCTCTCGCCAGGCCAGATGGGCATTATTCCTGTCCCGATTCGATTTCATTGTATCATATTTGCCGGGATCTAAGAATGTTAGGGCTGATGCTCTGTCAAGACAATTTGAGGCAGAAATTGACAGAGAAGAGGCACCAGCACCTATCATTCAACCTGATCGAATATTGGCCACCATACGCACTAGTATCACTTCACCACTAGGGGATGAAATTCTGGCCTCCCAGGCCTCCGCTCCCCAGGAAACCCCGGTGGGCAAGTGTTTTGTCGCTGTACTCGATTACTTGAAACCTACCATTCCTCTAAGGCTGCGGGACATATTGGTAGAGACCAATTGTTATGGTCCCTCTCCCAGTTATTCTGGTGGCCATCTATGAGATCAGATTGTGCTGATTTTACTAATGCCTGTGCCACCTGTGCTCGTACTAAAACCCCTAGACATCTCCCAGTGGGCTTGCTTCAGCCTGTGCCTAATGGTGAACGCCCCTGGTCTCATGTTTCCATCGATTTTATGGGAGAATTGCCCAGGTCTAGAGGGTATTCCTTCATTTTGATGGTGGTAGACAGGTTTTCTAAAATGGCTCACTTCGTGCCTCTCCGTGGCCTTCCCTCGGCTAAAGAATTGGCAATAGTGTCTGCTAAAGAGGTGTTTCGGTTGCATGGAGTACCCAGGGTGCTGGTGTCCGACAGGGGGAGCCAGTTTGTGTCCAGGTTCTGGAGGGCATTTTGCGAACAGATGAGCATACAGCTATCCTTCTCCTCTGCATATCATCCCCAGACTAATGGGGCCGCTGAACGTGCCAATCAGGGTTTGGAACAGTTTCTGCGCTGTTTCGTGACAGACCATCATGACAATTGGGCCGACTTGTTACCTTGGGCGGAGTTCGCCAGGAACTGTGCTGTCAACTCTTCTTCCGGGAGCTCTCTGTTTCTGATCAATTATGGCTTCCAACCCTGTTTGCTCCCAGATTCCTTTCAGACACAACAGATTCCAGCTCTGGATGAGCATATCGAGCAACTCAGTTCCACATGGGCACAAGTTCAGAGGGCACTGGGCCAGACATTTCAGCGCCATCAGCGCTATGCTAATCGCAGAAGGCTTCCAGCGGTTTCCTTCCAAGTTGGGGATAGAGTATTGCTTTCTTCCAAGAATCTTAAGCTCCAAGTCCCATATAATAAGTTGGCACCTCGGTTTATTGGTCCTTACAGAATCATTCGCAAAATTAATCCTGTTTCCTATGCCTTGGACATACCTGCATCCATGCACATTCATAATGTATTCCATGTGTCACTCCTTAAGCCTCTTGTATGCAACCGTTACACTACAACACCCGTGATGCCAGGGCCCATTGAGGTCGAGGGTCAGGAGGAGTACTAGATGCAGAGTATAATTGACTCCCATAGGCTTAGAGGAAAGGTACAGTACTTGGTGCATTGGAAAGGTTATGGTCCTGAGGATCGATCCTGGGTGGATAGTAAGGACCTTCATGCACCCAGGCTACTGTACCCTCAGAAACCCAGACCCTATTCTAGGAGAGGGGGTCTTTGAAAGGGGGTTGCTATCACTGTGCCCGTGATTGCTGCAGTTCTCTGTCTGTCACCTGCAGGGGGCTCCCATTTGCTGTCTGCAGTCAGCCCGCCTCTGGTTGCCTTTTTGAACTCGGTCTGGGCACCCTTTGGTTGCCCTTTCGTGGTGTCTCTGACAGCATTCACTTTGCCTGTCTGCTGAAGCTATTGGGCCTGTTCCTGGGTTCCTGGGTTCTTGAGTTCCTGAGTTTGCCTGTTCCTGCCTGCTTGTCGGTTCCAGTCCGGTTCCGGTTGCTGTCGTTCCGGTTGCCGGCTGACTTGCGGTGCTCGTCCCGGTTGAGCCTCGGCCTGCTCCTGCTGTTTCCTGTGTTCAGTTCCTGTGGCGATGTTTCTCTCCTCTCGCTCCGGCGACATTCTGTCTGTTGGTCCCAGCGTGCGGACGCTGGTTTACTCCATTAGCCTTGCGACTCACTATACTGTCTGTTGGTCCCAGCGTGCGGACGCTGGTTTACTCCGTTAGCCTTGCGGCTCACAATACTGTCTGTTGATCCCAGCGTGCGGACGCTGGTTTACTCCATTAGCCTTGTGGCTCACAATACTGTCTGTTGGTCCCAGCGTGCGGACGCTGGTTTACTCCATTAGCCTTGCGGCTCACAATACTGTCTGTTGATCCCAGCGTGCGGACGCTGGTTTACTCCATTAGCCTTACGGCTCACAATACTGTCAGTTGGTCCCAGTGTGCGGACGCTGGTTTGCTCCATTGGCCTTGTGGCTCATTCTACTGCCTGTTGGTTCCAGCGCGCGGACGCTGGTTTACTCCATTTGCCTTGTGGCTCAAGGTACAGTTGTTGGTCCCAGCGTGCGGACGCTGGTTTACTCCCTGACTTGCAGTCAGGTTTCTGGTGCTGTCCAGTCCTAGGAGCACTTGTTTCAGATGTGTACCGACACTAGCCTCTCCTTGGGTGAGACAGCTTGACCGTATACTCTATTTACCATCCTACTGTCATTGTCATCTGACAGTCACTGGTCTTAGTGGTGTCTCCCTTCTTGGGCTGCCCTGCCTGGTATTGGTAAGGCCGGTAGAACCTTTCACGTTGCCACCTTTAGGTTGCCTTACCCGGTATTGGCAGGGCCGGTAGAGCCTATCCTTGGGCATCCATTCTGGGCTGCCCTGCCCGGTATTGGTAAGGCCGGTAGAACCTGTTACCTTGCCACTCCATGTTTGCCTTACCCGGTATTGGCAGGGCCGGTAGAGCCTATTTATCACGGTTCCCGTGCTATGCTGTCAATCTGGACTGTACTACCTGTGCATTGGAGGATGCTGATTGGCCCGCCCAGGATGTGCCTTTATACACTGGGGCTTGGGCACTTGGGATTTGCCCTTTCGTGGTGTTCCAGTATCTGCGCCTTGTTGCTGTGTTCCAGTTCTCCTGTGTACCGACCCGGCTTGTCTGACTCTTCTGCTGATCCTGCTCCGTGTATGACCCGGCTCTGGCTGACGACCCTTCTTCGTGATTGATCCGGTTCTGGCTGATGATCCTGCTCCGTGTATGATCCGGCTCTGGCTGACGACCCTGCTCCGTGATTGATCCGGTTCTGGCTGATGATCCTGCTCTGTGTATGACCCGGCTCTGGTAGACGACCCTGTTCCGTGATTGATCCTGTTCTTCGGCTGCTGTTCCTGCTGTGCTCCGGTTCTGGTTATCGCCCAGTTCCAGCCTGCTGTTCCGGTGTACCTGCACGGTCTCGGTCGCGTCCGCGACATTCTGATCACTTGGTGACTCACTGTTCCTCTCACCGCTCTAGCTGAGATAGAGGTTGCTTTGCCATACGTTGTTTGTTGCCGTCTCCCTGTACAGAACCTGTTAACTCCTGCTGTACCTTGTAGTCTCCAGTCTTGTGCCTCAGTTATCTTGGCAAGCATACAAATATCCGTTAAGAGCCGCTACTTTAGTACCTCTGATACGCCTCACTACCTTCTGTAGAGCATTGCCTGTCCGGTGTTCGGTGTGCACCGTGACCGCACCTGTTGGCATTGGTATCCGTTCGCTCTTGCTGGGAAAGTTCCGTACGGCACCGGAGGGGTGTCCTGGCTCCGGCCTACATACGTTCAGAGGTTACGCTATCCATTTGCACTATCCAGTGCTTGGCTCTAAGTGCTTGTGCAGTCACTATAATTATTGACATCCAAGGGGTGTCAGGGCACTATCCATTGGGTGCACACAGGGTTAACTTCCATTCTCAGTTAAGGGCGATTCAGGTTCTTGTACTTCAGCTTGGCAATAGCACTTTTCTATAACCCACGGCGGTGGTATTAGCTCAGCTCTGGCACTTGTGCCTTCCTATCCTATTTGAGAGTGAATTCAGTGCAGACACTTTGCTCCTGCTTTGTTACTCAAGAACTGTGTTCCAGAGACTGCTACTTTGCTCCAGCTTTGTTACTCAAGAACTGTGTTCCAGAGACTGCTATATATCCTGGGCTTTGGCCAAACTAGGACTGAGTTTCTCCTCCTGCACTTGTTAACCCTTTGGGGTTATTCCCCATCGATTCATTGCCCATTATTCTTTTGCTGTATTGCATTCACTCTGTTCGTGTTTGCTATTACTGTTATTCCTGTGCTGGCCCCTAGGGGCATTGTATTACTCCTTGATTCAATAAACTGTGTTTTTACTGTACACCCTGGTCTGAGTGTCAGAAAACCGTTACACTATTCCTTTTGTATTCCTCAGGCTGCCCTGCCCGGTATTGGTAAGGCCGGTAGAACCAGTACGTTACCATCTTACGGTTGCCTTACTCGGTATTGGCAGGGCCGGTAGAGCCTACTTATAACTATTCCTTCAGTATCGCTTGGGTTGCCTTGCCGGTATTATTTGCAAGGCCAGTAGAACCTATCTCAATTGTCAATTGCTTATATATATGTGATGTTTGTATGTGTATGAAAACCCTATGGGATTGCCTTAAATTTTCAATAAAGTTATGTTTTTACCTAAACCTTACATCTGAGAGTCTTAACAAACCGTGACACCCAGATTTAAATTGCTATAATTTAATTATGTACTGATTTCAATTATTGCATACCTTGTGAATAAAACATATAAATTGCAATTAATATAGTCAATCATAGATTATACCAAGAATATACTTAGAATCAATCCAATAATGTATGTCTAGAAAGTATACCAACCTCATGCAACATATATCATAAATATTACTATAGCAATATATTGTAAAACCAATAGGCACTTCAAGGATTAATCCATTGATTTAAAATAGGGTGTCACGGTTTTTGATGAATACTCAGACAGGGTGGCAAGGTTAAAATGACTTTATTAGAACAAGAGCATACAAGGAATAAGGCTCTGGGGCCCACAAGGCAATTCAAACAGCAATATATAAATACACAATAGGAGACCACCTGCAGAACTAGAGTAGGTGGACTGGAACAGCGGAATACAAGCTGGTAGTGCAGATTCTGGCAGATTCAGAGAAGTTGGAGGTAACCCGTTCTAGAGCTGACCATAGGTGAGCGTACACCGGAGGTGCACGTGTAACAGGACTGCCACAACCCAGACGCCTGGGCACCGAACCAGGAGGAGCGAGACAACACTGGCCCAGACTGTATGATATGGTAACAAGGCAACTCTGACCCAGGATCAGACCACAAATACCGGGCAACCGTGGAATGGCAACACTACCCTATGGAAGGGTAACGGAGACCAAGGCAGCTGCTAGAGACAGACCCTAGAACGCTAGGGGTGGATCGAGGTGACAATAGGAAACTGTAACGCAACCAGTGACCACTCAACCTACAGCATGGTACGTACAATGCTGGCTCTAGCTCGAGGATACTGTAGTGAACAGTATAAGCCCTTACCTAGACTCTCCAGGTACCCACAGGGTTAATGGTCAATTACCAGAGACTACTGACAACTCCCAGAGGGAGTGAGCACAGCGGTAAAGGTAGGAAGGCCACAGAGAGAGATCAGAGTAACTCAGTCAGTGTAAGAACACTGCACTGGTACTTGGAATGTGCACACCGCCAGCAGCGGTTATAGGAGCAGCTTAAGCCCAAGCTTAGCCTTTGGTTGACAAGGAATAGCGCCACGCGGCGCACCACTATAAGTAATACAAGGCCCAGTATCACGATAACCACAAGGAGTTGCCCAGGGCACAATCAGACACGGTCCAGCACCGGTAACCGACAACAGGAGACAGCAATGGAGTGGAACAGCGCCACCAGCGGTCAGCAATGGAGCGAGTCCTATAGCCAGATACAGTCAGCAACGGAGTGGTTACTCAGCCTGATGCGGTCAGCAACGGAGCGGGTTCTTCAGCCAGATACAGTCAGCAACGGAGCAGGTACTCAGTCAGATGCGGTCAGCATCGGAGTGGGTTCTTCAGCCAGCTGCAATCAGCAACAAAGCGGGTTCACAGCCGGATACGGTCAGTAACAGAGTGGGTTCTTCAGCCAGATACAGTCAGCAACGGAGCGGGTTCTCAGCCAGACTCGGTCAGCAACGGAGCGGGTTCTTCAGCCAGATAAAGTCAGCAACAGAACGGGTTCTCTTTATCACACCTCAGTGTGTCTCCCCCCGGAGGGAGGTGCCCTAAGGTGTAATAAAAAGGTAAGTGATATTGGGGAGATAACTCCATTTTTCATTTCATTTCATTTCACTGTTAAAAGGATATAGCATGAAATACACAACATCTAAATATGCACAACTATTTGAGGAGGATCTTAAAGCATAGTACATGGGCCTTTTGTGACTGGCTTGCCTAGCTTAGGTTTACCTTTAATTATGAGGTATTACATAGGTTGCATGCATTTTGCAGTGGTGGGTGAGTTAAATCTATATAAAGGGGTTGGTGATAGCGTTCAGTCCGTTTGGGTCCCCACCCATTCATTGCAAATGTCTCCTGCTTGAAATAAGGTCATGTAAGCGCTAGCACTTACCTTTGAGGGGAGCTGGCTGCTCCGGTGCTCAGTGAGGCGGCTGGTCCCCTTGGCATGTATCTTCTCGGCTAAGCCACTTCCTGTGTTGGGGAGAACCGGATGCCCTGGTCTCGTCGGGCACCGGTCTCTCCCTTCTGTCTATGCGGCTCCTGCCACATCTGTTTGACTCCCTCTTCTGGTCAGCAGAGTCGGGCGTGCGTCACTGGGATTCCCTCTAGTGATGTCGCATCCGACTCTTAAAGGGACAGGCCATATTGTGCTCCACCTTTCAGGGGTGGAGCAATGAGTATTTAAACTTCCAGGACACCACATTAGTTGCACTTTTGTGGTGTTCCAGTGCAGTTGTGTTGTTTGGGCTCTGTGTATGATCCTTGGCTTACCTCGCTCCAGTATTCCTCCCAGTGTCCTTTGTTGTGGCTTGCCTGACTACTCGCTTGGTATTTGACCTTCGGCTCTGGTTGACTACTCGTTCTGGTACTGACCCCTGGCTTGTCTGACTACCCACTTGATATTGACCATCGCCCTGGCTGACTACCCTCTCTGGTTCCGACCCTTGGCTTGTTTACGTTACCACCTGATACTGACTATAGGCCTGAGTCAGTCTGAGACCATTGCAGTGACCTTTACTCTTTTTTCTGTCCTGGGTCCTAGCCCCAGTATCATTACTGAGATCTCTCCTGGGTCCCAGCACCAGCAGGTTCTATTGTACGGTCTCTGGTAGAGAATCTGCTCTGAAGCAGTCTCCTATTGCTGGTAGGAACCACTGTCTTCTTGTGTTACACTCTACCTCATTCAGTACCTGTAGTGTTAACATTAAATATCTATATTGCTCAATAAAGGTGGTGTTTCAAATTAACATTAAATATCTATATTGCTCAATAAAGGGGGTGTTTCAAATCTATTCTGCCTTGTGTGCATTCCTTGGTATCCGTGACAGGCCAGTCTAATCAGAAAGATACTAAATATGTTATGTATTTATGAGTACTAGTTTGGGTGTTTTTAAAGGGATAGTAATGCTTCCTTTAAGGTGGCTATAATATTGTAGGTATCCTATAATATAAAAGGCCAGATGTATGTTTGTCTGATGCGGTCATGCGCAGTAGAGACTGCCCAAACGCAGGCAGTCATGCTCAGTAGACACTGTCCGAATGCACAGAATGCTGGGATGTCTAGTGCTGCATTTGGCCAGTCTACTTGCACAGTGCACTTGCATAGTTTAAGAGTAATTGCTATGTAAAATGTACCCCTCCCGCCCCTTTAAGCTACATCAGCACTCTATCTGTCAGACTTGGATTCTGATCTGCAGCCTGGACAGCTTGTCTGGAGAGCTGAAATAGCATTACAATCTTCATGATGTCTACTGCCTCAAACTGTGTCCACTATGTAGACCGTTGTCATGAAGATTTTCTTTGTATGTACTGCTATTTTGGCTCTCCAGACAAGCAGTCCGGTCTGTGGAGCAGAATCCAAGTCTGACAGATAGAGCGTTGATGTAGCTTAAAGAGGCGGGAAGGGTAAACTTTACATAGCAGGGTAAACTTTACATAGCAATTACTCTTAAATTATGAAAGTTATAACAAAAAGACAAGGATGGATTGGTTTATTGTATTATATTATAGTCACCTTAAAGGAAGTATTACTATCCCTTTAAACCTTTGAGTGCCAGAGGGGTATGCAACGCATTGCTCAGCAATGCGTTACGTACCCCTCTGGCACTCAAAGGGTTAAAATAGACCTGTCTCCTTGAATATTGTTTGCATATTTGAAAAAGTCATTCAAAAATGCCTTTGTGTCATGTTAATCAAAAGTCCATATGATGTACAGTTTAGGAGATACTGACACTTTTATTTCTGGGAAAAGTGAAAATGAAAGTCTCCCGGTGTAGCACAGTGCTTAATTATTTCTTTTAGTTTTATGTATTTATTTCTTAGCCTATGACACAGAACTGAAAACCTTCGCTGGCATATGAAACATCTCTTAAATGACTTTATTAGAATGTGAACATCACTGAAAAGTTTCATTAACATATTAAATGTCACTGATACTATACAGGTACTGCAATTAGCATACATTAGCATACAGTGCCAAGAATGAATATCTCCTTAACTGAACATTTTCTGGTCTTTTTGGTAACATGACACACAGTTTTTAATGACATTTTCAAATATGCAGCCTTGAATCAAGGTGACAAGTCCACTTGTTTTTATATCCAACACATTTCTACAAAAGTAATTTCTTCAGGGGCACTTTTTAATTGAGTAATCTTGTTTGTTTGTTTGTTTGTTTTTAAACCATAAATATGGCAATATTATTTTGGATAGGGTTCACTTAAAATGGGGTACCTTTGGAGGATAAGAGTGCTTAAAGGGATAGTATTAGTATCCCTTTAAACATATTTTGGCCAAACTGTTAAACAAAACCCTAATTTTTGGAAATAAGTAAATTAACCCCTTAAGGACTGGCTGCACTTGCATGCAACAGGCACTTAAGGACCAGGACCATTTTCTTTTTATTTGTAATCCCAATTCAGGTTTCCCCAAACGGTGAGCAGCCATGCGGGTAACCCTGAAATCCACAACAGTACTGACACGTCATGGGTCCTTATGCTCGCCAATCCATGATGGGTCAGGACCATCAGGGGTCCTTAAGTGGTTAACGGATTGGTATAATATTTACTCTACACAGGGATCACCTTGGTATCCTCTTAAGAGGTTGCACATGAAAGAGCGTGCAACCAAAAGATACATTAACCATGTCGTCAGCATGAAAATGTCGACATGAGAATCTTGCACTGCATGACAGCATGGAATTCACTTGTCGAGCAGTTCAAGGTCGCATCCCAGTCAGTTACTGACTGCTGGTTGCTGGTACCAATATCTCTAATATACATTGGTTACTTGAGCACCAAAGACTGCAAAATACAGTTCATACTCAAACAGATGTTAATAGAAGTTAACCCTCTGAGTGCGCTGCATACCCCTCTGGCACTCAAAGGGTTACCAATGTGAACAATAGGGCACTCTACCTTCAAGTAGTACCTCAATGTAATGAAGGGAGAGAGAGAAAGGCAGAGCACAGGACACAGAGGGAGAAAGAGTGTGTGAAGAGGGGAGAGAGAATTCAAGGGACACACAAGTGAGATTAGCCCTTTGAGTGCCAGAGGGGTGCTCTACGCATTGCTATGCATTGCGTACCCCTCTGGCACTCAAAAAGTCAGTCTTACTTGCATGTCCCTTGCATTCTCTCTCCCCTCTTCACGCACTCATTCTCCCTCCGTGCTCCGTGCTCTGCCTTTCTCTCTCTCCCTCGGTTACCTCGAGGTGTGTGTGCCGCAGTGTGAAGACCGGCAGTCAGTAATTGACTGGGATGCGACCTTCAACTACTTGACGTAAGAATCTCTCGCTGTCATGCAGTGCGAGATTATCATGTCGACATTTTCATGTTGACGACATAGTTAATGTTTCTTTTGGTCGCACGCTATGAGTGCAACCTTTTAAAAGTAAACCATTCACCTTTGAGTAATTTGTATGTAGCAGTGCAGGATTGCCTTTTGCTTTTTGTTTAAGTTGTTCCCTTATTCCTTGTTGCGCTTCATTCCTTATTCACCTGGGTTCTCAAATTTGTATATTTATATATGTAGATATAGATATATGTTTATATTATGGCGTACTAGCTCTGTGTGTTTTTTCTTCTATAAACTGGAGATAATGCCTCCATTTCTTATAAACTCTCCAAGTTTTGTTATTTTATGTGGCCAATAACCTAAGTTTTCTCTGAAATTACTTCTGTAGATAAGGTTGAACCGGTGATCTGTAAAGTTGCAAAGTGTTGCTAATAACTCTTGATTCCTGTACAACCTAGTATCCTTCTGGCTTTTTCCCCATGGCTTTGCTATATTGTTTGGCTACCTTTAAATAAGCAGTTATAACTACTTGCAAGTCTCTTTTCTCTGCTTTGTTGTCAGCTGAGTACCATTAAGACTACATTCTTCCTTTGGGTTTTTGTGTCCTAAATGAATGATTTTGCATTTTGTGACACTACGTTTAAATCCCATACCTTTGCCCAGCCCTCTAACTTTTGTAAATAATTTCTTAAACTGTGGTTTTATAACTGTTCATTCTTATTTGCAGAAAATAATATTATTTGTGGAAAGCAATATGGTTTTAGGAGCCATAGATCTTGCCCAACAAATACATTGATCTTGTAGGAAGAAGTAAATATGAATTTACAGTACATTACAGATGAGTAGTAGTTGTAGTCTGACTTTGTAAAGTCATTTGAGTCAGTGTCCCATAAATGGCTGGTATAAAAAATTAGGGAGAGTTAGGGGGTCCCAAACCTTTCTTCAAGGGCCATTTAGGCACCGTATTTGATAGATTTCCCATCCTGAGCAAATTAATAAACTAAAGATTAAATACATCAGTGCTTAATTAAGGATATCTGGAAATCCTGGCCTGTTGGACAGCCTTGAGAACAGGTTTGGACACTCCTGGTCTAGGAAATAGCATTGGCAGTTTGATAAAAAATGAGTTGAAGGGCTGGGGGAAATGTGTTGTTATAAACGGAATTTTCTCAGTTATAGTTAGAGTGTCAAGTGGAGTATACTGAGGTTCACTACGTGGAGCTCTGCTTTTTTAACATATTTATAAATTACCTAGAAGTAGGTAAAGAAAGCAAAATTTCTGTATCTAAAAATTATACCAAATGATTGCTCAGATTACAATGTGGGTGATAAAGTTTTTACTGTTCTTTTTCTATGAATTTTCCCATAGACTTCAGCTGGAATCTGAGATAAAGCCAGGACCACCATCAGGACCTCTCTTCTCTGTCACAGAGATAAAATGTTTTTTCCAAGCTCCCTACCTGCTCCTGATTAATTTCCTGCTGTGGGCCACTTGGGATAGGTCCCCAGGACACCCAGAATTGCATTGCATGGCTAATAGGAGTGCAGATAAGTAATGATTTCCATGTAGTTTCTCTTTGAGTCTCTTTCTCCTCCCCTTTAACCGCCAGAGGAGTATGCAACACATTTTGCAGGGCAATGTGTTGCATATCCCTCTGGCATTCAAAGGGTTAACACTCCTCATTTTATATATGTGTGTATATGTGTGTCATTCAGAGCGAAAGTCACAGATATATTTGACTGCTTAATGATGGACTCCTAGAGAAACCTACTGCATGCTTAATCGCTGGAACTCAAAGCGTTAATACTCTAGATATATATTACCGTGAGTGGAATGGAAACTTATTCCTGATTTAAAGTGGTGCTTACAGAGTAATGAAAATGCTAAGAAAAAAGAAAATAGATATCCCTGCACTACTTAGTACTCACTTTGTCATTTTTTTCCACTCCCCTTGTATAGGGAAATATATTTAAAACGTAAGTATTAATATCTATTTAAAAATGATTTACACATTTTTAAAAGTAAAAGCAAGAGTAAACGATAGGAAAAGTTTGTACCTTCTCTGTCGTGTTTTCCAAGGCAAAGAAAACGGGCTTGCCATAAACAATTTTCTTTAATTAGAGAAATATAAAAGAAGCAAAAAACTCTAATCAACTAAGATGTTTGGTATGATGACATTCTCAAGCAATAGATCCCTCTCAAATAGTTGTACAGTCTAATGAGAGTTCTTCTTCACTATCAGATAGAGGAAAAACACAGATCAAATCAATGTTAATAAACAGCCCAATAAAGTAGGCCTATATAAGAAGAGCTTTGTGTAAATATGTGTAATCTGTGCAAAAACAATGTTTGTTTTCTTTTTACACGTAGGGTGGAAAGGTAAAAATTACCTCCATCTTACCAGCCCTAAAAAGGGGTTTTTGATTACCATCTCTAGAAAAATCTACTGTTTCCTCCATTGTCTTACATCATTAGTTCAAATGACTACATTTCAAGCATAAGGAAAACCCTACGCCACTTGACAGCTGTTTCAGGTTTCTCCTTATGAAAATTGTCCCTCTCTGCTTGCCATCAGGACAGTCATACTGCTCTGAGGTGAGCATTGTTACATTTACTCTAGAGAAAAGACGACTAAGAGGAGACCTTATCACATTGTACAAGTATATGAGAGGTCAATACAAGGATCTCTGCTGTGAGCTATTTATTCCAAGGCCTGATCAGGTGACCAGGGGACACCCCTTGAGATTAGAGGAAAGGAGGTTTAAACTTCAGCAGAGGAAGGGTTTTTTTACGGTAAGGTCTGTTAAATTGTGGAATTCATTGCCCAGGTAGGTAGTTATGGCAGATACAATGGATACATTTAAGAGAAGATTAGATACATTTTTTTCAAAAGGGAACATACAGAGTTATACTGTTTATCAGTAGGCTGATCAGGAAGGTCTGATAAAGACTAATTTAATTGGTAGCAGGAAAGCTATAAAATTCTCAGTTCTGAGGTATGAGGCGAAGGTTGAACTTGATGGACTTGTGTCTTTTTTCAACCTAATTTACTATGTTACTACTATGTTACTAGTAAAAGCGGGATACTTTATCGTTCAATTACTCCTGAACTACAACTCTGACAGTATTGAAATACCACTGTCCATGGCTCAAATACTATGCAGATTAATTGAAGCTGCTGTTTTTGTGAAACATTACTATCCCTTTAAGGATTCAAGGGTTTTACAACATGGGCCCAAAGTACATTGGCTATTGTGTTGCCTTTAGAGTAATGATCAGAATTTACAAAATTATTATAAAAGTTCTAAAGCTAAAAACATCTGGTCAGCACCTCAATCTATTTCTGACATTCATTTCACCTTGTTGCTTGTTTATGGCATACCTGAAAAATGTCAGTATTGCTCTACTATGTAAAGGTCTTGAGCAACTCCCATAAAGCGGTTCTTATTACATCATTCTGTACTACCCATCATTGAAGTTGATAGCGACCAATGACATATTCCTACTACATGGTAGCATCAAGGATGATTATTTTTACCTACCCTCAAGACGGCCTGCCATTTTTATATATACATCTTTGGCGGATTATTGTTACTGGGTGTTTTTCAGATTCAAAACAATAACAGCAAGGCAACCAGGTTTAACCCTTTGAGTGCCAGAGGGGTACGCAATGCATTGCTTTGCATTGCGTTGCGTACCCCTCTGGAACTCAAAGGGTTACGTTAACCCAATGCGCTATTTGATCACACAAAAGTAAAACAGGTGGAACAGATCATGCCATGTAATGCATGAATATTTCATTTGCTCTGTATAGTCCCACGTTCTCATACTCCCAGGAAGAAGACTGAAATGTTTCACTATCCTTCACTATCACACATTATATGTCTTATTTCCTGTTGATGAGGCAATAGTATAGGATATGCTAATTCACTACACAGGTCCAGATTAAAGTGGAAGTAACACCTTATGGCAACATAGGTTAATTTGAAACCGCTTTCAGAATCACCTACATGTTACTTTAGCCATCGTTTTTATTTAAAATTATAGTTTATGACTTATTTAGCTTTATATCTATGTCAATGTTATGATTTTCAAAGATTTTAGTATCTTTGAAGTGGTGAAAATGTAAAAAAACATATATTTATTCTCATAGCGCCACCTTTTGGAAATATTTGTGCACTTCAGCCCAGGGGGTAGAAAGGCAAGTGACCCCTCACTTGATGCGGGAGAAAGTCTACTTTCCAAAATGATATACCTTTTATACCTTTCCTTCATGTCTCTAACAGTTATGAACATTTTAGTACAAGCCGCCATTTTCGAAGAAGCAAACAGGTAGGTGTAGTTATGTGCTTCTGGCACCGCTAATGTAGGTTGACTCATTCCAATGGGGTGTCATTTTTCTCCTAAGAGCACTAGCTAATGAATACAGTTGGAAATACCATGGTTTGCACACATTTCAGTACATTTGAAGGGGTAGAAATGTAAGAAAATGCCTTTTTTTTCATTAGCGCCACCTTCTGGAGGCATTTGTGCACTCCAGGCTTGGGGTAACAAGGCAAGTCACCCATCATTAGATGCGGCAGGGTGTCTTCTTTTCAAAATGGTATGGTTTGTGTACCCTTTCTTCACTTCTGTAATTGTTATAACCATTTTTGTACAGACAGGTAATGTTTGAGAAAATGTTAGAAAAATTAGAGGTTGCAATAGGTGTAGTTTTGTACTTGTAGCGCCCCCTGAGGTAGGTGAACTCATACCAATTGGGTGTTATTTTTCTCCTAAGAGCACTAGCTAATGAATACAGTTGGAAATGCCATGGTTTTCACACATTTTAGTACATTTGAAGGGGCAGAAATGTAAGAAAATGCCTTTTTTTTTTCATTAGTGCCATATTCTGGAGGCATTTGTGCACACCAGGCTTGGGGTAACAAGGCAAATCACCCCTCATTAGATGCAGCAGGTTGTCTACTTTCCAGAAATATATAGTTTTATATAGTTATTCCACTGTTTTAGAGTAGTTTTACCACAAAAACCCTAGAATGCGCATATTAGTTTATAAAGTTGAAAATGTCATTTTGCGCTGCTGGTGATTAGGGCTCTACGCTAGCCATGGACGTAGGTAAAACTATACAAATTTGGTATTTTTTTACTCGGGGGACTCGAGGCTTTTTCAAGTAATTGAAACTTTTTCAATCAAGGTAAATGTTTTTGATACATAGTATGTGATTTTAGCAAAATGAGTAAATTTTCACTTTTTTTGTCATTATGACATCATAGCTTTTTGCACGATGTAAAATTCTCTTCATGTAAGGTACCACAAGAAAGCTCAATTCGTTCTGAAAAAAACAATATATAGTTTTCCATATGTAACTAAAAATCCCCAGAGGAAATCAAGCCTAAACGGAAGGATAGCAAAAATGTTGAAAAAGTGTCTGGCCTGCAGGGTTCAGAAAATGGCCCGAGCCTCTGGCACTGAAGGGGTTAAAACAGGGATAGTGGTATAATTTACCATCATCTCACCAGCAGAAATGATTTCTATAATATTAGACTATCGATCAAAAAGACTTTGCTCTTGTTGCTTTCAGAGAAACCTTTTTTTCCTACGCCGACATGGGTGCCAGTCTTGTTACTGGTGACATTAGATCACAAAGTAAAATGAAAAATAATTAGTCAAGTATCTTACCCTAAGTGCATTGCTATATAGGTGATAGAATGTGACTCATTCTAAAGCAGAGGTGGTGAAAATGCATGCTGTGGGCCACATCCAACCGGCTCATAAATTTGATCAGGGCCACATGTCTTATGAATAGAAGATAAATCTTTGCTTTTAAAAAAATATCCATCAGAGTTCCCAGCATCGTTATATGGCTCCTTTTCTCCAATGCTGTTGTGATTTCAATGGCTTCAGCGTAACATCATGATTTTGTCATCACTTTGATCCCAGGCCAAGATCAAAGTGCAGCACTGATGGAGAAGCTTTACCGGGATGCAGTAGACCCTAATGGCTTATTTTCTAAATGGAAAGATTTGCCTATTTTATTTATTTTTTTATTCAGCCAGGAGGATATATAAGTCCTCCCTGTATACAGAGATTCCTTAGTGTATCCGAGTATGTCTAAATGTATGTGTGTAACAGAGCATGTGTGAGTGAGTGTGCATGTGTCTGAGAGAGAGTATGTATATGTGTCTGAGTGTATCTATGTTTGAGAGTGTGTATTTATGAGTAGGGATGGGTGAAAATTTTCACCTGAAGATGAAACTGGCAAATCACGGCACTTTCTGCTTGGCGAATAATTTGCTGTTTTTCCGCTTTTTCCCGCCTTTTCACCTAGCTCATTGTGCATTGAAATCAGTGGGAAGAAAATTTTTTCTCCACCACACTAAAGTTTTCTACAGCCATATAAAAAGGTGTCAGGCTCTCACAGCAGCCATTCTGTGTTTGCTAGAGGAAAGAGCAGCACCTTGTTTGAGCTACAGAAGAAAGGGGAATTGAAGTTTAGCTTAGGGAATCTTTTAGTAGGACATTTGTTCTGTGTAAGTGTGTATTAAGAGAGTCAGAGAAACACTCTGGGGAGAAGAAGGGAGGAAGGAGGTTGACCCCAAATACTTCAAAATTCCATGTGACTGACTGGCAAGACACAGGCAGCTAGGGATCTATTTGCTTGCTGATCTTGCAGTTATTATCTCTGTGTTGGGTGGGGAACTCTGGGGAAAGAAGTTGTTGATTTTGTTTTTCAGTTATAATTTTTTTTGGACAGACTGTGATAAGACAACAGGGTGGACAACTTAAAAAAAAAGAAAAAAAACAATAAAGAACTAAATATATTAGGTGACAATGACAGCTGACTGGGCTTAGGCAAGGCATCATACAGCTCCATCAGTTGTGTTGTGTACGGTGCAGTAAAAAAAAAACCAGTGTAGTTGAGTAATGTCCAGCAAACGCACAAGGGGAAGGGGGAGGGGCGGAGCAGTGCATTGACATGAGAGTAAAGTAGTAGTTCAAAAACTGACAGCAGCAATGGTTGCTGCAGCGTGTACAGTCAATGATAATGATCCCTCTACTCCAAGGGAGGATGCAGTTTGTTAAGGTCCCAGCATAACTGGTTCCATCACCACCAGTGTATGTGTATTTGTGTGTGTCTGTGCTTATGCAATAAATGGATAGTTTTTACTTTACCAGTTTTATACTAAAGGCTTTGGCATTAAACTGAGACCTCTTCATCAGGAAAAAGTGCTGGAGTGATTTAGTTGTGTAAAGTGTTCTTATGGTTATGTATAATTTACAACACATTATGTCTTCTCGACATAGGCTTAAATTAATATAAAAGCTGGATCAGAAATTGTGACCTCAAACAGAATATGAAAGTCTATTAACAAACACATTAGGGCTCACATAGTGTATCATAACTGAGATGTCTATTGCTTGAGGTTGTTAACTTTTCACCAAGGGGATAAAACAATGTATGTTTGCTGTTACAAAGTGAAATAAGATGAATCAATAAACTAAACACACAATCTCCTATGGGTCTTAATGAAAATGATAGCCTTCTAATCTCCTGTTGTATGTACTGATACCTTTATGTTGCTCTATTTACCCTGGTGGTCACTTTGTCAAATTCAGGGTTGATGATTTCTTTGTGTTTTATTTATCTATACATATTTTTCTGACAATATCCATTTCTCTCATTCACACAGGGTCCCTTGCTGCTGTACCTGCAGTACATCATACTGCTATTTACTTCATTTTTTGGCAGTGATGTAGATTTCTTATTATCTACTTTTTGAGTTTATGAGACTATGCTGTTCTTGATACAGGCTCATTTTGCTAGCATTTTGCTTGTCTGCATATGTTGGTCATAGGAGAGTTATTAAGGTATCATAATGCAATGAAAATGCATGATGTCACTCGCTGATGTCACTGCAAACATTTACATTTGAATGTTGGCTCATTGTTTTACATAAGCCTATATAATACTGTATTGTCTTATATACTATTAGCCAAAAGTGGAGCAATGCTGGGTCAAACCAACTATGCCAGAGAGAATTAATACACATTTCCCACCTTCCCATTGATTTAGATGGGACTTTTAACTCCTTGAATGCTAGAGGGTTCTTCAACATATTGCTTCACAATGCATTAGATATCTCTCTAGCATTTCAGGGATTTAAAGTGCCATTTAATTAACTGGAATTTTTATTTGCTCATATGTTTGCATTTGGTCTTTCTTCACTGCAAAATACAAGTATGAAGAATATCTTCTAGGAGGAGAAGTGAAAAAGAACAGTAGTTCAGTCACTGAAGCAGGATTGTGGAAAAAGCAAGGAAACATTATGATAGAGAGCGATAGAATAACCTCTCAGCAGATGATGGGGAGGAGATCCCAGAACAAATAAGATAGACATACTGATAGGGAAAAGGTACCAAATCAAATATAAACACTAACAAAAGGCACGAGGTGATGGTAGAAAGCATGCAGTGGTATCAAAGAGGAGGGGAGGAGGAGGTACTGTGGGGAAGCATGCAAGGGAAGTTACATGCAGAACTGCAAGAGTTAAAAGGATAGTAATGTTTCATAATAAAAGCAGCTCTAATTAATAATCATAGTATTTGGACTTTGGAGAGTGTTATTTTAATTCTGTCAGAGTTGTAGTTCAAGAGTAATTCAATGACAAAGTATCCTCCTCCCGCCCCTTTTACTGATGTAACACTGCTCAGCCAGAGCAGAAGGGAGGTGCCCAGGTACACTGCAGAGAGGGACAATCTTCAATTAAGATAAGGGAAAAACCTGAAAAACTTGTCAAGGGGGGCAGGGTTTTCATTGTTTTCATAGGAATAAGCGTGTCCCCTTCTGTTATCTGTCTGGTCTGTGGACTGCATTCCACATCTGAGAAGAGATTGCTTACACTAGGTAAAAGGGGCGGGAAGGGAAACTTTGCTCGTGAATATCTCATAAACCATAGAGGTTTGAGAGATAAGACTTATATCATTCTTCATGTTTTTTAATGCCTACAAAATAAAATAAAGATAAAACAAAGTATTACTATCACTTTAAAGAGGAGTTCTTATACAGGGCTCCTCTGGAATAACAGATGCACAATGGAACCTTCCCTGTTGTAATTACTCTTTTAACTCTTTCACTGCTGGGTCACTCACTGATGCTCATCTTTGAGGGAACAAATGGAGTAAAAGCAAGAGAATAGAGGAAGACGCACAAGAGGATTGAGGAGGAGAGGCATTGGATGACTGAGACAAAGAAAGCAGTGACATAAAAGTGAAATTAGTGGGAGCGAGGTGGTAGAGGAGGAGCAGGTAGCAATGGGTGCATCATGAGAGGGAGTTGAAGGCCATTTGTGTTGTAACCACATCTGTTACATTGTTAGTCTTTGTAATCCAGTAGGAAAGGTATGTGGATCAGAATGACAGCTCCATTTTCAGTTGTCATACCTCTTGGGGAGCTGAAATGTGGACCCACAGCTACCATTCCACCTGAATTTCTTATGCTTGTCCCATTCTACGCAATACTTTTCTCAACTAAAACTGTCTATGACTATTAGATGTCCTGGATTTCTGCCTGAAAATGCAAATGAAAGAGTGGGGAAGCACAGACTCAATGCTCTCAGCATTCTGTAGGTGTAAGTGAGAATGAACATTGCAGCCACCACCTTGCACAAAAAGGCACTCAGGCCCTAGGGTCAGACCTTGAGATGGATGGATGGATGCAGTCCCACTCTAGATTCTCAAACACCCCCTCAAACTGGCACCTTAGAAACTTTACATGCCTACTGCTATGTTTATACACTGATATTTCCCAATTTTTTTTTTACAATGCTCCCTTTAGGGTTTTGCAAAACCTAAATGCCCCCTTTTTTGTTGAATTGGATTTAACTCCTTGCACATTTTTATATTATTATTTATTCATATTTTATATAATTTTAACAGTCAGTGGTTAGAACACTCACTGTATATAAGTAAAACTTGCCTGGGTGTCAGTCACAAAGCAGATAGTATGTAATATTGAAGAAAAATGAGCCACACTCACAAGTCTTGTTGGTGAATCAATCAAAGTGCTGGTTTATTGATCAACATTTTGACCCCAAGGAGGGTCTTTATGAAGACCCTTGTTGGGTAAAAACATCAATCAATAAACCAGCACTATATATATATATATATATATACTAGTCTATAGGTGTTTGGGATCCACTCTCTGAAACGATGTACACATAGCCTGGGTGCGTGTATCAAAAAGCAAGATATATACAGTTAAGGAAACGTCGAAACGTCACACACAGGAACTTTCAAAGATGTGGAAACAGGTTACATTTATTGAATCAAATGAATAATTCAATAAATGTAACCTGTTTCCACATCTTTAAAAGTTTTATTTATTTGCGTTTTATTGTCAATAAAATGCAAACTCTGCAAGCAAGACCTGTCAGTGCTTTCTTTTCCAGCATGGATATTGTTCAATTTCTTGTTTTATAATTACGTATTTGGAGTCACAGCACCGAAGCAATTATATATTTACATTGACATTGTTAAGGAGTTCCCATCTTTATATATATATATATATATATATATATATATATATATATATACTTCTCACTTGCTTTTCACTAAACATACAGAAGCAATGTGCTGTTTTCAGCTGTTCTTTCAACCAACATTTCCCAAACTTCCAAGTGAAATTATTTTGACAATATGGATAACACCATGTTGCAGAATATGCTATTCCAATCCAGAAATAGCATCTCCCCCCAGTTATTCTTTAAAACCCCCCCACAGCTTTCCTACAATAACTTTTATTAACAAAGCGGATGGTAACACCTTTTTATAAGGTGATACATCCCCTTTAAAAACACACACCGCAGAAGAGAGCCCTGTTCATACATGTAAACTGATGGTATGTATCACATGGCCCAAAAAGACACATCACTCTTTACAATAGCATTAGTAACATTAATTTGTGCTTATTAGCATGTTCGCTATGAAATGTCTTAGGAACCAGGCAAACATATCCCCAACCACATCACAGTAAGCACAAAACATATAAAAACAAATCTCCCCACTTAATACTGCTATATCATCTTCATGTATCCTAAATAGTAAACCACTTAAATAGCGGAATAATCACAAGTGGAAGCCACACTTCCACTTGTGATTATTCAAAATTATATTTCATACATTATTTGGATCTTAATGCCTCACTAGTAGGACTCTTTTTGATTGGGGACTAGCCTTTCTTTGGTTACCTCCTGTCGCTTTAACAAGAATACGGTTCGGCAACTACTTCATATGGACAACACCTTTCTCCAAATAATGGCCCCACTGCATGTGAGATGGTTACAACATACTTGTAGCAGCAGCAGTGTTGGTAGACTTACATTTTTTTAAAATGAACCAGCATCTAATACCATATGAGCATAATTTGGCAGAAGTAAAAAAAACAAACACACAAGACAGAGCAGCACACGGCAAATTTAATAATAACACCAGAACTGAGGAGGGTGAATGAGGGATTTGCATAGATGGCACAATCTATGACAGTTGGAACCAGTGCTATGAACATTGTTGAATGATTGACAAAGAATAATGCATGAATATATTGGAATGATTCATACTGCATGTAATTTGCATCTCATTTATCTAGCATTCCTTCCTGTTCATAATAATCATCATATATTTGCCACCAACACTGACATCAAGCTGCTTAAATTCAACCTTTAATTTTTTAATTATCTTTATGTTGTTGGATCAAAATTATGCTAATTATAATTAATGTCATCATCATCATCACTCTTTATGTTATTTATGATCACGAATGTAAGTATTAGTGTTAGGTATTGTAATTCATGTAGCAATATAGACTAGTCAGTCACACTCATGTGACATACACAGCTGGTATGCCTTTCCAAAAATTATCAACAGGCTACAGCAGCATGAAGACTAGAACAGTAAGTAAGCAAGATATTTTTGTAAACAAGCTCATGCATCTTTCTAAAAATTGTACCCTTATAAAGGCATTTACAGAAAAGTTGGCCAGTTAGTAGACCTTTCAAAACATTTTCTCACAACTGGTTTACAGACTTAGCCTTTACAAAAATAATTTTATGGCAAGCCCACGGAGGCTTCATATTATGCTATAATCCTTCTCCACTGCTCCACTCAGCAGCAAGAGAAACTTTATTGTTACATACAGAGAAAAAAAGAACTGAACCCATCATACTCCACCCCCAGTTAACCACTCCTACAATCCCTATAAACTGGGAAGCCTCCTTCAACTCCTCCTCTTTCTTGCTGCTCCCTTAGAGATAAGTTTGCTTTACAAAAATAATTATAACTGTTAGAAAATGTTAAGAGAAAGTTTTAACATAACTCAAGGCAAATCTTGAAAAAATGTTATACTGCTACTATTGAGATCCTATTCCATGAGTGTACTACCATGTCTTTAACTCTTTGGATGCTAGAAGTTCCTCGGGTGTTTTTGCGCAGCAAAACATTGGAGACATCTCTAACATTTATGGGGTTAAAATGCTACTGCATCACATTTCCCATGAGCCTGCTATCATTCAGTTTCAGAACATCATGGATCATTGTAGGATTTAGTTTTTCCTGCAATATGATTTGATCCGCTATTTTTTTACATTTTGATGTACATTTTTTTTTGTTCCAGAAAGTCTATATATATAATTCCATTAAGCCGTAAAATATGTACTTCATGTCACAAAGTTATCTACATTCCTGAAATAATTTGTCACCCTTGAACTCATTACTGCAATGTGTTGCAGGATCACAGTCAGAAACAGGTTCAAGATATTGTAATTTGATTAAGAGAACATCTGCTTATAAGTGAAGGCAAGTAGTGAGTTACAAAAAAAGGTGACTGGGAAAATCAAGCTGCACTGGATAAATGAGATGAAATAGTCCTGTTAAAGGTGTCAATTTTTTATCAAGTAAAGGAAGTTATTTGATGCGCACATTGTTGTTGCCACAAAATCTGTCTTATTATAAAGGTCACAATTTAATTCTAGTGCCCGGCACATAATTTTTAGAGAAACAAGGCACAGAGAAACACAAAACTAATATATAGTCAGCTACCACTTTTTTGGACATTACACAAAAATTAGATGTGTACCATCTTTTTCACTATTTTCCCTTTAAGCAGTGATTACCAGTAGCCATGTTAACTTAAATATATTTGTAGTGGCACTAAGCTCAGTGTGTCACAACTTCTCAAACACACTCAATACATTTTTCTTGTGTTTTTCTTGAAGAGGACTATATTTCCCATTAGGTAGAGTGAGCAACTGCTTAGAGTGCCAAATGTTTGAGAGGAGCAGTCTGCAGTATGGGTGTGGCCACAGTAATCCCAATCCCCTACACCAGACACCAAGTTTGTATTGCTCTGCTGTCTAGTTTACATATTAATTATATAATAATAGTAATAATAAAAATAATCCCCAACTTAATGCAATATACTTATTTAGTTATGCACACCCCTCTGGCAGGCAAAGGTTTAAAGAAACAACAATCTTTTATTATAAACATTGCTGACTGGTGTTTTATTGTACTCTATGGAGTAAGGTGAGGTTACTCTCAAAAGGATGATATATTAACAACTCTAACACTCTGTCATAGTTTGAAGCATACTCTCAGCAACTGTAGGAACCATGTACCCCTGGAAAAATTCATACAATGTATGATTTTTTATAACAAACCTTTACTGGTCCTTTAAAGGGATAGTAATGTTTCACAATAAAAGCAGCTCCAATTAATCTTCATAGTGTGGAGAGTGTTATTTCAATACTGTCAGAGTTATAGCTCAAGAGTAATTGAATTATAAAATATTCCCCTCCCTGCCTTTTACTGATGCAACACTGCTCACCTCAGAGTGGCAACACTGTCCGGATGGATTGCAGAGAGGGACAATCTTCAGTGAGCATAAGGAAAAACCTGTCAAGGGGGACAGGGTTTTCCTTATGCTAACAGTAAGAAGATAGTCCCATGCTGTGAGCTGCCCGGTCAAGGGACCAGATTCCACATGTGAGGGGAGGCGGCTTACACTAGTTAAAAGGGGTGGCAGGGGGATACTTTATCTTTCAATTACTCTTGAACTACAACTCTGACAGTATTAAAATAACACTCTCCATGGCCAAACACTATGAAGATTACTTGGAGCTGCTGTTTTTGTGAAACATTACTATCCCTTTAAACATATCCCTCATTAAGCATGGGCCACTCAGGATCTCATCATTTTGATGAACCAGAATGTTCCTTGAGAACAGGTTTGGACACTACTTTTATAGGCTAAGGATATTTTCAGTGCCAGGAAACAGTGAATGGAGGTGGCAACTGGATCATGGGAGGTGTGGGGGTGGGTTCATGGATTTGAACTAAGGACTCCTAGGTGGCCTTTCATAAGGGTGTATTTGATATTTTAACTTTCCAACCATTGTCATAACTTGAAAGTGGATGTATCACAACTTTTGTCCCTTGGATGTTAGAGTCATACTGCAATGCTATGAATTCATCAATAGCATGTAATGGGTTAAAAAGTTTGGGAACCACTTAGTGAATCCAGTGGCTATATTTTTGTAACCCCACATTACAGTAGGTTGAATTAAGTTTAGAAAGTGATGAAAACTATATTATTCATAAACAGGACAAATAAATCTAAAAATACTGTTATATGAATCACCTGGCAAATGATTTGCTAGTTGGTAAAGCTTAATATAGATGCTTTGGTGATGGTATCTTGCCAAGTGCCATAATCCAGCGCTGATAGTTAAATATTCAACTGTAATGCCTCCTAGTGGAGTGATAGGCAACCTTTGGCTTATCAGCTGTTGGAGAGAACAACCCCTGTCATCTCCATTCCCTACCATTGCTCTAGTGCAATGGCAGGTAATGTGTAACTCTCCAGCTCCAGCTGTGGTTGAACTACAACTCCTATCATCTACAGGTAACCAGTTAAGGATGATTGGAATCACAGTACCAGAGACAGAACCACAGGTTTCCACCCCTGTCCTAGCCACTTGCTTACAGCAATATGAAGTGTTATATATTATTCTTTATCAACATATATTTTAATAAATAAAGCTGGGAAATCAAAGAAACAATTTATTATGATCCTCCTCTTAACAAAGAATATTAACTTCACTTCTGCATCCCAATCCATTACACTTATTATTCATTATGGATGTTGTACCATTTGCAAAAGCATTACATAATGTATTTTATGTATAACATCTTCCATTAGTTATCCCAGTGGTTCCACTCCGTCCCTTTGTTCCAGAAGAAAAAAAAGCACTGTGTTTTATAGAAAAGTATGTGTGATAATGAGCAATGGTTTTCATTACAGGCGTTCTGCAGTAAGAGGCAAGCTCTTTTCAAGAAAAGTCTTAAATAAAAAGCCTTAAATCCCATGAGGCCGCTCTCTTTCTGTCTCTGGTTTTCAGTTTTAACATATTTTTTCCATCAAAAGAATGTATTCAAAATGTAGTATTTCGAAAAGAATCCCGCAGCCTCCCACCAGATGTTCGAGTTACACAGTCAAGTTATGTTTCTTATGTTTCTGATTTGTCGAAATTTATCTCATGTGAAATATATCTTGATTAACCCTTTAAGGACCAGAGGGGAGCAAAGCATTGTGAAACAATGTGTTATATACCCCCTCTGGTTCTGAAAGGGACCAGGGAGCACCCCATTAACAGTACAGAAAGGCCATGTTTTGCATTACGCTGGTGCTGACTGTGCTGAAGGTGTTAACCCTCTGAGTGCCGGAGGGGTACGCAACGCATTGCATAGCAATGTATTGCGTACCCCTCTAGCAATCAAAGAGTTAAACAAACAAGAACCATTTCTTTGCCAGTCAGATTTGCTTTGCAGTTTGACTTAGGGAATTATGGCGGACAAAAAAAACAAAGAAAGAACATTGACCCTTTCGCGTCCGATGACATACCTGGACCATCACGCTGGTCTGGCACTTAAGGACCAGTGACGGTCCTGGTACGTCACGTACTTTTACTCACTGCTCTCCTGCAGGAGCGCAGTGAGTAATACTGGGGACTGAAGTTGATCGCTCCAAGACTGGAGTGCTCTGTTTCAGTCCCTTGTTCGGTGTACAGGCACACGTGATCAGTCATGGGGGGCTGCACATCAAACTTCCCTATCTGGTCCTTAATGGACCACACAACCCAGGACCGCTGTAGAGACTGCCCATGACGAGGCTGATACAGAGCTTTGGAGCATCCAGCTCTGTATCAGCTGTGTCACTGGCAATATCTACTGGGCATGACTGCACCACGACCGCCCGCCACTGTGGCCCGTGTACATGGGCTCTTCTACTAGTATACAAATAAATACTTAATGCTAGTGTTTGTAAAATTTTCTGTTTGCTTCATTAGACCTAAAATCTACTCTTACATATTCTCTAAGTGAGCATATATTCCTGCTTTTTTCAGGGATCCGATTGATTAGATAACAGCCTTTCTGGATAAAAGAGCAAGGACACTAATCACAATTACCTTACTATACGGCCAAATGTTCAAAAGAAAATTGGAGGCGTTCTGGGGCAAACCATTTGCACTACAGAGGATAACTAAAAATTCACAAATTTTCCATTGATTTAAATGTGAATTTCAACCCCTTGAATGCTAGAGAGGTCGCCAACGCATTGCTTTGCAATGTGTTGGAGACCTCTCTACCATTCAGGGGGTTAGAATCCCCAGTTAAATCAATTGGAATATTTTAATTTTCCCCTATAGTGCAAATGGTTTGCCTCAGAACACCTTCACTGCCCTTAGAGTCTTATCTCAATACAAACAGCAAACAACATGAAATAGATGCTTTTTGAACAGAACAATTTACACATATGCTAAAAAGCAAGTTTAGGATTATACTTCAGGGATGTAACATATAAATAATTCAATATTTCATATCCTAGCTATAAGTAAGTGATATATGAAGCGGAACTATCACCCCAAATAAAGTCCCCCCAATAATTAGTCTGATAGCGATAAGCTTACAAATAGTACTATTATGCAGCAAAATTATCTCATTATTCAGAAATCCTATTTCTAATGAGACTGACGGCCAAGCAACAGCGCAGACATCTTGGCTTACAGACATCTGCGCACCTGCGCTGTCCATCCCGGTCTCCACTAGGAGGTATTGCATGGTAACTTAAATGGATAGTAATGTTTCATAATAAAGCAGCTCTAATTAATGATCATAGTATTTGGACCTTGGAGAGTGTTATTTCAATTCTGTCAGAGTTTAGTTCAAGAGTAATTCAATGACAAAGTATCCCCCTCCCGCCCCTTTTACTGATATAACACTGCTCAGCCAGATCAGAAGGGAGGTGCCCAGGTAGATTGAAGAGGGACAATCTTCAATTAAGATAAGGGAAAAACCTGAAAAACTTGTCAAGGGGGGCAGGGCTTTCATTGTTCTCATAGGAAGAAGATTGTCCCCTTCTGTTATCTGTCTGGTCTATGGACTGCATTCCACATCTGAGAAGAGATTGTTTACACTAGGTAAAAGGGGCGGGAGAGGAAACTTTGCTTGTGAATATCTCTCAAACCATAAAGGTTTGAGAGATAAGACTTATATCGTTCTTCATGTTTTTTTTAATGCCTACAAAATAAAATAAAGATAAAATCGAAGTATTACTATCCCTTTAAGGTAACAGAAGGGACTGATGGCGCAGGAGCACAGATGCCTCTGAAGCAGTGGTTCTCAACCTTTTTTTTGCTCAAGGCACCCCTAACACACAATCTGGAACTTTTGGGGCACCCCTAACATTTTTAATGTAATTTATCAAGTGCATAATAAAGGGTACAGTTCATAAATATGCAAATATTATTAGGTCTCACAATCATAGTAATAAAAATAAATTTATTGTGCATAAAAATTTCCATATGTCTACATTTAAAAGACAGTATTTACTTTTTTTAAGTCTTCATATAAAACATGGGGCACCCTAATTTGATGTCTGTGGCACACCAACGTTGAGACTCACTGCTCTAAAGCAAGAAGTCTGGTCGTCAGTCTCAGCAGAAGTAGGATTTCTGAATAACGCAATAATTGTGCTGGATAATAGTACTATGAAGGCTTAAAAAAGTGAATATTGTCTTTTAAAATGTAGACATATGGACATTTTTATGCATAATATATTTATTTTTATTACTATGGTTGTGAGACCTAATAATATTTGCATATTTATGAACTGTGCCTTTATTATGCACTTGATAAATTACATTAAAAATGTTAGGGGTGCCCCAAAAATGTTAGGGGTGCCTTGTGCAAAAAAAAAGGTTGAGAATCACTGGTTTAGAGGCATCTGCATGCCTGCACCATTAGTCTCTTCTGTCACCTTAAGTTACCATGCGACGCCTCCTAGTGGAGACCAGGACGGACATCGCAGGTGCGCAGATGTCTGTAAGCCAAGATGTCTGCACTGTTGCCTGGCCGTCAGTGTCAACAGGAGTAGGATTTCTGAATAACGCTGTAATTATGCTGGACAATAGTACAATTTGTAAGCTTATTGCTATGTCTAATTATTGGGGGGGGGGGACATTATTTGGGGTGATAGTTCCCCTTTAAATTATTACCACTATTAACATGTATGGCACAATATAAATATACACATATGTATCAACCTATTTAGTTTAGTTAGAATAGCTATTAACCTCTTAACCCTTTGAGAGCCAGATGGGTACGAATGCATTGCTTTGCAATGCATTCTGTACCCCTCTGGCACTCAAATGGTTAAGTGGTAATGAAGTGACAATAAGAGCAGCTATTAACCCTTTGTGTGCTAGAGAGGGCTCCAATCCATTGTGAAATATACAGATGAACGCCTTAAAGTGATAGTAATGTTTCACAGAAACAGCAGCTCCAATTAATCTTAATAGTATTTGAGCCCTAGATAGTGTTATTTCAATACTGTGAGAGTTGTAGTTCAAGAGCAATTGAATGATAAAGTTTCTCCCTCCCGCCTCTTTTACCTAGTGTAAGCCACCTCCCCTCAGATGTGGAATCTTGTCCTTAGACCAGACAGCTCACAGCAAGGGACAATCTTCTTAGTGTGAGAACAATGAAAACCCTGCCCCCTTTGACACGTTTTTCAGCTTTTTCCCTTATGTTAATTGAAGATTGTCCCTCTCTGCAATCTACCTGGACGCTCCCTGCTGCTCTAAACTGAGCAGTGTTACATCAGTAAAAGGGTCGGGAGGGGGATAATTTATCATTCAGTTACTCTTGTACTACAACTCTGACAGAAATGAGATAACACTCTCCATGGCCCAAATGCTATGATGATTAATTAAAGCTGCTTTTATTATGAAACATTACTATCCCTTTAAGGAAACCTGCACTGCAATTACTTACTGGTGCAGTCAGTGTAGAAGGGGTTAAAAGAACAATAAAAATATCTTGGACAGGATTAAAAAATTTGAGGAAGGGAATTTTGGGTGAGAAAAAAGTGTTAATGAGAATCCCTATTAACCCCATAAATGCTAGAAAGGACTCCATGGCACAGTAACTGTCGTCTAAGAGTTTAGTGCATTAATTCCACTTGTGTTCAACAGTGCACTTAGATATAGGCAAGAGATCTGCATTTATAATGTTTGGAAATCACCGAAGTGTTAATAAGAGCAACCCTTTGGGTCTTGGGGAAGAGTCCAAAGTACTGAAAAGCAGTGCACTGGCGACACCTCTAGAGTACATTAGCTTAACCATTTAAAGCAGAACTACCACCCCTTGTAAACTTTGCCACAAATAATTACCCATCTGGTGACTAGCTGGTCAATAGTGCTAGTCGCCATTACCGCGTTACTGAGAATTCTATACTGCTCCCGGACTGAGATCCAGGAAACAGCGCAGAGATCTTTCCATAGTGACATCTGTGCACCTGTGCTGTCAGTCCCAGCCTGCGCTAGGAGGCGTTGGTAGGAGCCGTTCGGTACCAAAATGGACTGACAGCGCAGGCGCTCAGACGTCACTAACACTATTGGTGGTAGTTCCGCTTTAAGAACCATAGAGGAGTGCATTGCATTGCTTTGCAATGAGTTGCACAACTTATGGATCCTTAACCCTTTGAGTGTCACAGGGATATGGAATGCATTGCAAAGCAATGCATTTCATACCCCTCTGGCACTCAAAGGGTTAATGGATAAAAACAATTTCCAAATGTAAATCTGGCCCTTAGGAATATTACATTAAATTCATTGTTTGCTAAAAAAAGATTTTATAATCCTCTTCCAAGCAATTGCCCAGAAATATAGAATTTGGTGGTAGATTTGAGCTGTTGGCCCTCCTAGTCTACTCACATATCCAACTGCATTACAATGTCAGACCTCCCTATAACCATTTTTTTATAATCCGGATATTCCTGGCTCAAGCAGTTTTTAATTCCCAAACCATATTAACCTCCTTCACCTTTCCTAGAAGGCAACGCCGAGTGCCCTGCAGCTGTATAGTGAAGTTGCTCTTTTGGGCCTGATGTATAAAGTGGAAAAGTTCTGGAGCAAAATGACTTCTTCATGGGGGACAAAATAGTTCCTCCATATTCCCATTGAGTTAAAGGGTCCTTTTTAGATGGGCTAATTTTATGGGTTAAATACTCATTTAAATCAATGGGAAGTTTAAATTATTCCCTTTCCCTGTTGTGATATTGAATTTCCCCATATTGAATACTCTTCTCCACTCCTAAGTTTATGTAGTGGGTTGTCTAAGACGTACGTGATACATTTAAAGAGATAGTAATGTCATAATATAAACATACATGGGATTGTTTAATGTACTTTGATATAATGCATAGTATCTTTTGTACTGTCTGCACTTTTCTATTGTTCTTGAAAATCGAGTTAAAAGTCTCCCCCTCCCACCCCTTTCCATCATGTCATTCACAGTTCACTGACATCCAAAAGCCAGTTTGAACAGATAGCAACAAGGGACAATATTGTGTCAGCAAAAAAACTGCCTTTCTTCATCAAGGGGAACAGGGTTTTCCTTACATCGACACACACAAAATATTTTCCCTCATTGCAATCCGATCAGTCAAGCAACCAGCTTTCAGATCTCAGTGAACTGTATACTCGTGTGTTTGGATATTAAATTTAGTAATTCTATGCATTTTAAAATATTGAAGAGTGTTACTGATGTCAGTCACTGTCTTTAATACTAAGCAGTTTAAAATGTAACCTTGTTTTAATTCCAGCCTCTCTTCTTCTTATTCCTTTCTCTGACATCAGCCCCTTCTGCAGACTTTGTTGATTGCACTGTGAGCCCATTTGCTGTGGCAGTCCAATCCTTGACTCACACACAATGGGATTTGTCTGCATGTGACCTGTGTCAACTACGGTAGTCCAGAGCACTGTCTGTGTTGAAGTCAGTGCACACCATGCCTTGAAGTGGTGCACACAGAGACAAATATGCCCGTCCGAGTTGGTTTCATGTCTGGGTGTCATGAAAACCAAACTCAGACAGTTAACTGACTTGGTAAGTCCATTCACAGATAAAGGGATATGAGGCGTAAATAAAAGCAAGGATATATTTTCAACTGCTTAGTATTAAAGAGTTGGACTGACATCATGCCTGGGATCCTTGATGTTCACAGCCCCCAGAGTAACAAAAGGAGCAGGGGGTGGGAGTGTCCAAATTATGTGATTTGTGCCATAATGTGTTCGGGGATTATATGTTGGTGGGATTGGATTGAGAAAGGGCAGGGTTTGTCTTGAAAAGAGGAGGAATGGGTATAGTTAGCAATGAACTCACTTACCCAGAGAATCACACCCTATCCCAAAGACCTGATAATTAACTCAGATGAGGAGATGTCCCTGGTATGTGTATAGCATAGTTAATTTAGAAATAACTGGGCACAGAATTACATAATAGACTTCAGCTTCACAGCTGTAGCAGCTCCTTTTTGTTAGACCAGGGCTAGTTAAAGAGATAGTAACGTTTCATAATAAAAGCAGCTCAAATTAATCATCATAGTATTTGGACTTTGGAGAGTGTTATTTCAATTCTGTCAGAGTTGTAGTTCAAGAGTAATTCAATGACAAAGTATCCCCCTCCTGCCCCTTTTACTGATGTAACACTGTTCAGCCAGATCAGAAGGGAGGTGCCCAGGTAGACTGCAGAGAGTGACAATCTTCAATTAAGATAGGGGAAAAACCTTAAAAACTTGTCAAGGGGGGCAGGGCCTTCATTGTTTTCATAGGAATAAGATTGTTCCCTTTTGTTGTCTGTCTGATCTTACAACCAGATTCCACATCTGAGAAGAGATGGCTTACACTAGGTAAAAGGGGGAGAAGGGGAAACTTTGCTTGTGAATATCTCTCAAACCATAAGACTTATATCGTTCTTCATGTTTTTTTAATGACTACAAAATAAAATAAAGATAAAATGAAGTATTACTATCCCTTTAATTGTTGTACCCCCTTTGGCTATTTGGGGATGATGGGAGTTATAGTCCTCAGTAGCTGGAAGTCCAACAATTGACACCCTCAGTTAGACTATCTCTCCTTTGCTCACAATGGAACTTGAAGGCAGAGGTCAGATGAACACATTTTAAAATGGAAGTAACACCTTATGACAACTTAGTGTTAGGTGTTGAAAGAGCTTTCAAAATCACTATATGTTATGTTAGCCAGGTTCTTATTAAAAATATTGTGAAAATATATATAGTGTGGAGCACCACAACATATATCTGATTTGCGAGTAGACAAAAAATATTTGTTTAAAATTAGTTAAAAACATTTTAAATAACATACCCATTAGTTGGTATATACTGTAAAAAATATACAAGCCCCTACATGTTGCTGTTCTTATTAAAAATGTTTGAAATATTTCACTTTATTTGTCAGTTTATGTAAATTACACAGAACTCTCTGGCACAGCTGTGTGCCAGATACTGATAAATAAATACAATTAATATCTCATAAATTATTATTTTAAATAAAAATGGCTATGCTTTCCTATGAGGCTAATTTATCAAAAGGTGTTACTTCCACTTTAAGGTCTGAGGAGATAGAGAAAATAACTCTTGTTCCCCAGATCTGTTTTTAATTTTATGTTTCTATTTAGTTTTATTGTTTTCACATAGAGTCTTAGAAAAATACATATAGATTATATAATAGATTTATTATTTTATGAACAACACACATTATCTTAGAGAGGTCATTGGCACAGAAGGGCCGTAAAGTTGGTGATCACTTGCCATGGTGGACCACTGCTTTTGTTGCTTATTCTTAAAGGGACAGTAATACTTAATATGTAAAAAAAATATATATTGTAGTTGTTATCCCCCTGAGTAAAAAACGGGTACTCTCACTGTTGAAAGGTGTTTTATTCAAAAGTTATTACAGCTCAAAGTTGAATTTTTTAGGTGCAATATCACAATGGACTGAAATTATACAGAGACATTGTTGCTATACTTGTGGTCCTATCACTCTTAGATATGCTTAACCCCTTAACGACCGGCCGTGCAGGCATGCGGCGGTCACTAAAGGACCACGGAGCATTTTTTTTTTTTAAGAATCCGATTCCGAGCTCCCCGAACGGGGAGAGCCCAGAATTCCATGACTGTCATAGTACGTCATGGGTCGTTCAGTCAGATTTACCCATGATGTAGTATGACAGTCAAGGGTCGTTAAGGGGTTAAAGACAATGAACAAATGCCTATATGTTGTGTTAGCCAATTGTTTGTATTACAACTTGTTTTTGAGAAATTAACCTTTGTATTGGTGATACAGTGTGGCACTATATGCTATTGAGTTTCAGAATCACCCCACACATTGCTGTGAATGAATCTAGACATACCAAACACACTGGGGACATTTCTAACAGAAAATTGAGCAATAAGTTTGGCTCAGAACAGAATTAATTAGTATTATGTACAGGGAATTAGAATAAACTGCCGTACTTTTCCACCAAAACCTGAAGGTTAGTTTTATCAACAACCATTTATTTTTCAGAAAAAATGACTTGTACAACGTTTCTGACAGACAATATTTAATAATGAATGAAATCCTATTTCAGTTTTAGGAGTTAGTGTTCCTTTAAAACCAGCACTATTATCAGTCCTTGAAGATTGGAAGTAGAAAACATCACACTAAATAATAAGCTTTTGAGGAACTTCATAATATAATTAATACTTCCCTGTAGTTGAGCTTATTCAGCACTGGAGCAGTGTTTTATGACATGTGAATTGCACAGTTCACCACCAAGAAGATAGGTTCTAACAGAAATACAGATGGGACTGTAAATCAGAAAGAAGGAACATTCTAAATGGTCCAGGCCCAAACATAAACTGGATATTAAGCCTTTGCGTGCGGTTATCTTTTAAACCATAAGGTTTGAGAGATGACACTGGGGACAATTAAATTATTTTTAACATGGTTACAATATGGGTATTAGTAATATTTAAGTATTACTATCACTTTAAGGTTGTCTGACTACCTTTAGAGAAGAGTACAGTTACATTTGACAGGAAATTGAATGTGCCAGATTGCTATTCGTTGGAAATTGGAGGTTTCCTTAGTATTGCTAAAGTTGCCACCTAGTCATTAAAGTACCAACAAAACAGCACAAATGTAACTTTAACCTTTTGAGTGCCATAGCAGTACCAACGCATTGCTATTTCACAGAAAACGTAGGTAAGACAGCACCAACATTTGGAGGTCCACAACTCCTAGCTGGTACCCGTATAGAAGTCTCTCTTAGCGCACCATACAGGTTGTTACGATGTAAGGTACATTTTACTGGAATATATTTTTATAATAAAGTTGATGAATGATTTTACATTGCTGGAGACTTATGATATAATTAACCATGTTGGTGCTGGCTTACCTACGTTTTCTCTGAAATAGTCCATTGAATCTGGAGAGAGAGATTCTAATAGCCAAGCACACTTGGTTTCTTTGATGCCTACATGATTTCCACCCTTTTTCAGAGATAAGTTTATCATATCACTACAAGCTGAACTGTTCATTTGATTAAAGCTTGATTTAGAGGCTGAAGTCACAGCTGCCTTAAGTCTTGTTGTTGCTATCAACCCATTGCTATGCCTTGGATACTCAAGCAGTTAAAGTGGATGTGTCACCTATGGAAAACATCCCATAAATAGTTATGTGACATAGCCAATAAGATGAAAATGTTATTTATTTTGTATTTAAAGTTTTGATTTCACTTAAATTTAACTTACAAAGTTTGTGCTGTAGCCACTTCTGTGTTGATTGCGGTTCACTGTGGTTACAGGACTCTGCTTCTGCTCTCCTCCCTTCTCTGATGATAGAGGCCTCTGTCTGTAAGCTGAAGTGGCCTCATTGGTAGAGATCGATATGTAGCCAATGAGAGCACTCCAGCTTCCAGACAGATGCCTCTGTCATCGGAGGAGGGAGGAGAGCAGAGGCAGGGCATCAGGCTGCAGTCTATACGGAAGTGGCTGCAGCCCAGACATTTGTAAGTTAAATTTAAACAAAATTGAAGCTTAAAATAAAAATAAATAATGTTTTTATGGTATTGGATGTGTCACCTAACTCTTTATGGGATGTTGTCCATAGGTGACACATCCACTTTAAGCCAATTATAAGTCAGTGTTATACCTGCCAGTTTCTAGGGACAGTCCCTGGGTTTGGCTCCTTGTCCTTGGATCCTGGTGTCCTTCCCTTGTGGATGTTTCCAACCCTGCATTCTATGTGCTTTCCATTAAAAGGTTAAAAGGTTATGAGCTTCCCACGTGTGTGTAATATATAGGTGCGGATAATATCTACTCTGCTATAGAAGTACGGTTTGAGGCCTGTTGAATAAGGTTCTGCTGCAACACACTGTGGTCCATTAGTGGTGCTGTATTATGTCGCTCAGAAAAGTGTCCCTGGAAATTTATCTGAAATGTTGGCAAGAATGCAGAAGGAGTTTTTAGTTTTTTTAACCCTTTGAGTGCCAGAGGGGTACGCAACGCATTGCAAAGCAATGCATTGCATACCCCTCTGGCACTCAAAGGGTTAATATTAATGGTGGCAACCCCACATAATGCTTCACAATGCATTAGAGAACTTTCTAGAGTTTCAGGAGGCAAATAGGAAATAGTTTAGTGACCAGATGAGTGGGATGAATTAGAATTTATATTTTGTTTATTTTAAACTTGCTGGAAAATGGGGTCTGGGGTATTCTAGGTCAAACCAACTTCATGGTAGGGGACAAACTAAAATTTCCATTAATTTTCATGGGGTTTTTCAGTAATTGAATAAGAGGTCTACAGTGCATTAGAGATCTCTAGCATTCAAAAGGTTCCCAGCCACAGGGGATTTTTTATTTGTCCCCTAAGGATGCAGTAGGTTTGTGCTATAATCACTCCATAGCTGCGGTGCACTAAAGGTCGATAAAGGCTCAGGATGGTGATGTGTAGGATCAGTGTCAAAGGTACATCACCAAAATGCACTAAGATGTCTTCACCATCATATCCCCTTCAATCCGCCACCAATTTACCATCATCGCCATGAATCCTCCATGCCTTCAACAGGTTTAAAATGTTGGCTTATTTCCTTGTGGAAACGCAGGTTAATGAGCCATTGTTGTTTTTGTATGGGTGTGTTCATATGTTATAGTGACTGTTCACCACATACACTAAGCTCTGCTAGCAGGCTCTGCTGTTGGAATTCACAGTCCCAATATTTCCCACCTAAGGATGGATATGTTGGGATCTCTCTGTAGCTTTCTAAGGAGCCAGGGGACAGTTTGCTGTCTAACAGCAGTTGTCCTCCTTTAACCCTTTCAGTGCCATAGGGATATGCATTGCACCACCTCGTTGACTCTGACAGAGTTAAAAACTGTACAGTTCATTTTGCTTTTTTGCCTCATTTTCATGAGTACAATAATCTTCCTAATTTTCCTGACTGAAAAGCAACAGGATTAATCAAAAAGAGTGGAGAAGAAGAACATGATGTGTATTGGTGCACTCTAAAATGCAATCTTTATTATAATGCTTCATAAAATAATTGCTTCTTTCCATTACACTGGCATATTTGTTTTCCAAAAACTAAAATGTGAGAATTCATACACCTCAGCTGTACTGTTATGGCTGGTACAGTGCCTATTTTGGGAAACTGTACCATCCAAAATTTGAGCATCAGAGATCTGTGAGAGCCCATGCCCTTTTGCTAGTGAGTACAATTACAGCTTGCTACTGTGTGCTTTCAGTGAGTACCAATTTGGGGGTCAATGAGCAAGAGTGGACCTGGGTAGCAAGTGGGGCTTCATGCTAAGTTGCACAGTGCAAGTACAGAACATGGTGAGGAGGTGACAGTATATGGGGCAAAAAGGAGGAAATAAGTGCTCAGTGTAGAGTATAGGATGTGTGAGGAAGACCTAGGAGATTAGTCTAACAACAATATTAGCAACAGAAAGACACCCCACTTTGCAAACGATTCACTGCTACCATCTCTCATCCACTCATCTTGACAGTCACTGGTGAGGCAAGCGGATGGCAATGGATTTTTCGGTGAGTGAGGTCTCTTCTGGCAGTGGACGCGTCACCAGTTGGGTCTTTTCTGGCAGCTAATGCTAATGACTGAATTCAAACCCCACCTCCTCTTGCTTCCCTAATTTTTAGTGCATATGGCGATGTGCGTCTCTATCGCCAAGGATATGTGTTTGTCACATACACACTGCCATAACATTGACCCTTATTGCATCTCCCCCAGTTCTTTATAGTACATCAGTATCATGGAATTATTTGTCCTAGACTCTAGTACATGGAACTGTTTGTCAGAAGTATTTTATGCTCTCTGTATGATTTGTTTGCATCAATAATTAGCTTAATTTATCTCTCTTTGTATGTAAAAGCAAATGTTTAAAGGGATAGTAATGTTTCACAAAAACAGCAGCTCCAATTAATCTTCATAGTATTTGAGCCATGGACAGTGTTATTTCAATACTGTCAGAGTTGTAGTTAGAGTAATTGAATGATAAAATTTCCCTCTCCTAGTGTAAGCCACCTCCCCTTAGATGTGGAATCTGGTCTTGAGACCAGACAGCTCACACCAAGGGACAATCTTCCTACTGTGAACATAAAGAAACCCTTGCCCCCCTGACAGGTTTTTAAGGTTTTTCCTTTATGCTAATTGTAGATTGTCCCTTGCTTTGATCGATCCGGACAGTCTTAATTCTGTGAGTGTTACATCAGTAAAAGGGGCAGTAGGGGGGATACTTTATCATTCAATTACTCTTGAACTGCAACTCTGACAGTATTGAAATAACACACTCCGTGGCCCAAATACTGCGAAGATTAATTGGAGCTGCTTTTATTGTGAAACATTTCTATCCCTTTAATGAAATTATGTGTACAGGATGGTGTTGATTTTCTTCCTAGTGACTCTCCTACATGATCATGTTCTCTTCTCCCAAGATCAGTTGCGTAACTATAGGGGTCGCAGGGGTCGCACCCGCGACCGGGCCCATCGCTCCAGGGGGCCCGGCCGCCCCCTGCGACCCCTCTGCCTGGCGCCCGCGATCTCCGTCTGGCACGATAGTAATGCAGAATGCTGGGAGATTACATCATCTCCCATCGCTCTGCATTACTGAAGAGGACCACGCGGGAGATCAGCACACCTCTCCGGGCTCCTGCCACTCCAGGGAGGTAGGAGATGGGGGCATTTTGGAGAGGGCCAATGTAGTCAAGGGGGGCGAATGTTGTCTGGGGGGGCCCATGGCGCTTCTTGCACCAGGGCCCGGAGGCTTCTAGTTACGCCTCTGCCCAAGATTCACCCCACAGGGAGCAGCTATACAATTTATGGGGTGTATTTATCAAGACAAAAGTGGAGCAATTATGGTGCAAAACAAATGCACCAAATGTATCAAATAAAATAATTGGCCACATTCAATTAGCTAAATAGATGCAAAGCTGGAGTAAAGCAATTGAAAAGATCTTGTTACACTGTGCAAGTAATATGCAAGATCAATAAAAGGACCTCTCAAGTGAAATTTTCATTCCATGGCCTGATTAAATAACTAGGAACCACCCCTAAGATTAGCAGGGATGGTAAAATCTCTTGGACCAAGGGCCATATTTAAGTTAGAATTTTCCTGGGGCCCAGAGCAGTCATCTTGTGCTCACTCACTCACACACAAATACATGCACATTTACATAGAAACATAGAATTTGACGGCAGATAAGAACCATTCGGCCCATCTAGTCTGCCCAATTTCCTACTGTGTAAAAAAAAAAAAAAAAAAAAAAAAAAAACCCACACACAACCTCAAACCTTTTTTGGTCCTTGGTCTTTTCTTATGTTAAGGACCGCCTTATGCCTATCCCATGCATGCTTAAATTCTGTCACTGTATTGACATCTATCACTTCTGCTGGTAGGCTATTCCACTTGTCTACTACCCTCTCAGTGAAGTAAAACTTTCTTACATTACATCTAAACCTGTGTCCCTCTAGTTTTAGACTATGGCCTCTTGTCCTAACGTTTTTACTCTTTTGAAATATACTTCCATCCTGTACTTTGTTGAATCCCTTCATGTATTTGAATGTTTCTATCATATCCCCTCTCTCTCTTCTCTCCTCCAAGCTATACATATTCAGATCCTTTAGTCTATCCTGATATTTCTTTTCCTGTAGACCAGTCACCATTTTAGTAGCCCTTCTTTGAATTTTCTCTAGAGTATCAATATCCTTCTGGAGATGGGGTCTCCAGTACTGTACACAATATTCTAGGTGAGGTCTAACTAGAGATCTGTACAGTGGCATGACTACTTCCCTTTTTCTGCTACTAATGCCCCTAGCTATACAACCCAGTGCCCTGCTTGCATTCCCCATCGCTTTATTACATTGCCTGCTTACCTTTAAGTCATTAGAAATAATTACTCCCAAATCCCTTTCCTCTGTTGTCTCTGACAGCACAGTACCCTTAATGGTATATTTTTCCTTTGGATTTTTATGTCCCAAGTGCATTATTTTACATTTATCAACGTTAAAGTGCATCTGCCACACTCTTGACCATTCTTCTAATTTACCTAAATCATTCGTCATTTGGCTTTTTCCCCCTGGAATGTCTACCCTATTGCAGATCTTTGCATCATCTGCAAAAAGGCATACCTTTCCTTGAAGACCTTTTGCAATATCACTAAAAAAATATTAAAAAGAATGGGCCCCAGTACAGATCCCTGAGGTACTCCACTAGTAACACTCCTTTCGTCCGAATATTCTCCATTGACTACCACTTTCTGTCTCCTGTCACTCAGCCATTGCCTTATCCATTTCACTATTTTTACATCTAGATCCAAACACTGCAATTTATTTATGAGTCTTCTATGAGGGACAGTGTCAAATGCTTTACTGAAATCTAGATAAGCTATATCTACTGATCCCCCCTGATCTATTATTTTAGTTACCCAGTCAAAAAAATCTATGAGGTTAGTTTGACAAGATCTCCCTGCTGTAAACCCATGTTGTTTGGTATCTTGCAAGCTATTCATATTCAGATATTCAACAATTCTTTCCTTTAACATAGTCTCCATTAATTTTCCCACTACTGATGTAAGACTTACTGGTCTGTAGTTACCAGACTCTTCCCTGCTACCTTTTTTGTGAAGCGGTACTACATTTGCTACCTTCCAATCTTCTGGAACTATTCCTGTTGCTAGTGACTGAATAATTCTGTTAAAGGTTTTGCCAGAACACACTTAAGTTCTTTTAATAACTTTGGGTGTATCCCATCTGGACCCATTGATTTATCTGTTTTTACCTTAGAAAGTTGAATTAGAACTTCTTCTTCTGTAAACATGCATGTTTCCCGTGTCTTGCCATTTCTTTTTTCTAACAGAGGTCCCTTCCCTTCATCTTCCTGTGTAAAAACTGAACAGAAATATTCATTGAGACAGTCAGCTAGCCCTTTATTCTCATTTACATAGTTTCCATCTTTTGTTTTTAGACTAACTATTCCTTGTTTCGTTTTCCTCCTTTCACTTATATATCTAAAAAATGTTTTATCCCCCTTTTTTATTGACTGGGCAATTTTTTCCTCTGTGTGTGCTTTGGCACATCTAATAATACATTTGGCCTCCTTCAACCTAGATTTGTACCGAAACCTATCTTCTTCCTTCTGCGTCTGCTTATATTTCTTAAATGCTTCTTTTTTCTCTTTTACTATATTTGCCACTTCTGCTGAGTACCACAGTGGTTTTCTTTTTCTTTTACCCTTGCTGACATGTTTAATGCAATGTTCTGTTGCGTTTAGTAAAACACATTTCAGATAATCCCATTTCTCCTGGACTCCATCTAAAGATCTCCAAGTTGTTAAAGACTGACATAAAAATGTTTCTATTTTAGAAAAATCAGCCTTTCTAAAGTCTAGAACCTTTGTTTTTGTGTGGTACAACTCAGCCTCTGTTTTTATATTAAACTACACAGAATGATGATCACTGGAGCCCAAACACTCTCCTACAGCTACATCTGATACCAAGTCTCCATTAGTAAATAATAAATCTAGCGTGGCTTCCTTCCTAGTCGGCTCTTCTACTAATTGACTAAGAGCTAATCCTTGTAAATAATTTAGGATATCTCTACTCCTGGCTGAACCTGCTACTTGGTTTTTCCAGTCCACATCTGGAAGATTAAAGTCCCCCATAATTATAACCTCACCTTTCACAGTCATCTTAGTTAGTTCCTTGACCAGCAGTTGATCCAACTCCTCTGTTTGTCCTGGGGGTCTATAGATCACACCTATACGAGTGACCATCTTATTCCCATATTCTAAAGTTATCCAAACAGTCTCTGTGTTTTCCTCCATACCCTGTATAAGATTAACCTTTAAGCTATTTTTGACATAAATGGCAACCCCTCCTCCTTTTTTGCCTTTCCTGTCTTTTCTGAATAGAGAGTACCCCGGTATTTCTACATCCCAGGCATTTTTATCATTGTACCAGGTCTCGGTAATTCCCACTAAGTCCACATCTTCCCTAGTTATTATTGCAATGAGTTCAGGGATCTTATTCCCTAAACTGCGTGCATTTGTACACATGGCTCGAAGTCTACTGTTTTTTGACCTATGTGCCACAGACATACCTTGATCAAATTCATCTGTGCAATGCTTTGGGGGGCAATTGGTTATCTCCTGTATCATTCCATTGCCCCCCTCTACTAGTTTAAATACCTGTTAACAAAACTTCCTTATACACTGGCAGAACTTCTGAAACGGATACAGTGGAAGCAACTTGCTGCAGATCCTTACATAGCTTCTTAAAAACATCTTTTACCACACTTACCTCATTACAAGCCAAATCATTTGTCCCTAAATGGACTATGACATCCAACTCTCCATTCTGTCTTGCTTCCTTAACAATTTTTAAAATGCGTTTTCTATCTCTGTGAGCTGTAGCACCAGGAAGACATCTGACTTCTTTGCCATCACCATGACTATCCTCCAGAGTCACTCCTCTTAATATAGAATCCCCCAATAAGAGTTGCTTCCTCTTAAAGTTGTTCTTACTTCTTACCTTTATCAGTTTGTCAGTGGTTGCAGTCTGGTGTACCTGTGGATTACAGGCTGGTGAACCAGTAGTCTCTGCTTCTGGAGTTGTTTCAGTATTAAGGCAGTGTTCTGAAAGTGCAGCAAAGGAATTTTGAAGAGGCACAGACTGTGGGACATGCCTCCTGTCCACAACTCTTACCCTTCCAGAGCCAACTGTAGTCCATCTGCCATTTCTTGGAAGTCTCTGAGGCAGTGGCACTTGTTTCTTTTGTATCTTTGTGGAGCTCACAGACATCTTGTAGATTTCAGCCTTCAAATTATCAATCTCCTCTTGTAAAACAGAAAATTGCTGACAAATTGGACAACTTCTGAACCTCCAAAAGGTTTCCTTGGGGAGAAAAGCAAAACATCCATTGCACTGCAACATGCCTGACATGTTCACAGCACTAATGTAATCAGGGGACAGAAAAAAAAAATAAATACCTTCAGATTTTGTTTTCTGAGTTATTTTCTGACTTTAATCACCACAGATCACCTCCAGATTATCTCCAGAATATCTCCTTCTACACTTACTATTGCTCACTTTCTATTGCTCAGTGCCAAGGTAATGATTAGCCCAGCTAATAACAAACCTATTTTTATACACAGAAGGCAACTCCCTTTTAATTAGCAAAACAGTTTGTAACTAGATCTAACAGGTACTAATTAACACATCAATCCCAATCAACTCAATGACTCAGTGTTTAGATTCCTTACCAAGTATCCAGTAATCAACCTTCAATTGTCTACAGTACTTTGGTATAGATTCTTAAAATTCTTACCAAGTATCCAGTAATCAACCTTCAATTGTCTACAGTACTTTGGTATAGATTCTTAAAATTCTTACCAAGTATCCAGTAATCAACCTTCAATTGTCTACAGTACTTTGGTATAGATTCTTAAAATTCTTACCAAGTATCCAGTAATCAACCTTCAATTGTCTACAGTACTTTGGTATAGATTCTTAAAATTCTTACCTATGAAAGAGAAGAATAGATATCATCAAAATGGATACAATAGATCTCCAGAATATCTCCTTCTACACTTACTATTGCTCACTTTCTATTGCTCAGTGCCCAGCTAATGATTTACATATATACAGTCACATACTGTCACACACAGTTATAAACTCAGTCATGCACACTCACCTATATACACACACACACACTCACCTACATACACACACACACACACACACACACACACACACACACACACACACAGGTATACATACACGCACACACACCGGTATACATACACATACACACATGTACACATACACGCACACATCCATACTGTCACACCCATACCCAATCCCTCAGATCCACACACTCACACAGACATACACACATAACTCACTCCCTCACACCCACTTACACACATGCACTCAGATCCACACTCATCAACATACACACTAACCCACATACACACACTTATCTACATACACATATTAGAATATGTTTCACCTTTTAAGTGAAGCTTCACACAAAGGCTCACACATACACACACAGTCGCATACATGTGCATAAATATAATCATAATATATATGTATAATAAATATACACACTCACACACACACACACACACACTTACGAATACATACAGATTCACACATATATACAACCATACTCACACACGCAAACAGTTAACTACATATGCACACATACATATATATTTTTTAGGGTCTGGGAACACTTGAAGCACAGTGCACATAACAAGAGAAGAAGAAACAGTAATCTAAGTGTAATAGTTTTAATACAATTTAAAAACAAAGTAACAATAAGTTGCACTCACAGTAGCCCTTCTTGGGCTTTATGTTCATCAAGCGGGTCTCTCTCCCATTATAGCCAACGGACTACGTCCTCCAAGCGTCCTGTGTACTGGTCCGAATGCTTCCTGCTATCTGTTTGGCATATAGTAGCGGTATAAGCACTACCGGCTTAGATGAAAAACCTCTATAACTACATAATTGGGGAGAAATAAAAAACATAATGATATAAATGGAACTATTAACTCCTTGAATGTTAGAGAGGTCTCCAAAACATTTCTTTACAATGCATTGGAGACCTCTCTAGCATTCAAGTGGTTGAAATACCCATTTTAATTAATGGGAAGTTTGAGTTTTATCTCCTATAGTTTGCTCAATAAATGCATCTCTTTAGCTTATTGGATATTGTTCAATGACATTTATTCTGTGATGTTTATATCAAGAGTCAGAGATGCTCAACAAGGAATGCAATACAAATTTTCAGGCTCTCTAGGATTGGTGTCCTAACCAGGGTGCAGCTAAAAGAGACTGCACTCTGGGTAGGACACCATTCCTAGAGAGCCTCTAAATTTGTAATGCAGACTCATTCCTAGTTGAATGTCTCTAACTCTTAATATACATATCCAAATTATCCTTGGGATTAGTCACCCCCAAGGAGCATTGGACTCCTTGCTCAAAGTACTTATTGAGATCAGCTGCACCTCGCTGATGAGGCTCAAAATGGCCAAAATGTATGTCTGTGGTTGGCTGCTTCTCTTGTTCAGAAAGGAATTGCCTGGCATTTCGTGGCTGGACTGCTTTTATGGCAGGACCAGTATGATATGCTTTAGCATATTTGCTCTCCATGAAAGGCACTCATGAGCTAAAAGAGACTGATCCTGGGTAGGACACCATTCCTAGAGAGCCTGCAAATTTGTATTGCAAGCTCGTTCCTAGTTGAGCATCTCTGATGCTTTATTTACATATGCAAATTATCCATGAGATTAGTCACCCCAAGGGTAATAGGGGGAATCCAGCACTGGACCCCTTGCTCACAGTGCTTAGAGAGATCAGATGCACCTCACTGATGAGGCCCAACAAGGCCTAAATGGGGTTGGATGCTTCTCTTGTTCAGATAGGAATTGCCTGGCATTTTGTGGTTGGACTGCTGTTATGGCAGGACCAGTATGATATGCATACCTGGGAACTCTCCGGATTTGCCCCGGAGACTCCGGATCTGATAGAGCTTTACCGGGTCTCCGGGGCAGAGGCAGATTCCTCCTGATGTGGAGAGTTTCTATTGAAACTCTGCCACATCTGTTTTTTCTCCCGTTGTGCCTCCGTCCTAAGCCTTCTGTGTGACACATTTGACCCTCTGAGTGCCAGAGTGTTACGGAATGCATTGCTTCGCAATGCATTCCGTACCACTCTGGCACTCAAAGGGTTAAATCCCCCCAACACTCGAGTTAAGCCCCGCCCCTTTTTGACGCGATTAGCGTCATTTTTGTTACCCCCTGCTGAACAGAGGACTACCCTCCGGGTAGCCCTCAACTGAAAGTTCCCAGGTATGATGATATGCTTTAGGATATTTCTTCTCTGTGAATGGTACTATTGAGCTAAAATAGACTGCACCCTGTATATAACACCATTGTTAGAGAGCTTGCAAATTTTTATTGCAGGCTCGTTCCTAGTTGAGCGTCACTGACTCTTTATATATATCTATTCTTACTAAGGAGGCCTAAGAAGAAGAGGCTTAAGGCCTAAGAAGAAGAGAGGTATCTGCCTGATTTGGGTATTGATTACTGGTACCATACCTCCCAAAATGTAAAATAGCCAAAGAGGGACACTTTTGTTTTAGGCTGTGTTTCTGGGGGCGAGGCTGGTGGATGGGACATTAACGAGAATCTTTAGGTTATTTCATGACCTATTGACACATATTTGTGTAACTTAATAAATGATTTAGAACAAGACAAAGTATTTTATTTTACACAGACTAATTTATAAACACATATATGGAACTTTAAACAAACATTAATGTTAGTTTTATTGCTGTGGAGCAATGTGATAAGCTTATATACAGACTGCACAGTCTGATCTCCAAAAAAAAAAAAGGGACATTAGGGTGGGAAAGTAGGACAGAGGGATTTGGATCTTAAAGAGGGAATGTCCCTCATTGCAGTGAATAGGAACATTTTCAGCTGACAATTTCTGCATAAACTTCAACAGGATTATGTCATATACAACATTTACCAACTGCGGTATAATATAGGCCTGGGTAAGCTCTTAGTCAAAGCCATTTGAGAAATGAACATTTTCTATGTATGGGATTTTGGAGCATTTGTATAATAAAGTGGAAAAATTCTGGTGCAAACCATCTGCGTATTCCCATTGATTTAAATTGGGCTTTTAACCTATTGAATATTAGAGGTTTCCAGTGAGAATTTGTATCTCCTCACGCCCCATGAAGCATTTGGTTTACTTCAGAATTGTTCATCTTTCTAATAAGTCCCTAAGATTTTAAAACATCCCAGGGGTTATTCACTAAACCGTGATAAAGTGGTGATAATGTGGAGACGATTTCTCCAGTGATATCAGTTCTCCAGTTCCTATGTTATTCTATGGAACCAATTCACTAAAATGTCTTATGTTTTGGAGCTCTCAGTGCATAGACTTCATAGAATAACATAGGAACTGGGGAAGTGATATCACTGGAGAAGTCTTCTCCTCTTTATCACCTCTTTATCACGCCCTTGTGAATACCCCACACACACCTTTTCTTTTTCCACATACATGGGTTTTGAAAAGCTTTATACTTTATTCTGTGCAGGTCTCTTGACTCAGGCCAGGCGGAGCAAGTTGTAGCATAACAGCTGCTATTGGACTATAACTCCTAGTATTCCTCTGCTGCAGTTAATTTGTTCAAGAATTGCTCCACTTTATAGATTTGTCCTGATTACCTGTGTTATCTCTAAGGTGAGCAACCCAGCACTGAAGGAATAATTGTATAAAATGCAGGGCTACAGTGTTCTTTCTAAGTTGGCCACTTTGCAATAAAAGGGTTAAATATATTGTTTATGCATTTGTCATAAACAATACATTTAACCCTTTCATTGCAAAGTGGACACCTTAGAAAGAACACTGTTAGGGGTATACTTTGAAGTGCTAAACAAGAATTTTCCACTATATGGAATACAACAGCTGCTTGAGTTACCATTATAATGTCTAAACCAGGGCTTATAATTTTAAATCCTTTGCTACTAGCCAGACCTGAAAAGTTACTAGCCACTGCAAGCCAAAACATACCCATCAGGGCTGAATTACTACTCACCAGGGCTAAATTTTCACTCGCCATTGGCTAGTGGCGAGTGGAAATTTTGAGCCCTGGTCTAAACAACCTACAATTTTTTACAATGCCACTAGCAGATTCACTGCAGTTCATATTGAAATGCATACCTGTTAACTGTCCCTAATTTTCAGGAGTACTCTCTGGATCCTGTTTTCCATGTTTTATCCCTGGTTTTAAAAATGACTATATCACCATATTTTGTGATTGAAAGGTTAAGCCTTTAGGGACCAGACGGGTGTGCTTAAAAGTCTGTTGTTCAGATGATGTTTCTCTATATAGTACTGTGGACCACTGCTGACAAATGTTGGCAAGTATAAAAATGTAGCATATGTTATTTCCAAATGAATTTATGTGACCTAGGTCTGTATTTGCAACCCATCAGCAAGACTGTCTCATGGAGAGTGTACTGATGGAATGTTTCCTCTGAATTCCTCACTGAAGTCAGTCTTATTCACTAAAGGATTATGGGAGTATGCTAAAGTAATCTATTTTCTTGATGGCTGCACTCAGCATGTTATTACTAAGGATGGACGTGTAGGGCCTGGGCTATCATAATGCATCATTAGTACACTGTGCAGTTTTATTTCACCATTACTTGTAGGGAGATTAGAACTATTACATGCTCCAAACTGACAACAAGACATTGGTCCCCTCAGCCAGTACCTAATAATGACGCTACTAAGACGATCTGGAGCAATTTCAGAGTACATCAACTGCACCAAATAAACATTACCATTAATTTAGATAGGACTTTGTGTACTTTTTAATATTTTTTATCCTACAGTGCAATTGTTTTGCTCCAGAATTACTTCTTAAAGTATTTCATCCTGGGTGTTCTGCTCTTAATAGAACTCCTCCTTTAAAGCTGATCCTTGCCAACACAAATTGCATGCATTAATATAAAATTCATATAAATGATCCATAGTAAGAGGAATTAAAATAGATCCTGTCAACTAACTCTGAGATATCCCTGCCAAAATAAATGCCATAAATTTAGGTTTAGTAAAGAATGCTAACATATAGTTTACATTAGCGTATGTCAGGAGTAGGGATGGGTGAAAATTTCCATCTCAAACTGAAATCGGCGAAAAATGGCACTTTCTGCTTGGTGAAAAATTTCCCGCAAAAAGTGCAGATTTTCCGCTTTTTTTCCCACTTTTTCCACCTAGCTCATTCCATTGAAATCAATGGGAACATTGAAGTTACACACAACATAAAATAAATATTATTTAATTTCCCAAAGGCATAGTATAAAAGGGGCATGAGGGTGCCTGTGTTGGTGGGGTGTGGGGAAAGAATCAGTTTAACAGGGGGTGATTTTTTGGGGGATGTTTTCTGGGATTGGGGGGCAGTTAATAAAAAAGAAACCCAAAATAAAATAAAATAAAATAAAAACCATAAGACATTGTCTAAAGGGGTCTGAGGAAGGTGTCTGTGCTGGTAAATGAATTAATCATTTGAACAGGGAATTTGTTTTGGGGGGTTTCTTGACTGCTATTGGGGTGGGCAATTAATAGTAACATAGTAAATTAGGTTGAATAAAGACACAAGTCCATCAAGTTCAACCTTCGCCTCATACCCCAGTAACTAAGAATTTTATAGTTTTCCTGCTACCAATTAAATTAGTCTTTATCAGACCTTCCTGATCAGCCTACTGATAAACAGTATAACTCTGTATCTTCCCTTTTCAAGGAAATGTATCTAATCTTCTCTTAAATGTATCCATTGTATCTGCCATAACCACCTCCCTGGGCAATGAATTCCACAATTTAACAGACCTTACCGTAAAAAACCCTTCCTCTGCTGAAGTTTAAACCTCCTTTCCTCTAATCTCAAGGGGTGTCCCCTGGTCACCTGATCAGGCCTTGGAATAAATAGTTCACCGCAGAGATCCTTGTATTGACCTCTCATATACTTGTACAATGTGATAAGGTCTCTTCTTAGTCGTCTTTTTTCTAGAGTAAATAAACCAAATTTGTTTAGTCGTTCCTCATTTGTCAAATCCTCCATTCCCTTAATTAATTTTGTTGCTCTCCGCTGTACCCTCTCTATTTCTAGTATATCCTTTTTCAGAACCGGTGCCCAAAATTGCACTGCATACTCAGGGTGAGGTCTTGTCAATGATTTGTATAATGGCAAAATAATGTTATCCACTCTTGCTTCAATACCTCTTTTTATGCAAGACAGGATTTTGTTTGCCTTTGCTACTGCTGTTTGACACTGGTTACTCTTTACAAGTATGTAGTTGACAAGGATACCCAGGTCTTTCTCTAGCAATGAGTCCCCTAAAATGATTCCATTACGTTTATAAGTAGCCTTGGGATTGTTTCCTCCCAAATGCATGGCTTTACACTTCCCCACATTAAACTTCATATTCCATATGTTTGCCCAATCTGACATTGTATGTAAGTCCCTCTGTAGAGAGAAAATATCCTGTTCTGAATTAATGACCTTGCATAATTTAGTAATTATTTTTAATACGAAACTAAAATAAGAAATTTGTGTTTAAAGTTATAGAGACAGGAACCCCTTGACATAAGCTGCCACTGGGTGGACTGATACTTGACTTGATAGATTTTTTCATATAGGATGATTTGTTAGATTTATTGTTAGAGGACCAAGTCCTGAGGAAACATTGATTTGTAGGACTTAAGCTTGTTATTTATTTATTTATTTTTTATTTTTCAAAGCACAATCCCTGAGAAAAAAATAAAAATGTCCTGTTGGCCTAGTGCCAGCAGGTCATGTTGGCCAGTAGCCACTGGCCATTGTCAAATGTCCTCCTGAGTCCTGCGTTGCAACTGCTGCTGAGTTGTTTAACCCTTTGAGTGCCAGAGGAGTATGCAACACATTGCTTTGCAATGCTTTGCGTACACCTCTGGCACTCAAAGGGTTAAGCAGCAGAATGATTGGGCAGCTGAAAGGTAATGGGATCAACAATAGCAGTAACATGGAAGATGGAAGATGAAGGATCCACTTGCCACAACTGTCTCCTGTGATGCGCCTAAGGCAGTAGCAGAAGAATAAGTAGCCCCCATTATATGTGGAAGAAATAATAAGTTGGCCATTAAATCTTCTCCACCTGCCCCTCCTCCAAAATCATGGGTGCGTTGTTATTAGAATATATATTTTTCCCTTGAGAACAGGAGCTGTGGCTTCCATCATCAACTGCAATGTGCACAATGTGTGTGTGTGGTAAATAACATCTGGGGGCACAGCTGTATCCAAACACCATGACACCCGAAACCAAGCACTGCCGCTGTCACTGTACCCCTTGTCCAGACCTGCTAAGGACACATGACAACATGCTGACAGTTTATTAGTAATGATGAACCCTCCCTGCCAGAATCCTAGCATATTCTGCATGATGGAATCTCCTCAGATGCCACCTGATGACCTGGTATCGATTCTCCTCCACCACACTGGCATGTGTGGTCAGTGCACCACACAGTGTGCAATGGGTAGAGATGAACTGCCATATCCTAACATTAACAGAGTGGCTATCATTTGGTGGGGGAGGTAACGATGAATGGATTGGCAGGAGATGTACGTGTTACCCTAGAGGAAGAAGGCGATGTTGATGGCTAGCTAGTTGTTTCACTCATCATGGAACTTCCAATGTCTGTCTGGGTTTCTTTATTCTTCCTCCTCTTTGTTCTCCACTTTTCTGGAAAGTCAGGGGGTACAGTAACAGCGGTGCTAAATTTATGTAACGGGTGTTTGGTTTTAACATGTTTGAGTAAATGTCATGGTGTCTGTGTTTCATGTGTGTTATCAGGGAGGTTGTGCCAAAGTGTGTTCCCTCCTTTCCCCTTCTCACTAACTTGTCACAAATTTTGCACTGTACCATTGTTGATGATGACTGCACTGTGCCTGCCGGAAGAATATAATAGTCCCACACCTATGACTTCTGGGGGGAATGGATAGGGAACAGGTGGAGAAGAATGGCCTCTTTCTTCTTGTCCTCCACATTCCCCTTCACTTTCTGTGGCAGCGGATAATGTTGCTGCTACTGCCTCAGATTTAGCACTGCAACTAGGATCAGGAGGATTATTGCTACTGCTGGCAAGTGGACCTGTCCTAGTACTGCATTACTTGTTGACCCCATTCCCACTGTGTCCACGGTGGTCTCTGGCACACTAGCCTGCTCCTCAGCACCCTGCTGCCCTTTCATCTCAGCAGCAGCAGGAATTAGACCAGTTGCAATTTCTGCAAATTCCAAAAGCTGATTGCTAGTGGTGGTGGTGATGCCAATCTCATCCCTGTCTCCCATTCCTTCTCACTTTCTGATAAAAAGGCCATCAATTTCTCTTCCACCCCAGCTTCTCCAACATCACCACCTCCACTAGTCCCTACATGATGCTGCTCTATTCCAGACATCTCACTGCTGCTTGGAGGAGGTGACAAGCAATGTGACAGAGGGTCCCCTGCTGTCACACTTGGCATTATTTTCTCCGTCCCCCCCGAGTACTACAAGAAACACTAGCAGCAGGCAAAGTATTGGTGGCAGCAGGTGCAGTACTGGCAGCAGGTACAACACTAGTGGCAGCACATCTGGCAGCAGGCACGACACTAGTGGCTGCAGGTACAGCAATGGTGGCACTGGCAGAAGGGGCAGCACGTCTTGCAGCAGGCACGGGCAGCTGACCTGTCCTGCTCTCACTAGTACTACCCTTTTCTCCCTCCTTTCCTATTTTCTTTTCTACCTTCCTTCCCATTCCCTTTTCTTCCTTCCTTCTCATTCCCTTTTCTACCTCCCTTCCCATTAAATTCCCTAAGATCCCTTGGGGTGATTTAGGGGAACTGGGCAGCATTAGTTCAGTACTGTTAGTCACTTCCTCCTCCTCCTGAGACTCAGTGGACACATAAGGGTCCTTCCAGCTTCTCCATTGATTATTTTTCACCCTGCCCATAGTGATAGCAGTCACTATGCGCCTTTCCTGCCTCAATTCTTGCAAAATATCACAGCAGAATAGCACAGCATGCCTATCTCGCTCTGTAGCTGCTTCTATTGTGTCTGCCTTCAGTGAAAACATCACCTTTTTATAGCGGAAGTGCGAGAACAAAGTAAATCACTGGGAGAAAACTTTACAGCCATTGAAAAAATGGTAAAAAATTTTGGCCAATGGGCGAAAGATGCGAAAATTTTAACTGCTAGTTTTAAAGTGGATTTTCCCCTGAAAAAGCAGATAACAACGTGCTTGTTGCAAAATTTCCCATGGAAACATGGAGACAAGTTTCGCCCACCCCTAGTCAGTAGTAGGGGTGGGCGAAAGTTGTCGCCATGTTCCTGAGAGAAATCCCTCAAAAACCACGGTGTTGTGTGCTTTTTTTCGGGGAAATATGCTTTTAAAACAACGAAAAAAATCTTTGCATTTTTAGCCCATTGGCCAAAATTCCCTACCAATTTTTCAGTGGTTAGAAAGTTTCTGCCCATTGATTTACGTGGTTTTCACCTTTTCGCTATAAAAACGTGACGTATTTGTGGAAGTGAAACACAATAGAAGCAACTAAAGAGCGAGGTAGATGTGCTGTGCTGTTCTGCTGTTATTGTTTTGAAAAATGTAGGCAGGAAAGGCTTGTAGTGACCCCTATTACAATGAGCAGGTTTAAAACTAATAGAAGGAGGAAGTGAGCACTACAGAACCAGTGCTGTCCAGTCCCCCCAAATCACCCCTAGGGATCTTGGGGAAATTAATGGGAAGGGAGGAAGAGAAGGATAGAACTAGTGAGAGCAGGACAGATCAGCTGCCTGTGCCTGCTGCAAGATGTGCTGCCCCTATTGCCACCATTGCTGTACCTGCTGCCAGACGTGCTGCCCTTGGTACCACTAGTGCTGTACCTGCTGCCAGACTTTCTGCCACCGCTGCCACTAGTGCTGTACCTGCTGCCAGATGTGCTGCCCCTGCTGCTGCTAGTGCTGTACCTGATGCCAGATTTGCTGCCCCTGCTGGAACTGGTGCTGTTCGTGCTGCCAGATGTGCTGCCCCTGCTACCACTACTGTTGTATCTGCTGTCAGATGTGCTGCCCCTGCTGCTGCTAGTGCTGTACCTGATGCCAGACTTGCTGCCCCTGCTGGTACTAGTGCTGTACGTGCTGCCAGATGTGCTGCCCCTGCTGCTACTAGTGCTGTACCTGCTGCCACTGCTGTTGTATCTGCTGTCAGATGTGCTGCCCATACTACTTATACCACTATTTCTGTGCCTGCTGTCAGATGTGCTGCCCCTGCTGCCACCAGTGCTGTACCTGCTGCCACCTGTACTGTGCCTGCTGTCAGATGTGCTGCCCCTGCTGCCACTGTTGCTGAACCTGCTGCTAGTGTGTCTTGTAATACTCAGGAGGTGGTGGAGGAGAAGATGATGGCAAGTGTGACAGCAAGTGACCCTAAGTCACACTTGCCATCAGGAGGGGGAGGAGTGTGCCTGGTTTGCTATTTCAGCTCTGCATAAGAGCTGCAGGACGGTCCCGGGACCAGAATCTGCTTCTCAGCTAGAGACTGACGACAGTCAAACAGCAGGGGGGGACTTTGTAATTGTATATCTCTCAAACCATAAAGGTTTGAGAGATCAGAGTGGCCTCAATTACTGTATTTTTTTACTATCTACATTATTAAATTGACATATCCTTTTGGGTGCCAGAGGGGTACACAACGTATTGCAGAGCAATGTGTTGCATACCCCTCTGGCACTCAAAGGATTAAAACTGTCTATTACTATCCCTTTAACGATATTCCTGACTAGGCACAAATATGTTAATCAGCGACAATCATTTTGATTGGCTTACCACAGGAAACTCATTAACCCTTTTAGTGCCATGTGTTGCACACCCCTCTGACACCAGAGGGGTTAAATCATGACCTTTTTATGTCACTTGAGGACCACATTTCCATACCCATGTTGTATGCCAAGGAAGGAGATTTAGGAAGAGGCAGCTAGAACTAGAAATAATGGCCCATATTTATAAAAGAAAAGTGGAGTTATTCTGGAGTAAACCAACTGCACCAGTTGTTAAATTAAATTGGTCTTTTAACCACTTGATTGCTAGAGGGGTCGCCAATGCATTGGGAAGCAATGATTTGAAGACCTCTCTAGCATTCAGGGGGTTAAAAAATAGGAATTTCCATTTGCTCCCTTGGGGCAGTTGGTTTACTCCAGATTAACTCCACAGATATGGCCATTGACCCATATGTATAAAGGAAAGTAGAGAAACTCTGGGACAAACCATCTGCATCATAAGGAAATATAAAATTCCTAATATAACATACAACATTCCTAAGGTTCAAATGGGGCTATTTAACTATGCATTGAAGATCTCTGTCTGGCATTCAAGAGGTTAAAATCTCTATTTAAATCAATAGAGTGTTTCATTTTCTTCCTTAAAGGGATAGTAATGTTTCATAATAAAAGCAGCTCTAATTAATCTTCATAGTATTTGAGCCTAGGAGAGTGTTATTTTAATTCTGTCAGAGTTGAAGTATTGAATGATAAAGTATCCCCCTCCCACCCCTTTTACATAGTGTAACACTGCTCTCCTCAGAGCAGCAGGGAGGTGCCCAGGTAGACTGCAGGGAGGGACAATCTTCAAGCTGAAAAACTTGTCAAGGGGGCAGGGTTTTCATTGTTCTCACAGTAAGAAGATTGTCCCTTGCTGTGAGAGCAGTGTTACTCTAGGTAAAAGCGGCGGGAGGGAGATACGTTATCATTAAATTACTCTTGAACTACAACTCTGACAGAATTGAAATAACATTCTCTGTGGCTCAAATACTATGACGATTAATTGGAGAATGTCTGTCTTTAATTTTAATTCAGATAGGGTCTTTATAGGTGTATTAGAGTAGGACTTACCGCAAAGTGAGATACCTTGGTGTTGGTGGTAAGCTTACACACGGATTGGCCAATTTGTGGAACGAAATTCTCACTTATTTTCACTTAGATTTCACTTAGATTTCCTAAGAGTTATTACATATGCTAAATACAGGGCACTTATGTTCACAGTATATAGAGGAGCGCAGGTCTGTCTTTTTTGTATGTGTTTTCACTTTTGGGTTTAGGCCTAATGTTAGGGGGACTGGAGAACCCTCTCATTCCTTGCTGCTATCTATATTTCAAACTTTATTCTTATATTTAATTATAATATGATATGGATATTTTATGGTGAGTAAGCGCTGTGAGCTTTCCTCTTTTTTCTACAGTTGGTTTTCCCCTGAATTGCTCTAATTTGCTTTTATACATATAGTCCATTGTCACTTTTGGCCACAGAATATCTTCAGCTGACGTCCTTGTTGGAAATCTGTCTGCAGTCATTTCCACTATTTACTAATTAGTCTCTATTGTTTAGATTAACCCTTTTTGTGCCTCTGGCACTCAAAGGGTTATTCTTTTGATTTTCAATGCAGTGCAATACCTTGCTTACAAAAATGGCAGCCAACTTGTTTCCAGCTTTTCTGTTTACAGTACAACAGGCTTCTGCTTGAGGATGTAGTGAAAATTGTGTGTTATAAATCTTGAAAAGGGATAGAATAGCAAATGGTTCAATTGACACAGTCGTTTCAGCATTAAGAACCAAGAACAAACAGTAAATCAAACTGCTTTATATGGATTGATCTGGTCAGCCTGACATTAACTGTGATTATGGAAAGCCTCGGCCTTGAGGTTTCGTGTTACGAGAGATAGATATCTATATCATTAAACCTCCAATGACCATTGACATCCTATATCTACTGAGGCATGCTGTCAAGGCTGGGATATTTCCTCCAAAGACAAATATCACGGACATAATAATCTTTACCCTTGTTATAATGCAACAAGAAATTTGGAGTAAAATTAACATGCACTCATGGGAATGTGTGCATCACTAAAATAATGAAGAACTGACACTACAAATAAGTGGTTCTTAATTTGTTCTTAATTTGTTATCAGTATGTCTTGCTTAGTATTCACTAAGATACCTATACTGCTAGTTAGTTTCAGTTTACAATCTGAGCCATTCATAACAATGTCAGCTTCCTTTTGTTGTGATGAGGAGGTGTGGACTACAGATAGATTTCTGAAGAGATCGACATAAACAGGCAACTACAGATACAACGTTAACAAAATATAGAAATAGATACAGCTCATAGGTGTATGAAGGACCCATACCTACAGTAGGTAGAAAAAGACAAGGGGGAAGATTCACTAAACAGTGATAAAGAGGTAATAAAGTGGAGATGACTTCTCCAGTGATATCTCTTCTCCAATTCCTATGTTATTCTGAGAAGCCTATGCACTAAGATTTCTTCACCTTTGGTGATCTTAGTGCACAGGCCCTATAGAATAACACAGGAACTGCAGAAGTGATAAACTGGAGAAGTCATCGCCACTGTATCACCTCTTTAGCACCGCTTAGTGAATCTCCCCCATGGTGGGATGCACATAGGGTAACACTGCAGGAACTTCTTTGTAAGAACAAATAAAGTAAGTCAAAAGGCTACACACAAAATTATAGGTTAGGAAACACAACAAAAAGAAGAAATGGGAATACTACATTCTCACTGCAGACAATGTGATGTCAATCAATCACAGAAGAAATATGTTATACTAGTTGAAGACCCCGTGTACACGGGCCACAGTGCCACCCAGTAACAGCCGCGGTGCAGTCATGCACAGTAGAGACTGCCTGCGCCGTGGCTTATACGCGCGCACAGCCGTCTCTACTGCGCATGACGGCTTCTGACAAACACACTTTTAGCGAATTATTATATAGGATGATATTTACACCTGAATCTGTTCCAAAAGCATTGGCATTTTTTAGCTCCTGTTGAAAAGGCAAGCAGGCCTAGAAATGCATTGAGAAGGATATTTATGCATCTTATTTGCTTCTCTATGTATATTTACATTTGTGATAGATGTTTTATATTGATTTTGTACCAGATCTTGTTTATTTTATTTTTGGGAGACACATTTACCTCTTCCTTATGGATTCCAGACATTGCCTGAGACTTCCTGAGCAGGAAAAATATTAACCCCTGAATGCGCAAAAAACACATGAATAACATGCTTCTTCTGTGATTTAGATCACATTGTCTGCTTTGAGAATGTAGTGCTACCATTTACTTTTTTTGTATCTAACTAGGTAAGTCCAGGGCTAGAGTCCTGCAGGAACGCGTGGGAATGGCGTTCCTGTACATTTTCCAGAGCAGGAACTCCATTCCTGCTAGCAGGACTCCCCCGTCCCGGCACCGCAACACAGTCAGGTCTGTGCCTTCTTCGGCACAGACTTGTAGCTACTAAGCTCCCTCATCACCGTTGGCTCTTAAGTAATGCAGATAGTGCTGGGAGATGACATCATCTCCCAGCGAGCTCTGCATTATTGAAGAGAAGTCCGTGTGGGAGCTCCAGGTCTGTGCCAACAGTCCTCTCCTGCCAGGCCGCTGGACCACCAGGGAAGTAGGAAACTATCACAGTGGGGCAAGTTAGAGCTGATGGGGGGCAAGTTGGAGCTGATGGGGGCAAAGTTGAGCTGGTGGGGACAAGCTGAAGCTGTTCGGGGCAAAGTGGAGCTGGTGGGGGCAAGTTGGAGCGGATGGGGGCAAAGTGGAGCTGATGGGAGGCAAGTTGGAGCTGGTGGGGGCAAGTTGGAGCTGATGGGGGCAAAATGGAATTGATGGGTGCAAAGTGGAGCTGGTGTGGGCAAGTTGGAGCTGATGGGGAAAAGTGGAGCTGATGGGGGGCAAGTTGGAGCTGATGGGGGGAAATGTGAGGGCAATGTGGAGATGATGGAGGCAATATGGAGCTGGTGGGGGGAAATAATGGATGGCAATGTGGAGATGATGGAGGCAAAATGGAGTTGATTGGGGCAAAGTGGAGCTGGTGGGGGCAAGTTGGAGCTGATGGGGAAAAGTGGAGCTGATGGGGGGCAAGTTGGAGCTGATGGGACAAAGTGGAGCTGATGGGGGCAAAAAGGGAGCTGATGGGGGCAAGTTGGAGCTGATGGGGGCAAAGTGGAGCTGATGGGGGGCAATATGGAGCTGGTGGGGGGAAATAATAGAGGGCAATGTGGAGATGATGGAGGCAAAATGGAGTTGATGGGGGCAAAGTGGAGCTGGTGGGGGCAAGTTGGAGCTGATGGGGAAAAGTGGAGCTGATGGGGGGCAAGTTGGAGCTGATGGGACAAAGTGGAGCTGATGGGGGCAAAAAGGGAGCTGATGGGGGCAAGTTGGAGCTGATGGGGGCAAAGTGGAGCTGATGGGGGCAAGTTGGAGCTGATGGGGGGAAATGTGAGGGCAATGTGGAGATGCTGGAGGCAATATGGAGCTGGTGGGGGGAAATAATGGAGGGCAATGTGGAGATGATGGAGGCAAAATGGAGTTGATGGGGGCAAAGTGGAGCTGGTGGGGGCAAGTTGGAGCTGATGGGGAAAAGTGGAGCTGATGGGGGCAAGTTGGAGCTGATGGGACAAAGTGGAGCTGATGGGGGCAAAAAGGGAGCTGATGGGGGCAAGTTGGAGCTGATGGGGGCAAGTTGGAGCTGATGGGGGGAATGTGAGGGCAATGTGGAGATGATGGAGGCAATATGGAGCTGGTGGGGGGAAATAATGGAGGGCAATGTGGAGATGATGGAGGCAAAATGGAGTTGATGGGGGCAAAGTGGAGCTGGTGGGGGCAAGTTGGAGCTGATGGGGAAAAGTGGAGCTGATGGGGGGCAAGTTGGAGCTGATGGGACAAAGTGGAGCTGATGGGGGCAAAAAGGGAGCTGATGGGGGCAAGTTGGAGCTGATGGGGGCAAAGTGGAGCTGATGGGGGCAAGTTGGAGCTGATGGGGGGAAATGTGAGGGCAATGTGGAGATGATGAAGGCAATATGGAGCTGGTGGGGGGAAATAATGGAGGGCAATGTGGAGATGATGGAGGCAATATGGAGCTGGTGGGGGGAAATGATGGGGGGCAATGTGGAGATGATGGGGACAGTGTGGAGATGATGGGGGGCAATGTGGAGATGATAGGGGGGAATGTGAGGGCAATGTGGAGATGGTAGGGGCAATGTGGAGATGATGGGGGGCAATGTGGAGATGATGGGGTAATGTGAGGGCAATGTAGAGATGATGGGGGGCAATGTGGAGTTGATGGGGTGGCAATGCAAGGGCAATGTGGAGATTATGTGGGGCAATGTGTGTGCATGCATGCGACTGTGATAGAGACAAAGACACATACAGTAGACACACACATATAATAATCCTTTATTTATATATAGCGCACACAGATTCCACAGCGCTTTACACTCATATTGGTTTCTGCCCCATTGGGGCTCACAATCTAAATTCACCTATCAGTATGTTTTTGTAGTGTGGGAGGAAACCGGAGTACCCGGAGGAAACCCACGCAAACACAGTGAGAACATACAAACTCATTGCAGATGTTGTCCTTGGTGGGATTTGAACCCAGGACCCCAGCGCTGCAAGGCAACAGTACTAACCACTGAGCCACTGTGCTGCCCAAACACAGAAACTCCCACACACATGCAATGACATAGAGTGAGACAGACACACTCATACATGCAATGATACACACACACATGTATAGAGAGAGAAAAACACTTGATGTGAGCCATACATATTTATTTTGGGTGGGGAATCTTGGGTGAGTTCCTACACTTTTTTCCCAGGACTTGACCCCTGGGTATGTCCTTTACCTTAAACAAATTAAGAGCCACTTATTACTAAGGTAGAGTTCCATTTTAAAATGAACATAAGTTCTTCGCTATTAACCCTTTGAGTGCCAGAGAGGTGGCAAACAAATTGTCTAATGCAACCCTCTGGCCATCACAGGGATAATTGTGGCACCCCTAAAAATGTACTTTGAAGTGTAGCACTACAATCAGTCATCTCACACAATGCATATTAAAAACCTGCCATGTATTACAGAGCATAGATGATGACTGTAGTACTTTTTTCTATATCCAATGGCGCTCATTTACAAAAGAAAACTAAAATTCTTTGGGTATTTGTAAGATCACCCTTTTTAGTATTTCCCATATATATATATATTGTTAATCATATAATTGCACATAAGCCTCCTAATATTAATTGTACATGGACTGTGATTCAGATATTGAACAGAGATTTTCAAAACTGTGATAAAGGATATATCAAAACTGTGATAAGAAATATATATATATATATACACAGTCTTTAATTGCAGTCTCTAGTAATCTGTATATATTAATCCTTGGTGGTGCCCGGTATGGGTTTTCTTTATTTTCTTTGCCTTTAGGACGCTGCCCTTATTTCATAGCACCGTGGTAGTGCTCTTCTTCACAAATAGATTGTGTAGACTATAGAGAGACAAAAGAGAAGAAAAGGGCGCAGACCCATCTAAGAGCAAACCTGTATTGTTCCAATGAATATAACCCCCCCGTTTGTTTGCACTCACCGGATAGTCTTGAACAGTAAGCCTTAAGAGATTTGCAATTCCTTATCCAGCTTCACTTGTCTGTATCAAAATCCTCACTGTCCAGTATTATTAAATTCAATCGGATTTATATAACATAATACATTTATTTCGGATTATTGGTATAAAAATAAAACAAAATAGACAATAGTAGTACTGCTAATTAAAAATATATAAAAATATGATGTCCGACGCGTTTCGTATCTATAGCTGATACTTTTTCAAGGACTATATGAATAAAATAAGAGAAAACATACCTCATTTGATCTAGAAGTATATATACATGTTCTTTTGCAACTTGAGAGAAGAGATTCACCTCGGCGTCTTGCAACGCATGGCATACTGCACATGCGCGAAGTCTAGATAGACTCTATGGTATTCGGCAAAAAACTCTATCATGCGTTTCACGAATGGAACGCAAAGCAAATGATCGTGCCGATCTAACAGAGAGAGAATCTATGTTTGAAACAAAGTTTCTCCAAATGTACAAAGTTTGTAACATCGTTATAGAAATCGTTATAAAGAGCTTGAGGATCTATTCTTCACTAGTGCAAATATCCAATGTATTTAAAGATATATATTGAAGAAATCGTTATTTCTATCACGAATGTATATCTAAATATTCACAATAATCATAAAAAACATACGTTATATAATATTATAAATATTTTCATGTTTTCATATAAAACAATAATAATCATCATCACATTCACATTTATATCAAAAGTATATCGGAAAATATCTAAATTATTTGAGACATACAAAATATATCCAAATTATATAGGACATACAAAAATCCCTCGAGGACTCCCTATATATATATCATGCGTATTAAAAGAAACCCTAATGAATGATATATGAAAAAATTATTATAAAAACTTCTTTATGTATATACATATAAAACTATACCAATATATGGAAATAGTAATACAATATAAAACATTGTTGAAAAATTATAATAATTAAAGGGACTCCTTATTCCCTAGCCCAAATTCTTTAAAGAGTCAAAAATGATCTTAATGTAGATATATGTATATAGATGTATGTACATATAAAAGCATCACTTGAAATCGTATAATCAAATGGTACTGTATACAAAATACACACATAAATATATGAGAAAACATCAAAAGGAAACCAGTTTATATGGTAACTAACTTAAATAGCCTAGATCTATTTCCTCATTCATGCCCCCTGGATTTAAAGTACCCAACTTAAATATCCAGAAGGATTCTCTTTGGCACAATTTTTTAAATCTATCTGTGCACTGTCTAGGAATCTGCTCTATCCCCATAATTTTGAAGTTTGCCAAACCACCTTCTGCACATGAATTAAAGTGTTTTGGAACACTATGTTCTGCACAATTTTTAAGGATATTTCTTCTGTGTTCCCCTGCTCTCTCTCTTAGTGTTCTTGTGGTGCGTCCCACATATTGTGAGCCGCAACCACAAGTAATCAAATAGATGACGTATGCAGTTCCACAGTTGATAAATTGACCAATTGTATATTGTCTATCCCCTTTTTTATTTTGAAATGTATTTTTCTTATGTTCCATGTGTGCGCAATTTGCGCATCTATTGACATTACATCTAAATGATCCTTTCACGGGATCCACAGAAGAAGTAGTGGTCAATTGAATCTTCTTTTTTCCCCCAATATTCTTTGGCTTGCTCTTAGCTATAATGGATCTTATGTTTTTACCTTTCCTAAAAATCGTTTTACCATTTTTTGGGATCTCATCTTTTAATAATGGATCTTCTCTTAATATGCTCCAATTTTTCTTGATGATATTTGATATTTCTAATGCAGCCGAATTATATTGGGTAACGAATCTCAGGGGATATTGTTTCAAATTATCTTTTTTCTTCTTTGGGCATAAAAGTGCTTCTCTTTTCAAAGGTCTGGCTTTTTGTAAAGCTTTGTCCAATAGTTTGTCATCATATCCTCTTTCTTCAAATTTAGTTTTTAATTTTTTTCCTTGTATCTCAAAGTCTTCTATATTACTGCAGTTTCTTCTTAATCTATTGAACTGACCATAGGGTATATTATCTTTCCATTGTTTAAGGTGGCAACTGTTGGCATGTAGATAAGAGTTATTAGAAACTGGTTTAGTATAGATGGTGCTAGAAATGTTTTCCTCATCATCATATGATAGAGTGAGATCTAAAAAATTAATAGTCTTTATCCCAACTTCTGAAGTGAAGTGGATTCCTTTCTCATTATTATTAAAAAATTCCACCATCAGTTTTAATTCCTCAAGACCTCCTTTCCAAATAATTAAAATATCATCTATGTATCTGCCATAGAACACCAGGTTCGCCCCCCATGGATTATTATTCCATACTTGTTCTTCTTCCCATTGACCCATGAATAAATTCACATAGCTGGGGGCGAACCTGGTTCCCATGGCAGTTCCTCTAGTCTGTATATAGAATTCTTCTTGAAATAAGAAATAGTTATGATGAAGAATAAAATAGACACCTTTTAAAATAAATTCTTTTTGTAAGGAAGGCATATTAGTATCCTGATCTAAAAAATGGGCCACTGCTTCCAAACCTAAGGAGTGACTGATTGAAGTGTATAGAGCAGTGACATCCAAAGTTGCCCATATAAAATGATCTTTCTCCCATTTCATATTCGATAGTTGCCATAAGATGTGTTGGGAGTCTCTGACATATGATTTGAGACTAATCACATATTTTTGCAGGAAGTGATCCAAGAAGGCCGAAAGGTTAGATGTTAAACTATTAATTCCTGATATTATTGGTCGACCTGGGGGGTTTTGAATATCTTTATGTACCTTTGGTATATGGTAGAAGAAAGGAATAGTCGGCAAAGGTATAAAGATAAAATTAAATTCATCATTGCTTATTATTGCTTTTTCCTTAGCTTCTTCCAAATATACCTTAAATTTTTTTAAAAAAGTATTTGTTGGATTACATTCCAATTTTTTATATGAATCTTGATCGCTTAAAAGTTTAAAACCTTCTTTTATATAATCAGTAGTATTTTGTACTACCAAAGCTCCCCCTTTATCAGCTTCCCTTATGGTAATATGATTATCACTTTTCAAATTATTTAAAGCCTTTCTTTCAATAGGTGTTAAATTATATTGTTTAATTTTAAAATTTCTTATTTGTTCATTATAATCTTTAATAACCATATGATAAAATGTTTCTATAAAATGTCCTTTAGAATTGGAGGGATAGAAGTTGGATTTCTTTTTGAAATTTGTCCGTATAAAAGCTGGATCATTAGTTGTTTCATTCGTATGTAGATTTTCTTCTCTTAGATCCCCTTCTATCAAAAGGGCTTCTAAATTTTCTAAAACTGGATCCTGGGATTCTTTTAATAAGATTTCTTTTGACTCTTTACTTTTATTATTAAAAAATCTTTTAAGAGTTAATTTACGTATAAAATTGTTTAAATCTATAAAAAAATTAAAATCATTCGGTTTTTGGCTAGGTGCAAAAAATAGTCCTTTTTTCAAGAGGGTTACTTCTCCTTTATGTAAAACCCTATCCGATAGATTAATTATGCCATTTCCTGATGATTTTGGTTCAATTGGTTCATTTTTGCATTTTTTTGTTTTCTTTCCCCCTCTGCACCCTCTGAATTTGGAGCTTCTTTTCTTTTTCCCTTGTTTTGTACTGGGCTTCTGGGATTCTCCCATTTTATCTGTGTTGAGTTTTTCATTTTTGATGTTATTCTTGCATTCTTCTCCAAAAAATAAGTTGAATAGGATGTAGATGGGTATTCTTCCATTCCTAAAGGTGTATTGTAATTCATTGTTTCTATGGCATTTCTTAGATCTTCTTGGGTTTGTGTTACTTGTAAAGCAATTCCTTCTTGATCTTTATTTTGTATATCAAATTCTTGACTATCTTTTGCTATTATCGTATTTGTCTCCTCTATTTCTAAAACTGCATATGGATTAGATGTTTCTATAGATATTGTGGATTCTACTACTTTTTGTTCCGATGATACTTTTGTCTCCCTTTCTTTAGTTTTTTGGGTCTCTTTCTTTTTCTGTGATGTAGTTCTATTATTATTTTGAAATCTACTATAATTGTAGTTTTGTTGGTATTGGGGGACTTTATTTGGATTATTTTTCTTGTATTCATAATCTCCTTGGTCCCTTTGAAATTTTTTCTGTTTGCGTTCTTTTAATTCTTTTTCTAATTTGTTTACATTGTTATTAACTTGCTTATCTAGATCTTTAAATTGTTGTTCCTCCATTTTAGTACTCATATTGTCATATAATTCCTTTATTTCTTGCTCCAATCTATTTAATGCCCTCTGTCTATATTCTAAAATATGTTGTATCAGATTGAACGAACAATTTTCCAAAATCATATTCTATCTATCATTGAAGTCCCTATCTTGGAAAGAGGACTGTTTTTGGATCCTCAAGCCTCTTGGGATTATTCGTTTTTCTAAATAATTTTCTAGTAAAATAACATCCCACCAATGTCGCAACTCTTCTTTTAGAGCTTTTTCCAATTTGAAGAATTGTGTCTTAAGTGGGGTGTTTGAATCACTTTTCACATCTAAGTTTTCAGTAGATTGTAAAAATAGTTTAATTTTATGTTTACGAATATCCCTTTGCTCTATAGATACACAAGACATTTCAATGGTATACTAGAATATTTTTGTCCGAAAAAAAATATATATGTATTTATAATCTGGCTTGTTCTCACAATTTATTATATATATTAATAACTACCAAAAAAGTTGATAGCAATATATATTGGATATATACTTATTGAAACTTGTTTTCTGAAAACAGCTGCCGTTTGCTTGTACCACTTTTCCGTTCTTTCTAGATAAGAGAGAACAAAGAACACTTTTTTCTATATCCAATGGCGCTCATTTACAAAAGAAAACTAAAATTCTTTGGGTATTTGTAAGATCACCCTTTTTAGTATTTCCCATATATATATATATATTGTTAATCATATAATTGCACATAAGCCTCCTAATATTAATTGTACATGGACTGTGATTCAGATATTGAACAGAGATTTTCAAAACTGTGATAAAGGATATATCAAAACTGTGATAAGAAATATATATATATATACACAGTCTTTAATTGCAGTCTCTAGTAATCTGTATATATTAATCCTTGGTGGTGCCCGGTATGGGTTTTCTTTATTTTCTTTGCCTTTAGGACGCTGCCCTTATTTCATAGCACCGTGGTAGTGCTCTTCTTCACAAATAGATTGTGTAGACTATAGAGAGACAAAAGAGAAGAAAAGGGCGCAGACCCATCTAAGAGCAAATCTGTATTGTTCCAATGAATATAACCCCCCCGTTTGTTTGCACTCACCGGATAGTCTTGAACAGTAAGCCTTAAGAGATTTGCAATTCCTTATCCAGCTTCACTTGTCTGTATCAAAATCCTCACTGTCCAGTATTATTAAATTCAATCGGATTTATATAACATAATACATTTATTTCGGATTATTGGTATAAAAATAAAACAAAATAGACAATAGTAGTACTGCTAATTAAAAATATATAAAAATATGATGTCCGACGCGTTTCGTATCTATAGCTGATACTTTTTCAAGGACTATATGAATAAAATAAGAGAAAACATACCTCATTTGATCTAGAAGTATATATACATGTTCTTTTGCAACTTGAGAGAAGAGATTCACCTCGGCGTCTTGCAACGCATGGCATACTGCACATGCGCGAAGTCTAGATAGACTCTATGGTATTCGGCAAAAAACTCTATCATGCGTTTCACGAATGGAACGCAAAGCAAATGATCGTGCCGATCTAACAGAGAGAGAATCTATGTTTGAAACAAAGTTTCTCCAAATGTACAAAGTTTGTAACATCGTTATAGAAATCGTTATAAAGAGCTTGAGGATCTATTCTTCACTAGTGCAAATATCCAATGTATTTAAAGATATATATTGAAGAAATCGTTATTTCTATCACGAATGTATATCTAAATATTCACAATAATCATAAAAAACATACGTTATATAATATTATAAATATTTTCATGTTTTCATATAAAACAATAATAATCATCATCACATTCACATTTATATCAAAAGTATATCGGAAAATATCTAAATTATTTGAGACATACAAAATATATCCAAATTATATAGGACATACAAAAATCCCTCGAGGACTCCCTATATATATATCATGCGTATTAAAAGAAACCCTAATGAATGATATATGAAAAAATTATTATAAAAACTTCTTTATGTATATACATATAAAACTATACCAATATATGGAAATAGTAATACAATATAAAACATTGTTGAAAAATTATAATAATTAAAGGGACTCCTTATTCCCTAGCCCAAATTCTTTAAAGAGTCAAAAATGATCTTAATGTAGATATATGTATATAGATGTATGTACATATAAAAGCATCACTTGAAATCGTATAATCAAATGGTACTGTATACAAAATACACACATAAATATATGAGAAAACATCAAAAGGAAACCAGTTTATATGGTAACTAACTTAAATAGCCTAGATCTATTTCCTCATTCATGCCCCCTGGATTTAAAGTACCCAACTTAAATATCCAGAAGGATTCTCTTTGGCAACTTTGGATGTCACTGCTCTATACACTTCAATCAGTCACTCCTTAGGTTTGGAAGCAGTGGCCCATTTTTTAGATCAGGATACTAATATGCCTTCCTTACAAAAAGAATTTATTTTAAAAGGTGTCTATTTTATTCTTCATCATAACTATTTCTTATTTCAAGAAGAATTCTATATACAGACTAGAGGAACTGCCATGGGAACCAGGTTCGCCCCCAGCTATGCGAATTTATTCATGGGTCAATGGGAAGAAGAACAAGTATGGAATAATAACCCATGGGGGGCGAACCTGGTGTTCTATGGCAGATACATAGATGATATTTTAATTATTTGGAAAGGAGGTCTTGAGGAATTAAAACTGATGGTGGAATTTTTTAATAATAATGAGAAAGGAATCCACTTCACTTCAGAAGTTGGGATAAAGACTATTAATTTTTTAGATCTCACTCTATCATATGATGATGAGGAAAACATTTCTAGCACCATCTATACTAAACCAGTTTCTAATAACTCTTATCTACATGCCAACAGTTGCCACCTTAAACAATGGAAAGATAATATACCCTATGGTCAGTTCAATAGATTAAGAAGAAACTGCAGTAATATAGAAGACTTTGAGATACAAGGAAAAAAATTAAAAACTAAATTTGAAGAAAGAGGATATGATGACAAACTATTGGACAAAGCTTTACAAAAAGCCAGACCTTTGAAAAGAGAAGCACTTTTATGCCCAAAGAAGAAAAAAGATAATTTGAAACAATATCCCCTGAGATTCGTTACCCAATATAATTCGGCTGCATTAGAAATATCAAATATCATCAAGAAAAATTGGAGCATATTAAGAGAAGATCCATTATTAAAAGATGAGATCCCAAAAAATGGTAAAACGATTTTTAGGAAAGGTAAAAACATAAGATCCATTATAGCTAAGAGCAAGCCAAAGAATATTGGGGGAAAAAAGAAGATTCAATTGACCACTACTTCTTCTGTGGATCCCGTGAAAGGATCATTTAGATGTAATGTCAATAGATGCGCAAATTGCGCACACATGGAACATAAGAAAAATACATTTCAAAATAAAAAAGGGGATAGACAATATACAATTGGTCAATTTATCAACTGTGGAACTGCATACGTCATCTATTTGATTACTTGTGGTTGCGGCTCACAATATGTGGGACGCACCACAAGAACACTAAGAGAGAGAGCAGGGGAACACAGAAGAAATATCCTTAAAAATTGTGCAGAACATAGTGTTCCAAAACACTTTAATTCATGTGCAGAAGGTGGTTTGGCAAACTTCAAAATTATGGGGATAGAGCAGATTCCTAGACAGTGCACAGATAGATTTAAAAAATTGTGCCAAAGAGAATCCTTCTGGATATTTAAGTTGGGTACTTTAAATCCAGGGGGCATGAATGAGGAAATAGATCTAGGCTATTTAAGTTAGTTACCATATAAACTGGTTTCCTTTTGATGTTTTCTCATATATTTATGTGTGTATTTTGTATACAGTACCATTTGATTATACGATTTCAAGTGATGCTTTTATATGTACATACATCTATATACATATATCTACATTAAGATCATTTTTGACTGTTTAAAGAATTTGGGCTAGGGAATAAGGAGTCCCTTTAATTATTATAATTTTTCAACAATGTTTTATATTGTATTACTATTTCCATATATTGGTATAGTTTTATATGTATATACATAAAGAAGTTTTTATAATAATTTTTTCATATATCATTCATTAGGGTTTCTTTTAATACGCATGATATATATATAGGGAGTCCTCGAGGGATTTTTGTATGTCCTATATAATTTGGATATATTTTGTATGTCTCAAATAATTTAGATATTTTCCGATATACTTTTGATATAAATGTGAATGTGATGATGATTATTATTGTTTTATATGAAAACATGAAAATATTTATAATATTATATAACGTATGTTTTTTATGATTATTGTGAATATTTAGATATACATTCGTGATAGAAATAACGATTTCTTCAATATATATCTTTAAATACATTGGATATTTGCACTAGTGAAGAATAGATCCTCAAGCTCTTTATAACGATTTCTATAACGATGTTACAAACTTTGTACATTTGGAGAAACTTTGTTTCAAACATAGATTCTCTCTCTGTTAGATCGGCACGATCATTTGCTTTGCGTTCCATTCGTGAAACGCATGATAGAGTTTTTTGCCGAATACCATAGAGTCTATCTAGACTTCGCGCATGTGCAGTATGCCATGCGTTGCAAGACGCCGAGGTGAATCTCTTCTCTCAAGTTGCAAAAGAACATGTATATATACTTCTAGATCAAATGAGGTATGTTTTCTCTTATTTTATTCATATAGTCCTTGAAAAAGTATCAGCTATAGATACGAAACGCGTCGGACATCATATTTTTTATATATTTTTAATTAGCAGTACTACTATTGTCTATTTTGTTTTATTTTTATACCAATAATCCGAAATAAATGTATTATGTTATATAAATCCGATTGAATTTAATAATACTGGACAGTGAGGATTTTGATACAGACAAGTGAAGCTGGATAAGGAATTGCAAATCTCTTAAGGCTTACTGTTCAAGACTATCCGGTGAGTGCAAACAAACGGGGGGGTTATATTCATTGGAACAATACAGATTTGCTCTTAGATGGGTCTGCGCCCTTTTCTTCTCTTTTGTCTCTCGATGACTGTAGTACACCTGACTTATGTATCTTGTTCTGTGTCATTAAATATGAGAAAATCACTGAGTTAACCTGCCCAGAGATAGGTTTAAGGGCTGTGATGATAGAAGAATGCATGAAATGTGAATTACCGGCATCAAAAAGGATAGTCTAAAATGCCTTGTGGGGAAATATGCTTTAGGTTCAACCATACAGTTTGAAATAATATTCATATATTTCTGAGCTTACAACATTTTTAGTAAACAATGAAAGGGAATAGCTTTAGGTGCAATCATACAGTTTGTATTAAAATTCATACATGTCCCAGTGTACAACATTTCTAGTAAAGAGTGAGATTGGAGGCTAAGACTTGAGCAGTGCTGCAGAATAGAAACATTAGCAAGAGGGAGGGAGAAAAGAGAGAAAGGGATTAGATTGTGAAAGGGTAACACTAGATTGTCTACAGCAGGTTTGGTCAACCGGAGACCCTTCAGCTGTTCAGGATTACAATTATTACATTATTTTCAGCCCATCATCCCCCAGCTGAACAAAGGCTAGAGGAAAAGCACTTTGAACTTAAATAAAAGTAGGGATGGTTTAAACTAAGGGCAGTAAGGATGTGGAGCTCCATCATCTCCTAGCACCCTTTAAGGTTAGAGGAAATGCACTTTGAACTTAAACAAAAGTAGGGATGTTTTAAACTAAGGGTAGTAAGGATGTGGCACTCCATGCCTTGGGAAGCTGTGCTGCAGATAATGTAGTTACTTTCAAGGTCAGTGTGAAGAAGTATCCAATGAATTATTTACACAAAGTCTAAGAACAAGAGGTCATCCATTAAGACTAGAGCAAAGGTGCTTTTGACTAAAACAATGGCAAGGATTTTTTACAGTAAGGGAGATACAATTATGGAATTCTTTGCCTCGGGATGTTGTTCTTGCAGATAACTTAACTGCTTTCAAAAAAAGCAATGGATGCCTATCTAGCACAGAGCAATATTGAAAATTATGACATATGGCTTCAATGCAGACAGGTTGTTTATCCAGGGTACTATTTGATTGCCATTTGGTATCAGGAAGAAATTGTTTTTACCCACTTGGGGCTAAACTGGAAATGTCTTCCGGATTTTTTTTCTTCCTTCCTCTGGATCAACAGGGATATTTTTGGCATGGGCTGGTTTCAGTGCAATAGGATATCAATCCAGGGGGATATCTGACTGGCTTGTGGAGTCAGGAATGAATTACTTTAACCCACTTGAAGCATATATGGAAATGACTTCACTGTTTTTTTTTTCTTTGCCTTCCTCTGTATCAGCAAAAACAAGGGTGATGCATGTATTTTTTTCTGCCTCATCAACTACATTACTTGCATGGAAGTTGAAAGGGCGGGTGAACTCTTTTTACACTCTGTGGTCCAAAAGCTAAGTTGGTAGGTCTCCAGAATGGTTGGAGATTTTTTTGTTTTAACAATTTTTAAATCCTGATCAAGGATTCACTAAAAACATATATTTTTTAGGAAGTTGGTAACAGACTTTAACTTTTAGGTTTTTGTCTATTTTTTCTATTCAACTGAACACAATTTTCTTAAATGTTGACTCTAATATGTAAACATGACTCCAACATATAAACTTTGACTCTGACATCTATAGAGCTAACCCATTTATTGAAAACAGGATCAACAATTCATTTATATGCAGACAAGGGATCTGCACTAACCGGTAATATTTGGGACAGCCATTGACATACTTTTTGTGTCTAAGGGCTACATATTCAAAAGAAAACTGGAGTAATTCTGGGGCAAACCAAGCGGAAAGTCCCACAGTTACCTTTGATTTAATTTTAGTGTTGGAGGGGAGAGTATCCAAAGCATTGCTTCACAACGTTTTTGATACCTCTCTGACAATTAAAGGCAGAAGCGTAACTAGAAGCCACTGGGCCCTGGTGCACAAGTTGCCATGGGCACCCCACCCAACCACATTGACCTCCCCCATTGGCCATCTCCACTGGACACCTCCACAATGCTGCCATCTCCACATTGCCCCCATCAGCTCCATGTTGCCCTCACATCTCCCCCCCAGTGTCCGTTTCCTACCTGGTGGTCCAGCAGTGTGGCAGGAGATGTCTGTGCCAAAGGAGGCACATACCTCAATGCTGCTGGAGCTCCCTTGCGGTCTTCTCTTCAATAATGCAAAGCACTGGGAGATGATGTCATCTCACAGCACTCTGCATTACTACAGAGCCGATGAGGGAGATCAGCAGCCTCAGGTCTGTCCCGAAGAAGGCACAGACTTGACCATGTTGCGGGCGCCTGGTGGTGGGGGGATCCTCAGGGGGTGGCCAGACCCCTGGAGTGATGGGCCCTGCAACCCCTATTGTTATGCCACTGATTAAATGTTAAATGATGGCTGAATGTAAGAGACATCTCTGCACTGGAGACCATTCTACCATTAAAGGGGTTGAAATTTCCATTTGATGGGAGTTTTTAGTTCTCCCCCTGCAGTACAGTTGGTATACCCCAGAATTCCGCCACTTTGTTTTGAAAATATGGTTGTGTATAATATATTGCTCACTGCATGTCAACTCGCTTGCAAGTGTAAGTGCATAAAAACAGGAGAGAGACTGGGTCACCTAGGGCCTTATTCACCAATAGAAAGGTGTTCTGGAGGTAACCAAAGGCACCACAGGAGAAAAATAAATATTCTACACATACCTATTTACTTGAAAAGGGGGTTTTAACACCCTGAGTGCTAGAGAAATTTTCGACACATTGCTCCACAATGTGTTGGAAAGATCTCAGGCATTCAGGGGGGTGAAAAGGCCATTTTAAACCAATGGGAATTATTTGAACTCTATTGTGGATTTAGTTTGCCCCAGATTTGTTCCACTTTTCTTTCATTCAAAAGGTCCTTAGATTTACTTATACAGTATAATGATAGCTAACCCATGAAGGACCAAAGGGCTGTGCAGTATTTAACAAAGGGTTAAGGTACCACAAGAGAATATAATTTAATGTTTTGTACTGCCTTAAATTTACCTCAGATTCACAGGTCTTAATGTTACGTCAAATCTACCTCAAATTCAAAGGTAAAGAACAATAAAATAATACTAAAAGACATGCACAAATGAATAGTGGGTCAATTATGGGAGAGACCAATTGCAGTGTAGGGGACCATGGCAGTTTTAACTCTTTGAGTTCCAGAGAGGTATCCAACACATCTCAATATGCGTTGGATACCTCCCTGGCACACAAAGGGTTAAGAACCCCATAGGCACCCAGCAGAATTGTGAACTGATGCCCCCAAATACAGATTAACATTTAAGATCCTTATGTTTAGTTGTGGCATTCCTTTCCCTTTCTTCTTATTTGTGGAAAAAGGATCCACATATATAGGTTGTGCACCCAGGACAGCTTCACTTCTCACTGGCCATCTGACTAAGTGATTGAAATTGGTCCCTTTTGTAAAAATAGAACTGCTGGGAACCCAAGTAGAGGCCCTCTGAGACTGGAGGCCCCAGTGAGTGCCTGGATATGCTTATGCATTATAATGCAGTGTAGGGGAAGTTCCATTAAAGGGATAGTAATACTTCGTTTTAACTTTATTTTATTTTGTAGGCATTAAAAAAACATGAAGAATGATATAAGTCTTATATTTCAAACCTCTATGGTTTATGAGATATTCACAAGCAAAGTTTCCCCCTCCCGCCCCTTTTACCTAGTGTAAGCAATCTCTTCTCAGATGTGGAATGCAGTCTATAGACCAGACAGATAACAGAAGGGGACAATCTTCTTCCTATGAGAACAATGAAATCCCTGCCCCCTTGACAAGCTTTTCAGGTTTTTCCCTTATCTTAATTGAAGATTGTCCCTCTCTGCAGTCTACCTGGGCACCTCCCTTCTGATCTGGCTGAACAGTGTTACATCAGTAAAAGGGGCGGGAGGGGGATACTTTGTCATTGAATTACTCTTGAACTACAACTCTGACAGAATTGAAATAACACTCTCCAAAGTCCAAATACTAAGATTATTAATTAGAGCTGCTTTTATTATGAAACATTGCTATCCCTTTAATTGAAATGAGCCTTGTAATCCATTGAATGAGGAGTCCAGTTGATTGTGCAGCAATGCTTTGGAGACCTCCAGATTCCATGGTGTTAAAAGGCTCCTTTAAATCATTGAAAATGTTGGGAAGTTTTATTTGTCCCCTATGGGGAAGTTGGTTTGACCCAGAATCAGAGTCAAAACTACAGTGAATGCAGAGGAGGCAGTTGTGATGGGAAGTGGCATGCAAGTGCCTAATAGGTTCTAGTTATGCCCCTAGAAAAATGTTTGTGTGTTGGAGGCCTGAAAATGGATTGCAACAGCGCCCCCAATGTCTAGTTATTCCACTGCCCAGAATTGCTTCATTTCTTTGTGCATAAGACTTTGTTAAAAGGACAGTAATACTTAAAATGTAAAATAAAAATTTGTTGTAGTGTTTATCCCCCTTAGTAAAACAAGGGAACTCCCACTGCTGAGTGGTGTTTTATTCAAAAGTTATTACAGCTCAAACTTGAATTTTTTTAGATGCAGCATCACTGTGACCTGAAATTGTACAGTGGCACTGTTGCTACACCGTCCTATGGAGATTTATGGTCAACTGACTAGAGCTGTCCTTAGGATGGTGTAGCAATAGCGCCGCTGTACAATTTGAGGCCACTATGATACTGTAACTTACAAAATCAAGTCTGAGCTGTATTCATTTTTAATAAATCACCTCTCGGCAGCAGGGATACCCTTGTTTTACTCAGGCGAATAAATCCTACAATATATATTTTACTATCCCCTTTAATGATGGCTGAAACAATCCTGTCAATGGGGAGAATTATGTGTCAGGATTAATATCTGATTGACATAGGCCCTCCATTTAGATATAAAACAACTCTGGTCCTTATTAAGTGAGCCAAGGAGGTGCAGTTCTGGAGCAAACTAATTTAGCAATAGGGCTGATATGAAAATTCTGCATATTCCCATTGGTTTTGATGGAGTTACAACCTCTTGAATGCTAGCAATGACTCAGACTCATTGCTTCAGATGGCATAGACCGCTACCATTCAAGAGGCTTAACCCTTTGAGAGCCAGAGGCGTACAGAAGGAATTGCTTTGCAATGCGTTCCGTACCCCTCTGGCACGCAAAGAGGTAAGGGTAATTTAGTCTTTGAGTGCCAGAGAGGTATCCAACTCATTGCAAAGCAATGCACTGATACCTCTCAGACACTCAAAGGGTTAAAGAAATGGTGTTTTAATTTTTCCCATAGTGCAGTTGGTTTGTTCCAGAACTACATGTGTTTTATTTGATGAATACGGTAATTTGTCTTCACAAAAGCCATGTAAACACAAGAACACATTTCAAAAGATTATTTGCAAAGAGGGTGTTTATGTGAACCAAAGTAAACAAGTTAGTGAGGGATTCGAAATTAAGATGGTAAATGAGCCCATCACTTATACAGATCTCTTTAGGGAACTATAGCCTTATTTATCAAGCTAAAAATATGAATTCTGTTTTCTGTTGATTTAAATTGGTCTTTAAAGCTATGCATTGGAGATCTCTTTAGCATTCAAGGGGTTAATAGTCTCATTCAAGGTAATTTTGTAGATTTCCCATATCAACCCTATCGGGCTCTTGGCTTGTTGCTCAATTGCACCACTTTAACTTGATGAATAAGGGGATAAGGCTCCTAGTGTTTGTTTCCAGTTTATTACTCACTGGTTCTAAGTATCTGCAAGTTTCTGCCTAACTGTACAGCTGTTAGGAATAATCCAGCCCCTGCTTAACCCCTTAAGGACCCATGACGACCCTGGATCATCATGGAATTCCGGGCTCCCCGCGTGGCTGCAGGCCGTTCGGGGAGTCCGGAATTGGATTATGAAAAAATAAAAAAAAGGTCCCTTTTGATGCATTTAGCTGAGAACTGTTATTGCTTTTTAAATATCTAATTTGCTCAGGAGAATGGAAAACCACTTAACCCCTTAAGGACCGGCCGTGCACGCATGGTGCGGTCACTTAAGGGGTTAAGTGGTTTTCCATTCTCCTGAGAAAATTAGATATTGGAAAAGCAACGACAGTTCTCAGTTATATGCATTAAAAGGTATGTATGTGCGTGCGCGCATATGTGTGCATGTACATATCTTCCAACATTTCAAATTGCCAAAGAGGGACACTTTTGTTTTAGGTGGTGTTGTTGAGGGCGTGACTTGTGGGCAGGGCATTAACAATAATTTTTAGGTCTTTTCATGACCTTCTGATACCTCATGGCGTAACTCAATAAATGATTTAGAGCAAGAGCAAAGCATTTCATTTACACAGACTAATCTATAAACACATATACTGAATATTAAACAAACACTAACGTGAGTTTTATTGCAATGGCATAATGTGATACACTTATATACACATCACACAGTCTGATCTCCTAGAAAGAGGGACAGAGGGATTTGGATCTCAAAGAGGGACTGTCCCTCCTAAAGAGAGACACTTGGGAGGTATGCATGTATGTGTGTGGGTGTACACATTTGTATGTGTGTGTGTTCACGTATACGTGAGTGTGTGTGTGTGCATACATGTGTATGTTTGTACACACATATGTGTATGTATGTGTGAGCATGTTTGTGTGTGTGTGTGTAAACTGATTCCTTAAAGGCTTAGTAATTTCTTACATAAATAAAAAGAAATATTGTAGTTAATCAAAAAAGAAATCCATCAATGCCAGTCTGATCTCTAAAACCTTTATGGTTTGAGAGATATAAAGTTTTAAAGTTCTCCCCTCACTGATATCAGCTGTAAAGCTGACAGCAGGATATTCGTGTAGGCTGACTCGAGGCAGCTCTTCAGCAGAGCCGATATAGCGCTATGTAGAATGAAATACTTCACTGGAATGATCTACAAAGTGTGCCTGGTTTGCAAGCTTACTTTGTAGACCGTTCCAATTAAGTATTTCTTTGTACATAGCTCTATCTCGACTCTGCTGAAGAGCTACCTGTTGGTCCTGGGACCAGGATCTTCTTCTGTCAGCTACAGGCTGATGTCAGGGAAAGGGGAGGGAAGGGGGTATTTAAACATTATATCTCTCAAAACGTAAAGGTTTAAGAGATCAGACTGGCATCGATGGATTTCTTTTTTGATTATCTAGCTAGCAACTAACATATTTCCCCATGAAACAAGAATATTATATCACCAATATTATTGGGGTACAGAAGGCCAAGGTGCCCATACTTACGTAAATGGGTTAGTAATGTCTTAGATATATATATCTTTTTTTTTTTTATATATCTAAGACATTACTAACCCTTTTACGTAAGTATGGGCACCTTGGCCTTCTGTACCCCAATAATATTGGTGATATAATATTCTTGTTTCATGGGGATGTATGTTAGTTGCTAGTTTCTCAAGAGACCAGTGGCTTCAAGGGATACTAATGTATCACAATAAAAGCAGCTCTAATAAATCATCATAGTATTTGGGCCATGGAGAGTGTTATTTCAATACTGTCAGAGTTGTAGTTCAAGAGTAATTGAATGATAAAGTATCGGCCTCCCTCCCCTTTTACCTAGTGTAACACTGCTCACCTCAGAACAGAAAGGTGGTGTCCAAGTGGATTGCAGAGAGGGACAATCTTCAATTAAGATAAGGGAAAAAGCTGAAAAACCTGTCAAGGGTGGCAGGGTTTTCATTGTTCTCACATTAAGAAGATTGCCCCTTGCTGTGAGCTGACTGGTCTTAGTGTGCCTGGTTTGCAAGCTTACTTTGTAGACCATTCCAATTAAGTATTTCTTTGTACATAGCTCTATCTCGACTCTGCTGAAGAGCTACCTGTTGGTCCTGGGACCAGGATCTTCTTCTGTCAGCTAGAGGCTGATGTCAGGGAAAGGGGAGGGAAGGGGGTAATTAAACATTATATCTCTCAAAACGTAAAGGTTTAAGAGATCAGACTGGCATCGATGGATTTCTTTTTTTGATTATCTAGCTAGCAACTAACATACTTCCCCATGAAACAAGAATATTATATCACCAATATTATTAGGGTACAGAAGGCCAAGGTGCCCATACTTACGTAAATGGGTTAGTAATGTCTTAGATATATATATCTTTTTTTTTATATATATCTAAGACATTACTAACCCTTTTACGTAAGTATGGGCACCTTGGCCTTCTGTACCCCAATAATATTGGTGATATAATATTCTTGTTTCATGGGGATGTATGTTAGTTGCTAGTTTCTCAAGAGACCAGTGGCTTCAAGGGATACTAATGTATCATAATAAAAGCAGCTCTAATAAATCATCATAGTATTTGGGCCATGGAGAGTGTTATTTCAATACTGTCAGAGTTGTAGTTCAAGAGTAATTGAATGATAAAGTATCGGCCTCCCTCCCCTTTTACCTAGTGTAACACTGCTCACCTCAGAACAGAAAGGTGGTGTCCAAGTGGATTGCAGAGAGGGACAATCTTCAATTAAGATAAGGGAAAAAGCTGAAAAACCTGTCAAGGGTGGCAGGGTTTTCATTGTTCTCACATTAAGAAGATTGCCCCTTGCTGTGAGCTGACTGGTCTTAGGTCAAGATTCCACATCTGAGGAGAGGGGACTTACACTAGGTAAAAGGGACGGGAGGGGGAAACTTTATCATTCAATTACTCTTGTACTACAACTCTGACAGTATTGAAATAACACTCTCTATGGCTCAAATGCTATGAAGATTAATTGGAGCTGCTGTTTTTGTGAAACATTACTATACATTTACTAATAGTGCATTATTAGTGCACTGTGCAGCAGTATTGCACCATTACTAGAAGAGGGATTAGAACCATTACATATCCCATGATGGACAAGACCTGGTGTTTTGAGCATAATTTCTGAGGTCATAGGCCCCTAACAGAGTGCTTAGAACCGCCCCCCCCCCCCGGGTAGGACACTTTATTTTTTAATTTCTGGCAATCCTGCACAAGGCCATAAAAATAAATTGGCAATATGAACATTTACTCAGGGTTCAGCACCAAAGACAACTACCCCCCCCCCCACATATACACACACACATTTACAACATTCTCCTCAGTTAGATCGCTTATAACACAACTAGTATGAAAGCCTGTGTACACAGGCTAAAATGCCACCCAGTGGCCCCAGCTGCTGCCCCGGAGCTGGGAGCAGAGACAGGCGTTGAGCCTTTTGAAGAGCCCCGCTCCGGAACAGTGCGTTCGGCCAGTCTCTACTGCGCATGACTGCATCGTTCTGACAGGCTCTACTGCACATGTGCGGTTACACACACAGGGAGCTTTGCAGGCTAGCACTTTATATTATTTAGATTCTTGGTGTCTGAGTAAGTAAAAGGGATATTTTATTCTGTAACACAAATCTCAACATTGAGTTCCTTAAGGAACTTTTTCAAGCCTTAGAAAATGTATCATAGGAAAATAAACATTACCATATGTGCTACAGATTGCCTTGTGCAATAAATCTTCCTATTTGCTCAAATTCAAACACTGAGTGCTATTGCCAATTTCTTTTCCTATATTGCTTTGATGTGGCGTTGATCTGTGTGAGCCAATATGCCTGGCAGAGCACCAATGGATGTTGCCTCTAGGGGGCTGTGTCATGTACACTTACTATGTAACACTCTTAGCATGCAGAACCTTGAGAACTGAGCCAGTATTGCCCTGAATTTGCTAATTATTTGCTCTGTCTACTGCTTAGGAAAGGTACTCTTCAGGACAGGTCATCATTACAGCTGACTAGAGGTAGGTGTGTGTCATTGGTGATGTCACATTCTTTCTGCATTGGTATTTTCCTGTCATGATTATAAAATGTGATTGGCGGCCAGAGGCATCAATGGTATTACCATATATGCTCATGATCTTTTGAATAAAGCAAAATATGTGCATTTTTGGAGCATACAAAGTGTAATATACAGTAAAAAACAAATTTGAATTAAATTGGTCTTTTAACTCATTGATTTCTAGAGTGCATTTGGAGACTTCTTTACCATTCAAGGGGTTTAAAATACCCATTTAAACCAATAGGGATTTTTAAATGAATGCCCCCCCCAGAAGGTGCTGTTAATTTGTTCCATGATTGCTCACCTTTTGCTTTCAGCATAAAGCCCATAATGGATTAGCACATTCTTTATGGCAAAGTAAGAATAAGAATTGTCACCCTTATGAAAGTAAAAAAATGATTCTGTCAACTGCATTTGAGATAAACCCTTCGAGTGCCAGAGAGATATTTCACACATTTTAACATGTCAGTCCTCAACTATGGGAAATGTTTAGTATACTCAATGTGAATTCAGGCTTAGCAAAAACAAAGGCAGAACATTTATACAATGAATGCATTTTTTCCAGACATAAAGGAGGGGTGCTCAGCGGGTGGGGGGGCTGGCATTCCTACTGTCATTGCATTTCTTTCACAGTATGGAAGCAAGCAAGAAGGCAAAACACTTTTGGAAATACAGAACAATAGAAGTGGAAAAATAATTTGCTGATCTAAGAAGGTTCTGCAAATACACAGAGTGAATATGATTTATTAGATGTCCTCATCAGTCCAACTGATTTGTCAGCCCTTGGATATTGATTTGGTGACTTCTGCCTATAAAAGGTGCCACTTTACGTTGGCTAGGGAATTGTAAATCAAGATGATGACCTGTGATTATTCTTCTTCCTTGTTCATCAAAGCATCAAAGTGCTTGGGGATTCACTACTTAGCGTATCCATGTTTGTTTTTATAAACTGCATCTGTTGTCTAGTTTCCTGGCAACACTGAGGCTGATTTAATATGAACAACTGGAGTTATTCAGGAGCAAACCAAATGCATCCTGGGTAAAATAAAAATACCACAATTTCCCATCGATATAAATGGGGAGTTTAACCCCTTGAATGCCACAGTGGTCTCCAAAGCAGTACTTCTCATTTATGGGGTTATGTACCCCATTCAAATAAACAAGAAAGTTTAACTGTGCTCTAAAGTCCAGTTGGTTTGCTTCATAATATTACTCAATTTCCCCTTTGTATATCATCCTCATTGTTTGCATGCTTTGTGCTATTGTTAAAGTGGACCTGCTGTCACCCTAAACCTATTTTTCGACAGGTAGCCCCTAGTGCTAATACTCACCCAGAAGACTTCCGATTTGTAGAATGCACCAGAAAGCAGGCTACTGCAGCTTGGATGCACTCATGTGTTGGGAACATCTAGGTTCCAGCTTGCTGATCTACATGGTGGTGAATGACTAACTCACATAGCCATTAATATAAGATAACTGTGAAAGGAGTTTGGGGTCCTTCAAAAAAAAAAAAAAAATCATGTCTGCCTTCAGAGACATGATATCTGTCATGTCCCTCCTCCTTTTCCTTGGTCCTGACATTTGACCCCACCTTTCCTCCCACTTCCTGCTATCGGTCAACTTAAATTTTTATGTCTCTAGTGATCTGTAGCATTTGCTTATTCTACTAGCTACAGGGCCGGCGCCACCTATAGGTGAGGTAGGCGCCGGCCTAGGGCGCACAAGTACTGGGGGCGCGGGCATGCAGCGGAGAAGAGCTCGCTCGCACCCACCACACCGGAACGCAACACAGTCAGGTCAGGTCTGTGTTGCTACTCTGCTCCCTCATCACGGTCGCTCTTTAGTAATGCAGAGCGCACTGGGAGTCTTGATCTTCCGGCGCGCTCTGCATTACTGAAGAGAAGACAGCGCGGGAGCTACAGGTATGTGATGGGGGGCAAGTTGGAGCTGAGGGGGCATAGTGGAGCTGCTGGGTGCAAGTTGGAGCAGATGGGGGGCAAAGTGGAGCTGATAGGGGCATGTTGGAGCTGAGGGGGCATAGTGGAGCAGATGGGGGGGCATAGTGGAGCAGATGGGGGGCAAGTTGGAGCAGATGGGGGGCAAGTTGGAGCTGAGGGGGCAAAGTGGAGCTGAGGGGGCAAAGTGGAGCTGGTGGGGGACAAAGTGGAGCTGGTGGGGCAAAGTGGAGCTCGTGGGGAGCAGGTTGGAGCTGGTGGGGGGCAAGTTGGAGCTGGTGGGGGCAAGTTGGAGCTGATGGGGGGCAAAGTGGAGCTGATAGGGGCATGTTGGAGCTGAGGGGGCATAGTGGAGCGGATGGGGGGCATAGTGGAGCGGATGGGGGGCAAGTTGGAGCAGATGGGGGGCAAGTTGGAGCAGATGGGGGGCAAGTTGGAGCTGAGGGGGCAAAGTGGAGCTGAGGGGGCAAAGTGGAGCTGGTGGGGGACAAAGTGGAGCTGGTGGAGCAAAGTGGAGCTGGTGGGGGGCAAGTTAGAGCTGGTGGGGGGCAAGTTGGAGCTGGTGGGGCAAGTTGGAGCTGATGGGGGGCAAAGTGGAGCTGATGGGGGCAAGTTGGAGTTGATGGGGCAAAGTGGAGCTAGTGGGGGCAAGTTGGAGCTGGTGGGGCAAAGTGGAGCTGGTGGGGGCAAGTTGGAGCTGATAGGGGGCAAAGTGGAGCTGGTGGGGCAAGAAAAGAGGTGGGGTATAAGTAGGCGGGATATAAAGGGGTGGGACACAAGGGGTGGAGCCAAGGGATGGCAAAAGTAGGTTTTGCCTAGGGTGGCAAAAATCCTTGCACTGGCCCTGACTAGCTAGTATTCTTTTGTAGAGAATTACAATTTTTGACTTTCTGACTCTGACCTCTCGGCTCCTTTTTAGACATCAAAACTTTTCAATTACTTGTTAGCCCTCTGGTCTTCCTTCCTGTCCTCTGCCACCTGTTCTTGTGGATGGTCAAGATAAGGCCACAAGATCTTGGATTCACTTCAGAGACATGATATCTGTCATGTCTCTCCTCCTCTTCCATTGGTCCTGGCATTTGATCCCCCCTTTCCGACCACTTCCTGCTATTGATCAACTTCCTTTTTTATGTCTCTAGTGATCTGTAGCATTTGCTCATTCTACTAGCTAGTATTCTTGTGTAGAGAATTACAATTTTTGACTCTCTGATCCTGATCTCTTGGTTCCTTTTTAGACCTCAGTTCTTCTCTATTACTTGTTACACCTCTGATCTTCCTTCCTGTCCTCTGGCATCTATTCTTGTGGCTAGTCCATGGCACAATACAATGCCTTGTGGATTGGAAGGTCTATGGTCTGGAAGAGTACTCTTGGGTTCCTGCAGAAAACATCTACTCCCCTGCTCTTCACTGTGCATTTTCTTGGGTTTCTCCTGATAAACCTGAGCACCCGGAGGGCTATCTTTGATGGAGTGATTGCGTCATGTCTCGTCTCCACTTCCATTTGCTCTGGTGTTCAAGCCCCCCTTTCCTCCCAATTTCTGCTCATGGCCAGCCCCCGTTTATAAGTCTCTTGCCCTACTTAGCGGTTGTCCATTCTACAATCTAGCATTCCATGTGTATTGATCCATTTTAGACCTCAGTTCTTCTCTGTTATACTGTTGCTTGAGTCTCCTTTTCTCCTAATTCCTGCAATTAGCCAGCTTCTCTTTATTAATCAATCACCTTCTAGTGTTCTCCTGTTCTATAAGCTATTATTCTGTGTGTAACAACTTATAGTATTTAACTCTCTGATCCTGACTTGGCTCCATTTTAGATCTTGAAAAAGCCTGTAATAAGAGGGCGAAACGCGTTGATATATATCTTGGAATTGGCCCGTGATTTACAATATGGATATGGCTGTCATAAAGAATTTAGCCTGAAACGGAGAGATACAAGAATCACATGGATAAAAAGCTACTATGCCCGTGGTGAATGGAGCGGACTGAATACAAAATTGTTTGGCAACAAGGTATCGATTGAAGGCGTGTTTTATTTGAGAGAGCCGAAAGATACACACATATAACGTGGTAAGATCTTTCCTTGTAAAGATATATGAAAATCTATCAACGGCTGCTCTACACGTATCAAAAGGAAACAATTGCATTTGAGACATATGTTTACTAATATGTTGCCTAACTGTCTATCTAACGGCTGGGACTGTTCTTCCATGTGGAACAGGAATTATCCATGCGCATTATAATTAACTAATATATGTGTCACATACAACGTGACTGTTCGTTTTCCATTATCATCACATTCATCCATCTTCATCACAACTAACGAATATATGTGTCATTTAGAACGTGACTATTTGTTCCTCATTATCATCTTATGGACTATATGAAGTGTTTGTGAACTAATCCTCATCTCATTTGTGATATCTATACATCTACTAATAAGACGTCATTACTATTTAGTGCAATTTTTCTTCCTTTATGGATGGACATTTTTTTGGTTAATTAGAGTTTACTTATGAGAGGGATAGGAAGTGTAATACCTTCATATATAAAGGTTTAGGGATCAGTAATTTGGTATATATTGTTGGGATATGTGATTTATAGATTCTTAGGTTACCTCTGTAATTTTATGTGCTGTGATTTTTTAGTGCATTGGTGGGCTATGTGGGATATTTGGAGGGGATGGTGTCACACATAGATGTGTCCATATTTGAATATAAACATTAGTTTATTTACAATAAATTTTATATTTTGGTAGTTACTATTTATAGACTTTTTTGTATTTTTTGATACTAAAATGAGGTCTTTGAGTGCGTCAAGAAGGATCCCATTTGTTTCTTTTTCTCTTTGCTCCATTTTAGACCTCTCTGACTCAGCACCCTGCTTGTTTTCATCTCCTGGTTTTGACCTTGGCTTATAGTTTCTGACTATTGCTTTACCTCAGAACTGGCACCTCACTACTGTTGACCATTTGCCTCCTACTAAATACCCAATTGTTTCTCCTGCCATGGTACCTTGGATTTCAGGCCATTCCTTTCTTCTGACATTACTTTTTTATCCCTGCTCTGGCTCCCATACACTACCTAATATCTCCTCCATCTACATCTTCTAAACCTTCTGTTATTGCCCTCTGTTTCCTGTCTGCTTCCCCTCTTTTTCTGCCTCCTCCTCATTCTAGCTGCTCAATTCTCCTCAGGAACACCATTTTTCATCCTTGTTCCCACATTTTAAAAGGGTTCTCTCTTTCTGGTCTGCAGCTTCCGCTCAGGTCTGCTTCTTAAAGCTATACAGCTTACTTTTCTCTTTAAGGGATACTCCCCTTTCCCTCCCACTCTTATTCTTTTGTCCCTCTCTCCTTTCTTACTGTCTCGCATTCTTGTCATTTTCCATTTCTTTCTTGCTTCTTGTACTCTCACCCCCTCCTCTTTTCCTTCTCCCTATCTTTTCCTTTCTCTCCTATTTCTCTGAGGTCAGAAGAGGGTAGGCTGTTGACTGCCTGACTCTGTGTAATGCTTGGCTCCAGCTCAACTGTGGAGGACTAATCTGACCATGTTGTCAGCACCTCTAGTGTTAGCTCTGGCTGCAGCAAGGGTTACTCTGGTAGCTGACTCCGATTCCTAACACTACACACAAGCAGAATGGCTAGCATTAGTGAATAATGAGCCAAAAACCAATATGAAAACAATAGAAAAGTGTGGTGCACTCAAGGACTAAATACCAAATATCAACAAACTAGGTCTATGAAACACCCTGAAGTAGGAAATGTCCACAGAAACAAAAAGCATTCCCATAAAAGAGACACTCTTCAAAAAGAACATTAAATATAAGAGTAATTTTATTAATGCTACGAATATACATACAACTAAACATGTAAATACATATAATAAGTATATACCACATAAAACCAATGAAAAACAACACACACAAGGAGGTGTGAGCACACCAAGATCCACAATTAGAACAACATAATCCCTTCCAGTAGCAAGATGTCCAAAAGAAAAATATCAAATATATATATATATATATATATATATATATATATATATATACATATACTTATCCTATATAATAATTTGCTAGAAAGTGTGCAACGACGCAGTCATGCGCAGTAGAGACTGCCAGTGACGAGGCTTATACAGAGAGGGACACTCCGAAGGAGCATCCAGCTCTGTATCAGCCGCGGCGCGGGTAGTCTCTACTGAGCATGACTGCACCACGACCGGCTGGCAGTGGCACTGTGGACCATGTAACAGGCTCTTCAACTAGTGTATATAATCCACTGCTATGGAAAGTACAAGTTCCCCTGAAAATATGATACTAATAGCTGTGATCAGTTTTCCAAAAAAGTCAAGTTCTATATAAGAGTTAAAGTGCAAATGCTACCAAATCTAAGGAACAAGGTCACATATGTAGCAAACATTCAACACCTATCGAAAAATAAATATGCATTGGGAAACAAGGGGTTAGGTCTCTTCACCTCATCTGACCCAACGAGTATTGCCTATGAATAGTTTCATAAGTGGACAAAGAGTGGTTTGACTCTGATTATTTTGCATACAAACCTCTCCAATAGGCATGTGCAACAAAGAACATGTGGTGTGATGTAAAAAGAAAATAATATAGCAATATACAAGGCTCACCCAGAGTTCAAATAAGGTCATAACTATATAAAAAATAGAAGGAGAAGGACATCCAAGTGATACTCAACATAACCCAAGTAAAATATATCAAATAATATATTCATGCTTATTATCCATGTAACTTTATCGTATACACTTGAAATATCATCAATAAACAACACTCAAAGAGTAGGTTACAGAATGATCCCATGCATAATATGCACAAGTGGCGAAATTAAAAGCAAATGCATAGTACCAGTATAGAAGACACAGGTACAAGATGGTAAAATGTAGACACAATGCACAGGTGCAAAATGGTAAAGTGATGAAAAGGCGTTGCAAGATTTAGAAACAATCTAAATGTGCATGTGCCAGATCAAATAATTAGATAGTGGGAAAAGATATATAGCCCATACTCACTATCTCTCCAGACAGGTGCCACAACTCTCAAAAACAGTTGATATGTTTCAGAACAAGGACGGCAATACACAATACACTCCCTACTAAACATGATTGAATAGGGAGATACCAAGTAATAATCCCCCATAATAAAGCTTCAAAAACTGCCACGTCACATGATCTACTGCATCCACATGCCCAGCCAATACCCATTCTTTATCCTTACAGGTAAGCATCAATTAATAATCACATTACATATCAACCTATACTGCCAATATCGAGTCTGTAAGGATATATTCAAACTTGTCAATCACAAAGAAATGTCAATCATTAAGCAATAGGTAATCTACATAGAATGAGAATAACCTTACAGACAGATATTTTTATAGTATTTATAAAACGGTATATAATACATTTTATATATATAATATATAAACTCCAGGCACATACATGTAATAGAGCACAAGGTAAAAGTGTCAGTATATATAATGTGTATTCACATTGAAACATATGTTCACAAGACATATAGCATAATATAATTTGACATCACATGCAGCAGTACCAAAAGTATCCATAAAAAGCATATAAAGAGGGTTTGAAGAAAAAAAATATACTTTCGTAATTATGCAGACAATATATTAACTGTATTTAAATGTCCACGTGTGTCAGTTGAACTTGGTAAACAGACTGAAAGGATATGTATAAAAGTCCCATCCAGAATATATTTTGAAGTCTTCTCCATGTAATGTAATCTCCATCCATCTGAACTCACCAACCAAAATAGCAAAGAACATTGCTGTACAAAAATCGCTTGAATTGCAAGTCCCACAATAAATAGAGGAGGGGTGGAACACAGGGCATTCAATATTCAACAGACTGCTTATATGGTTGTGTAAGGACATAATCCCATGACAGCCTCCTCAATAGGAATCCAAACTGATAGGTTATCGCCAAATGGGATACATCCAACTAAAAAAGAAAAAAGTATTAATTATTTGATAAATTAAGAGAAAAGCATGTCTTCTTTCATATTACTGGGGCTACATGATTATAGCATGTAAATCCACCATGTCTCCTATTGTAGGAATAACTTACCGATGTTCCTTCTTCGTGTACCAAGTTCCACCTTCTCCAAGCCAATAGTTTTCAAACCAGTTGGCACTCCACCATGAGCTGTATGAAAATTAAGGGCAACTATAGATAAGGTCTCACCCCTACCTTGATCCCATTCTACATTTCTAATCAGGGACAGATATTTGTTGTTACCCAAAGCCTGGAGTGCACAAATGCCTCCAGAAGGTGGCGCTAATGGAAAAAAAAGGCATTTTCTTACATTTCTGCCCCTTCAAATGTACTGACATTTGTGAAAACCATGGCATTTCCAACTGTATTCATTAGCTAGTGCCCTTAGGAGAAAAATGACACCCCATTGGTATGAGTTTAACTACCTCACGGGGCGCTAGAAGTGCAAAACGACACCTACTACAACCTTAAATTTTTCTAACATTTTCTCAAACATTACTTGTCTGTACACAAATGGTTATAACAACTACAGAAGTGAAGAAAGGGTACACAAACCATACCATTTTGAAAAGAAGACACCCTGCCGCATCTAATGATGGGTGACTTTCCTTGTTACCCCAAGCCTGGAGTGCACAAATGCCTCCAGAAGGTGGCGCTAATGAAAAAAAAAGGCATTTTCTTACATTTCTGCCCCTTCAAATGTACTGAAATTTGTGAAAACCATGGCATTTCCAACTGTATTCATTAGCTAGTGCTCTTAGGAGAAAAATGACACCCCATTGGTATGAGTTCACCTACCTCAGGGGGCGCTACAAGTACAAAACTACACCTATTGCAACCTCTAATTTTTCTAACATTTTCTCAAACATTACTTGTCTGTACAAAAATGGTTATAACAACTAGAGAAGTGAAGAAAGGCTACACAAACTATACCATTTTGGAAAGAAGACAACCTGCCGCATCTAATGAGGGGTGAATTTCCTTATTACCCCAAGCCTGTTGTGCCCAAATGCTTCCAGAAGGTGGCACTTTAGGAAAAAATGGCATTTTCTTGCATTTCTGCTGCTTCATCTGTATGGAAATCTGTGAAAACCATGGAATTTCCAACTGTATTCATTAGCTAGTGCCCTTAGGAGAAAAATGACACCCAATTGGAATGAGTCGACCTACCTTAGGGGTGCCAGAAGCACATAACTACACCTCCCTGTTTGCTTTTTCGAAAATGGCTGCTTGTACTAAAATGTTCATAACTGTTAGAGACATGAAGGAAAGGTATAAAAGGTGTACCATTTTGGAAAGTAGACATTCTCCCGCATCAAGTGAGGGGTCTCTTGCATTTCTACCCCCTGGGCTGAAGTGCACAAATATTTCCAAAAGGTGGCGCTATGGGAATAAATACATGTTTTTTTTACATTTCCACCACTTCAAAGATACTAAAATCTTTGAAAACCATAACATTTCCTGCTGTATTCAGTACCTGCTACCAACATGAGAAAAATGGTAGCCCATTTGTGTGGGTTAACATACAATATGTGGGTGCTAGGAACACGTACGTAAACCTGACACTTTTGTGTTTTAAATTATCTGCTTGCACTAAAATGGTTATAACCATAATAGATATGCAGGAAAGGTAGAGAAACAATGCCATTTTGGAAAGAAAACAACCTGCCGCATCTAATGAGGGGTCACTTGCCTTCTTACCCAAAGGCTGGTATGCACAAATGCTTCCAGGAGGTGGCGCTAATGAAAATAAAAGGCATTTTCTTACATTTCTGCCCCTTCAAATGTATGGCGCTCTGTAAAAACCGTGGAATTTTCAACTGCATTCCTTAGCTAGTGCTCTTAGGAGTCAACCGACACCCCATTGGTATGAGTTGACCTACCTTAGGGGGTGCTAGAAGTAGAAAACTACGCCTTCTACAACCTATGATGTTTCTAACATTTTCTCAAACCTGACTTGCCTGTACGAAAATGGCTATAACGCCTTCAGAATTGAAGAAAAGGTAGATAAACCATACCATTTTGGAAAGAAGACATCCTGCCGCATCTAATAAGGGGTCACTTGCCTTCTTACCCCAATACTGGTGTGCATAAATGTTTCCAGAAAGAGGCGCTAATGAAAAAAAAGGCATTTTTTTACATTTCTGCCCCTTCAAATGTATGGAGCTCTGTGAAAACCATGGAATTTTCAACTGCATTTGTTTGCTAGTGCTCTTAGGAGTCAAACGACACCTCATTGGTATGAGTTGAACTACCTTAGGGGGTGCTAGAAGTAGAAAACTACACCAACTACAAACTCTGATGTTTCAAACATTTTCTCAAACCTGACTTGCCTGTACGAAAATGGCTATAACACCTTCAGAATTGAAGAAAAGGTAGATAAACCATACCATTTTGGAAAGAAGACAACCTGCCGCATCTAATGAGGGGTCACTTGCCTTTTTACCCCTAAGTTAGTTGGCACAACTATTTCCAGAATGTGGTGCTACAGGAAAGAAAAACAAACATTTGTTTTACACATCAGTCACTTCAAAGATACTAAAATGGTTCAATGGCATGGGATTTCCTAGGAGGACTTCTTGCCAGCCAAAAAAAAATGGTACCCCACTGCTCTGGGTTGACATACCAATTTACGCTACAGGAGCGTAGCTACCAGTGAAACAGAAATGGGAAAGCAAACAGTGTATGTGTGATTTTATGGCTAACAGATGAAAGAAGCTAGGATGTCAGCCGGTGTACGTGCAGACCTGTGACTACAAGTCTAACAAAATGTGTGAGAGGGTGAAGGATTAGGCAGTGTGTGTGGGTATGAGCAGAGGAGCAAGGATGGTGGTGATGGTGGGGCAGTGTCTGATAGTGTGTTAGGGAGATCTCTGACTACCATTGTGCACTGTATGTCCCCTCATACAAAGCACTGCGTTGGACCCCCTTACTGTTGCACGTGCATTTTTTTGGGCTTTTCCCCCCAATATTTTTGTGTAGACCTCGTTGGGGGCATCAGAACCCATACAATGAGGTCTAAATAAAAAATAAAGGGGGAAAAAATCCTTTATGTGCCACAGGGGTGTCCAGCACACAAAGGGTTAATTTTTTTAATCGTTACTTTGTATTCAGATGGCCACCAAACAAGCTCTGATCACAAAGTAATAATAAAAAGTCCTGTGTGTACCACAGGAAGGGGGTCTGCATTGAACCCCCCTCCCAGTAGCACACACAGGGTTAATTTTTGATTTAATTTTTTTTTATTATATACCTCATTGAGGGGCATCAGGACCCCCTGATCCCTCCCCAAGGAGGTCTTAGTAAAAAAAAATTATGTCCACAAACAGAGTGACCCTGTGAGTGCCACAGGGGTCTCCAGCGCATTGCAAAGCAATGCATTGGATCCTTGTGGCACTCAGAGGGTTAATTTTTTTTTTATCATTACTTTGTAATCAGAGCTTGTTGGGGGGCCATTAGGACCAATCCTGATGACCCCCCAACAATCTCTGATAACAAAGTAATGATAAAAGCCCCGTGTGTGCCGCAGAAGGGGTGCTGCATTGGCCCCCCCTGTGGCACACACAGGGTTAAATTTTTTTTTTTTTAATTTACTTTTTTTTATTATAGACCTCATTGAGGGGTATCAGGACCCCTCTGATCCCCCCAATGAGGTCTTACCAAATAAAAAAAAAGAAATCAAAATAAATGTCCCTGTGAGGGTCACAGGGGTATCCAGCGCATTGCAAAGCAATGCATTGGACCCTTGTGGCACTCAGAGGGTTATTATTTTTTTTTATCATTACTTTGTAATCAGAGCTTGTTGGGGGGCCAACAGGACCAATCCTGATGGCCCCCAAACAATCTCTGGTAACAAAGTAATGATTAAAGCCCTGTGTGTGCCACAGGAGGGGGGGTGCATTGGACCCCCCCTGTGGCACACACAGGGTTACGTTTTTTTTTATATATTTTTTTTAATTATAGACCTCATTGAGGGGCATCAGGACCCCCCTGATCCCCCCAATGAGGTCTTTAGAAAAAAAAATACCCCCCAAAGGAAGTGACCCTGTGAGTGCCACAGGGGTCTCCAGCACATTGCAAAGCAATGTGCTGGGGACCCTGTGGCACTCACAGGGTAACTTTTATTATTTTTATTTATTTTATTTTATTTTTTTTAACTCTTCAGACCTCGTGGGGGACATCAGGACCCCTCCTGGTGTCCCCTCAGTCATTGATCTCCCAGCCGATAGGCTGGGAGATCAATGAGGCGACCGCAGGAGAGCAAAAGCTCTCCTGCCCTTCTCTCCTACCACCGGTAGGAGTGGGCGGGACCGGGGAAACTTCCCTAACGTCATCGGCGACCATGTCACCGATGACGTTGGGAGGCTTCCCCCAGTCCCGACCACTCCTACCCGGAAGTTCGGGTAGGAGAGATCTCCCAGCATTATCTCCCATGATCGGCTGGGAGATCAATAACTGGGGAGGCATGAGGAGTGATCCTCATGCCTCCCCACGAGTGCCACGCTTTTTTTTTTTTAAATGCGGCCACTGCATGCCGGTTATACCGGCTCATGCAGTGGGCGCATTTCACTCTTACGCCGTACGACCGTGGCACAGCAGGTACAGCTGTGTCCACTCGTACGGCGTAAGTGCCTGGCACTCTAGGGGTTAATTCTTCTTAGTAGGGTCCCTCTTTTTGTTACTTGTACACTATAGATGTTTCCTTACGCTACTCTTAGATAGTTGGTAACCTCTATTCAGGTCACATGCTTTGTGTTTAAGGGACTCCTCCAAGGAACAGTTCAATTAAATATGAAGATACTGTGACCAATAGGAATCACTTTCTTGATGTGATCTGGATGAGAGCTTGAAAAGTGTAAGAGAGAATTCACTGCTGTTGGCTTGCAGAATAGCTTAGTTTGTATGTAGCCATGCTCATCTATTGACACTGTGATATCTAAAAATTCCACCAAACCGGTGGAAACAAAAGAAGCTTAATATTCAGATTATTATCGTTTCATGTTTGAACAAAATTATTACCACTGTACCACTGACATTGTTTATAAGCTTTTCATTGATGTTTCAGTGAAGCTTCATATGCTAATTAAGCATTTTCAGTGAAGTGTCATATGCTAATGAATGTTTCAATGCTGTGTCATATGCTAATGAAGCTCTGTGCTGTACCAGGAATAAAAGTGTGAGTTTCTACTTTCTAAACATCTGCTGGATGTTTTGTTTACGGAGGTTTTTAATGCAGTTTTCATATATGCAAACTTGAATTGTGAAAGACAGGTCTTGTCAAACTAACTTGATTGCATTTTATGGAAAAGTGAGTAAAATATAGATTTGGGAACGGCAGTTGGTGTGATCAAGACATTTGATATTGTTCCACACAAGAGGTTACTATATAAATTGAATGAAATCAGCTTGGGGCAGACGTTTGTGCCTGGATTGGAAATAGGCTGAAAGATAGAGTGCAAAGAGTGGTAGTAAATGGGAAGTTCTCCAACTGGATAAACGTGATAAGTGGAGTACCTCAGGGATCTGTCCTGGGTCCTCTTTAATTTGTTTATTAATGACCTCCCAGAGGGCATAGGGAGCCATGTATCAGTGTTTGCCGATGACACAAAATTAAGTAGAGTAATAAAGTCTGAACTGGATGTGTCTTCATTACAAGAGGGCTTGGACAAATTGGGTAACTGGGCAGGCAAATGGCGAATGAGATTCAATATAGACAAGTATAAAGTTATGCATTTTGGTTATAATAATAAAAATGCAACATATAGTTTAAATGGTGTTTCTCTGGGGAAGACTACTAATGAAAAGAATTTGGGAGTAATAGTAAACAATAGACTTATCAGCTGAGTGCAGTGCCAGCTGGCAGCTGCAAAGGCCAAGAAGAAATTGGCATGTATTAAAAGGGGTATTGATTCAAGGGAGAAAGATGTTATTATGCCTCTTTACAGGTCCATGGTAAGACCCCACCTAGAATATGCCGTTCAATTTTGGGCACCCTTTCTGAAAAAGGACATTATGGAACTAGAGAAAGTGCTAGAGTATTGAAAGTTTTAGTTATGAAGCAAGGCTAGAAAAGTTAAACTTGTACACACTAGAGAAACGGCATCTTAGAGGGGATATGATAACACTATATAAATATGTTCAGGGCCCATACAAAGGGCTCTCCAAAGACCTGTTCATTAACAGAACAGTACAAAGGACAACAGCAGAAGGGTTTCTTTACGGTAAGGACAATAAAGATATGGAATTCACTGCCTGAGGAGGTCATGCTATTGAATGCATTAGATGCCTTTAAAAAGGGCCTGAATAGTTTTTTTAAAAGAGCAGAACATAGAGGGCTATGTATGTTAGTCTATGGATTAATATTTAGTTAGTGCTTGTTGATCCATGGATGCAAGTCTTTTTTCCAACCTAAATTACTATTTTATTATAAATTAAGGTGAAAGTTCCACTTTAAGAGGGCCTCCCTTTGGGTATCCAGAGGTCCCAGTTTTCACAGAGAAACCTGACTTCTCTGCTGGGATGCAACCAAATGGCTTCCAGACAGAGCTCCAAACATTAGAGAGAGAAAGGGACCTTGATCCTGACATCAATCGGAAGCTGCAATGTAATTTTGTTGTAATGTAATGCTAGTCTAAGACTTTGAGTTTGATTTACATTATCTTGTAGCCAACCAAAGCATTTCTGTCACAGCAGACAATAGGCAGTTCTCCCTTCAATGTTTAAAATTCTGTGGTGTGCTCTCCTCTCTGCGGTGTCCCGTAATGGGAAAATTTAAATTTGTTCTACCTACATGGTCTGTGTTACATGGATGACTTACATGAAAATGCAATGTTGCCTCATTCACATAGCCTCTGTTACTTAACTGTTTTGCCCAGTGTACCCCCTACAGTTGGAGATAGCATAGGAGTTTACAAAGTACTTCCCAACCTTTCTGTTGTCCATGTGAATGCTCTGCACTGCAGCTCCAAGGAATGGCTCACTGACCTTTACTACTGCAATTCATCTCTATTCTGCGATGAACATGGGGAAGCTGCAACAGGTTGAGGTTTATGTACTAGGAACACCTGGGGGTAGATGGACTAAGGTGTGATATAGTTGTGATTAAGAGGAGTTAATTTGTTCAGTGTAATAAACTCTCAGATTCCTTTGTTAATTTATGGTGCCTATGCACTAAGATCAATCAATCTAAAGAGATCTTAGCGCATAGGCCCGTAGAATAGCATTGGTCTTGGAGAGTTTATTACACTGAAGATGTCTCCTCTTTATCATACCTTAGTGCTTCTCCTCCAGAAACAATTCTGAGGAAAACTCACTGCAACACAGATATCAAATAAAATATCCTACAATTCCTACTGATTGTACTACTGTTGTAAGACACTGCGGACACTGTGTGTGACCATATAAAATAAAGCTATACGTACATACATATATTGATACATGCATATGTTTAAAAGGGTTTTAACCCCTTGAATGCTAGAGATGTCTCTAATACACTGCATCAAGAAAACTAGTAAGGGGAATGGAAAGTTTTAGTTATGAGGAAAGGCTAGAAAAGTTAAACTTGTATACACTAGAGAAACGGCATCTTAGAGGGGATATATATAAATATGTTCAGGGCCCATACAAAGGGCTCTCCAAAGACCTGTTCATTAACAGAACAGTACAAAGGACAAGGGGCCACCCGCTTAGACTTGAGGAAAGGAGATTTAATCTACAACAGCGGAAGGGTTTCTTTATAGTAAGGACAATAAAGGTATGGATTTCACTGCCTGAGGAGGTGGTGCTATCAAATACATTAGACGCCTTTAAAAAGGGCCTGGATACTTATTTAAAAGAGCATAACATAGAGGGCTATGTACGTTAGTATTAGGATTAATATTTTACTTAGGGCTTGTTGATCCAGGGAGAAATCTGATTGCCATTTGGAATCAGGAGGGAATTCCCCCACCCCCATTCAGGGCAGAATTTGAAATTGCTGTATTGTTGTGTTTTTTTTGCCTTCTTTTGGTTCAACGATGGTAAACAGGAATAGGAAAAGGGTTGAACTAGATGGACGCAAGTCTTTTTTCAACCTAAATTATTATGTAACTATGTTACTATTAACATGGAAGAAAATTATCTGGACAGTATTTAAAAGTAAACATTTGTTTCAGTATTTGAATGTAAACATCAATGAGAACATTTCACCTGTTATTTGATCTCCAAAAAGTTATAAAAGTAGAGATAAGTGTCTTTAATGAAAAGGTTTCTTTACAGAATGAGAACTACAGTAGCTGGTCAAAGTAGTTTGTTATGGAAACAGTGCCACCAAGTGGTGAAAGTAAATTACTGTATTAAGATTAGAGCAATGTAAATAACTTGCTGTATGTTTCTTGTCTTTCATTATTATAGATAAATAATTAACCTAAAGGAAGCTAATTATCCATGCTTGACAGCAGTACAGTTGTTGCTTAACCCTTTCCTTGGTAAAGAGGTTTTACAAAAGTTTGTATTTATTTTCCCATCAGAGACAGTGGGGACTATGAGGGTGATGTAATAAAAGCATTTCTGGAGCAAAGCAACTGCACCATAGGGGGCAAAAAAAAAGGATTCCCAATATTTCCATTGATTTAAATGGGTCTATTAACTCACTGAGTGCTAGGGAAGTCGCTAATGCATTGTGTAGCAATGCACTGGAAATGTCTGTAGCACTTAATGGGGAGATTTACTAAGCAGTGATAAAGAGGTGATAAAGTGGAGATGACTTCTCCAGTGATATCACTTCTCCAGTTTATCACTTCTCCAGTTAATATGTTATTCTACAGAGCTAATTCACTAAGATTTCTTCATCTTTGGAGATCTTAGTGCTCTGGCTCTGTAAAATAACATAGGAACTGGAGAAGTGATATCACTAGAGATGTTATCTCCACTTTATTACCCCTTAACAACGCTTTGTGTCTCCCCCAATGAGTTAAAAGGCCCATTTTAATTAATGAGCATGTTTATTTGCCCCTATTATGCTTTTGGATTGACCCAGAATTATTCTAGTTGTCTTTTATTAAACCATCCCCTGTAGTGTAGGGCAGTGGGTCTCATACTGATAACCATGGGGTTCCCTGAAGAAGTAATAAGGCTTCCGCTGAACAGATGTGCTTTACACACAGAGGAAGAAGAGAAGTTCTGGGTCAAACGAACAACACTACAGGGGACAAATAAAAGTTACCAGAGATCTCATTGATTTAAAGGGATCATTTCTTCCATTGAATGCTAGAGTTGTTCCAATGCATTTTGAAGCAATGAATTGTAGACCTCTCTAGAAGTCAAAGGGATAAAAGCTTGATTTAGTTTAATGGATTTTTTTTTATTTGTCCCCTATACTGGAAGCACCTATCTCTCTTTGAGCATTTTGGCCATCACTCTACGCTAGTTCCTTTCTACTGCTCTACCCAGAAGAACCTGTTGCAAATTACAACAGTGGTAAATGAATCTGCACTATAATGATGTTGATGATCACTTTTCCAGCAATCTGATTTGTTAAAATACTATAACAAAAGACCAAGAAACTTGTTCTACGTGTGAGTTATGAAACATCCGGATTCATATGAAATGTGAACTTTGCTGAGATGGTTAACTCGTCATTAAGGGGGACACCAGGGGAAAAGATGAATTAAAGGGCAATATGGTACCACCAGATGGTGGCAAATTAGTGTCAATGTCATATTGACTGTATTCACTGAGATGTCTTCACTATCATATCCCAATTAATCCACCTCCAATCTTCCACAATCATGAATCCGCCATGCCTTCCATCGCTTTATGATTTTGTTCAGTAATGCCTCATTTGCATATGGAAATGCAGTTTAATGAGTCATTGTTGTTTTAAGGTAATGTGTTTTTATATGTTAATGTGGCTGTTTTCCACATGCACTAAGTTCCGATAGCAGTTTACAGTTCCTACATGCCAACCTGTGGTTGGTGATGTTGGGATCTTCTAACAGCTTACTATGAAGCCAGAGGGCCATTTATGACTCTGCTAAAAAGCAAAGACAGCAGCTACCCTCCCTTAGCCATTTCAGTACCAAAGGGATGTGTATTATACATCCCTGTGGCACTGAAAGGGTTCCAAAATGAGAACATGGAAGAGAAAAGCTATATATCCCTTTTCTCTACCCTTCTGTACTACTGACTGAACCAGCTCTGCTGGCTAGGCAGTGATCAGTTAATTCAGCAAACACAGTACTTGCAAGGCTCTCAATTGTAGAGTACCTTGTGAGTCATGTGTTAACCAGAATTAGCTTACTACTGTATAGCTGGCTCAGTTGGTTCAGTACAGAAGGGCAGAGCAACTGCGATAAATAGATTATCTGCCATTCTCTCATTGTGGAACCCATTCAGTGCCACAGGGGTGTGCAAACCATATCCCTTTGACATTAAAAGGGTTAAGAGAGTGATGCTGATTGTAGTGGTACTGAACTCCCTAATGGGCAAGTGTGGGAGCAGGGAAGGTGCGCTCAGACTTCAGAGTTGTTGAACTGCTGGCAATGTGTAAGGAGGCCATCCCTTATATACTGCTAGCATTCTGACAACTCTGCCTGCTAAGGATTAAATGATCCCTCCACTTGCATCCCTAATGTTAAGTTCATATGATGATGTGTTTCTCCATTGCCAAGATGATGTGCTTGCCACACATCACCAGACACTCATCTCCATAACGCTGCTCCCCAGGAAGCAATCTTCATCACTGGCGCACACTCCACAAATAAGGGTTGGATTTGTACAGATATAAGATAAGCCACTCAACTGAGAGAAACCCCTTCAATTCCTATGAAGGTATATATGTTTTAGAATGCCTTATAAACCCTAATGGAGTTTCAGGGGTTAAAAAAACAACAGCAACATAACAACATAAATAACTTGGGCAGACTAACAACTAACACCACGACCACAAGACCAATATATCCGCTAGAAATATGCAACCTCCATTACTCCAACAGTTCCATATACCTAGGTCTGTATTCAGCAAGCAAAGCAGGTTCAGTTTTGGAATAAACCAACTGTGCCATAGGGCATAAATGAAAATTCCCATTGAGTTAAAGGAACAGTAAACTTTTTTTATATGAAATATATAGTTTATAGTTTTTTTCTGCTGAGTTAACTAGGGGTACTTGCACTACCAGGAGATTTTTCACTCAAAAGTTATTACACCTCAAATATTACATTAAACTGCAATTCCTCTTATTGTAATGATGTTCCTATAATACTTAACATACTAAAGAGCAACAGTCAGTGAGTAAAGCTCTTCCTGTTTCATAGAGTTCTTTCTGATCTTTTGATTATACCGGTTAGTGGTGCTGCTAACAGTTTGAGCTATCATTTATTAATTTTATTTATAAAATGTTTTACGAGGAAAACTACACTGAGATTTCTCAATTATGTTTTCAATTATGTTCTGGAGAGCTTTTAAAGTAAAGAGTTACATATTTACACAAAGAGAGAAACATTATATATACAAACACAAATTTATGTACAGTTACATACTTTCGATATAAAAAAAATATTTTGGGGGGTTTTAGACTGGGAGAAGATCTCGTTTTTTGGGACTTGTTATTCCAGGCTTTTAGAGCTCGGAAGGAGAAGGCAGATTGACTGGCTTCTTACTTGTAGTGTGGTATACTCAGTGAGTTGTTCGTAGTGGAGAGGAGGTTATAGTTAGTATGGAGAGCTGGAGTGAGCATACTGCTCAGGTAATCTGGTAGCTTTCTAAAGAAGTGTTAGCCACTTTAGTGTTTTATACATATCACAGTGATTGGTTGTATAATTACATTGGAGGATAAAGATGCATAATGAGTTATACAGAGTGTCAAGTTTAGGAAGATTTGTGGCGCAGGAGCATATACTACGCCCCATAGTCTATGGCATTAATATCTGCTGTAAAATACATTTTCTTACCAGGAAACCTGAACAGGATTTATTTATAAACAGAGCACCTATTTTAGGATAAAGTTTGGACATTAATTTATCAATATGAAGACCAAAAGGGAGGTTGGGATCAAGCCACATACCAAGATATTTGTAGCAGTCCACAGGACCAAGTTATGATTAGACCTAACTTTTCAATGAAAAATCTTCCAGCAATGGGAGTACCATTGTTTAACTCTGCTGGAAAATCCCTATAACATATATTTTTCCATTTATAAAAGTTTACTACTCCATGAAACAAAGATGTCAGTGTTTGAATGGCATTGTGAAGTAATGCATGGAGAATTCTGTTTTGTTAAAATGGCCTTATTTATTAGTGGGAATCTGGAGAATCCAGTTGTCCTATACAGTTCAATAGGTTTGCCCAATATAGTACATCTTTAGTTTATTTGATACTAGTTGAAGAGCCTGTTACACGGGCCACAGTGCCACTGCCACCCGGTCGCGGGGCAGTCACGCGCAGTAGAGACTGTCCGCGCCGTGGCTGATACAGAGCTGGACGCTCCAAAGAAGCGCTCAGCTCTGTATCAGCCGTGGCGTGGGCAGTCTCTACCTCGCATGACTGCAGCACGCGCAGCAGTGTCTACTGCGCATGACGTGGCGTTACACACGGTTTAGCGAATTATTATATAGGATGACCCCTAATCAATAAACACATTAACCATTTAAGGACCACAGGGTGTGTAATGCATTGTAACTCAATGCACTACACACCCATCTAGTCTAGTTTTGAAAAACAAGAAATGAAAATGACAACATATATATATATATATATATATATATATATATATATATATATATGTGTGTGTGTGTATCAAAATCTAAGAGTTTCTGCAGGGGTGCTTCACTGTACATTGGTGCATATCACTACAAATATATATTTTTTATAGCCATCCCTACTGAGTAAAGTATAGGTATGTATGCTGCTGTGATATGGTCAGTAGTTATTACAAATCAAAACAAGTGACCAGATCACAATATTGCCCCTTTTTCTGTTGCTATGTCAAAGAAGAACTTTTGGTCCTTGCCTGTAGGTCATCGTAGGCAAAAATACTAAATACATTGTAGGCAAAAATACTAAAAATACAAAATACATTTTAGCAGTATTAGGTATTTAAATTAATAACCTCCCAGCAGTGCACACACACCTTTTTTAAAACCAGTTTATTTTTTAACTCATCAGTTCAATTTATTTCATAATCAAATAATACTATTTCCCTAATCCTCTGAGTACCAGAGGGGTTAACAGTGTATCACATTCAGAATGTTAAAGGGTGTCCCCCCCAATCATTATTTATGTATAAGTACAGTATGTATGTATATGTATGTATGTATGTAATGTTTCTATCATATCTATCTATCTATCTATCTATCTATCTATCTATCTATCTATCTATCTTTCTATCTATCTATCTCTCTCTATCTATCTATCTGGCTCTTAATTTGTTTAAAAGGAATTTAACACTTTTTTTATTACATATGTTCCAATAGGAGTAGACTTAGCAAACAAGCCTGGGGCTGCTCTGTGCTTTCAGCCATTCGGCCAGGGAGAAGGTCATGTAACTGTCCCCCTCAGCTGGAAACCAAACCTGAAGTCTGTGGGTCTCATCCACAAGTTCCATGTCTGCTGAGTATTGGCCATTGGCCCCACTAGTATATGGGGATGTGCCTTGTGGAGGACAGAAAACTTGCTCAGTACAACATAGATGAAGAGAAGGGAGCATTGGGAGGTGCCCTTCATACATTATTCAGGTTAAAGGTATATCTTGTTTTATACCAGCGGTTTCTTGTATACAGTAATCTCTATTCAAGTCAAGACCCCTCAATGCAAACTATGGGTGTCTGTACACCTGAATGGATCATAAGGGACACAAGATGTTATCAGTTTTTAAACAAAATAATTAGCAGTGTTCTACAAAAGAAATACAAACAAAAAATACTAAAAAGTAGTAAATAGACCTGCTATTTGAAAGGCATCTAGCATTGTAAGTCCTTCTGTTAAACAAAGTATACCTTTAACCCTTTGAGTGCAAGAGGGGGTATGCAATGCATTGCGTACCCCTCTGGCACTAAAATGGTTAAGGACCCGGAGCAGATGCAATGCATTGCTTTGCAATGAGTTGCACACCATTTGGGCCTTAAAGATATAAGATCTGCATAGTCATTGGGTAAGCTTCCCATTTAACATTGCAGGGAAGATCCACAGATAACTTAACATTTTAAGGACCAGAGGGGTGTGCAACTCATTGTTTCACAATGATTTGCACACTGCTCTACTCCTTAACCCTTTGAATGCCAGAAAGGTACACAATGCATTGGAACTCACAGGGTTAAATGAACAATAAAGGTTTATAATGAAACATTAGATAATGTAGGGTGAAACAGTGGCGAGGCTGATATACTGGGGGGGGGGTATGTACCAAGGAGTGATAAAAAGGGGTTAAAGAGGAGATAACTTCTGCAGTGTGATAAACTCTCCAATTCCTATGATATACTATATGCTTTAAAAAAGTCTCAAGTAGGATGTTTGTGCATTGGATGCTCTACAGAATAACATGGGGACTGGAATATATATCACACTGGAGAGAGTTTATCATCTCCTGTCACACCTTAGTGCATGTTCTTCTGAAGTAATCCGGGAGTAAGTATGTGACCTAAATGGGGGGTTTGACCACTTGAATGGTACAGAGGTCTCCAATGCATTGCACAGCAAAGAGAAGACTTCTCTTGCCCTCAAGGGATTAAAATACCCATTTCAATGTACGCTACCTTAATCTTCCAAAATGTACATGAAAATTGAAACAATATCATAAAGAGTCCCAATTGAAAGTCCACAAGAGCTTCTGTATTTTGAACTGTACTGCTCGCCCCTTGTGGTGCCTGCTGCTGGATTCCTTGTCACTGAGTCACATGACTTTTAACAACCGAAGTTGCATAGACAAAAAAAAAAATATCCCACTAGATATCACCTCCACTCCCCTCCAAGATGTCTACTCACAGAATCAAGAGGCTATTCCCAGCCTCTAGGATGAGTTGCACTTCAAAATCTTAATACTGGAACTGTGAACTGCTTCCACATCAAAAGCTTGTTCCAAGGGCTCACAAATGCTTCCGCTTTCACAAAAAAATAACTACTTCCTGTGCTGCTCAATAGCGTAATTTTTTTTTTGGTACTATAAAATTGTTTTAAATACAATTAAAACAAATAGGTAAGTAATATCTCCCTACATGTTAAGTCACTATTGCTGACTTTATCAGGGGGATTTTTTGTGTTTATTTTGGTAAAGTTAGTTTGTCAGAATTACTTCAATTATTCTTAGCACAGCTTCATCCAAAATATATAACAGAGCAAATGTTTATTTTATGCAAACTGCTCCCAACAGTATTAACTGTTGTCCTGGGGGCATTTTCTTTCTGTTGCTCTCTATAGATGACTTTAGACTTCAGCTCAGAAAGTTGCAGATATAGAACGTCTTGACCACAAAAGAACAAGTTTGACCAGTAATATCTTTTTTTTTTTAAATAACAAAACTGTATTGCTCATTTAACACTGCAGGAGAAACTGCAGCCAAGAATAAGTAGCTTATCAAAGGATAAGTTCCTTGGATGCCAGAGTTGTTTGTAGTAGGGTGACCACATTTCCATTCTGTCATTCAGGGACACTGTGGTGATGAGAGTACTCTGCAGGAGGGGTCAGTATACATCAGTGATCAAAGTGCTCTTGATCTGGTGCACCACAGAGTCCCAAACACTAGAGGGAGAACTGTCCATTGACTTGTGACAGAAAGTGATGTCTGTGGTGGGCTACACGATAACATACATCACACCCAAAGCCTTAGACTAGTATTGCACTACAATAAATTTGCACTGCTGCTCCTGTTTGATGTCAGGATCAAGGCTCAGGTCTGTCTCTAGTGCCAAGGGCTCTGTCTAGAAGCCATTTTCTTGTAGCCCAGCAGAGGCATCAGTTTGTGTCACAGTAGGCAATGGCCAGTTCTCTTACTAGTGTTTAGATTCTTTATTCAGGGACATTGTATTTTCCCTGATAGGGGCTGCCTGGGACATGGGACACACATATAAATTAAGGGACTGTCCCTGGCAGTCAGGGACATGTGGTCACCCTTGTTTGTAGCAACCAAGAGGTTAAAATCAGCTGAAAATAAGCTAACCCACTGATTACTATAGAGACTGCTAATGCACTGTGAAGCAATACGCTTCATATTCTAGCACCCAGAGGGTTAACCAGATTGAATTGACTTAACCTCAATAACACACTGCCCACAATTCCTGCCTTAAATAAATAAGTGGGGAAAAACATATGGAATGTGTTTTAAATGTAAACCAAAAAGCAATAAAAAAAATCATTGAAATGAAATTTAAAGAGTTCCAGATAAGGCGTTCTACATTCACAGCACAGGCCATGGCCTCCTACATAACCTCAAGGCTTTGTTCCACGCCTTTAACTTTTATAAGCACTTGTCATAAATAACAAGGCCTAAACATGACTAAACTGCTGTGGAATAGATTTTTAATGCCATAAGGTGAACATTTCAAACACATGAAATCACTAGCTTTGGAAGCACACAAAAGATGGTTGGATATTATAAACATTAAAAAGACAAAGAAAGAGGCTGATATTGGCTGAACCAAAACGAAACATGGAGAAATGTGTGACACGAAGATGCAATTTCATGAATAAATCACTATGAACCATATTTATAAAAGCGCACTGGGGCTAATCTGGAGTATACCAGCTGCACCATAGGGGACAAATAAAAATCCCTTCATTTCCATGCACTTGAATAGAGCTTTTTAACCCCTTGAATGCTTGAGAATCACAATGCTTTGGACACCTCTCAAGCATTCAAGCAGTTAAAAGTGCAATTTAATTTAACAGGGATTTTTAATTGTCCCCTATGGTGCAGTTGGTTTACTCCAGAATAAATCCAGTTTACTTTAAAGCAGAACTTTCACCCGCTATAAATTCTCCCTGCAATAATTAAGCAGGTAGCAACTAGCTTTATAATATAACTGTTACCTATGAAATGTAGCCCATTATAAAGAAATCCTTTATTGTAGGAGACCGGGAGCCAGGGATCAGTGCAGACATCTTGTCTGCGTGCCTTCGCTCTCAGTCCCGGTCTCCTTGAGAAGCACTGCAGTGTGCCACATGGTAACCAGAAGGGACTGACGGCACAGACGCGCAGACTGAACTAACCTGCCCATCAGTAGGGATGGGCAAAACTTTCTGCCTCAAACTGAAATCTGTGAAAAATGGCACTTTCTGCTTGGCAAAAAATTTCCCGCAAAAAGTGCAGATTTTCCACTTTTTTCTGCTTTTTTCACCCATTGAAATCAATGGGAACATAGAACTTACACACAACACATTACAAATAATATTTTATTTCCCAAAGGCATTGTATAAAAGGGGCATGAGGGTGCCGGTGTTGGTGGGGTGTGGGGAAAAAATCAGTTGAACAGGGAATGTTTTTGGGGGGTTGTTTACTGGGTTTGGAGGGCACTTAATAAAAAAGAAATGCTAAATAAAATAAAATAAAAACCATAAGACATTGTAGAAAGGGTTCTGAGGAGGGTGCCTGTGTTGGTGAATGAATGAATCATTTGAACAGGGAATTTGTTTCTTGACTGCTACTGGGGGGACAGTTAATAAAAAAATAAATCAATAAAATAAAATAAGATATTTGTATTTAAAGTGGCAGAGACAGGAACCCCCTGACATAAGCTGCCACTGGGGTGGACTGATACTTGACTTGATAGAGTATGTTGTAGAGGAGGATTTGTTTGATTTGTTGTTAGAGGCCTTTGTAGGACGTAGAATTATTAGAGGCCCAAGCCCTGAAGAACTATTGATTTGTAGGACTTAAGCTTGTTTGGCACAAGCCCTAAGGAAACATTGATTTGCAGGACTTAAGCTAGTTTGGCACAAGCCCTAATGAAACATTGATTTGTAGGACTTAGGCTTGTTATAAACAAACCCCCCAAAAATTGTTTTTATTTTTTTGTAGGCCTAATGCCAGCAGGTCATGTTGGCCAGTGGCCACTGTCAAATGTCCTCCTGAGTTGCAACTGCTTTTTGTACTGCTGCTGAAAGGGAATGGGATCAACAATAGCAGTAACATGGAAGATGGATGATGAATGTTCCACTTGCCACGACTGGCTCCAGTGATGAACCTGAGGCAGTAGCAGAAAAATAATTAGCCCCAGTATATGTGGAGAAAAGAACAAGTTGACCATTAAATCTTCTCCACCTGCCCCTCCTCCAAAATCATCATGGGTGCGTTGTTATTAAAATATATATTTTTCTCTTGAGAACAGGAACTGTGGCTTCCATCATCAACTGCAATGTGCACAGTGTGTGTGTGGTAAATAACATCTGGGGGCACAAGTGTATCCAAACATCATGACATCCAAAACCAAGTACTGCCGCTGTCACTGTACCCCTTGTCCAGACCCTGCTAAGGACATATGACAACTTGCTGACAGTTTAATAGTAATGATGAACCCTCCCTGCCAAAATCCTAGCATATTCTACAGGATGGAATCTCCTCAGATGCCACCTGATGACCTGGTATCGATTCTCCTCCACCACACTGGCATGTGTGGTCAGTGCACCACACAGTGTGCAATGGGTAGAGATGAACTGCCATATCCTAACATTAACAGAGTGGCTATCATTTGGCGAGGGAGGTAACAATGAATGAGGTGGATTGGCAGGAGATGTACTTGTTAGCCTAGAGGAAGAATGTGATGTTGATGGAGAGCTAGTTGTTTTGCTTGTCACGGAACTTCCAGTGTCTGTCTGAGTTTATTCTTCCTCCTCTTTGATCTCCACCTTTCTGGAGAGTCAGGGGGTACAGTAACAGCGTTGCTAAATTTCTGTAACGGGTGTTTGGCTTTAAAATGTTTGGAGTAAATGTCATGGTGTCTGTGTTTCATGTGTGTTATCAGGGCTGTTGTGCCAAGGTGTGTTCCCTCCTTTCCCCTTCTCACTAACTTGTCACAAATATTGCACTGTATCATTGTTGTTGATGACTGCACTGTGCCAGCCGGAAGAGAATAATAGTCCCACACCCATGACTTTTCGGGCGAGGGATAGGGAACAGGTGGGGTGATTTAGGGGGACTGGACAGCATTGGTACAGTAGTGGTCCCTTCCTCCTCAGACTCAGTGGACACATAATGGTCCTTCCAGCTCCTCCATTGATTATTTTGTATCCTGCTCATAGTGATAGGAGCCTCTCCTGCCTCACGTTTTGCAAAATATCACAAGAGAACAGCACAGCATGTCTATCTCACTCTGTAGCAGCTTCTATTGTGTCTGCCTTCAGCGAAAATGTGAGTTTTTTTTTTAGCGGAAGTGCGAAAACAACATAAATCAATGGGCGGAAATTTTCTACCCATTGAAAAAATGGCCAAAAATTTCGGCCAATGGGAGAAAAATATGAACATTTTAACTGCTAGTTTTAAAGCGGATTTCTCCACGAAAAAAGCGGATAACAACGTGGTTTTCACAAAATTTCCGCAGGAACACAATGACAACTTTCGCTCACCCCTACAAGTCAGTCTCCTACAATAAAGTATTTCTTTCTAATCAGCTACATTTCAGAGGTAGCATATCTATTATTATTATCTTAATTATTGCGACTTTATAGTGGGTGAAAATAAATAGTCAGTAATATATTATATGGATTCTCTGATCCTTTCTTTTCTGTACAGGTCTGAAAACAGCTTCTTTAGCCCATTAAGGACCAGAGAGATGTACAACACATTGCTGAAGGGTTAAACTCTTGTCTACAAAGCGATGATTTATTTTAACCCCTTGTATCAGTATCACAATATCAGCAAGGGAGATACAAGGTAACAAAGGGAGATACCAGTGCTGTGATTGTAAACGTGTTACAGTGTTACAAATCTATTTTGTTTGTTACTGCACACAAAAAGGTTGTGTTGTACTGGTAAAAGTGTAGCTTGATACCATAAATAAGTGTGTTGTCATATTCACAAATATACTGTCATAAAATATATTGATTGTGCTGTTTTTTTAATATAGAGGAAGCAATTTTCCTTGCACTCCTCACTTTCTGTCATATCCAACAAAGCAGACTACACCTACTTAATAGGAAATGAGGAGTGGAAAGAGAAATTATTCCCCCTAGCTGCTGCAAACAGCATATGGAATATAATTCTGAAAGGGAAAGCAATACTTAATATGTAAAAAAATATAAATTGTAGGGTTTTTTGTCCCAAGTAAAACAAGGGTACCCCTACTGCTGAGAGGTGTTTTAGTCAAAAGTTATTACAGCCCAAACTTTATTTTTCAGGTGCATTATCATAGTGGCCTGAAATTGTACAGTGGCACTGTTGCTACACCATACTATGGACAGCTCTGGTGAGATGACCATAAATCTACACAAAATGGTGTAGCAACAGCGCCACTGTACAATTTCAGGCCACTGTGATGCTACACCAACAGAATTCAAGTTTGAGCTGTAATAAATTTTGAATAAAACACCTTTCAGCAGTGGGAGTACCCTTGTTTTACTTAGGAGGATAAACCCTACAACATATATTTTATTTTTACATTTTAAGTATTACTATTCCTTTGAAGTATAATTATACATGCAGGAATACATTTTAATTTTTTCAACAGAAGAAGTTGTATAGCAGTGTGGTGGCTCTATTCCTATTTTTTTTCTCTAAATCTGATGTACCAAGAAGAGTATGAGTAATTCTGGAGCAAGCTAATAGCACCATAGGGAACAAATAAATATTTTCATTGATTAAAATGGGGCTTCCATCATCCAAACCTATTGCACCAAAGAGACAACTGCAGATAAATGAGGCACAAAATGCCTCTAATTGCAGGCTCATTAAGCACCTTGCATGTTGGCCCCTACTAAGATATATATAAACTAGACCACCAAAGATAACTTGATCAAGATGTCCTGTTTCCCTTCAAATGGAACTTATTTGGAATGTACAATAGGATGGTCACAAAATGATCCTAGTAGTGATATAGATAAATAATAATACTTAGTGTTTTATAATGTTCAAAAAGCCTCCATTGCTATAACATATAAAACAATTAATAAAATTACAACTCTGCTCAATGTGTTTTGTGATTTCTACTTCCACAGGGGCATCAAAACAATTATAAAATGGGCAGTGTAAATACCTTATTTTGTTCTTCAGCCATGCAAAGCAGTTGATTGAATCGCCTTGTGTTCCAGCCTCGAAATGTATGATCTTCTGGTATATCTCCATTCACCATCCAGAAACAGCCTCTGCCTAGTGCACTTATTGAGGAATCAGGTGTATGCATGGATTCCATCCTCCTGCCAAACCGGGGGTTGATACCTCAGTAGCATTGTAAACTGAGTTTGCTGTAACCCTACATCACAGAAATCCAGCTTCGAAGGGGAGCATGAACGCGCTCCCTGGGGCAGCTGGAAAGTCCTGAGACGTTATGGAGTCCCGCAGAATGCGGAAGTGCCCGATTTTGCAGGGCAAATATCTCCACTACCAGGCGACTTGAAGAAAACACACACACAGTACTAATGTCGGGTTAAACATCAAAACGCATGGTAAAACTTTGGTTTTAGGTGATAGTTCTGCTTTAATAGACTATCAAACTGTGCTGTCAAAACCAACTCAGTAGGTTTACAAACATAATGGGGATAATAGTATCATGCCCCAGATGTCTATATTTTAAACTATATAAACCTAACCAAAATTAATTGTATAAGACTATTATTAATAATTTAGTATTATACCTCCTCAGGTGTATGGTGCCCCCCATCTTGCTAATTATTATTTATATTTCTTTTAAAGATTCTGTAAACACCAAAATGAAATAAGATACTGTTGTTAAACTGTTCATTTAAATTAATATTGGTGACCCTGAGGAAGTGGAAATCATCAAACTCATCAAAATCAAAATAATTTATACCAATAAATAGAGGCTTTTTGAGTAATAAAAAGCCTAATAATTATTATTATTGTTATTATTATAATTATTATTATTTACCTGGTTCATTCTACTACTGTGATCATTTGGTGTACCTTCCACACAAGCCCCACTAAAAGTTAGAAGGGGAGGAAAGTTGAAATCGAGTTGTCCAGAAGGGGCTCTCAGGTGTTGAATTTGCCTTCTAATCCTATCAGTAAAGCTCAGTGGAGGCCTACAAGGAAGATGCTGCATCAAACTGCACTTAGACGCATATCTGTGTTTTCTATCTTCTGTTGTGTATTTATCCTTAATTCTACCAAGATATGACAAGTTTAGATGTATATACAGAAATTTGATAAAATACTTTTTCATATATAAACAACTTGCATTTGTTTTTAGTGTTTGCTTAAACTGCTGCTCCATCCAACACTAAAATTACCTGCCTGAAATGAAGGCAATTCAAAGAAATGATGTAGGAACAAGTCTTAGTATTAGGAGATTTATATACAGCTCTGGCCCCTGTCTTGCCAGAAAAAGGCACTTTATTGCTTGAGAAGCAGTGTTTACAAGCAAGCATCACACCTCTTTGAGAGATCAAAAACAACACATATAAATTTTTAGGTTGACTGATCCTTTGTGGCTAAGGTGCTGTGTGAGCTGTCAGAAAACGCCGCTTTTGGATGCTGTGCACAAAGTGCATGAAAGCCTCTCAAAGGGGGATATAAAAGCTGCATGGAAAACAGAAACACATGGATGTGGTAGATTTATCAGCATTTACTCAACTGCAAAGCCAGGTGGTTTTGCTGTTAAAGAGAATGGAATATTTTTTATTGATGCATATGGCAGTAGTACACATTTTTGATGAAGTGCTGATTAAATTCTAGAGTACAGGATAACTGTTATTCAGTTAACCATGTTATATCATGTGGACATTTAATTTCTTTTCATTTAGTGGTTCTAATGATGTCCAGAGTGTGCTAAACTGTAGCAGACACATGATTACATATATATAATTCACTGGACAAAATGATCATTCATCAAGTATTGAGGCATGGGTGTCCAATTAGAAAATCAATCAGATTTGGTGTTCCTTGGAAATCCTTGGAACTCTGTGAGGATGATGTATTAAGCCATATTAAAACAAGAAAGGACTACAAAAGCATTTCTTTCCAATGCAATGGAGACCTCACTATCAATCACTGGGCATTTTGGGAATTTGTATTTGTTATGGAACAGTTGGTTTGCTCCAGAATTACTCATTGGTGCAGAAACTGAAGGCCATGTCCTCCAGGTGGTGAGAAGCTTTGTTTCAGCACCAGACACCTGCATTGTATCAGTATCCTATAACATAAAATCCTGGAATGCGTCGCTCACTGTGTGCATAACTGCACATGTGCAGTGGAGACATGCAGAATGGGCTGATCCAGAGTGGAAAGCTCCGGAAGGCTGACAGCCTGTCTGTGCTCCCGGCTCCGGGGCAGCAGTGGAGGTAGCTGGGTGACAAACTGTCACCCAGCTCTTCTGCTGCTGCCCCAGAGCTGGGAGCACAGACAGGCTGTGAGTCATCCAGAGCTCCCCGCTCTGGATCAGCCCATTCTGCATGTCTCCACTGCACATGTGCAGTTATGATCAGCCAGTATATATATGGGCTTTGTAACTAGTTAATAATAAGTGTTCACAGATGGATGTTTGGGAAAGACTGGTTCAAAAAACAGTTGTGAACAGCACAGTCTGCCATGATTTTATTTGTTATATGTATACATTTTGCAGGAAACCTAAATAAAATGGACAGTATAAAGACATGTGGAAAGCATTCAGTTTAATTCAGTAAAAAAAAAAAGGGGGGGTACATCAAGATTTGGTTAAAACCAAAAGGGGCAACATGGGAAAAAGCTTGGGGACAAGTGTCCTAGTACATCAGGATTTATTGCTTTCATTGTATTACCATAGTTACATAGGTGTAGGGGTTGGAAACATATTTGAAAACTAAATCCTCCTAGAAAATCCAAAAACAAACAATAAACCAAACAAATAACAACTTTAAATTCATCTCCAATTCTGCCTCAGGGAGAACAATTCCTTCCTCACTCTGTATCTACGTTAACCCATGTCTTATTAGCATTGTTGTTGATTTTTGGAAGAATTCTAAGCTATGTGCAATCACAATCACAACCTAACTCTCCTCTAATCTCAGTGGATAACCTGTGGCATTTATACAGTATTGCTAAGTAGACAAAAATACCCCAGTAAATTCTTTGTATTTGTACTGAATGTATTTGTAAATTGTAATCATATATCTGCAGATTTTTGCCTCATAACTTTAGTTTTTCATCTTCATCACTAGTTTTGCAGTCTGTCACTGAACTATTTCCAGTTTTATAATGTCCCTTTTTGTGAACTGGTACCCAAATCTGTAATGCATATTTAATGCAAAATTATTAATTTATGAAGAGGCAAAACTATACTTTCTAGCTCCCATAAGCTTAAATTACTTTTTATGTATGCAAATATCTTGCTGGCTTTTGCAGTTCTTGACTGACATTTAAAGTGTTTTGTCTACAATTATTCCAATGTCTGTCTTCAAAATGTTTTTCTCTGACACAGTCCAGTTTAGCTTATAAATTTCATACCTGCATTTATTTCCCAAATGTGTTATGCATACCTGCATTTATCAGTGTTGAATCACATCTGCCATTTTGTTTTAATGCCCCAATGTTGCCCAAAACAACCTGTTCCCAATGACACAGAGACACACTGCTTTTAATTTTCACTTCAGCTCAGGGAAGGTTTAAAGAACCTCCGAGGCCCCTGTCGGAATTGTGAATGGAAGTCCAAAATATAGGTTAACATTTAGAATCCACTTAAAGGGATAGTAATACTTTGTTTTATCTTTATTTTATTTTGTAGGCATTAAAAAAACATGAAGAACGATATAAGTCTTATCTCTCAAACCTTTATGGTTTAAGAGATATTCACAAGCAAAGTATCCCCCCCCTTCAGCCAGATCAGAAGGGAGGTGCCCAGGTAGACTGCAGAGAGGGACAATCTTCAATTAAGATAAGAGAAAAACCTGAAAAGCTTGTCAAGGGGGCAGGGATTTCATTGTTTTCATAGGAATAAGAGTGTCCCCTTCTGCTATCTGTCTGGTCTTACAACCAGATTCACATCGGAGAAGAGATTGCTTACACTAGGAAAAGGGGGCGGGAGGGGGAAACTTTGCTTGTGAATATCTCTTAAACCATAAAGGTTTGAGAGATAAGACTTATATCATTCTTCATGTTTTTTTAATGGCTACAAAATAAAATAAAGTTAAAACGAAGTATTACTATCCCTTTAAGTTTAGCTGTAGACTTCACTTTGTTCTGTTTGTTTCTTCTGCTTGTGGTAAAAGCAGGAACATTTATATGATGTGCACCCAGAACAGCCTCTCTGCTCACTGACCATTTGGCCACATTGTTAAACTGATTTCGTCCTGTAAAATTGGGACTTTTGGGAATGCAAAGTGAGTCACCCTGAAATAGGAGGCCCCCAGTAGGGTATACTCATACATCACAATACCCCTGTTTCAAATGAATTAAACACTTGAAGACCAGATTGTTGTGCTGTACATTGTGAAGCAAAACTTTACACACCACACTGGTCCTCAAGGGGTAAATATACAAAATGGAAGCATTGGACACTTATATTAACTACTTGAGGACAAGAGAGGTGCGGAAAGCATTGTCTTGTAGTGTGTTAAACTCCTCTCTGGTCCTTAAGGACAGTCCTGCAGCCCCATACAAGATGAAGTAAGTCTTAGAACATTAAATATAGAAGTCTGAATATTTCTGAACTAAACCATCCAAGTGTCTGGTGTTGTATGCCATCTAATTCAGGTGTTTTATTTATCCTAGCCCTTTCAGTGCCAGAGGGGTATCCTACTCAAGGGGTTAAAGGGATACTATATCTCATAATAATAACCTTCCACTATCCTCACTTTGACTGAAGGCCTAAATGAATTTGGTCCTTGAACAATGGTTCAAGAGATAACATCTTATTTCTGTCCACTCAAGTGGGCATACCACTGGCAGAACTGTACCCCAAACTCCACCTACTGGAACATCCATTTTTTCTCACACTGAAGCAGCTGCAGTAGTGTGGGACCTGATGAAGATACTGCAGCCAGCAACTGTCATGTCTTCCTCCATGGACATGACATCCAGGACTGATTGAAGATAGATGTTATCTCTGCAATAAAGACACAAGTCAAAATTCATAGTGGCCATAAGAATGTTCTGACCAGAGTAAGTTAAGTGAAGGCTATTATTATGAGGTGCTAATATTCCTTTAAAGGGATAGTAATACTTCGTTTTAACTTTATTTTATTTTGTAGACATTAAAAAAACATGAAGAACGATATAAGTCTTATCTCTCAAACCTTTATGGTTTATGAGATTTTCACAAGCAAAGTTCCCCTCCCCGCCCCTTTTTCCTAGTGTAAGCCATCTCTTCTCAGATGTGAGTCTGGTTGTATGACAGGACAGATAACAGAAGGGGGCTATTTTCTTTGTATGAAAACAATGAAAGCCTTTCCCCCCTTGACAAGTTTTTCAGGTTTTTCCATTATCTTAATTGAAGATTGTCCCTCTCTGCAGTCTACCTGGGCACCTTCCTTCTGATCTGGTTGAACAGGGGGGGATACTTTGTTTGTGAATATCTCTTAAACCATAAAGGTTTCAGAGATAAGACTTATATCATTCTTCATGTTTTTTTAATGCCTACAAAATAAAATAAAGTTAAAATGAAGTATTACTATCCCTTTAACTTTAAAGTACTGTAAGTACACAAGCTGGCTTTCATGGAAATGCAGAACATCCAGTGAAGACAAATACATACATTTGGGCTGTGGGAAAATCTTCTGTATAGAGATGCTAAATTTCTTATAAATATGGAATTTGTTTGCATGTTATGTGTTGTTAGATGAAGATGAAGAGAGAAGCTGCAGATTATTTTTTAACCTTTAGAGAAGTGTAAAATATATTACTTTGCAATGAACTGTGCAGTTGTTTCCAGTAGAAACTTATGTACACATAGAACACAGGGGTTTACCTAGAAGGGTGCAGAGGGTACAGCTATGACTTGGCTTCCTATCTTAGCTGGTTGCCACTGACATCATCACACACGGCCTCTGCCATCCTGTAAAATATATAGAATAGCAGTGAAGAGTCCTTTCCTTTTTCTTCATTAGATGTTAGTTGTTAGCATGTGGATTATGAATCATAATACAGCTCTTTGGTGCATTAAACAAATATAAACACTTTCTGAGATACTCTGGTGAAAAATTGCACCTTAAGTCGGTGTTGAAGCAAGATTCAAACTTGCTTTGGAAACAAGCTTTGGCACAAATTATCCAAACTTGCCCCAGAATGAATTGAAATTGTAGACAAACAACAGCTGGAAACTGAAGGATGGAAGAGACTGCAGGACACCCCACTCTTAACTAAGAGGGAATATTGGCTCTCATTGGGTAAAAAATTGATGTGGCCATGGCAGCTCACTCATTCAATTCATCTTAAGCCTTTACTTTCACTAATCTCTCAATTGACTGGATTCACGTAAATTGATTATACATGCATCACTGACTTTATCTCCATCTATTCCCATAATCTACAATAAAACCATTTAAGAAAAAATCAGTAATAAATGTATCCCTTGCAGTTTAACCCTGCCCAGTATAAAAGTACTGAAAAATATTGTTTTGACCTCTGTTCCTTATCTTCAGGCAGCCAGCAGATAGATGGCTTGGGATGATTGTAGTTTTAGTTCAGCAGATTGAGGGCTTCAGGTTGGCCAACTCCTGCTTTAAGCTGTTGCATGATTTTTAATAATATAATCACCTAGTAAAAACCATAGCACATACGTTTAGCTTGCTTTACATAGAACAAAAAAGTTCTACGGTATATGTTATAAGCCATTTTTATGTAAAATAGATTTTTAGAGAAATTAACCTTTTTTTTTGGTGGCACAGTATGGCACTTAATGCTAATTCTCTGCCAAGTATTTTAATTTTTTAAGTCTGTGGCCAAACATATTGCTTGAAGTGCTATTAGAAATGTTACCAGGGTATGGGCTCTGTCTAGATTCATTCATAGAACAAATGTGTTATCATTGGCCAGGTACAGAAAAAAATTAGCATAAAGTGCAACTAATACATAACAAAACATATATTAAGGGTACAGGTCTTCTTTAAGTTTTAACTTAAATAAATAAATTAGTGGTTGAAATAGAAGTTTAGGTTGGCACTTGATTCATAGATATACTTGGTCTCATTATAGATCAGAGTGGGTGAATGACAGACTGATAGATTAATTGAGAGGAGTATTTGGAGAGGATGCCATAATTAGAGAGGACAGCAATGATAACATTCCATTCTTATGCCACCACTTAAGCTGTAATAACCAGTCTGAAATGTGGAAGTACAAATTTTTAAGTGTTCCCTGATCTATACATCCCCTTTTTCCTTTTTTTGTACTTCTTTATGAATTTGTAGAACCTGCCACAATGACCCTGTAATATTATCCACTTAAAACCTGTTTATTGACTGCAACCTTCAGAGCACAATGACAATCCAAATATATCAGTGAGCTTGTAAATGCATATTTTAACATAGAATAGACCTTCAATCAGCTTCTTTATAACAGGCGAATGTGTCAAGTAAATGAAGATCAATTATGCACAAGCTACAAGCGACACCTCTTGGCCTTTTCTCTCCTAATGGGTATTGCTTGACATTCCACATGAATCAATCAGCAATAGGAGAGAAAATTCTATGTGTGATGGCTGTTCGGCCTTGGCCCCTTCCCGCTTCATGAAATTCAAAGTTTATGAGGATTAGTCTATCCTCTTGAGAAAAGATTGCATGTTTCTTATTTTTCTTTTATGAGGAAGGATTTTAATAAGATTTTTGCAACTTCATTCTCCGTGCTTTGTATGATATATGTCCTTTGCCATTACAAGGATTTGGGTGACAAACATTTACAGGAAATAGTTTGTCCTTTGAAAGCAGAAGTTTGGATAATTAGGGGATAAGTTAAAAATGTCTGTATAAAGGAGAACTAACAGCTATAAATTTTGCCTTTGTACCTTATTTCAAGAGATAACATCAATCAGTCTATTGATGTCATGCCCATGCAGGTGGATATGACAGCTGCTAAAATGACCACATGATCTCTGCTCACTGGTCATGGCAATCTTCACAACACACTGCCTTACAATGTCAGAACAAACAGAAGATAATCCTGTGCTACTTCTTTAAACCTGCATATAGAATACATCATTATTCACACAATAACTCATTTATTTCAAAATGAGATTTTGTTGCATAGATTGGCCAGAATATGTCTAAGCTTGCCTACCATGCCAAGGCATCCCATTTTAAGCAAGCCCTAATATCTCTTCCCACATTATATGACACACATAAATGCTTTATATTATAACCTAACGTCCTCATGGCTTACCTGACCTGCCTTTTGAAAGGATTGCCACCAGTGAATGTGTGTGAACCTCAAAAAGTAGGATATCTCCTCAATCCATTTTCCTCTTCATTATGGCAACATTTACCAAAGGGTTAAGCTTCCTCCTCAGTTGAAAGGATAGGAAACAATTTCCTAAATGTATAAATTCCTCCCTGCACAATACCCTGGAGTACTTTTGTTTTCTGCCCTACAGCTATAGGAAGTTTACTTCCCTTTGGGAATGTTACCCCTTTTTATTTTATGGATTACCCAAAGTCTTGTTAAAGTTCCCAGACCAGTTTCAGGTCTCTCACTCACTGGTAGCCTGGAGCTCTGCGTTCAACCCTCCCATTGGGAAAGGTTGCGTGTAGGAGACCCCATAGTGATGTGGCCATGGGCTATGGCAGTTGCCAGTCATCCTTACCCCAGTTCTCAAGTCAGATGAGTGCCTTTGCAGTTCTCAAGAGGGCCGTCAATGGTTTTCTATGGGACAAAGTGTTGGCGCAATAGAGAGCATTTTTATGTTCCTTGAGGGAAAAGGGGCAGGATCCAGTGGAATAGCTGTTTGATCCTCAATATGATGTTAAGAGTCCTGATCTCTGTATTTCTATTCTGCTTTCCTTTCTTCAGGGACCATTCAGAGTCTTTGACTCGGGTAAGATTGTGGATTGTTTTGTGAGGGGAGGGGTGTGTCCCTTCTATACTTCTTTCCTTATTTTGCTCCTGAGTGTGTCTTATTAGCTGATTGCATTCTTCCCTTTGGCAGTCACCTGGGACTGGGGTTATCATGGATATTGACCATGCTATAAATAATCTACATCCTTAGGCATACGAGTAAACTGTTTTTCTACAGGTAAGTTCCATGCATATAAAAAAATATTCCTAGGTGGATGATGAAACATTTTTATGTGTCCTTCCAGGTCAGAGGGACAGTATCCTCCCTAAAAAGGGACATTTTGCACAGCAAAAAAAAAAAAAATGTGTTTCATCGAATGATCCCGTCATTTTCTTTTTTACCCATTCAGATGAAATGAATGTCATTGCCCCCCTCCAGTTCAGTTGGTCAGAATTTCAGTGAATATTTTCATTCACCATCATTCTAAATAAGCCCCCCAGTAATAACACTTACTTTGATGTTGGTGGTCCAAAGGTGTCCTTGACGACCTCGTCCTCCAGCATCATGTATCAAAAAGTTTTAAAGGATTAAAAAAATAACAAAGTACCGTGCCACCACCACTGTATCTACAATAAATACCCCCCTTCATCCTTTACCCAAGCCAGAATATAACATGCCCAGCAGTAACCTCACCTTCAAGCCAATCAGCATCTAGCTGGTGGGGTCATCTATATGTGTTGTGTCACCCCTTCACCTAGTCAATCACAATCACGGTATGCATGGCTAACTGGGGACGCTGATGCCATTGCAAAACAATGCATTGGAATCTCTATACAATTTAAGGGGTTAAATGCTCCATTTAGATAAATGAGAATGTATATTTCTTCTTTATAGTACTGATGGATTGCTCCAGATTCACTCATTTTAGTAAATCAGCCCTCAGCATCTAGCTGGAGTTTCTCAGTACCTAGATTTTTGAAAGCCTTGTAACATACAAATATTTTATTCTTTCGCCTTGCTATTTAATAAAAAAGAATTACTTTTAAGTCCATTATACTTCTATGTCACTAAGTGTACCTTGTAAACCAGGAGAGGCGATAGAATGAATCCTTAAAAGATTACACCTATATCATAAAAGAAATTTCACTTAGTAAAGCTAACTGAATATAGGGTGCAATAAGGAATTATTTGAATGCATCATTAAACAAAATTCTAGTTATGGTTTATGTTCTGTTGAATAAAGATATCACTATTTATTAAATTAACCTCAATAACATATTATCCACTTCAAAAGAGATGGATTTATTATGGTAACCCTGAAGAAAGGACGGTAGTCTGGATATATTACTGTGGAAAACCTCTATTAGTGTCTGGTTGGTAATGGGTCATAGAGATAAAGGATGACTATAATATAAGTATTTTATATTAGAAGTGAAGTATAACATTTTATATAATTTACAGACCTTGCAGACATCAAACTGTGATTTCCAGAATGCAAAAAAAAAACCAACACTATAGATTATAAAACTATTTTTTATCCCATAGATGCTAGAGACATTTCCATTGTAAGAATTAATTAATGAAGATAACCATATTCCTTAAAGGGGAACTATCAACCATTAATTTCCCATATATTCCTGTGAAAATAGACTAGTTGAGCTAGCCAGCGATGCAATGTGCCCCACAACTAATCAGTGTGTGAGACAATTCATCAGTCACAGAACTGTTCTTATGTGAAAAGGGAATAGTAGTGTGGTGGTGAAGAGATTTACATTCTTTCTTAACCTGCTCATGCTAAAGGGGTGGCATTTGGGGTTTGCTATCATTAAAGTCTTAGGCTGGGTTCACATTTGCAATGCTTGGAGAGCAATGCTGTCTATGAGGCTGCTCACAATTGGCGACTTTAGGACTCATGAATACAGGTAAGCTGAGTGCAGTTAAGATGTGCAAAGGTGATCTGCATGATGGTCTATGGTCCTTGGTGCATATCATACACACTAGGGAGCTGGACATCACAATCTGCTGCTGCTGCTGGAAGTGCAGCTGCTTTAACACCTAGTGGTAATAGTAATACAATTACAGCAACATCTAGCCCCGGTAGTAGTAACAGCCCTTCAGCAACCCCACAGTTTATGAAGTTCATAGTATGGAGATACTTTACTCTCAATCCAAAAGCTAAGCATGTTGCTATTTGTGTCTGTGTAAAAAGCATGTGAGCAGGTGGAAAGTAGGCTCACATCTAGACACCTCCTCGCTGAGATCTCACCTGAAGCACAAGCACAGGTCTGACTGGGAGATACACCATCAATGTGCACAACCAACAGCAGCAGTAGTACCCCTAAAAGTTCCTGGGGCTCTGAGGCACATAATAGAAGTAGTGATATTGATGTCTCAGAGAGTATGCAAAGACTAGAGTTTGTTCATTCAAACTATGGCTCCTGCTGCTGTAGGAGATGACAAGAGTCATAGCCTGCTCATACATTCTACCACTATCTCCTCTAGTCATGTTGTTAAAGCAAACAAATTACAGAGTTCTTCTGTTATGTTTTGTCAACCCACACATACTACGTTCTTCACAAAAATAATGCCAAAGTATGTCTGTGGAGTGGCAAGGCTGCCAAGATATTGGTAGTTAACATGCTGTCATATTCTTTTGTTGAAAGAACTGATGTAATGTGTAGGTCCTTGGTGGTGTATTCCAAGCCAGAGTTATTTTTCAAGGTTGCTGTGCAGAATTGTACAAGGAGGTGGTTAGTTTGGTGAGCAAAAGAGCTGGAAAGCTCATACGGCAAGAAAATTCACCTGACAACAGACATGTGGACAAGTGGGCAGAGTGCGCCAAATTGTGATCAGTTTGTCACAACAAGGAGTCCTGATCAGCAGCATCTGGATTGGATTCTGTCAAAGAATATAAATATATGCTTATAGATTGAGGTTTGCATTGTGGAGGATGGGAGAGAGAAATTTAGTGCCAAAAACTGCTATAAAGCATAGTGAAATGGAAGTCAACAAAGGGTTTTACCAGCAACAGCAGGAGCAACAACAACATCCCATTCCCAACATAGTTCTGAACACATCATCATCATCATCATCATCATCCTCATCACAGAAAGCAATTCATGGGTCTCAGAGGTGACAATCAAACATTTTTTGGCAGTGGTGGTGGCATTGGTGACGGCCCATCTCTATGGGACTTGCTCCCAGAGTATGGGTTGGTAACTGATACACAGGAACATTGTGTGGCTCCTAGAACTGGTCCCACTTCATGGTATGGTTAGAGAATACTCACAGGAGAGCTACAAAAGAGTGTGTGTGGTCAGCATTTACACACAGTGCTGTGTCAACTTCTAAAAGAAGACTTCTGTGTGCCTGGCACACACACCCAGGGACCACAGTAAGGAGGAATTATGTATAGCTCCTCCTTACTGCCAGACCTGGAGATACAGGGGGTGTGATTTTGACAGGATTGGGGAGGGGCCAAAGGAGGAGTTTCTCCTCCCTCAACTTCCTCCTGAAAGAAACAAAAACGACACACACACACACACACACACACACACACTGTGACACACATATATATACATATATACATACATAAACACATTGTGAAACACATATATACATACATACACACATATATACATGTAACCCCCTGGATATTTTCTGTTATGGGTCTCCTAGGAACTGATAAGGACATACTAGGCTGTTTAGAACTGTGTGGTTGTGCTCATGATATGAAATGGAGGCTTGGAGTTCAAGGCACTGAATGAGCATTCTCAGAACATGAAAAAGAAGCTTGGAGTTCAATGAACTAAATGAGCATGCTCAGAACATGAAAAAGAGCCTTGGAATACAAGAAACTTACTGGGCAGGTGCAGAACATGAAAATGAGCCTGCACACAGACACAGACAAACACACACTCACACACTCTCTCCATCTGTGGCACAGAAAACTCACGGCCAACTCACCTCTCTGCATGTAAAAAACACATGCCCCACTTGCTTTCTCCACTCCATGCCTTACTGCTGGACTCCACTTGCATGCAGGCCTACAAAAAACCAACACTGAATGAAAATACCAACACTGAATGAAAGCACCGCCACCTGCTGCCGGTAGAAAATCTATGGTTCATGCTATTGTTTGTCTCTCTTATTGCCCAAGTTTTCAAGCACAGCAGTGGAATAAGCTACTGCACTGTTTGACACTCATAGTGCAGAGGAGGCCACATCTGCTCCACTATGTCTGTCACTCACTGTGGCTGCATCCTTCGCTGCTGCCTTACCACTTAGTGCCCTCACTTCCACTGTCTGGGTCATTTTTCTGCAGTATAATAATCCGCCTAGCCTCACTCCCACTTACTGCTCAGACAACATGCAGCTAAAACCCTTGGGCTGCCAGAGGGTTGCCATGCATAACCTGCTTCTGTCACACACTACGCCGCATCCTCTGCTGCTGCCTTACCAGTCATTACCCACACTTCCACTCTCTACATCACTTTTCTTCTCTATAATAACCTGCTTCCCTTTCTCACAGCTGCTTGGTACTCAAAGGGTCTACCTTTGTTGACCATCAACGCATTGGCGTGGGCCAATCCATTATGGGAGATGGCCAAACCCATAACTTCTAACTTCACAGAATCTGTGGATGCCTTTCGTAAAGTATTTGATGCTCCAGGCCAAGCAACCTCTGCTGTAAAAAAACTGATGACCTTTCGCCAGAACGCCCGTACAGTAGCAGAATATGCTATTGAATTTCGTACCATAGTGGCAGAGGTAGGCTGGAACAACGAGGCTCTGGTGGCGGCCTTCTCACAAGGGCTTAATGATACAATCATGGATGAGACGGCAGCCACTGAGCTGCCTGAGGATCTGGATCAGTTTATTTCCTTTGCTATACTGATTGATACCAGCATCAGGGAAAGATCCCCTTTTAAAAACCTTAAGCCGAGGTTTGTGTGTATTGACTGGCACCAAACTTGGGGCTCTCACTCATGCCTCCCTCACCTCCCATGCCTCCTAGTGCCGAGGTCAGTAGGGCTAAGCCCATGCAAGTCAGTTTTACATGCCTGCCCAGGGAGGAGTGGTCCTTCTTTCAGAGAGAGAAGGTCTATGCCTGTACTGTGGTAAGGCTGGACATACGTTATGAGCTTGTCCTGTGGGTCTGGGAAACGCATGCACCTAGGGTCTCTGAGGGGACAGACCCCAGGTGGCGTAAATCAGTCCCCAGACCAAGAGCAAAACAAGCCCATTTTACAGGGGGCAATATCTTGGGCAGTGTCCTCTGTTGTGACACCAACCCTGATTGATTCAGGAGCCGCAGGTTATTTTATTGATGGTGAATTCGCTAAGCAACACAATATTCCCTTGTTGCCTCATGTCTCTCCATTGGCTATTGAGGCAATTGATGGTAGACCGTTACAATCATCCCATGTCACACATGAGACCTGTCCATTGTCTCTTAGAGTAGGAGCTCTCCATGTGGAGACCCAACAGTTACAGGTCATTCTGTCTCCACACTATGCCGTCATTCTGGGGTTTCCTTGGCTTCAGACACACAACCCCAGAATGGACTGGAAAACCTGTGACATCATATCTTGGTCCGATTATTGTAAGATGTCTTGTCTACAGCAGCCCATTAAGATATTTTGTACCTCCTCCTCTATACCCTCAGAGTACCAGTTGTTCGGTGAGGTATTCAGTAAGGGGGAGGTTAGCCCTCTGCCGCAGCATAGGGCATACGACTGTGCTATTAATTTGACACCAGGCACAATACCTCCTGAGGGACACACCTACTCTCTGTTGGTAGAAGAGAATCAGGCCATGGAGGAGTACATTTCTGATGCCCTGGCCAGACGAATTATCAAGAAGTCTTCCTCGCCCGTGGGGGCAGGATTTTTTTTGCAAAGAAAAAAGATGGGAAGCTTAGACCTTGTATTGACTATAGAGGTCTAAGCAAGCTGATGGTTAAAAATGCGTACCCCATTCCATTGAGTTATTCGACCGCTTGAAGGGCTCCTCAGTTTTCACAAAGCTTGATTTGCGGGCACCACACAACCTAATTAGAATCAAGGAGGGCGATGAGGGGAAATCTGCATTTAATACTCGGAGTGGCCATTATGAGTACCTGGTCATGCCCTTTGGGCTGTGCAATGCTCCAGCAGTGTTCCAAGAATTTATCAATGTTTTACTGAAAGACCTGCTACAGTCCTGTGTAGTAGTTTACTTGGATGATAACCTGATACATTCTGCTAATATTGAGGCACATCGGAGCGATGTTGATACCGCGCTGCAAAAACTGAGAGAAAACAAACTGTATTGTAAATTGGAAAAATGCGAATTCCATAAAGATCGAGTGCCATTTCTGGGCTATGTCATTTCTGCTGACGGTATTGCCATGGATACAGAGGAATTCTCAGCGGTTCTGCAATGGCCGTGTCCGGTGGGCTTGAAGCCATACAGAGATTCTTAGGATTCACAAACTATTATAGGAAATTCATACGAAATTTCTCTATGGTAGTTAAACACTTGACTGACGACTCATAAAGGGACTAATCCCTTGGCTTGGTCTCCTGAGGCCAGCAGGGCTTTTGAAGCATTGAAGTCTGCTTTTGTTGAGGCTCCAGTATTATTGTATCCCAACCCTGCCTTACCTTTTAACCTGGAGGCGGATGCATCGGTTACAGGAGTGGGGGTGGTCCTGTCCCAGTGATCTGGGCCCAGCAAGACCCTCATGCCTTGTGGGTTCTTTCTATAAAGATGACTAAAGCCCAGAGCCTTTAAGACTTAGGCAATCGCGAGTTATTAGTCATTATTCTCTCTCTCCGCGAATGGCGTCACCTTCTGGAGGGGACAAATGCTCCAATCCTGATCTGACATATCTGTCTGAGGCCAAAAGACTGTCGCCACGGCAGGCCAGATGGGCACTGTTCCTGTTCAGATTTAATTTCGTGGTCTCATATCTTCTGGGGTCCAAGAATGTCCAAGTCGACGCACTGTCTAGGATATTTGGGCTGCCTATCATTCCTCCATATCACATATTGGCCATTAGGGATGGGCAAAACTTTCCTCCTCAAACTGAAATAGGTAAAAAATGGACTTTCCGCTTGATGAAAAATTTCCTGTGAAAAGTGCAGATTTTCAGCTTTTTTCCACTTTTTTCGACCATGGAAATCAATGGGAACATAGAAGTTACACACAAAACATTAGAAATAATATTTTATTTCCCAAAGGCACAGTATAAAGTGGCATGTGGGTGCCTGTGTTGGTGGGGTGTGGGGAAAGAATCAGTTGAACAGGGGATTATTTTTGGGGGGTTGTTTGCTGGGAATTGCGGGGCACTTAATAAAAAATAAATCCTAAATAAAAGAAAAACCATAAGACATGGTATAAAGGGGTCTGAGCAGGGTGCCTGTGTTGGTGAATGAATGAATTATTTGAACAGGGAATTTGTTTTGGGGGACTTTCTTGACTGCTATTGGAGGGACAGTTAATAAAATAAAATAAGACATTTGTATTTAAAGTGACAGAGACAGGAACCCCCTGACATACGCTGCCACTGGGGTGGACTGATACTTGACTTGATAGAGTATTTTGTAGAGGATGATTTGTTTGATTTGTTATTAGAGGCCTTTGTAGGACTTAGACTTATTAGAGGCCCAAGCCCTGAAGAAACATTGATTTGTAGGACTTAAACTTGTTTGGCACAAGCCCTAAGGAAACATTGGTTTGTAGGACTTAGGCTTGTTAGAAACAAACCCCCCCAAAAAGGACAAGCCCTGAGAAAAAAATAAAAATACCTTACTGGCCTAATGCCAGCAGGCCATGTTGGCCAGTGGCCACTGTCAAATGTCCTCCTGAGTTGCAACTGGGATCAACAATAGCAGTAACATGGAAGATGGATGATGAAGGTTCCACTTGCCACAGCTAGCTCCAGTGATGCGCCTAAGGTAGTAGCAGAAAAATAAGTAGCCCCCAGTATATGTGGAGAAAATAAGTTGGCAATTAAATCTTCTCCACCTGCCCCTCCTCCAAAATCATGGGTGCGTTTTTGTTAGAATATATATTTTCCCTTGAGAACAGGGACTGTGGCTTCCATAAGTAACTGCAATGTGCACAGTGTGTGTGTGTGGTAAATAACATCTGGGGGCACAACTGTATCCAAACACCATGACACCCGAAACCAAGTACTGCCGCTGTCACTGTACCCCTTTTTCACATCTGCTAAGGACACATGACAACTTGCTGACAGTTTAATAGTAGTGACGAACCCTCCTTGCCACCATCTTAGAATATTATGCAGGATGGAATCTCCTCAGATGCCACTTGATGCACTGATTGCGATTCTCCTCCACCACACTGGCATGTGGGGTCAGTGCACCACAATGGGTAGAGATGAACTTCCACATCCTAACATCAACAGAGTGGCTATCATTTGGCGGGGGAGGTAATGAACGAGGAGGATTGGCAGAAGATGTAGTTACCATAGAAGGTGATGGAGAGCAAGTTGTTTCACTCGTCCTGGAACTTCCAGTCCCTGTCTGGGTTGTTCTATTCCGCCTCCTCTTTGATCTCCGCCTCGCCTCTTGTTGCTTTTCTGGTGAGTCAGGGACAGATGTCTGTGGTTGGTGTTTGGCTTTAATATGTTTGGAGTAAATGTCATGGTGTCTGTGTTTCATGTGTGATATGAGGGCGCTTGTGCCAAGGTGTGTTCCCTCCTTTTCTCTTTTCACTGACTTGTCACAAATTGTGCACAGTGCCATTGCTGATTACTGTACTGTGCCTGCCCCAACAGAAAAATAGTCCCACACCCATGATGACTTCAGAGGGAAGGGGAAAGTTGGAGAAGAATGGCCTCTTTCTTCTTGTCCTCCACTTTCCACTTCATTGTCTGTGGAAGCGGATAATTTTGCTGCTGTTGCTGCTACTGCCTCAGAATCAGCACTGCAACTAGGATCAGGAGTATTGCTACTGCTGGCAAGTGGAATCTGTCCTAGTCCCGCATTGCTTGTTGACTCCATTCCCACTGTGTCCACAGTGGTCTGTGGCCCACTAACCTGCTCCTCAGCATCCTGCTGCCTCTGCATCAGAAGGAATTAGAGCAGGTGCAAATTCCTCTAATTTCAAGATATCCTTGCTAGTGGTGGTGATGCCCATCCTCATTCCTGTCTCCCATTCCTTCTCAGTTTCTGCTAAAAAGGCCATCAATGTCTCTTCCACCCCAGCTTGTCCAGCATCACCACCGCCACCACCACTAGTCACTTCATGCTGTTGTTGCTGCTGCTCTATTCCAGACATCTCACTGCTGCTTGGAGGAGGTGACGAGCAATGTGACAGAGGGTCCTCTAATGTCACACTTGACATTGCCTTTTTACCTGAAGAAGAAGGCAGACTAGCACTAGCAGAAATAGCAGCAGGCACAGGCAGATGATCTGTGCTCCTGCTGGTGGTGGTGATATTAATTCTCAGCTTGCTTTCCTCCCCCAACACCAGTTCTGGCCTCTTCAGGTTCATGTTCCACCTGGACACTGTAGTGAAGAGAAGGGGAGGACTCCCAGTCCCAGGGTCGGGAGAATGGTGTGGGTTCCCTTGACCACTAGTCTGGATGCTGTAAAACGTTTCCCCTACCACTCCGGCTGCTTCACCATTACTGCTACTACTAACACCAACCACATCAAGTTCTGCAGCAGAGTCTTCCTCCTCAGTCTCACAGTCACTAGTAATATCAGGGTATTGTTGATTACCCCCTCCTTCACCCCTAACAAGCTGCTGGACCTTAGTAGCAGTAGTACTATCAGTGGCAGGACTGCTTGGGAATGGCAAGTGTGATTTAGGGTCCCTTGCTGTCACACTTGTCATCATTCCCCCCCCCCCCGAGTACTACAAGAAACACTAGCAACAGGCAAAGTATTGGTGGCAGCAGGTTCAGCACTGGCAGTAGGTTCAGTACTAGCAGCAGGTTCAGCACTGGAAGCAGGTTCAGTACTAGCAACAGGTTCATCACTGGCAGCAGGTTCAGTACTAGCAAGAGGTACAACACTAGTGGCTGCAGTTATAGAAATGGTGGCACTGGTAGCAGGGGAAGCACGTCTGGCAACAGGTACAATACTAGTGGCTGCAGGATCAAAAATGATGGCACTGGCAGCATAGGCAGCATGTCAGACACTGCAGGAGATCACACGCACCCACAGGAGGACAGACACTGCAGGAGATCACACATGCAGGAGGACACATATTGCAGGAGATCACACAACTGCAGGAGGACACAGACTGCAGGAGATCACACACACACATGCTATATATATCAATCACATCATATCCGTCCACCTCCACTGTAACACATCTGCCACAGTCAGTGGAAATAGTAACATTTACTTTTTTTATTTATCGCTGAAATAATACTAGGGTTGTGTTACCTTAACTATGGTACCCCCTAAGCAATGCAAAAAAATTGGATTAAAGCACATCAAAAGATAATATTTTAACATTGTTTATTAGTCATCAGCTTGACAGGACCCATTTGGTCAGTTTCCAGTCCTGAATTCATGGAAGAGGTGGATTTGCAGTGGCAATGACTTGGATGGAGAATGGCAAGTTAGAGATGCATTCATTTGCTTGTGGCTCTGGAGTTCATAAGAGCTAGAAGTGGTATGATTGTTGCTCTCTGTTGTAGGCTTTAGTTTATATATTTTTTTTTGTTGATTTATCAAGTGAGCTTTATATGCTCAATCAATTATTTTTGTTTGTTTTTTTATTTTGTTATTTTCTATTTTTTATTTATTTTTGTCTCTTTTTTATTAATTATACCTACTTTGCATACTACATCTATAGCTTTTTCTGGAATTGTAACTATGAATTTCCATACTTTTCAATGAATAAGTGAAAATTTTAACATTGTCTTCATAGCAAAAGTTCTTTACCTATTAATTTCCCAAAGTATTTGGTTTAGGCTATTTTTTATTTATTTATTTATTTATTTATTATTTAAATTGATCAGGTAAGCCTAGTCTCTAACACATATGCTTTGATGTGCTCTCTTCCATCCATTAACCTTTCATTAAGTAAGGTTTGATGTAGGGGTGGATGAAAAGTGAGGAAAATTACCCACATGACTTTTTGTGAAAAACTGAATTTTTTTCTCTTTTTTTGTGAACGTTTTTTCTTTTTCTCCAATGCCAAATGTTCCTCCTTTTCGCCTATTCCAGCAAATGTTTTGCCTATTCCAACACATTTTTCTCCTATGTTTCCTATGGTGCAACATTTTCCAGCACAATATTACTTCTTCTGAGGGCTGGTGTGAAGAAATAAGTAGCTGAAAGTCAAAGTTGTGAGTCCTACAGCAAAATATACCTTGAGAAATCATCAATTATTGCACACTCTGCAGCAACCATTCCTGCAGTCAGTTTTTATATTACCATTTTACTCCCATGTCCCTGCACTGCTCCAGCTTTCCCCCTCCCTCCTGCCCCTTTTGCACTTACTGGACATTACTCAACTACCGTGTGTGTTTTTACTTTCGACAGTAGACAAATGATAGAGTGTGACCAGAGGCATAACTAGAAGCCTCCGGGCTCTGGTGCAAGAAGTGCCACGGGCTCCCCACCAACGCATTGGCCCCCCTCAACCACACTGACCCCCTCTACAATGCCCCTCAATCTTCACAATGCCCCCATCTCCTACCTCTCTGGAGCTCCCGCGCAGTCCTCTTAGTAATGCAGAGCGCTGGGACATGATATCACCTCCCAGTGCTCAGCATTACTAGAGAGCCGGAGGGAGATTGTGGGTGCCAGGCGGAGGGGTCGCAGGGGGCGGCCGGGCCCCTGGAGTGACCCCTATAGTTACGCCACTGAGTGTGACATTTTGCCATAGCCCTCAACAAAATTCTCAGTCTGCCTCAGTCACAGAGCTCACATCAGTTCCCCCAGTCAGCTGTCTGTCACCCAAAATATTTATTTGTTTAAGTATTTATGTATTAATGTTTTAAATTTATTTTATTTTTTATTTTTTTATTTTAAAGTTGTCCACCCTATATTATCACAGGCAGTCCAAAAAAAAAAAAACTAAATCAACAACTTCTTTTCCCAGACATTCCCAGCACAGAGACAATAAAAGCAAAATCAGCAAGCAAACTTTCATGTGGTGGGGAAACATTTTTCTTCCCATTGATGTCAATGCAGTGAGCTAGGCAAAAAAGCAGGAAAATGGCACTTTTCGCTGGAAATTATTCGCCAAGCAGAAAGTGCCATTTTTTGCCGATTTTAGTTTGAGGTGAAAGTTTTAACCCATCCCTAGTTTTATGCTTGATACTCAAGTGTGTTAATTTGGTAACTTGATGCATCACACCACTCTTTGGGGTTCTTGAAAGGAATGATTGATAAGCCGGGACGTGAAGGGTTAACCCTTTAAGTACCAGAGAAGTGTGCAATGCATTCCTTTTCAATGTGTTGCACATCTCCCTGTACTTATAAGATTAAAGCAGAACAGAAAAAACATGCACTTCAATTTAGAAAACCATACATCATCTTCATGTCTACTGGCAAAATGAGAGGTGTCTCTCTAACATCTTGAGTTCAGCTCTTCACAAATCTTGATTCCTCGGACATTTGTTGCGTAGCGAATGGGTTTAATCCTGAGAAGGAGGGAAAGTTGTCAGGACTAAGCATGTGTGATGAACTAATCCTGTCACTTGGGGACAGAGAAAAAAGTAAATTAGAAGAAATCATAAAGTCATTTCCCTGGTGATTAGCTATCATGATGTTGACACTAATGCAGTTTTTCGCTCATTTCACTAAGCATGCTTGATATGTGCATCAAGGAACACATTGATCATACAGAGAAGGAACATAGTCACTAATGTTTTCCCATATATCTTTTTATAGCTGCCACATGAATATGAGCAATGACTGGTTTATTGGATTGCGGGTGGTATCGAACTGCACTTATCCTGCAGCATGAAAACAAATCAACATTTAACCTTCTTGTAGTCAGCCAAACAGCATATGAAGGAAGGTTTAACCCTTTGAGTGCCAGAGAGGTACTGAATGCATTGCAAAGCAATGCATTCCGTACCCCTCTGGCACTCAAAGGGTTTGAGTTGCATGCAAATAGTTGTGCAACCCTTTAGCACTCAAAGGGTTTAAGGTCTGCTATGGGCATATGTATAAGTGATGCAGCAATTTTAGGGCAACACCATTGTACCATACACAAAATTAATTTAACCTCTTAAAGATCATAGAGGTGTGCTTTGCAATGCATTGACTTTTAATTACTTGGATGCTAAATGCAACATGTTGGAGAGTTCTCCAGCATGCAAGATAGTTAAATATGTAAATATTGAGCAAATGATTTGCCCAGAATTGCTCTGCTTCTGCATGGCCAATATTTCTTATAATTGAATACTAACACATTCAAAATCTACCTCTTTCAAATCCCCTTTAAAATTCCATAATCAGCTTGACCCTTGGTAGTTTTGTATGGAACCCCAGCAGGTTCCTCTATGTTACTGTGAACTGCCAAGTGACACTAAGTAAATAAGCACCAGAGTCACAAGCAGGGATGGATGAAAAATACTACTCTAGGAAAAATAAGAAGAAAACATCCAGTTTCACCTTCTGTGGGTCATCCCTAGGGAAGACCATTTCAACCAATGTCTTCTCACAGTAATGCTCCCTGTATGAGTGTGTGGTGTGAGAATATTTGGTTGAATGTTCATATTTTTGTGCATGTTCGCATGCATTATGATCTCTCTGATTCTTCCCTTTCCTCTCTTCTTCCCTTCATGCAGCAAATTATGAACTGGAGTAGCACTACAAACATCAAATCACTCCTTTATTTGAAAATTAATAACAAAATGGCTCCAAGAGATGGAACAAGAAAAGGGTCATAAGACTCAACTTCAGTCTTACACGTTTTACTCTAACTCTATTACTTTATGATAGACTAAAGTAGTGGCCAGAAACAGCAATACTCATACAAAGATAATTTCTAAGAGAACTTTGACCCCATTAAACAGTTCATATAAAAAAAACACTGAAAATAAATATTTACATGATGTCCCAGCTTTACATATAAACATCTGCAATATCAATGTTGTCAAATATTAACATACAAAAGTAAAAAAGTGAGGATATGACATCATGAAAGAAATACAAAAATATCCCCAGAAAAATATAAAACACAGCCATCAAACAATACCAGAAACAACAGACACACAGACAGAAATGAGGAGGAGGCCCAAATGGAGGATAATGCAAATTTAATTAATATGACTAATATCCCGTTCTGAGTTAAGATCAGACGGGACTCTAGTTTTCAACATAAATCCCCCAAAAGCCTCTCCTCTGCTAATACACTGTATATGAACATCTCATCTCCATGGAACCTTAACCTTCTCTATGCCCTGGAAACTGACAGCTGCAGTGTTGCCCTGAAAAAGATTGAGAACATTCCTAGCTATTGAAGAATCCATATCACCATTTTCCATTTGATTGAGGTGTCCCCTTAAACTACATTTAAGGGGATGAATAGTGCACCATACATATTGTATATGGCATCACAGGTGAATAAATAAACAACTTTATTGTTGTTGCAATTAATATAACCTGACATTTTGTAACTTCTGCCATTAACAGTACACATGCATGTTTTAGATGAAATTGCACATTTTGCAAAGCATGGCTGCATGTTTATAAAACCCTTTAGTGCTTAGCAAGTGTGAACAGCAGATCTAATAACAAACAATCTTAGGGGGGAAGTACATTTACAATAGTAGTTTGCACCTCACTGTAAAATACAATCTTGTTGTAAAATACAACACAACCTTTCATCAATACTCAAAATGGGTAAGATTGATTTAATAATCTTACTTATTTTAGTATATTGAGAACTAAAAGTAGTAGTAAACCTAACCACATCATCACTTGAAGCATGGTCCCAGGAAAAAAGGGATGTTTCTCAACGAGATCCTCCCTTGACCTAGACATAGCCAAACTGCAAACCTGAGTTAAAATTCTACTGCCAAAGCCCCTGTCACTAAATCTGCCTTTTAAAATTCAGTTTTCATGCAACAGATCTTGCACAAGTGCAGGGACTGGCCTTTAGGTATATTTGATCTGATGTTTTGGATGTGAAGAGGCTGCATGCAGCAGACTATTACAAGATGATGGTATCATATATGCACCACTATGGATCTTACCTGACATTTGCTCAGCAGTGAGTGGCAGATCCAAAAATTAAATGGAAGCCACACTGTAAGTGAAGGTGAACTTCAAATCGATAATGTTATCATTTAAATATCAGCCTCCTTCTCAGTGCCCAACCAGAAAAAATGCAATATACTTCCCTTATTACCAGATCAGATCCTGATGGCAATTCATATCCTCAAAGACATGGGTAGCCTTTCACCGACCCAAGTAAAGGCTGGCCAGGGAAGGAGCAAAAAGAGCTCCCATGGCTGCTTCACACCTCTGGAGATAGAATGCACCATCAAAGAAAAAGAACTTGTGAGATAGGAGGTATTTGATCTACTGTAAAAAATTAATCAAATCCAAATAATAATTGGAGTGACACTCCAAGAAAAAATGTAAATGCACTTAACCCCAATAAATTGGGGATAGATGAATAAAGGGTAGTCATATCTGCCAAAGACAAGAGCAACCAATATGCCCATGAAAACTTGATAGTTATAGTAGCATATGCCCAGTGTCTCTAAGTGAACATGGCAACCCACATACCAAAGGTTACAGCTAAAGATCCACCATCTCCGACAAAGACTCCTTGAGAGAGCTGATGCAGGACATGATAGATCTACCTGGAGGACAGACCAAGGTTCACAGGGTAGTTACCAGGTCCACAGGGACCAAATAATCATCCTACTTGTCACTAAGAATATCCTGACTCAAGTCAGACTGAACAGGCCAGTTGAGTTGAAACGTGTAAGACAAAACCATGTTAGAGCTTAGTGTGGTATATGTGTCCTTATCACCTAGTTATCACAATGCTTCCTGTTTATAGTAGGTGGTATAAAGGGCAACCACCAAGAACCCATTGTCTGATACTTAATGACAATTCTCTTATACAGTTTTCACAGATAAACATACATTGTGAGAAACCGATGTTGATTAAACTTACCCTGTGAGAAACAGATATTGATTTTTGTGACTCTGTTAATTTTTGGATGAGGGTGAGGGGCATTGACAGACTCCCAGGCAAATTAGATCTAAATAAGTTCTATTAGTTCCCACTGTATAATCAGAGAGCCCAAAATCAGAGGTAAGACTCACCTAAGTTCAAACCAGAGTGGTCAGTCAGCCAGATCCACAGGTCAGTACCAAGTGGGTAGTCAGACAAAGCCAGGGGTCAAGCATGGAGTGGGTAGTCTGCCAGAGCCACAGGTCAGTACCAAGTGGGTAGTCAGACAGAGCCAGGGCTCAAGCACAGAGTGGGGAGTCAGCCAGAGCCACAGGTCAGTACCAAGTGGGTAGTCAGACAGAGCCAAGGAAATGAACACAGGAGTGAATGGAAGCCAAGCAAGGGTCAGACCAACAGATACAGGACACTAGGAGCTATTGCACTGGAACACCACGTAAGGGCGACTGAGCTGGGTGTCCAGGCAGCTTATAAACCTGTTGCGGGGAGGTGGAGCACACAACAAGCCCCTTATGTAATATAAAAGAGGTGTGCAATGTCACTGGAGGTTTCCCAGATGATGCGCTCCTGCACAATAGCCGTCAGAGATGCGGAAGTAACCTGCATTACAGACATGGCGTGACAACCGCAAGGACATGGAAGCGACCGGCCCCTTCTAACCAGCAGCCCATGTGAGTCCCAACAGATTATGTTGAAGGCATGTACTGTGACAGTACCCACCCCTTAACGACCCCTCCCCTATGGAAGAGGCCATGGTTGATGCGGAAAACAGGAATGTAACCTCCGGAGGAGGGCCAGGGCATGAATATTTCCCTTTGGAACCCAGGGACGTTCCTCCAGACTGTAACCTCTCCACTGTACCAGATATTGTAAATTGCCTCTGACTCTAAGAGAATCCAGAATACTCTGTACCTCATACACCTCATGATCACCAACCTTGACAGGGGCCGGACGGACAGGAGCGGTGGTATAACAGTTGCAAATGAAGGGTTTAAGCAAAGACGCATGGAACACGTTAGAAATACACATATTGCCTAGGAGATCTAGGGCATATGCCATTGGATTAACTCTACGAAGAACACGGAAGGGACCAACAAAATGGCGAGTCAGTTTTCTACAAGGCACCTGGAGGTTAAGGTTGCAGGAAGATAACCAAACTCTCCCTCGCACCTGGAAGGTTGGTGCTGGTAATCGCCTAAGGTCTGCTTGCCTTTTTTGTTGTTGCATGGAACCACGTAGGGTACTCTGAACCCATACCCAAGTGGAACGGAGTTCCATCAAATGCTCCTCTAGAGCCGGAATATTTTGTGTTTCAAAGATTCAGGTAGTACAGATGGTTGAAACCCATAATTTATCAGGAACAGGGACCTCTGGGATGAAGAATTCACAGCACTGCGCCAGGTAACGGGGTAGCCCAATTATCATAGTGGTCTGATATATAGCAGCAAAGGAATTGTTCCAAGGCTTGGTTAGACCTCTCTGCCTCCCCGTTGGATTGAGGATGGTAGGCCAAGGAGAAGGAGAGCTGGATCCCCATCTGAGCGCAAAAGGACCTCCAAAAACGAGAAATGAACTGGCTTCCCCGATCCAAGATTATCACCTTAGGTACCCCGTGGAGCTGAAAGACTTCTTTAGCAAAAATCACAGCCAATTCTTGGGCCGAAGGTAATCCTTTAAGTGGTACAAAGTGAGTCATTTTAGAAAAACGATCTACGATCATTAGGATGACCGTGTAGCCCTCTGATACAGGTAGTTCCACCATAAAATCAATGGATAAATGCGACCAGGGACGTTCTCCATTCGGAATGGATTAAAAGCCCACAGGAAGATGTCGTGGTGTTTTATTCTAAGCACAAGTGGGACAAGCTGCCATTAATATAGAACAGTCAGCTCTCAAGCTAGGCCACCAAAAGAGCTGAGAAATAGACCATATGAGCTGGTCTTTTCCAATGTGACCTGCTGCCTTGGAAGCTGATATGTCTCGAGCAGTCTGGTACATAAAGGTTCTGGTACAAAGCATCTCCCTCTAGGTTTATCTACAGGCACAGAGGCTTAAGATGCCAAGATCTCCTCTCCCAAATGATAGGTAATATTCATATGTATAGTAGCCAGTATATGGTCGGAGGGAATAATAGGTGTGGGAGCACTCTCCTCCTTAGAATTTGATCCAAACTGGTGGGATAGGGCATCAGCCATAATATTCTTTGTGACAGGAAGGTGTGAGACCACATAATTGAATTTAGAAAGAAACAAGGCCCATCTGGCCTGTCATTAAGATAATCTCTTGGCCTCAGACAGATATGTAAGATTCTTGTGATCCATGACAATCAGAATCAGAGCTGTAGTCCCCTCGAGTAGATATTGCCACTCCCAAAAGGCTAAAGTAATGGCCAGCAATTCAGGTCACCGATGTCATACAGACTTTCAGCTTTGGACAGTTTTTCCAACCACAGGGAAGCAATGCCTCTCCCGGAGCAGAGCACTGAGACAGGAGGGTTCCTACTCCCATCTCAGACGCGTCAACCTCCAGGGTAAAAGGCAAGGCAGGGTTCAGATGGGAAAATATCAGAGCCACCGCAAATGCAGATATAAGGTTCTCAAATGCTAGAAGAGCTCTGGGAGACCAGTTAGAAGTATTCGCCCACTTATGAGTCATGTCCGTAAATGGTTTAACCACAGTGGAAAAGTTCCATATGAACTTCCTACAGTAATTTGTAAAACCCAAAAATCGTTGTATAGACTTAAGCCCCAAGGGAAGAGGCCACTGCAAGACTGCCGATAATTTTTTGAGGGTCCATAGCCAAACCAGATGAGGGGATAACATATCCTAGGAATGTCACTTGGGGTTTATGAAATTCTCATTTCTCCAGTTTAGAAAATAATTTACTCTCCTTTAAGAGTTGTAGCACCATGGACACATCTGAACGATGGGCCTCTAGTGTCAGAGAATGGATAAGAATGTCGTCCAGGAAGACAACCACACAATGTTGTAGTAAATCTCTCAGCACATCATTGATGAACTCCTGGAAGAAAGCGGAAGCATTGCATAGACCAAAAGGCAGGACCAAATATTTATAATGCCCGCTCCGGGTATTAAATGCTGTCTTCAACTTGTGGACCTCTTTGATTCTTACGAGCTTGTAAGCGGCCCTAAGATCAAGCTTGGTGAATATCTTCAAACCCTTAAGTAGATCAAACAACTCTGTAAAGGAATGGGGTAGGCATTCTTCACCATCTATTTATTCAAACCTCTGAAGTCTATACAAGGTCAGCTCCCCATCCTTCTTTTTTTACAAAGAAGAAACCTGCACCAGCTGGTGAGTTAGACTTACGGATCAGACCTCTGGACAAGGCATCAGACATGTAATCCTCCATGGTCTTATTCTCCTCTACCAACAGAGGGCACAAGCGCCCCCTAGGAGGAATAGTACCAGGAATCAAGTCAATGGTACAGCAGTAGGCCTGTGTGGAGGTAACGTACTGGCCTGAACCTTATTAAATACATTGCTGTAAGACTGGTACTCCTCCGGCAAGGCAGAGGAAAATGTACACAGTATTCTCGTGGGATGCTGGAGACAGGACTTAGTACACTGGGAAGACCAGGACAAAATGTCACAAGTGCACCAATCAATCCTAGGGTTATGTGTCTGCAACCAAGAAAACCCAAGGACAATAGCATAATGTGGAAAACTGATCACCTGAAACTGCAGTGTCTCCATGTGAAGTGCTCCTACCATGAACGACAAGGAAAAAGTCTCATGCGTAACGTGCGAGGGTTGTAGGAGCCTACCATCTATGTCCTCAGTAGCCAATGGAGAGGATCGGAGTTGCAAAGGAATGGAGTGTTTTGCTACAAACTCAGCATCAATGAAATACCCGGCAGCATCTGAATCTATCAAGGCTGGTGCAACCACTGATTTATTGGCCCAAGAAAGGATAACCTCAAGTATAGATTTACCCTGTAGAACCTCTGGGGACTGAGAAATTCCACCCAGAGTCTGTCCCCGACATGACCCTAGGTGTGAGCGTTTCCAGGCCTGACGGGACAAGAATGCAATAAGTGCCCAGCATTACCACAATACAGACAGAGGCCCTCCCTTTGATGGAAAGCCCTCTCCTCCACCAAGAGGTAAGTGAAACCCAGCTGCATAGGCTCACTCCCTACATGGTCAGAACCAGGAGGCATGGGAGGCGAAGGAGGAATGGGTGGGTACGCAAAGTTAAGCTGAGACGGAGGCCTACGCAGGACCTCCCTAAAGGAAGGTCTTTCTATGATCCTGGTATCAATTAGGATAGTACATGTAATTAATTTGTCTAGATTGCTGAGCAGCTTACGGGCTGCAATTTCGTCCTTGATTGTGTCACACAATCAATCCTTGGGAAAAGGCGGCCATGAGTGCCTCATTGTTCCAACCCACCTACGCCGCCAGAGTACGGAATTCGATCATGTACTCTTCCACCATACGTGCACCCTGGCGGTTTGTCATGAGTAGTTTGGCAGCAGAGGCAGCATGGGCCGAGACATTGAAAACCCACCGAAAGGAGACCACAAACTCCACAAAGTTGTATATAATGGGTTTATCCATCTCCCATAATGGGTTGGCCCACGCCAATGCTTTACATGAATCCAACCTTACTGCACTTGCTGTATCATCTCTAGGAATATGCCCAACTGGTTGAGGAACCCACGATACAGCGCCGGGTCACCTTCATAACGCTGAGGAAGGGGAGCAGAACCAGATAAATCTTTGACAATATTGGCTTCAGGAGCAGCAAGAACAACCGGTGCCGCAGTAGGATCAGAGGAGGCCTTAAAACTAAGTGTTTGTTTATATCTAAAAACAATACGTAACTGTATATACATTTTTAACATGGATGTTTGTGTATGTGTATATATATTCTAAATTTCTGTAAATAAGCAACTCTTTGCTGTAAACACTCCAGGACATACTTGAAAATGTGATAAATCTCAATGCATTCTTCCTGGTAAAACATTTTTCTATAAAAATAAAAATTGTATGTGAAGCTGTAACATTATGTACATCTTTATTTTAAATGACTTGTTATATTAACTGTTTAATGGCATCAAAGTTCTCTTAGAAGTTGTTCAGCCAAATAATTTGTTTTAAATTTGTATAAGTATTGATGCAGTTTTAGTCTATGACTAACCAATAGCGTCAGCTAGAAACACATAAGAATGCTTTTGAGTTTTGTGACCCTTTTCTTGTTCTCTTGCAGCCATTTTGTTTCAATTTCCAAATAAAGAAGTGATTTGACGTTTGCTTGTTTAGAGTGCTACTCCATTCCTGGATTTTCTTGATACTTTGTGGCAGTATGGATCACCTGTGTGAAGTTACACCCATCCTTTTGACACCTGTTATGAATCTTTTCCACTTCTTTGCTTTGTTATTGGTTGCAACTTGCAAAGCCATATTTAAACACAGTGTTTGAGCACCTGCTGCTTGTTTCTTTTCCCCCTTTATGCCCTCTACTCTTACTCCTGTTGCACTCTCTCTCCTCCATGACCTCTCTGCTGCCCCCTTTTGATTCTGTTTTTCCTCTTTCTGCTCTCTTGGTTCTCTCCTTTATATTGTTTCTCTCTGCCCACCCATTTTTGCTCTTTGCCCTATTTTTCCTAATGTAACATCCAGTACTAGGTCTTCAATTGGCATGGGGATGGGGGCTACTTTAATATCAAAGATGTTATGTAGAGATAAAGTGACGCAATTATGGGGCAAACCAACTGCTTAATATGGAACAAAAATAATTCTTATAGTTTCCAAAGTTTTAACACTTTGAATGTTAGAATTGCTTTGATCCTCTTTGGAGACCTCCCTGGCATTCTGCTGGTTATAGTTCATCAATGGGAAATGCTTTTTACACTGCATTCAAGATCTCTTGCTAACTTTCAGTTTGAACATGTCCCCTATTGTTATATCAAACTGTTTTAGTGCTCTTTTGTCAAACTTTTATCAGTAGTTACAGCAAGTATTAGCTAATTGCAGTAGTAACAGGATGATTTAGTTATGAATCACAGATTGCATAAATAATCTAAAAACATATATTTCCCTTTAAATTGGGCTCAAACCTCTCGCAAAGAGGATTAAATCCCTGACATAAAAGTTTCTTCTAATATTACAATAACAGTTTGGTTTATGTCTACACCCGCTATGTATGAGTGGCACATACAGATACCAAACACAAGTTCTGTCATATTCTGATGTATGCCTCTTCCTTAATTGCTTCACTTTGTAAGGTTTTTATTTTTTCTAATAACCAATTGTATTAACCTCAAAGAGAGACGGCCGTGTGCTATCTGTAAATTGTTTGTGTTCACTGAAGCGTGGATTAGTTTGTGTTGTCAGCTTTGTGTAAATGGTGGGACTGTTGCCACTAGAAACAGGAAGTGCTCAATATTCAGTCTAGAAGATATGCAAATTGCCAAAAGGGTTTTGTGTATCAAAAGAATCATCCTCAGGTGACTGGTAAAAAGCAAATGCCTACAAATGAGGGCATCACATATTTACTTCAATATGTAACTGTAAAATGCATTAATTGTTCTACGGATCAGTTAATTTGAAATAATTGAATGCTAGAGAGAAGCAATGAGTTGAAGCCCTCTCCAGCAATGAAGGGGCTAAAGGCTCAATGTATTGATAGGAACTTTGTGGTGTTTATTATCCCCTATGATTCAATTGGTTTGCTCCTGAATTACACTAGTTTTAGTACATCAGCCTCAATAAGACATGAAAGGCACTAAGAACTACAGATAAACCAGTTGCATCATAGGGGACAAATAAACCTTCTTACTGAATTAAATGAGTATTTTAACCCATTGAGTGTCAGATATCTGGATATATCTCTGGCACCAGAGGGTTAAATGTCAACTATCAAGTAGACATACCTGGAAACTCCAGTTTTCAGACATAAACTTTTGTTATGAAAAAATGGTATGCCGCAGATCTTCTCCTGCTAAGTAAAACAAGGGTGCTCTCACATCTGGGAGATGCCATTTTCCAGAGTTATTACAGCTTAAACTGTTGTTCCTTTACATTAACTTCTTCCTGATGAGTGACGTGCCAGGATGTCACACATTTCCATCCTTTAAGGAAGGTTTATGGTCTTGGCATGTCAAAGACTTCATGATCACAGCGTGCCTCAGGGTGTGCTGTGATCAATGTGGAGAGGCTGTAAATGACTGTTCCAGGACCAGAACAGTCAGTTTCAGCCTTTCCCTGGTGAGACAGTACATGTGATTACTGCTACGGCAATCACATGAGCTGGCAGAGCCAATGACAAAGGCAATGGATTCTATACATTGCCTTTGTCAGCATTCTCTGCCTCTCTCTTCCTCATGATGACAGTGAGGAAGAGAGAATCAGCCAATACACATCCCCACAGGGAGAAAGGGACACAATGGGGGGGGGCATTATTCTTTAAGTTGAAGATGATGGGGGCAGAACTAGAGTTTTAGTCAGTTGACCTTCTGCCACTCACTGAATAAATGATTTAGAGCAAGACCAAAGTAATTTATTTACTCAGCCTAATTTATAAAAACATATAATAAAGAAAACATTAATGTGAGTTTTATTACTGTGGAAAAATGTGAAGCACATATACATACCACACAGTCTGATCTCCTAAAAGAGGCACACCAAAGAGGGAATAAGGGACATAGGCATTTTTGCTCCAGAGGGACAGTACCCCACTAAAAAGGAACATTTAGGAGGTATGAAAGACTGTTCATACCTTTTGTCCAGCGATTATTAAAAATGAACCAAGTGAGAACAAATTATACAGGAAAGCCTATTAAAAAATTGTGGGTTTTTTAGTTTTTTTTTTTTCATTTTTTCTACTTTTTTATCATATGAAATGGTGGGTTATTCATATAAATGTGGTATTAAAATCAAGCCTTGCTTAAGCTAAAAAAATGATATCATTTCTGTGGGTGGACTAAGTGAATTAGAGGAAAAATAGAGTTGAACAAAGGCATCCTAAAAAGACCAAACTTGCTCTTGTCCTCTAGTATAAAAAAATCAAAAAGGACTCATTGCTAAGGGTTTGACAATGCGCTCAAGTGGCCATGTTTAGAATCATTATTCTGTTGTATTGAGTAGGAGAAGAGGGTCACTGACAAAGAGTTCTCGATCCTATGTAATAATTTACTAGGATGTTTATCAGAAGCCGTCATGCGAAGTAGAGACTGAGCGCATTCGGCCAGTCTCTACTGTGCATGATTGCATTGCGTGAGTGAGGCGATGCAAGACTGCATCTCATGGGGCAGTGAGGTAACGGACGCTTAACCCTTTGAGTGCCAGAGGGGTACGTAACGCATTGCAAAGCAATGTATTGCCTAACCCTCTGGCACTCAAAGGGCTAACATTACCCGGACTTTGGCCCGTGTACACGGACTTTTACACTAGTAGAATATAATGAAAAAAACATTTGAACCTTCTTTAAGTAACTAGTTTTAAATCCCATGTACACGGGCCAACACTGACGGCGCTGTAGTCATGCGCAGTACTGACTGCCCGCACCGCGGCTGATACAGAGTGGGACGCTCCGAATTCAGATTCAAAGTGGTCCCAGGAAGTTGTGCAGAGAGGACTCCGGTCTGAATTCAGAGTGCCTTGCTCCGTATCAGCAGCAGTGGCGCGGGCAGTCTGTACTGTGAATGACTGCAGTGCGTGCAGCCGTCTCTACTGTGCATGACTCCTGACAAACATCCTTAACGAATTATAATATAGGATGTCACTGCAACACACTTCCTAACAGTCTGCACAGTTATAAATGTATTAAGCAGGAAAAGCCCTGTAACTTACAGGTTTTCATTAAAAAAGTTCACTGCACATTTAAGAACTCGGTCTCAGGGGACAGACAATGATTTTCCAGTGTGCTGAAACTCACCCACTCCGAGCCTGGTCAATACATATACTTGCTAGAACACAGGTGAGTTAATTAGAGGCTAAATGATTTTTATTAACTTGCATGTGATCTTCAAAAGAAAAGCCTCAAATCCTGCCCTGTTAGTAGCCCTGAGTGTATAGGTTGGGAACCACTGCCTTATACACAGTGATCTGACTTTTAAAACGTTGGAAATCAATTATGTGTGATTCTGTCTTGTTATGTACATTTAGATCCCTCCCTAAAGGATCATATTAGTTAAAAACACAGAGCGTTTTGATGTGTTTAGATTGGAAACTGTAACTTTCATCTGATTTGAATTATTGGCAATGAAGCATGTTAGGAACAAACTGCAAAGAAAAATACGTGATGTTAGAACCAAAGACCGTATCCAATAATCTAACCATGTTCAACCCTGGAGCAAACCAACTGTAGTATCTGCTCCTACTCATTGCCTTCAAGGCTCTCCAACACTCACTTCCATCATATACCTTATCATTTATATCCTGCCATATACCTTTATGTCCTCTACATTCCACTTATAATGGGTGGCTCTTTGCTTCTTTAAAGGGATAGTAATACTTCGTTTTAACTTTATTTTATTTTGTAGGCATTAAAAAAACATGAAGAATGATATATGTCTTATCTCTCAAACCTTTATGGTTTATGAGATATTCACAAGCAAAGTTCCCCTCCCCGCCCCTTTTACCTAGTGTAAGCCATCTCTTCTCAGATGTGAGTCTGGTTGTATGACAGGACAGATAACAGAAGGGGACAATTTTCTTTGTATGAAAACGCTGAAAGCCCTTCCCCCCCTCAGTGCAGGGGCATTGAAAGTGTTTTGACCACACTCACAATTCAGAATGTGCGTTGGGCCAGCAAAGCTGAGGCTCCCCATAAATTTGTCATTCTAGGTAGTTGCCTTTTCTGCCTCTTGGGTATTAGAGGCTCTCCAATAAGTTACTTCACAATGCATTGCAGACCTCTCTAGCATTCAAGGTGTTTAATGTTTGAGTGCCAGAGGGATGCACAATGCAATTGTTTGCAATGCATTATGCATTGCTCTGGCATTCAAAGGGTTAGACGCCCCATTTAAATTATTGGGAATTTTAATTTCTCCCCTATGAAGCTGCTAATTTGCTCCAGATTTAAACCTTTCTATTTTATTGAATATGGCCCAAAATATCTACCTTTGATTGGCACTGTACATACATCACTTAAAAGGATAGTAATGTTTCACAATAAAAGCAGCTCCAGTTAATCATCATAGAATTTTGACAATGGAGAGTGCTATTTCAGTACTGTCAGTTGTATTTCCAGAGTAATTGATCATAAAGTATTCCCCTCCCTCCCCTTTTACTGATGTAACACTGCTCACCTCAGAGCAGTAACGTGGTGTCTAGGTGGATCTCAGAGAGGCACAATCTTCAGTAAGCATAAGGTAAAAACCTGAAAAACATGTCAAGGGGGGCAGTGTTTTCATTGTTCTCACAGTAAGAAGATTGTCCCTTGCTGTGAGCTGTCTGATCTCAAGACCAGATTCCACATTTGAGGGGCAGTGGCTTACACTAGGTAAGAGGGGAGGGAGGGGGAAACTTTATCATTCAATTACTCTTGAACTACTACTCTGACAGTACTGAAATAATACTCTACATGGCCCAAATACTATGAAGATTAATTGGAGATGCTGTTTTTGTGAAACATTACTATTCCTTTAACCACTTGGTTAACTGATATCACTCCAGTGCACTCCAGTGCACTGCAATGCAAGGCAATGAGATGGAAGAATTTCTGTCACTCTGTGGGTTAGCTTATTCTTTCTTCAAGCTTGTAGGAGAAAACCATATCCTATTCAGCAACCTCAACCCTGATCATATAATATCACATTATGTAATTATATACTTATTTATGTTTATGCATATAATGTGTTCTTATAATATTTGTGAGGCCATTAATGATCATTCACATTAAGGCTGCTGAAAGCTCCCTTGGCAACAGCCTAATTGCAAGTAGGCATTCAAGGACATTCATGTTTGTTGATTGTAGTGATCGGGTAAGGGTAAATGGAAAGAGTGCTACATTTACCTCTTATTGAGACTGATTCAATTAGTAGTAATGACAAAAGCTGAAACGGGTGTTTTTGTGAATTTGCATAATATTTATTTTCAGCTAACATCACAATTCAAATGCAGGTGATTTGAGCCAAAAACAGCTGTTACCACAACATTGTTTTTAAAGGGATAAACTGAGATGATAAATAGTCACTTCTCATAGTACCACTGCTTTTTCTCTGGGAATATCTATTGTGGTGATGAAGCCATGTGAACACTAGTAATTGTGAATAGGAAAAAAAACAGCGCACACCCACAAACACGCATTATTATATTGTAATAAAAAAAGTTACCTTTTAAAATTTTTATATAAAATATACTCCCTGGGGATCACAAATCCTAACCAGTTCTCTGTATCTTGTCTTACTTGCAGTTTTGTTGCCCACCTGATATGCCTCGAGCTACTGTAATTTGCAGCAGTAGTTTGTCAGCATGTTTATAGTGTTCAATAAGCATTCCAGTCTATATTTTGTTTGCCTAACATAGTAACATAGTAACATTATACCAAAGATGATGAGGTTGAAAAAAAATATGCATACATCAAGTTAAGTCCTTGCCATATCATCACTGTTGATATACAGAAAGGCAAAAAACAAAACAAAACATTGAAGCCATATTCAAATAAGCCCTAAGTGAGTAAAACAACAAAACAAAAAATGTTCCTGACTTCAAGAGGCAGCCAGATATTTCCCTGTATACAGCTTATCTGCTTTGAAACCAACTGTCATAATTATCAATATTGTTCTGAGCTTCAAACATATACATTACTTTTTTGAACACAGCTACAGTATTTGCAAGTCCATAGAAAAAGAATTCCATAACTTTACTGCCCTTACTGTAAAAAAAATCCTTGTCTTTGTTTTAGCTGAAACCCCCTTTCCTCTAGTCTTAATGGATGACATCTTTTTTCTTTATTGCTCCGCTCTTTGATTAAATAGTTTCTTATCGTGTTCTTTGTAATGGCCTTGAATATATTTGTAAACGATAAACATATCATCCCTTAAATGTCTCTTCACTAATGTAAACAAACCCAGTCTGGCTAGTCTCTGTTTATAGCTCAGATCTTCCAGTCCCTTTATCAGTTTTATTGCCTATCTCTGCATTTTTTCCAATATTTTTTAAGAACTGGTACATGAAACTGTACTTCATATTTCAGATAGGGCTTCCCCAAGGATTTATATAGAGGTAAAATTATATTTCCATACCTTGCATCTATACCCCTTTTTGTACAGGATAATACTCTATTTGCTCTTGCAGCAACTGAGTGACAATGCATACAGCTATGATGTCTATCAGTTCTCCTACATCTATCTCTAATGAGGATTCTCCAATTAATTTCCTATTTAGTGTATATATAGAATGTTTGCTTCTGAAGCCAAATGTATAACTTTACATTTATCTATATTAAACCTCATCTGCCACTTTTATGCCCTTTGATTCCGTTTATCCAAACTTTTTGCAGAGTAAAATATATTTCTCCATATGTATTTCCTTACAAAACTTAGTGTCATTAGCAAAGATTGAGTCACTACTTTCAACACCCACTTCTAGATCTTTAATAAAGAAATTAAAAAGTATTGGGCTTTGGACTGAACCCTGTGGCCCCCTCACTTCTAAACTTGAAAAGGTTCCATTTGCAAAAACTCTCTGCATCTATCATTTACTTGGTTCTCTATCCATGCACAAATATCACCTCTCAGACCGAAGCCTTTTCATTTATGCAGTAACCTGATGTGAGGAGTAGTACTAAAGGATTTTGCAAAATCCATGTATACTTCATCAATAGCAATACCCTTGTCCAAATGCCTACCTACCCTGTTGTAAAATGCAAATAAATTAGGCTTACACGATCTGTTCTTCATAAAACCATGCAGCTTGTACATTGGGTTAAACAGACAGTCACTACCACTCATATTATCCCAGTTACTGCATTTTAAAAGGCAGGCAGAGAAAATTGTAAGTTAATAAATGTTTGTTTAATCACATGTGTTTGAATCCCCTGCTGTTTAAATTCCCAGCACTTATCCCTCTGTTTTATGTAGCAGAAAGCCACCAATTACACCCCAGCATTCAAAAAGCAATACACCCACCACAGACACAGACTGTAATTAATTGTACACCTGCAAGGGTAGGGGAGAAATGCCTTTGTTTCTTAACCCATCCCTTATCACACTAACAATACACAGGTAACATAGAAAATACAGTTATTCAATTAGTTTACTGCAGATATCCCAAAATGTAGGTTGTTTCAACTCACAGCTGTATACTTGCTTACTTATCTTGAACTTTGACCACTGCTTCAGTCTGCAGCCTGCCCATGACTAGTCCATTGAACTCTGGCCATTGCTTCAGTTTGTCTACTTCCCATGACCATTGAATTGAACTCTGATAAATGCTTCTACCTGCCCTGTTACTTCCAGTATTTATTAAATGATACATCTGTTATCTGTTCTGTATGTTAAGATGCACTCTCCTCCACCTTTCTGGTCTAGTCACTAGCCAGGTGTTGCCAGTAGTTCACCCTGTTGTTCCCAACCTGTTCTTCCTTTCTCCCAAGCACCATAATATTGCCTCACTCTGTAGCATCATTGACACTATAGAATTTAGCAAACATTGTGACATATGTATAATTGAAATCAATGATAATTTGGGGAATCTTTATTTGTCCTCATAGTAAAATTTGGTTGCCTCACAATTTAGTCAGTCTGCTTTTATACATAAAAACCATTGTTTACCCCTTTGAGTGCTAGAGGGGTTTCCATCAGATTGTTTTTCAAACTGTTGGATACCCCTCTGGCACTCAAGGGGTTAAGAGTTAATGAAGATAGAAACTTTGGATTTCCAAAGCACAGATACTCCCAGACTCACTGCTATGAATGGATTTATCTTATCACAGTCCTTGTTCATATCCTACTATCCTTACTAATGTTTTGTGATGGACACATAAAGCTTGCAGAAGGTATGACTATCGGGAAGTTTATAGACAGAAGAATGCAGCTTTTTTTGCTCCCTGTTTTTGGGGACTACACCTTCTATCATCCCCAACCAGCTACTGGTATTTTACACTATGTGGGTTATGCACTAAGGAGTGATAAAAAGCTGATAAAGTGGTCATGTCATCTCCAGAGATATCACTCCTCCAATGCCTGTGTTATTATATGGAGCCTAAGTTAAAGAAATCTTAGTGCATAGTCTCCATAGAGTAACATAGGAATTGGAGAAATTATATCTCTGTGTTATCACCTTTTCATCATGCCTTAAAGGGATAGTAATAATTTATTATTACTATCCCCCATATTGTAGGTATTTCCAAAATAATAGCCCCCAGGTTCGTCTCTCAAACCTTTGTGGTTTGAGAGATAACTGACGACAAAGTTCCCCCCTCCCTCCCCCTTCCATGAAGTCAGTGTTGTGCTGACTGCAGGGATATCCGGTCTGAATTTAATCATGTGGCTCTGCAGCAGAGCCGCGATCACGTTAGTGACAAAGAATTATTTCACTGAAACAGTCTTCTACATGTGCTTGTAGAAGACTGTTTCAGTGAAATAATTCTTTGTCACTAACGGGATCTCGGCTCAGCTGCAGAGCCGCAAGCCTGTCGTACGACAGACTTCCCCTGCAGTCAGTACAACACTGACTTCAGGGAAGGGGGAGGGGGGGTACTTTGCCTTTGGTTATCTCTCAAACCATAAAGGTTTGAGAGATGAACCTAGGGGCTATTACATTATTTTACAAATACCTACAATATGGGGGATAGTAATAATAAAGTATTACTATCCCTTTAATGCATAACCCCCCTGGTAAGGTTGATCCAGAATATGGAGTACTATTTTGAGAATCAGTTCTTAAAAAATACTTTATTGAACTGGGAACAGTACATAGATGTGCAACAACACTGATAAAGCGATTGGATCCGAGTTTAAAGAGAGACTAGCCAAACTGGGTGTGTTTATATTAGAGAAGAGAAGTCTAAGGAGTGATATGATCACCATTTAAAAATATATTTTATATGTCAATACAAATAACTCTCTAAAGAATTATTCATTCAAGGACCTGAGCAAAAAACAAGAGGTCATTCATTCAGAATATCGTAAAGGTGTTTTGGACTAAAATAAAGGAATGTTTTGTTTTTTATTGTTTTTTTTTAATAGTAAGGGCAGTAAAGTTATGAAATTCTTGGGATTCTGACTTGCAGATACTATATTTGCTTTCAAAGTACTGGATACAGTAGTAGCACAGAAGAATATGAGAATTATGAAACTTATTTCAAAAGCAGATAGGATGTTAATCCAGGGAAATATTCCAATGCCATTTAGAGTCAGGAAGGATTTTGTTGATTTACACACTTGAGGCTTAAAGTGTTGGTAATGTCCAAGAATAAATATTTATCATTTTGTAGTGCTTAATAATTTGAAGTAAATGCAAAAAACCCTATCTCTCTGGTTTGAGAGATATTCACTGTGAAAGTTTGACATTTCCTGCTGTCAGCTGTAAAGCTGATAGCAGGAGATCCGTGTCGGCCGACACGTGGAGGCTCTTCAGCAGGGCCACAATCAGGTTATTTAAACTTAATTACTTCACTGGAATGGTTTACAAAGTGTGCTTGTAAACCAGACACACTTTGTAGACCTTTCCAGTGAAGTCATTCTTTTTAAATAATGCGACTGCGGCTCTGTTGCAGAGCTGTCAGTTGGTCCCCGAACAGGATTCCCCTGCAGTCAGCACAGCTCTGATGTCAGGGAAAGGTAAGGGAGAGGGGAACTTTGAATAGGAATACATCTCAAACCACAGCGGTTTGAGAGATAGGGATTTTTCCATTTAGTTCAACTTTTTAAGCACTACAAAATGATAAATATTTATTCAGGGATATTACTAACACTTTAATTGTAAATGGCTTCATTGTTTGCGTGTTTTTTTTTTTTTTGCCTTCCTGTGGATGAACAGAGGAATTATGGTATAGGCTGAACTTGATGGATATATGTCTTTTTTCAGCTTCATCAGCTATGTTACTATGTTACTACAGACTGCTAGAATTGGGTTTAGAAAAACATATCAATAGCATTTCAGGGAATGCTGTATCAGGTATAATTTTGACTGAAAAGTTTACAGTTCAATGTCGATCTCAGGGTCAATGGGAGACCAGCAGAGATAACTTTTAAAGGGATGGTAACTTTTTTGATTTTACATATTCAAGTGCATAATAGTAAAGTCAAGCAGCCTATACTTATTTTTGTTTTTCATCTTCATCTATTTTTTTTTCACTGTTTTATGTACCTGACATTAAGTTTCCTGGATCTCTTTACAAAGAGGTTTCTGTCAGGTACTATGAAAGCAGCTATAGTGCTTCAATGTAAAAAAAAGATACAATGTAAAAAGATAGGAATAAAATTACACTGTATCAATGTCCTGCTCTGATGTTCGACTGACTGTTTGGAATGTGATATCCAGGTAGTTTTCTGCCAGGGACATATAACTGTGAAAAAAATTGGTAAAAAAAAATAAGAAAATATAAGCAATTTGACATTACATATCATATATAAGCACCTATGGTGCCCTCAGTTCCATCTATGGCCACACCCCCTCCCGAAAGACCACCTCCCTTCCCGGCCAATTAATTGTTGCCCGGCACAGAAAATACTCTTACTCTTTAACATAGAAGCAGGAATAAAACAACCCTTTGGTTATTGCTTATCAATGCATTGGAGAACTCTCTAGCATCCTGGTGGTTAAATAATTTAAGGGATCTATAAACCAGGAGCATTTGGATTGTTTTGGCCATACCCACAACTCAGAATGTGGTGAGGCCACAGATGAGGAACCTCTCTTGTCACTCTACTCAGTTGTCTACATTGCCTGTTGGGAACTCCAGCCATTTGTGAGGCACTGTTTAAAACCCCAGGTCTTGTTATTAGTTTGAGGTATTTAATAGTGAAAGTCTTAATTAAATTACGGGTGAAACCGAACTGAAATTGAAGCAAATAATGAGCAAGTTGGCCAAGTCTTTTTGGGGAAAGCTCCTGGAGTGTTATGCACTAAAGCGTGATAAAGAGGTGATAAATTGGATATTATGTCTGCAGTGATATCACTTCTTCAGTTCCTATGTTATTCTATAGAATCTATGCACTAAGATCTCCCAAGCTAGAGAAATTTTAGTACTTAGGTTCCATAGGATAACACAGGACTTGCTGAAGTGATATCACTGGAGAAGTCATCTCTGTTTTAAAAACATAGAAATATAGAATTTGATGGTAGATAAGAACCATTCGGCCCATCTAGTCTACACATTTTCCTACTGTAAAAACCTCAAACCTTATTTGGTCCTTGGTCTTCTCTTATGTTAAAGACAACCTTATGCCTATAACATGCATTCTTAAATTCTGTCACTGTATTAACTTCTACCACTTCTACTGGTAGGCTATTCCACTTATCTACTACCCTCTCAGTATAGTAAAACTTTCTTACATTACATCTAAACCTGTGTCCCTCTAGTTTTAGACTATGGCCTCTTGTCCCAACATTTTTTACTCCTTTGAAATGTACTTCCCTCTTTATATCCTTTTTATCACGCCTTAGTGCATCTCCCCCTGGTTATTGGGGAATGTAGCAACTCCCCTGCTTGTCACTCCTTACTTTATCCTTCCATGTCAAAATCAGTTAGGGGCTGTGTTCTAAAATCGTCTGGAAAACCTGTTTGTGTTATAACCATAAGTGAAGATCACATATGTAGAACTAAAAAGCAAAACTGCTGCATGTCATATAAGATAAACAGTCTATGTGATGAAAGCGCGAGATGTGGATAATTATCTGTTCTCATAAATCTGCAAGAAGTGCTAATGAGCATTTGTATAATCCATTAAACAGTCAAGCTTCCCATTTTCCAGGGCACTTTTTTACTACTTTTTAAATGGTAAGTAAGGATACATCATCTGAAAGTTTTGTCTAATTAACAGATGCAGAGGTGATTTGGTGTTGTGCCCTCTTCCTGTTATCTGTGCTTCTCAGGAGTCATTTCAGATGATTCTTCCATGAAAATGTGTAATATGATGCAACTGCATTCATTATACTTTGCTACTGTAATCCAGAGAGCATTGAAATTACTTGCAAAGCAACTGTGAGCAAAGAAAACTTAAATGTATGTGTGATTATTATTTACATTAGGTGAAAAAAATTGCAGTTGATCTTGGTGTTATGACATGGTTGGACAGATTGGGAGAGCAGTTGTTGTTGGACTACAGCTATCATTTTCAATTTGTCATTGTTTGGCAGAGGATGATTGGAGTTGTATGCAACAGCATATTCAGAGCCACAGGCTTCCCACTTTCATGGACTGAGCATGTCATTCTTTTTTTTTAAAGTTGAACTACCACCTCTTAAACACTTTAACTTCAATAACTCCCCATCAGGCGACTAGCAGCTTAGTAGCGCTAGTTGCCAGAATTATTACCTTATTCAAAAGAAATATGCATTCTTACCGGGCTGACAACAGCACGGAGCACGGACATCTTGCCATAGTGACGTCCACGCGCCTGAGCTGTCAGTTCCTTTCAGACCTGAACGGCTCCTAGCAACGCCTCCTAGACCCGGCTGGGACTGACAGCGCAGACGCGTGGACGTCACTATGGCAAGATGTCCGCGCTCCGTGCTGTTGTCAGCCTGGTAAGAATGCATATTTCTTTTGATTAAGGTAATAATTCTGGCGACTAGCGCTAGTATGCTGATAGTCGCCAGATGGGGAGTTACTGAGGTTAAAGTGTTTAAGAGGTGGTAGTTCAGCTTTTTTTAGAGATATGAAAATTACATGAACAATAATAATTGAATAAGCAAGCTAAACTGTAAAACCTTAAAGAGTAAACAGATTAATAAACAGATTAAAAAACAGTAATATGATTTAAGTAATGTAATATAATGTAAAGAGATAAAAATAAAAAGGCCAGTAAGAGACGGAGGCACTAAACCCTGTTTAAAAATTTGGATTTCAAACAAAATTTACTGTTCAGCCAAGACCATATGAAAAAGAAGGTGTTATAATTACCCAGTTCTATGGAGCTAAAGTATTCGTTTCTGCAGATAAAGTTGATCTTGTCAATGATGTTAGACCGGAGAACATCTGGGCTTTTCCACTGAGTGACAATACTGGATCTGGTAGCCGAGCATAGTCTGACAATGAGTTTGTCTTGGTTTTTGTTGGTTGAATTAGCTTTCATGCCAAGAAGGACCTTAGAGGGTTTGATAGAAACAGGTCTAGAAAGGATTAGAGAAATAAGGTCATTTAATTTGTTCCAAATACGTTTCACCTTCAGGCAGGACCACCACATATGTATGAAAGTGCCAGGTGCTTGACAGTCGCGAAAACACCATCATGCATCAAAGCAATTTTAGCTGGAACCAGGTGAAAAACGTGAAGCATCTTAAAGGACTGTTCAATGGAGCTGAGGTTTAAATTATTTAGTGAATTCGCCTAAAGATCTTCAGATCTTCAGACCAAGAGGATTGAAGGACTGATTCCCAGAAGAGTTGGCAATTGAGCTTTGTGGTGTTAGTAGAATTTTGTATATAAAGGAAACAGATATCTGAAATGGAGTCCATGCTAAGAAGAAAGCTTCAAATTTGGAAAGAGGCATAGGAAGGTAGTTACAGTACCTAGAAAGCAGCTAAGTGTCGTTTGGATGGACGTACATGTTATCTCATCTTCAGCGGAGCCTTTGATCATTTCCCTTAGAGCTGACCAGTCTAAAAAGTGTATGCCATTAGATTCTATGATAAGTGCACAAGTGTCCACAAGGTATAAGGTCACTCATGATACTGTGCATGCCCAAGTGGGTACCTTCATTGCTATACACCTGACTTAGTACATGGTGGTTATGCTGTAGTGCTGAACAGAGGAAAGTCGTTGCCTTAGCATGAATGTCTGACATGGTTCTGCAGTTTATAAAATTACTAACATTCAACATCTAAAACAAGTCATGTATATTGTATACCCTGATCTTCAATATCGGGAATGCCTTTATTGCAGCATCTCCTAGTTATGGTTAAAAATGTTCTTTTCTGATGAATGCGTATAGCAACATAAATGTTTCAGCACTACAATTAGACTGTTAACCCTTCAGGGCAGGGACTCCGTTTCTACTGTTTCTGTGATGTGGGCACTTTTTATTGCATACTCTTCTTCTGTAAGAAGGTGTGGAAACTGTGTAGAAAAATAGGAATAACATTATACAAACATAAATATATACATAACCTTTGTTTGCTTGTTATTATTATTATTACCATTATACTATGTCGTTTAAAGATAAAAAAATAATAATAATACGGATTCTGCCTCATACGGTCAATTGTAAAGTTGATCACATTCATGTCTGAATCCATCCTGGGGTACCAGGATGAAGGATTAGTTGCAGACAGTTGTTATATAGTAAGTTGCTGTTTGATACTCTTATAGGAATTACAGGAGGCAAATATAGTTTTTGATACCTTTTATTGGCTAACTAAGCAGATTTAAATGCAAGCTTTCAAGACCTTAGGTCTCTTCCTCAGGCATGTTATACAGATAATTATGAAAACATCTCTCTTAAATACAAGTACATATCACATTGTTTAGCATGGAAATCAGATAACAGAATGCAGTCCAGATCCAGATATCTTTGATCAGTCAATGGTAAATTGCACTCTTCCTCTGAGGCTTTAGAGGTATTTACGATGCTCTTGGGTCTGTGGAAAGGTCAGTCAACTAAATTATATTTTGCAGGGTCAGGCCTGGTTAGTACTTGGATGGGAGACCGCCTGGGACTACCAGGTGCTGTAGGCTTTTGCTTAGAAATTATATTTTGTCATAAATTCCTTATCCCTGTTCAACCCACTACAAATTTCATTAAATTTTAACATTAATTTTACCTCCCATACCTTTCTGTCCCTCTGAGTGCGAAACAGTCCCATCAATACAGTTAATTTAATATCCTTGACACTGTGCCCATTTTGGCAAAAATGTTCTCCCACTGGTGTCTCTGTCTTTTTGTTATTAACACTGGATCTGTGGGAATTAAATCTCCTATGTAGTGCTTGTCCAGTTTCTCCCACATACAGAGCTGTTGGGCATTTTGCTCACATGATAAGGTATATTACATTGGATGATTTACAGGTGAAGGTACCATTGATCTTATGGTGTAACTGGGTGTTTGGAATTGGTATGTTGTCCGTGGTGTAAATGTGTGCACAAGTTTCACATCTCTTTTGTAGGCATAGGAATTAGACATAGTCTTTGAGGTGCAATTTGAAAGTTTGACATTTAGGGAAGAATCTAATGAAGTGTTGTGACGCTGCTTGATATAAATCTTGAGCTTGTGAGTTATGAGGAGGTTTTGTTTAGAAGGATCTATATGTCAGACTTAGATATATATATATATATAGATTGGAACAGCAAATAAAGAGCAGCATGATAAATGAATGGTTGTGACAGCAACATTCAGGTAGAGTGGTGTCAAGAAACTCTTTTTAGGGAATACCAGAAAGTAGAGATAGGTACAACACTGTGGAGTGGTATTTTCATAAGAAGTATTCTGCATTGAAGGGATAGTAATGTTTCATAATAAAAGCAGCTCTAATTAATCATCATAGTATTTGGACTTTGAAGAGTGTTATTTCAATTCTGTCAGAGTTGTAGTTCAAGAGTAATTCAATGACAAAGTATCCTCCTCCCTCCCCTTTTACTGAAGTAACACTGTTCAGCCAGAGCAGAAGGGAGGTGCCCAGGTAGACTGCAGAGAGGGACAATCTTCAATTAAGATAAGGGAAAAACCTGAAAAACTTGTCAAGGGAGGCAGGGCCTTCATTGTTCTCATAGGAAGAAGATTGTCCCCTTCTGTTATCTGTCTGGTCTTACAACCAGATTCCACATCTGAGAAGAGATGGCTTACACTAAGTAAAAGGGGCGGGAGGGGACGCTTTGCTTGTGAATATCTCTCAAACCATAAAGGTTTGAGAGATAAGACTTATATCATTCTTCATGTTTTTTTAATGCCTACAAAATAAAATAATGATAAAACAAAGTATTACTATCCCTTTAAAAAGGTGAATGCTGTTTTTTATTTTATTTTTTGGGGAGGATAGGGAAGAGAGTGCTTCCTAGGATGAAATTAAGATCAGAAGTATTTTAAGGGAAGGAAATACAGCTCCTTTTTTATATTTGTCTCCATGTCTCTAATTCACATAAACATTTGAATAATCAGATTGTTAGGCTTCATTTTGATGTCAGCTGCTGAAATTAACTCCATTTTTTAAAGGATAAAAAGAGATTTATTATGATGCCATTTTTATATGTATAGCTCATCATTTAGCATGATAATAATATATCAAACTGAAAACATAAAAAAAACATTTTTAATAAGATTTCCTAATCAGGAAGATTTCCTAATAAGATTTTTCAGAATTTGAAATTGCTGCATTGAGTTTTGTTTTTTTTTTGCCTTCTTTTGGATCAACAATGGTAAACAGGAATAGGAAAACGGTTGAACTAGCTGGACGCATGTCTTTTTTCAACCTAAATTGCTATGTTACTACTATGTTACTGTGATGATTTTGAGTAATTAGTGCATTTTTTGGACTGGATAAAAAGTATGAACGTTCATTCATACCTTCCAAGTGTCCCTTTGTGGGGGGATACTGTCCCTCTGAGATAAAAAACAGACTGTGTGGTGTGTGTATATAAGTGTATCACATTGCTCTACAGTAATAAAACTCCAATGGAACCTTTCAGTGCCAGAGGGGTACGCATAGCATTGCTTTTCAATGCGCTGCATACTCCTCTGGCACTGAAAGGGTTAATATTTGTTTCAACTTCAGTTTATGTGTTTATAAATTACCTGTGTAAATAAAATACTTTGATCTTGTTCTAAATTATTTATTCAGTTTTACAGACGTGTCAATAAGTCATGAAATAAGATATAAAACACATTACCAACCAGTTCTTCCTCCAGCACCACCAACTAAAAGAAAAGTGCCTCCTTTTTGGCCATTTGACCTGTTGGGAACTGTGTTCTCTCTCTCTCTTGGCCTCACAAGTGAGGAGGAGAAAGGAAGAAAACAGTGACAAAGGCAAATGTTTACTTACATTTCTTTGATCATGTGGATGCATCGGCACATGTCAACAATGTAGTAGCGATCACATAGGCCAAGCCATTGGGGAACAGTTGGAAATAACTGCTCTGTTTCAGGAAAAGTCAGTTACATACTCTCCTCCATGATCATAGTGCTCCTAGAGGCACGCTGCGATCATTGATCAAGTGTGCCGGCTTGCTGAATGAGGGTCTGACACTGACCTCTCTGGTCTTGGACAGATCAGTTTCGGACTCCGATACTTTTCACAGTGCTCCTGCAGGAGCGCTGTGAGCAAAAAACTCATGATGTGCCAGGACCGTCATCAGTCCTTAAGTCAAATTCCCCAACAACAGTCCTAGCATGGCATCAGTCGTTAAAGGGTTAGTTATGGCCCAACATAATTTGTAATAGAGTTGTAGAGGTTAAAAAAAATCACATTGCCACAAACCCCATCTCTCAAACCGCTATGGTTTGAGAGATATTGGCAATGAAAGTTCCCCCTTCCCTCCCCTTCTCCTGACGTCAGCTTCTAGCTGACAGCAGGAGATCCTAGTCCGGGGATCGGCCTGTGGCTCTGCAGCAGAGCTGAAATCCCATTATTGCAAAATAATTATTTCATTGGAAAGGTCTACAAAGTGTGCCTGGATTGAAAGCACACTTTGTAGACCTTTCCAAAGAAGTAATTCTTTTGCAATAACAGGATTTCAGCTCTGCTTCAGAGCCTCATCATGTCAGCCGACACAGATTCCTTTTTGTCAACTTTACAGCTGACATTAAGGTAGGGGGAACTTTCATTGCCAATATCTCTCAAACCGCTATGGTGAATGTGGCAATGTGATTTTTTTTTAGCCTCTACAAATCTATTACAAATTATGTTGGGACATTACTAACACTTTAAGGGGTTAAAGCTACAATTCATTTTCCTATAAAAATATATGCTGTAATACAGCTTTTCATGCTGAATAATACATTGGCACTCTGCTGATTAAAGGAATACAAATACCTAAAATGATCTAGGGTTATATAGACTTAAATGCCTTGTAGTGTATGTCAGCCACTGAAACAAAATCTTTATTTAATTTATGAGCAATAAAATCTTATCTTACATATGCTCATTGGAGGTTCTCCATCGGCATTTTCCAGGACTCTCATTAACAATAGCAATCTTGTTAGTTGCAACTCTGGCACTCAAAGGGTTATTAACATTAGCTCTGCAAACATAATTAACCAATTAGTGTCTCTACAATATAGCCTACAGACATTAAAAATGAAAGTTGAGGATGAAATTTTAGGAATCTAATATCCAATAACTACATTATACCATTGTACATGATATTTAAAATTATTATCCCATTTCATTTTTTGATGTTAGGGTTCCATTAAATCGAAATTTTCCATTGTAGTCAACAGGTGGTGCTGTTCAAATCACTTACTATGGAGGACCATGGTCAATGACTTAAGTTCTCCCAAAGAATCCATTATAAAAAACAAATTGCTTTTTGGACATTAGTTTTCACAGCTGATTAACATGGAGAAGGCTAGGTTTGGACAGAAAAGTTTTAGCCAGAGATGGAATAAACATCCTGTTTTTTTGAGCTTCAATACCTTTGTAATGAAAACGTAGCATTATTTTACTCAGTCATGTACCATTTGGTCATAGTAAAATATATTTTATCTTTCCTGTGGGAGGCACTGCTACTTTATTTCATCATTTTCCGCAGTCTTTGAGTATGAGGTTAAAAAGTCAGACTATTGGCTGGGCATTTCTTTCAGAATTCTACACTAAGCATATCTTCCAGTATTTGACCTTGTTATTCCCAAGAAACAACAAATTAATACAGAAGGGTGATTTATATACCTCCCAGCACACAAAGATAAGATGTCAGCACTTAATGTTAAGTGATCATGAAGAGGTGTATAATTTATTCAGATTGGATTATATCAATTAATAAAACCTTTCAATAACCTTTTTTGTATGTAAGCATAGTTGACTAGGTGTTGAACACCAGATTTACCCTGAAATTAATGTATCTTACTGCAACACCAAGCTCCATTCATAATTTTAGTCTCGGTTTGATATATGATACTTTCAATGTAAGTGGAGTTTAATCACTAAAATAAATGGGAAAGAAACAGCACATCAGAGAGATTAATATCCCTTTAATCCTTTGAGTGTCTCTGGCAATTAAAGGGTTAATAAGCTGTAAGGAGCAGAGCGGTGTGCAATGTATTGCTTCATAATGTGTCTGCAAAGAGTTAACAGAGGTGTATGTAGCAAAACAAATTCTGCACTATGCAATATGTCTCTGCAGTGATAAATCTTATCAATTACTTACATCATTATTTACCTCCTGAAGAATTTATTTTAGAACATAGGGACATTTGCATGAAGAAAAAGCTGAGCAATTCTGGAGCTTACCAACTGCTCCATAGGGATAAATGAAAAGTCCCATTGATCTAAATAATGTTTTTTAAGCACTTCCATGTTAGAAAAGTCCCCAACGCATTTTGAAGCAAGGTGTTGGGGATTTCTTTTAGCATTCAAATGGGAAATTTTGTATATTTTATTTTTCTCCTATGATGTGGCTAGTTTGCTTCAGAATTGATATTTTAAGCTGTACTAATTGTATTTACTGCAGGAGTAGCAAGCACCCTTAAATGGATTTTTCTCTTTCTATTTCATGCTCCTTGACTGCAGTGCAACTATTAACTGTGTCAGTACCTCCATCACTATCTTAGGCAAACTGGCCTTGACCTTTAAGGGGATTATCTCAACAACTTCTTTCTTAGCATCAGGGAGAGCAGCAGTGCAACCATCCTCAACAGTTGCAATGCAGACTCCTCTATCATAATAAACCCCAGTTTATTCAATATGACCTTTTCTGACAGAACACTCCCTGAAAACAGATCAAGGGCTCAATCCAATTGTTGTTGTCAAAACTGTCAGTAGGGCAAACATGCATAACGGGAGGTATACACACTGTGTCACTGTATGTATCCAATTGTCCTATCAACAGAAATCACAAAGAATGCTGGGTCACAAAACCTGACTTTTGGCCCAACATCTGAAGTGTGTTTTTTGTTCCCAAAACTCACAGTAAATAGAGTCAGAAATGGCAACATCAAAGGAAAACAACTGTGAGTGCTAGCTAAACACAGAGTATGAGCTAAAATACAGTCACCCTCCCAGACACTAACTCTACACTACCCCTTACAATAAAATGAAACAATACTAGCCTTAACACTTTCCTAACACCCATACCCCATAGCTGTGTAACACTTACCTGTTATCCATTGCAAGTCTTCTTTTTTAATCTTCTATCCTCCTTGTTTTTCTTCCGTGTTCTAATTGTCTGTCTTCTAGCCTTCTGTCCTCTAACAAATGTGTCATTAATAAATGCCCCCAAAGATAATCCATTTGTGTATGCTGCTGCTGTCCACACGGAGGCAGCAGGAGATCAGTGCAAAAATCATCCCCCTTGCATACCTCTCAGGCCAAGGAATATTTGAACAGAGACTTTTATATGGCAAGTCTCTGTTCAAAATGGTTCCCAGCCTTCCATTGGCTAGGATGTCAGTTACACACCTCCCAGCCAATCAGTTTCTAGTGGGAGGGATGATGAAACCCCCTAAAAGCTGATTGTGTGGGAGGTGTGTAAGTCACATACCAGCCAATGGAATGCTGGGAACCATTTTGAACAGATACTGGATCGAGCAATGGCTCGAGAGGTGTGCACCTGGCCAGCAGCAGCAGCAACATGCACATATGGATTATTCTTTGGGGACATTTTTTAATTAAACATGTTTGTTATTCAAAGTGGCATACTTATGAAAATATAAGAAAACAGAAGATTAGAAGACAGACGATTAGAAGAATGAAGATAAGAAGATATGAATAAGACAATTTTTTCAGCAATTTGGATGTTTTGACTTAGGGTCACTTTTTTTCAGGTTTTTTCACCTTCTAATCCAGAATCTGCAGTTTAAAACATGCATTAGGGGATTCTATGCCAAAAAAACATAGGCACAGATTTTTGGAGATAAAATGGTGTCCCGTGTCCCTTAATGTATGTTATTGCACAGAGCATGGAATTTAAATGGAAATTCTAACTCTTTTTAATTGCTTCCAATGGGCACAAAATGTATGCGTGTGCTTGAAAAACTACCATTGGCTGTTTTTTTTTTTTTTTGTAACAATGTCTATTGGATCGAGCCCCAACTGAGCTCAATGTCAGGGATATAAAGAAGTTAAAAAGTAGGTGAAGATGTAAATAAATAAATAAATAAAAAGTATATGTAATTTGAGTTTATATATTATAAACCTGCAAAAGATTTAATGGCAAAAAGGAAGTTAACTGTCACTTTCAGTATTTTAAACATTGTGGCCTAATAACTTAGTCCTAACTTACTGCTACCAACTTGCACCCTAATGCATTCAATATTGATACAATGATAATCCAGTGGATGCTTGAGAGGTCTCCAATACAAGTCTTCACTATGCATTTCATGCCACTCTAGCACTCAATGAGTTAAAGTGTTTGATTGTTAGGGATCTGATGGGATTTCTTACCAAACAAATTGTTTCCACCACTGCAAAAAAGTTTACCTGTGATATTAATTTGAGGTAGGGGCACTGGAACCCTTTTGGCTCAGATTATTGTCCAATTCTTGCAGTCTAGAATACTTTACTGTTGCTAGACAATGCATCTGGATCAGATGAGGGCAACCTGATGCCTTCCACTTATTGGGGACTACAGCTCAGTTGGTTAAAATTTTAATCCACAATAGCTGGAGGGCCTCAGGTTGCCCATCCCTGACTTGAATCATAATAATGATTTATCTAGATGAACATATGCCCTCTTGATTTAGTTATAGACTGGTAAAGTAAAAGTGATACATTTATTGACAGAGGCGTAACTAGAAGCCACCGGGCCCTGGTACAAGAATTGCCATGGCCCCCCCTCAACGACATTGACCCCCTCAACCACATTGGCCACCTTCACATTGCCCCCCAGGTCTCCAAATTGCCCCTTCATCTCCACATAGCTCCCCATTCTCCAAATTACCCCTTTCACAATGCCCCCTTCATCTCCACACTGCCCTCTTCATCTCCACAATGCCCTCTTCATCTACACATTGCCCCTTCATCTCCACAATCCTCCCTTCATCTCCACAATGCCCCTTCCACAATGCCCCCTTCATCGCCACAATGCCCCCCCTTCATCTCCACATTACCCCTTCCACAATGCCCCTTCCACAATGCCCCCTTCATCTCCACAATGCCCCCTTAATCTCCACAATCTCCCCATCTCCACATTGCCCCTTCATCTCCACAATGCCTCCCAGTCTTCAAATTGCCCCTTCCACAATGCCCTCTTCATCTCCACAATACCCTCTTCATCTCCACATTTCCCCTTCCACAATGCCCCTTCATCTCCACAATGCCCCTTCATCTCCACATTTCCCCTTCCACAATGCCCCTTCATCTCCACATTGCCCCTTCCACAATGCCCCCATCTCCACATTTCCCCTTCCACAATGCCCCATCTCCACATTGCCCCTTCCCCAATACCCCTACCTCCAGTCTCTGGTGGTCTAGCGGCGTGGCTTAACAGATCTGTGCCTCCTTCATCACAGATCTCTAGAACTGAAGCTCCCGAGCGCCTCTCTAGTAATGCAGAGGCTGGGAGATGATGTCATCTCCCACCGCTCTGTATTACTAGAACGGCGTGCCAGCGGCCGTAGTGGGAGATCAGCTAACCTACAGATGGAGTTGCTGCTGGAGAGGGGGTCGCAGGGGGCAGCCAGTCCCCTGGTGTGACGGGCCTGGTCGCAGGTGCGACCCCTATTGTTACACCACTGTTTATGTATACACACAAATACACATGATTAGATAGACAACATTAGATGATCCACAGTAGAATTTGCCCTCGATGTTGTGGTTTTTGTGGGAATGTGGTATGGGTACCTTATCTGTGGTACATATGTGTGCACAGGTTCCACATGCCTTTTGCAGACAGGGAAAAGTACCATTTTCTGTTACGTTCTTAAAGGGATAGTAATACTTAAGTATTACTAATCCCTATAGCAAAGTACTACTTAAAAAAAACGTATTGCCCCTAGTGTCATCTCTCAAGCCTTTATGGTTTGAGAGATGATAGCTTCTAAAGTTGCCCTCTCCCTCCCCCTTCCCCGTAGTCAGCATTCTATCTGACTGAAAGGAAGAGAGGCATACGACTTTCAGGTGGCTCTCCAGCACAGCCGGATCGCGTTACTAAAAAAGAAAACTTTCACTGAAATGGTCTTTTACGTGTGCTTGACTTGCAGGTTTGAGAGATGACACTGGGGGCAATATGTTTTTTTTAAGTAGTAATTTGCTATAGGGATTAGTAATACTTAAGTATTACTATCCCTTTAAGGACACTCTTTACCACTAGCTGCTGCAGGTTGGGGGAGGCACTCTATAGCACCTCTCTATAGGAGAGGAATGAAAGTTTGGGAAAAATTAATTTTAATCTGCCATCACTGTGTAGTATTGTTTGGAGCTCTTTTGAGATTTTGTGCAGTACTTCAAGCTGGGGGTTGATATCCCAATCATTTGGATTGAAGGTGAAGTTTTTCATTTCATGAAAATTACAATGCTTTCCATCTTACCATTAACCATCAAACACACAAATGAACTCTCTGGATGTTACAATGAGTATTAGAAACAACTCCATCGGATATCTCTGTACCACAAAACAATAGATAGGCCTAATTATTATCTCACAAATGACAGTTACAATCCCAGGCAAACAAAGGAACTGTATTGTTTGCAGCTTGTTCCTAAGGTTTAACCACATATGCTCTGAGACTTCTGACAACAATCTAAGGAGATATTTTATCAGTCATGGATATAATGCCAAGGTCACAGACATCCAAATTCAGAGAGTCACTGTACCCTGAAGAAATCTCCTGTAATACAAACATGCCCAGAAAGGGTGACAGACAAAAAGAGTGAATGAATAGGGATGAGAGAAATGAGTCTTTAAGACCAAACCATCTTAGCAAAGAGCATTCATGTTTTTTTAATTTCCATTTTTTATATATATCATATATTGTACATATTTGCAGAAAAGCCACATCCTGGGGGTAATTTGTTTAGCTCTAGGCTCTGTCCAGGTAACAATAGTAATACATTAAACAGCAAGAAAGTGGAAAAAGGGGAGGTCAGGTTGAAGAGGGTTGGTGGTCACTTCACTGTGGGGGAGGGGTAAATAAGTGTAACAACTAAATCAGGAAAGCTATCATCTATAGATTGTTATAGCTTACCATGGTTTCAGCATCATCTGCAGGCACGAGGCTTCAAGCAGGCAGCAGGCCTCTGTTTTAGGTGTTTGCTTCCTGTAGTCTCCTCCTCCTACCTACTTCCTCCCTCTGAGCTGCTCCTCATACCTACTTCCTGAGGAGCGGTTTAAAGGGCAGACTGAGTCCTGACTCAGTTGCCCTTGCGTTGTTGTATAATACAGTCCTGTTTCCCTTGGGTTCTGTGTATGACCTGGTTTGTCTGACCATCCATTCTGGTGCTGTCCTGTGGCTCTGTCTGACTACTCTTTTGCCTGCTCCCATTGTGTAGTGGACAGTCAATATGGTGCGGACCTGTGGTTCTGGCTGACTACCTGAACTGTGTATGACCTGGCCTGTCTGTCCATCCATTCTGATGTTGACCTGTGGCTCTGTCTGACCATTCTCCTTGTGCTTTCCAATTTGGCTTAGACATCCTTTCTGGTGCAAACCTGTGGCTCTGGCTGACTACCTGCTCTGTGTATGACCTGGCTTGTCTGACTACCCACTGTGGTGTTGACTTTGGGCTCTGTCCACTGCGCTTCCAGCATACCAACGCTTCAGTGGATATCCTATCTGGTGCAAACCTGTGGCTCTGGCTGACTATGCACTCCGTGTATGACCCGGCTTGTCTGACTATCCTTTCCGGTGCTGATTGGGAGCTTTGTCTGTTTCCTCCGTGTGTTGGTCCCCACTCCACAGACACCCATCCTAGAGCAGACTTGGGTCTCTATCAGACTCCTAGACAGACTGTAGGCTGAGTCAGTGCTAGTCCTTTGGGAGTTCTGAATTACCTCGAGGCTCCAGTGGGCTGAGGCCTAGTCTCGGACAGTGTGGTGGATCTCTTGGTGGACTGCTATTTCTGAAACAGTGCTTGCCTCTTTGATCACCCTCTGTGTGTTATCTGTTTATGTGCATTACTGTTATTTTTGTAATAAAAGATTGTTTCACTTTTTTACTACTGACTTCTGGTTTATTCCTGGGAACTGTGACATAGACGGAGTTTACATGTTGTAGCCAGACCAAATGGCTCTGGGTCTATTTACTTCTGTCTTCAGTTCCTGTCATTTTTTTCCTCATTTGCATTTATAATCATGCAAAAAGCTAGAAATGTGATAATTTTATATCTATTAAGAAAGCAAAAAGGCTCTATTAGATTCAGATGTCAGTCACAGAAAGTTCCTCTATGTGGAAGCCATCTGAGCAGGTTAGTTGACTATTTACAGAAGACCTGCTTGGTGTCTCTCACCCTCCTTCCCCCTCCCTCTTTCCCAATTTCTCTCCCCATCCTACTCCTCCCCACTTTCCCCCACTCTCCTGCTATCCCTCCCCCCATTCTCTTTTCCATTCTACTGATGTATTCTTAGTTTCTCCCTGTGCTCTGACACTGTGCACACTCCACTTCGGTCTGCTCCAACCCACTCTCCTTAAAAGCCTGCTCCCCCATGACTTTCTCTTGTCCTGTCCCTTTGGCCTTCTTTCACTCCTGTCCCTTGGCCTCTACTCACTTCTGCCCCCATCCATCTGCCCCCACCCACTTAGCAATGCATCTGAGACAGCTCTAGTTTTCAAGGGGTCAAAACAGTTATGTTTTTACAGGGCATCACTTAGTACTCATGGGCCACTTTGCCTTTTGTGTTACTCCCTGATCTCCCAATTTGTTTTCTATGGTTAATATTCAGACAGCATCTGTGCAAGTGGCATGACTTCACTATTTAGGAGTTCAATGATGGCAAGGCATAGCAGTTTTGTCATATATGAATGGTCGTAATGAGAATTGTACAGTTTAGCAGGATGTCAGTTATTTGAATATATTTGCATAAATAAGAAGACTGCACTGCACAGCAACTGTAAAAACTAATCAAGAGATGCGAAAACAATATAAATCAGAGGAGTATTTACAATTTATATAGAGTAGTTTTTAATAGACGTGTGCAAGATGGCATTACAATTAAGTCTGGAAATAACTAGAAATTACAGAACTGTTTCAGTGGGATCATTTTTCTCTGATAAATCTAATTCTATTTTCTGCAGCAATTTTACATTTTGTTCACAGCTGTAATACGTTTAGAATTCATTCCCTATGGATTTTTTTTACCTTGGAGAACATTATCACTTGTCCTATCTCCAAACTTCTCCTTAGAGTAGAACAAGATGCAGTTTTTTAGTGTACATTTTGTGAAAAATGTTTCATATTTAATAGTACCAATGCATATATATGTGTGCAATGTCATGCTAAAATATAGCTCAAGGGCCTTATGTTCAAAAGAAAAGTGGAGTTTTTCCTGGGGTTAACCCTTTGATTGCCAGAGGGATATCCAATGCATTGAATGAACTCTGTATGACAGGTTATTTGATGAGTACAGTTGGCATTCATTCTAGGGCATTAAAAGTCCCATTTAAATCAACTGAAATGTTAATTTGCTCTCTATTGTGCAATTAGTTTGGCTCAGAAGTGCTCCACATTTTCATTATATATGCCACATTGAGCCAAGAGTTGGGAGTGTGGCTCATGGTTCATCAGTGCATATATCTGATAACAGAATGAGCTACCCACCAAAAAAAAAACTGAAAATAAAACTAAGTACATTTCAACGGAATAGAAATGTTAGGACAAATAGGTCATATTCTAAAACTAGAGGATCAGAGGCTTAGATGTAATATACGAAAGTTTTACTTCACTGAAAGATTGATAGATAAGTGGAATAGCCTATCAGCAGAAGTGAGGGAATGTAAACATGCATGGGATAGGCATAAGGCTATACTGAACATAAGAGAAGACAAAGGATCAAATAAGGATTGAGGTTTCTACAGTAGGAAAAAAGGGCAGTCTACACATGCCAAATGTTTCTTCTGTGCCATCAGATTCTGTGTTTCTATGGTTTTATATTAGTCTGATGTTCTTTAGATCCTACATTTACCATCATCCTCAACTGTCCAGTGGTAAGAATCAAAGAAGTTACCACTTCACCATTTTGAATATCAGGGTGTGATAGAAGTTTTAATCAAATAATAGCTTAAATGCTATGGGGTGGCACTCCTAATGTGTAGGGGTGGGCGAAACTTGTTGCCGTGTTCCCGAGGGAAATTCCACGAAAACCACGTTGCTATCCACTTTTTTGTAGGAAAATCTGCTTTAAAACTAGCTGTTAAAATTTTCGCATCTTTCGCCCATTGGCCAAAATTTTTGGACACTTTTTCAAAAGCTATAAAGTTTCCGCCCATTGATTTACATTGTTTTCGCACTTCAGCTATAAAAAGGTGACGTTTTCGCTGAAGGCAGACACAATAGAAGCAGCTGCAGAGCGAGATAGACGTGCTGTGCTGTTCTGCTGTGATATTTTGAAAAAATTGAGACAAGAAAGGCTCATAGTGATCACTATCACTATGAGCAAGGTGTAAAATAATCAGTGGAGGAGCTGGAAGGACCCTAATGTGTCCACTGAGTCTGAGGAAGAGGAGGAAGTGACTAGCAGTACTGAACAAATGATGTCCAGTCCCCCTAAATCACCCCAAGGGATCTTGGGGAATTTAAAGGGAAGGGAAGGAGAAAAGGGAATGGGAAGGAAGGGAGAAACGGGAATGGGAAGCGAGGGAGAAAAGGGTAGTACTAGTGAGAGCAGGACAGGTCAGCTGCCTGTGCCTGCTGCAAGACGTGCTGCCCCTGCTGCCAGTGCCATCACTGCTGTACCTGCAGCCACTAGTGTTGTACCTGCTGCCAGATGTGCTGCCACTAATGTTGTACCTGCTGCCAGTGCTGAACCTGCTACCACCAATACTTTGCCTGCTGCTAGTGTTTCTTATAGTTCTCAGGGGGGGGGGGGAAATTATGCCAAGTGTGACAGCAGGGGACTCTCTGTAACATTGCTCGTCACCTCCTCCAGGCAGCAGTGAGATGTCTGGAATAGAGCAGTATCATGTAGGGACTAGTGGTGGTGGTGGGGTTGGAGAAGCTGGGGTGGAAGATAAATTGATGACTTTTTTATCAGAAAGTTAGAAGGAATGGGAGACAGGAATTAGGATGGAGGCATTACCACCACCACTATCAGTCAGCTTTTGGAATTTGTTGAAATTGCAACTGGTCTAATTCCTGCTGCTGCTGAGATGAAAGGGCAGCAGGGTGCTGAGAAGCAGGCTAGTGTGCCAGAGACCACTGTGGACACAGTGGAAATAGGGTCAACAAGTAATTCGGGACTAGGACAGGTTCCACTTGCCAGTGACAGCAATACTCCTGGTCCTAGTTGCAGTGCTAAATCTGAGACAGTAGCAGTAACATTATCCGCTGCCACAAAAAGTGAAGGTGAATGTGGGGAAGAAAAATAAAGAGGCCATTCTTCTCCACCTGTTCCCTATCCCTCCCCCCAGAAGTCATGGGTGTGAGACTATTATTCTCTTCCGGCAGGCACAGTGCAGTCATCATCAACAATGGTACAGTGCAAAATTTGTGACAAGTTAGTGAGAAGGGGAAAGGAGGGAACACACCTTGGCATAAGCTCCCTGATAGCACACATGAAACACAGACACCATGACATTTATGTCAAACATGTTAAAGCCAAACACCCATTACAGAAATCTAGCACCGCTGTTTCTGTACCCAATGACTCTCCAGATCAAAGAGGAGGAAAAATAAATAAACCCACACAGACACTGGAAGTTCTATTACGAGCGAAACAACTAGCTCGCCATCAACATCACCTTCTTCCTCTAGGGTAACAAGTACATGTCCTGCCAAGCCACCTCGTTCATTGTTACCTCCCCGCCAAATGATAGAGACTCTTTTGATGTTAGGATATGGCAGTTCATCTCTACCCATTGCACACTGTGTGGTGCACTGACCACACATGCCAGTGTGGTGGAGGAGAATCAATACCAGGTCATCAGGTGGCATCTGAGGAGATTCCATCCCACAGAATATGCTAGGATTCTGGCAAGGAGGGTTCATCATTACTATTAAACTTTCAGCAAGTTGTCATGTGTCCTTAGCGGGGTCTGGACAAGGGGTACAGCGACAGCAGCAGTATTTGGTTTCAGGTGTCATGGTTTTTGGATACAGTTGTGCCCCCAGATGTTATTTACCACACTGTGCACATTGTAGTTGCTGATGGAAATCCACAGTTCCTGTTGTCAAGGGAAAAATATATATTCTAATAACAACGCACCCATGATTTTGGAGGAGGGGCAGGTGGAGAAGATTTAATGACTGACTTCTGATTTTCTTCACATATACTGGGTGCTACTTATTCTTCTGCTACTGCCTTAGGTGCATCACTGGAGCCAGTCGTGGCAAGTGGAACCTTCACCATCCATCTTCCATGTTACTGCTATTGTTGATCCCATTCCCTTTCAGCTGCCTAATCATCCTGCTGCTTAAACAACTCAGAAGCAGTTGCAGTGGAGTCATTTGTCTCCGAGTTATGCCAACAGGAATAAGTAGATCTTGATTTGTTTCACAGAATAACTTAAAGGGATAGTAATACTTTATTTATACTATCCCACATATTGTTCATATTTGTAAAATAATGTAATAGCCCCCAGGTTCATCTCTCAATCCTTTATGGTTTGAGAGATAACCGAAGGCAAAGTTCCCCCCTCCCTCCCCCTTCCCTGACGTCAGAGTTGTACTGACTGCAGGGGAAGTCTGTTGTACGACAGGCTTGCTGCTCTGCAGCTGAGCCGAGATCCATTAGTGACAAAGAATTATTTCACTGAAACGGTTTTCTACATGTGCTTGGTTTGCAAGCACATGGAGAAGACCGTTTCAATGAAATAATTAGTTGTCACTAACGCGATCGTGGCTCTGCTGCAGAGCCGCATTATTAAAGTCATACGGGATATCCCTGCAGTCAGCACAACGCTGACTTCATGGAAGGGGGAAGGAGGGGGAAACTTTGCCTTCAGTTATCTCTCAAACCATAAAGGTTTGAGAGATGAACCTGGGGGCTATTACATTATTTTACAAATATGAACAATATGGGGGATAGTAATAATAAAGTATTACTATCCCTTTAACGGAAGGAGACCTTACCTGGGAATGTATACTTCACATAGTAGAATAAAATGTTTTGCTTTAAAGTAATGGATCAAAGGAATGAGGGCCATGATGCAAAATATTTTAACCCCCAATTTACTGCAGCAGTGATTCTCAACCAGGGTTCCATGGAACTTTGGTGTACCACAGACATCCCCTTGGGGTGCCCTTTGTTTCTCTATACAGACTTTGGTAAAAATGTGAATGCGGACTTTCGAATGAACATTTATGGCCATTTTAAGCACAATATGTTGATTTTTGTTATTCTGATTCTGAGACCTAAGAAGAAGTATTTATTTTTTTGTACCGTTCATAACACCCTTAACCAGTGACATATAAATTGCTAGTGGTTCCCCCACAAAATCCAGTCTTACAGGGCCCTGAAAAAAAAACAGATTGAGAACCAATGCACATAACATTCTTAACATTTACTAGTTCTAACAATAAATGGGATCTAAAGATGGCTGAGCTCCATTAATCTGAACCTGCTGCACTAGTGGTAGCCTCTGATGCTTTATTACACTTGAATCCTCAGTTCAATGCATTTACAGATCTCAGTTTGTAGTCTGCATTACCTTTACTGCTCATCACAATAAACAAAATACAATATTCATGTAACAGCTTTTTGCCCACACTCTGGACTCTTATGCACAAAATAAAAGAAGAGGAGTTCTGAAGCAAACTAACTGCAACATAGGGAAGGAATGAAAAGTCATAAAATTCCTCATTGATTTAAAGGGATAGTAATACTTAAGATGTAAAAAAATATATGTTGTAGGGTTTATGTCCCCGAATAAAACAAGAGTACTCCAACTGCTGAGAGATATTTTATTAAAAAATTATAACAGCTCAAACTTGAATTTTAGGTGAATTTTACCTGAAAATTTACAGTGGTGCTGTTGCTACACTATCCTATGGAGATTTATGATCTACAGACCAAAGCAGTCCATAGGATGGTGTAGCAACAGCACCACTGTAAATGTTCAGGCCACTGTGATATTGAAACTAAAAAATTCAAGTTTGAGCCATTACACATTTTTAATAAAATATCTCTCAGCAGTGGGAGTACCCTTGTTTTACTCAAGTGGATAAACCCTACAACATACATTTTTTTACATTTTAAGTATTACTATCCCTTTAAAGGGGGCTTTTCTGAAAAACGCCACATAAAATGACTTTCCCCATATCTATAGTTCAGCAAAGACTATAAAAAAAAAAATACTCTAAATAGAGTTATATGAGTGGCTTCACTATTTAAATCTTGCAGCACTAATAACAATAATTTGGTGTCCTTTTTAAAAGCCAAATAGCAGGCCAAGCACGTGCCAGGTAAGTCAATATGGGTTTCTCCTCATATTCCCTCTAAATCATCCTTATGCAATTGTCACAGGAGATTAGAAGAATAAGATGAGGAAAAGGAATTGCACAAATATTTTGTGAGCAATTTGACATTAGTAGAAATGGATCAGCCAAACAAACTCTTTCCAGATCGAACTTTAAAAAGTTATTTGGAAACACTTATTGGTGTCAGATTTAGCTAAGAAAATATCAGTCACAAAGATGACACCTTGTAAACATGTCACTTAGATCTCTTCACTTTTGCCGCTGAAATGTAAGCTTTCCAAGGTTGCCAGGGCAATACTTGCAGGCACAGAATGGACACCTAAAGAGTTTTCTGTATACAGCATGACTGTTGGGGCCACATGTTCAAAAGAAACGTGGAAAAGTTTTGGGGCAAACCATTTGAAGTATAGGAGAGAACTAAAAATTCCAAAAATACTCATTGAATTAAAGGGATAGTAATACTTCGTTTTAACTTTTTATTTTGTAGGTATTAAAAAACATGAAGAACGATATAAGTCTTATCTCTCAAACCTTTATGGTTTATGAGATATTCACAAGCAAAGTTTCCCCTCCCGCCCCTTTTACCTAGTGTAAGCCATCTGTTCTCAGATGTGGTATCTGGTTGTAAGACCAGACAGATAACAGAAGGGGACAATCTTCTTCCTATGAAAACAATGAAAGCCCTGCCCCCCTTGACAAGTTTTTCAGGTTTTTCCCTTCTCTTAATTGAAGATTGTCCCTCTCTGCAGTCTACCTGGGCACCCCCCTTCTGATCTGGCTGATCAGTGTTACATCAGTAAAAGGGGAGGGAGGGGGATACTTTGTCATTTAATTACTCTGGAACTACAACTCTGACAGAATTGAAATAACACTCTCCAAAGTCCAAATACTATGATGATTAATAAGAGCTGCTTTTATTATGAAACATTACTATCCCTTTAAACAGAGATTTTAACTCCTTGAATGGCAGAGGTCTCCAACACATTGTGAAGCTTTGAAAAGCAATGCTTTGCATGCCTCTCTAGAATTCAAGGGGTTAAATCAATAGGAATTTGTAGTTCTCCTGTATAGTGCAGATGGTTTGCCCCTGAATTCCTCCACTTTTCTTTTGAACATACGGCCCTTGGACTTTGGATCTTCATATCTTTATTTAGTGCCAGACCCAGAGAGCTTACCATCAATAGAATAACAGAAAAAATGTATATGGTTCTACTCAATAAGATACAAATGGCACTATAGGGGGCAATAAATGCTCTCAAAATACACATGGATTTAAATATGACTTTCAACCCTTTAAGTGCCAGAGGGGTACAGAATGCATTGCTCTGCAATGCGTTCTGTACCCCTCTGGCACGCAAAGGGTTAATCCACTTGCAACGCATTGGAAACGTTTCTCTAAGTAGGCATTTTTATTTCCCCACTGCGGTGCAGTTGGTTTGATCTAAAATGATTCCGCTTTCTCTCTTTTTTTGCAAAAGCCCCATAATAAGTAAGCTGAAATATCAAAAGGGTATGATAGTCCTTCACAAGTAACGCATGCAGATTTTTTGAAAATGGAGTGAGGAGGTTTAAGCTAATTTTGGGCTCTGAGCAAAGTATATACCGGTTTATTACCTTAACCCCATGGATGCTAGAGAAATCAACATTATGTTGAAGGCCTTTAAAGCACCCAAAGAGTTAAATATTAGCAATGTCTGCCCCCGCCGCTGCTAAAAGTGAGTACTTCAGATTATTGATGCTTCTCACAATTTTGATTTTACATTAAATTAACTTTATATAATGCTGTGTGCTCATGCCTAGGCTCACACAATTCTAAGCACTTACACCTCTCAGACCTTCACACAAAAAGCAAAACAAGGGAGAATAAACAAATCAATTGTCTTAGCTCATTTTCTGTGCTTCTATTCATATGAACGCGGCTAAACTCTGGGTAAGTATAATCACTCCCTATACTATATGTAAACATTAAAGCACTAAATACACTTGCTAGATCTATTTACATAAAAATATACATACAATTTCCTCTGCGTCTTGGTACATCATAATCAATAATGCACCAAGGAAAGGAATACATTGAAATGCTCCCCCACACTGATCTCCATTTAGTGCTAGTGGTGTAAAATAGAGAATTTTCTGTGTAAATAGCTTAGTAAACTGGTATTAGGCAAGACATATAATAAACAGTGGGTGCACTCACTGCAAGACATAAGGGAGAAGAGAGGAACACCAATAAAAGTGAACAGTAATGAATCACAAAAACTGACGATATGGTAAGAATGTACAAAGTCTATCAAATACCAGTTACTTCAAATGACAATACTACAAACAGAACAATATAGTACAATGGGTAGATTATATGAGCGATGAATGCAGATGAGTGATGAGTTAAATCTGAGTCAATGAATGAATAACGGAGACCTGTTAGTAAAATGAAGTCCAAATATGTAAGTCCCAAGTCCGAGTATATGGACGTGTGGAGTGGATGAGGATGGAATGGAGTAGTTCATGATGACAACATGAGAATCAAGTGACTGGGATTTGTCAATGAAATATTAATTTGAAGTGATGATGCACAGTTATTGCTTATCACTCTGAGCAAACGTCAATAGCCCGGAGTCCTCTCGAGAAGACACATAAAGATAAAAAGAAAAATAAAGGCGACAGCGCACCAGAGATCTAAGTGTAGTATGAAAAACAGAAATAACACTGTATGCTGTAAATCAGATAAAAAGCTATATATACATATATATTTATTGATGAAAATTATGTAGAAGAAAATAATAAAAGTAAATATATTCATGGCAAATATATATATCAAATCAATGATATATATAAAATGGAAAGCAAACCAGAAGAATAAATAAAAGATTGAGATAAATCAATAAAATATATGCTTATGTACAGCCCTGGATGGGGTAAGATACAATATAGTGGGGTGAGAGATTATATAGATAGGGTATATGGTGCAGTGATCATATGCTTAAGTAATTAAGATGGTATTAAATATACACTGAAGAGTGAACATATTGGGTATTGGGGTTCCCTGCACCCCACAAATGGACGCTCGCCAGATTCCTCCTTGTTCAAAAGCACATAAATACAGTCAAAATAGTCTGCTCACTAGATTTCCCCTTGTAGAAATGCACATCAATATTGAAGAATCGTCCGTTGTTTCACCACCGCTGTTATTCGGATCTTGGTCTCCTCTGAGCACCTCAGATGGATTCTGAGCCTTGATCAGTGGTACAGCGGGTGTTACATGTGATGTGATGATGCGTATCGTCCCCTCTCTGCAGGCTGACAAAACTGGTTTTGATACATCATCCCTTAATTTTCAACGCATTTCAGAACACTGCACGCCTTCCTCATGAAATTTGGGATTCATTAGACTACTTTCCCCAGTGTGTCTTTGCACACTTCACACTCGCCTTCACACACTAAGCAGACTGTATTTTATTGCCTAAATATAATAACATTGTATTGTATATAATTCAGAATTTCTCCTTGACTGTCAGGGGATTTCATCCACCATTGGGCCCTGGCAGTATTAGATAAACTACATTAATGTACACCCCAAATAGTTCCTTAACCCTGTCATGGTTGTGAAGTAATGCACTGAAAATTACTCTAGCATTCAAGAGATTAAAGGGGTCATGCCTTCTAGGAAGAAAATGAGATAAACGCAGTGGCCTGTTAAAGGGACAGTATTACTTCAAAATTACTATCCCTCATATTGTAGCCCTTAATAAGCTGAGTTAAATGACACCAGCGGCATCTCTCAGACCTTTATGGTTTAAGAGATAGACGCTTTCAAAGTTTCCTCTCCCCTGCTGTCAGCGTTCTGCTGCCAGCAGGAGAATCTGGTCTCTGAATCAAGTGGAAGCTCTTCAGCAGAGCCGATATCTCGTTATGGAAGGAAAAATGATTCATTGAAACAGTCTTCTACGTGTGCTTGGTAACCAAGCACACGTAGAAGACTGTTTCAATGAATCATTTTTCCTTCCATAACGAGATATCGGCTCTGTTTAAGAGCCTCCGCCTGTCCCGGGACCAGATTCCCCTGCTGGCAGCAGAAATCTGACAGCAGGGGAGAGGAAACTTTGAAAGCGGCTATCTCTTAAACCATAAAGGTCTGAGAGATGCCGCTGGTGTCATTTAACTCAGCTTATTAAGGGCTACAATATGAGGGATAGTAATTTTGAAGTAATACTATCCCTTTAAGGGAAAAGATAAAAAGGTCTGTGCTTTTGTCCTCAAATATTTTATTCAAGTAAAAATATTATAAATATTTTAACAAGATTTCTGTGTCACCACGGCAACAGGGAAATGCTTTGCTTTCAATTTCTACCACTCTACTGGCATCAACTGCATTAATCCAATCCACTGCCTCAGTTCAGGCTGTTTATACAAATTCCCTTCTGTGGAGTAGTCTTTTTTATCATCATTTGGAGGTTTAAAGAAAGAAAGAGGCAGGAGGAAGAGGGAAGAAGCCAAGTTTAGAGGCCCCAGAAAAATTCAGGTAATGGTAAAAACTGAACATTTTCAAGAATTCTGTGGCCACTTAGTAAGGTCAGAGATATACTCCCTATTGCTGTATCTATTAAGAAAAGTATTTGTTCAACTAGGAAGCAGTGCCCCTTTAAAAGTCTCCTTTGAATCAATGTTAATTGGGGAAATTTGTATTCGTCTGTAGAATTACATCACTTTGCTTTAACCTTTGAGTGCCAGAGGGATATGCAATGCATCGCTTTGTAACATATTGCATTTGTTATCCTTTTGAAATGTCGCACACTATTGTGCAAGCAACTAAATGGCGCATTAACCATGTTGCTGGGATGAAAAGGATAACAAGCGAATCTTGCCTGCATCAAAAGGGTCCTTAAGACATCACAAGAGAAAGCTTTAGCATTTAACTCTCAACTTTTCATCAAGTAGTTGGCTGCTCTAAGAAAGTCCAATACATTTCCATCTTGACATATCTGGCAATTATTGAAAAATACCTAATACTCTCTCTCAAAGACTAATCCATAATTTGGTTGTTCCTTTTTAAACTCTTTGTTCATTTCTAATTTTTAAGCATTTATTATCTAAATTATGTTCTAATATTCCTATTTTGATTCTTATGCCCTGCAAATAATTAGACAAATCAAATGGTGCTCTGAAACCCATTGCATTGTATATTAGAAGTGCAGCAGACTAAAATTATAGCAATAACCCAAATACATGGGATATATTCTAAGGCAGTGGTAGTCAGTCTTTGGGGGCTATAATGCTCATCATCCAAAGTCAGGCAGCCAATGGCTGGTTGGGGATGATGCATTAACTGGAATCCACAGATTGACTAACTTTGTATTAAGCTATGAGAGAGCATCATGTGGCCTTCTAACTGTTGTTGGATTAACTCTGCTATCATGCAAAGCATGATAGGACTTGTAGCCCAACAACAGAAGGATAGCTGCAGTTGCCCCCTGACAACATGATCCAGTCAAAGACCGGCATGAATTTAGATCCATTATTTGATTGGAGAGAGATCTGTATATAAACACTATGGGACAGAAGTCTCCACCTCGCTCATTATGAGGCTTATGCATGAGTTGATGTTATCACCCACATGCACCCTGCACACAACTGTACACACACACACACACACACATATTAAGCAGGCAGCAGTGGCACAGTTCTCCAAAAGCCAATATCCAAACTCCACTGGTCCCCACTATAGTTAAGGAAATCTGTCTGTCTCCTAGCATATAAGTTGGCTCCTCCATCTTGGCACTGACAAAACTGCACACCACTGTACATATCATTACATCACCTGGGCCTAGATGCACTAAAGGTCGATGCGGTGTCGATATGATATTGTTGATGTGTTCAAATCACTCCGACAATTCTATCTGCACACACATCGACATATTCGCCAAAATTGTCGGATGAAGGGGAGGGTTGGAGAATGTCCCTATTAGCATACAGGATTTTCAAAGTGTTGTCGGTGTGGAAGGGATCTTAACACTTAACCCTTTGAGTACCAGAGAGGTAGGAAGGCATTGCTTAGCAATGTGTTTCCTATTCCTCAGGTACTCAAAGGGTTAATAGGTAAGGAATGCAGCTGCATACCTTGCCTGTATATGCATAAAAAATGGCTTTTTATTTAAAAATATTTTTACATTTATTAAAACAAACATCAGACCTCAAGGGGGAATCATGACCCCTCATGACACCCCCCTACCATGGGGGTACTCCAAATAGCACTGCAATTGTTTCATTAACAGATACATATCCAAATAAGCATCTTATAATAGATAAAATCCACCTAGGGACCACAGTAAACCCAAAACAACAACCACAACCCCACCCACCTCCACCCTCAGTATATGGTATATGAACCCATCAGTAGCTGAAAAAAAGCTGCAGTGCTTTCTGTGATACTATCCAACAGCAAATGGGTTAGAAACTAGCTATAGTAGTCCATAGGTATAAAAGCAAACCAAAGCAATTCTGTGGCAAACCAGCTGCATCATGAAATATACATATAAAGATTGCCAAATTTTAATTCATTTAAATGGATACCTTCAATCCTTTGAATAACAGAGACGTCTCCAGTGGATTGCCTCACCATGCATTGGAGAACTCAGTAACGTTCAAATCAATGGACATTTGTATTGGTAACATATAGTATTGTTGTTTTGCACCAGAATTTCCCCACATTACTTTTATAAACACAGCCCATTATTCCTCCCACTCCCCCCCACACACATACACAAATATACATTTACATACAAACACCTTTCCCCAAGTACTGAAGGGAACCCTACTCTGTATTCCCTTCACTATTTTCCAAAAGGTGAGGAACCTTACATTTTATCATCTTTGAAAAAAGTAATTACAGAGTTTGATAGTTATTGAAGTTGAAAAAGACATATGTCCTTCTTGTTTGACTTTTTATAGATTTGATTTCTGTTGATTCAGGAAGAAAAAAACTACTGTGGAAGCAATTTCCAATTATGCCTCGAAAGGAAAGAAAGATTATTTCCTGACTCAAAAAAAGGCAGTTTGATAGTTTGAGTCCTCGATGGATCTACATTCTACAAGTGTCTGTTTTGAGCCTTAGAACCCTGTATAGTCTCCTTTGCTAAAATGGAATCCACCTCTTTCTGCAAGGCTTCTGTTGTATGTGCCACCTCTCGCAATAGGGTCCCTTTAACCCCTTAGTGACCAGCTGTACTCGGCCGGCATTTAATGCCAGATGAACATTTTTTTTTCATTTTTTTAAACATTTTCTGGGACGTACATGTACGTCCTCTGTCCACCTGGAACATCCACTCGGGACGTATATGTATGTCCTTGGGCGGTAAGGGAATTCACTATCACCAAAAAACACATTTGATGGTTTTATATGTTTTATTAGCTTTTTTATTAAGAAAACCTGCTTATGTAATTGTATAGATTATGATAATTAAGGCATACTGTGCAGGTACGTCTTGTCTTAGCCCTACAGAGCTTCTTCATTTGTGGATAGTTAACCCTTTCAGTATTAAGGTGGGAAGTGTCTAAATGGAATTCCTTAATTAGCATAATCTACAAAACAATAAATTGATAATGCAACATATAGATGGATCTAAAAACTATTTTAAAATCATCAATGTTGTTTTAGGTAATAGGGTTACTTTAGAGGTGCTTTAATGCCCTTGAAGCAAAGGCTCTGTTCATCTGCACAAAGGCATATCTAATTTTTTCTTATCTCAGTGAAAGATTTTGCAGCAAACAAACTGCACTACAGTTATTTTTAATAGAATTATTGCTGTCTTCTTTCCACAATAAATGTCACCTTGATAGACAGTGATGATCTAGGACTCTAATTAGAACTGCCACAGTAAGCCACAAAACACTAGGGTACGGTGCTAGAGTACAGTGCTTGGAAAGTAGACTGACCATTCTGAAGGCTTATTGTGGCCTAAACCAGGTAAAGGTTTTATCTGCAAGGTTTGTTGAGGATATACAGGAAAGATCCAATTACGTTGTATATCTTTAAAGTAAGCAAAGATACAAGTTGGAGCATTAGTGAGGCACTCATCTACAATCCCAGTTAAACCAATAAAGTAATATCAATACAAAATGATATAAAAAAATACAAAAATATTTATTGAACCATGCATAAATAATAAATAACATCGACTAAATCAATCCCTTTCCTACCCGTTCCCTTCCAAAAAGGGGAAAAACTAAAAATGAAAGATATCTAAAAAGTCCGATTGTAATCTGATGCTCTTTGTATCCAAAAAAATGTATTCATAGTTGCAAATCCAGTTTAGGTTGTATCATATCAAGAGTAGATCTTTGTCTCCACCCCAAGAAGATAATCTCCAAACATCAATATCATGGCCATAACGTGGATGAGGCAATCAGTGATAATGGGATAAGGCAGATACATATGCAAGCAGGGAGATGTTAGAGGTTAATAGCGTTTCTTCAGCGGGAGAGTTGGGAAAGCCACGGGATAGTCATTCTCAAACCAAGTTCTTTTACATTGTTTGGCATTTTGCATTTGGATGGAATGAAGACTTTGGGACGGACAGGACTTGGTTTGAGAAACTCTTAAGCTATAGGAGGTAAGAGTATTTGTGCGAGGAGGAGAAGGAGTGTTAAGATTGCATGCAGAAAGGGTGATATCTATCCTGTGGCTTTCCCAGTGAGTCTAACAACATTTGAGATACACTTGAAACATAGTAATTTCTGTGGATAATGATAAAGTGCATGTGAATTGTGCTCAATAGGGCCACAGGTCAAGTGACAACCCTTTGATAACCACAATGCACAATATTGCAAGAAGTAATACCTATCTGTAAGACACAATATCCCCAGATCTGCTAAATATAAAATGCAACTATTTATCTGCTGTCATCAATATGCATACCTCTGGATGTAACACAGAATAATGAAATACATTTCCCAGTAAAATTTTGCATTACCACATTATAATCTTAAGCAATTAAAATAAAATATTGCTATAGAAACACAAGTCTAATAAATAAAAGATAACAGTGTAATATATATACCATAAAGATTATAATGAAAAAAATCATGTCTGCACACAACTCAGGAGCAGGGGTTAATAGAACCATGAACAGTAAGGACCAGCCAATTACTCAATCCAAAGTGGCGTACTCTGCTTTGTTCTGTCAGGATTTTCACCAGTGTGACTATTCCAAAAGATCAAATCCACGCCTTGATACCACACGCAGACAATGCACATTTTAAACGGAACCAGCTATAAAGTACCAGAACCACAGACAAGAGAAACAGAAGGAAAACTTTCCAGACAGCAATGGAGCTTGCTGTAGGACTCAAACACATCCCACAGGAGTCATATTCAAAGTTTCACACACACACAATAAACAATTGGCTCTGCAGGCGTTAGCAATACTGCCTAACTATAACTCCCAATGATCTAAAATTGCTATCAATCTAATCTCACACTATTACTACTGTGATTGGACTGTATAACTTCCAAAGATTATTCAAACTTTACAGCCAAATGGCTACTGTATAATAGTTCTCAGTAGTTGGTCAGTCAACTAGGAAGTATTAGAATAAGCTTAACCCAGAATATACTGGGTTATAATAATTTTGGAAGTGTATACATTGTTATGTAAATAAACTTAAATTATAATTTACCAGTCCTATATAACAGAGTGTGGTCTTGGGCACAGCGAGGTTCTGTTCACTTCAGGAACTAGGAAACTGGGCAAACAAAAAGCCCCTATTTCCCCTTATAAACTGCTTATATCACCTGAACCACCCTTAACAGAAAGGTATGCCCATTCTACTCTCATAGGTGACCCCTTAGAGAATTAGAATATTAGGTCATATAAGTTGACAAACACTATATATAAACGACTAAAAGAAATAAATCTACCACATCACTAAGTGGCAGTCTACTACTGGGAAATGTCAGGAAAGATCCTAACTGCCAATCACACTAAGGATTGGTCAATCAATTTGGAGGGCTACATGTTATTTAGAAAAGATAGGTCAAACAAGAGGTGGTGGGGTCTGTCTGTATGCCAAGCCAGCATTATTGCCTCATTTGCGGGAAGATATATGTGATGACAGTAGTGAACATGTGGAATCCCTGTGGGTTGAAATGGTCACTGGGGGTAAGACTGCCCAGAAAATATTAGTGGGTATTTGTTATAAAACACCAAACATTGGGGACATTGAAGAATCACAGCTATTAATGCAAATGGAAAAGGCTTCTCAAATACAGAAAACTATAATTATGGGGGATTTTAATTATCCAGAAACAGACTGGAAAAATGTAACAGCTAATTCTGCTAAAAGCAGTAAGTTTCTGAACTTGTTGAATGACAATTTTTTGTCTCAACTAGTGCAGACCTCAACCAGAGTGAATGCGTGTCTGGATCTGGTAATAACTGACAATGAATAACTTATCTCTAACATCCAAGTAAGAGAGCACTTGGGGAATAATGACCATAACATGGTATTGTTTGAGATTAATTCAAAAAAGCACTTTGGTATGGTTTCCACCAAAACAATGAATTTTAAAAAGGCCAAATTTAGCAGGTTTAATTCATCCCTTGGTCTCCTTGACTGGGATAGAATATTTTCAGGAAAAAACACAGAAGGTAAGTGGAATGCCTTCAAAATAACATTGCAAAAATACACATATAAATATATCCCTGTTGGAAACAAATACAAAAGAAGCAAATTAAAACCAATGTGGCTAACCAGTGAAGTAATTCCTGAAATAAATAACAAGAAAGAGGCATTTAAACATTATAAAGCTGAGGGATCAGCAGAGGCATTTGCAGAATACAAAAATGCCAACAAAACCTGTAAAAAGACTATTAAGTTAGCTAGACTGGAGAATGAAAAAAATAAGGAGAACAAGAGTAACCCCAAACAATTCTTTAAATACATTAATGGCAAAAAATTAAAGTCTGATAATGTTGGGTCCTTGTTATCTGAAACGGGTGAGATGGTCAAGGGGGACAGAGAGAAGGCAGATATTTAAAATAATTTCTTTCCTTCTGTTTTTATCAAGAAAGACCCAATGGACAAGAATCTGCAAGCTACTTTTACAGGACAGTCACAGCAAGCATGGGACTGGCTAACACAAGAAAAAGTATTAAAACAATTGAATGGTGTTAAGGTAGACAAAGCCCCGGGGACAGATGGTATACACCCACGGGAACTTAAAGAGCTAAGCCAGGCCCTGGCCAGACCGTTATATTTGATTTTCAGTGATTCATTTATTTCAGGCATGGTGCCCATGGATTGGCGTAAAGCAGATGTGGTGCGCATATTTAAAAAGGGGTCAAAGTCACAGCCAGGAAATTACAGACCTGAAAGCTTGACATCTGTGGTAGGGAAGCTGTTTGAAGGGTTGCTAAGGGAATACATTCAAGAATTCAGCTGGAACAGGAATATCATTAGCAGGAGCCAACATGGCTTTGTGAAAATCAGGTCTTGCCAAACTAACTTGATCTCATTTTATGAAAAGGTGAGTAAAAATATAGATGCGGGAGCGGCGGTTGATGTGATCTATTTAGACTTGCCAAGGCATTTGATATGGTTCCACAGAAGAGGTTACTGTAAAAAATTGAATGAAATAGGCCTAGGGGAAAACGTTTGTGTGTGGATTGGAAATTGGCTGAAAGATACAATGCAAAGAGTGGTAGTAAATGGCAAGTTCTCCAACTGGATAAACGTGATAAGTGGAGTACCTCGGGGATCTGTCCTGGGTCCTCTTCTTTTTAATTTGTTTATTAATGACCTCCCAGAGGGCATAGGGAGCCATGTATCAGTGTTTGCCGATGACACAAAATTAAGTAAGGTAATAAAGTCTGAAATGGATGTGTCTTCATTACAAGAGGATTTGGACAAATTGAGTAACTGGGCAGGCAAATGGCAAATGAGATTCAATATAGACAAGTGTAAAGTTATGCATTTTGTGTATAATAATAAAAATGCAACATATAGTTTAAATGGTGTTTCTCTGGGGAAATCTACTAATGAAAAGGATTTGGGAGTAATGGTAGACAATAGACTTAGCAGTAGCATGCAGTGCCAGCTGGCAGCTGCAAAGGCCAATAAGATATTGGCATGTATTAAAAGGGGTATTGACTCAAGGGAAGAAGATATTATTATGCCTCTTTACAGGTCCATGGTAAGACCCCACCTAGAATATGCTGTTCAATTCTGGGCACCCTTTCTGAAAAAGGACATTATGGAACTAGAGAGAGTACAGAGGAGGGCTACAAAACTAGTAAGGGGAATGGAAAGTTTTAGTTATGAAGAAAGGCTAGAAAAGTTAAACTTGCACACACTAGAAAAACGGCATCTTAGAGGGTATATGATAACACTATATAAATATGTTCAGGGCCCATACAAAGGGCTCTCCAAAGACCTGTTCATTAACAGAACAGTATAAAGGACAAGGGGCCACCCGCTTAGACTTGAGGAAAGGAGATTTCATCTATAACAGCGGAAGGGTTTCTTTACAGTAAGGACAATAAAGGTATGGAATTTACTGTCTGAGGAGTTGGTGCTATCGAATACATTAGATGACTTTAAAAAGGGCCTGGATACTTATTTAAAAGAGCATAACATAGAGGGCTATATACGTTAGTATTGGGATTACTATTTAGTTGGGGCTTGTTGATCCAAGGAGAAATCTGATTGCCATCTGGAATAAAGAAGGAATTTTTCCTCCCATTCAAGGCAGAATTTGAAATTGCTATATTGAGGGGGTTTTTTTTGCCTTCTTTTGGATCAACGATGGTAAACAGGAATAAGAAAAGGGTTGAACTAGATGGACGCACGTCTTTTTTCAGCCTAAACTACTATGTTACTACGTTACTATGTAGATGAGTGGCCTGTCTCAAATATGTGGAACTAACCTCCCTACATCAAAACAGAGGTGCAGTTAGATAACATTCTTGTTCAAGGTAATAGGGAAGCTTCCTTCAAGACTAGATAGACTGGTTTCAAGGATATACACTGAAACAAAATCTGTTTCTAGAAAACACTTAAAGATACAGCCTCATAAATACATAGACAAATGGTTACTGAACATTATCTTAACCATTTCCTTCCAGCAAAGAGCAGACTCTCTGACAGAATAAACACACAGTAAATCAATAACCAATATCACAAAATACAATTACCCAGTATAAACAGGATTAAACATTACATAGGTGTATCCAGAGGTATTTGGTAGCAATATCTGAACACAGCAGCATAGAAAGGATCAATTAATCCTTGCAATTAATGATAATACAGTTGGCTGCAGTGTATATGAATACATGCCCCAAAACCTGTATAAACTATGTAAATGAAGGTCTAAGGGATGTTGTTATGTGAGTTGGTTCTAACTTTAAAAACAGGTCTCTTAACAATTTCTTTGTACCATATAAAAATATATATCAAAATTTAGAAACTTATCTGGAATATGAAAATCCCAGATTTATGTAAATAGAATTTAACCCTTTGAGTGCTAGACTGGTATGGACAGATTGCTTTGCAATGCATTCCGTACCTCTCTGGCACTCAAAGGGTTAACTATTTACAGTTTTCAGTCTTGCATACCTTCTGGATAAAATATATAAATGTCATTTATCTTACTGTCAATAACAGATTAAATCAAGAATATACTCAGAAATAAATCTAATAATATATGCCTAGAAAGAAAAGTTAAAACTAATACATTTCATGCAACATATACTATGAAAACAACAAAAGCAATCTTATTGGTTACACCTTACAGCATTCTAAGGGTTAATCAAGAGATTATAGGTTATATTGTTGCCCCACCCAAGATGGCGGCTTCTTTTGTTTAGTGAGAGGGTTCCAACAAACTTTCTCAACTGTACAAAATATAGGCCCATGCAAACATGTAAAAAGATAGAAACACATGGAAAATCTTTCCTAATAGCAACTAAAAAATTCACCAGATCAAATATAAGCTCAATGACCTTTTTAGAAACACAACGATATGGTTCTGTAGGATTTAATAATTCGAGTTAAAACTAATATATAATGCTACATTGATCTAACTGCTATCAAACAATCTCAGAATTATCTGAATACATTTGTCAATTAATTGTGTTTAATTCCCCAGAATAAACTACAGCCAATGTAGCTTATTATAATAATTTTCTTTATATAGCCTGGCCAGTTCTATATGTAGAAGAATTATTATAAAATTATTTTTCCTGGGGAGTGATGTCAGTACGTATGCGTGAGTCGATGTGAGTGTCACGTTTTTTTAAGACACTCAGACCATTGGGTGAATAAGAACACAGTTTTATTAAAATAAGATAAGACAATAACACGCCCTCTAGTGGTGGTAAATATACACAGTGGTAATATATAGATACCATGGTAAATGCACAAATGACTGATAAGTACAATTACACAGTAATAGAATAGCGTATACCCCTCAGGGGTTAAGTCCTTGATAATAGTCAGTCTCAGATGTGGATGTTTGGAACGCCCAGGGTGTTATAAGGCTGTGCTGGAGACCAAGACTATCACCGGCTGGATACTGGACTGCCTCGCCACGGTGTTCAGTAAGAAGCGCAAGAGTCCATGTAGCCCCCTCGGGCGTACCTACTGGAACTGCTTCAACTAGTGCAAGTGCAAAAGGCCCCCACGGGCGTGATTGGAACCGGCCTTCAATGCGAGAACTGCCAAGCCTCCTCAGACTTAACCGGACAACGGGATAGCACACGCTAGAGCCGACAGCCCCCACGGGCGTGATTACCGGAATACGAATGCTGATGCCTGTGCCTGCCACCACTCGGTAAAGCGGAATCGCTCAATGAACAAGAGAGAGAGTCTCAGGCGCCCAACCGGCCCAAACAGATGTAAACACTCTGCAAGGATGTGTGGAGCTGCCGACGAAGAGCGGCCAGCTCAGCAGTAGTATTCACCGAGAAAGAGACTCTTACGGGAGTAGCGATAGAGTGGAACCCAGCGGCACTGCTAGGGTTAATTAGCACATTTACTCGAGGCTTTTCAGTGGTATAGCAAGGCTCTGCAGTCTGAGGGAGGCGCGTATACGCACAACTCTGCAAAGGAAAATGCACTGCACTGATCGAAGTACACCAGGCAAGGCAGTCACACCAAAAGCTGGAACAGCAGATAGAAATGTCGCGGCGGCGACAACTGGAACACAGGTCACTGTAAAAGGCAGGAGTCATTCTTCGGAGCGGGAAGTCAGCCAGGCCGGGTCGGAGCACGTAGAAGGCAGTCATACAAGCCGGGTCGTACTCAAGCAGGAACGTCAGCCAAACCGGGTCAGGATCCAAAGGAGGTAGTCAGACGGGCCGGGTCATACACGAGCAGGAACACAGGAGAATAGTCAAGACAAGCCAAGTCGGTACACAGGAATCCGGAACACAGGAACACAGCAACAGTAACTGGCACAGAAACACCACGAAAGGGCGCCTGACAGTTGTGCTAGCCAGGTATAAAAAGGTCACCAGGGGGCGGGCCAAACCAACACAGCAAATCAGTATCTGTCATAGATGAGACTGACAGGAATCACAGGCACTGTGATAGTACCCCCCTCTCAAAGACCCCCTCTCCCTGCTCAAGGTCTGGGTTTAGAAGGGTATTTAGAGTAAAAGCTGCGTAGTAATCTGGGTGCGTGGAGGTCCCCTTGATCAACCCAAGAACGTTCCTCAGGACCATAGCCCTTCCAATGAACCAAGTATTGCAGCTTTCCTCTAAATCTCCTAGAATCAATAATGCTCTGCACCTCATACTCTTCTTGGCCCTGGACGTCCACCGGCCCAGGAATCACTGGCGTAGTAGTATAGCGATTACACACCATGGGTTTCAGGAGCGACACATGGAACACATTGTGAATGTGCATTGAGGGTGGAAGCTCCAAAGCATAAGAAACCGGATTAATCTTGCGGATAATCTTAAATGGACCGATAAACCGGGGAGCCAGTTTGTTAGATGGTACTTGTAAATTAAGGTTTCTGGATGACAGCCATACCCTGTCCCCAACTTGAAAGGAGACCGCTGGCAGACGTCTGCGATTTGCGTGCCTCTGCTGACGCCGAAATGACTGACTGAGGGACCTCTGAACCTGTGACCAAGTGGAATAAAGCTGTGCCAAATGCTTATCCAGAGCAGGGATCTGCTGCGCCTGAAAGGAGTCCGGGAGCAGACAAGGCTGAAACCCATAATTAACGAGAAACGGAGAGCTCCCGGATGATGAATTAACCGCACAGTTTCTGGCAAACTCAGCCCATGGCAACAGGTCAACCCAATTGTCATGATGATCAGTGACAAAGCAACGCAGGAACTGCTCCAGTCCCTGATTGGCACGTTCAGCGGCCCCATTCGTTTGGGTATGGTAAACGGAGGAAAATGACAATTGAATGCCCATCTGGCCACAAAATGCCCTCCAAAACCTAGACACGAACTGGCTCCCTCGGTCGGATACAATCACTCTGGGTACTCCGTGCAAGCGGAATACCTCCCTAGAAAAGACTACAGCCAATTCCTGGGCCGATGGAAGGCCAGTCAGAGGCACAAAATGTGCCATTTTAGAGAATCTATCGACCACCATAAGAATGAACGTAAATCCCCTAGACGCTGGTAATTCTCCCAAAAAGTCGATAGAAATATGAGACCAAGGACAGTCTCCGTTGGGCACAGGTTGCAATAAGCCCACAGGGAGATGCCTAGGGGTCTTAGCACGGGCACAGGTGGTACAGGCTGCAGTAAAAGCGGCGCAATCGGCTCTCAAGGTAGGCCACCAAAATAATTGCGACAGAGACCAGACTAGTTGGTCCCTACCAATATGCCCAGCCGCTTTAGAAGCGTGGTAAGTTTCCAACAAACGGACACGGAATGGCACATCTACAAAACAGAATGCGATCTGGCTGAATGATGGGAACAGGTTCCTCCTCCCTCTCAGTGTCAGAAGCGAACTGACGAGACAACGCATCGGCTTTAATATTTTTTGAGCCAGGAAGATAAGACACTAGGAAATTAAATCGTGACAAAAAAAGTGCCCATCTAGCTTGTCGAGAAGACAGTCTTTTGGCTTCGGAGAGATAAGTTAAATTCTTATCATCCGTAAGAATTAGTACTGGAGTCCGAGTACCCTCCAGAAGGTGACGCCACTCTTTCAGAGCTAGAATTATGGCCAACAGCTCCCTGTCCCCAATCTCATAATGGCTCTGCGCACTGGACATTTTTTTAGAGAAGAAACCGCAAGGCCTCAAGGCGCCACCTCCCACAGGACGTTGGGAGAGTACTGCTCCAACCCCAACCTCAGAAGCGTCAACCTCCAACGTGAAGGGCAGAGAGGGATTAGGGTGGGACAGCACCGGAGCAGATGCAAAGGCAGATTTCAGGGTAACAAATGCGGTCTCCGCCGCCTCGGACCACTGAGAGGGAGAAGCGCCCTTATGAGTCAAATCTGACAATGGTTTGACAATCGTGGAAAAGTTAGTAACATAGTAACATAGTAACATAGTAGATAAGGCTGAAAAAAGACATGCGTCCATCAAGTCCAGCCCATGCCAATAACACCCCTGTTGATCCAGAGGAAGGCAACAAAAAAGCCCTCTGGAGCAATTTCCAATGTAGGTGTGTGTGTGAGTGTGTCAAATAGTTCCCCGGCTCAATATCCTATTTGCTTTGAAGCCATCTGTCATAACTGTCAATATTGTTCTGTGCTAGATAGGCATCCATTGCTTTTTTGAATGCAGTTACATTATCTGCAAGCACAGCATCCCGAGGCAAAGAATTCCATAGCCTTACCGCCCTTACTGTAAAGAATCCCTGCCTGTGTTTTAGTCGAAAGCGCCTTTCCTCAAGTCTTAATGGATGACCTCTTGTTCTTAGCTCAGCTCTTTGCATAAATAATTCATTGGATAGTTCTTTGTATTGGCCTTGAATGTATTTGTAAATGGTAATCATATCACCCCTTAGACGTCTCTTTTCTAATGTAAACAAACCCAGTTTGGCTAGTCTCTCTTTGTAACTCAGATCCTCCAATCCCTTTATCAGTTTTGTTGCACGTCTCTGCACCTTTTCCAGTTCAGTAATGTCTTTTTTTAGAACAGGCGCCCAAAATTGTACTCCATATTCTAGATGAGGCCTAACCAAGGATTTATACAGAGGTAGGATAATATTAGCATCCCTTGCTTCTACACCTCTTTTTATGCAGGCTAGTACTCTATTTGCTCTTGCAGCAGCTGAGTGACTCTGCACACTGCTGTGAAGACTATTGTCTATCAGTACACCTAAATCTTTCTCTAATGAGGATTTCCCAAGTTGTTTCCCATCTAGAGTATATGTAGCAAGTTTGTTTCTACAACCCAAATGCATAACCTTACATTTATCTACATTAAATGACATCTGCCACTTTTCTGCCCATTCACTTAGTTTATCTAAATCCTTCTGTAGGGAAAAAACATCGAGCTCTGTATGTATTTCCTTACATAGCTTAGTGTCATCAGCAAAGATTGAGATGCTACTTTCAATTCCCACTTCTAGATCATTAATAAACAAATTAAAAAGCATTGGGCCCAGGACTGAACCCTGCGGTTCTGGATGAACTTCCTATAATAGTTCGCAAAACCTAAGAATCTTTGAATGGCCTTTAACCCTTTAGGACGAGGCCAATGCAGAACTGCTGCCAACTTCTCCTGATCCATGGCAATGCCATTATTAGAGATAACGAAACCCAGGAATGGCACTTGAGATGTATGGAATTCGCATTTCTCTATCTTACAGAATAGCCTGTGCCTGCGAAGTCGGAGCAGGACTTCTGAAACATCTTTGATATGTTGTGAGAGGTTGGCAGAGTGAATTAATATATCATCTAGATATACGACTACACAGGACTGGAGTAGGTCTTGTAGGATGTCATTAATAAACTCCTGAAATACTGCAGGCGCATTGCATAAGCCAAATGGCATCACCAGATATTCGTAATGCCCTGTTCTGGTATTAAACGCCGTTTTCCACTCGTCACCTTCTTTAATTCTGACCAGATTATAGGCGGCTCGCAAGTCAAGTTTAGTAAAGATCGACGAGCCCTTCAATCTGTCAAACAATTCGGTAACAAGTGGAATCGGGTAGGCATTCTTAGGCATAAGCTTGTTCTGCCCACGATAGTCAATGCATGGCCTAAGTTCACCACTTTTCTTTTTCACGAAGAAAAATCCGGCACCTGCCGGAGAAGTAGATTTTCGAATGATGCCCCTCTCCAGGGCATCAGCAATATAGTCCTCCATAGCTTTATTCTCCTCACAGGACAGTGGGTAAGTGCGCCCCCTGGGAGGCACCGCACCAGGAGGCAAATCAATGGCGCAATCGTACACCCTATGCTCAGGCAATGCGCTGGCCTCTCCCTTACTAAACACGTCACTGAATTGTTCGTATTCAGCTGGCACAGCCGGAGAGGTACACATAATCTTGACAGGTAAGGAGAGACAGTTCTTATCACAGTATTCTGACCAGGAGTTAACCTCACATCTCTGCCAGTCAAATTGGGGATTATGTACCTGTAGCCATGGGAACCCCAAAATAACTGAATGGTGCGGGGAACGAATGATTTGAAAACGTATCTGCTCCTTGTGGCAAGCCCCCACTGTCATTGTCACTGGAATAGTTTCAAGAGTAATAAATGCCGGCTCCAGGGGTCTGCCATCGATGGCTTCAATAGCAACCGGAGAGTCCTTTTTACATAAAGGAATGCCTTGCAGGTTGACAAAAGACTGGTCCATGAAATAGCCTGCTGCCCCGGAGTCCACCAATGCGAGGACCTCGATAACCTTGTCCGCCCAAGCGAAGACCACCTGAATAGTGGGTTTAGTGGTGCTAGAATCTAGGGACTGTTCTACACCACCTAGGGCCTGTCCCCCAAGGTACCCTAGGTGCGTTCATTTCCCGGCCGAACTGGGCAATTGCGCAACAGATGCCCTGCTTTGCCACAATAAAGGCATAGACCTTGCCTCCTACGATATAATCTTTCCTCTTTAGAGAGCCTAGTGAACCCCAATTGCATAGGTTCAGGATTATCGATTGGTCGCTCAGGAAGAACGGGTGGTGTGGGTGGGTTAAGGAATCTGGTCTGGCCATAGTCTTTTACTTTAGCACTTTTAGCCAACTGTCTCTCTCGGATGCGAGAGTCTATTAGTAAGACATAATCGATATATTCATCCAGATCACTGGGTACATCACGAGCGGCTATCTCGTCCTTAATTTGCTCGGAGAGACCCTGAGTAAAGGCAGCTAGTAAGGCTTCCTCGTTCCAGCCCACCTCTGCTGCCAAGGTTCTGAATTCAATAGCATAATCGCCCAGTGTGCGTTCGCCCTGCCGAATTTCCATCAGCCTTTTGGCAGCAGAGGCAGCCCTGCCAGGAACCTCAAACACTCGTCTGAACTTTCTGACAAATTCTCTAAAGTTCAGAGTGCAGGGTCTAGCATTCTCCCACAAGGGATTCGCCCATGCCAATGCCTTGCCAGTCAATAGAGATATCATCAGACCGACCTTGCTACGGTCGTTAGGAAATGCCTGGGGTGCCAACTCCAAAAATATCTCTAGTTGATTAATAAATCCCCTGCAAAGGGAAGGTTCGCGATCATACCTTAAAGGTAGCGGTACAGATGCCGTTAGCCCTTTCGAATTGGCTGATGGGACTATGGATTGATTATCTGGTGTCAAGACTGGGGTGACCACCGGATTAGGACTAGGCTTGTCCAAATGTACTGTACGTTCGAGTAACGTCTGCAAAGCCAGTGCCAATTGGTCCATGCGCTGCTCATGAACATCCATTCTCCAATGGATGTTCTGTGTTTGACTCTCACCCTTACCGTCTGAGGTCATGGCCCTTTCGTACTGTCACGGTTTTTTAAGACACTCAGACCATTGGGTGAATAAGAACACAGTTTTATTAAAATAAGATAAGGCAATAACACGCCCTCTAGTGGTGGTAAATATACACAGTGGTAATATATAGATACAATGGTAAATGCACAAATGACTGATAAGTACAATTACACAGTAATAGAATAGCGTATACCCCTCAGGGGTTATGTCCTTGATAACAGTCAGTCTCAGATGTGGATGTTTGGAACGCCCAGGGTGTTATAAGGCTGTGCTGGAGACCAAGACTATCACCGGCTGGATACTGGACTGCCTCGCCACGGTGTTCAGTAAGAAGCACAAGAATCCATGTAGCCCCCTCGGGCGTACCTACTGGAACTGCTTCAACTAGTGCAAGTGCAAAAGGCCCCCACGGGCGTGATTGGAACCGGCCTTCAATGCGAGAACTGCCAAGCCTCCTCAGACTTAACCAGACAACGGGATAGCACACGCTAGAGCCGACAGCCCCCACGGGCGTGATTACCGGAATACGAATGCTGATGCCTGTGCCTGCCACCACTCGGTAAAGCGGAATCGCTCAATGAACAAGAGAGAGAGTCTCAGGCGCCCAACCGGCCCAAACGGATGTAAACACTCTGCAAGGATGTGTGGAGCTGCCGACGAAGAGCGGCCAGCTCAGCAGTAGTATTCACCGAGAAAGAGACTCTTACGGGAGTAGCGATAGAGTGGAACCCAGCGGCACTGCTAGGGTTAATTAGCACATTTACTCGAGGCTTTTCAGCGGTGTAGCAAGGCTCTGCAGTCTGAGGGAGGCGTGTATACGCACAACTCTGCAAAGGAAAATGCACTGCACTGATCGGAGTACACCAGTCAAGGCAGTCACACCAAAAGCTGGAACAGCAGATAGAAATGTCGCGGCGGCGACAACTGGAACACAGGTCACTGTAGAAAGCAGGAGTCGTTCTTCGGAGCGGGAAGTCAGCCAGGCCGGGTCGGAGCACGTAGAAGGCAGTCATACAAGCCGGGTCGTACACAAGCAGGAACGTCAGCCAAACCGGGTCAGGATCCAAAGGAGGTAGTCAGACGGGCCGGGTCATACACGAGCAGGAACACAGGAGAATAGTCAGGACAAGCCAAGTCGGTACACAGGAATCCGGAACACAGGAACACAGCAACAGTAACTGGCACAGAAACACCACGAAAGGGCGCCTGACAGTTGTGCTAACCAGGTATAAAAAGGTCACCAGGGGGTGGGCCAAACCAACACAGCAAATCAGTATCTGTCATAGATGAGACTGACAGGAATCACAGGCACTGTGATAGTGAGTCGACTGGAGGCTGGGGCAGTGAGGTCGAATGCGAAGCGGGCTTGATGGAGTCCAAGCATGCAAGACTGGAGTATGATTGTCGGGGTATCTGGAGAGTGCTTTACAGAAGCTGAAGTGTGCGGATAAGATCAGGTGTATACCTTATCACACCACTGAGTTGAGTTGAGTTTGTTAGGGAACACATAGTATTTGGGAGATAGGAGTCCACAGTTGACTGAAGTTGGGTTAAGGTAAAATTGAACCACTATGAGGTAAATTGGAGAGGAGCTTCAGGATTTAGAATATAGTTAGCATAGGTTCAGTAATTGTGCACTAGGGTTGAATTTGGAACACGCACCTCCTGGCTGTGTCTGGCCCAGGCAGTGGAGGTGATGGGGGGGACCCTGTCTATCGGGTGGGTATCTCGATCCTCAGGGTCTGGGAGATGCGGGCACTCGGAGTTTCTCCTCCCTGCTGTCGACGCCTTGGGGGTCGGCTTTGGACCAGTCGGCGGCTCCTCGGTGGGGCTGGATGGGTCTGGCGGTGTTTGGGTGTCTCGGCGGGCCGTTCGGGAGGGTGCCTGCTATAAAGCTTCATAGGATGCTGTGATGAAAGCTTAATTGTAAAATGTAAGTCCATGGAGATACTGAACCCACAAAATGGAAGTCTGAGCTGCAAACATGTTTTAATAAAATGTCTGCCAGCAGTTTAAATCCTGCATCATAGATTTTTCAATATTAAGCAGTACTATCCCTTTAAACTCAGTGTCATATGTTAAGTAGTACATTTCTGCATGGCTGGCTCCGATAAAAACAGAGGGTTAAGCCTTTTATTCTTGATTGATGCATCTTAATCAACCCTTTATATAACCCCGATACACAGTTTTAAGGAAAAAATACATTTTCAAATGGCCTTGTTAATCTGTTCAATTGCTTTATTAATATAGAGACCAGTGTATTGCTGCAGTGTATTGCTGGCTTCTGGCACACTAAGGGTTTAGCCTTTCATTTCTGATTGCTTCCCTTTTAACAAACTCATTGCAAATCCTTGAAATGTGGTTTTAAATAAAAAATAGCTTTCACATAGCTTGGTTAATCTCTTCACTTGCTTTATTACTATGCAGTCCATAATATTACAGATTGCAAAAAAACTTAGCTCCACGGACAATCCTCTTTGAACTCTAGAGCAGAGGTTGGAAACTGACTTCTCTGCAGTTATTGTGATTGGCTGAGGATGATGGGAGATATAGTTCAAGAACAGTTTCATGTTGCTTTTCCCTAGTCTAGAATTGCTGTCATTGCAAACCTTATTTAACCCTTTGAGTGCAAAGCAATGCGTTGCGTACCCCACTGGCACTCAAAGGATTAAATGTTACATGACACAGTGATGCTAGTGTCTGTATGGCTGGCTCTGATAAAACAGAGGGTTAAGCCTTTTATTCTTGATTGGTGCACCTTAATCAACCCTTTATATAACCCCGATACACAGTTTTAAGGAAAAATACATTTTCAAATGGCCTTGTTAATCTGTTCACTTGCTTTATTAATATACTAGTTGAAGAGCCTGTTACACGGGTCACAGTGCCACTGCCAGCTGGTCATGGGGCAGTCATGTGCAGTAGAGACTGCCTGCGCAGAGGCTGATACAGAGCTCTCTGTATCAGCCGTGGCACGGGCAGTCTCTACTGCACATGACTGCAGCATGTGCAGCAGTGTGTACTGTGCATGACTGTGTCATTAGACACGTTTTAGCGAATTATTATATAGGAGGATAGACCACAATCATACAGATGGCAAAAAATAAACTCAGCATAAGGGGTCAGGCATATTAAGAAGGATTGGAGCAATTCTGGAGAAAACCATAGGGGAAAAAATAAAAATTCCCAATTATTTAACTCTTTGAGTGCCAGAGGGATATGCGTTGCATTGCATTGTTTTGCGATGCTTTGCACACGACTCTTGCACTCAAAGCGTTAAATTGGGCTTTTAATTCTGAATGCAAGGGAGGTCTCCAACGAGACTTCTCAAGCATTAAAGGGATTCAAATCCCATTTAAACCAAGGGGACTTTTTATTCATCACTGACAATTCCAGCAGTTCTTGTTAGTACATGAGTCTGTGTCAGATGTTATGTTATGCTTTTCACTGCAGTGTATTGCTGGCTTCTGGCACACAAAGGGTTTAGCCTTTCATTTCTGATTGCTTCCCTCTTAACAAACCCATTGCAAATCCTTGAAATGTGGTTTTAAATAAAAAATAGCTTTCACATAGCTTGGTTAATCTCTTCACTTGCTTTATTACTATGTAGTCCACAATATTACAGATTGCAAAAAAACTTAACTCCACGGACAATCCTCTTTGAACTCTACGGCAGAGGTTGGAAACTGATTTCTCTGCAGTTATTGTTGATTGGCTGAGGATGATGGGAGATATAGTTCAAGAACAGTTTCATGTTGCTTTTCCCTAGTCTAGAATTGCTGTCATTGCAAACCTTATTTAACTCTTTGAGTGCAAAGCCCTCTGGCACTCAGAGATACATGTGATACATGCTAGTGTATTAAGATGAACTAGAGCAATCCTTGATCAGACCTACTGCACCACAAAAAAGAAAAAAATAAATACAAATTTCCCAAAGTGCCGTTGTGTTAAATGGGGCTTTCAAGACCATTGTGTGCCACTCAAAGGGTTAACTGTATGAATTCTAGAGAGGTATCCAATGTATTGCAATACAATGATTTTGAGAGTTATCTATGAATGAAGGAGTTAAAAGTAACATTTTAACCATGACGGTCCTGGCATCTCATGGGTTCTTAAGGGGTTTCATCAAAGAGAAATGTTATTTATCCCCTCTGGCGCAGTCGGCTTATTAAAGAATTGCTCCAGTTCTTAGTACAAGGGTAATAATTCTTTGGCTGCCCAGCCAAAAGCCATCATGCTCAACCAGTCAAACAGCTGTCTGGGTATGATGTTAGTTGAATTCACGAAAAGCTGGAGAGGTTGATTTCCCATCATGTAAGGCAGGGGAGGGCTGACCTGGGGGGGCAGGGGGGCAATTGCCCCCTGGCCAGTCATATATCTGGGCCAGTGGGCCACTGGCTCAGTCAATCTCACACTTGCTGCTTTTAATGGAGCTACACTAATGATACTACAGAGCTTACAAATGAAATGTATCTACACAAATGATACCACAGATACAATCCAAATGGAGCTACACTAGTAGCATAACCCATTTTCCTTGTAAGCTCTATGGTATCGCTAGTATAGCTTTACTTAAATTGTAAGCTCTGTAGGATCACTAGTGTAGCTCCATTTCAACTGTAAGCTCTAGGGTATCAGTAGTGGAGCTTTACTTAAATTGCAAGCTCTTTGTTATCACTTGTGTTGCTCCATTTTCATTGTAAGCTCTGTGGTATTGCTTGCCTTACTTCATAACATTAATGCCAATTTTAATATTAACAAAAGGAGGCAGGCTGGAACGATAGTACAAATGGGCCACTTGATTGTATTTGCCCCCTAGGCTACAAGTTGCCAGTTCTCCCCTAATGTGAGGGCTGGCAACATCTGGCCTGGGGGGCAAATACAATCAAGTGGCAATTTTCTACTATTGTTCCAGCCCACTGTCCCGCTCCACTCCCTTTTGTTAATTTTAAAATTGGCATTAATGAATTAATGAAGTAAGGCAACTGATACCACGTAGCTTACAATTGAAATGGGTATACACTAGTTATACCTTAGAAGGGAAATGAGCTATGCTACTAGTGTAGCTCTATATAGATTGTAGCTCTGTGGTATGATTTGTGTAGCTCCATTTCAATTGAAAGCTGTGTGGTATCACTAGTATACCTCTATTTACAGCAGCAATCAGGAGATTGAGTGAGGCAGTGGCTCACTAGCACGGATATATGAAAAGCCCAAGGGGCAATTGCCCCCCTGCCCCCCAAGGCCAGCTGTCCCCTTCTTAGTATATCAGCCTCTTCTCCTTGAAATCTAAAACAGATGTCATTAAGCTATTTCTCTCCAGTTATTGTTGACTGGCCAGGATGATGGGGGGTTGTAGTTCATCTGCAGCTTCACAGCCTTTTCCTAGTTTAGAATAACTACTCTCCATTCAGATCTCATGTGTAGGTGTGATACATGACACAATGTGATTTATAAAGGAACCATTTTTGCAGAATATTAATATTTACTGTATCTCCATAGTAACAGTGATATATATTTTAATCTCAATTGCAAGTGCTACCTATTACAGCTTTTCAAGTCATTTCCCTGTTTCTTCAAATAATGATACCTATTATATATACCTCTCTCATATGTTCTATTTATGGCTTGTTCTATTGTCTTCAAAGCACCATATAACTGTCACCAGCCTGTATTACAATCAATATTAAATGCATAGACTTTCATTAGATACTGACTTTATTGCAAATTGGACCACAACATTAATAAAACATGGAACCTAAGTGCAAGAATTAATTCAGCTCAAGAGCTGTTTGGAGATGTCAGCTAATTAGTAATGCTTCTTTTCAACGGCTGTGATTTAACTCAATTTCTAAGTGATAGATCACTGCAAGGAATGATAGATCGATACTGCACATCACTTCAGTGCTAGCATTTAATACAGGGGCAGTTATTTGTCAGTACTACAAATCCCAACCTCTCCAGTGGCGTAACAATAGGGGTCGCAGGGGTCGCACCTGCGACCGGGCCCGCCACTCCAGGGGCCCAGCTGCCCCCTCCGATTCCATCACCCAGTGCCAGCAGCTGAGGTCTGTGCTTTCTTCCGCACAGACCTCTAGGAAATGAGGCTTCCTCTTCAACACACTAGTAGTAATGCAAAGCGCATTAAACATCTCCCAGCGCTCTGCATTACTGAAGAAAGGACCATGCGGGAACTCCACCTAAAGAGGTCTGTGCAGAAGGAGGCACAGACCTCTTCTGCCACACTGCTGGACCACCAGGGAGGTAGGAGATGGGCACAGAAGGTGTCAATGGAAGCAATGTGGTGATTGGGAGCAATGTGGAAGCCATTGGGGGTGATGTGGAGGCAATTAGGGAATCGTGGAGGCAACTGGGAAAATATAGAGCTAATTGGGGCAATGTAGAGGCAATTGGGACAAATTGGTGGCAAATGTGGGCAATGTGGAGACAATGTTGGGGCAATTGTGGCTATTGGGGGCAATGTGGAGGCAATTGGGAAAATGTGGAGGTAATTGTGGAAATGTAGAGGCAATTGAAGGCAATTGGGGCAATGTAGAGGCAATTGGGGCAATGTGGCAGCAAACGGGGGCAATGTGGAGGCAATTTTGAGGCAATTGTGGGCAATGTGGAGGCAATTCTGACAATTGCGGCCATGTGGAGGAAATTGTGGCAGTTGGGGGCAATGTGGAAGCAATCGTGTCAATTGGGGGCAAGGTGGAAGCAATTGGGGGCAATGTGGAGGCAATTGGGGTCATTGAGGGGGCAATGTGGTCGGTGGGGGCCAATGGCAATTTTTGCATCAGGGCGCACTGGCTTCTAGTTACGTCTCTGATCATCTCCAAACAGTAGCTGGCTGGTTGGGTATATTGGAAGTTGTATTGCCAACAGCTCGAGGTCCAGCGACAGACTACCCTTGATGTAATGTATAAGGTGCTTTGTGCTTTATGTATGAAAACAAATTGGAGGAATCTTGGGCAAACCAAGTGCACTACAGGAGACAAATATAAATTCCCAACCTCCCCATTATTTTAAATTCTCAACCTCCCCTTTATTTTAAATGGTGATTTTTTTTTAACCCTTTGAGGGCCAGGGGAGTGTGCAACACACCCCTCTGGTATTGAAAAAATTAACCCTTTCAGTGCCAGAGGGGTACGCAACGCATTGCAAAGCAATGCGTTGCGTACTCCTCTGGCCCTGAAAGGGTTAACAGCCTTGAATGCTAAAGGGATCTCAGATGGTTAGCAATATGCTGGAGGTCCCTAACATTTAACACTTTGAATACCAGAAGGATATGCAACTCATTGCGAAACAATGTATTGTGCACCACTCTGGCACTCAGAGGGTTAAAGGGGAAACTTCACTTGGAAACTAATGATGTATTGAACTCTTAATACAAACTAGGTTATTTTGTCAGTTTTGTCACTAATTCCTATATTTTTATTCAATTTTATTTGTATAACAGAGCCCAACCCCCATACTGCTACAAAGCCTGGTGTATGTGGTATAGTTTTCTGGTAAACTACAGAATACCCCCCTCAGCAAAAGCCTTAGGAACACAGACTGAGGTAATCCTACAATCCCACCTTTACCTGAACAGTGAATTGAAGGAATTCTGGGAAAAGCAATTACACTATAGGGGAGAGCTAAAAATTCCCTTTGATTTAAATTGGGATTTTGAACCGTTTGCATGCAAGAGAGGTCTGTAATGGATTGCGAAGCAATGCATTGGAGACCTCTCTAGCATTACACAGGTTAAATTCCCCATTTAAATCAGTGGAGGTTTTGGTAATGTTTAGTACTCCCCTGTAGTGCAATTGGTTTGTCCTAGAATCCCTTCACTTCACTGTTGGACACATGACCCTTAGTCCCACAAGTCATACGCTCTGACGCAAACACAACAAATCCACTGGAAAAAAACATTAGTATAGTTATTTCAGCATGTTTATTAAACTAAATTAAAATTTTTTCTTGAAGAAAGTTTCCTTTAAAAAGTGTTAAAAGCTCCATAATTGGTCTAGTTTTCCTTTAAACATAAAAATAATAATAGTAATAATAATACTTCATTTATGTACTTTGGCTAACTGCTGTAGTGAGCCGCAAACACATGTATATGCAAAGTTTTGTTTGAATACACAACGCATGAAGCATGACAGACTGAACTGAATACCATTTGCATGTCATATTCCTACACCATGGCAAAACTGGAAATAGAAACAAATGCTGTGAATTCCAGAGCAGTTCCTTCTAGGGTAGAAAGTAAAATGTGCATGGAACCTACACCCAAATTATTCAAAAACTATAGGCATATGGGGTATTTTTGTAATTTTTTTCTACCACAGCTGAGATTTGTTTCATTCAGAAGTTGACACAGCACAAGCCAGGCCAAAAAATATTTTTCTGTTGCTGTTTTTGAAAAGCTATCTTATCATCAACAAATATTCTCCATATAAAGTGATAGCAACATTGCCACCTGTTGGTGACTAATTATCCCCTTATGGACCGGCCAGGCACGCACGCGGTGGTCACGTAAGGACCACAGAGCATTTTTTTTTTAAAGAATCCAATTCCAGACTCCCCGAACAGCGTGCAGCCGTGCAGGGAGCCCATCATGGAGGACCGTCATGGGTCCTTAAGGGGCTAATATTTATTTATTTTTAGTAATAAAAAAAAGAAACCTGAAAAAGCAAACAAAGTTGAGCTTTGGTATTAAGCTTTTAAGTCAAGCTCCTACCCAGACACTCTCACTACTGTTGACTAAGCAGCAAAGCAGGTAATCAACATCAACAACCTTTGCTATGAGTGCTTTTTCTGTTGTTCAAAATGCAGTGCCACTGACACATTCTGCTAGTACTACTGCAACATCTAGTAGTAGTCCCTCAGGAACCCCTCAGTATGGAGATATTTCACTAACAATCAAAAATGTAAACATTTTGTGCAGAATCACCTCTTGGCAAAACCTCAATTAGATCACACCTGAAGCACTAACACAGGTCTGATTGGGAGACTCAACAGCAGCACATCAGAGGTGTGAATATTAGCAGCAGTAGAAACACTCCTAAAAGTTCTCAGGGCTGAGGGTACATAATAGTGCTGTTGTAGATATCTCAGATAGTGTGACAAAATTTTCCTCACTAACAATAACACATATGTCTCTTACTACTGATGTGCAAATGCAAAGCATAGGAAAGGGACAAGTGCCAGACCTGTTACTATCACCTCCACTGCCACACAATCATTGCTGAAAGAACATCAGTATCTTAAACCGTATAATGTATTTAGCTGTTGCAATCCCAGAAGTACATTTTATTGATTGCTCATGACATTAGTAGAAGTCATGTTGTTAAAGAATTTAAGTTACACAGTACTTCTATGTTCAGCCATCCTATACGTATTAAGTTCTTTAAAAGAAGTAAAAATACTGCACAAAAATAATCCAAAGGGATGCTGGACAAATGGCAAACTTATCCAGATAATGCCAATTGACATGCTGACCTATTCTTTTGAAAAAAAAAACAGAGGGTATAAAGAACTAATGCATGTGTTACACTTCTCTGGCATATCCCAATCTGCAGTTTTTTTCCAGTAATGGTTGTGCCAGACTTGTTCAAGCAGGTGCTCATTGTCGTGGGCAAAGGGACAACTAACAATTCTTCAAGGCTTATGTTGCTGTAGGACTCAGCCTACTAACACTTCAACTGTGGATTTCTACATTTTAGCACTCAGAGCATGTAGTAACATAGTAACATAGTAGATAAGGCTGAAAAAAGACATGCGTCCACCAAGTCCAGTCCATGCCAAAAACACCCCTGTTGATCCAGAGGAAGGAAAAAAAGTTCTCTGGAGCCATTTCCAATCTAGCCCCAAGTATGTGTGTGGGAGGAATGTATTCCTTCCTGAATCCAATTGGTAGTCAGATAGTTCCCCGGATCAATATCCTATCTGCTTTGAAGCCATATGTCATAATTTTCAATATTGTTCTGTGCTAAATAGGCATCCATTGCTTTTTTGAATGCAGTTGCATTGTCTGCAAGCACAACATCCCGAGGTAAAGAATTCCATAGCCTTACCTTCCTTACTGTAAAGAATCCCTGCCTTTGTTTTAGTCGAAAAAGCACCTTTCCTCTAGTCTTAATGGATGACCTCTTATTCTTAGCTCAGCTCTTTGTGTAAATAATTCATTGGGTAGTTCTTTGTATTGACCTTGAATATATTTTAAATAGTAATCATATCACCCCTTAGACATCTCTTCTCTAATGTAAACAAACCCAGTTTAGCTAGTCTCTCTTTATAACTCAGTTCCTCCAATACCTTTACTAGTTTTGTTGCACGTCTCTGCACCTTTTCCAGTTCTTTTTTAAGAACAGGTGCCCAAAATTGTACTCCATATTCTAGATGAGGCCTAACTCAGGATTTATACAGAGGTAGGATAATATTAGCATCCATTGCTTCTACACCTCTTTTTATGCAGGCTAGTACCCTATTTGCTCTTGCAGTAGTTGAGTGACTCAGCACACTGCTGTGAAGTCTATCATCTATCAGTGCTCCTAAATCTTTCTCTAAAGAGGATTCCCCAAGTTGTTTCCCATTTAGAGTAAATGTTGCAAGTTTGTTTTTGCAGCCCAAATGCATAACCTTACATTTAGCTACATTAAATGACATCTGCCACTTTTCTGCCCATTCACTTAGTTTATCTAAATCCTTCTGCAGAGAAAAAACATCCAGCTCTGTATGTATTTCCCTACATAGCTTGGTGTCAGATGCTACTTTCAATCCCCACTTCTAGATCATTAATAAACAAATTAATAAGCATTGGTCCCAGGACTGAACCCTGCGGCACCCCACTTATAACCTTAGACCAATTTGAAAAAGTTCCATTTACAACAACTCTCTGCCATCTATCATTTAACCAGTTCTCAATCCACGTACAGATAACACCGCCCAAACTGAAGCCTTTTAATTTATGCAGTAATCTGTTGTGAGGCACTGTATCAAAGGCTTTTGCAAAATTCAAGTATACTACATCAACAGCAATTCCCCTGTCGAAACTACTATTTACTCTTTCATAAAATGCAAGTAAAGTAGTCTGACATGATGATTCCTTCTAATGATATTGTTCGTCTTCACATAGTTCTGAATACTGTCAGTTAATAACCCTTCTAGTATCTTACCCACTATGGAAGTCAAGCTCACAGGTCTGTAATTTCCTGGTTTGGATCTTGCTCCCTTTTTAAACAATGGAACTACATCAACTTTCCTCCAATCACAGGGCACTATGCCTCATGAAAGTGAATCAATAAATATTAAGTATAATGTTTTTGTTATTACTGAACTAAGTTCCTTAAATACCCTTGGGTGTATACCGTCCAGTCCAGGTGCTTTATTCACTATAACCCTTTCCAGTCTCTTTAGGACCTTGTCCTCAGTAAGCCATGTAGATAATGGAGGGAAATCCGTGGTTCTGTCCGTTTGCCCATAGCCTGTCACTGCCGCCTCCTTTGTATATACTGAAGCAAAGAATGTGTTTAGGGTTTGCCATAGCTTTATCCTCACTAATCAATTCACCTGTCTCAGTCCTAAGAGGACCAATATCAACCTTAACTTTTTTGTTATTAATATACTTGTAGAATTGTTTAGGGTTTTTCTTGCTCTCATTTGCAATATTTCTTTCATTTTCTATTTTAGCTAGCTTAATTGCTTGTTTGCAGATTTTATTACATTCTTTATATTTTTTAAATAATGCATCTGACTCGTTTGACTTAAACACTTTAAAAGCCTGCTTTTTATTTCTCATTTCCCTGCTAACCACATTATTAAGCCATATTGGTTTTGCTTTACTCCTCTTGTACTTATTCCCCAATGGTATATATTGACATGTATATTTGCCTAAGAGCATTTTAAATACATTCCATGATTATGCATTTTTATCTTTGAAAATTACATCCCACTGGATATCCTTTAATACTTCTTTTAACTTTGTAAAATTAGCCTTTTTAAAATTGAATGTTTTGGTTAAACCCTTGTTATTGGGTTTCTCATAACAAACTTCAAAGGATACAATATTGTGGTCACTGCTGCCCAGATGTTCCCTTACTTGTACATTGTTTATCATATCAGAATTGTTTGAGAGCACTAGGTCAAGCAAGGCCTATTTTCTAGTTGGCTCCTCTACTAGTTGGGACATAAAATTATCATTTATCATACTTAGAAAAATATTTCCCTTTGTTGTACCGGAAGCCATATTGCTCCAGTCAATTTCAGGATAGTTAAAATCTCCCATTATAATTACCTTTGCTGGCCTAGAAGCCTTTTCCATTTGCAGTAAAAGTTGGGCTTCCTCCAACTCCCCAATATTAGGTGGCTTGTAGCAAATACCCACTAATATCTTTTTATTATGTGTGCCCCCAGTGTGCATTTCAATCCAGAAGGCCTCTATCTTTTCATTGGCCCCTTATATCTTCCCTTAAACTAGGTTTTAAGGCCTGCTTTACATATAGGCATACCCCTCCTCCCTTTTCATTAACCCTGTCCCTCCTAAAAAGTGAATAACCCTCTAGATTGACTGCTAAGTCATATGTATCATCTAACCAGGTTTCAGACACTCCAAACTGCACATGTGTTGCAATCATTTCTAGTTTCCCCATCTTACCAGCCAGACTGCGAACATTTGCATGCATACATTTTATCATTTTGCCATTCCTAAAGATTTAATTCTTTGCCAAATGTATTTGTCTTTTATCAGGCTGTAACAATGGGAACTCCCTAGTAGATGAACTAGCCCATCCCCCCTCTCCACCCCCATGCCCCTTTTCTAATCCCAATCATTCAATTATACTATCTTCCCCAGCCTATGTTGCAGCTCCCTCCCTCCCCCTTTCTAGTTTAAAGTCTCCTCTAGCCCTCTAACCATCCTATCGCCCAGCACCGTGGCCCCCCTTCCACTAAGGTACAATCCATCACTACTATAAAGATTGCCTCCATGGGAAAAGGCTGCCCAGTGCTCTAGGAACCCAAACCCCTCCTGCTTACACCAAGTGTTTAGCCACGCATTTAACTCCCTAATCTCCTGTTGCCTTTCTAATGTAGCTCGTGGCACAGGTAGTATTTCAGAAAATGCTACCTTAGAGGTCCTCTGCTTAAGCTTATATCCTGTGTCCCTGAAATCCTTCTTAATGGACCTCCATTTTCCACTGATTTTGTCATGAGTACCAACATGTACCATGACAGCCGGGTCATGCCCAGCCCCTCCCAACAATCTATCAACCCGATCAGCCACATGTCGAGCCTGAGCTCCCGGGAGACAGCAAACTGTACGATTGTGGCGATCTTGGCGACAGATTACCCTGTCTTTCTTCCTAATAATAGAATCCCCTACCACCAACATCTGTCTAGGTCTGCCTGAGTCCCGGATCCCATCCATGCTCTAGGGGCTTTTCTAGAGAGAACAGTCCTCTCCAGCAAAGGCATTCCTGTGTCAACATCCTCAACATCATTACTCAATGTAGCAAATCTGTTAGGGTTAGTAAATACAGGAGTGTCCTCCCTATTCCTCTGCCCACCCCCTTTGCTATGTCTAACTGTAACCCATCTGGCTACCTGCTCTTTCTTTATGCAGTCTCCACCCCCAGAACTACCTACAACCTCTTCCTGCTGTTCAGTCAGCGGACCCCTCTCAAGATTGACCGTCTCTCCCAATGTTACAACTTGCCCCTCCAGATCTCTAATACAAGCTTCCAGAGAGACCACTTGCTCACATCTGCCACAGAGGTATGAACCCTGGAACGGTTGTTCCAGGTGTGCAAACATATGACAGTTTGTACACTGAGTTAAATGGACAATCATGCTTCCACTCATATATGCCAGATACCACAAGCTAAAAAGGCAGTCAGGATGGAAAAAAATAGCTGCACAATAAGGTTGATAAATGTGTACCCCTGTTTAATGCCCTGTATTTGAATTCCTGTTATTTAAATTCACTCACTTACCACACTTCTGCACTTACTTGAATTCCCCTGTTATTTCAATTCCCTCACCACACTTCTGCACTTACACACTGATACAAGATTCACATATTTGTATCTGCTATTTAAGCCAGCAATCCACCAATTACAAACGCAGCAAATATAGCCACTCCCACCACACCAGACTGCAATTATTTTCTTGTATCACAGCAAAGGGAGGGACACCCTCTCAAATAGATGTGTTTTTTAACCTCTCCCTTACCACACTATACCACACACAAAATACTTATTCTATTTTTCAGCAAATATCCAAACTCAGTCTTTCAGGTCACTGGTCACTGATCAATTGCAAAGTTTTTTCAGGAAATTAATTGGCAATAATGAAAAGGTAGAACTGTTTTGCAATTTGGATGCATGGAAATTTCTGTGGAAAAATAGTTTTTGTCAAAAAACCTCCCCAGAAAAAGTACGCATTTTCACCTTTCTCTACTGCTAAAAACTATGTTTTTTGTTTTTAGTACCATGTTTCTGGGTCTCAAGGTGACATCAAGACATTGATGCAATCGCTATTTACAATGTAGTTGTGATGAAAACATTTTTAGCACCAAAATGTTATTGAATTGTGCTTTTTGCACAATTTGTACTTTTTGTGAATGCATTTTGTAAACTTGGTGTGGCCAAAAAATCATGTTTTTTTAGAGGATTAGTGATCACACATAATTCAGCAAAACAAAGCAATTGGTACTAATTTTCATGCATCTGGCTATCCATGTCATTAATGCATGAGTATGTGCTATTCAATTTCAAGGAGTATGTTTATTGCAACAAAACTTGCACAATTGTCAATAATGCACAACTATATGGTGTTCAAAGAATAACTAATGATCCAATTGATGGTATTGAGCTCTGATCACTCTGTGCCACGGATCAAATTATTGGAATACTTACATGTCAGCCCTTCCTAGCTTTCAGGGATAGGAGACCAAGGGGTTTATTTTCAAAATAAAAGTCAAGCAATTCCCCAAAATTATTTAGATGGGGGCTTTTACTTTTTGAAAGCTAAAGCATTCAAGTGCTTAAAAGCTCAGTTTAAATAAGAATATTTATTTGTTCCCTAGGGTACTGCTAGTTTACTTCAGAATTACTACACTTTTCTTTTGAACATAAGCCTCCAAGATGTTCCCAAGTATTCACATAATCCCTTTCTAGCCTAGTGGCTATAGCTGTTCTGCCATGGTTTCAGTGGCATCATTGCAAGCGAGAAGCTACTTGTTTTGTGCAGAGGCCTATTGAAACTGGCTTTCTAATATATCTCTCCATCCTCCAGTCTGCACATTGAAAATCAGGAAGCTGAATTTCTCAAAAGAACTGATCAATACCCATTGACTTAAACAGTCTGATTTAACTAAATGAAAATTATGTGTTGGAGACCTCTCGCATTTAAAGGGTTACAAACTCAATTTAAATCAACTGGAATTTTGGGAATGTTTATTTGCCCCTTCTGGGTACAGATGGTTTGGCCCAGAATTGAACCAGTCCTTTTGAATACATCGATCTGCAGATCTACTTATTATTTAATATGGGGTTTTCTTGCCAGTCTTTTGTCACACAGAGCTGCGAACATAGCGGTCTGACTGTTTTGCTGGCTTGATAAGTTGGTTCCAATATGATCTGTAGGCCAACCATAGCTGAGAGGCTGCAGGTTGCCAACTCCTGTCCTAAGATATTCTTTGTATTTGTAGCATGGTAATTTAATGTAACAGCAGCTGTCTGTACCAACAGGTTAATTTATTTTTTACCAGTCACATCATTCCTATAGTAATTTAATGTAAAGTGCATTCATATTCCATCTGCTTTATTTTTCTTTTTCATAAAGTGTGGACGTGTGAGCGAGTTAGACATATCATTCATGCATAATGAATTGTAATCACAACAGCACTGTTTATAAATGAAAAGGTATATGGCCTTTTACCACTTCAGGGCAAGCACATGGTAATGTGATTCTGTTCACATTTAATACAGCACTTGCATGGCATACAAAGCGTTAGGTAGTACATTGGACTTACAATGGGATGATTATGGAACCTGCAATTTGCACAACAATTTGGATTATACAACTACATGCAGTACTCTTTCAAGTGGATCTATAAGTTTAGTTTGTTTTAAAAATGATTGTTGCACTAGCATTTTTTTGTAAAATAAATATTTTTTGATAAACCCATTCTTAGCACAGTCTTGAACTTTATACATCTATGTTTAGCCCTACCCTGACTTGATCTCCACATGCTGTTCTATGAATGAATATAAGCAGATTCTAATGGGCATTTCTTTTGGTGAAAAGAAGTATTAAGCATACCATGCAGGGAATTAGCATAAAATGCCACACTGTGCTAACATAGTTTAATTCTTGAAAAAATATTTATCTTTTTACCTCTGTTTAATTCCTGAAAAAGTATTTATTTTACAGAAAATGGTGAGTACAACATACTAATGCTAAAACTCAATAGCTGTTTTATAAAAAGAAAAAAATATAGCAATACTGACACAGCTTTGCCCATGTGGTTAATAAAATAACCCCCACCCCCCAAAAAATAGTCCCATGCAGTTATATGAATGAGTAAATAAACATAGAATGGGATACATGTGCGTGTGTGTGTGCGTGTGTGTTGAATGCTTGATACCTTTATACCTTTATGTTTAGCCCTAACCTGACCTGAACTCCACATGCTGTTCTATGAATGAATATAAGAAGATTCCATAAATTGTGGGCATTTCTAATAGCAAAGTGAGTGGTGTGTGTTGTATCAAAGAACTATTAAGTATATTGTGAAGGGAATTAGCATAAAGTGCCACACTGTGCTACCATAGGTTAATTCTTGAAAAAATATTTATCTTTTTACCTGTGAGTACAAGATACTAATGCTAAAATTCAAGTAGCTCTTTTATAAAAAAAAAAACCTAGCAAAATTGCTACGGCTTTGCCCTTGCGGTTAATAAAATAACCCCCCCACCCAAATAAAAAGGATGTGATTTTATATTGTACTCCTCAGTTCCTGTTGAGTTTTGTGCAGTAAAGTACAGGACAGTGGCGTAACAATAGGGGTCGCAGCGGTCGCACCTGCGGCCGGGCCCGTCACTCCAGGGGCCCGGCCGTCCCCTGCGACCCCCCCGCCCGCATCAGCAGATCTCCCTTTCGGCACGCCGCTCTAGTAATACAGAGCGCTGGGAGATGACATCATCTCCCAGCCTCTGCATTACTAGAGCGGCGCGCGGGAGCTTCAGTAGTAGAGATCTGTGCCGAAGGAGGCACAGATCTGTTAAGCCACGCCGCTAGACCACCAGGACTGGAGGTAGGGGCAATGTGGAGATGGAGATGAAAGGGCAATGTGAAGATGTGGCCATTTTGGAAGGGGAAATGTGGAGATGGGGGCATTGTGAAAGGGGCATTGTGGAGATGATGGGGGCATTGTGGAGATGAAGGGGGCATTATGGAAGGGGCATTGTGGTGATGAAGGGGGGCATTGTGGAAGGGGCATTGTGGACAAGAAGGGGGGCCATTGTAGAAGGGGCAATGTGGAGATGAAGGGGGCATTATGGAAGGGGCATTGTGGTGATGAAGGGGGGCATTGTGGAGATGAAGGGGGCATTGTGGAAGGGGCATTGTGGAGATGAAAGGGGGGCATTGTGGAAGGGGCAATGTGGAGATGAAGGGGGCATTGTGGAAGGGGCATTGTGGAGATGAAGGGGGCATTGTGGAAGGGGCAATGTGGAGATGAAGGGGGCCAGTGTGGTCGGGGATGGGGCCCATGGCAATTCTTGCACCAGGGCCCGGTGGCTTCTAGTTACGCCTCTGGTACAGGAAATAAGTGGTGCAAAGGAACATGATATCCCACAAACAGCTAAAAGAACAGCAGGTATGGGACCTTTTATATATATGTGAAGGTTACAACATGTTCTTTCATATAACAGCTTGTATATTAGTATAAATTTTCCTTTTGGTTGCCACTGGCCTATCCAGCCCATTGCTTCACCAATTCATTATGCTAATCAACAGACCTCCTGCAATAGCCATTAATATTCTCTACTCTTTGAATTAAATATCACAGTTCTGCCTATGGTGCTCCTGATATTGCAGCTTCAGCTTCAGCGTAGAAGAAAGGGCAACAACTCTGGGGCCTCATCTTTGGGACACTGTGGTGAGGACAATATTATCTCTGCTCCAGCAATTCAGCCACTGAACTTAGTTAAATTAAATTACTAGAACTGCTTCTGAAAGAGTCATAAAATTGTAAACTATAATGAGATGCCAATCTTTCATATCTGAAGCAGATCCGGGGCAATACTGTTCATTCAAACACAGTTTGTTGTAGGCATTGTTGACATGGAGAACACCTTCTGTCTGCAGAACATGTAGTTCTTGATATATATCTTAAGTGGACAGTCTGTTCTCAATAAGAGCTTTTGTATCAGAGCAGCTCTCTGCTGCCTCCTTGAGGTATGGTTTTGGAACTATAAGAGCAGCAGGCTCAAAGCCTGTTATGTAATCTCTACACTGCATAAAAAGTAGCATTGTGTGGTTATGCCATCTCCTGACATTATTATTGTCATTATTAGCAGTAACAGTTATAGTATTTATTGACCACTAGCATATTCCCCAGATCAGTACAATGAGGTGAAAAAGACATCAGTGCTAGTATTTATAATTGTAACAGACAATACTAAAATCACTGACTACAACCTAGATGAAGCAGTAATATATTACATAAATACATTCACGTTGTAACTATCATGATTATTTTTTATAGATAAATATAAGTGACTACTGTATGAAGGACTCCTACCTAGGAACATTGTTTTGTGATATACGTATAGATATCCTGGCTGTTTTACCAATGGCTCCTACGTAGGTAAGTCATTCAGTTATACACAGTAATAATATAGATATGCCAGTCTGCTGTGTGATGTACTCCTTCCTAGGCAAATACTTCTGTTACACACATTGATATAACTGACTGCTGTATCAAGTACTCCTACCTAAGTAAGTTCTTCTGGTATACAAGGTAATTATATAGATGTACCTGACTGCTGTATGATAGTCTCCAGTCTAAATAAGTCATTTGATTATACACAATAATTACATATAAATAGACACACATATACATAGATGTTGAATGATGGACACCTATCTTGGTAAGTCATTCTGACACACAGCAATTATATAGATATACCTGATGGTGATATGAAGGACCCCCTACGTAGGTAAGCCATTGTTATACACAGAAATTATATAAGTATAACTTACTTCTGTATGAAGGACTCCTATGTTGTAAGTATTTTTATTATATACAGTTAAATATATAGCTATACCTTACTACTTTATGAATGACTCCTTCCTAGCAGGCCCGGACTGGCCATCGGGCATACCGGGCATTTGCCCGGTGGGCCGGATCGGGGAGGTCTGGGCGTTCATGGCTGAGGAAAAAACTAATTTTCAAATGTACAGCTTACTTTCATTTCCAATTCCTGGTGGGCGGGCAATCAACGTGCGGCCGCGCGGCGCACGTGATATAAGCTGCTCCGCCCACGATCACAGCAGACAGCCCAACCCTGTGCGACAGACAGTCTAGTGCCAGGAGGGGATCAGAACGCCGCCGCCGCCTGCCGCTCCGGTCATAGCAGAGAGGCCCAAGAGGTGAGTGTGGCTCCGTCATGTCTCTGAGTCTGATGCAGTTTGTTTGCCCACTGTGCCCAGAATTTCATTGTTGACTGAATCTCTACAGACACAGCCAGCCTGTACGCATTGGCTCAGCTGCCACTGCCAGCTTGCCTTCCGCAGAAACTTTTCCGGTGGTGGGGGGTCTGGGGCCATGATTTAACCCTTTGAGCGGCAGAGGTGTACGCAACGCATTGCAATGCGTTGCGTACCCCTCTGGCACCAAAGGGATAAGGAACTTAAAGGAAGTGAAGCAAGAAAATGGTGGGGACTGTGAGGGGCATGGGGAAGGTTGAGGAGAGTGAGTGAGATAAAAAATAAGAGTAAGAAAATTGATGGGGAGAAGACAGGAAAAAAAGCACGCCAAAAAAAAAAGTGGCAAAGCAAAAGACAAACGCCAAAATCGTACAAACAGAGAATGGAAACGGCTGGGAGATAACTTTATCCTACACATTTTTGCCAGGCCTCAGGTCTGTGAAAGTGGTCCACAATTTGTCTTGTCTTGTGTATTGTGGATAAGACAATGAGTGGTTAAATTGGGTAGATTTTGCTTTTTTCCAGTTGGAGGTGATACAGTCCCTTGCCACCATATGAAGGGCATCACCTCAAAAGGGTGTGGTGTTAATAAGTACCATTTATGTAAAACGCAAACGGTGGTAGGAGTAGTTAGTGCCTATTTTGAGCCAGGTCTCAATTGGGAGCTCCTATATCCCATTCTCACACACTACAATATGTAGGAAAATCACATTGATAGTAGAGTAGTCTACAATCATATGCTGCTTTAAGACTCAGATGAGCAAACCAGTTCAAATCAGGCAATAGTGTATTTGGCATGTGAAACTGCCTATAGTGGGTAATAAATTGGATAATTTACACATACTAAGTGTTTTACTATTTGGGAGTTTGCTTCTTGTATTATTCTCAAGGCAATTACCCACCTGGCCAGGATAGTGTGGCAACCAGTTCTGGAGGGGGTTACCCAGTATTGGTGTCAAATGTATAGCAATATGTGTAAGAGATTTATTTTTGATGAATATCACAATAAATTTCAGTGTGTAATTGCTGGTGAAGAGATGGTAGGAGGTCTAAGTACCTTTGCATTGCACATGGCATTTCAAATTTTTAACTGCTAGGGAGTGACTTTCTTCATTGTCTGCTCATAGAAGGTGCTTAATGGGGATTTACCATTGAATCACCTGGTCTAGTTGCTATGCTTGGAGTGACCCCAGGCCAGCCTCTCAGCCCATATATATTTGTGGTTGTGGAGAGGGCAAGCAAGTGTGTGTGTGGCCTGCGTGTTCTTTATTTGTTATAGATATGTTGATGCTTTATAACCCTTTTAGTGCCAGGTGTATCAAGTGCATTCCAAAGCAATGCATTGGATACCCCTCTGGCACTCAAAGGGATAAATGAGTTTTAAAATGCACAGATACTACATGTTGCTACAGTACAGAAAAGTTACCCTTGAAAGAGCCCTAAGGTAAATTTGTGTAGGACTGCTTTTTTGAAGCAATTGAAAATTGGTGTTGAAGTTGCATTATAGCAAGGGTTTCCCAGCATACTATTCTCTCAATATAAAGAGTGATAAAATAGCAGGAGAAAATAAGTACCTGTGATAGATTTGCAATCCAAATTAATCAGCAATTTTGCACATACTTTGTATTACACTTCAGCTTTGTTTCACTGTCCACTGCTAGCCACAGAACCAAACATTCCCTGTCTGACAACTCAGCCTTGTTCCAGTGTCCATTGTCCAGCAGTAGCCACAGAATCATACATTGTCATGTACCCCAACTTTTTCCAATATCCCATTGGTACTACCCATAGAACCAGACATACAATGTCTTCTTCTGCAGCCTTGTTCCGTTGTAGCCATGCTCCTGACATTTCCTACAGTATATAACTCAATACCATTGGGGGGGTGTACAATTTTGCTTGTGCTGACACCGGGTACTGAATACTGCAGGAACTACCATGATCTTTAAACTTTAAAGATTTTAGTATTTTTGAAGGAATTGAAGTATATAAAAGGTGTGTGTGTGTGTGTATATTATATATATATATATATATATATATATATATATATATATATATACATTTTTTTTTTTTTTTTTTTTTGCATATAGCACAGTAGTAGCGATGAGGTAGAAACATGGTGATCTGCCTGGTTGTTTTCTTTACAACATGGATGCCTTTCATATGGTTTTATATCTATAATAGTTATGAATATTTAATTGCAGGGAGGTAATTTCAAGAAAGAAAGGTGGCAGGTAGAGGTTAGAGGTCTTCTGGCACCACACTGGGTATGTCAACCCATAAAACAATGTAGTATTTTTCTCATGCTGGTAGCAGAAACTGAAGATTGTATTAGCATTATTGGCCAACTTCTTTTCTCCACAAATACCTGAAGTAGTGTGGGCTAGTTGTGGATCTAATAGTGGCAAGTGGAACCATGATTATCATCACCCATATCACTGCTGTTGTTGGTCACATTCCCTTGGAGCTGCCTAATCATCCTGCTAATTAAAGGGATAGTAATGTTTCATAATAAAAGTGGTTCTAATTAATCATCATAGTATTTGGACTATGGAGAGTTTTTTCAATTCTGTCAGAGTTGTAGTACAAGAGTAATTCAATGACAAAGTGTCCCCCTCCCGCCCCTTTTACTGATGTCACACTGCTCAGCCAGATCAGAAGGGAGGTGCCCAGGTAGACTGCAGAGAGGGACAATCTTAAATTAAGATAAGGGAAAAACCTGAAAAACTTGTCAAGGGTGGCAGGGCTTTCATTGTTCTCATAGGAAGAAGATTGTCCCCTTCTGTTATCTGTCTGGTGTATGGACTGGATTCCACATTTGAGAAGAGATGGTTTACACTAGGTTAAAGGGGCGGCAGGGGAAACTTTGCTTTTGACTATCTCTCAGACCATAAAGGTTTGATAGATAAGACTTATATTGTTTTTTTTTTTTTTTTTTAATGGCTACAAAATAAAATACAGATAAAATGAAGTATTACTATCCCTTTAAACAACTCAGCATTAGCAGCAAGAACAGCAGTTACAAATGGTGCACTGACACCAGGGCATTTGCCACTAGAACATGACCTGCTGGCAGTAGTCAGTAGGGCATATTTTTCTTTTTTTCCTCATGGTTTTTGTTGTTGTAACACAAAGCACTGAGCAGGTGCCTACAGAAAATATGCAACCAGAAAGTTACCAGTGGGAATCATACCTAAACTCATGGATAGCAAAATGCTGAAAATGTGTCAGGTCTAAAAAGTATAAAAAAAATAATTCCTTAGCCTCAAAGTTAAATATGCATACACAATCAAACATTTTATTAAATATGCCCCCTTTAGAGTACATATGCCAGACATTCGTGCAGAGGTCTGGATATGGAATATTTTCCAAGCTTCCCTGGCCACAGAGAGACTAACCCAGTGCACATGTAGAGAACGGATCCAGAAATGACACTGCAGGATACAGAATGTGCATGTAGCTTAGCATCTGAGAGAGACTGAATGCTGCCTTTGTTCTTTTCAATGGTTCTCAGTTCAAGCTGGTTGATGAAATAGCTGTAGTAGGGACAGAGAATTAGCAGAGGCCCAAAAGCTGAGGGTGGCACTGTAGAGGGACAGAGGCCCATTAAAGAGTTGAGTGTGTGGAGGAGTGGGACAGGGGCACAGGAGTGGATAGTGTGACTGATCTTTAGAGTGTGATAGAGGCTGCTGTGCCACATGATTTAAGTTGACACCACGCCAATACAGCAAATCTGTAATCCATAGGGAACAAGACCTGGCCTGCCTGAATACAGCAAGCAAGGGGAAACAGAGGCTCAGACGTGGACTCCAAGACCTGGCCTGCCTGAATACTTCAAGTCTGCAAGGGGAAACAGAGGCTCAGACGTGGACTCCAAGACCTGGCCTGCCTGAATACTGCAAGTCTGCAAGGGGAAACAGAGGCTCAGACGTGGACTCCAAGACCTGGCCTGCCTGAATACTGCAAGTCTGCAAGGGGAAACAGAGGCTCAGACGTGGACTCCAAGACCTGGCCTGCCTGAATACTGCAAGTCTGCAAGGGGAAACAGAGGCTCAGAAGTGGACTCCAAGACCTGGCCTTCCTGAATACTTCAAGTCTGCAAGGGGAAACAGAGGCTCAGACGTGGACTCCAAGACCTGGCCTGCCTGAATACTGCAAGTCTGCAAGGGGAAACAGAGGCTCAGACGTGGACTCCAAGAACTGGCCTGCCTGAATACTGCAAGTCTGCAAGGGACAGACAGAGGCCCAGAGGTGGATGCAAACGCCTGAATACTGCACCCGGTTGCATGTTGCGACAACAGTAAGTAAGCAAAATGAGCCACTGTGGTAATTAAATCTGATCATCACATTGTGATGTGCCACTTTGTCCCCTTTATGCTACCTTCAGACTTTTTGCATCACATGGCCATGGTTGATGGCACAGAGATGGAGAAAATTAGAATTTGGCTAAAATGGGACAAGATGGCACATATGAGTGTAAACTGTATTTTCATTGTATATTTGTAGGGTTATTTACTAAAGTTCAAATTTGTAGTGAATTTCAAATTTAAGGCCAGCATAGCTAAACGGAAAGCATAGTGGACTTGCAGACTTTTCCTATTTTAGCTATTTTGTCCTTAAAGTTGAAATCCACTTTGAATTGTTGCTATAGTGAAACATCCAGTTTCTCCATTTCATCCAGCCTGGACAATAGAGTGGCTGAGAGCATTCTACTAAGAGTGCTATTGGAACTTCCTTACGAAATGGAACCAATAGACTCTATCTCTAAAGCTGATAGCCATGGTCTGCCCAGTGTATGCATGTTTAGCTATTTGTTAATGTCACTATTTAAAAAAAATTTTTTTTTTACCTAGATAAAAAAATGTCTCCAAAAAAGCAGAAGGGAGGAGCAGAAAAAATCAGAGAGAAATCTAAAAAGTCTTTGCAACTAGATGCTCAGAAATGCGTTAAAATTACAGATCTGTTCAGTTCTCATGCTCAGAGTTCCAGTGATTCTATGGCTGGGACCAGTAGTGAGGCATCACACACTGAACAAATAACAATAGAAGATTTAGTGGAAAGTGTGGCTGAAACATCCTTATTATCCACTGAACACCAAGAACTGGAGCACACTGAATTACCAACAAACACTGAACAAATAACAATAGAAGATGATTTAGTGGAAAGTGTGGATAAAACATCCGGATTATCCGCTGAAGAACACCAAGAACTAGAGCACACTGAATTACCAACAAACACTGAACAAATAACAACAGAAGATGATTTAGTGGAATGTGTGGATAAAACATCCAGATTATCCACTGAAGAACACCAAGAACTAGAGCACACTGAATTACCAAGTGAACAAGTGATTGTAGCTACTTCAGAGCGTGGAACTGAAGAGACCGATCCTTTATTCAATTATTTTGCCCGTCCAAATAAAAACCAAATCACTGTCTTTTTCAAGTATCACCCACAGCAGGATATTCCAGATCCAGTATTAAAAAAGGCTGTAAAGCGTAAAGATGGGACAAGTCGCAAATGGCTCACCTATTGTAATGAAAAGAGAGCTTTGTTTTGTTCTGTTTGTCTGGCCTTTTCAAAGTCACATGAAACAAATTCTTTTATTGAAGGAATGTCAGATAAACGTCATGTTCATCAAAGAATTGAAGAGCATGAGAAGAGTGCAATGCACAATGTGTGTGCCGAAGCCTTTTTTATAAAGTCCAGCAGCGCTGGTGTTGATGACCTACTTTTATCTAAACAAATGTCTGTACGGCGCGAACAAGTAAGAAACAGGCGACAAGTACTGCAGCGGGTAATAGATGTTGTAAAGGTCATTGGAAAACGGGGGCTGAGTTATAGGGGAGATAAAGATGAAGCTGCATACACTTTAGAAGACTTAACAAAAGACCATGGAAATTTTTTGGAGATGATTCTTCTTCTCAGCAAGTATGACATCTGTCTGAAAGATCATGTGAACAAATGCATCGAAAACAGCAAAAAATTGCATTCCTCTGGAGGGAAAGGAAGAGGGGCTTTGATAACTATGCTGTCAAAAACAACAGTTAATAAAGTAATTGAAACTATTGGTCTGCTCATCCAAGACACGATCTCCAAAGAAGTAAGGGAAGCTGGGATGTTTTCAATCCAAATTGATACAACGCAAGATATCACTTCCAAAGATCAGTGCTCTGTAATTGTTCGCTATGTAACGGATCGTATCAATGAGAGGCTTCTTGCAATTGTTGATTGTGAATCCTCAACAGGACAAAACCTATTTAAATTGCTAATGGAAGTCTTAAATTCATGCAAGCTCACTATTACAAAATGCATTGGCAATTCAACAGATGGAGCAGCAAATATGCAAGGTCAATATAATGGTTTCTCTTCCTGGTTGTCCACTGAATCACCAGGGCAAATCCACATATGGTGCTATGCACATATTCTGAATTTAGTGCTTGCTGACACAACAAAAGCAGTGGTTGCAAGTGCCTCACTGTTCAGTTTGTTGAATGACATTGCAGTATTTATTCGTGATTCTTACCAGCGCATGAATACCTGGGAGCAATTTAGTAAAGATCCTCACCACCGAAGACTTTCAACAATTGGTGAAACTCGCTGGTGGTCAAAAGATGCAGCTTTAAGGAAAGTGTTTGGAGAATTTTCAAATCCTGATTCTGCTTTGTATCTAAGTCTGATACACACTTTGAGCAAAATTGAAGACCGTGTATCTTCAAAACCTGAGGTACGTGTTAAAGCAAAAGGTTATATAGAATCCCTGCTCAAGTATGAAACCATTCTCACAGCTCAAATTTTTCTGCGAATATTTGAATTGACCACACCATTGTCCAACTATCTGCAGACAAGTCAAATGGACATCTCAAAAGCTCTTCAGATGGTACAAGGAACCTACGCAAAACTTAGAACACTGGTAAGGGATTTCGATTCCATACAGATGTCTGCTGATAATTTTGTTAAGTGGGCAAATAATAACTTTCAAGAAGAAGAATTTTACGACCATGAAGTACAGACCACACTACCTCAGAAAAGAATGAGAAAGAGAAAAAGAATGGCAGACGAGTCTACTGAAGATGAACCAGTTTATGATGTTATTTCAGAATACAAGATAAGTGTTCACAATGTAATATTGGATATGGTCACAGAGAGCATGCATCGCCGCTTTCTCACCTGTGGAACCCTCTATGCTGACTTGGCTTGCTTGGAACCAAGCAGCTTTTCTGAAATTAAAAAAACGGGTCTTCAAGCACCAGCAATGGAAGAACTTAGCCAAAAGTTACTTAAATTTAATGAGGGAGCAACCGCTGAAAATTTGCGTTCTCAACTGGCACATTTTGCTTTACAGTGGGACAGACTGAAAACATCACCCCTAGAAGAATATATGATTGTTGAAGATGTAAATTTAGAAAACCTGGAAAGCAATTTAACAGAGACAGTACTGGTGAACAAGTCTTGCATGGCATGTAAGAACTGTGCTATTTGCTGCTACCAGATTCTACAGCGCTATTATTTGTTAACGGATGCCTACGATGTCATTGGTTTAGCCTATAAATTTCTGCTAACACTATCATTCACTCAAGTCGCATGTGAAAGAAGCTTTTCCACGTTGAAGTTTATTAAGACCCGTCTCAGAAGTTCTGTATCTCAGGAACATTTGAGTTCATTGATGAGGATGGTAGTAGAAAAAGATATATTAATGAACGGTATGAGCCTTGATTATGACGACATCATTGACAAAGTAGCAGAAACTAGTGAACTTCTCCGAAATTTGCTTAATCCATAGTGGAAAAATTTTTTTATTTTTGTCCTGTTATTTAACGGTACAAAGTACGACATTATACACCTGTCGTGACATTTTCACTTCCTGCTTTTGAAAAGTTTATTTTACATTGTGTTTGTTTTTTTTGTTTTTTTCTTTGTTTTAATGATGTGTATTGATTACTGAGAAAATGTGTGTTTTTGTTTGTCTGGCTGAGCAGCCATCAAGAATCAGACTACACTGTTATCTGACCATCTGATTCTTAACTTGCCTGTTGCTGCAGGTTCATCGCAGCAGCAGGCAAGTTAGGTTCAATAGCAGTTGGTCTGATAACAGTGGAGAATGACCCTTCATGGCTGGTCACTCAAATAAAAAAAGTTAACATATTTCCACCAAAAATGAGAACCACCATATATTGTAAAATCTTAGGTATAATACGCACCTGTGTATAATACGCAGGTGCATATTATACCCAAGATTTAGGGGAAAACAAGAGTGCCTATGTATAATACACACCCTTGTTTTCCCCCTTCAAAAAAAAAAAAAAATTGTCTGGCTGCTATCTTCCCTTCCTCCCCTGGCACTAACCACTTTCCAAATAATGCTTACCATGCTCCACTTAGGTCCACATTGTAGGAAACAGAATAGAAGTCAAACTTCAGCTGTGTAAATGTTCTCTGCGGGCTGCATGCTTGCATTTTCTGCCAGCTTCCTTCAAAGGACCTCCTGCCTGTGGTATTGCCCTGTGAGGACCTTGAGATCCTCACAGCGCATTACCATTGGCTGGAGGCAGAAGGTCTTGAAAGCCAATTGAAGGAAGCGGGCAGCAAATGCAAGTGTGCTGCCCGCAGAGAACATTTACACAACTGAAGTTTGCCTTCTATTCTATTTGCTACAATGGGGACCTCAATGGAGCATGGTAAGCATTATTTGGAAAGCGGTTAGTGCCAGGGGAGGGAAGGAAGATTTTTTTTGTTTGTTTGTTTTAGAAAAAAAAAAGGTGTATAATACGCACCCCCCACTTCACATACGGAGAAGTGGGATAAAATTGTGTATTATACCTGAGATTTTATGGTACATTTGAACAATTCATCCTACTCAGTGGTAAATCTGACTTCTCAAAGGCTATCACTGAGCAGGATGAAATGTGCAAATTTGTATGAATGAAAAAGCTTTCAAGTAGTTTGGGGGGAAAAAGAGCACCTAGTGCAATCCTTCACAAAAATAATTAGTAGGCTTTTTGTGTTTATGGGGCTTTGATGTGCCTCTTTAACCCCTTAAGGACCGGCGGTCACGGGACATTTCCGTCCCATAATGACCGCATAGGGGCACGTTGACGCGCCGGTACACGTGACCTGTCACATGTATCGGCGCGTCACTATGGGGCTTGAAAGAGATCGCTCTCTTTCATGCCCTATTTTTACTTACAGCTCTCCCGGTAGAGCGCTGTAAGTAAAAAGTACATGACGTACCATGACCGTCATCAGTCCTTGAGTAGTTCAAGGACCGTGACGGTCCTGGTACGTCAAGGGTCCCTAAGGGGTTAAGGTGTAGAATGTTGTATGTTTTTGTTTTGAACTTTTTAATTGTTTACAAAGTTAGTTATCTAATTATTGAAGGGGTCACGCTAAGTTTGCTTACAAGGGCTTTGTTAAAACATTGTTTTTTTCAAACCACTTGCAAACGTACTAATTTTTACACATTTGAACTGTTCATACTACTCAGTGGTAAATTGAACAACTGTCTCACTTCTCAAAGGCTATCACTGAGCTTGGTGAACTATGCAAATTTGTATGAATGTGAAAGCCTTCAAAGTAGTTGGAACAGCACCCAATTCAGTCTAATACTAAACCAAACTATGAAGGCTTTGTTTCCTTTTAAAGGGATAGTAATACTTAAAATTTTAAAAAAAGTTGTAGGGTTTACCCCCTGAGTAAAACAAGAGTACTCACACTGCTGAAAGGTGTTTCATTCAAAAGTTATTAATTTTCAAATTTGAATCTTTTACGTGCAATATCACAGTGGCCTGAAATTGTACAGTAGCGCTGTTGCTACACAATCCCGGGACCATAAATCTCCATAGGATGGTGTAGCAACAGCACCACTGAACAATTTCAGGCCACTGTGATATTGCACCTAAAAAATTCAACTTTTAAAATGAATAACTTTTGAATGAAACACCTTTTCAGCAGTGTAAGTACTCTTGTTTTACTCAGGGGAATAACCCCTACAACATATATATATATATTTTTTTTTTACATTTTAAGTATTACTATCCCTTTAAGGCAGTGGTTCTCAACTCCTGTACTCAGGACCCACTAACAGGCCAGGACTTAGGGATTGCCCTGCTAGAGCACAGGTATGGTGATCAGAGGATCATTCACATTGATTACCTCACCTGTGCTCTAACAAGGAAATCATCACATCCTGGCCTGTTAGTGGGTCCTGAGGACAGGAGTTGAGAACCACTGTTTTAAAGGGATAGTAATACTTAAAATGTAAAAAAAAATATGTTGTAGGGTTTATCCCCCTGAGTAAAACAAGAGTACTCCCACTGCTGAAAGGTGTTTCATTCAAAAGTTATTAATTTTCAAAGTTGAATTTTTTAGGTGCAATATCACAGTGGCCTGAAATTGTACAGTGGCGCTGTTGCTACACGATCCTATGGACAGCTCTGGTCAATTGACCATAAATCTCCATAGGATGGTGTAGCAACAGCGCCACTGTACAATTTCAGGCCACTGTGATATTGCACCTAAAAAATTCAACTTTGAAAATTAATAACTTTTGAATGAAACACCTTTCAGCAGTGGGAGTACTCTTGTTTTACTCAGGGGGATAAACCCTACAACATATTTTTTTTTACATTTTAAGTATTACTATCCCTTTAAGGTATAGAATGTTACATGTTTATATTTTGCATTATTTGTTAATTTTATAATCTATTTATATAGATATTGAAAAGATCACTATAAGCACCAAAACACTGGTTTGTATGTATAGATTATACCCCTGCAGTCTTACTGATTAATTATTTGCAATTCAGGAGTTAAATCTCTTGTTTATGCAACCCTTGTCAGACCTCCCCTGGTTTTAACCTACACAGCCTCCCAACACACTTACTTTTAAACGTTCTAATTTTTTAAGCTTCCCTTATTGTACTGTGTGACTGTGTTTAAATTACAATTTCATATATCCAGGTCTGTTAATTATCTGCTTGAGCCTGGAGGAGCCTCATGTAGTTGGTCCTCAAAACAATAGTTATTTAACTTCTAAATGGCAGAGAATTGAGCTGTGAGACTGCAGAGGCATGATCTATACACCAAAACTGCTTCATTAGGAAAGTTGTTTTGGTATGTACTTATAGTATCCCTTTAAGGAAATAAAAAGGCTTCGTTTCTACGTGAGATTTTTGCTTTTTTTTGCACATGTTCTAGTTCTACCTCAAGAACCAACTAAATGTTCAAACATTTGTTATTGTTTTGAATCTTTCAATAAAGATATTGCACTTTATATATTGCATTTCATTGTGTTTCATTTATTATCATATAGTTACATAATGACAACTGATAAATTAGTGACAAATTAAGAGACAAATTACCTATTGTCTGTTAATATCTTGTTCACTACTTGGTGTCTTATCACCATTCTACAACTGTAAGACACTGCAGAAAGAACTTGGCGCTATATAAATAACGAATGCCCGTCGCCGCCACCCCCCCCCCCCATGGGCTGCTCAAAAAATAAAAATGGGCTGCTCAGCCTTAAATGCCCGGGCCTATTTTTTGTCCCAGTCCGGGCCTGCTTCCTAGATAAATCCTTTTCTGTTAGATACACAGTAACTACATAATTCAGTGGGAGTGCAGAGAGAATGTGCTCAGACTTCAGGGTTAATGAAATGCTGGCGATGTGTAAGGGAGTGCACAACTTACACATCACCAGCAGTAAGAAATCCTGCATGTTAATGAGAAAATTCTCTCCCACAGACCTTGCATATTAATTCTTAGTATAAATGGTGTTGTGAGTTTCTGTCTCCAAGATGATGTGTTTGCTACACAAGGACAGACACACATTGCTATGACATTGATCTTTAGTGCATCTCCCCCTGTTGTTCTAAATATATCAGCCTCATTGAGTCTACAAATTATTTTTATCCTCCATTCCTTAAATAATCCATATGTCTCTTGTAGGTATCTACTGGACACAACCACCACTGGGAGTGAGTTTTATATCTTCACAGCTCTAACAACAAAGAAATATTTATTTTGTAGAAATTTATTTTCCTGTAATCCAATACAGTTATTCTCTTCTGAATCAGTATCAAACACCCTTGATAACTGGGAAAGGATTTATTTAACATTTTAGGAAGACACTGACCATATGATTATAAATAAGCCCATAATGCATGTACACCTATTGATGTGGTCATCAAACAATTGAAGCAGGAAATAATAAAATAGCCACAAGTCATTGGTTTATGGATTCATACTATTAGCAACATTTTTACAATCACTGACATAACCGTTAGAAATAGAATATTGATGTATTAGGTCTTTCTTTATTGATTGACATATCTTATTCCAATGCAGGCTAAAGACATTTATTATTGGACCAAAAATATCTAACCCTTGGATTCTAGAGTTGCCTCCAATGCATTGTTTTGCTGCATGTTGGAAATGACTCTGGTGCCCAAGGGGGTCAATATTTATCTGAATCATTCTAGGATCTGTAAAAACAGTAGCATAGATTTTTCTTAACGTTAGACTATTGTCTTTTTTATATAATCATTACTCATCAATGCAGTGAATGATATTTTCTCTCAAAGAATTTGTATATAGTACAGCTCAGAGGTAAATATGCCAAATTACGTCAAACAAATCACTAATGCTTTTGTTCACCCTGTCAGAGCAATAGGATGTACTTACTAAGGGTTGATTTGCCCATTTATATGCAAAATAATGGGTTAGTGAAAAAATGCTTTCACATTCCCTAGTTTATGCCTAGTGAGACAGAGGGGTGTCTGTATGAATACACTAGAGCAGTTGTACTGGGTTCTAATGTGGGTGTCTGTACTTCAGGTTATGCACTACACAATGTGATCACTGTACTGCATAATGATACATTTAGGGCTTTAATGCCAGCAAGTCTCATAAACATTTGAGTGCCAGAAGAGTATACAATGCATTGAATCACAATGCATTGGATACCCCTATTGCACTCAAGGGGTTAAGCCTGTGCCATGGCATAAACTCATACAATTTTCTCTAGTACTTGTTTAATATATAACATTATACATGTTGTAGCGGAAAGGAACTCTTCAAAACACCCATACTTTGTCCCATTGCCCTCCTCTTGGCACAAGGGGCATTAACATTTTGAGTAGTACAGAGGTACACAACTCATAGTGATGTAATGCGTTGATAATCCAATGGCCCTCAAAAAGTTAAGGTGATTTAGCATGGAATCATAATTGTATATTCCCCCACTGAGACTGATGTACCAAGAGTTGAGGTAATATAAGTGCACACTAACTACTCCATAGGGACAAATACAATTTCTTGGTTTGCTTTTGATATAAATTGTGTTTTTAATCCCTTGAATACTAGCAAGGTCTACATGCTATCACCAAGTATTACAGGTTAGTTTTATGCTTCATCTTCATACTATTGCCGTATCTTGGAAATCCCCAGCATTAGACTTTATACAAACAATCTGTTATACTAATCAGATTTTGTCAGTAGTGATAGTTGAAAATTTTCACCTCAAACCAAACTAGGCGAAAAATGGCACTTCCCACCTAGTGGGAAATTTTCAGCGTAAAGTGCAGTTTTTCTCTTTTTTGCCTTGCTCATTTGCATACAACACATAGCACATGTTATGTTATTTCGCACAGGCATGGTATAAAAGCGGTCTGAGGGTGCTTGTGTTGGTGGAGTCTGGGGAAGGAAATACTTGAACAGGTGATTTTGGGGGGAGTTGTTGACTGGGATTGGAGGGACAATTAATAATAATTAAAAAAAAAAAAAAAACAAATTGGTATGTAACATGTCAGAGATAGGGACCCCTCTGACATAAGCTGTTACTGGAGAGGGATAGAGTTTTCTGTAGAGGATGATTTGTAGATGTTAGAGGCCTAAACCCTGAGGAAACATTGATTTGTTAGGCACAAGCCCTGAATAAATATTGATTTGTATGACTCTTGTTTGGCACAAGCCCTGAGGAAACATTGATTTGTAGGACTTTCAGTTGTTAGAAACACAAGCCCTGAGGAATCAGAAATGATTGGTTGGACTCAGGATTGTTGGAGGTGCAAGTTCTGAGGAATCAGTATCTTTTTGGACTCAGAACTGTTAGAGGCAGAAACGCTGAGGAATAAGTGATGCTTTTTGGACTCAGGATTGTCAGAGTAACAAACCCTGAGGAATCAGTAATGATTAGTGATGCAGTCTTAATAATGATGATGAATCTTCCCTGCCACCAGCTTAGTGTATTCGGCTTGATGGAATTTCTTCAGATGCTGCTTGATTCCATGCCTGCTATTATACTTCACCACATTGCCATGTAATCTGCCACATCCTTACATCTACAGAATCTCTAATAGCTAGAGGGGGAGGTAACAATGACAGAAGTGGATCACTAGAAGATGTTGCTATGTCTTCCTGCACCCTGGCCCTAAAGTCAGAAGATGTTTCACTCAACATTGAACTTTCAGCCTCAGACTGTGTTTCTCTATTATTCCTCCTTGACTCTACGTGCCCATTGGGAGAGACAGGGGGTACAGCAAGAGTGACCCACAATTTGCTTTGCGGGGGTTTGGCTTTAACATGCTTCACATAAATGTCATGGTGTCAATACTTCATGTTTGTTATCAGTGCAGTTGTGCCAAGGTGCATTCCCTCCTTTTTCCTTTTTACTAATTTATCACAGATCGTGCACAGTGCTGTCACTGATGTTTGCACAGTGCCTGCCCCAAATGAAAAATAGTCACACAACCATGACCTCAGTGGTAGGGGAAACGTGGAGATGAATGGCCACTTACTTCTTTTCCACAATTCCCTTCACTGGCGGGGGCAGAGGATGCTGCTGCTGCTGAAAGTAGAATCAATCCTAGTTCCGCATTAGAAGTACTGCTGTACCCCATTCCCACAGTTGTCATACTGGTATGTGGCACACTAGCCTGCTCCTCATCAGCCAACTCAGCAAATTCCACAATCTCACTTGTAGTGGTGGTGATGCTCATCCTCATTTGAACATGTGTCCCATTCCTCCTTGCTTTTTGACTAAAAATGCCATTAATGTCTCTTCCACCCCAGCTGCCCCACCATCACCCTCATCATCACCATTACCAGTCCCACTTTGCTGCTTTTGGTGCTGCTCTATGAGAGTCTCACTCATTGGTGATGATGAGAAATGTGACAGAGGATCCCCAACTGTTACATTTGCCATCTCTACAGATGAAGAAGGCAGACTGGCAGCATTAGCAGCAGACACAGGCAGCTGATTTGTGCAGTTGCTAATACTGCTGCTAGCCAGTTCTGCTTTCCTTAGCATCAGGTCCCAGAGGCACAATGCCAGGGGAAGGAGAATCCCAGGGTCAGGGGGATGTTATGGGTTCCCTTGACCATTAGTCTAGCTGCTATGCTTTACTTCCCCTTCCAACCTAGCAGGAGGATCTACAGCAGTCACAATAGCCCCATAACAAGTTGCTTCACTACCATTACCTTCACTGTCATCTCCTTCCTTACGCACAACACTCTCCACATGCTCCATGGTATTAGTAGTGGGACTGCTTTGGGATGACAAGTATGACTTAGGGTCCCCTGCTGTCACATTTAGTTACCATCATCATCTCCTCCTGAGTATCAGAAGGCACACTGACAACAATAGCAGCAGACACAGGTAGCTGACCTGTCCTGCTCACATTGCTACCCGATTCTTCCTGTTCCTTTGCTGAAAATCCCGGATCCCAAGAGACAGTGTCGGGGGACTGGGCATGATTGGGTCTGGGGAATCAGGTCTTCCAGACCCTTCTATGCTGGTGGTGGTCACTTCCTCCTCTGACTCACTGGACGTATCACAGTCCTTCCAGCTGCTCCTTTTTATTTCAAGTGGGTGTTAGCCAACAGTCTGAGCCTCTGCTGCCTTAATTTTGCTAAATAAATAGCTTCACAATAGCCTATCGCCCTCTCTATATCTTTCGTTGCTTGGTTTTGTGCTTCACTTCCTGGAAACGTAACATTATTGGTGCAAAAACTTGATGTTCACATACGTTTGTAGGCATCGGCAAGAATGGCAAAAACTTGTTGGCAGTAGGTGAAAACAGCGAAGATTTTAAGGGCTTTGTTTAAGGTGGATTTTCTCATGGAAAATTAGACAACCACAGGTTTTCGTGGAGTTTTTCGCGGGAACACAACACCCCTAATTATCAGTTAAATTTACTAGTGCCTTACTTAAACAAGTGAAATTCTGTATATTGGCCAGCCTGGTTAGCATTCAGGATTTCCACACTCCCAGATAGAAGCCATCTATAAATTTAATTAATTCTATGAGTCCGAGTATTCTCTGGGCTTGTTTCCTGTCTATACTGGGGTGCTGCTGCTGATGGTGCATTTCATCCTTTCCCCCTTCCTCCTTTTCTTCTACTGTAATTCTTTTATTTTCAGTATTTCATGTCTTACTAAATAGTAGTAATATGCTACTTAAAGGAAGAGATGTTTTACTTTTGTATTAAATAATATTATGTGAACATTTTAAATCAGTGCATTAGACCTCTCAAGTATCTGAAGGGTTAAAAAAAAATGTGACAGTTCTAGGGCAAACCAGCTGCACCCTAGGGAATAAGTGCAATTCTCTAAATTCCTATTGGTTTAAATGGGGTTTAACCCCTTCCAATTCATTGGATACCTGTCTGTCACTCAAAAGTTTGTATCCCCTGCTTTCTAGTGTGGGCTTGAACACATTGTTTTGTATATTACCATGAGAGAGAAAGGTTGGCTTTAATCCCAGAATATAAAAATACATAGTTTCTACATCACAGTGCCCCAGCCTGTTAGTGGAACACCTGCAGCTCTAATTACACACAGACTAAAGTGGGAGTTGATAACATGCGGCTCTGCAGCTGTTGTATTTCAGTTACCACAATCCTCAGACTAAGACAGACAGATACAGAGGGAGACAGACACAGAGAAAGAGAAACATGAAAGACAGAGAAGGTACAGAACATGCAAGACAGACAGCATGTAAGAGAGCAACATAGCACATGCATGAGAGTGCAAAAAAAGATAGCACATACAAGATAGAATGCATCAAAGATGGAGAATTCATGTAAGAGAGAGTGAGATGGTATGTAGGAGAACAACCCCATGAATGAATGCACTCAAGAGACAATGAATGTTCATGTTAGAGTGCACACAAGGGAGACATACAGAGAAACTGAGATGTTGACTGAAAAACAGCAATAGTGAGAGAGAGAGACACACATTAACCCCTTAACGATGCATGACATACATGTACGTTATGAGGTTGTGGTCCCTAAAGGAACAAGGACGTACATGTACATCACGGAATTCCGGGCTCCCAGCGCGGCTGCACGCTGTTCGGGGAGACTGGAATCGAATGGTTAAGTGACCACACCGTGCATGCATGGCCAATCCTTAAGGGGTTGAGAGAGGCACGAGAACAAAGCATAAACAATGATAGAAAAAGAGAGTGGCAGTATTATTTAACTTGGGAATGCAAGACAGGAGTGACAGAGTGGGTGTATAATATACTGTGTATGTGAAAGACCCCAGGCAATACCGAACCATAAAATCCCTTAAGGATGAGCGGCTGGTACTTAAGGACCATGGAGCATTTTTTAATTTTGCTTACTGGAACCAGAGTCTATATATATATATATATATATATATATATATATGTTTCTGTAACTCTTTGCTATAAACTCTCCAGGACATACTTGTAAACTACTGTCTGGATTCATAGCACCACCACTAGACAGGTAAAGCAACAGACGCATAGCCACATGAATTTTTACAGGTGTTTCTAAAAAAAAAAGTTATTTAAAAGATGCCCTCTGTGGGATTTTTTTTAACCCCTTAGTGACCGGTCGCGTGCGCACGTGGCAGGCACTTAACAACACTTTTTTCTGTCATTCTAGCGAATGACTTCCGGGACTTGCCAGGTATGTCCTCTGTCACTAAGTGACAGTTTTTGCGGGACGTACCTGGTAAGTCAGATGTTGCGATGGGGTTAAAATTACATGCTTAATTTTAAAGGGCAACTGTCACATATTACTAAGTCTGCTCCCCTCAGCTGCTTTTGCGTTCAGAAAACGTACCTTCTTGATTTTCAGGGGGCTGGACTAAACCAATAAGCTATTGCTCAAGTCCACAAGCTTCACTGCTTGCACACACAAACTTATAAACTGCCTGGGTCGTGTTAGGAAAGCAACAACTACTCTACAGTTGCTTCCTCTGTGGGCTTCTTATGACTGAGCAGTGAAATATGAAATTATTTGAGTTCGGTCACTCAGCGGATTAGTCAGACAGCTTCCAGTGCCACGTTTCTGATCCTCATTCATCTCTGCCACTGATCCTTGCAATGCAACTTCACCTTCCCAGCTGTCCTGCTCCAAGAGGAGTAGATATTAAAAGGGTGAAATTATTAGGGAAATTTCCCTCATGACTTTTCATGAAAAAACAATGAATTTTTGCTTTTTCTTGAAAGTTTTCACCCATAGACAATAAAATGTTCTCCTTTTAACCATTGACATATTTGCTTGTCCAGGATCAGACTTTCCAGTTGAGGAAGACTGAGCCTTTGCCTTTCTAGCCATGTCATCATCTCTCTCACTTTCAACTTCATCTGTATCTGAAGAAGAGGAGGATGCTGTAGGGATATATTCTAGATCTACATCATCATCATCATCAGTCATTAGGTCTTCCTCCTTACTGCTTTTATATTCCTCTAGGCTTTTAGAGATCTCAAACAATTTTTTTACTTTCCCCTTTGAGGTGTTTTTGTGCTTGTTTGTCTCACTGTCAGATGCAGCATTTGGTTAAGTTGCTACACCTTCTTGCACTATGCCATCAACACTGGAATGTGACTCTTCATCTTCAGTGCTTTTAGATGGCTTTTAATAGTACTGTTGCTCGTGGAACTTTTGGTGGCACTTTGACAAAGCACATCTTCCTCGGGAGGAGATGGATTGCCATTATGTATTGTGCACACAATGCAGCAATCATGGTTGCATTTAGTTTTGGACTGCCACTTAACTCACATGTTCCTGCACTGCTCCTAATCCTTTCACACTCCCCTTACCCCTTGTGTGTTTGCTGGACCTTACTCAACTATTGTATGTGTGTTTTTACTGTAAAGTAGAAAATCAAACTGATTGAGTGTGATGTCTTGCATTGGATCTCTACAAAATACTCTATCTCAGTCATAGATCACATTAAGGTCTCTGTGTTTGTCATCTATCATTTTTTATATTTATTTATTTATTTATTTTAATTAGCTGTCCCCCATCTCTATCACTGGCAACAAAAGACAAAAAAACACACTCCCTGTTCAACTGCTTCTTTCCCCAGACTCCACTAGGACAGATATAACAGCCAGAGCAGGAACAGACTTTTTTTTTTTGCAGGTAATTATACTTTGCTGCCTTCTTACACCCCCTGACAAAGATAACAGCCAGATATAAAAAGAACTTTGCTCACAGCTGCCTGTGTCTACTCCATCACACAAAATTTGAGGATATTTGGGGTAAAATACCTTTGCTCCCTTCTCACACCCCCAGACTTCCACAGGACAGAGATAACAGCCACATCAGGAAGAAACTTGGAACATGGCTGCCTATGTCTTCCAAGTCGGTCACACCAAAATTTGGGGTATATGAGGACAAACTCCTTTCTCTCTTCCTGTCCCCCAGAGTCTCCCAGACTCTCCTAGTACAGAGAACAGATTTCCTGCCTACAAGACTCCTTAAAATAAACTCCAATTCCACTTTATTAGCTTGCCTTCTTTAACTCAAACATGTACTGATTTCTCTTCCTCTCACAAACACAGAATGACATGCTGTGAGAACCTGACCCCCTTTTTTATGCCTATGGAAAAAGAAGAGAAATCCCCCAGGTGGTGGGGAGAAATTCTGTCTTTCCATTGATTTCAATACAAAGAGCTAGATGAATAACAAGCAAAAAAAATTGCACTTTTCGCAAAATATTTCCCTCTTGGCAAAATGTGACATTTTTCTCCTGTTTCTCTTTTGAGGTAAAATTTTCACCCTTCCTTAAAGGGATAGTAATGTTTCACAAAAACAGCAGCTCCAATTAATCTTCATAGTATTTGAGCCATAGAGAGTGTTATTTCAATACTGTCAGAGTTGTAGTTCAAGAGTAATTGAATGCTAAAGTATCTCCCTCCAGCCCCTTTTACCTAGTGTAACACTGCTCACCTCAGATGTGGAATCTGGTTGCTTGACCAGACAGATAACAGCAAGGAACAATCTTCTTACTGTGAGAACAATGAAAACCGTGCCCCCCCTTGACAGGTTTTTCAGCTTTCTCCCTTATGTTAATTGAAGATTGTCCCTCTCTGCAATCTACCTGGGCACCTCCCTGCTGCTCTGAGCTGAGCAGTGTTATATCAGTAAAAGGGGCGGGAGGGGATACTTTATCATTCAGTTACAACTCTGACAGAATTGAAATAACACTCTCCATGGCCCAAATACTATAATGATTAATTAAAGCTGCTTTTATTATGAAACATTACTATCCATTTAATAATTACCAAATGCCAGCTGCCCTTTAAGATTATAATGTATTAAAGAGTGTGACGTATAGGTTAGCCGTTCTTCAGAGTAATTTAGTTATAAAGATTAACCCACACAAACACACTTTTGATGTAGGGCTAATACTACCTATCATCCTATGTTTAAAGAACTATGGGCTGGATTCAAATGCAGGAGAAAAATGTTACCTCCTGTTTTATAAAAAAAATTCCTATTGAAGTCTATGGGGAAACCTGGAGATAAAAGCAGAGATAAAATTAGCACCTGCATTTGATCCCAGCCCTAAATTATCTAAGACTTGAATCTAGTTGTACCCTTCATCTTTTTTGCCTAGTTTATAATCAATTCACTGGAAAGCTAACACACAACCCATACAGCATCCTGACTCCACATATCCATACTTCTGCTTCTGCTCTGATGCCAGCAACTCTCTGAGACTATTCCAAAATACACATACATATATATATATATATATATATATATATATATATATATATATATATAAACATGTAACTTTGTACTGTAAATTATCTCCAGGACAAAACTTGAAAACAAGAGATACCTCAGTGTATTCTTCCTGGTAATCTCTCTCTCTCTCCTCCCTCTACACTCTCCCTCCACTTTTCCACATACAGGACTTCACCCTCCCTCTCCTTCGCCTTATCACCTCAGACTCCCCTAGCCTCATTGCCTCACACTCCCTTTCACCTCATTGTCTAACACTCCCCTTCACCTGATCACCTACCTCTTGTTCACCTCATCGCCTAAGCCTGCACTTTCTGACACTCAAAGTCTTACATTATTAATAATTATTGATTATTAATTAATATTATAGTTCTAATTATTATTATTATTATTAATTGCCATTAATTATTACATTATTATTATTATTATTATTTTTATTATTAAGGCTTATCATTATTGTTCTCCTACAGCTCCCACAATGCATCACAAGAAAAACAAACCTACTCAGATGTATTGCAAAAATGAAGGAATGTACATGAAAAAAATAAATCAGACCCCTTCACACATGGTGCAGTTCATTCACCTGCAATGTAATGAATACGTCCCTCAGTCCAGCATGTGCCAGTTCCTCTGCTGCTGTTTGCCTCCTTTGAAGGATGTGTTCCAGTCTACATACATTCCTGCCATGTGAGGACCTTGAGGTTCTCACAGGCTTTACAGGCCTACGTGTCCCTATTTAAAGTATGGTAGTGCCTGTGAGGACCTCAAGGCAGGAATGTATGTTTAGTGGAACACTCCAGGGACACACACAGCAGCAGAGGAAGCGGCTGCCAATTCAAACATGGTGCAAGCTGCCACTGGAGGGGGGGTGGGCGGTGAGGGCTATGGTCATTACACCTGCAGATCACTTAAGTGCTCCATGTCTGAAGAGGTCTGGTTCAACTTTTTACTGTAAATTCATTCATTCATTCATGCAATATATATGAGCAGATCTAATTTTTTTCCTACACTGAGCTAGCTGTAGGATTACCAAATTTAACCCTTTCAGTGTCAGAAAGGTATCCATTGTTGCATACCCCTGTGCCATTCAAAGGTCAACACCATGCCAAGATAGTAGCAAGTTATAAATAAATAAATAAATAAAATAGCATTATTCATCAAACTACAATGGTGCAATTCTGGAGCAGACCAACTGCAACGGGTGGGGGTAATGAAAAGGCCTATTAATGGGGCTTTCAGGATTTTGAAAGCTATGCATTACATAGCCATACTTTGGAAAGATGTCTAACATTCAAGGGGTTTAAAATCAATGGTAATTTAATTAATTTTCATTCCTCCCTATGGTACAGATGGTTTGTTCCCAAACTGCACCTCTTTAGCTTGATGAATAAGGCCCTATATGTGATGAAGGACAGAACGTTACTTCTTGATCACCAAGAGGAATTTATGTCAGATGTTCATTGAGCACAAAAAAGTTCATACTTAACTTGGCACATTTTAAAGAGAATTTCAAATTCATGTTTTGTTCTTAACTGTTGGATACAAAATGCAAATGATTAAATCCTCCACAGTTTCCATTAGTTTCCATTAGGAAGACAAGCAATTAAACAACTCTATAGTTTTCTGAGGAATGTAAAAGCATTTCCATTATATTATTAACCACACATTAGGAAACACTTCAATCCTTCAGCCTACAAGAATATGAAATACAGTAGTATAATGTAGAAACAGGAATATGTTGCTTTATGCCATTGTCTCTTTGGGCTGTGTGCACAAATAAAAGAGAGAGAATTCAGGAGCAAACAAACTGTATCATAAGAAACTATTTAATTTTCCCATTTATACAAGTAGGGTTTTTAAACTTGTGAATGAAACAGAAGTCTCCAATGTATTGCAAGTCATTTTTTTTTGTTAGATTTTTGAAAACCCTTTGGGTGTCCCCCGAAATGTAAAGTGTTAACCTCAAATGGACAATTTGGTAAAGAAGATCAAAATGTACGTCTGGAGTTAGTTAGTATTTTTATGCAGGGGGATCTTACCTTTTGGGTGAGGCTGATTTGATATGCACATAGAAATTTCTCATTTGTAATGGCACTAGAGAGCTAAACATGAAACTCCTGAGGTTGACTAGGTCCTGGACTCATGGGCTTGAGAAGTTCATAATCAGCATAAGCCAAAAAGAGGAACTATCACTATCATAATATTGCCCCTAAATCCTTTACTAATGTAGCAATAGTTAAAGCCATACTTTTATTATGATGGAAAAGTCTGCATTATTAAACCATATAAACTTCTTCTGTAGGTGTCCAGGGCACAGAGCTTACAAGAGACGCTTGCGCCTGTGCCTTCAGCAACTTCTGAAACCTTAAGTTAATGGAAGTAAGTCACCACCAATCCGGGCAGTGCACAGGACACAAAGAGCAGAGTCAAAGGTACCTTACATCTAAGATGTCTGATCTGTTGTTTGGTTGCCTACAGAAAAAGCTGCTTTACTTAATAACACAGACTTTTTCAGCATAATAAAAGTATGGATTTATATATTGCTACATTAGTAATGGATTTGGGTAGCAATAGTATGATGGTGATAGTCCAGCTTTAATGTCTAGTTCCTTCAGCACCAGCCCTGTGAGCTACTTCTTCAACAAACACAGAAAGGGTTAGATGGCCAGTGTATAGTGATTCCCAGATAAGGGGCATCCCTGCTGTACATCTTGTCCAGATACTAGGGATACAGTCAGAGACCAACTGATCTTACATAAACACTCTGCAGAGGCATGCATCATTGTCAGTTAGCCCACAAATTGTGTATCAAAACTATACGTATGCAGAATGAATATGAGATATCTATGATCAACCCTGTCAAATGTTTTGTCATTATCTAGTGAAAGACCTGTGTGTATTGTGCTGAACCAGAAAGATATTATCAAAGTTACTCCAGTCTGGGATTGTATACGGCTGTTCTGGTTGAATCATCTTTGCTAGTTTGGACTTGAGCCTCAATGAGATGTTTTTTGCTACAATCTTACACCAGACAGTAGTTTGTAATAAAGCAGTGACCTCCCCCCCTTCCTTCTTGGGCAGTAAAGATAGATTGGAAATCAGGTCTCAGAGCCTGACAAAAGAACTGGAAGTACTACACTGTCCAGCTCTGGATATTTGCCATGTGGCATTAGCCTGAGGGCCTTAAACAGATCAGCTACACTGCTCCGGCCTCTCTCTCCTGCCCTTGTTGTCCATTGAAAGTCCATCCCATAGCTACTTGCAGGTGACTGGAGAGATGTGGTCCAGAGAAAACAAGTTAAAATAGAAGTTTCTGACTCTGTCCTGTATGCTTTCTGGATCCTTAAGAGGGGTACCATCCTCTGCAAAAGACGCACGTGAACTGTCTAAGTTTACCCCCTTTTCCAGTCCATAAAAGATATGTGAGCTGCGATCAACCTCTTAAAAGAACCTTAAATAGCATGACCGTCATAGATGCACAGTTGTGGTCTGAGAATGGAACCAACCTAATGATACTCGACTGGGCTTGTGACATGTAGTGGCTAGACATATAGAGCCTATTGATCTTGGAGTAGAATACCCAACCACCTCTTACCATGATGTATGTGAAAGTGTCTAGTGCCCTTGGGTTTGTTCCCATCAGATACTGACATGGGAGAAGTGGGTACCAAGTCTTATAGTGCATGTCATTTTGTCCCACTCTGGTTCAGAGCCTCAAGAGTGCAGTTGAAATTATCCCTCATTACTTTTAAGTAGCATTCAAAAAGCTGTAGATTGTTTGTAAAAGGAGGATGATATTTTCAGAAGTAAATTCATCACTTTTTAAAATGTGACACAAAGAAATAATGGCAGAAAGATTAGAAGCTACCTTTTCTGCTAATAAACTATCTTTTTCTCCAAGTGAAGACAATTTTTATTTGAAAAAAAAAATTACAGAAATAAGACAACAAAGATTATGACTGGAAAATATTTTTTGAAAATATCTTACAATATGATGGTAGATGAAACCAAACCAACTTTTGGAACTTCTTTTTCCTTTCACAGAGACAGCAAAATTGAATTAAAAAGCTGATGCTACTACATTTGAAAATCGATGGACCATGGCATAAGGAGAATGTTTCCAGACCAATTACAGACAATTTATGTTACTACAACTTTCTGAACATAACTCCCTATATCATTTCCCTTAAGTGGTAAAACTGCTTGTAACATTTGAAAATATATCCGAGTAGTCCCAATTTATATGTTTTTCTTTAACCTCCTAATAATACCCCACCACTTACCTTACTATGTTAGTCCTGAATGGCAGGTCCCTGTAGTTGGACATAACAACATACTGAAGCAGGCAAAGTCCCCTCTTGTAGATCCAGAGGTTTGTGCAACACATTACGATGTGATGCATTGTGCACACCTCTGGTCCATAAATGGTTAAGTTTAAATTTGCATGGACCATTAGGATTTTCTAGCCATGCTGATTATTATTAGGAGGTGTTAGTTCTTTAATAATAATAATAATAATAATAATAATAATAATAATAATGACCCCATAGTAAGAGATAGTAAACATTCTAATGTTAAATTATTCTAACATAATTGCACATCTCTCATAATGCCTTATTGTTGTTATTTACTCATTGTTGACATCAGCACAGCACTGATGTCTGCACAAAGTCACCCTTGCAGAAACAGCTATCCTTTGGGGATGTTCATTTGTTCAAGTATCATCTTCACATGAAGTAGCTCAATGCAGCTTACTACAGCACTAGTTACCTGCTTTGTGTTAGTATTGTAGGACATTTGCAGGAGTGGTGATCTGCATGGCAGTCTGTAGGGCAATTGTGTAAATCAGTTACATGGAAAACGTTGATGTTGTTTTGATCATTGTATAGTCAATTAATTAGTGGTCCATGTGGGCACTGGCCAGTCATGTGTGGCTAATGAGGACATGGGCCAGCCATACCAAATGCTGCTCCACAAAAGAATTACAGAACACTGAAGGTAAATGTCAGAGGCACCTGGACTGACCAACTATTTTCCTAATTTATGCTTCTTACAATTAGGGCAAGATGTTCAAAAAGTTATGGTAACTGACATTTTCAGGACTGTTTATCTACATGCTATATGTTATTTTATATCCTGAGCCCTATATTTGTATTACATCTGTTATTGATTTTTTTTATTAGCACTTTCCTTATTCTATTTTTTTTCTTTTTTATTTCTTGGTTTCTGTGCACCTCCAGAGACAAGGATTATAGCGATAGATATTTATTTATACATGTGTGGGGTTTCAGTGGATTAATATAGGTGCCATTGCCGATATTATCTGTTTGGGTGATTTTACTTCTGAAAAAATTGCCTTTCTTTTACCCCCAACTCATGACCCAACAATTTTTTAATTCTGAACATCTCGGCCTTAGACAATGATGTCAGGACAATTAAAAGAATGGATAAAGGAAACAGTGTTTTTTTGTATTTAAGTCTAACTTATTTTGTATATATCTTTCATTATATACCTTTCAATACTTAAAAATGTTATTTTCATGCTACAGTGTTGACCCTCCAGAAGGTAAGCAATGACAGTTATTTTGGGTGACAAACCACCAGGTTTATCAGGACTTGTGTTAGATACCTGATTGCTTTCAGGTAAGGATGAGTTAATGTCTACAATTCATTTCGCTGATCAATTCTGTGGATCTGTAAATAAGCTCAGATCTGTGAAAACTGTTTTTACACATGAACGGTCAGAAGGAGGGGGACTGCATAATGGAGGGGAAGGGAAGTACAGAAAAAGAAGCATGGAGCTGAAAAGGAAGGAACAATAAAGGGTGAGCGGCTGTCATGAGTAGACCGCAAGGCCTGGTACAAGTGGAGAAGGAAAGGAAATTATGAAAGGAGATGAAAGGGAGGGGAGCAGGCCAGAGGAGGTGGAATCAAGGGGAGTGACCCAAGGAGATAAAATGTGGAATAGGAAGAAATTATGGAAGGGAGCAGAGAGGAAAAGGAGCAGCAATAGGATTGGGCCTGGGACAATGAGGGAAACAGTTGAGATTGTCAAATTACTAAGAAAGCACAAAGTAAAGGCATTAGCATATTTGCAATTTTTTTACCATTTTTATTAGGTTTCTTTGTTTTTACTTTCAATTAGTAAATTGAAAGAGCTTTAGGTATTTAAAATGATTCTACTGATATTTACCTAAACTGTTGATCATCTTAAAATGAGCTGTATTATGGTACTTGGGCAAATGTATGCTAATTTGATAGGATTTGGTGAAGAGAAACCTAATACCTTATTCATTCATTCATACCCTACTTTTGTTTCCTTCCGGATTAACCCATTGTGTGCTAGAAATGTCTCCAATGCATTACTTCGCGGAAAAATGCAACCAATCAAAACTGAATTGAATGCACGTTACTGAAGACCATTCATAATGTTATGTTACATATCATTTAGCATTTAAAAAAGCCAGATTTGTATATGTTTTTTTAAACAGATCAGTTATTCAATTGGTTGATCCTTCTGTGCTTAATTAACCCTTTGAGTTCCAGAGGGGTACGGAGCACATTGCTCTGCAATGCGTTCCGTACCCCTCTGGCGCTCAAAGAGTTAACGACCGGCACGTGCATGCGCGGCCGTCACTTGGTGATCACGGGGCTTTTTTTTTTAATTATCACTTCCGGTTCAGGGCTTCTGGAGAGGCGTGCAGCCGCGCCGGGAGCCCTAAACTCCATGACGTGCCAGGAACGTCACTGGTCCTTAAGTGCCGGACCAGCATGACGGTCCAGGTACGTCATCAGACACGAAGGGGTTAAGGAACATTGCATATGTTTATAAAAGCAATACAGAGTTATTCTGGGGAAAACCAGCTATATCATAGGGAGAAAATACAAATTTCTACAATCCCATGCACTTGCATATATATTTTTAACCACTTGAATGCTAGAGATATCTCCAATGCATTGCAGCAGTACATTTTGAGATCTCTCTAGTATTCAATGGGTTAAAAGCCCAATTTAATTTCAGGAGGGTTTTAATAGCTCCAGAATAGCTCCAGTTTGCTTTTATAAATATGTGTCGATATCCTTAAAGAGACATAAACCCTTTCCCAAGTATATTAGAGGATTATGCACTAGGATTAAATGGTTCGTAATATTTTTTTAACAAAAGATGCTAGTAAGTGTCCTTCAAACAACGTCATTTAAATGTATATATTTTTATGCATTTGATCTATGTTGCCTACGGCTAGTTAGTTCAGTTTAGAACCTGATAAAGAAAACCCATAAGAGTCATTCAGGACTACTGAAATCTATCATATGTTGTGAAGAGATGTGACCTACATCAGACTTCAACAAAGATAACCACATACAGACAACAACTGTAGATATAATACAATCAAAATATAGGTATACTTGACTCCTGAATGAAGTACACCTAGCAAGTAAGTCCTTCTGAAAAATTAAGAGACACGTGTTTGTATTAATAGGAAGCTTCTAAAAGCCCCATTTGCGTGTTTATATGCTAAATCTCATGTTTGCTTTCCAGAGCACGAAGCAGCAGATATTTTAACTGTGCAACATGTGACCAGCTGTAGCAGTGCCAGTGTCCTATGACCAAAATAAAACATTGGGAATGCCCCATAGAGTTTGTGCACAAGTTAAAAACATATTTGTAGAACTTCAAGTTAAAAACATATTTGTAGAGCTTTTCCAGTCAAAATGCAAGATTAAAATAGACGTGCACTTAGATGGATTAAGAGTCTTTCAGTTGTCCTTTGATCCCAATCCTGTTTCTGCAAAATCTCTTGGGGTCAATGGCACAGAGGATTATCACTGGCCTAAATCATTGCTAAGCTTCAGAGTAACAGACTTCAGAGAGTGATCAGAGACTTAAAAATAAGATAACCCACTCAATTCCATGTTACAATTGGAAAGTAGAGCATTGAAAAAGCTCTTAAAATAATTGTGTTTTTTTCTATCTATGCTCTCATCAATATTATCTTTCAGCCTGAGCATATTTCCTTCAAAAGACATTGCACAAACATCTGTGGTTTGACTGCATGATATGTCATGAGCCATGGGAATGAAACAAAAATGGAGCAATTCTTGAGCAAGTCAACTGCATCATATGTGGTAAATAAAAATCCCATTTATTTAAATGAATATTCTATCCACTTGAATCCTAGAGAGGTTTCCATTACATTGCAAAGTGTCTAAAAGGATTATCATTTTTTATATCCTTCAGGGCTGGTTTTACATCACAGGGATCCCTAGGAAAAACATATTTTTCCTGTCCTTAGCCACACCCATACCACACTTCTCCCATGCACCCATGGGCATCCATATAAACAAAGAGGTTGGATGGGCTGGCCCGGGGGTCATATTATGGCTCTGCCCCCCCCCATGGAAAAATTTCTATCCCTGGTGCCATCCACTGAATTTTTTTATTTTATTTATTTTAAATGAAGAATACATTTAGATTTCTCTTATTTTCAAGAATGTCCTTTAACTGTAACTATTCCCTTAGCATTTTAGAACTAAAAGTTCTTAACCCATTTAATGTTAGACAAGTCTCCCACGCATTGCTTCACTGTGCAATGTAGACCTCTCTAGCATCCAAGAGGTTAAATCAGTGGTTCTCAATCTTTTTTTGTTTGGGGCACCCCTAACAATCTAGAACATTCGAGACACCCCAAACATATTGAATGTACTTTATCAAGGGCATAAGAAGGGTACAATACATAAATATACAGTTATTATTTGATATTTTAATCAAAATAACAAAACTAAATATATTGTGCATAACAGTTTCTATAAATCTTTATTTGAAAGTCCATTTTTGTTAGTCTTCATAGAAAACATGGGGCACCCTAAGCTGATGTTCGTGGCATACCAAATGCCACGGCACCCTGGTTGAGAATCACTGGGTTAAATAGTATCCAGTAAAGTAAACCATTATAAAACAGTAGTTGATGTCTGTTGAGGGGGCAATGATATCACTCGAGCCACACCCACAACTCAGAATGTGGGTGTTACTAGCACAGTTCCGACTCACCTCATTTTATGTAGCAACCTTCTCTGCCTAATGGGAAATAGATTTTTGTCATAGGAAACCCAGACTAACGTGGAACTATATTGCTGATACTCTTTTCGGTAAACCTCCAGTATGATAGATTTTACTAATCATCTGACTGTTTTTACATCTGTATTCCCTGCTATATATTTGTGTACCCATTCCTGAGAAATTGTAGTAGTAAATATTCTCCCAGGAGAGTTACTAATAATTGGAGTTTGGGCACATGGATACGGGGGTGTAATATTTGGATCTCATTGTCAAGATGACTAATAACTGCGTGTTATGGTACACAAGATAATATTTAAATCTCAAGAGTTGAAAGGTACCCTTAGCCCCACCCATGGCCTCACTCTTACCAATCACATGACTCCACTCCACACCTCATCTACTGTTATCTGGTACTTGGGTGTTTCACAACGCATTGAAGACCTCTCTATCCAAGGGGGGTATATATTGTCCAGCAAAGGGTATGTGAATCTGTAAATAAACCGACCACCATAAACCAGTACAGGGACATTGCGATTTCTTCAAAAAAGTGAGACTACCTTGAAGCAGTTGTGGACTTTTGGAAGGTTCTCTCCCACAGGATTGAAAGCCCTTTTTCCCATTTATATGCAGTTAAGTGATTATTACAGTCTACATTTTTTGCACTAGGAATAAGCAAGCCCTTTTCTTTTTGGGAAAATTAATGGAGACTATGTTAACGGAAAGAATTGTTGAATATCTGAATATAAATAGCTTGCAAGATACCAAACAGCATGGGTTTACAGCAGGGAGATCTTGTCAAACTAACCTCATAGATTTTTTTGACTGGGTAACTAAAATAATAGATCAAGGGGGAGCAGTAGATATAGCTTATCTAGATTTCAGTAAAGCATTTGACACTGTCCCTCATAGAAGACTCATAAATAAATTGCAGTGTTTGGGTCTAGATGTAAAAATAGTGAAATGGATAAGGCAATGGCTGAGTGACAGGAGACAGAAGGTGGTAGTCAATGGAGAATATTCGGACGAAAGGAGTGTTACTAGTGGAGTACCTCAGGGATCTGTATTGGGGCCCATTCTTTTTAATATTTTTATTAGTGATATTGCAAAAGGTCTTCAAGGAAAGGTATGCCTTTTTGCAGATGATGCAAAGATCTGCAATAGGGTAGACATTCCAGGGGGAAAAAGCCAAATGGCGAATGATTTAGGTAAATTAGAAGAATGGTCAAGAGTGTGGCAGATGCACTTTAACGTTGATAAATGTAAAATAATGCACTTGGGACATAAAAATCCAAAGGAAAAATATACCATTAAGGGTACTGTGCTGTCAGAGACAACAGAGGAAAGGGATTTGGGAGTAATTATTTCTAATGACTTAAAGGTAAGCAGGCAATGTAATAAAGCGATGGGGAATGCAAGCAGGGCACTGGGTTGTATAGCTAGGGGCATTAGTAGCAGAAAAAGGGAAGTAGTCATGCCACTGTACAGATCTCTAGTTAGACCTCACCTAGAATATTGTGTACAGTACTGGAGACCCCATCTCCAAAAGGATATTGATACTCTAGAGAAAATTCAAAGAAGGGCTACTAAAATGGCGACTGGTCTACAGGAAAAGAAATATCAGGATAGACTAAAGGATCTGAATATGTATAGCTTGGAGGAGAGAAGAGAGAGAGGGGATATGATAGAAACATTCAAATACATGAAGGGATTCAACAAAGTACAGGATGGAAGTATATTTCAAAAGAGTAAAAACATTAGGACAAGAGGCCATAGTCTAAAACTAGAGGGACACAGGTTTAGATGTAATGTAAGAAAGTTTTACTTCACTGAGAGGGTAGTAGACAAGTGGAATAGCCTACCAGCAGAAGTGGTAGATGTCAATACAGTGACAGAATTTAAGCATGCATGGGATAGGCATAAGGCGGTCCTTAACATAAGAAAAGACCAAGGACCAAAAAAGGTTTGAGGTTGTGTTTTTTAACACAGTAGGAAATTGGGCAGACTAGATGGGCCGATTGGTTCTTATCTGCCGTCAAATTCTATGTTTCTATGTTTCTATGTTTCTATGTTTACATTGTTGCACAACAAATATTTACAGATTTTCCACACAAATTCTGTGTACGCCAATGCATTGTACATGAAGTGTTAACCAAGATACGAGTGCACAATGTTTTTTCTCCTACTACTTGCACTACATATTGGGATTTCTCTGACCGCACTCATAAATCAGAATTTGGGTGTGGGTAACACAGTTAAAAGTTGCCTTTCCAAACTTGGTACCCTAGTAGATTGTCTTATGTGCCTAATGGAATCCTAGTCTGACAGTTTAACAAAAGTCGCACCAATTCTGCTGTAGAGGGCTATTCATAGTATTTCAATCTGATTTTCCTTATTTAAAATAACTCAGAAAGGTCTGTTAGGTGGGACTTAGTTCCTGGGGAAAAAGAGCCTGATAGAGAGCAGAGGAAAGGGCCTGTGTGGATTGTGGTTCACCTATTTCAAACAAAAGTATCCCCACCCATTTGCTATTAATAGAACATTATCACCTACAAATTAATAGGAGTCCTACCCTTTTAAATATCATGAACTCTTAGCCAGCATTTGTAAAAATAATGTATTATGTATATAAGCCTCAAAAAATGTTGTAGACTTTTTTTCCTATCATATGTAGGTTGTGATTTTTTTTTACCCTTTTTATTTATTTAAGTGATGAAGGCAATGTATGGCATGACTGAGGTACTCAAATAAATAAGAAATATGTTTCAGTGTACTGGGTTGGTTCTAATCTTGCAAAAATGATCTGTATTTCTGGTTTTATCAGGTTTTCCTAGCAGATTACCGTAGCTACTTTTACTGACGTTTCACCTTATTGTGAAAGATTTTATAACTTCCCACCAAATAAAAATGAAAAATGCTACCTAAGAGTACATAATATTTTAATGGATAGGCACCGTTTTTAGTTTCTTGTGATAGTGGTTATGTATAAAACTTATTCAATGTTAAATCAATTACAGTAATTGATTTTGCATCCGTACCCCAGCCTAACCATTTCTGCTTTTTTAAGGTTTAACTTATTTATTAGGAAAGTAAAACATTACAAAAAGCAAAACAGTTATCTGAGCCGAATTAAGATAAAATGGACAATTACAATGCTTTGGAACACTAGACAGCCTTATATGTTCAACCAGCAGCAAGGGAATGTGAAACTAGACAAATATGAAGCAGCTGCAGGGTCGACCAGTCGAAACAAAAACAGTTACACAAGGCAAAGTGGTAAGAGCACCAAGATCCCTCAGGTAAGTAAATAAGCAAGAGAGGAAGAAACAGGGGGAGAGCAGCAAAAGAGAAGATTGGAGAAAATAAGAGGGAGAAGATTAATAGGGAGAGAAGGGGTTGGGAGGTTTCCCACTAATGCACCATGTAATAGAGAACAAACTGACACCTGCCATACTAGGAATCCAAAGAGAAGGAAGAAGAGATGAAAAGAAAGGGAGGCCATAGTGCAAAGTCAGACAGAGGGTTCAGCTATCTCCACAATCTAGGGACACATGCGCTTGCAGGTGTGACCAACAGTAGCCAAACTCAAAGGGAGGGGTCAATCAGAGGTGCCAGTATCAGATAATACATTTAGAATGAAGGCCTGTGTGGATGAATGTATTCTCAAGCCAGTGAGCTTAGGGAGACAAGTACCTACAACCCCCCAAAAGGGCAAGTTCACCAGATATGTAAATAATAGTAAACCGATGGGGTTGCCACACCTCCAACATTAAACCAGAATTGAATGGGCAAATTTGGAAAGTTGTGATGCAGTTTGATACAAGCCAGTCCATCATGGTGCCCGTGCTTTTTCCTGTCAGTCTCTGTGTGTTGCTCTTCCATTGGCTGAGCTTGGTTTGGCCTGCCCAGTATGGCCTTTTTATACTGGGCCTCTGATACCTGTCGGGTGCCCTTTCGTGGTGTTCCTGTAACAGTGCTACTGTGTTACTGTGTTAATGTGTTCCTGTGTACCGACTTGGCCTGTCTGACTACTCCGCTTCTGATTCCTGCTCCGTGATTCGACTCGGCCTGGCTGACGTTCCTGGTCTGTGACCTGACCCGGCTTGGCTGATGTTCCTGCTCCATGATTCGACCCGGCCTGGCTTAAGTTTTCTGCTCCGTGACCTGACCCGGCTTGTCTGACGTTCCTGTGCTGAGATCCGGCCCAGCTATCCAGTTCCTGCTCATCGTGTCGCCTCGGCGACATTCTGACTTCCGCTTAGTCTGACCCTGCCAGACTGAGAACCACTGTTGCCTCCGTTACTTCTGAGTCTCCCATTTACTCTGCAGAGCTTGTTGCCTCCTTAACCACTGAGCCTTCCATTAACTCTTGCATAGCTTGTTGCCTCCGTTACCACTGAGCCTTCCGTTAACTCTTGCAGAGCTTGTTGCCTTCCTTACCACTGAGCCTTATGTTAACTCTTGCAGAGCACTGTTGCCTCCGTTACCCCTGAGCCTTCCGTTAACTCTTGCAAAGCTATTGTTTCCTCCGTTACTGCTCCGGCAGTGTGCCCGTGGTTGCGTTCCATTCAGCTCTTGCAGAATATGGCTGCCTCCGTTTATGCACTGGCAGGGTGCCATTGGCTCATTTCCATCAGCTCTTGCAGAGTACTGTTGCCTCCGTGACGGCACCAGTTAGGTGTCATTGGCTCAACTTAACTAGCTCTTGCAGAGTATTATTGCCTCCGTTACTGCACCAGTCGGGTGCCATTGGCTGTACTTATCTAGCTCTTGCAGAGTACTGTTGCCTCCGTTACTGCACCGGTCGGGTGCCCGCTGCTCAAGTCCGTTCAGCTCTAGCAGAGTATTGTGGCCTCTGTTACTGCTACGGCAGACGGTATAAGTCTCAGCTCTGCTTTCCAGATTTAGGTGCTTGTCTACATTCTCACACCACAGTCTCCTGATATCCGTTTACCATCATACTGAGCGTTGCCAAACACACCACTTCAGAGACTGATTATATCATTGGACTTTAACCCATGCTGTGCTGAGGTTGCCTTGTTATACCTGACCTCTGACAGTATCTGTACCATTCTACATATTGTATACTGGGCCGGTGTGGGCATATGTCTATGACCTATATTTTCCTGTCTATTCCACTGTGATAAGCTATAGCCCGCTGAGGGTATTTTTCATTGTGTCTTTTAATAAAACTGTGTTTTATTCTAACCTACTGTGTCTGAGAGTCGTACAAACCGTTACACAGTAATACGTTTAAAATCAGTCTCCCTCATGTTAATATTGGACAGGTATTTATTTTTTCATACTGCATTCATTCTATTGAGAGTCAGAGAGTTCTAGACCTAGCAGCTTGTACAAATGATGAGAAACACTTTGCTTAGGCATGTCAGCTCTGGAAACAATTGACTATAAAGAGAAAGAAAAAGAATGGTCTGTGGACATAACCACTGGAATAAAAGAAACTCAGACGGCAATGAACCTGTCAGTAGCGCCATACCTCAGAACTAGGGAGATTATAATCCATACATAAGTCTGAAAAAGGAGAGGCATGCTTGTTAGGCACCAAATACTCCAGATGATTCAAACCTATAAGAGACTAGGACTGAAATTTCCATCTGTTGAGCCTGCAAGATAAGTCAGGGTTGAAACAATAGAGTAGATGGGAGAAGGAAACAGATACAGGTTGTAAGACAATATGCACCTTGTCCATATCTTGAGCAGGTGGCACAGAATCACATGCTGTCTCAGTGAGTCATGAATGTTATCATAGGAGTTAAGAGCAGTAAAAAGTAGAGAACAGGGATTTGAGGAGGGGGGGCAGTCTTTGTAAGTACCCCCTGAACAGAGGTTTGAGTAGCATGCAAAGGGCAATGACAGAATGGAAAGTTACAAAGTCCAGTAACCTCTAGGCTACCCCGAGCACCATGATAGATGAGAATCTTAATGCTAACTTTAGGTTTCTTATGATGCCAAATTAAATTAAGGACTAACGGTTGAAGGGAGCAGAGTCGGTGTAAGGGATGGGGAGCAACTGCAGTAGATACAATACCTTAGGGAGGACAATCATCTTGACTGGGTTACTGTGACCCAACCAAGAAATGTAAAGAGCAAATTGGATTAAATATGGACTGCCATCAGAGCAGTAACACAGATTTCAGTTGGTTTGTGGCTTGGGAGGTGAGTAAGAGAGATCATGTTAGAAACTGGGTCATGATTTGATAGAGTTATGTTGCCTATCTCAGCCTGGACAATCATCCCCAAGTGATACTGACTGATTAACAAGTAGTGAATTCTCTAGTTTGAGTTGTACAGGGTGGAAAGTATAGTCTCTATTAGTTGAGTAAAAGCTCTCCACACATCAATAGTTTAAAGATCTGTAAATACCGCTGACATTTTTTGAATGAGACTGTCTAGAGAATAGTGCAGTGTTGGATAAACATAAAGTTTAAAGTCACCCCCACCAACAACCTGATTTTCATGAAGTCTAGAAGATAAACTGTGATTTTGAAGAATGAGAGATGAGCAGAAGTGGTAGCATAGAGATAAAAAAGAGTGACAGGAATGCCAATCGAATTGCCCTTCAGAAAGAGATATCTACAATGGGGGTCAGCTACTCTATCAAAATGCCCCCAAAGTACATTTTTATGGATTAACGTTGCAACCTCCTTTTTTCTTTCAAGGGTCATACCTGAGGGAAGTGGGCACCCCCAAGGGATTAAGGAGAAGGAAAAAGAGTGCGAAGGAAAAGAAGGGAAGGTGAAGAAGAGAAAAACAAGAATAAGAAAAGAAACAAAACTCAAACTTATGGATCACAGTCAGGGTGAGCCTATTCACGGGAACAGAGTGGTCCTGGCAACTGAAGTGGGCAGAGGTAGTATGTGAGTAAAGGCAAACATGCCTCAGGACTCTGAAGAATCCAGTGCGTTGTTACTTCTCTGATACTCATAGGGTTAATTATGCAATACGAATATAACAATGGCATGTCGAAAAACATTGGAGAATAACAATGTTGAATTTAAATGGAGAAAGAAAGTCATGGAGCACTGTAAGTCGAATTTTAAAGGGGAGGTTAAAATGTGGAATGTGAACAATATTTGTTGAAGTAAAATGGTGAAAGAAAGCACTATAATTCGAATTTCAAAGGTGGGGTTAATATGTCGAAGGGGGGCACTCTATGTTGCATTTCTGTTCTGTATACTCTATATTGCACTGCTTTTGTTTGAATGACGATGGCTTTGAAAATGTCCATGTGGCTTCTATGCCTCAACTCTGAGGCGCAGGAGTACCAACAGAAAATGTAACCACAAAACAGGCGGTAATACTGAGCATGGGTAATAGAATGCTACTTGCACCTTGTTTTTCCTATGGGCTTTTTTTTTGACTGGAGGAGTGTATAATTACTGCTGATTTTCTTTTCACAAGTCGGGTATTAGGATACTAAAAACATGCCTTTTTTTTGCGCTGGTAATAGAATCAAGCCCATAGTCAGGTGTATGATTAAACAATTATAACAAACAGGTGCTAGTGATCATCAATTTAATATGTGGGTTGAAACATATTCATTAACTGAAACAGAAACAGCTGTGTAGGAGAAATAAAACTGGGTGAGGAACAGCCAAACTCGGATAACAAGGTGACGTTGTTGAAGACAGTTTAATGTCAAAAGTCATACACCACTACCACAAGGTAGTTATATTGCATCAGCAAGGTCTCTCCCAGGCAGACATTTCAAGGCAAACAGCGGTTACCAGATGTGGTGTCCAAGTTCTTTTGAAGAAGCACACGAAAGGGGGAATATTGAGGACCATAGACACAGTGGTCGGCTAAGGAAACTTAGTGCAACAGATGAAAGACACATCATGCTTACTTGCAAAGACTGGGAGGGAAAGAAATTCCCAAAGAAGAAAAACCCCATATTAATGGCACTCATCTGGTAGTAGTAAAATCACACCTTTATTGTTTATATTTAAAATTATTATTATCATTTATTTATATAACACCAACTTAATCCGCAGCGCTGTACAATAGGGAATAGACATACAGGGATAATAAATAGTAAATCATAGAAGAAGGTAGGTTGACACAGACAGTGTAAGTACTATTGGTTGTAAGTGTCTCCTACCCACTGAGCTGCCGGTCAGTGGGTGGGAATGAGAAGTGCTGTTGAGTGCAGTGGCCCAGGCAAGGGGTGGTTCTTGGTGATAATGAAAATTATTATATTTATTGATAGAAAGAAAAATCAAGATGAAATTAAAAATCAGAAAATTCATCTTAGTTGGTCCTATGGGCATATATTGATTCCTAATTGGTTTTGTGGGTATCTGCTAAGTAAAGTTTCTGATCTAGTATATAATCATTAACTGTCCCTCAGTCAGTACATAAATGTGCTTTGTATTATCAGGGAGAGTGAGGGGATATATACCCTATAACCCCACTACTTTTTTATTATGTTTATTTGAAGTTATACTTGGTAGGAGACTAGGTAGCAGTTAATGTCTCCTTATCACTTGGATGCTTGTATTCCCAGTCCGGAAGTGACATCATCTCGGAACTGGCAGAAAACTGTGGGACCCTGGTATACCCATCTACTGTCTGGGGAAGTCTGGTCAGAAGTAGTCTTCATGGAAGACTTGCAGCCAAAAAGCCATACCTCTGAAGTGGAAACAAGGCCAAGCAACTCAACTATGTACAAAAACACAGAATTAGGGTGCAGAAAAATGGCAGCAGGTGCTCTGGACTGATGAATCAAAATTTGATTCAGTCTTCAGGTAATAGTGAAGCATGATGGAGGTTCCTTGCAAATTTGGGGCTGCATTTCTGCAAATAGAGTTAGGGATTTGGTCATAATTAATGATCTCCTCAAAGCTGAGAAGTATAGGCAGATGCTTATCCATCATGCAGTACCATCAGGAAGGCATCTGATTGGCCCCAAATTTATTCTGCAGCAAGACAATGACACCAAACATACAGCCAAAGTCATTAAGAACTATATTCAGTGTAAAGAAAAACAAGGAATCCTGGAAGTGATGGTGTGGCCCCACAGAGCTCTGATCTCAACATCACTGAGCCTGCCTGGGATTACATGAAGAGAGAAAAGCAACTGAGGTTAAATCCACAGAAAAGTTGTGGATAGTTCTCCAAGATGTTTGAACCTACCTGTCGAGTTCCTTAAAAAACTGTGTGCAAGTGTACCTAGAAGAATTGAAGCTGCTTTGAAGGCAAAGGGTGGCCACACCAGATATTTATTTGTTTTAGATTTTTCTTCTGTTCACTCACTTTGCATTTTAATTGATAACAATAAACTATTAACATGTCTATTTTTAAAGCATTCTTACTTTACAGCATTTTTTCACACCTGCCTAAACGTTTGCACAGTACTGTATTTGCCTAGCACCAACCAATTTGAATATCAGACCCATATAATAAACCATTTCTGGATACTCCACTTAGAGAGGAAATTTCTAATGGCTCACAGTCAGTAAAAATCTAATTTCTTCCTGTGTCACACCTGATTGTTAGTGGACTCAGTGGACAAAGAACATTCCCAGTTATTACTATGCCTACTGCCCTATAGATAAAACAGTTTTCAATTATTAACCCTTTGAGTGTCACTTTGGCTTGCAACGCATTGCAAAGGAATGCGTTGCGTACCCCTCTGGCACTGAAATATTTTAAGAAAATAATCCCTGGCATGTAATATTTGTACTAAACTCCCATAGACTAGTCCAAGATAGTCCCATACATACATATGGCATCATTCCTGCACACAGAGGTAGAAAAAGAACTGTTTTGAATAAGATCTGGAAAAATAAGGTAAATAAGAAGCCTTCACTTTTCTTTTTATGGACTTCAACCCCTTAAGGACCGGAAAAATCTGAGGTCGTTTTCACTTAAGGACCAGAGCAATTCTGGCTTTTTTGACTATGTCTTTGTTCAACAGTGTTTTCCCTCTAAGTACTTTATTTTACCCAGGAAAATTATATACTGTATTTTAACGCACAAATAGGGCTTGATACCACACTTATATGGATAGCCCACCATTTATTTTCGGAAAATTAAAGAAAACTGTAAAAGAAAATGTAAAAAAAAGCCATTTTTTTTCTCTTGGGATCATTTGGGCACAATGGGTTACATTTTTATGGACACTGCATTCAACATATCACCAGTCAGTTATACCTACAAAATGGGCAGTTTTAAGTGGTCACTGTCCCCCCTGGGTGAAAAACCTCATGTCCCCCCCCCCCCATTTTCCCACTTTTTTATTGATGAATTTTAGCGGTGTGTATAAATGTATTACATGGCTCCACAACAATCACACTTCCTATTTTGGTTATTGAAATGTTTTTTTGTGTGAATTTTAGCAGGTCAAAAATGGACCTGCATTTAGCCAGCCTCCAGCACAGCAGTGAAGGGGTTAATATCCCCAGCTGCTGCATTTTATTTGTCCACTATGTGTCTCCTCTCTGCTTCTCTGTCCCTTACTTTGATAGCAAGGGACAGACGGCTGAGAAGAGACACTAGAGGCAGTGTAGAACACTGCCTCATTCATTCTTTCACAATGCGGGTACATGGGATCTCTGCTACAGTGATCCCATGACCCGGCACTTGTGAAAGTGGTGACACTGAATGCTTCGGTCCTGGAGCCGGGAATTAATGATAGCAGCGTGCACAGAGGCGCACTGCTATCATTTAACCCATGACACACCAGGACCGTCATGGGTCCTTAAGTCAAATCTACCCATGACGGTCCTGGCACGTCATGGGTCGTTAAGGGGTTAAGGAGTGCTAGACATATATATGACCCATTGAAGAATATACTGGATATAGTTAACATTGACAAATAGAGTGTTACAAATAAAGAGGCTGATGTACTAGGTAAAATGGTCCAAACCAAGTGCACCACAGTGAACAAATACAATCCACTGATTGAAACTAGGCTTTTTTTAACCCTTTGAGAGCCAGAGTGGTATCCAATGCATTATGAAGCAATGCACTGGATATCCCTCTGACACTCACTGGGTAAATCCCTAGATATCCACATTACATTGCAAAGCACAAGTGTTTGGTCCTTAAAGGGTTAATTCTAACTGTAAATATTTTGATGCCAGACGGGTCTACAACCCATTGCATTTGAACGCGTAGGAGACCGCTGTATTATATAAAAGTTAAAACCAGTATCTGAGAGAAAAAATCTTCAGTTAATATTATACGTTAATTAAGGTATCTAAAAGGAGTTAGTCAAACCACTTTATTTCCAGAAAGAGCTTCAATGTAGAAATTGTAAAATGATGCCAGATACAAACTATGAAATTTCCCACTAATAGATAAGAAGACAAAAACATCTCTTTTTATTTCTAACTGAACTGACAGTTCTAAAATAACAATGTACTCTTTGTTAAATGCAAGTCAAAGTCAATGAAACAGAGAAACTTCTTTTGGCAATATGTGATTTGATTCCTTTGTTAGATAAAGCATTATCTGTACAAGACACTACAACATGATTACCAGGAAGAAAACTGAGAATCTAAATTATCTCTCCCATCATAACAATCCCTGAATACAACAAAAGAGAGATAACTACAGAAAAAACACCTATCAATTCCACTTTTTCCACTACCCTGACATTAAAATAAACAGGTGTTTTCTAACATTAAATAAATATAGATAGCCCATTGGATTAAGGCTAGTAAAGTTGTTATTAAAAGGAAACTGCTTAGAAAAAATAGTGGGTCTTAAATTGTTTAAAGGGACACTATCATTTAAAAGAAGGAGATTTTGAGGGGGGCGGAGCTAACCACAGACCAAGATGGACGCTTCACCTTGAGGCTCTTCATACCGCTAGCTACCATTTCCGTTTTTTGCCTGATGTACCTGTTTTCAGATTCTCCATAACCCCAACAGACATGTTCACTACCCGAAGGGGAACGTTTTGGCGCATCATGGTCCGCCTCTTTCAGCCAGCTAAGCGGGTACCTGCTAGCTTCCTCCTTTCACGCCTTGGTGATCAGAGAGAATTATTGAACGCCATGTTGGACACTGATCTGCTCATTGTGCGGGAAGTGAACCCCGTCTGCTTAATGGATATAGCCGCTACTTCAGAGATCATACTTAGCGCACCGCTTGCGCAACCAGTGATCCCCAGTCTTACTCCCCAGTGCATTTCTTCCTCAACGCTTCAACCTGGTTCACTTCGGGAAGAATTTAGAACATACCTGGGAGAGCTGAGAGAAGCTGTGCGGGCGGAGTTAGTTGAGACCCTGTGTCCCAACGCTGCTCCCGACACTTGTCTGGTTGATATTGAAGATCCTATGACTGATTGTTCTCTAGCAATAACTCCCAGATGTGGAGCTTTGGTATCCTACCAGTTGTTCTGCTGTATTGGAGATAGCAGCCGGCGACTGGGGGACACTCCTGGAGACGGGAGCCTGCCGATCTCGCGGCTTGCACTGTTTATGCTGCCAGCCCCTGAGCAGGAGATTCCTTTTCATGTGGCAACCCTGGAGACACGATCTGATCCCATACTTACCGTGGGTCTCCTGCGATTACTACCACCACATTTATATGTCTTTGCATGGGACCCGGGAATCCTACCTCTTGGTGTGATGGTTGACTGTGAGATTACATCTTTCCATGTTGCAGAGGTGAACCAGCATCTAAACTTTCACAGTCGGCTGTTGAGTTAACTCCACCAGCTATTGACTGTTAGCTTGGCATGGTTACTGGGTGCATTTGTCTGTTTAATACTGTATTTTCATTTCATACAGACCCTCAGCTCACCTTCTAACCTTTAGTAGACTTAATCCCCTAATGTAGCACTCTCCAAGATTGTTTGTTAGCTTAAAGTCATGCTGGGTGGTCCCCCTAGGGCCCGGGGGGTACCGCCACCAACTATTAGGACTGTGCGACAGTTTACGAGGGAAAGTATTATTTTGCTGCAGGGGTATATCGCACGCTATTGAATATTGATTGCAACCCGCTTAGGTCATGACCAGTCACGCTTGATTTTGAAATGTTAACTGGCACTGCAACTACCCGCTGGTAGTTATTGCTAGGCTGCTGATCTCTCTGGGAATATCGGTGTTTAATACTCCGCTTCATATGTATGTGCCTGACACGGACCATGATACCTATGTTTCTTTAGAGATAGCTATGTCCCCTTTGATATACACTCTATACTCTACGCCTATAAGTAGTTTTCTAGCCCTTGACTACTGTGGCTAGTTTCATAATTTCTTGTCTGTCTCTTAATATGATGTATATCCCCCCCCCGGCCTTTGGGTAAATACGTGCTTGTCTGTCAGGAGAGCAGGTCCCTGTTTCTCCTACTCACGTTTCTCTATCTTGTTTCTCTTCTATCTCTTTACTTTGTTCAGACCTCAGTAACTGTGCTAATTTCTTACTAACACTCTTATCCCTACATTATTACTTTTAAATACTGATAGGTGTGATGTTTGGCCAGTAGGGATAGCTTTCTATCTCCCGCTGGGATATACTATCTTCTCTCATTACGCTTAGAGTAATAAGTCTTAGTGAGCTAATCCTTTGGCTCTCTTGAGCCTTCGGCCCACTTGGGTACATAGCCTAACTAGCTCATGTTCCTCGACTCCTTATGGAATTTTCATATTCCCGTACCTCCCTTACCTGACTATTTATGCACATTTAGGATACCTAGATTGAGGATTGAGGTATAGCTCTTTACCGTTGCCCTTTACCTCCCCCTTTCTGCTTGCCTACTTTGTGGTTAACCCCTTTCTCATCTGTCCTTCACTTTCCTTTTCCTTCTTGTTTAGCAGCTATTCTTTGTCACTGGTATAGCTGCCATATGTGACTTTAACCCTTTGAATGTTGAAAACTTTCCTGCTGTTGTAACTCACTAAACAGCTTTACCCTCTCTCATTTGTTTCCTCTCTTCTAACTCTACATGTCTACTCCTTTCTTTTACATTTCTTCTTGTCTATTCCTTTACCTACCTAATGTCCAGGTTTCAATGACTCCTGGTCTGCTACTTGATATGTAGGGAAGTACTGTTTTATGATACTGTTATTTATGTGAAACTACTGCTTCCCATGACATTAGTGAATATGTGTGCTATGCATCCCTTTCTCTACTTAACTGTGGAATTGTTATTTATGCCTGTATTCCGTGTGGTGTTCCACACTTGTACCCTTTACCTTCACAGTTATTGGATGTCCTTTTACATATGCTTTGTATCAAACTTTTACACTGATAAAGCTTTTGAAAAAAAACAAAAAAAAACAAGGACATTTTAACCATGTTTTATTTAGAAAGCTAACATGCGAGTTATTTATAGTTTATGCTAATTAATCCATACTAGCACTCATTGACATTGCTCAACAACACAGTGTCCACCTCCACTAGCTCAAAAAGCATTACTTGACAGTGAGGATGGAAGGTAATGTACGACTAAGGCATTGTCATGTCTGATATCTGCTGCAGATCACAGCCCCATGCAGCTCTGGCTGCAATTGAAACACACACTTTGCAGCTGTGGGTTGTGTACTTTTGGGCCTGAGCCACATCGCTCAGCAGGGTTCTAAAGCAGCTTGTTTCCTACTTTAGCTGTATCTGCATGACCTTCTGGAACATTCCATCTTTCTTGACTGACTAGTCATATGAGCAGGTATGTAACCCAGTCTCCTCAAGCACTGAGATCTAAGTTGTTTAGCTTGTCCTGTGACCCAGTATTCCCTGTTCATGTCCTGTCTGGTTTTGTCTGTGGCTTGTTCCTGATTTTCATGCACTTCTTCTCCCATGGACATGTTTTTTCTGCCTGCCTTCGTACTTCTCTTTGTCTAGGACCTTTGTTACTTTCCCTGACTTTGGATTGTAATTTGCCTCTGCCTGCTGTTTTGTCACCTTGCCTAAATTTACAGTAATCTCTTTGAGGCCACACAAATCTATGGTCTCAACCTCCGGGAGAAAACGGTGCTTCATACAGATACTGTTCCTGCTCTGAGCTTTGGCCTGGACTGTCTGGCTTTGCCTTGCTTTGTGCTTTGGTCATTCTCTTAGACTTCACTATATGCTGGCAAAGGATGCTAAAACCTTGGTGCTCAACCCTTGGGAGCAAGTGATAACAATTTATGGTTATACCTCAAGCTCCTCTACCACTTGGCTAGTGACAGTCCCAGTTCTGGACTACCTGTTCCAGTCCTTGCCTGCCACCTGGGGTTCACTTTAAAAATGTTGTACACCAAAGAGCGTGCAAAAACATGACATGTTATCCATGATAAAATTGGTGACATGAGAATCTTGCACTGCATGACAGAATGAGATTCTCATGTCTCCCACTTGAACAGTCGGATACGTTTTTTATCCTCTTCTTTGCCATGACGGTGGTCCTTACAGACTGGAATAATCCATGTCTTCCGCTCCCTGTCTTGCTTTTTGCAGCTTCCGAAGGAACCGTGAAGGAGCCCATTCACCATATGAGATCATGTCCTGTTCTAGACACATCAGGTGTCCCCAGACACAGCCCAAAGCAGCCGCTGCCATCTGCACTAGTGAGGGCTCAACCACACTCTGCTGCTACCTGCTCCACCACACTTACTAACATTTTCTTCCTTTGGCATTAGAGGTTTTTTAAAAAAAACTTTATTTAATCCTTTAATTGCTAGAGCAGTATAAAAAATGTCCACAGCCACTTCTTGCCACCCGGTGACTACCGGCTTTAGAAATGATTCTGGTATGCGACCATTCAGTAGGAGACCTGAGAATCTCACACTGTCATGGTGTCATGGTTAATGTGTCATCTGGTCACACGTAGGGATGGGTGAAAATTTTCGCCTCAAACTGAAATCGGCGAATAATGGCACTTTCTGCTCGGCGAAAAATTTCCAGCGAAAAGTGCAATTTTTCCGCATTTCCCCGCCTTTTTTGCCCATTGAAATCTATGGGAAGAAAAGTTTTCTACAGCCATATAAAAGGCTGTCAGGCTCTCACAGCAGCCATTCTCTGTTTGTGAGGGAGAAAACAGCATGTTTTTTTAGCTAGAGGAGATAGGCAAATAAAGGAGAATTGAAGCTAAGTTTAGGAAGTAATTTAGGAAGAACCTTTGTTCTCAGTATTAGGGGAGTCTGGGGGCACTCTAGGGGATAAGAAGGGAGGAAGGAAGTTGTCCCCCAAACACTCCATAATTCCATGTGACTGACAGGGAAGACACAGGCAACCTATTTGCTTGCTGATCTTGCTGTTATTGTCCCTGTGCTATGTGGGGAAGTCTGAGGAAAGACATTGTTGATTTTCTTTTTCAGTTATAATTTTTTTTTTGACAGACTGGGATAAGACAACAGGGTGGACAACTTAAAAAAATAAAATAAATAAAATAAAAAAAAAAAATAAAAATAAAAAATGAAATACCTTAGGTGACAGTGACAGACATTTGACTGGACTTAGCAAGGCATCATACAGCTCCAAAACAGTGTAGTTGCAGAATGTCCAGCAAACGCACAAGGGGAAGGGGGAGGGGTGGAGCAGTGTAGGGACGTGAGAGTAAAGTAGTAGTCCAAAACCTACTGCAGCAAAGATTGTTGCAGTGTGTGCAATCAATGATGATGATCCCTTTACTTCAAGGAAGGATGCAGTTTGTCAAGGTCCCAGCAGATCTAGGTCCAGCACCACCAGTGCCAGTATAAATATAGAACCATATAAGAAGAACACTGAAGGTGACAACAAGTCACATTCAAGTGTTGATGATGCTGGCAACAGCATAATAGAGGAAGGTGTAGCAGCTGAACCGTCTGCTGCATCAGACAGTGAGACACCAGAACACCTGTCCTCAAAGTAGTAGTGAATTTTGTTATGGTAAAAGTAAAAAGAAATTGTTTGAGACCTCCAAAAGCTTAGAGGAATATAAGGGCAGTAGTGGCCAAGAACTGTCAGGTGATGCTGATGCTGCTGAGGATGATCTAATGATGACTGATGATGATGCAGATCTAGAATATATCCCTCCGGGATCCTTGTCTTGTTCAGATACAGATGAAGTTGAGAGTGAGGATGATGACAGGGCTATAAGGGTAGCAGAAAGTCAAAGTCTGAATCTTCCACCACTTTTAAGGAGCACTGTGCCTGTCTATAAACTGTTTGAGAAAGACATTGGAAAGTCTGACCCCGGACAAGTACAGATGTCAAAAAGCACACAGTCACCCTATCAGTCACCATCAGCATCATTGCCTCTTCAAAGTCCAAGTCCCACTCAGCCACACACACCTCTTTTGAGTACCCAGCAACAGCAACACAGGTTAACATCCACAGTGTTAGATATGACGAGTACCTCTGGTGCTGCTGCTGTAAGTGCTGCACCTTTGACACCTAGTAGTAGTGGCAATAGAATTACATCAATATCTAGCTCCAGTAGTAGTAGTAGCAGAAACCACACATGACAGACAAAACCAGGACAAATAGATTAACAGCAGCACTGATGAGGAGGTGGAGGACAGATGGGACCACTGCTATGACCGATAAGTAATGTGTGTCAATAATCTGAGAAGGAGGATAGAGTATGACAATGGTAAAAATACATACACAAATCACACCATGCCAGTTCCCCACCACCACCACTAAAATACATATCTACCACATCGTGGGTTGTACTTTATTTGTTTATTACTTGATATCATCATGAATATGTGCCAGTGTCACTTAAGCAAGAAAGTGTTGTGGGCAAAGGACAAATGCATTCTGCATGCTAACACATTTTTCATGCCATATTTTGCTGTAGGACTCACAACTTTGACTTTCAGATACTTATTTCTAAACATCAGCCCTCAGAAGAAGTAATATTACAGTGGGAAATATAGTAGGCGAAAAATGTGGTAAAATAGGCAAAAAATGTGTTAACATAGGTGGAAAATTTGTTAAAATAAGCAAAACGGAGGAAATTTTAGCATAGGCGGAAAAGCGAGAAATCGGCACGTTTTCATGACATTTTTGTGTGAAATTTTTCACACTTTTCGCCCACCCCTAGTCACACTCTCTTTTGCGTGCAACATTTTAAAAGGATATCCCACCTGGTACCTCAGCAATCCAGCACTCCAGTGTTCTTGCCTTTTTTCTTTATGGATACTCACTTCAGTGGGCGGGTCAGTCTTCATCCTCAGGCCCTCTGCTCTTGTGTTTTTGCATGGATGTGTACCTCCCTGACAACCATCAGGTACTATATATACATGTATCATCATCATCGTCTTCAGCAGTTATCACTCCACTGCAGGATGAAGGCCTCCTCAGAAAGCCTCCAACAACTTCAGTCCTGTGCCTTTTGTTGGCACTGTGTACCAACAAATTTGGTAATTCCATCTATCCATCTCGTTTTTTGGTCTTCTTCTTAGGCTTAGTATTGAATGTAATACATTTCAAAATTCATTTGGTCCATCTACCATTAGACTTTCTTGATATGTGGCCTTCTATTTTACGCACTTTACTCTTTTAATGACATCATAGACCTTTGTTTATTGATGAATCTAAGAAAACATTTATAATTCTCTTTTTGTTACGTTTAGAATCGCCTCGCCATACTTCTATACATAACCTTAAGTTTTTGTATGGCTTTGGCATTCAAAACCTTTCACTTGAGGCAGAGGGGTAAATTTGTCTTAATTTCCATCATGGTGTTTCCATCTGTTGACATTTCCTGTCCAACATACTTGTACACTTCTTCCAGTTGTTGTACATCTACTGTGATTTTCCTTGGTATGGAAAACTTGTTAATTATTACTGGAGTAATTCTGGAGCAAACCATTTGCAACATAAGGATCAAATAAATATAACAATATACTTCTGAATGCATTTTCTTTCATGGAGATTTTGGCAGAACAATGCAATATTTCTCTTTTTCATGGAAATTCCTGCAGAAAGAAAATCTATTAAAGCTGTTGCTTTTTTGCTAGTGCCAATGACATTCATGTGAGAATTTGGCAAGTAGCACTTCCTATGCATTCTATGGCTTTGATAGTTCTCACTGAAATATTATAATACTCAAAATTTCCTGCCATGTTCAGAGGTTTTAGTTAGTAGCCAGAGAAAGAAAGAGAGAAAGAAAGAGAAAGAGAGAGAGCATAAATATTTTGGAATTGTAGCAGCAATGTTACCAGCTGTGATGTTGATGTTGCTCGCTGGATTCCATGTAAAATGAGTATGATCTCTTGACCTAATATTTCTATTCCATTGAAAAGTACCACCCCCTGTAGTTTGTTGAATCCCTGATTGCTTCTCTGAATTCTCTCCAGAATATCTCTATCTTTCTAGAGATGGGGTCTCCATTACTGTACACAATACTGTAGGTGATATCTAACCTTAGATCTGTAGAGTGGCATGACCACTTTCCTCTTTCTGCAACCAATGCCCGTATACAACACAGCATTCCACACAGCTTTGTTACATTTCCTGCCTACCTTTAAATGATCAGAAATAATTACTCCCTAAAATGATCAGAAATAATTACTCCCTAATCCCTTTCCTCTGTTATTTCTGACAGCATACTATCATTAATATTATATTCTGTCTTTGGATATTCATATTTTATACAGATAGTAATGTGTTAGATATATAAAAAGTTATGTTGTAGAGAATAAAAAAAGAAATCCATCGATTCCATTCCTGTCTCTCAAACCTTTATGAGTTTTAAGTTCTCCCCTTTCCCTGATGTCAGCTGTAAAGTTGACAGAAAGAGATCCATGTCAGACAACTCGAGGAGGCTCTTCAGCAAAGCTGAAATAGTGATATTTAAGAAGAACTACTTCATTGGAACTGTCTACAAAGTGTGCTTGCAAACCAAGCACACTTTGTACACCTTTCCAATTAAGTAGTTCTTTTTAAATATCGCTATTTCGGCTCTGCTGAAGAGCCGCCTGCCGGTCCCGGACCAGGATCTCCTGCTGTCAGTTTACAGCTGACGTCAGGGAAAGGGGAGAGAGGGGGGAACTTTAAAATATTATATCTCTCAAACCATAAAGGTTTGAGAGATAGGAATGGCATTGATGGGTTTCCTTTTCTATTATCTACAATATTACTTTTTATATATCTAAGACATTACAATCTCTTTAAGGGCATTGTTTTTCATTTACCAACATTAAATTGTAGCTGCTGCACTTTCATCCATTCTTCTAATTTACCTAAATTGTTTGCCTTTTGGCTGATCCCCTAGAAATGTCAGCCCTTTTGGAGAGCTTTGTATCATCTGAAAAAATGATGTACCTTAACTTGAAGAACTTTTACAATATCACTAATGAAAATATTAAAAGAATTGGCCCTATTACACATCCCAGAGGTACCCCACTAGTAACATGACTTTCCTATGAATATTTTCCATTTACAACAACCATTTCCATTCAACTATTTTTTACATCCAGACACAAACACAGCAGTTTATTAAAGAGTATTCTATGAAGGATAGTGTTAAATGCCTTACCAACATCTAGATATTAATAATAATCCTTTATTTATATAGTGCACACAGATTCCGCAGCGCTTTACACTCATATTGGTTCCTGTCCCCATTGGGGCTCACAATCTAAATTCACCTATCAGTATATTCTTGGAGTGTGGCAGGAAACCGGAGTACCCGGAGGAAACCCACGCAAACACAGTGAGAACATACAAACTCATTGCAGATGTTGTCCTTGGTGGGATTTGAACCCAGGACCCCAGCGCTGCAAGGCCACTGTGCTGCCCATATATTCTATATATATCTCCTTATGTGGTTAGTTTGCTAAGATTTCCCTACTGTAAACCAGTGTTGGGATCTTACAAGCAATTTAAATTCAGATATTTAACAATTTATTCTCTTAACAAGATTTCCATTAATTTTCCCACTACTGACATAAGACTTACTGGTCTGTAGTTTCCAGACTCTTCTCTGCTACTTTCTTGTGAAGAAATATTACATTTGCTTCCTTTCAGACTTCTGAAACTACTCCTGACAATACTGACTGAATGAATAATTCTGTTAAAGTTTTTAAACCTGAATGGTTCATATCAGTCAATTGTCAATCAGACTGTAAACTAAATCTAGATAGCAGCAGATATAAAAGAGATCAGATGTAAATAAATAAACAAGCAAAGTATATACATATAAATTAACACTCCTTTAAGCATAATTTCCAAGATGAGACCTTAATTTGAGCTAATTTCTAGGGTAGAGATCACATTCAAATCCACCCGATCTTTCTCCAGGTATACTTACACATGAAACCATCCCACAGATTTAAATATTATCAGTATTATTTATTTACATTTCCCATCATACAGCATTCATGTTAAATGCACCATTACTACTGTACATTACTACTGTACAGTGTACTGCTATTCACTGCAGCTTTAAAATGACTGTCTTTTGTGTGGCTGATGAAAACATATAGTTTGTCCGAATTTTTTTTGATTGAAACAGGGCTTTTATGGCGTGATACAAGAAACGTTCGCATCAGATAAAGGCATTTTTGTGCGCAGATAGATTTTGTGCATGTTCTAATCCAGGAAGCTAAATACCGAACCCTTCTTGAATTGCGCATGAAAAATTACATTTTACGACAACAGTACACAGACATATAAATTCATTCGCAATAGCAGTCCTTGCATTAGGCGCATTCGCTATTCCACTCAAACAGATTCATTAATCTTAGCCACGCCCACAAAAAAATTAAATATACGTAGCCATTCTCTAATCTTAATTTTTTCATGCGCAAACCTATTCCCTAGTGGTTTTCACATGGGAAATAGTGATTGCGCACGTTTCCTGCATCGCGCCATTAGTCTCTTGAATGCTAGAGAGAAATTTGTTGGAGATCTTTTTTAGCATTCAAGGGTTTTAACGCTCCATTTATATTAATGGGAGTGTTTTTGTGCCCTGGAGTAGTTGGTGTATACCAGTACTGTTCCAGGTGGGAGATTCACTAAAGAATGATAAAGAGGTGATAAAGTGGAGATGACTTCTCCAGTGACATCACTTCTCCATTTTCTATGTTATTCTCTGGAGCCAATGCGCTAAGGTCTCTCCCACTTGATCAATCTTAGTACATTGGTTCCACTGAATAACTTGGAAAAGAGATATCACTGGAAAAGTCATCTTCACTTTATCACCTCTTTATGACTCCTTAGTGCATCTCACCCCAGATCTTCTCAGCATGTCAGGATCATTATGAGAGATGTAGAAATACAATTGTGTACTGCGGTAGGTGGTGGAACAGATTTCTTAGTGCTATGCAGCCCTAATGTCAATTTACTAAGCTATATATGTTTTTTGGATAATTTCTTTCCTGTTTACCTTGATTAACTCCAAGTAATATGGTTCAGAGGAAAGCTGAATAACTTTACTCCATTCCCAGTACATGCTATGGAGGAGGAAACAGGACTCAGTTGCATTAGTCATAATGCTGACCCTGCGTGCACAACAGTATGCATTAAAGTAGTGGTGGGCAACAGGAAGCCCTTCAGTTGCAACCCGACTACAACTTCCATCATTCCTTGCCAGCCCCTGGCAGACAATGATAGGAATTTTAGCCAGCAGATGGAGGGCCACTCTTTGCCCACACACATGCACACTCGCATGAATACACACATGCACTAAAGCACAAATTCCTGTTTCACCCATGGTATTCAACATGGGAGCAGAAACTGAACTAAATTTCAAAGAAATGGCATCTTCTTCAATGGTAACAGCTTTCACACAGCTATATGCATATAACAATAAAAGAGTGCTCTGAATAAATATTTAATGTTTTAATTGACAATCCATCTCTTAGAAGAGAAAAGAACTGTCACTGCCTGCACAGGTGAAACCAATTAAATTTAGAATCTAAGCTTTTTTTTTTTTTTGCAAACTCAGCACAAAAAACACAACAGTTATTTGTGATATTTGTAGTAAAAAAAAATAAAAAAGCAAACACGAGGCAGAATGTGTAATGCCACCTAAAATATGTTGAGTAAGTGAAAACATTTAACCTATTTTTTTCTGTACCATGGACTTATCTATCTATCTATCTATCTATCTATCTATCTATCTATCTATATATTCTACTTCACTTTAGAGGCAAAATAATGGCTACAGATTGGAAATGTTTGACTTCTGGATCATTAGTAAAGGCAGCTGATAATAAAGCAATGGGATTTTCATCTCTGTTTAAATAAAGATAGTTTATTCTGAAAAATATAACTATACCAACACCTGAATTCTTCAGTGCTCCACACTAGTGTTAGCCTCTAACACCAGTGGCTGCACCCCGATTATTCAATACAATGTATAATCACTATAGTGCATATCGGTGGACAATCTCCACCATTCTTTGGTCTTTAATACCAGCAAGCCACATACACCAGCCACATAGCTTGTGTAGGGAAATGAAAAACAGTTATGCCATTTCCTATACCCCTTGTTTAGTACATAGCTGTAAATAAAGGCGTAGAAGAAAGGAGTGCAACGAAACACCCACATATTGTCCAATTTCCCATATATTTATGTTAATGGGAGGAATTTTGATACCAGTGGCGTGGAAGGGGTAGTGACTGAAAATTGATTCCAGCTCATAATTTAATGCATAATCATGGTTTCCACACTGAAATGACTTGCTAGTAATTTAGGCAGAGTGGAAAATAAAATGTTTTTGCACACCCCTCAGTTCCTCAGTGGGTTAATTAACCACCAAACATATGTTCTGAGTTTGTGGGATCACTTCTGCAGTTAGCACCCTCTAAACCCATATACAGTACATTAGATATAACTGTTGGTATATCTTTGTATCACATGAATGTAAGGACAGGGTGCGTAGTTGAATCCCCTAACTGTTTGCAATGTAGTGAAGAATTTTGTATAACTATAACACCCCATTTACAATGGATGAACCAGTAAAGCCCTTGTATGAAGCAGTTGAAAGTCAGGACTCAGGCTCATTTTAATGCATGAGCATTTGCCTGGCTCATCCTGTTCCAGAGGGCCTCATCTATCATAGTTTTACTGAAGGAGTGACGCTGTTCTGGGTACACGACATTTAAACGTTGCTCCTTTTCCATTAAAACTTCCCTTTAAATTCCCCACACTCCAATTTCCAGTACTGTTGGTGAAGTCTCCCCACACCTTACAAGCTCTATATATTATTTAGACAAGGCGCATGGCATACTTTGTGTTTGATAGGAACCCTCTCTGAGACTGCAATCATTCACACATGCAGAATTCAGTTTGGGATCTGAATGGAATATGGAGTATGACAGTTAAGGATGGACAAAGATTTTCACCACAAAAACATGCAAAACTTCACTTGCCATCTTCTTATGATATTTATGTGAATTCTTGTAGCATTTTGCATTTTTATCAGTTGTTTTTAGTTGCATTGAAATCAATGAAAATAATAATGTAATTTTCACAATAAGAAGTTGCCCCCATATGTTCCCATTGTCTTAACTCACAGTGTCAGTTTACCACATTGTTAGTCTGTGCTTGGCAAATAGAGAGAAAGTTGTTGGAATGCTCATGCTAGCTAGTACAGGAAGACAGGCAAATATATTGAGCTGGGGTTGCTTCCGCTATCCTTTTATTATTTACAACTAATTGCACGCTGCAGATGTGTTGGAGTTAATAGCTTTATTGTGTACTTTACTATAAAAATCAGAAATGTTATCATTTTGTCCATTGTACGGATAAGGAAAATTAATTAGGGGAGTGCACGAACGGGTTGGTGGTAGTAAGGTCATATTAAGAAACTTACTGCGGCCATGGTTACTTTAACTTGTGCAGTAAATGCTGATGATACTCCTCCTAATGAGGCTGTTGATAAAAGTAATATGAAAAATACCACCAGCAGTAGTGCTAAGCCGTTTAACACTAAATATGACAATGAGTACCATTGTAGTTTTTTGCTGTAGCAAAGGATTTAGTAGTAGTGAGACCAAATGATGTGTCAGACAGTGACAGCAACACATTTAAGCAAACTAGTGTTTAATATTAATAAATCCTCCTATATAGGGGAAAAATTAAAATAAATGTTTTCAGACTTTAAAAAAATAATATGAAAGTAGCAGTGTGGTGAAAGAATTATCTAAGAATTTCTGATGATGTTGATTTAGAATATACACCTCCATACTCCTCCTCTTCGCTTGCTATTGATGAGGCAGAGAGTGACAATGATGATGATATGGCAAAAAATGTTGCCGTGTCTGAAACTAGGAAAAGGCTAATTTATTTTCCTGCCACTGAAAAGGAGCAATATGCTTTTATAAACTCTGAGAGATCAGATAGAAAGTCTGGACAAGTAAACATTCTTAAAAATATATAATCATCTCGGCCACCATTATCACTGTCACCACATCAAAGTTAGACCTTTACCCAGTTACATGCACTATTGCTGACTAAGCAGCAATACAGGTCAACATCAACAACCTTAGCTACAAGAGATCCTGCTGATGATCAATGTGCAGTACCACTGTTGCTTACTAGTGATGAGCGAGCACCCCAATGCTCGGATGTTCGGGTGCTCTGACCGAGCACCCCCTGAGGCTCGAGTGCTCGGCCGAGCACCCGAGCCCCATTGAAGTCAATGGGAGGACTCGAGCATTACACCAGGCACCCCCTGCTCTGATGAGGGGAGGGTGCCTGGTCCATAGGAAAAGGGCAGAAAAAGATGGAAACACTACAGAAATGGTTCAGGGACAGCATAGGGAGGATGTCTGGATGCACCTTGGACTCCAACATCGCTGCTGGGAACGATCTTTCGCCCGTAGTACGCCATTTTTACAGACTGACCGTAAAACACACAAAAAGGAAAATAAAAACGACTTTAGGCGAAAAATTGTTACCAAACAGTATTTGCTGTATATTTACTTGTATATCATCTGCAAATTCTCCCAAAAATTTCATCGATTTTCTGAAGTGAGGCCATGATTAAGAGGGAAACGTGCGCAGAGGCAAATTATCCCAAAAATTTCCTTGATTTTCAGAACTGAGGCCATGATTAAGAGGGAAACGTGCGCAGAGGCAAATTCTCCCAAAAATTTCCTTGATTTTCAGAACTGAGGCCATGATTAAGAGGGAAACGTGCGCAGAGGCAAATTCTCCCAAAAATTTCCTTGATTTTCAGAACTGAGGCCATGATTAAGAGGGAAACGTGCGCAGAGGCAAATTCTCCCAAAAATTTCCTTGATTTTCAGAACTGAGGCCATGATTAAGAGGGAAACGTGCGCAGAGGCAAATTCTCCCAAAAATTTCCTTGATTTTCAGAACTGAGGCCATGATTAAGAGGGAAACGTGCGCAGAGGCAAATTCTCCCAAAAATTTCCTTGATTTTCAGAACTGAGGCCATGATTAAGAGGGAAACGTGCGCAGAGGCAAATTCTCCCAAAAATTTCCTTGATTTTCAGAACTGAGGCCATGATTAAGAGGGAAACGTGCGCAGAGGCAAATTCTCCCAAAAATTTCCTTGATTTTCAGAACTGAGGCCATGATTAAGAGGGAAACGTGCGCTGAGCTGACCATCTAAAACATTATGGGTGAGGGTCTGCTGCAGAGCTGACCATCCTAAACATTATATGCGAAGGCCCGCTAGTGAGCTGACGCTATAAAACATTATATGAGAGGGCCCGCTAGAGAGCTGACCCAATAAAACATTATATGAGAAGGCCCGCTGGTGAGCTGACCTATATAAAAATTGGCAAACAGGGCCCGCTGGTGAGCTGGCCCTATATAAAAATTATATCACAGGGCCCGCTGGTGAGCTGGCCCTATATAAAAATTATATCCCAGGGCACGCTGGTGAGCTGGCCCTATATAAAAATTATATCCCAGGGCATATGGAAGAGGAGGAGGAGGATGAGAACATTAAGAGTCAACCATATACCCGTTTTTGGGGTGGAAGGGGTGAATGGGAATACAGAGTATTCCCATCATTGTAAATAACATATATAAAGTGAGTTTATGTTCCCCCGGGGCTTTCCTCCAGTGGAGTGGAGAAGTCAGGGGAAATCCAGGCCTTGTTCATTTTTATAAGTGTCAACCTATCAGCATTGTCGGTGGAAAGGCGGATACGCTTATCTGTTATGATGCCACCAGCAGCACTAAATACCCGCTCAGACAGAACGCTGGCGGCAGGGCAGGCCAGCACCTCCAAGGCGTAGAGTGCCAGTTCATACCACGTGTCCAGCTTGGACACCCAGTAGTTGTAAGGCACAGAGGGATCATTGAGGACGCTGACACGGTCTGCTACGTACTCCTTCACCATCTTCCAAAACTTTTCCCTCCTTGTGACACTAGGCTGCGCATCAGGGTGAGGGTGCTGGCGGGGTGTCATGAAGGTGTCCCACGCCTTGGAGAGTGTTGCCCTGCCTTTGTCGGAACTGCTGTGTGCTCCCCTTTTCTCCCCTTCTCGGTTGGCCAAGGTAGCACGTACTCTGCCGCCAGCGTTGTCAGATGGAAAATTTTGCAGCAATTTTTCAACAAGAACCTTCTGGTATTGCACCATTTTGCTTGTCCTCTCCACCGGAGGAATGAGAGATGAGAAATTCTCTTTGTAGCGGGGGTCCAGAAGGGTGAACACCCAGTAATCCGTGTTGTCTAAAATGCGTACAACGCGTGGGTCACGGGAAAGGCAGCCTAACATAAAGTCAGCCATGTGTGCCAGAGTACCAACAGTCAAGATTTCGCTGTCCTCACCAGGAGGATGACTCTCAATATCCTCATCCTCTTCCTCCTCTTCTGCCCACCCACGCTGAAGAGATGGAACTAAAGTTCCATGGCTACCCTCTGTAGCGGAGGCAACCGTGTCTTCCTCCTCCTCCTCCTCCTCCTCCTCCTCCTCCGCCTCCTCCAATTGTCGCTGAGAAGACGAAGTGAGGGTGCTCTGGCTATCACCTTGTGTAAGCTCTTCCTCCCCCATTTCCACCTCTTCCACATGCAAAGCGTCGGTTTTAATTGTGAGCAGCGAGCGTTTCAGTAGACACAGAAGTGGGATGGTTACACTGATAATAGCGTTATCGCCGCTCACCATCTGTGTCGATTCCTCAAAATTGCGTAAAACCTCGCAGAGGTCTGACATCCATTCCCACTCCTCACTTCTGATTACAGGAAGTTGAACGGAGAGGCGACGACCGTGTAACAGCTGGTACTCCACTACTGCCCTCTGCTGCTCACAAAGCCGGGCCAACATGTGGAAGGTGGAGTTCCAGCGCGTGCTCACGTCACACAGCAGCCGGTGAGCTGGCAATTGTAAGCGCTGCTGCAGCTTCAACAGGCCGGCCGAAGCTGTAGATGACTTACGGAAATGTGCACACACGCGGCGCACCTTGGTCAAGAGATCATGCACATTGGGGTAGGTTTTTAGAAATCGCTGCACCACTAAATTAAATACATGCGCTAGGCATGGTACGTGTGTGAGCTTGCCGAGCTCCAAAGCCGCCACCAAGTTACGCCCATTATCACACACAACCATGCCTGGTTGCAGGTTGAGTGGCGAGAGCCACTGCTCGGTCTGGTGACTAATCCCCTGCAACAGCTCTGAGGCCGTGTGCTGTTTGTCCCCAAGGCAGATCAGCTTCAGCACGGCCTGTTGACGCTTCCCCACTGCAGTGCTACACTGCTTCCAGCTACTGGCTGATGGGGGAGTGGCGGTGTGTGTAGAGAATTCGGAGGTGGAAACGGAGGAGGAGGAGCCAATAACGTAGGTGCTGGTGGAAACCCTGATGGAGGTAGGGCCCGCAATCCTCGGCGTGGGTAGCACCCGTGCCATCCCAGGGTCCGAGTCGCTCCCAGCCTCCACGACATTCACCCAGTGTGCCGTCAGGGAAATGTAGCGTCCCTGGCCACAAGCACTTGTCCATGTGTCAGTCGTTAAGTGGACCTTCCCAGTAACTGCGTTGGTCAGGGCACGGGTGATGTTACGGGACACATGGTGGTGTAATGCGGGGATGGCACACCGGGAAAAGTAGTGGCGGCTGGGGACCGCGTACCGAGGGACAGCTGCTGCCATCAGGCTGCGGAAGGACTCAGTGTCCACAAGCCTAAATGGCAGCATTTCGATGGCCAGTAATTTTGAAAGGTGTGAGGTTAGTGCTATGGCCTGTGGGTGGGTGGCTGGGTACTTTCTCTTGCGCTCAAATGCCTGGGGTAACGACATTTGGACGCTGTGCTGGGACAGGGAAGTGGATGTGGTCGCTGATGGTGCTTCAGATGGTACAGGTGCAGGGCGGGAGGTATGCGGGCCTGCGCCTTCGACAGGCGATTGGCCGGCACCGAAAACAGGGGAAGAGGAGGCAGTGGTGTGGCCTGCAGACACAGATGGGCGATCCAGGCGTTCCTCCCACTTACTACGGTGCTTGGATGCCATGTGTCGGATCATGCTGGTGGTGGTGAGGTTTCTAGTGTTCATGCCTCGGCTCATTCTGGTGTGGCACAGGTTGCAAACTACAATTCTTTTGTCGTCCGCACTTTCCTTAAAAAAACGCCATACCGCGGAACACCTACCCCTTGGCAAGGTAGATTTACGCAAGGGGGTGCTCCGTGGAACATTTGCGGGCCGGTTTGGTGCGGTCCGCCTTCTTTCTGTAGCCACACCACTGCCTCTTCCAGCCTGTTGCGGTGCTGCAGATGGCTCACCCTCAGGACTGCTGTCATCGCTCGGCTCTACACCTTCCCAGGTGGGGTCAGTCACCTCATCGTCCACCAAGTCCTCCTCCACTTCCTCACTCTGATCATCCTCCTCAAGTCTTGATCCCACCACATACTCAGTCATTGACAACTGTATAACATTCTCCTCAACAAGGTCTTGAGACGGAAATAGTGGTTGATTTAATGGCAACTGTGTCTCATCATCATCATCATCATCATCCACTACTTCCTTTGACCTTAAATGCCGTTCACATCTGTCATCTTCTTGTGATTGGGTAGCCTCTAGAGGTTGTGAATCAGGGCACAAGATGTCATGTTCCTCTGCAAGCGTGCTTGGAGAGAGGGTCAAATGAAGGATTGGTGATGAGACGAGCTCATCACTATATCCCAGTGTGGGATCACTTCTTTGACCAGACCGTGTATGGTGGGAGGAAGGATGATCAGAGTGAGGATTATGTTGACCAGACTCTTGGCTACTGAGAGTGGACTTGGTGGAAGACAGGGTGGTGCTTAACCGACTGGAAGCAGTATCAGCTGTCATCCAACCGACCACCTGTTCGCACTGGTCGGACCTCGAGAGTGATGTCCTGCGACGCCCTGTGAAATCAGACATGAAGCTAGGTATGGTGGATGTCTTTCTTTCTTGTGCTCTGGCACCAGGCACAGTTTCTCCGCGTCCTGACCCGCGCCCTGAACTTTCAGGATCACGTCCACTTCCCCGTCCCTTTTTACCCGCCTTCTTCATCTTACACGATATATATGACTTTAATATATATGAGTTTGAAAACTTAACAGTATTTCTTACTATTCTGCAACTGTGCAGAGTACACAGAATAGGCTGCTAAACTGCGGTGACACACACTGAATGGAATATGTGACTTTAATATTTGAGTTTGAAAACTTAACAGTATTTCTTCCTATTCTGCAACTGTGCAGAGTACACAGAATAGGCTGTTAAACGGCGTTGAAACACACTGAATGGAATATGTGACTTTAATATTTGAGTTTGAAAACTTAACAGTATTTCTTATAATTCTGCAACTGTACAGAGTACACAGAATAGGCTGTTAAACGGCGGTGAAAGACACTGAATGGAATATGTGACTTTAATATTTGAGTTTGAAAACTTAACAGTATTTCTTATAATTCTGGAACTGTACAGAGTACACAGAATAGGCTGTTAAACGGCGGTGAAAGACACTGAATGGAATATGTGACTTTGATATTTTAGTTTGAAAACTTAACAGTATTTCTTATAATTCTGCAACTGTACAGAGTACACAGAATAGGCTGTTAAACGGCGGTGAAAGACACTGAATGGAATATGTGACTTTAATATTTGAGTTTGAAAACTTAACAGTATTTCTTACTATTCTGCAACTCTGCAGAGTACACAGAATAGGCTGTTAAACGGCGTTGAAACACACTGAATGGAATATGTGACTTTAATATTTGAGTTTGAAAACTTAACAGTATTTCTTATAATTCTGGAACTGTACAGAGTACACAGAATAGGCTGTTAAACGGCGGTGAAAGACACTGAATGGAATATGTGACTTTAATATTTGAGTTTGAAAACTTAACAGTATTTCTTATAATTCTGCAACTCTGCAGAGTACACAGAATAGGCTGTTAAACGGCGTTGAAACACACTGAATGGAATATGTGACTTTAATATTTGAGTTTGAAAACTTAACAGTATTTCTTATAATTCTGGAACTGTACAGAGTACACAGAATAGGCTGTTAAACGGTGGTGAAAGACACTGAATGGAATATGTGACTTTAATATTTGAGTTTGAAAACTTAACAGTATTTCTTATAATTCTGGAACTGTACAGAGTACACAGAATAGGCTGTTAAACGGCGGTGAAAGACACTGAATGGAATATGTGACTTTAATATTTGAGTTTGAAAACTTAACAGTATTTCTTATAATTCTGCAACTGTACAGAGTACACAGAATAGGCTGTTAAACGGCGGTGAAAGACACTGAATGGAATATGTGACTTTAATATTTGAGTTTGAAAACTTAACAGTATTTCTTATAATTCTGCAACTCTGCAGAGTACACAGAATAGGCTGTTAAACGACGGTGAAAGACACTGAATGGAATATGTGACTTTGATATTTTAGTTTGAAGACTTAACAGTATTTCTTCCTATTCTGCAACTCTGCACAGTACACAGAATGTGCTGCTACACTGCGGCGAAGCACACTGAATGGAATATGTGACTTTGATATTTTAGTTTGAAGACTTAACAGTATTTCTTCCTATTCTGCAACTCTGCACAGTACACAGAATGTGCTGCTACACTGCGGCGAAGCACACTGAATGGAATATGTGACTTTGATATTTTAGTTTGAAGACTTAACAGTATTTCTTCCTATTCTGCAACTCTGCACAGTACACAGAATGTGCTGCTAAACTGCGGCGAAGCACACTGAATGGAATATGTGACTTTGATATTTGAGTTTGAAGACTTAACAGTATTTCTTCCTATTCTGCAACTCTGCACAGTACACAGAATGTGCTGCTAAACTGCGGCGAAGCACACTGAATGGAATATGTGACTTTGATATTTTAGTTTGAAGACTTAACAGTATTTCTTCCTATTCTGCAACTCTGCACAGTACACAGAATGTGCTGCTACACTGCGGCGAAGCACACTGAATGGAATATGTGACTTTGATATTTTAGTTTGAAGACTTAACAGTATTTCTTCCTATTCTGCAACTCTGCACAGTACACAGAATGTGCTGCTACACTGCGGCGAAGCACACTGAATGGAATATGTGACTTTGATATTTTAGTTTGAAGACTTAACAGTATTTCTTCCTATTCTGCAACTCTGCACAGTACACAGAATGTGCTGCTAAACTGCGGCGAAGCACACTGAATGGAATATGTGACTTTGATATTTGAGTTTGAAGACTTAACAGTATTTCTTCCTATTCTGCAACTCTGCACAGTACACAGAATGTGCTGCTAAACTGCGGCGAAGCACACTGAATGGAATATGTGACTTTGATATTTTAGTTTGAAGACTTAACAGTATTTCTTCCTATTCTGCAACTCTGCACAGTACTCAGAATGTGCTGCTAAACTGCGGCGACGCACACTGAATGGAATACGTGACTTTGATATTTTAGTTTGAAGACTTAACAGAATGTGCTCTAATCTGCAACTTTGCACACTAAACAGAATGTGCTCTAATCTGCAACTTTGCACACTAAACAGAATGTGCTCTAATCTGCAACTTTGCACACTAAACAGAATGTGCTCTAATCTGCAACTGTGCACACTAAACAGAATGTGCTCTAATCTGCAACTTTGCACACTAAACAGAATATATATATTTTTTTTTTTTTTTTTTTGTTTTTTTCCCCCCACACCAAATAACCTGCTGCCCCCACACACAGTAGTCCTAAAAAGGACTTTTGGTTCTTTTTTTTTCACAATTTTTGTTTTTTTCCTCCCTACACTGCCTTTCCCTTCCTATCCTCAGCTCTCCCTGGCTCAGACTGAGCCGAACTCGATGGTCAGGTGCTATACAGCACCTGACCACGGGTTCTGGCCAGCCAATCAGTGTAATGCCAGCAGCCAACATGGCTGCTGGCATTACACCGATGTCAGAGCCTCCCTGCACGTTTATTGGCTGCGCAGCAGCCGCAAAACGTGCGGGGAGGAGACCCGAACATGGCGGGCGAGCACATGCGGTACTCGTACGAGTACCGCCATGTGCCGAGCAGAGCGATGCTCGAGCCGATCCGAGCATCGGCCGAGCATGCTCGCTCAACACTATTGCTTACTACTACAATATTGTAACATCCAGTCCCTGTATGTAGTAGTGATGATGTAATAAATAGTAGTCCATCAAGAACCCCCTCAGTTTATGAAATCTACAGAATGGAAATACTCTACATATGATCCAAAAAACTGAACATTTTGCTATCTGTTGTTGCTGTAAAAAATATGTGAGCTACCACATGAAGTACAGGACTGATTGGGAGAAACACCTCCAGCACAGCAGAGGTGTGATAGTAGCAGTAGAAGCACTCCTAAAAATGTAAGGGGCTGAAAGGGACTTAACAGTAGTAGAGTAGATGTCTCAGGGAATGGAATACCATTTTCCTACTTCTGCTTGAGCAAATGCAAACCATGGAGCAGCAGTGTTGGTATATTCATATTTTTGAAAATGAACCAGTAACTAATACCATAGGAATATGTAGCAGAATTGGAAAACCCCTACATAACATACAGCGGTGGTAAAAGCAATTAGGAGGAGGGATATGAACAACTGCCACCATCTTCCAGAAATGGTACCAATGTTTTATAATCACTGATGCATGATTGACAAATAATAAGATGTTGTATTGGAATCATGCACTCTGAATATAATTTCTCTAACATTCCTTCTTATTCATCATCATATATTTACCATCATTCATCACATTAAATTAAACCTTTAATTATTCAATTATATTTATGTTGTTGAATGATGTTTATTCTAATTTTATTTTGTTTATTACAATAATTTTAAAATTATACCATAAAGAGTTTAAATGTATTTTGATTCAGACTACACAGACATCATACAGAATACTATTCAGTATCCACACACATGTAAGCTTCAGCAATATATTGGACTTTTGATAATGAACGTGGAAGCCCTTCCCTTCTAGTTTATTATTTTAATTTATTTGTCTTGTTTATTTTAATTTTCAAATTACACTATCATGAGTAATAGTGTAACTTATTTTGATTCAGACAGCAACTCAGAGATGTCACATTAATGTAGCATATACAGCAGGTATGCCTTTCCAAAATTATGAACAGGCCCACAACCGCATTGTGCAGGAAGGACAGGAGTACTGGTAGCAGAGCAGTAACTTACTAAGCCGTTATATATATTTTTTAAAACAAGCTTACTCAGCAATAGATATTCCTCCTTATAAAAGGTGTAACTTCAGCTATTAGAGAAGGGTTAGCCACCGAGGCTTTAAAAGCATTTTTACAGTTGGTTTACTGCAAAGTAAACCAATCAGAAAATTATTATGGTGGATGATGCATTGATTGGTCTTTACAGAGTTTATATAGTAACATAGTAGATAAGGCTGAAAAAAGAAATGCGTCCATCAAGTCCAGCCCATGCCAATAACACCCCTGTTGATCCAGAGGAAGGCAACAAAAAAGCCCTCTGGAGCAATTTCCAATGTAGGTGTGTATGTTTGTCAAATAGTTCCCCGGATCAATATCCTATTTGCTTTGAAGCCATCTGTCATAATTGTCAATATTGTTCTGTGCTAGATAGGCATCCATTGCTTTTTTGAATGCAGTAACATTATCTGTAAGGAATTCCATAGCCTTACCGCCCTTACTGTACAGAATCCCTGCCTGTGTTTTAGTTGAAAGCGCCTTTCCTCAAGTCTTAACGGATGACCTCTTGTTCTTAGCTCAGCTCTTTGCATAAATAATTCATTGGATAGTTCTTTGTATTGACCTTGAATGTATTTGTAAATAGTAATCATATCACCCCTTAGACGTCTCTTTTCTAATGTAAACAAACCCAGTTTGGCTAGTCTCTCTTTGTAACTCAGATCCTCCAATCCCTTTATCAGTTTTGTTGCACGTCTCTGCACCTTTTCCAGTTCAGTAATGTCTTTTTTTAGAACAGGCACCCAAAATTGTACTCCATATTCTAGATGAGGCCTAACCAAGGATTTATACAGAGGTAGGATAATATTAGCATCTCTTGCCTCTACACCTCTTTTTGTGCAGGCTAGTACTCTATTTGCTCTTGCAGCAGCTGAGTGACTCTGCACACTGCTGTGAAGTCTATTGTCTATCAATACGCCTAAATCTTTCTCTAATGAGGATTTCCCAAGTTTCCCATTTAGAGTATATGTAGCAAGTTTGTTTCTACAACCCAAATGCATAACCTTACATTTATCTACATTAAATGTCATCTGCCACTTTTCTGCCCATTCACTTAGTTTATCTAAATCCTTCTGTAGGGAAAAAACATCCAGCTCTGTATGTATTTCCTTACATAGCTTAGTGTCATCAGCATTCAATTTCAATTCCCACTTCTAGATCATTAATAAACAAATTAAAAAGCATTGGTCCCAGGACTGAACCCTGCGGCACCCCACTTATAACCCTAGACCAATTTGAAAAAGTTCCATTTACAACAACTCTCTGCCATGTATCATTTAACCAGTTCTCAATCCATGTACAGATAACACCACCCAAACCGAAGCCTTTTAATTTATGCAGTAACCTGTTGTGAAACCATGCTGATTCCTACTAATGATATTGTTCGTCTTCACATAGTTCTGAATACTGTCAGTTAATAACCCTTCTAGTATCTTACCCACTATGGAAGTCAAGCTCACAGGTCTATAATTTCCTGGTTTGGATCTTGCTCCCTTTTTAAACAATTGAACTACATCAGCTTTCCTCCAATCACAGGGCGCTATGCCTGATGAAAGTGAATCAATAAATATTAAGTATAATGGTTTTGCTATTACTGAAGTGTATTATAATTAAAAATAAAATGTTAGCATAGTCTACTATGGCAAGCTTAGAATTGAAAAATATTGTTAGCAGGCTAGCAGTAAATCAAGTCTTGGAAAGATGGAGGAAGTGGAGCGTATTGCAATGAGTGAGAACTATGTTCTTATTGGTCTTACTTAAACCTGGTTGGATGATTCACATGAATGGGCAGTCATTCTAGATGGTTATTAACTTTTAAGGAGGGATGGGGTTAATGAAAGATATGGAGCGTATGCCATGCATATTTGTAAAGCATGCCTTAAAACCTAGTATAAGAGAAGATACTAATGAAGGGCCCAGTGAACATGTAGAGGCCCTGTGGGTTGAAGTATTCACTGGAGGAACACATAAAGATGTTAATTGGCATTTCATATAAGCCATCTAACATTAGTGAGTTTAAAGAAACTCAATTGTCACTAAGGGCCGTATGTTCAAAGGGCTAACAACAAAAAATGTTGTATGAATGACAAAAATAAGTAATTGTATGCATGAATGACATATTTTCTATAGAGTACTCAACAAAAAACGAATAATGTCCGTTGTGTACGACACAACCCCAGAATTGCTGGGCAAAGAGGTGGGGCATGGGAGTGGCTAAACTATTCTCCAGTATTGTATAGAGGAAAAGAAAATTTGTCATAACCAACAACAAAAAAAAGTCTTGCAAAAGACAAAATGTGTACGTTAAGAAAAAAGTGGAGGGAATGTGAAATTCTGAATGTGAGAATTTTTGTCTTTAGTTGAGATATTTTTGTCTTTACTTTTCAGTCAGGACAAATGACATATTTCCAATCACAACCGACACTCTCTGAAAACATTAATGAGCCCAACGGCACTGTACTTTGAAAAGTCGTTACAAACGACAAAAGCTGTTTCCTTACTTCTTTGAACATATGGCCCTTAGAATGGAAATGAAGTCTCAGTCAGGGCAGTGCAGTTGTGGAATTATTTGCCCCTGGATGCTGTATTTGCAGATACTGCAGTTGCTTTACAAAAAGCGACAGGTGCCTTTCTAGATCAGAACAATATTGAGAATTATGACAGTTTGTTTCAAAGCAGATAGGATGTTGATCCATAGAAATATCCAAGTGCCTTTTGGAGTCAAAAAGGAATTTTTCTACCCACTTCAGGATTAATTGAAAATGGCTTCAAAAGGGTTTTATTTTTTATTCTTTTTTGACTTTCTCTAGATTAACGGGTGATATGGCATGGACTGAACTTGATGGATGCATATCGTTTTCTGGCCTTATCAACTATGTTATTATGCTACTATATATTTAAAGGTAATAAGCCTTGGAAAAATTGTTAGCAGGCTGAGATCTATGGTAAGGTAGGACATAAAAAATGTTAGCAGGCTGCAGCTGAAGGAAAGCTTTTAAAACAGTGCTACAATTTAGATCTGGTCTATGACCAGGAAATACTTGATTTTTTCCCTGGTGCTGGTGGGCTAGTGGACACAAGTGAATGGTGGTGATGGTAGGGGGACTGACACCTCCAATGGGTCATGATTAACTACTAGTCAATTCATAAAAACAATTGACCTCACCTGCAGTGATCTGTGTGACTCTTCAGGGCGGAAAGCCTACAGATGTTCTTTTATAACCTGCAATGTGCAGTGTGAAGAAACATTTTACCATAGTCTCACATCTGTAGCGTTGCTGTCTGTCAGTGGAAATGGCAGTGTCAATGCTGGGGAGGACCCTGAGGGTGCTGGGGGGACACATTGTGGTATTACTACTATTAGCTCCGGTTCTGAGTCCTAACACAAGACAAGACACATGATGAACATTTTGTTGTGGGATTTTGGGACACATTTTCATTGTTGGGATAAATATGGAGCATAGAGAAAGCACCTGACTTCTTTTAGGATTGTTTCATATTGTGAATATAAACCTCAGTGTGATTGTATTTGTTTAATTAGAGCAGATGTGTCAGGATGTGACCCCTACTCCCCCCTCGTCTCAAAATGTGCATTTGCAGTTGTTGATAACTGTACATTCCCTGCACCACAAGAAAAATATTCCAACCCCAAGATTTCAGAGGAGGTGAAGGAGGAGAAGCACAGGACACCTCTTCAGATGCATTTGACGAAGTGGTAGCTTGATATGCTGCTACTGCTCTCTCAGTACTGGAACTATCAGGAACCACCATAACTTGTCCCATGACACCACTGGTGCTAGTTCCACCACTAATATTTGCAGGGATGATGATGCCAGTCCTACTTACACCACCACTACTACTGCTCATGGGAATGGTAGACATATTAGTCTGATCCTGTGATATTTTATGCTAGATTTAGGCAACTCTGCAGTAACTAAATTGTAAATGGTATTACACATTAGGAGATCAGAAAGTGTCATGTGCAAGTGTATAACATTACTCTGCAGCAATAAAACTTACGTTAATGTTTGTTTACATTTAAGTATATATATATATATATATATATATATATATATATATATATATATATATATATATAAAGGACATAGTTGCCCCCTAGCTGGAAAACATTTTACACTTACAGTACTTTCTTATTCTGAATTCATGGTGCCTGAATTAGGGGCTTATTTACTAAAACCATATTTGCATAATTTTAGTTGCGCATAATTCTGCTGTGCATTTGTCTGTATAGCTATTTCAGAGATCTATTTGTTAACCCTTAGAGTGCCAAAGGGGTATGCAACTCATTGCTTTGCTTTGCAATGCGTTGCATACCCCTCTGGCACTCAAAGGGTTAAGGGACTACTTAGACATGATTTCCAAAATGGCTATGGACTTATTCATCCAGCTAAAGAGGAACACCTCTGGAGCAAACCATCTACATCTGTCTAGGTGAGAAATTGAAATTTCTATTGATTTAACACCTTAACAACTGATGACGTGTCAGGGCCATCCTGCCTTTCTTGATTCTAAGGACCGGTCATGGTCCTGTCACGTCGTGGAATTCTGAGATCGCAGAGAGGCTGAACTCTGTGCTGAAATCCCACAATGCAACTGTGAAAAAAAGTAGCGTGGTCCTCTAGAGCGTCCCACCCTTGAACAGTGCGGTCCTTAAGGGATTAAATTGGGTGCTTAATCCACTTAATGCTAGAGGACTCATCTAATTTCTTTGCAATGAACTAGAGACCTCTCCAATATTCAAGGGATTCAAAGTCCCATAAAATCAATGGAAATGTTACGAATTTTCATTTTCTCCCTTATAATGTAGTTAACATGTTCCAGAATTGCACTTCTATAATCTTGATACATAAATTCTGATTGCCTTATGCAGAAAATAAAAAAACAACAATTCTGTAACAAACCAACTACTCCATATGTGAAAATAGACATTTCCACAAACACTCATTGACTAAAATGGAGGGCTTTTAACCCCTTGAATGCTAGAGAGAACTCCAATGCATCTATTTCCCATCAATGTGAATATTTATTAGTCCCCTATTGGGCAGCTGGTTTTCTCCAGAATTGCTGCTCTTTTCTATTCTAAATAAGGCCCTACAATGGGAGATTTTCTTTTTAAATAAAATAACATTTTATACTTTCTTCACAATGTATTAGAGACCTCTCTGGCATTCAGGTAGTTAAAACCCCCATTTAAATTAAAGTGGAATGATACATGTCTCTTACTGTGCAAATGGCTTGCCGCAGAATTATTCCACCTTTTTTCTATGCATATATCCCATTACTTATCTGCAGTTTTTTTAGTGTTACCTTTCCCAGTGTCTTTTAGTTCATAAAATTATAATATAAAATAGGAAGAGACAATACTGATCTTTGACATATACAACACCCAAGATACAATTGTACCTTCTAGATTGCATCTAACACATCAATAGATAATCAATTCCATCCTATTATGCAGCGTGTTCTATTATGCAGATGTTGTTTTTCACCATTTCCGACACATAATCAATAAAATGTTTAATAGTTTCAGTTCCATACAACTCCACATTCTTTTGTACAGAAAAATAATAATATTACAATTCGTCTTTATCAGTGGCCTTTTGTCTCTGAAGAATACATTGTTTTGTGATGTTATTAATTGGTATGAAACATATTTAAGTTCACTGTTTCTGGTGGGTCGCTTGGGGCTACAGAACTGCATAGGGCTATTCCAGTACTGGGACTGGTCTACTAATAAGAACAGAGACATTCTTAGGTGTGTTAAAGTGGTGATAAAGTGGCAATAACTTCTCCAGCGATATCACTTCTCCAATTCCTATGTTATCCTCTGGAGCCTATGCACTAAGATCTCTTAGACTTTCGGGATCTTAGTGCTTTGGCTCCATAGAATAACATACAGGAGACTAGGGGCTAGATTCAATATCTACTGGTAAAAAAAACAAATTGACAACGGTAGTTTGTAGGGACAGGTGAACAATTTTGCATCAATCTGAAATCAGTGAATAATGGCACTTCCCATTTAGTGAATAATTTCCTGCGAAAAGTTTTGTTTTTCCGCTTTTTTCACCTAGCTCAGTCCCATGAAATCAATGGGAATATTGAATTTATACAAAACACATAGCAAATATTAATTATTTCCCAAAGGCGTAGTATAAAAGGGGGTATGAAAGTACCTGTGTTGGCGGAGTGTGGGGAAAGAATCAGTTGAACAGGGAATGTTTTTTGGTGGGGTTTGTTTATTGGGATTGGGGGGCAGTTAATAAAAAATAAATCCTAAATAGTGATGAGCGAGCACCCCAATGCTCGGGTGTTCGGGTGCTCTGACCGAGCACCCCCTGAGGCTCGAGTGCTCGGCCGAGCACCCGAGCCCCATTGAAGTCAATGGGAGGACTCGAGCATTACACCAGGCACCCCCTGCTCTGATGAGGGGAGGGTGCCTGGTCCATAGGAAAAGGGCAGAAAAGGATGGAAACACTACAGAAATGGTTCAGGGACAGCATAGGGAGGATGTCTGGATGCATCTTGGACTCCAACATCGCTGCTGGGAACGATCTTTCGCCCGTAGTACGCCATTTTTACAGACTGACCATAAAACACACAAAAAGGAAAATAAAAACGACTTTAGGCGAAAAATTGTTACCAAACAATATTTGCTGTATATTTACTTGTATATCATCTGCAAATTATCCCAAAAATTTCCTTGATTTTCGGAAGTGAGGCCATGATTAAGAGGGAAACGTGCGCAGAGGCAAATTCTCCCAAAAATTTCCTTGATTTTCAGAACTGAGGCCATGATTAAGAGGGAAACGTGCACAGAGACAAATTCTCCCAAAAATTTCCTTGATTTTATTGAACTAAGGCCATGATTAAGAGGGAAACGTGCGCTGAGCTGACCATCTAAAACATTATGGGTGAGGGTCTGCTGCAGAGCTGACCATCCTAAACATTATATGCGAAGGCCTGCTAGTGAGCTGACGCTATAAAACATTATATGAGAGGGCCTGCTAGAGAGCTGACCCAATAAAACATTATATGAGAAGGCCCGCTGGTGAGCTGACCTATATAAAAATTGTCAAACAGGGCCCGCTGGTGAGCTGGCCCTATATAAAAATTATATCACAGGGCCCGCTGGTGAGCTGGCCCTATATAAAAATTATAGCACAGGGCATATGGAAGAGGAGGAGGAGGATGAGAAGATTAAGAGTCAACCATATACCCGTTTTTTGGGTGGAAGGGGTGAATGGGAATACAGAGTATTCACATCATTGTAAATAACATATATAAAGTGAGTTTATGTTCCCCCGGGGCTTTCCTCCAGTGGAGTGGAGAAGTCAGGGGAAATCCAGGCCTTGTTCATTTTTATAAGTGTCAACCTATCAGCATTGTCGGTGGAAAGGCGGATACGCTTATCTGTTATGATGCCACCAGCAGCACTAAATACCCGCTCAGACAGAACGCTGGCGGCAGGGCAGGCCAGCACCTCCAAGGCGTAGAGTGCCAGTTCATACCACGTGTCCAGCTTGGACACCCAGTAGTTGTAAGGCACAGAGGGATCATTGAGGACGCTGACACGGTCTGCTACGTACTCCTTCACCATCTTCCAAAACTTTTCCCTCCTTGTGACACTAGGCTGCGCATCAGGGTGAGGGTGCTGGCGGGGTGTCATGAAGGTGTCCCACGCCTTGGAGAGTGTTGCCCTGCCTTTCTCGGAACTGCTGTGTGCTCCCCTTTTCTCCCCTTCTCGGTTGGCCAAGGTAGCACGTACTCTGCCGCCAGCGTTGTCAGATGGAAAATTTTGGAGCAATTTTTCGACAAGAACCTTCTGGTATTGCAACATTTTGCTTGTCCTCTCCACCGGAGGAATGAGAGATGAGAAATTCTCTTTGTAGCGGGGGTCCAGAAGGGTGAACACCCAGTAATCCGTGTTGTCTAAAATGCGTACAACGCGTGGGTCACGGGAAAGGCAGCCTAACATAAAGTCAGCCATGTGTGCCAGAGTACCAACAGTCAAGATTTCGCTGTCCTCACCAGGAGGATGACTCTCAATATCCTCATCCTCTTCCTCCTCTTCTGCCCACCCACGCTGAAGAGATGGAACTAAAGTTCCATGGCTACCCTCTGTAGCGGAGGCAACCGTGTCTTCCTCCTCCTCCTCCTCCGCCTCCTCCAATTGTCGCTGAGAAGACGAAGTGAGGGTGCTCTGGCTATCACCTTGTGTAAGCTCTTCCTCCCCCATTTCCACCTCTTCCACATGCAAAGCGTCGGTTTTAATTGTGAGCAGCGAGCGTTTCAGTAGACACAGAAGTGGGATGGTTACACTGATAATAGCGTTATCGCCGCTCACCATCTGTGTCGATTCCTCAAAATTGCGTAAAACCTCGCAGAGGTCTGACATCCATTCCCACTCCTCACTTCTGATTACAGGAAGTTGAACGGAGAGGCGACGACCGTGTAACAGCTGGTACTCCACTACTGCCCTCTGCTGCTCACAAAGCCGGGCCAACATGTGGAAGGTGGAGTTCCAGCGCGTGCTCACGTCACACAGCAGCCGGTGAGCTGGCAATTGTAAGCGCTGCTGCAGCTTCAACAGGCCGGCTGAAGCTGTTGATGACTTACGGAAATGTGCACACACGCGGCGCACCTTGGTCAAGAGATCATGCACATTGGGGTAGGTTTTTAGAAATCGCTGCAACACTAAATTAAATACATGCGCTAGGCATGGTACGTGTGTGAGCTTGCTGAGCTCCAAAGCCGCCACCAAGTTACGCCCATTATCACACACAACCATGCCTGGTTGCAGGTTGAGTGGCGAGAGCCACTGCTCGGTCTGGTGACTAATCCCCTGCAACAGCTCTGAGGCCGTGTGCTGTTTGTCCCCAAGGCAGATCAGCTTCAGCACGGCCTGTTGACGCTTCCCCACTGCAGTGCTACACTGCTTCCAGCTACTGGCTGATGGGGGAGTGGCGCTGTGTGTAGAGAATTCGGAGGTGGAAACGGAGGAGGAGGAGCCAATAACGTAGGTGCTGGTGGAAACCCTGATGGAGGTAGGGCCCGCAATCCTCGGCGTGGGTAGCACCCGTGCCATCCCAGGGTCCGAGTCGCTCCCAGCCTCCACGACATTCACCCAGTGTGCCGTCAGGGAAATGTAGCGTCCCTGGCCACAAGCACTTGTCCATGTGTCAGTCGTTAAGTGGACCTTCCCAGTAACTGCGTTGGTCAGGGCACGGGTGATGTTACGGGACACATGGTGGTGTAATGCGGGGATGGCACACCGGGAAAAGTAGTGGCGGCTGGGGACCGCGTACCGAGGGACAGCTGCTGCCATCAGGCTGCGGAAGGACTCAGTGTCCACAAGCCTAAATGGCAGCATTTCGATGGCCAGTAATTTTGAAAGGTGTGAGGTTAGTGCTATGGCCTGTGGGTGGGTGGCTGGGTACTTTCTCTTGCGCTCAAATGCCTGGGGTAACGACATTTGGACGCTGTGCTGGGACAGGGAAGTGGATGTGGTCGCTGATGGTGCTTCAGATACTACAGGTGCAGGGCGGGAGGTATGCGGGCCTGCGCCTTCGACAGGCGATTGGCCGGCACCGAAAACAGGGGAAGAGGAGGCAGTGGTGTGGCCTGCAGACACAGATGGGCGATCCAGGCGTTCCTCCCACTTACTACGGTGCTTGGATGCCATGTGTCGGATCATGCTGGTGGTGGTGAGGTTTCTAGTGTTCATGCCTCGGCTCATTCTGGTGTGGCACAGGTTGCAAACTACAATTCTTTTGTCGTCCGCACTTTCCTTAAAAAAACGCCATACCGCGGAACACCTACCCCTTGGCAAGGTAGATTTACGCAAGGGGGTGCTCCGTGGAACATTTGCGGGCCGGTTTGGTGCGGTCCGCCTTCTTTCTGTAGCCACACCACTGCCTCTTCCAGCCTGTTGCGGTGCTGCAGATGGCTCACCCTCAGGACTGCTGTCATCGCTCGGCTCTACACCTTCCCAGGTGGGGTCAGTCACCTCATCGTCCACCAAGTCCTCCTCCACTTCCTCACTCTGATCATCCTCCTCAAGTCTTGATCCCACCACATACTCAGTCATTGACAACTGTATAACATTCTCCTCAACAAGGTCTTGAGACGGAAATAGTGGTTGATTTAATGGCAACTGTGTCTCATCATCATCATCATCATCCACTACTTCCTTTGACCTTAAATGCCGTTCACATCTGTCATCTTCTTGTGATTGGGTAGCCTCTAGAGGTTGTGAATCAGGGCACAAGATGTCATGTTCCTCTGCAAGCGTGCTTGGAGAGAGGGTCAAATGAAGGATTGGTGATGAGACGAGCTCCTCACTATATCCCAGTGTGGGATCACTTCTTTGACCAGACCGTGTATGGTGGGAGGAAGGATGATCAGAGTGAGGATTATGTTGACCAGACTCTTGGCTACTGAGAGTGGACTTGGTGGAAGACAGGGTGGTGCTTAACCGACTGGAAGCAGTATCAGCTGTCATCCAACCGACCACCTGTTCGCAGTGGTCGGACCTCGAGAGTGATGTCCTGCGACGCCCTGTAAAATTACACATGAAGCTAGGTATGGTGGATGTCTTTCTTTCTTGTGCTCTGGCACCAGGCACAGTTTCTCCGCGTCCTGACCCGCGCCCTGAACTTTCAGGATCACGTCCACTTTCCCGTCCCTTTTTACCCGCCTTCTTCATCTTACACAGAATATGTGACTTTAATATTTGAGTTTGAAAACTTAACAGTATTTCTTATTATTCTGCAACTGTACAGAGTACACAGAATAGGCTGCTAAACGGCGGTGAAACACACTGAATGGAATATGTGACTTTAATATTTGAGTTTGAAAACTTAACAGTATTTCTTATTATTCTGCAACTGTACAGAGTACACAGAATAGGCTGCTAAACGGCGGTGATACACACTGAATGGAATATGTGACTTTAATATTTGAGTTTGAAAACTTAACAGTATTTCTTCCTATTCTGCAACTCTGCAGAGTACACAGAATAGGCTGCTAAACGGCGGTGAAACACACTGAATGGAATATGTGACTTTAATATTTGAGTTTGAAAACTTAACAGTATTTCTTATTATTCTGCAACTGTACAGAGTACACAGAATAGGCTGCTAAACGGCGGTGATACACACTGAATGGAATATGTGACTTTAATATTTGAGTTTGAAAACTGAACAGTATTTCTTATTATTCTGCAACTGTACAGAGTACACAGAATAGGCTGCTAAACGGCGGTGAAACACACTGAATGGAATATGTGACTTTAATATTTGAGTTTGAAAACTTAACAGTATTTCTTATTATTCTGCAACTGTACAGAGTACACAGAATAGGCTGTTAAACGGCGGTGAAACACACTGAATGGAATATGTGACTTTAATATTTGAGTTTGAAAACTTAACAGTATTTCTTATTATTCTGCAACTGTACAGAGTACACAGAATAGGCTGCTAAACGGCGGTGATACACACTGAATGGAATATGTGACTTTAATATTTGAGTTTGAAAACTTAACAGTATTTCTTCCTATTCTGCAACTCTGCAGAGTACACAGAATAGGCTGCTAAACGGCGGTGAAACACACTGAATGGAATATGTGACTTTAATATTTGAGTTTGAAAACTTAACAGTATTTCTTATTATTCTGCAACTGTACAGAGTACACAGAATAGGCTGCTAAACGGCGGTGATACACACTGAATGGAATATGTGACTTTAATATTTGAGTTTGAAAACTGAACAGTATTTCTTATTATTCTGCAACTGTACAGAGTACACAGAATAGGCTGCTAAACGGCGGTGAAACACACTGAATGGAATATGTGACTTTAATATTTGAGTTTGAAAACTTAACAGTATTTCTTATTATTCTGCAACTGTACAGAGTACACAGAATAGGCTGCTAAACGGCGGTGAAACACACTGAATGGAATATGTGACTTTAATATTTGAGTTTGAAAACTTAACAGTATTTCTTATTATTCTGCAACTGTACAGAGTACACAGAATAGGCTGCTAAACGGCGGTGAAACACACTGAATGGAATATGTGACTTTAATATTTGAGTTTGAAAACTTAACAGTATTTCTTATTATTCTGCAACTGTACAGAGTACACAGAATAGGCTGCTAAACGGCGGTGAAACACACTGAATGGAATATGTGACTTTAATATTTGAGTTTGAAAACTTAACAGTATTTCTTATTATTCTGCAACTGTACAGAGTACACAGAATAGGCTGCTAAACGGCGGTGAAACACACTGAATGGAATATGTGACTTTGATATTTGAGTTTGAAAACTTAACAGTATTTCTTACTATTCTGCAACTCTGCAGAGTACACAGAATAGGCTGCTAAACGGCGGTGATACACACTGAATGGAATATGTGACTTTAATATTTGAGTTTGAAAACTTAACAGTATTTCTTCCTATTCTGCAACTGTGCAGAGTACACAGAATAGGCTGCTAAACGGCGGTGAAACACACTGAATGGAATATGTGACTTTAATATTTGAGTTTGAAAACTTAACAGTATTTCTTATTATTCTGCAACTGTACAGAGTACACAGAATAGGCTGCTAAACGGCGGTGAAACACACTGAATGGAATATGTGACTTTAATATTTGAGTTTGAAAACTTAACAGTATTTCTTATTATTCTGCAACTGTACAGAGTACACAGAATAGGCTGCTAAACGGCGGTGATACACACTGAATGGAATATGTGACTTTAATATTTGAGTTTGAAAACTTAACAGTATTTCTTATTATTCTGCAACTCTACAGAGTACACAGAATAGGCTGCTAAACGGCGGTGAAACACACTGAATGGAATATGTGACTTTAATATTTGAGTTTGAAAACTTAACAGTATTTCTTATTATTCTGCAACTGTACAGAGTACACAGAATAGGCTGCTAAACGGCGGTGAAACACACTGAATGGAATATGTGACTTTGATATTTGAGTTTGAAAACTTAACAGTATTTCTTCCTATTCTGCAACTGTGCAGAGTACACAGAATAGGCTGCTAAACGGCGGTGAAACACACTGAATGGAATATGTGACTTTAATATTTGAGTTTGAAAACTTGACATTATTTCTTATTATTCTGCAACTGTACAGAGTACACAGAATAGGCTGCTAAACGGCGGTGAAACACACTGAATGGAATATGTGACTTTGATATTTGAGTTTGAAAACTTAACAGTATTTCTTCCTATTCTGCAACTGTGCAGAGTACACAGAATAGGCTGCTAAACGGCGGTGAAACACACTGAATGGAATATGTGACTTTAATATTTGAGTTTGAAAACTTAACAGTATTTCTTATTATTCTGCAACTGTACAGAGTACACAGAATAGGCTGCTAAACGGCGGTGAAACACACTGAATGGAATATGTGACTTTGATATTTGAGTTTGAAAACTTAACAGTATTTCTTCCTATTCTGCAACTGTGCAGAGTACACAGAATAGGCTGCTAAACGGCGGTGAAACACACTGAATGGAATATGTGACTTTAATATTTGAGTTTGAAAACTGAACAGTATTTCTTATTATTCTGCAACTGTACAGAGTACACAGAATAGGCTGCTAAACGGCGGTGAAACACACTGAATGGAATATGTGACTTTAATATTTGAGTTTGAAAACTTAACAGTATTTCTTATTATTCTGCAACTGTACAGAGTACACAGAATAGGCTGTTAAACGGCGGTGAAACACACTGAATGGAATATGTGACTTTAATATTTGAGTTTGAAAACTTAACAGTATTTCTTATTATTCTGCAACTGCACAGAGTACACAGAATAGGCTGCTAAACGGCGGTGATACACACTGAATGGAATATGTGACTTTAATATTTGAGTTTGAAAACTTAACAGTATTTCTTCCTATTCTGCAACTCTGCAGAGTACACAGAATAGGCTGCTAAACGGCGGTGAAACACACTGAATGGAATATGTGACTTTAATATTTGAGTTTGAAAACTTAACAGTATTTCTTATTATTCTGCAACTGTACAGAGTACACAGAATAGGCTGCTAAACGGCGGTGATACACACTGAATGGAATATGTGACTTTAATATTTGAGTTTGAAAACTGAACAGTATTTCTTATTATTCTGCAACTGTACAGAGTACACAGAATAGGCTGCTAAACGGCGGTGAAACACACTGAATGGAATATGTGACTTTAATATTTGAGTTTGAAAACTTAACAGTATTTCTTATTATTCTGCAACTGTACAGAGTACACAGAATAGGCTGCTAAACGGCGGTGAAACACACTGAATGGAATATGTGACTTTAATATTTGAGTTTGAAAACTTAACAGTATTTCTTATTATTCTGCAACTGTACAGAGTACACAGAATAGGCTGCTAAACGGCGGTGAAACACACTGAATGGAATATGTGACTTTAATATTTGAGTTTGAAAACTTAACAGTATTTCTTATTATTCTGCAACTGTACAGAGTACACAGAATAGGCTGCTAAACGGCGGTGAAACACACTGAATGGAATATGTGACTTTAATATTTGAGTTTAAAAACTTAACAGTATTTCTTATTATTCTGCAACTGTACAGAGTACACAGAATAGGCTGCTAAACGGCGGTGAAACACACTGAATGGAATATGTGACTTTGATATTTGAGTTTGAAAACTTAACAGTATTTCTTACTATTCTGCAACTCTGCAGAGTACACAGAATAGGCTGCTAAACGGCGGTGATACACACTGAATGGAATATGTGACTTTAATATTTGAGTTTGAAAACTTAACAGTATTTCTTCCTATTCTGCAACTGTGCAGAGTACACAGAATAGGCTGCTAAACGGCGGTGAAACACACTGAATGGAATATGTGACTTTAATATTTGAGTTTGAAAACTTAACAGTATTTCTTATTATTCTGCAACTGTACAGAGTACACAGAATAGGCTGCTAAACGGCGGTGAAACACACTGAATGGAATATGTGACTTTAATATTTGAGTTTGAAAACTTAACAGTATTTCTTATTATTCTGCAACTGTACAGAGTACACAGAATAGGCTGCTAAACGGCGGTGATACACACTGAATGGAATATGTGACTTTAATATTTGAGTTTGAAAACTTAACAGTATTTCTTATTATTCTGCAACTGTACAGAGTACACAGAATAGGCTGCTAAACGGCGGTGAAACACACTGAATGGAATATGTGACTTTAATATTTGAGTTTGAAAACTTAACAGTATTTCTTATTATTCTGCAACTGTACAGAGTACACAGAATAGGCTGCTAAACGGCGGTGAAACACACTGAATGGAATATGTGAGTTTGATATTTGAGTTTGAAAACTTAACAGTATTTCTTCCTATTCTGCAACTGTGCAGAGTACACAGAATAGGCTGCTAAACGGCGGTGAAACACACTGAATGGAATATGTGACTTTAATATTTGAGTTTGAAAACTTGACAGTATTTCTTATTATTCTGCAACTGTACAGAGTACACAGAATAGGCTGCTAAACGGCGGTGAAACACACTGAATGGAATATGTGACTTTGATATTTGAGTTTGAAAACTTAACAGTATTTCTTCCTATTCTGCAACTGTGCAGAGTACACAGAATAGGCTGCTAAACGGCGGTGAAACACACTGAATGGAATATGTGACTTTAATATTTGAGTTTGAAAACTTAACAGTATTTCTTATTATTCTGCAACTGTACAGAGTACACAGAATAGGCTGCTAAACGGCGGTGAAACACACTGAATGGAATATGTGACTTTGATATTTGAGTTTGAAAACTTAACAGTATTTCTTCCTATTCTGCAACTGTGCAGAGTACACAGAATAGGCTGCTAAACGGCGGTGAAACACACTGAATGGAATATGTGACTTTAATATTTGAGTTTGAAAACTTAACAGTATTTCTTATTATTCTGCAACTGTACAGAGTACACAGAATAGGCTGCTAAACGGCGGTGAAACACACTGAATGGAATATGTGACTTTGATATTTGAGTTTGAAAACTTAACAGTATTTCTTCCTATTCTGCAACTGTGCAGAGTACACAGAATAGGCTGCTAAACGGCGGTGAAACACACTGAATGGAATATGTGACTTTAATATTTGAGTTTGAAAACTTAACAGTATTTCTTATTATTCTGCAACTGTACAGAGTACACAGAATAGGCTGTTAAACGGCGGTGAAACACACTGAATGGAATATGTGACTTTAATATTTGAGTTTGAAAACTTAACAGTATTTCTTATTATTCTGCAACTGTACAGAGTACACAGAATAGGCTGCTAAACGGCGGTGATACACACTGAATGGAATATGTGACTTTAATATTTGAGTTTGAAAACTTAACAGTATTTCTTCCTATTCTGCAACTCTGCAGAGTACACAGAATAGGCTGCTAAACGGCGGTGAAACACACTGAATGGAATATGTGACTTTAATATTTGAGTTTGAAAACTTAACAGTATTTCTTATTATTCTGCAACTGTACAGAGTACACAGAATAGGCTGCTAAACGGCGGTGATACACACTGAATGGAATATGTGACTTTAATATTTGAGTTTGAAAACTTAACAGTATTTCTTATTATTCTGCAACTGTACAGAGTACACAGAATAGGCTGCTAAACGGCGGTGAAACACACTGAATGGAATATGTGACTTTAATATTTGAGTTTGAAAACTTAACAGTATTTCTTATTATTCTGCAACTGTACAGAGTACACAGAATAGGCTGCTAAACGGCGGTGAAACACACTGAATGGAATATGTGACTTTAATATTTGAGTTTGAAAACTTAACAGTATTTCTTATTATTCTGCAACTGTACAGAGTACACAGAATAGGCTGCTAAACGGCGGTGAAACACACTGAATGGAATATGTGACTTTAATATTTGAGTTTGAAAACTTAACAGTATTTCTTATTATTCTGCAACTGTACAGAGTACACAGAATAGGCTGCTAAACGGCGGTGAAACACACTGAATGGAATATGTGACTTTAATATTTGAGTTTGAAAACTTAACAGTATTTCTTATTATTCTGCAACTGTACAGAGTACACAGAATAGGCTGCTAAACGGCGGTGAAACACACTGAATGGAATATGTGACTTTGATATTTGAGTTTGAAAACTTAACAGTATTTCTTACTATTCTGCAACTCTGCAGAGTGCACAGAATAGGCTGCTAAACGGCGGTGATACACACTGAATGGAATATGTGACTTTAATATTTGAGTTTGAAAACTTAACAGTATTTCTTCCTATTCTGCAACTGTGCAGAGTACACAGAATAGGCTGCTAAACGGCGGTGAAACACACTGAATGGAATATGTGACTTTAATATTTGAGTTTGAAAACTTAACAGTATTTCTTATTATTCTGCAACTGTACAGAGTACACAGAATAGGCTGCTAAACGGCGGTGAAACACACTGAATGGAATATGTGACTTTAATATTTGAGTTTGAAAACTTAACAGTATTTCTTATTATTCTGCAACTGTACAGAGTACACAGAATAGGCTGCTAAACGGCGGTGATACACACTGAATGGAGTATGTGACTTTAATATTTGAGTTTGAAAACTTAACAGTATTTCTTATTATTCTGCAACTGTACAGAGTACACAGAATAGGCTGCTAAACGGCGGTGAAACACACTGAATGGAATATGTGACTTTAATATTTGAGTTTGAAAACTTAACAGTATTTCTTATTATTCTGCAACTGTACAGAGTACACAGAATAGGCTGCTAAACGGCGGTGAAACACACTGAATGGAATATGTGACTTTGATATTTGAGTTTGAAAACTTAACAGTATTTCTTACTATTCTGCAACTCTGCAGAGTACACAGAATAGGCTGCTAAACGGCGGTGATACACACTGAATGGAATATGTGACTTTAATATTTGAGTTTGAAAACTTAACAGTATTTCTTCCTATTCTGCAACTGTGCAGAGTACACAGAATAGGCTTCTAAACGGCGGTGAAACACACTGAATGGAATATGTGACTTTAATATTTGAGTTTGAAAACTTAACAGTATTTCTTATTATTCTGCAACTGTACAGAGTACACAGAATAGGCTGCTAAACGGCGGTGAAACACACTGAATGGAATATGTGACTTTGATATTTTAGTTTGAAGACTTAACAGTATTTCTTCCTATTCTTCAACTCTGCACAGTACACAGAATAGGCTGCTAAACTGCGGCGAAGCACACTGAATGGAATATGTGACTTTGATATTTTAGTTTGAATAGTTAACAGTATTTCTTCCTATTCTGCAACTCTGCACAGTACACAGAATAGGCTGCTAAACTGCGGCGAAGCACACTGAATGGAATATGTGACTTTGATATTTTAGTTTGAAGACTTAACAGTATTTCTTCCTATTCTGCAACTCTGCACAGTACACAGAATGTGCTGCTAAACTGCGGCGACGCACACTGAATGGAATATGTGACTTTGATATTTTAGTTTGAAGACTTAACAGAATGTGCTCTAATCTGCAACTTTGCACACTAAACAGAATGTGCTCTAATCTGCAACTTTGCACACTAAACAGAATGTGCTCTAATCTGCAACTTTGCACACTAAACAGAATGTGCTCTAATCTGCAACTGTGCACACTAAACAGAATGTGCTCTAATCTGCAACTTTTCACACTAAACAGAATATTTTTTTTTTTTTTTTTTTGTTTTTTTCCCCCCACACAAAATAACCTGCTGCCCCCACACACAGTAGTCCTAAAAAGGACTTTTGGTTCTTTTTTTTCACAATTTTTTTTTTCCTCCCTACACTGCCTTTCCCTTCCTATCCTCAGCTCTCCCTGGCTCAGACTGAGCCGAACTCGATGGTCAGGTGCTATACAGCACCCGACCACGGGTTCCGGCCAGCCAATCAGTGTAATGCCAGCAGCCAACATGGCTGCTGGCATTACACCGATGTCAGAGCCTCCCTGCACGTTTATTGGCTGCGCAGCAGCCGCAAAACGTGCGGGGAGGAGACCCGAACATGGCGGGTGAGCACATGCGGTACTCGTACGAGTACCGCCATGTGCCGAGCAGAGCGATGCTCGAGCCGATCCGAGCATCGGCCGAGCATGCTCGCTCAACACTAATCCTAAATACAATTAAACCCGCCCCCATAAGACAAGATCTAAAAGGAGTCTGAGGAGGGTACCTGTGTTGGTGGGTGGAGTCTGGAGAAAGAATCAGTTGAACAAGGATTTTGTTTTGGGGGTTCTTGACTGGTATTTAAATAAATAAAAGAAAATAAGAAACTGCCACTGGGGTATAGTGGTACTTGATGTGACATTGTATTTTGTAAAGGATGATTTATAATATTTGTTGTTAGAGACCCAAGCCCTAAGGAAACATTGATTTTTAGGACTTAGGCTTGTTAGAAACAAGCCCCCCAAAACTGATTATTTTTTGTAGGCCTATTTTTTTTTAAAGCACAAGCCCTGTGAAAAAAAAATGCTCTACTGGCCTAGTGCCAGCAGGTCATGTCCTGTTGGCCAGTGGCCACTGTCAAATTAGTGTATGTAGATGTGTATGTAGATGTGAGATCTGCTGCTGCTGAGTTGTTTAAGCAGAAGGATGATTAGGCAGCTCAAAGGGAATGGGATCAACAACAGCAGCAATGTGGGTGATGAAGGTTCAGTTTGCCACAACTAGCTCCAGTGATGCACCCTGAGGCAGTAGCAGCATCATATCTAGCCCCACCACTTCAGGAATATGTGGCTAATAATTCTTTTCCACCAGCCCCTCCTCCAAAATCATGGGTGAGAAAATTTTCCCTTGAGAGCAGGCACTCATCAGCGACTGCTATGTGCACATTGTGTGTGGTAAATAACACATGGCAGAACTCTATTCAAACACCATGACACCATAAAGCATGTATTGCTACTGTCACTATGCCCCTTGTCCACACCCCGCCAATGACACATGACAACTTGCTGACAGTTTAATAGTAATGATGAACCAGCTTAGCATATTCTGCGGGATGGAAACTCCTCAGATGCCACTTGATACCATGCTTGCGATTCTCCTCCACCGCACTGCCATGTATGGTCAGTGCACCACATAGTGTGCAATGGTTGGATATGAACTTCCACATCCTCATATTTACGGAGTGGCTATCATTTGGAGGAGGAGGTAACTATGGAAAGGGTGGCTTGGCAGAAGATGTAGTTACCCTAGGGCAAGAAGGTGATGGCTATGGCTAGTTGTTATGCTCATCATCAAACTTACAGCCTCTGCCTGGGTTGCTCTGTTCTTCCTAGTCCTTGATCTCTGCCTCGCCTCTTGTTACATTTCCGGAGTCATTTCTTGATTTCTGTGGTGAGTGTTTGGCTTTAACATGTTTGACACAAATGTCATAGTGTTTGTGTTTCATGTGTGTTATCAGTAGGGGTGGGCAAAAGTTGTCGCCGTGCTCCCGTGGGAAATTTAGTGAAAACCACATTGTTATCTGCTTTTGCATGGGAAAACCTGCTTTAAAACTAGCGGTTAAAATTTTCTCATTTTTCGCCCATTGGCCAACATTTTTTGCCATTTTTTCAATGGCTAGAAAGTTTCCACCCATTGATTTATGTTGTTTTCGCACTTCCGCTATAAAACATGATGTTTTGTCACGGTTTTAGATAAACACTCAGACAGAACGGTAAGGTTCAAATAACTTTATTAGAATAAAATACATACGGGTGTAGGCTCTAGACCTACAAACAGAACAGGAAGAGAAACCAGGAGAACAGTAATAAGGTCTGAACTAGACAGTAGGATATTGATAATACATCAAACAGGATCTGGCACACCTGGTGAGGTAACGTACAGTCCCAAAACAGATGGTAGGGTGCCAACACAGGAAGTACACGAATAGGACAGACTGACCCAGACACCTGGGTACTGGAACCCGTACGGACAAATGCAAAGAACTGGTACTGGCTGGCAAATCAGAACTCTGGCAGAACCGGCAAGGCAACGAGTACACAGTCCTGGAATGGCGACAGGACTACAGTGGCATGGAGCCCACAGTAGAGGACTGGCACAACCCAGACGCCTGGGTTCTGACCCAACTGGAGCAAGGCAACACTGACCAAGGCCCTAGCCCACTGGCAGGAGGCAACCGTGTATATGCAAACCAGCCCTAAAAGGGTTAACGAAGACCTAGGCAGCTGCTACTGGAATACCCTAGAACACTAGGGGTGGATCAAGAAGAGGTAAGTACAGGAACGCAACCAGTGTCTCTCAACCTGCAAGCTGGAAATGCAATGCTGTCTCTTGAGCCCAAGACTCTGCAGTCAGAAACGCTAGTGCTCTTATACCTGGAAGCCCCAGGTACATACAGGGTTAAATGACAATGCCCAACCTAACTGCAAGTGCCATAGGGAGTGAGCCCAGAGCTACCAGGGAGGCAGACACAGAGAGTGATCAGAGTAACTCAGTCGGTATGTAACCCACCGCACCGGTACTTCGATTGTACACACCACCAGAAGGCAGTAGAGCAGCCTGAGCACACAGCTCAGCCTTAGGTCGACAGAAAACAGCGCCCCGCAGCGCACACCAAAAATCGTTGCAATGCTCTGGAAACCAGCGACCTAACGGGGTCACCTAGAGGCTCAGACTAGACACGGATGGGAATCCATGGCGGGCAACGGCCACATCGCAAAATGCAGCCAACCACGGTCAGCAACGGAAAGGGTTCTCAGCCAGGATACTGTCAGCAATGGAGCGGGTTCTCAGCCAGGATACTGTCAGCAACGGAGCGGGTTCTCAGCCAGGATACGTATCACGGTGCCCGTGCTTTTCCTGTCAGTCTCTGTGTGTTGCGCTCCTATTGGCTGAGCTTGATTTGGCCCACCCAGTATGGCCTTTTAATACTGGGCCTCTGGCACCTGTCTGGTGCCCTTTCGTGGTGTTCCTGTACCAGTGCTTACTTGAGTTGCTGTGTTCCCGTGTACCAACTTGGCCTGTTTGACTACTCCGCTTCTGGTTCTTGCTCCGTGATCCGACCCGGCCTGGTTGACGTCTCTGCTCCGTGATCTGACCCAGCTTGTCTGACTTTCCTTCTGCGTGATCTGACCCGGCCTGGATGATGTTCTTGCTCCGTGACCTGACCCGGCTTGTCTGACATTCCTGCTCCGTGATCCAGCCCAGCTCTCCAGTTTCTGCTCATTGTGTCGCTGGGCGACATTATTACTTCCGCCTAGTCTGGGCCTACCAGTCAGTGTGTCACCGTTGCCTCCATTACTGCTCCGGCAGTATACATTCCGCTGAGCATCCCGTTAGCTCTTGCAGAGTTACTGTTGCCTCCGTTGCTGCTGAACCTTCTGTTAACTCTTGCAGAGCCACTGTTGCCTCCGTTATTGCTGAGCCTTCCGTTAACTCTTGCAGAGCTACTGTTGCCTCCGTTATTGCTGAGCCTTCCATTACCTCTTGCAGTGCTACTGTTGCCTCTGTTACTGCTGAGCCTTCCGTTAACTCTTGCAGAGCTACTGTTGCCTCCGTTATTGCTCCGGCAGTGTGACTGTGGTTGCGTTTCCATTCAGCTCTTGCAGAGTACTTTGCCTCTGTTACTACACCAACCGGGTGCCATTGGCTCTTTTCTGTTCAGCTCTTGCAGAGTACTCTTGCCACCGTGACGGCGCCGGTCGGGTGCCATTGGCTCATTCCTATTCAGCTCTTGCAGAGTATCGTAGCCTCCATGACTGCACCGGCAGGGTGCTTGTGGCTCTATTTCATACAGCTCTTGCAGAGTATTGTGTGGCCTTCATTACTGCTACGGAAGGGGGTATAAGTCTCAGCTCTGCTCCAGCAGATCTAAAGTGCTTGTCTCCACTCTAGCACCTCAGTCTCCTGATCACTGTTATTCCATCATACTGGGCGTTACTGAACACACCACATCAGAGACTGAGTATATCACTTGGACTTTAACCCATGCTGTGCTGAGTTCTCTTTGTTATGCCTGACCTGTGACAGTATATGTATTATCTCGCTTATTATTATACTGGGCCTGTGTAGGCATATGTCTAGTCCTATATTATACCTGTCTATTCTGCTGTGATACGCTATAGCCCACCAAGGGTATTTTCATTGTGTCTTTTAATAAAACTGTGTTTTATTCTAACCTACTGTGTCTGAGTGTCGTACAAACCGTTACAGTATTGTTATGGACACAGGTATGTTGCTTCAGAATTTGCGACAAAAACTGCGTCCATTACATGGATATGTTCCCCTGTCATAAAATCACATTTAGTGTTTTAGACACCATTTTCCTTTGTTGTCTCCCTGGTCTGTTTGGGCGGGAAAATGACAAAGAAGGACAACCTTCTCTTTTGTTTCCTTTGTTCTAGGAGAGGGGAGGAGGGGTGTGTCAATCAGGTAAAGTGGGCTGGTGATGGGCGGGGCTTGCCAACAATAAGAGAGGTGTGCAGAGAGTCAAAGGGGGCAGTCTTGGCAGGTCTTTTGGGGGAAGAAGGGTCTTGGAGCAGGGCAGCATGGAGAGGGAGATGTGACCAGCAGCAAGGGGGCCATGCCTTGCCTAGGCCCCAAGAACTGTTCCAGGATCCTGGCCTGTTTTTCCCCTGTGGCACCATCCTCATTGTTCCAGATAGATGAGTATAGAAACTAAGTATCTCTCTATTATTTTCATACTATCTATAATATTTCTAGGAAAAATACCTTAGTAACCAACGTATAGTGTTTTCTACTATAATTGTTGTATTATGTGTTTTATTTGCACTGCAGTAAGTAATTGTCTAGTTAATATTATTAGATGTTTTAGCTAGAATATATTTGATAATATACAGTGTATTGTTAATATTATTGTTTGTTATTAAATATTATTGCTTACTGCTAGTACTGGGGTGTTATTGTGTTAATTGTGGTATTGGTCATTAGAACAAATTTCTCTGGGTATATCCTTTAATTAAAGGGTTGGCTTTTTGGGTGTGGGCAAATTCATATTGCTTCTAATAGCTGTGTTGGGGTTTGTGTGGTGTGAGCAAGTTGTAGGCCTTGCCTTTGTTCATAGATTTTATCTCAGAGCAAACACATGGTCTGACACCATCTTGCTAGGCCCCAGCCTGTCTCCACATGGTTGAGGACGCCATTTTGTAAAGCACATGGTGTGAGTTTGCAGTTTCTCACACCAACTACATTGATTTTAACACAGCTGCTATTGTGCAACCTTTTGCGCCAAATTAATTCACCCCAAAGCCACGAACTTAAAACAAATGGCGTAGTTGAGCAGGGTATTCGCAGAAATTATTAATATTAATGATTAATAACCATTATTGACATATTTCCTAGAAATTAATATTTTGTTAAAAAATACATTTTTTAATAATTTTTTTATTAATATTTTTTCCTGGGCAATTTAGTCAGTAAGCCTCCCAAGTTATTTTTGTGTGCCAGTACCACACTGCGACAAGAGTGGTTGGTTTTAGTATTGTCACATTGCAAGGGGCTTATTCACTAAAAGAGGATTTGTGTACTGGAATACTCTTGAATTGTAATAGGTGTACTTTGCATGCTTTGATTATAGACTTGTGGGGCCCTCATAGAGGAGTTTCAAACTTCAAAGTGCATAGATAAGTGCTCATATTACAGTTACCTGTATTGTCTGTATTGAATATATGATACGTGCCTGGTTATTGTGTATGTGTATGGGTATAGATATATACAGAGGCAAGAGGGAGCGTTTACAGTTACACTGCTTCAATTAACCCTTGTGTGCTCTCATTAGAGGAGTGCTAACTTTGAGGCATTTTAATTGTAACCCTTTAGGTCAAGGTTCTGCAATTGCCGGACGTGATATTTCTAGTGTGTCTAGATTTATTGCGCATATGCATATCTCAGTACTGTCAAGATTTCCTATTAAAGGGACTTTAATTAACTCTTGTGCGCTCTCTGTAGAGTGTAACTAACTCTGAAGTCCTACTTCAGTTAAATCCTTGTGTGCCTCTGCAGAGAAGTGGCTAACTTTAAAGTCACGCTTCAATTATAGACTTGTGTGCTTTCCATAGAGGGTAACTACATTGGACAATTGTCTAGTCACTAGCACTTGTACCTAGACAGGTGACTTGAACGCCTGAGGCAGGTGACTAACTAGCATTTGTACCATTTGCCTTTGTGGAGATGTCACTAACTTTGAAGTAGTGCTTCAATTATAAAACTTGTGTGCCCTTTCATTGGGAGAACTAACTTTGAAGCCTAATAGGAAGTCACCTGACGTGCAGGTGTGTGTATATGAGTTTGTTTGTTTTCTTCAAAGGCATAAAAACATTCAACAGTTTGTGTGTTCTGTAACTTTCATAGTGGTTTGCGTGTTTTCTCCCTGTGTGAAAGTAAAAACATACGTGTGCCTGCTAACCTGTGTTCAGGTACTTGGTTAAACACGCATATCTGCTCTGCTGTTAAATTGCTTTAATTAGAAACACTTGTGTATTGTTTACAATACTAACTTTAAAGTATATTTAACGGAGAGCATGAATTACTGAGTGCTTTGATGGGGGATTAATTCTACACTGCCCAAAGTAATATGTCTGGATAAACTGGATTATTACCTACATAACATCGTACTGTATCAGGTGACTTTGAGCGCTTGTTCCCTAGGCAGATGACTAACTAGCATTGTACCATTGCAGTGGACAATGGACTAGTCACTAGCACTTGTACCTAGACAGGTGACTTCAAATACTTGTACTAAATTCCCAAGACTGATGTATGTGTTATGTATGAGTTTGTTTGTTTTCTAGAAGGGCAGGGAAAAAACATTCAACAGTTTGTGTGTTCTGTGACTTTCACTGTTAGTTTGAGTGTTTTCCCATAAGTGAAAATAAAAACACATAAGTGTGGCCTGTGTGTGTGTGTGTGTGTGTGGTACAACACATACTAGTAAGGCTCACTACAAACACGTGATTGTCCTACCGTCTGATTGCGCTTGAGATTCTGACTGAGAGAATGGGTTTCTTTAAGAAGAAGTTGAGTGCATTGATTGGGGGCAAAAGACCCAAATTTGGGGCTGTACCACATTGGGCTACTGCTATGGGTAGATGGAATGCCATAGCAGATGAGCTAGTACGTCACAGTGCTCCAGTGTACCCAGAGGTTGGGGAAGAGATAGGAGGTATGGCACTTAAGCTTGATTTAGGGGTCTATTCTAAACATGAGAGCAGAGCTGCGGCAGAAGTGGGGTGGATTATTTTACATGCCTTAAAAAATGAGGTAGTAAAGAGGCAAGCCCTAGAAAGAGATTTAGCTGATGTAAAACAAAAATTGTTAATATCAAATGAATGTTTGGAAAATAACAATGCCCGTAAGACTGAATTACAGGAGACTAATACTCGGCTAATCAATAAACTTGACCGTTGTCGCTCTCACAGGGGTGAAGTGCCATACACCACCAGAAAGGTGAGAACACTGACTACAGGGCCCTGCAGGGACCCAGAGTCACTCTTCTCATCCTCCTCTGAAGAAAAGGAGTACTCAAAATACTCATATGTTTCCTCCTCTGATGATGACGAAAAGGTGGACAGCTTCAAAGCTCGCCCACTCATCACCCAGCAGAGAAAACGAAGGGTACACAGGGACTGTGATAGACATGAGTCGGTAAATGTTAAAAGAGGGTCCCCTCTGTCAATGATAAATGGTACAGCAGAAAATGGTCAGATTTTTGTGAGTACAAAAGGTTTAGCAGAATTGGGGGAATACATAGTAACATAGTAACATAGTAAATTAGGTTGAAAAAAGACACAAGTCCATCAAGTTCAACCTTCGCTTCATACCTCAGTAACTAATTTTATAGCTTTCCTGCTACCAATTAAATTAGTCTTTATCAGACCTTCCTGATCTGCCTACTGATAAACAGTATAACTCTGTATGTTCCCTTTTGAAAGAAATGTATCTAATCTTCTCTTAAATGTGTCCATTGTATCTGCCATAACTACCTCCCTGGGCAATGAATTCCACAATTTGACAGACCTTACCGTAAAAAAACCCTTCCTCTGCTGAAGTTTAAACCTCCTTTCCTCTAATCTCAAGAGGTGTCCCCTGGTCACCTGAGCAGGCCTTGGAATAAATAGCTCACCGCAGAGATCCTTGTATTGACCTCTCATATACTTGTACAATGTGATAAGGTCTCCTCTTAGTCGTCTTTTCTCTAGAGTAAATAAACCAAGTTTGTTTAGTCGTTCCTCATATGTCAAGTCCTCCATTCCCTTAATTAATTTTGTTGCTCTCCGCTGTACCCTCTCTAGTTCTAGTATATCCTTTCTCAGAACCGGTGCCCAAAATTGCACTGCATACTCAAGGTGAGGTCTTACCAATGATTTGTATAATGGCAAAATAATGTTATCCACTCTTGCTTCAATACCTCTTTTTATGCAAGACAGGACTTTGTTTGCCTTTGCTACTGCTGTTTGACACTGGTCACTGTTTCCAAGTTTGTAGTTGACAAGGATACCCAGGTCTTTTTCTAGCAACGAGTCACCTAAAATTATTCCATTAAGTTTATAAGTAGCCTTGGGATTGTTTCCTCCCAAATGCATGACTTTACACTTCCCCACATTAAACTTCATATTCCACATGTTTGCCCAATCTGACATTGTATGTAAGTCCCTCTGTAGAGAGAAAATATCCTGTTCTGAATTAATGACTTTGCATAATTTAGTATCATCTGCAAATATTGATATTTTGCTTTCTATATCTATTTCCAGGTCATTTATAAACATGTTAAAAAGCAGCGGACCCAATACTGAACCCTGAGGTACTCCACTCTCCACTTTAACTATACTGGAGAATTTTCCATTTACAACCACACACTGTTCCCTATCCTTCAACCAGTTTTGTATCCAATTGCAAAGGTTATCTCCTAGCCCCAATTTCCTTATTTTATACACCAGCCTTCTGTGTGGTACTGTATCAAATGCCTTTGCAAAGTCTAGATATACTACATCTACTGCCTTGCCATTGTCAAGGTTGCTGCTTACCTCCTCATAGAAGCTGAAAAGATTAGTTTGGCATGACCTATTCTTCATAAAACCATGTTGATTCGTGCTAATGATCTTATTTTTTGTGTTGTAATCCTGAATATAGTCCCTTATTATGCCTTCTAATAGTTTTCCCACTACAGAGGTCAAACTCACTGGTCTATAATTCCCAGGTTCTGTTTTAGTTCCCTTCTTAAATAGAGGCACTATGTTAGCTCTTCGCCAATCCTGTGGCACTAAGCCTGTGGTAATAGAATCTTTAAAGAGTAAATATAGGGGTTTTGCTAACACTGCACTGAGTTCCTGAAGAACCCTTGGATGTATACCATCAGGACCCGGTGCTTTGTCGGTCTTAATTTTGTTCAGTCTTCCCATGACATCTCCTTGAGTTAACCCAATATCTATTAATTGTATTGTTTTATTTGATACTTGCGGAGGCTCTTCTACCATTCCTTGCTCCCTTGTATATACTGATGCAAAGAAAGTGTTTAAAACATCAGCCTTTTCCTTATCCTCACTAACCAACTCACCCATCTCATTTTTGAATGGTCCAAGGCACTCCCTCTTAAGTTTTTTGCTATTTATATATTTAAAAAACTTTTTTGGATTAGTCTTGCTTTCCCTTGCAATTCGAGTTTCATTATCTATTTTTGCTACCCTAATTGCCTTTTTGCAATCTTTGTTGCTCTCCCTGTATTTTAAGAAAGATTGTTCAGTTCCTTCTGACTTAAATAATTTGAATGCTTTTTTTTTCCTTGCCATTTCCTTCTTTACATGTGCAGTTAACCACATTGGCTGTGACTTACTTCTTTTGCACTTGTTCCCCATTGGTATATACAGTTGGGTACATTTCTGCAACCTAAATTTGAATTCTGACCATTTTTCCTCAGTATTTTTGCCTTTAAATAACATATCCCAGTCTATGCGTTGCATTGAGGCCCTTAACAATTTGAAGTTTGCTTTTTTAAAATTAAGAGTTTTGGTTGAACCTATACATTTTTGCTTTGCCAGACAGATCTCAAATGTAACCATGTTGTGATCACTGTTTCCCAAATGTTCTCTTACCTTAATATTGGATACCATTTCTGTGTTATTAGTGATCACTAGGTCCAATACATTGTTATTTCTCGTCGGCGCTCCCACCATTTGTGACATGTAGCTTTCATGAAGCGTGTTCAAAAACCTGCTACCCTTAGCACTCTGACAGGTCTCATTTTTCCAGTTGATATCTGGATAATTAAAATCTCCCATAATTATAGTATGCCCAAACTGGGCAGCTTTCCTCATTTGCAATAGCAGTTGGGCCTCATCATTGTCATCGATATACAAAACAGAGGAAAAGGTTAATCAGAAAAGGGGTGTCTCCATGGCTAGCAAACCAGAAAGGAAGGATGAAGGGAAACCACCTATTGATAAACCTAAGAGGAATAATAAACAGGATGCTTCCACACACACAAAGGTGTCAAGGAAAGTAATGATGGTAGATCTTGTTAAAGCTGGTGTCAATGTAGATGAGCTAAAAAAAAGGTCAAATCATGTCTTGTTCAAAAGGTGGAAAGCTTTTAAGAGAAAGGTACATATTAATGTACCTATTTCTAAAACTCTCACTAATGAAGCAAATCTGATATACACACCATCTGAATTTAATATTCCTGTTGCTAATTCCTGTCCTCCTGTTCCCCATCCTAGGAAAACAAAATCCCTGTACCCATTATGTGCCATAGCGGACAATGACGGAATGGACCCATGGGACGGCCAATCCCCAGCAAAAGGTTACCCATCAAGGCTGGCGATCGACAGCCCCATGTTCCTTTGACTGTAGGGTGGGGAAAGGAAACCAACCACACCTAGGTTTTAGCCTTAGTATACACTGGGGCCGAGGTAACAGTGTTACAGGTAACCCTTCCAAACTTGTAGGCCCCATCATTTCACAGAGAGGGTCTAGGGGAAAGAGTAACTAAGGCTATACAAACCACAGTCACATATTCCATAAACAAAGGGCCCCTGGGTTTATGGCTAATATTTTGTGTTTCCAATTTCCTGACAATATCTTGGGGGTAGATATAGTGTTAGGACACATAATAGAGATGCAGTTGAGAGGTGTTCAGATTCTGGCTTTCCTCACAAACCCTCTAATGTTCATGCGGCATGGGAGGTGGAGAGAGGAAACACAAACTGGACACCTGTTGTCATTCTCTCTCCCTGTAGTCCAACAAGGGCTACCAGGAGGGTTGAAAGAAATCAGATTAGTCAGTTTTAGTTCATCCTGCAATTTTGCTCTTTAAACGCTCCTGTGATTCCTGTTAAGAAGTCAGACGGTTGCTTGGTGTGGAACGATAGATTATAGGGGACTCAATAGAGTGGCACCGCCATTGAGCGCTGCAGTCCCCAGTATCGTCCCTGTCATTTATGACAGCCAAACAGACACAGGGGTGGCATGCAGCGATTGAAATAGTGGATACTTTCTTTTCCAATTCTCATTGCACCTGAGTCACAAAATTCCATTTGCATCCACTTGGGAAGGAAGCTAATATACCTTTGATGCCCCAACACTATCTACACTCCCCCGCCACATGCCATGATCCGGTTGCCAGAGAATCAAGCCAACTTCCAATACCTTTTAGAGACTGTGACATTAAAGGCCCCAACCACTTGGGGTGAAGAGGCCTACCTATCCATGCAGAGGTGGGCCAGGAGTCCAACTCTTATGAAGTGGAAAATGGTATGCACAAGAGCAAGGTGGATTAACAAAGCTTCAATGGTCTCGCGACATATGAATTCTTGCCACATCCAAATATTTGGAAGATACCTGCATTACAGCTTTCTCCAATCAAGTCAACTTTACCATATGAGGAATTATACCCTGCAAAGAACAAAAGACACTGGACTGTTGTAACATGCAATCCGTATGGAGAGGTGGTGATATAAGAGCAAGATACAGGTGATTCAAATTGCCAGAAGTATGCCGATATAAAGAGACTACCTTTGGCTTATTACATGGAAAATTAGTGTAGGGAGGTACAGAACTCTGGGAGAAGATTTGGGCAGCCGCCTGAACAAGACTAATGCCAAGAGTTGTGGGGGAAATGAACCTCAATAAAACTACGGATGAACTGACTCAAATAAGGAACCTGAAGACCAAAATGAAGACTTCCCGTATAGTTTTCAAAACTGACACCGGTACTCGCTTTGCTGGTCAGTCCAACAATGGGCGCAGGCTATCCCATATCACCCCAAGTCTCGGGGTTGATTAAAAGGTGCAATGGGCTTTTGAAAGGACAGATTCATACACTATCCCCAAGTATGTCATAGAAGGGGTGGGATAGAACTTTTACACAGGCTTTTAGGATTTTACATGACTGACCAACAGAACTTATCTCTATATGCCCGGCTTACATGTAATGACAATCCATTTGTTAGTTTGCGGGTTGACATGTACTGGTAGCCACCCCATATTTCAATTTAAACTAACATTTTATTTTATTTTTTCTCTTGGTAGTGGGAGAGGTTAACAGAAGTTAGTCTTTCCCATAGGAGGCAATATGCCTCCAGGAACAAGAGGTAACCTTAGTGCTCACTAAAAAAACTGACCAAAGAGGGTTGGAGCACAATAGGGAGTTTGAGTGTGGATGGATGAATGCATCTCTGTCTAGGAATGACCCAAGTAGGTTAATTGCTGGTACAATCCTAGGAGAGGTGGCAGCCTGGGTACCCCAAAAATCTTGTTATCCTGGGCTGAGGATAAATAAGTGCTCATGGGGTCCAAAGTGTGGGTGTTACCACGATCCACTGATCAGCACAGGCAGAAAGGAGAGGTTATTTCAGATGGTCCTGGTAATACTTAAGTTGTATTATGAAATGGTGATTCTGTACCTATCTTCTTTCCCTCAAATAGATTGGTGGCCGGCTAGCTCCTCTGAACCCTTGATCGTCCAACACATTCATGAACCCCTTGGCCAGCTATGCAAGAGTGGACAACTCCTCTGACTGTTGCAGCACCATCCCCGTCAGTGAGGAAGGAGGGTACCCGTTCCTTGGAGTCCCGTGGGCCCAGCGAGAAATGAGACAACTCTCTGGACACAACACTGGACTCTACTACCAAACTGTCTTATGAGCAGCTACAAATCAGGGCGGTAGCTCTCCAAAATCGCCTAGCCCTGGACTGTTCTTACTGCCAAAGTAGGAGTTTGCTGGCTGGTAGGAAAATAATGCTGCAGTTATATTGTGAACTATGAAGGCGAATTTAATTATGATCCATCGAAACTGACAGCTATAATAGACAAACTCCAGGAAACATCAGACGTTGGACTATTTGGGTGATTTGGGAAGTCAGTGACCTACCTATCCAGTGAGCGACTTTAGTGTGGTTTATGACATGGGACCAAGAGGTGGAATGTTATGGACACAGGTATGTTGCTTCAGAATTTGCGACAAAAACTGCGTCCATTACATGGATATGTTCCCCTGTCATAAAATCACATTTAGTGTTTTAGACACCATTTTCCTTTGTTGTCTCCCTGGTCTGTTTGGGCGGGAAAATGACAAAGAAGGACAACCTGCTCTTTTGTTTCCTTTGTTCTAGGAGAGGGGAGGAGGGGTGTGTCAATCAGGTAAAGTGGGCTGGTGATGGGCGGGGCTTGCCAACAATAAGAGAGGTGTGCAGAGAGTCAAAGGGGGCAGTCTTGGCAGGTCTTTTGGGGGAAGAAGGGTCTTGGAGCAGGGCAGCATGGAGAGGGAGATGTGACCAGCAGCAAGGGGGCCATGCCTTGCCTAGGCCCCAAGAACTGTTCCAGGATCCTGGCCTGTTTTTCCCCTGTGGCACCATCCTCATTGTTCCAGATAGATGAGTATAGAAACTAAGTATCTCTCTATTATTTTCATACTATCTATAATATTTCTAGGAAAAATACCTTAGTAACCAACGTATAGTGTTTTCTACTATAATTGTTGTATTATGTGTTTTATTTGCACTGCAGTAAGTAATTGTCTAGTTAATATTATTAGATGTTTTAGCTAGAATATATTTGATAATATACAGTGTATTGTTAATATTATTGTTTGTTATTAAATATTATTGCTTACTGCTAGTACTGGGGTGTTATTGTGTTAATTGTGGTATTGGTCATTAGAACAAATTTCTCTGGGTATATCCTTTAATTAAAGGGTTGGCTTTTTGGGTGTGGGCAAATTCATATTGCTTCTAATAGCTGTGTTGGGGTTTGTGTGGTGTGAGCAAGTTGTAGGCCTTGCCTTTGTTCATAGATTTTATCTCAGAGCAAACACATGGTCTGACACCATCTTGCTAGGCCCCAGCCTGTCTCCACATGGTTGAGGACGCCATTTTGTAAAGCACATGGTGTGAGTTTGCAGTTTCTTCACAACTACATTGATTTTAACACAGCTGCTATTGTGCAACCTTTTGCGCCAAATTAATTCACCCCAAAGCCACGAACTTAAAACAAGTATGAAAGGGCCATGACCTCAGACAGTAAAGGTGAAGGTAATTCACAGAACATCCACTGGAGGATGGATATGCACGAGCAACGCCTGGCCCAGTTTGCACTGGCCTTACAGACATTACTTGAGCATACGGTACACCTTGATAAACCCAGTCAGAATCCGGTGGTCCCCCCAGTTTTGACACCGGAAAATAATTCCGTGATTTCTACTGCACCGACTAGAGGGTTAACGGCTGCGGCGGCGCCGTTACTGCTCGGATACGATGGTGAACCTACCCTATGCAGAGGGTTTATTAATCAATTACAGATATTCTTGGAACTAACGCCTCATGCCTTCCCAAACGACCAGAGGAAGGTCGGATTCATGATATCATTACTAATGGGCAGAGCCCTGGCTTGGGCCAATCCCCTGTGGGAGAATGCCAAACCCTGCACTCAGGATTTCAGGGAGTTCGTACGAATGTTCCGGAGAGTGTTTAAGGTTCCTGGTAGAGCTGCCTCTGCTGCCAAGAGATTGATGGAGGCACAACAGGGTAATCATACTGTGGGTGATTATGCCATAGAATTTCGTACATTGGCAGCAGAGGTAGGATGGAATAACAAGGCGTTAGTGGCAGGTTTTGCTCAAGGTCTGGCCGACCATATCAAAGATGAAATTGCTGAGAGAGATGTACCCAATGACTTGGACGAATACATTGATTATGTCATGCAAATTGATTCCCGTATTCGTGAAAGGCGCATGGCTAAAGACCATAGGCCATGATCTAGAAATTATGGGCAAAGCAGCCTTTTGAACCCACCCATGCCTCCCTCACCTCCCATGCCTCCTGACCGCTTACCCGAGTCCAGCGAACCAATGCAACTCGGGTTCACTAAACTCACAAGGGAGGAACAGGCACACCGCAAGAGACAGGGCCTATGTTTATACTGTGGCAAGGCTGGGCACCTACTACGCACTTGTCCTGTACGGCCGGGAAAAGAACACACCTAGGGTACCTTGGGGGACAGGCCCTAGGTGGTGTTCAGCAGTCCCTAGATCCGAGTACACAGAAACCCACTATCCAGGTGGTATTTTCATGGGCAGAACAGCCAGTTGAGGTTCTGGCCGTAGTGGATTCCGGAACAGCTGGTTACTTCATGGATTGTTCACTTGCCGAATTACATAAGATTCCTTTGGTCAAGGGGGACTCTCCCCTAGCCATTGAAGCCATTGACGGCAGACCATTGGAACCAGCGCTGAATACAATGGAAACTATTCCTATTACCATGACTACTGGGGCCCTCCACAAGGAGGAATTGCGTTTCCAGATAATTCATTCCCCCCATCATGTGGTCATTCTGGGTTTTCCATGGCTACATCTGCATAACCCTCAGTTTGACTGGCAGAGATGTGAGGTCAGATCATTATCCGAGTATTGCATGAAGCATTGTGTGTTGCACCCAGTTAAGATTTTATGTACCTCTCCCTCTGTGCCAGCTGAATACCGCGAATTCAGTGACGTATTCAGTAAGGGAGAGGCTAGCGCATTGCCGCAGCACAGAACTTATGATTGCACTATTGATTTGCCTCCGGGCGTAGTGCCTCCCAGGGGTCGCATGTACCCACTGTCGTGTGATGAGAATAAGGCTATGGAGGATTACACTGATGACGCCCTTAAAAGAGGGATTATACGCAACTCTACTTCTCCGACTGGTGCCTTGTTTCTTTTTTGTGAAAAAGAAAAATCGTGAGTTAAGACCTTGTATTGACTACTGCGGGTTGAAAATGTCCAAGAATGCCTACCCCATACCACTTATTACAGAACTATTTGACAGGTTAAAGGGTTCCTCCATTTTTACGAAACTTGATCTACGGGCCGCTTATAACCTGATCAGAATAAAGGCTGGGGATGAATGGAAAATGGCATTTAATACCAGATCTGGGCATTATGAATACCTAGTTATGCCTTTTGGTCTCTGTAACGCACCGACGGTATTTCAAGAGTTTATTAAAGACATACTCTGTGACATGCTTCAGTCCTGTGTTGTCGTATACCTTGATGACATACTTATACATTCTGCTAATCTAGCCCAACACATCAAGGATGTGTCCGAGGTCTTGCTTCACTTACACGAAAACAAACTATTCTGTAAATTGGAAAAATGCGAGTTTTCACTGGTCCAACGTGCCTTTCCTGGGTTTCGTGATCTCTAAAGATGGCATTGCCATGGACCAGGAGAAACTCGCAGCCGTGTTACAATGGCCACGACCCAAGGGGTTAAAAGCTATTCAGCTTTTTCTTGGCTTTGCCAATTATTATAGGAAATTTATCCAGAACTTTTCTATGATTGTTAAACCCCTGTCTGACCTTACGCACAAGGGTGCTAATCCATCTCAATGGTCTGAGGCAGCTGAAAACGCTTTTGAGACTTTGAAGTCTGCTTTTGCTTATGCTCCTGTACTGTCCCATCCCAACCCTGCTCTGCTGTTTACATTGGAAGTTGATGCCTCCAAAATAGGGGTAGGGGCAGTACTGTCTCAGCGCCCAGTTGTGGGTGGCACCTTGAGACCTTGTGGGTTCTTCTCAAAGAAATATTTCGAGTGCCCAAAGCCATTATGAAATTGGTTACAAAGAACTCCTGGCTATTATTCTCGCATTGAAGGAATGACGTCACCTACTGGAGGGTACTAGAACTCCTTTGTTAATTCTTACTGACCACAAGAATCTGACTTATCTCTCAGAAGCGAAAAGGTTGTCCTCTCACCAGGCTAGATGGGCACTGTTTCTATCTCAATTTAATTTTATAGTATCCTACCTGCCGGGCTCAAAAAACGTTAGGGTGGATGCCTTGTCTAGACAATTCGACCCAGAGGTAGAGAAGGATGAGCCTCCCGTGCCTATAATTCAGCCTGATCGTATTCTGGCTACTGTACGTACCAGTATCACTTCACCACTGGGGGAAGAGATTTTGGCCACCCAAGCTACGGCACCTCCAGAAACCCCAGTAGGCAAGTGTTTTGTGGATGAGCCATTCCGTTCCCGTCTGCTTGAGACATATCACTCGTCAAAGGCTGCTGGGCATATTGGGAGGGATCAATTAATATGGTCTTTCTCACAAGTATTTGGGTGGCCCTCCCTTAGAGCCAATTGCTCCGCATTCACTGCAGCCTGTACCACCTGTGCTCGTGCCAAAACCCCCAGACACCTCCCAGTTGGCTTACTTCAACCTGTACCTACTGGTGAACGCCCGTGGTCCCATATATCCATTGATTTCCTGGGAGAACTGCCGGTGTCCAGGGGGTATACATTTATCTTAATGGTGGTTGACAGATTTTCTAAATTGACTCATTTCGTACCCCTTTCTGGCCTTCCATCAGCCTAGGAACTAGCAGTGGTTTTTGCTAGAGAAGTGTTCTGTTTGCATGGGGTTCCTAGAGTCGTGGTGTCTGACCAGGGGAGCCAATTCGTTTCTAGGTTTTGGAGGGCATTCTGGTGCCAGATGGGCATCCAATTGTCCTTTTCCTCCGCCTACCATCCCCAGACCAATGGGGACGCTGAGCGTGCCAATCAGGGACTGGAGCAGTTCCTGCCCTGTTTTGTGACTGGTCATCATGACAATTGGGCTGACCTGTTGCCGTGGGCTGAGTTCGCCAGGAATTGTGCAGTTAATTCATCGTCCGGGAGCTCCCCATTCCTCATCAACTACGGGTTTCAGCCATGCCTGCTCCCAGACTCATTCCAGTCGCAGCAGATTCCATCTCTGGATGAGCATATTGAGCAGCTCCGCTCCACCTGGGCACGGGTTCAAAGGACCCTCAGACAGTCATTTCAGCGACATCAGCGACATGCCAATCATAGACGGCTGCCAGCGGTCTCCTTCCAGGTTGGGGTCAGGGTATGGCTTTCCTCCAGAAACCTTAATTTGCAAGTTCCATCTAATAAGCTGGCTCCCCAGTTCATTGGTCCATTAAGGGTGATCCGAGTTAATCCTGTTTCTTATGCATTGGAACTCCCAGCATCTATAAGCATACATAATGTGTTCCATGTGTCCCTGTTAAAGCCTTTGGTATGCAACCGCTACACTACCACTCCGGTGGTTCCTGGGCCTGTGGATGTTCAAGGCCAAGAGGAATACAAAGTTCAAAGCATAATTGATTCCCGGAGATTTAGAGGAAAATTGCAATATTTGGTCCATTGGAAGGGCTATGGATCTGAAGAGCATTCTTGGGTCGATCAGAAGGACCTTCATGCCCCTAGGTTGTTGCGCAATTTTCACTCGAAATATCCCCAGAAACCAGGACCCTCTGCCAGGAGAGGGGGTCTTTGAGAGGGGGTACTATGATGGTGCCCTTGCTTTTCCTGTCAGTCTCTGTGTGTTGCGCTCCTATTGGCTGAGCTTGATTTGGCCCACCCAGTATGGCCTTTTTATACTGGGCCTCTGACACCTGTCTGGTGCCCTTTCGTGGTGTTCCTGTACCAGTGCTTACTTGAGTTGCTTTGTTCCTGTGTATCGACTTGGCCTGTTTGACTACTCCGCTTCTGGTTCCTGCTCCGTGATCCGACCCGGCCTGGCTGACGTTCCTGCTCCGTGATCTGACCAGGCTTGTCTGACGTTCCTGCTCCGTGATCTGACCCGGCCTGGCTGCTCATCATGTCGCTGGGCAACATTATTACTTCCGCCTAGTCTGGGCCTACCAGTCAGTGTGGCATCTGAGGAGATTCCATCACACAGAATATGCTAGGATTCTGGCAGGGAGGGTTCATCATTACTATTAAACTGTCACCAAGTTGTCATGTGTCCTTAGCGGGGTCTGGACAAGGGGTACAGTGACAGTGGCAGTACTTGGTTTCAGGTGTCATGGTGTTTGGATACAGTTGTACTCCCAGATGTTATTTACCACACACACACTGTGCACATTGCAGTTGCTGATGAAAGCTACAGTTCCTGTTCTCAAGGGAAAAATATATATTCTAATAACAACACACCCATGATGATTTTGGAGGAGGGTCAGGTGAAGAAGATTTAATGGTCAACTTTTTCTTTTCTCCACATATACTGGGGGCTACTTATTCTTCTGCTACTGACTCAGGCTCATCACTGGAGCTAGTCGTGGCAAGTGGAACCTTCATTATCCATCTTCCATGTTACTGCTATTGTTGATCCAATTCCCTTTCAGCTGCCTAATCATCCTGCTGCTTAAACAACTCAGCAGCAGCAGTACGAACAGCAGTTGCAACTCAGAAGGACATCTGACATTTTTTTGAAGGAAAAAAAAAACAGTTCTACAAAAAAATAAACAATTTTTGGGGGGTTTGTTTCTAACAAGCCTAAGTCCTACAAACCAATGTTTCCATAGGGCTTGTTCCAAACTAGCTTAAGTCCTACAAATCAGTGTTTCCTTAGGGCTTGTGCCAAACAAGCTTAAGTCCTACAAATCAATGTTTCTTCAGGGCTTGGGCCTCTAATAAGTCTAAGTCCTACAAAGACCTCTAACAACAAATCAAACAAATCATCCTCTACAAAATACTCTATCAAGTCAAGTATCAGTCCACCCCAGTGACAGCTTACGTCAGGGGGTTCCTGTCTATGTCACTTTAAATACAAATGTCTTATTTTACTTTTTATTAACTGTCCCCCCAATAGCAGTCAAGAAAGCACCCCAAAACAAATTCCCTGTTCAAATGATTCATTCATTCACCAACACAGACACCCTCCTCTGACCCCTCATACCATGTCTTATGGTTTTTATTTTATTTTATTTAGAATTTCTTTTTTATTAAGTGCCCCCCCAATCCCAGTAAACAACCCTCCAAAAACATTCCAGTTCACCTGATTCTTTCCCCACACCCCACCAACACAGGCACCCTCATGCCCCTTTTATACAATACCTTTGGGAAATAAAATATTATTTATAATGTGTTGTGTGTAACTTCTATGTTACCATTGATTTCAATGGGTGAAAAAAGTGGAAAAAAAGAGGAAAATCGACACTTTTCACAGAAGATTTTTGGCCAAGCGGAAAGTGCCATTTTTCGCAGATTCCAGTTTGAGGCGGAAAGTTTTGCCAATCCCTAGTTATCAGGGTCCTTGTGCCAAGTAACGTTCCCTCCTTTCTCATTCTCACTGACTTGTCATCTATTGTGCACAGTGCCATTGTTGATGACTGCACTGTTCCTGCCCCAAGAGAAAAATAGTCCCACATCCATGACTTCAGGGAGAGGGGAAAGGTTGCGAAGAATGGCTTCTTCTTCTCCTTCACATTCCCTTTCTCTGTTTGGGACAGAGGATGATGTTGCTATTGTTACTGCTACTGCCTCAGAATCAGAACTGAAACTAAGACCAAGATTATTGCTGATGCTGGCAAGTGGAACCTGTCCAAGTCCCATATCACTTGTCCCCCTTCCCACTGTGCCCACGGTGGCCTATAGCACTCTAGCCTGCTCCTCATCATACTGCTACCCTTGCAGCAGCAGGAATTAGAGCAGTTGTGAATTCTTCAAATTCAAAAAGCTCACTGCTGGTGGTGGTGGAGGTGGTAATGATGCTAAAAATTCCATCAATGTCTCTTCCACCCCAGCTTCTCCATCATCATCTTCACCACCAGTCTCTCTGTGCTGCTGCTCTATTATAGACATCTCTCTGCTGGTTGGAGGAGGTGACGAGAAATGTGACAGAGGGTCCCCTAATGTCACACTTGCAATTTCTTGATGACCTGAAGAAGGCAGACTGGCAGCACTAGCAGCGGGCACATGCAGCTGATCTGTGCTCCTGGTGGTGGTGGTATTATTGCTTCTAGGTAACAATTCTGCCTTCTTCAGGATCATGTTCCACGTGGACAATGCGTTGGAGGGAAGGTGACTCCCAGAGTCAGACGAATGGTGTGGGATCCCTTGACAGCTGGACTGGATGCTCTTAATTGCTTCCCCCACAACTTCCATAACACTAGTCCTATCAGATGCTTCATCATCACTGTTACTAGTACTACCACTAACAAAAACCACCTCATTTTTAACCACTGAGTCTTTCTCCTCACAGTCACTAGTAATAGGATGATTACCCCTCCTTCACTCCTAACACTAACAAGCTACTGGACCTTCTTAGTAGTAGGAATAGCACTGGCAGGACTGCTTGGGGATGGCAACTGTGACTTAGTTTCCTCTGCGATCATACTTGGAATCATCTTCTCTTTCCCCCTCATGGGTATTACAGTGCACACTGTCAGCAGGTTCAGCACTGGTGGCATCAGGTTTAGCACTGGCAGAAGGCACAGCACTGTTGGCAGCAGGTTCAGCACTGGCAGCAGGCATAGCACTGGTAGCAGCAATTGCAGCACATCTGACAGCAGACACAGCACTGGTGGCAGCAGGGGCAACACTGGCAGCATGCACAGTACTGGTGGCAGCACGTCTGGTAGCAGACACAGGTGGCTAAACTGTCCTGCTCTCACTAATACCCTCTTCTTCCTCCCTTGACATTAATTTCCCCAAGATCCCTAGGGGTGATTTAGGGGGACTGGAAAGCATTGGTTCTGTAGTGCTCACTTCCTCCTCCTGCTCAGAGTCAGTGGACACATAAGGGTCCTTCCAATTCCTCCTTTTATTAGTTTTAAACTTTCTCAAAGTGATAGCAGTCACTACGAGCTTCTCCTGCCTCAATTTTGCCTCAAGATCATAGAAGAACATCACAGCATGTCTACCTCGTTCTGTAGCTCCTTCTTTTTGTTTCACTTCCTGGAATACTTCACGTTTTTATAGCGAAAAGGTGAAAAAACACATAAATCAATGGGTGGAAACTTTCTAGCCATTGAAAAAATGGCAAATAATTTGGGCCAATGGGCAAAAAATGTGACAATTTTAATCACTGGTTTTAAAGTTATTTTCCCATGAAAAAGCTGACAACGTAGTTTTCTCAGATTTTTCGCAGCAACATGACGGGACCTTTCGCCCACCCCTAGTCTCCAGTGCATTTTGAAGCAATGTGCTGGTGTCCTAACACTCAAGGTGTTAAAGTAGCAACTCTATTCTTGTTAACATGGCAGATGTTTATTGTCTTTCTGGAATGTAGAATTCATATGCGTTTGGAATCAATGCATTAATAATTTAACATTTTGTTGCATTCGGCTGGCAATCATCTTGCAAAGCTGAACAATGAACATAGTTAATAAGAAGCTGACACTTGGATATGTCAGAAAAATAATCAAAATAGCAGCTTTAATGAATATACCAAGGGAGAAACACGAACACGATGGAAAGAAGAAGCTCTAACCTAGTGAAAAAAACAAAGCACAAATTCATAAGCATACAGGAAAATAATTCTCAGGGATGGGAATAAACTGCTCCACATCTTAAGGTTCATCTACTTTATCTGTTAACTGGAAAATGACAACCTGATTTTAATGACCTAAAAGACAGCATTAGATACATTAGATACAAGAGTATATTTCATGACTTGATTATCCATGTATCTTCAGTAGGCGTATATAGATCTCCAACTAAACTAATACATAAGCATATTTTTAGACAGATGTTAATGTAGGAGACCTAGACAAAATTAAATGTATCATGCTGTTACAGTATGTCTGAGAATGGAAATTTAAGGAGAATTAACACCTCCCAATAACCTTGTACTTTACTTACATTCTCAATATTGTTCTGAGCTAAAAATGTATCCTTTACTTTTTTGAAAGCAACTGAATTATCTGCAAATACAGCAATGAATTTCACAACCTTACTGTCCTTACTGTACAAAATCCCTGACTTTGTGTTAGTTGAACAGCAGTATGCTGGACACCCTAAAAGAGTTAAAGGTTAAGTAGGTTCATGCTTTGTGCTTTCTTCAGTTTGAAGAAACTGCTAGTGACTGTCATGTCTTACTCCTTGTATTTGATATCCAGGACTGATTGAAGAGGTTATCTCTTGAACAAAGGTACAAGGACAAAATTCATGGAGGAGATTCAGATTTTAGGCCATAATAACATAAGCGTTGCAGTGTTTTCTCCTGCTGAGTAAAACAAGTACATGACTACTGCTAGGAGATTCTTCACTCAAAGTTTGTCTTCATAGTAATAATAGGTATTATTGTTTATTGAGTGTCAGCATATTCTGTAGAAATACTGTGACAAACAATAAAGACAATGGGGAATATATGAATAGGTTTATGCTCAGGAGCTGGAATCAAGTCTCTAGTCCCTCTCCAGCCTAATGCCAATTTACTAAGCTGCTTACACCCCTAATTCTTCTCTTAAAGGGATAGTAATATTTCACAAAAAAGCAACTCCAATTAATCTTCATAGAATTTGGGCCATGAGGAGTGTTATTTTAATACTGTCAGAGTTGTAGTTGAAGAGTAATTGAATGATAAATAGTGTTGAGCGAGCATGCTCGGCCGATGCTCGGATCGGCTCGAGCATCGCTCTGCTCGGCACATGGCGGTACTCGTACGAGTACCGCATGTGCTCGCCCGCCATGTTCGGGTCTCCTCCCCGCACGTTTTGCGGCTGCTGCGCAGCCAATAAACGTGCAGGGAGGCTCTGACATCAGTGTAATGCCAGCAGCCATGTTGGCTGCTGGCATTACACTGATTGGCTGGCCAGAACCCGTGGTCGGGTGCTGTATAGCACCTGACCAGCGAGTTCGGCTCAGTCTTAGCCAGGGAGAGATGAGGATAGGAAGGGAAAGTCAGTGTAGGGAGAAAAAAAGCAAAATTGTGAAAAAAAAGAACCAAAAGTCCTTTTTAGAACTACTGTGTGTGGGGGCAGCAGGTTATTTTGTGTGGGGGGAAAAAAACAACAAAAAAAAAATTTCATATATTCTGTTTAGTGTGCAAAGTTGCAGATTAGAGCACATTCTGTTTAGTGTGCAAAGTTGCAGATTAGAGCACATTCTGTTTAGTGTGCAAAGTTGCAGATTAGAGCACATTCTGTTTAGTGTGCAAAGTTGCAGATTAGAGCACATTCTGTTAAGTCTTCAAACTAAAATATCAAAGTCACATATTCCATTCAGTGTGCGTCGCCGCAGTTTAGCAGCACATTCTGTGTACTGTTCAGAGTTGCAGAATAGGAAGAAATACTGTTAAGTCTTCAAACTAAAATATCAAAGTCACATATTCCATTCAGTGTGCTTCGCCGCAGTTTAGCAGCACATTCTGTGTACTGTGCAGAGTTGCAGAATAGGAAGAAATACTGTTAAGTCTTCAAACTAAAATATCAAAGTCACATATTCCATTCAGTGTGCTTCGCCGCAGTTTAGCAGCACATTCTGTGTACTGTGCAGAGTTGCAGAATAGGAAGAAATACTGTTAAGTCTTCAAACTAAAATATCAAAGTCACATATTCCATTCAGTGTGCTTCGCCGCAGTTTAGCAGCACATTCTGTGTACTGTGCAGAGTTGCAGAATAGGAAGAAATACTGTTAAGTCTTCAAACTCAAATATCAAAGTCACATATTCCATTCAGTGTGCTTCGCCGCAGTTTAGCAGCCTATTCTGTGTACTCTGCACAGTTGCAGAATAGGAAGAAATACTGTTAAGTCTTCAAAGTAAAATATCAAAGTCACATATTCCATTCAGTGTGCGTCACCGCAGTTTAGCAGCCTATTCTGTGTACTCTGCACAGTTGCAGAATAGGAAGAAATACTGTTAAGTCTTCAAACTAAAATATCAAAGTCACATATTCCATTCAGTGTGCGTCACCGCAGTTTAGCAGCCTATTCTGTGTACTCTGACCAGTTGCAGAATAGGAAGAAATACTGTTAAGTCTTCAAAGTAAAATATCAAAGTCACATATTCCATTCAGTGTGCTTCGCCGCAGTTTAGCAGCCTATTCTGTGTACTCTGCACAGTTGCAGAATAGGAAGAAATACTGTTAAGTCTTCAAAGTAAAATATCAAAGTCACATATTCCATTCAGTGTGCGTCACCGCAGTTTAGCAGCCTATTCTGTGTACTCTGCACAGTTGCAGAATAGGAAGAAATACTGTTAAGTCTTCAAAGTAAAATATCAAAGTCACATATTCCATTCAGTGTGCTTCGCCGCAGTTTAGCAGCCTATTCTGTGTACTCTGCACAGTTGCAGAATAGGAAGAAATACTGTTAAGTCTTCAAAGTAAAATATCAAAGTCACATATTCCATTCAGTGTGCGTCACCGCAGTTTAGCAGCCTATTCTGTGTACTCTGCACAGTTGCAGAATAGGAAGAAATACTGTTAAGTCTTCAAACTCAAATATCAAAGTCACATATTCCGTGTAAGATGAAGAAGGCGGGTAAAAAGGGACGGGGAAGTGGACGTGATCCTGATAGTTCAGGGCGCGGGTCAGGACGCGGAGAAACTGTGCCTGGTGCCAGAGCACAAGAAAGAAAGACATCCACCATACCTAGCTTCATGTCTAATTTTACAGGGCGTCACAGGACATCACTCTCGAGGTCCGACCACTGCGAACAGGTGGTCGGTTGGATGTCAGCTGATACTGCTTCCAGTCGGTTAAGCACCACCCTGTCTTCCACCAAGTCCACTCTCAGTAGCCAAGAGTCTGGTCAACATAATCCTCACTCTGATCATCCTTCCTCCCACCATACACGGTCTGGTCAAAGAAGTGATCCCACACTGGGATATAGTGAGGAGCTCGTCTCATCACCAATCCTTCATTTGACCCTCTCTCCAAGCACGCTTGCAGAGGAACATGACATCTTGTGCCCTGATTCACAACCTCTAGAGGGTACCCAATCACAAGAAGATGACAGATGTGAACGGCATTTAAGGTCAAAGGAAGTAGTGGATGATGATGATGATGATGATGAGACACAGTTGCCATTAAATCAACCACTATTACTGTCTCAAGACCTTGTTGAGGAGAATGTTATACAGTTGTCAATGACTGAGTATGTGGTGGGATCAAGACATGAGGAGGATGATCAGAGTGAGGAAGTGGAGGAGGACTTGGTGGACGATGAGGTGACTGACCCCACCTGGGAAGGTGTAGAGCCGAGCGATGACAGCAGTCCTGAGGGTGAGCCATCTGCAGCACCGCAACAGGCTGGAAGAGGCAGTGGTGTGGCTAGAGAAAGAAGGCAGACCGCACCAAACCGGCCCGCAAATGTTCCACGGAGCACCTCCTTGCGTAAATCTACCTTGCCAAGGGGTAGGTGTTCCGCGGTATGGCGTTTTTTTAAGGAAAGTGCGGACGACAAAAGAATTGTAGTTTGCAACCTGTGCCACACCAGAATGAGCCGAGGCATGAACACTAGAAACCTCACCACCACCAGCATGATCCGACACATGGCATCCAAGCACCGTAGTACGTGGGAGGAACGCCTGGATCGCCCATCTGTGTCTGCAGGCCACACCACTGCCTCCTCTTCCCCTGTTTTCGGTGCCGGCCAATCGCCTGTCGAAGGCGCAGGCCCGCATACCTCCCGCCCTGCACCTGTAGCATCTGAAGCACCATCAGCGACCACATCCACTTCCCTGTCCCAGCGCAGCGTCCAAATGTCGTTACCCCAGGCATTTGAGCGCAAGAGAAAGTACCCAGCCACCCACCCACAGGCCATAGCACTAACCTCACACCTTTCCAAATTACTGGCCATCGAAATGCTGCCATTTAGGCTTGTGGACACTGAGTCCTTCCGCAGCCTGATGGCAGCAGCTGTCCCTCGGTACGCGGTCCCCAGCCGCCACTACTTTTCCCGGTGTGCCATCCCCGCATTACACCACCATGTGTCCCGTAACATCACCCGTGCCCTGACCAACGCAGTTACTGGGAAGGTCCACTTAACGACTGACACATGGACAAGTGCTTGTGGCCAGGGACGCTACATTTCCCTGACGGCACACTGGGTGAATGTCGTGGAGGCTGGGAGCGACTCGGACCCTGGGATGGCACGGGTGCTACCCACGCCGAGGATTGCGGGCCCTACCTCCATCAGGGTTTCCGCCAGCACCTACGTTATTGGCTCCTCCTCCTCCGTTTCCACCTCCGAATTCTCTACACGCAGCGCCACTCCCCCATCAGCCAGTAGCTGGAAGCAGTGTAGCACTGCAGTGGGGAAGCGTCAACAGGCCGTGCTGAAGCTGATCTGCCTTGGGGACAAACAGCACACGGCCTCAGAGCTGTTGCAGGGGATTAGTCACCAGACCGAGCAGTGGCTCTCGCCACTCAACCTGCAACCAGGCATGGTTGTGTGTGATAATGGGCGTAACTTGGTGGCGGCTTTGGAGCTCGGCAAGCTCACACACGTACCATGCCTAGCGCATGTATTTAATTTAGTGGTGCAGCGATTTCTAAAAACCTACCCCAATGTGCATGATCTCTTGACCAAGGTGCGCCGCGTGTGTGCACATTTCCGTAAGTCATCTACAGCTTCGGCCGGCCTGTTGAAGCTGCAGCAGCGCTTACAATTGCCAGCTCACCGGCTGCTGTGTGACGTGAGCACGCGCTGGAACTCCACCTTCCACATGTTGGCCCGGCTTTGTGAGCAGCAGAGGGCAGTAGTGGAGTACCAGCTGTTACACGGTCGTCGCCTCTCCGTTCAACTTCCTGTAATCAGAAGTGAGGAGTGGGAATGGATGTCAGACCTCTGCGAGGTTTTACGCAATTTTGAGGAATCGACACAGATGGTGAGCGGCGATAACGCTATTATCAGTGTAACCATCCCACTTCTGTGTCTACTGAAACGCTCGCTGCTCACAATTAAAACCGACGCTTTGCATGTGGAAGAGGTGGAAATGGGGGAGGAAGAGCTTACACAAGGTGATAGCCAGAGCACCCTCACTTCGTCTTCTCAGCGACAATTGGAGGAGGCGGAGGAGGAGGAGGAGGAGGAGGAGGAAGACACGGTTGCCTCCGCTACAGAGGGTAGCCATGGAACTTTAGTTCCATCTCTTCAGCGTGGGTGGGCAGAAGAGGAGGAAGAGGATGAGGATATTGAGAGTCATCCTCCTGGTGAGGACAGCGAAATCTTGACTGTTGGTACTCTGGCACACATGGCTGACTTTATGTTAGGCTGCCTTTCCCGTGACCCACGCGTTATACGCATTTTAAACAACACGGATTACTGGGTGTTCACCCTTCTGGACCCCCGCTACAAAGAGAATTTCTCATCTCTCATTCCTCCGGTGGAGAGGACAAGCAAAATGGTGCAATACCAGAAGGTTCTTGTCGAAAAATTGCTCCAAAATTTTCCATCTGACAACGCTGGCGGCAGAGTACGTGCTACCTTGGCCAACAGAGAAGGGGAGAAAAGGGGAGCACACAGCAGTTCCGAGAAAGGCAGGGCAACACTCTCCAAGGCGTGGGACACCTTCATGACACCCCGCCAGCACCCTCACCCTGATGCGCAGCCTAGTGTCACAAGGAGGGAAAAGTTTTGGAAGATGGTGAAGGAGTACGTAGCAGACCGTGTCAGCGTCCTCAATGATCCCTCTGTGCCTTACAACTACTGGGTGTCCAAGCTGGACACGTGGTATGAACTGGCACTCTACGCCTTGGAGGTGCTGGCCTGCCCTGCCGCCAGCGTTCTGTCTGAGCGGGTATTTAGTGCTGCTGGTGGCATCATAACAGATAAGCGTATCCGCCTTTCCACCGACAATGCTGATAGGTTGACACTTATAAAAATGAACAAGGCCTGGATTTCCCCTGACTTCTCCACTCCACTGGAGGAAAGCCCCGGGGGAACATAAACTCACTTTATATATGTTATTTACAATGATGTGAATACTCTGTATTCCCATTCACCCCTTCCACCCAAAAAACGGGTATATGGTTGACTCTTAATCTTCTCATCCTCCTCCTCCTCTTCCATATGCCCTGGGATATAATTTTTATATAGGGCCAGCTCACCAGCGGGCCCTGTGATATAATTTTTATATAGGGCCAGCTCACCAGCGGGCCCTGTGATATAATTTTTATATAGGGCCAGCTCACCAGCGGGCCCTGTTTGACAATTTTTATATAGGTCAGCTCACCAGCGGGCCTTCTCATATAATGTTTTATTGGGTCAGCTCTCTAGCGGGCCCTCTCATATAATGTTTTATAGCGTCAGCTCACTAGCGGGCCTTCGCATATAATGTTTAGGATGGTCAGCTCTGCAGCAGACCCTCACCCATAATGTTTTAGATGGTCAGCTCAGCGCACGTTTCCCTCTTAATCATGTCCTCAGTTCAATAAAATCAAGGAAATTTTTGGGAGAATTTGCCTCTGCGCACGTTTCCCTCTTAATCATGGCCTCAGTTCTGAAAATCAAGGAAATTTTTGGGAGAATTTGCCTCTGCGCACGTTTCCCTCTTAATCATGGCCTCAGTTCTGAAAATCAAGGAAATTTTTGGGAGAATTTGCCTCTGCGCACGTTTCCCTCTTAATCATGGCCTCAGTTCTGAAAATCAAGGAAATTTTTGGGAGAATTTGCCTCTGCGCACGTTTCCCTCTTAATCATGGCCTCAATTCTGAAAATCAAGGAAATTTTTGGGAGAATTTGTCTCTGTGCACGTTTCCCTCTTAATCATGGCCTCAGTTCTGAAAATCAAGGAAATTTTTGGGAGAATTTGCAGATGATATACAAGTAAATATACAGCAAATACTGTTTGGTAACAATTTTTCGCCTAAAGTCGTTTTTATTTTCCTTTTTGTGTGTTTTGGGGTCAGTCTGTAAAAATGGCGTACTACGGGCGAAAGATCATTCCCAGCAGCGACGTTGGAGTCCAAGATGCATCCAGACATCCTCCCTATGCTGTCCCTGAACCATTTCTGTGGTGTTTCCATCCTTTTCTGCCCTTTTCCTATGGACCAGGCACCCTCCCCTCATCAGAGCAGGGGGTGCCTGGTGTAATGCTCGAGTCCTCCCATTGACTTCAATGGGGCTCGGGTGCTCGGCCGAGCACTCGAGCCTCAGGGGGTGCTCGGTCAGAGCACCCGAACACCCGAGCATTGGGGTGCTCGCTCATCACTAATGATAAACTATCCCCCTCCTGCCCCTTTTACCTAGTGTAAGCCACCTTCCCTTAGATGTGGAATCCAATCCCTTCACCAGACAGCTCACAGCAAGGCACAGTCCTCTATCTGTGAGTTTAAGGAAAACCCTGGCCCCTTTGACAGGTTTTTCAGGTTCTTCCTTATGCTCACTGAAGATTGTCCGTCCCTGTGATCCATTCAGACAGTCTTGCTGCTGTGAGGTGAGCAGTGTTACATCAGTAAAAGGGGCGGGAGGAGGACACTTTATTATTCAATTACTCTTGAATGACAACTCTGACAGTATTGAAATAACACTCTTCACGGGCCAAATACTATGAAGATTAATCGGAGCTGCTTTTATTGTGAAACATTACTATTCCTTTTAAGATTTTGTTCTACTTGTCCATAAATGGAGGATCATCAATAGACAATGCACACTTCTCTCTTCTGGTATAAACATAAAAATTATTTATTCAATTCTTGAAGTGGAGAGAGTGAAAAAATCATAAATCTATATATCCACGCTCTTGGGCGCCAAAACTCTCTGACTCACAGAGTTCACGTGCAAAGCCCTGATGTAACAATACCATGAAAATGAGGCTGCACCGTTATACAATGTATCGTTTTGAGAGCTTCATATAAAAACACTTCATTTATTCAAGGTAATCATACAATCAAAGAGAACATCAGATATCAGAAACGTACATATTTTTGCCAATACATGTGTGTCATGTATCAACAATACCTTCTAGATATTTTTTGTATATCTATTTTTATTTATGTATTTTCCGTTTTACTTGAAGCAGGATGCTAATTTGTTCAGGTGCTTCTTGTTAATGCAGGGTTAATTTACCTCCTCAGATACCTTGTTTCGAGGTGAGGCATTCGATCATTTGCATGTTGCTTTGAGTCTAATGGGTTACATTGTTGTTACATAGTTAATTTGCCAATATGTGTTCACAAGATTGATTTGAGGACTTGGACACATGATTACTTTCTCGTCAGTTAGATTATGATGATTGGATGTTTAAGCTTTAAATCTGTAGTAGTTTGTGGCGATAATTTATTGTCATGAATAAGTGTGCATAACGCAAAACGCGTAAACTGACAACATCACTATGCAAAGTTAATACTTGAGACATGAACATTTACGATGTCTAATGTTCTCATTAAGTTTATGATTACCATGAAAAAATGAAGTATTTTCTATGAAGCTCTCAAGACTATACTTTGTATAATGGTGCATCATTTTCATGTTATTGTTACATCGGGGCCAGAGGAAGCCTGGGCTTTGCACGTGAAATCTGTGAGTTGGAGAGTTTTGGAGCCCAAGAGCACGAACATGGACTGGTAAGCATCCTTTGACCTGCTGAACTTGTTTTTGTCTAAGGGAAGTGGGAGGAACAGGGTAGGAAAGAGGAGAACTGGGAGGAACAGGGTGGGAAGGAGAAGAAACTCACCTCCGCCAGATTATCAGCCTCTGTCCACGGAGACCCAGTAATTCAGTCTGAAAACGGGAGCCTCCAGGGTAGATCCAGAAAGTTCCCAGGTATGCACATATGCTGCTCTAGTGGAATGGTGAATTCCCTTTTCTAGGCTTTATACATATAAATAAAACAGGAGCACAGAGGAAAAATAACATTGCCATTGATTTAAGTGGGGCTTTTAACCTCATGAATGCTAGAGGTCTTCTCTAGCATTTAAATGGTTACAAGCCTAATTTAAGTCAATTAGAATTTGGGAATATTTATTTATCCGCTGTGATGTAGCTCACTATCTCCAGAATTGTTTCTGGGGGAACAATTCACTGGAAGAGATTTATAAAAGTGGAGTTAAAATGGCTATAAGATTGTGGCTGGCAGTTATAAAAGTATTAACAACAGTTTAGGAGAACATGACACCGTGTAATACGTTTTTAAAAAATGGAGTAAGGAAGTCTGTAAAAAGTGGCTCAGCAAATTTATAAAGAAATGTGGCTATTTGCGAGAATTTAGTGACAGAGTTTTTGCCAAATATTTAAGGCCATTAGTGATGAGCGAGCATGCTCGGCCGAAGCTCGGTTCGGCTCGAGCATCGCTCTGCTCGGCACATGGCGGTACTCGTACGAGTACCGCATGTGCTCGCCCGCCATGTTCGGGTCTCCTCCCCACACGTTTTGCGGCTGCTGCGCAGCCAATAAATGTGCGGGGAGGCTCTGACATCAGTGTAATGCCAGCAGCCATGTTGGCTGCTGGCATTACACTGATTGGCTGGCCAGAACCCGTGATCGGGTGCTGTATAGCACCCGACTCGCGAGTTCTGCTCATTCTCAGCCAGGGAGAGATGCGATCAGGCAGGGAAAGTCAGTGTAGGGAGAATAAAAGTGTTGGTACTCTTTCAAGACCCAAAAGTCCTTTTTAGGACTGTTGTGTGTGGGGGCAGCATTCATATTTTGTTTGGGGGGGCACAATTTCATTTTTTTTTTGATGGTGGGATATTAGTAAGGTGACATTGTACTAGGTGCACAGGGACAAATATTGTACAACGAAGCGACAAAAAGGGCCATTTTAAACGTGTGCCTAGCCATAGATTATTGTCACATTCTGTTTAGTGTGCAAAATCACAAATTAACGTCACATATTCCGTTCACTGTGCCTAGCCGCAGATAAGCGTCACATTCTGTTTCGTGTGCCTAGCCGCAGATTAGCGTCACATTCTGTTTCGTGTGCCTAGCCGCAGATTAGCGTCACATTCTGTTTAGTGTGCCTAGCCGCAGATTAGCGGCACATATTGTTTAGTGTGCAAATTCACAAATTAACATCACATATTCCGTTCACTGTGCCTAGCCGCAGATTAGCGTCACATTCTGTTTAGTGTGCCTAGCCGCAGATTAGCGGCACATATTGTTTAGTGTGCAAATTCACAAATTAACGTCACATATTCCGTTCACTGTGCCTAGCCGCAGATTAGCGTCACATTCTGTTTCGTGTGCCTAGCCGCAGATTACCGGCATATATTCCGTGTAATATGAAGAAGGCGGGTAAAAAGGGACGGGGAAGTGGACGTGATCCTGATAGTTCAGGGCGCGGGTCAGGACGCGTAGAAACTGTGCCTGGTGCCAGAGCACAAGAAAGAAAGACATCCACCATACCTAGCTTCATGTCTCAGTTTACAGGGCGCCGCAGGACATCACTCTCGAGGTCAGACCACTGCGAACAGGTGGTCGGTTGGATTTCAGCTGATACTGCTTCCAGTCGGTTAAGCACCACCCTGTCTTCCACCAAGTCCACTCTAGCCAAGAGTCTGGTCAACATAATCCTCACCCTGATCATCCTTCCTCCCACCATAGAGGGTCTGGCCAAAGAAGTGATCCCACACTGGGATATAGTGAGGAGCTCGTCTCATCACCAATCCTTGATTTGAACCTCTCTCCAAGCACGCTTGCAGAGGAACATGAGATCTTGTGCCCTGATTCACAACCTCTAGAGGGTACACAATCACAAGAAGATGACAGAGGGGAACGGCATTTAAGGTCAAAGGAAGTGGATGATGATGATGAGACACAGTTGCCATCAAATCAACCACAATTACTGTCTCAAGACCTTGATGAGGAGGATGATACACAGTTGTCAATGACTGAGTATGTGGTGGGATCAAGAAATGAGGAGGATGATCAGAGTGAGGAAGTGGAGGAGGACTTGGTGGACGATGAGGTGACTGACCCCACCTGGGAAGGTGGAGAGCCGAGCGATGACAGCAGTCCTGAGGGTGAGCCATCTGCAGCACCGCAACAGGCTGGAAGAGGCAGTGGTGTGGCTAAAGAAAGAAGGCGGACCGCACGAAACCGGCCCGCAAATTTTCCACGGAGCACCCCCTTGCGTAAATCTCCCTTGCCAAGGGCTAGGTGTTCCGCGGTATGGCGTTTTTTTAAGGAAAGTGCGGACGATAAAAAAATTGTAGTTTGCAACCTGTGCCACACCAGAATGAGCCGAGGCATGAACACTAGAAACCTCATCACCACCAGCATGATCCGACACATGGCATCCAAGCACCGTAATAAGTGGGAGGAACGCCCGGATCGCCAATCTGTGTCTGCAGGCCACACCACTGCCTCCTCTTCCCCTGTTTTCGGTGCCGGCCAATCGCCTGTCGAAGGCGCAGGCCCGCATACCTCCCGCCCTGCACCTGTACCATATGAAGCACCATCAGCGACCACATCCACTTCCCTGTCCCAGCGCAGCGTCCAAATGTCGTTACCCCAGGCATTTGAGCGCAAGCGAAAATACCCAGCCACCCACCCACAGGCCATAGCACTAACCTCACACCTTTCCAAATTACTGGCCATCGAAATGCTGCCATTTAGGCTTGTGGACACTGAGTCCTTCCGCAGCCTGATGGCAGCAGCTGTCCCTCGGTACGCAGTCCCCAGCCGCCACTACTTTTCCCGGTGTGCCGTCCCCGCCTTACACCACCATGTGTCCCTTAACATCACCCGTGCCCTGACCAACGCAGTTACTGGGAAGGTCCACTTAACGACTGACACATGGACAAGTGCTTGTGGCCAGGGACGCTACATTTCCCTGACGGCACACTGGGTGAATGTCGTGGAGGCTGGGAGCGACTCGGACCCTGGAATGGCACAGGTGCTACCCACGCCGAGGATTGCGGGCCCTACCTCCATCAGGGTTTCCGCCAGCACCTACGTTATTGGCTCCTCCTCCTCCTCCTCCGTTTCCACCTCTGAATTCTCTGCGCGCAGCGCCACTCACCCATCAGCCGGTAGCTGGAAGCAGTGTAGCACTGCAGTGGGGAAGCGTCAACAGGCCGTGCTGAAGCTGATCTGCCTTGGGGACAAACAGCACACGGCCTCAGAGCTGTTGCAGGGGATTAGTCACCAGACCGAGCAGTGGCTCTCGCCACTCAACCTGCAACCAGGCATGGTTGTGTGTGATAATGGGCGTAACTTGGTGGCGGCTTTGGAGCTCGGCAAGCTCACACACGTACCATGCCTAGCGCATGTATTTAATTTAGTGGTTCAGCGATTTCTAAAAACCTACCCCAATGTGCATGATCTCTTGACCAAGGTGCGCCGCGTGTGTGCACATTTCCGTAAGTCATCTACAGCTTCAGCCGGCCTGTTGAAGCTGCAGCAGCGCTTACAATTGCCAGCTCACCGGCTGCTGTGTGACGTGAGTACGCGCTGGAACTCCACCTTCCACATGTTGGCCCGGCTTTGTGAGCAGCAGAGGGCAGTAGTGGAGTACCAGCTGTTACACGGTCGTCGCCTCTCCGTTCAACTTCCTCTAATCAGAAGTGAGGAGTGGGAATGGATGTCAGACCTCTGTGAGGTTTTACGCAATTTTGAGGAATCGACACAGATGGTGAGCGGCGATAACGCTATTATCAGTGTAACCATCCCACTTCTGTGTCTACTGAAACGCTCGCTGCTCACAATTAAAACCGACGCTTTGCATGTGGAAGAGGTGGAAATGGGGGAGGAAGAGCTTACACAAGGTGATAGCCAGAGCACCCTCACTTCGTCTTCTCAGCGACAATTGGAGGAGGCGGAGGAGGAGGAGGAGGAGGAAGACACGGTTGCCTCCGCTACAGAGGGTAGCCATGGAACTTTATTTCCATCTCTTCAGCGTGGGTGGGCAGAAGAGGAGGAAGAGGATGAGGAGATTGAGAGTCATCCTCCTGGTGAGGACAGCGAAATCTTGCCTGTTGGTACTCTGGCACACATGGCTGACTTTATGTTAGGCTGCCTTTCCCGTGACCCACGCGTTATACGCATTTTAGACAACACGGATTACTGGGTGTTCACCCTTCTGGACCCCCGCTACAAAGAGAATTTCTCATCTCTCATTCCTCCGGTGGAGAGGACAAGCAAAATGGTGCAATACCAGAAGGTTCTTGTCGAAAAATTGCTCCAAAATTTTCCATCTGACAACGCTGGCGGCAGAGTACGTGCTACCTTGGCCAACCGAGAAGGGGAGAAAAGGGGAGCACACAGCAGTTCCGACAAAGGCAGGGCAACACTCTCCAAGGCGTGGGACACCTTCATGACACCCCGCCAGCACCCTCACCCTGATGCGCAGCCTAGTGTCACAAGGAGGGAAAAGTTTTGGAAGATGGTGAAGGAGTACGTAGCAGACCGTGTCAGCGTCCTGAATGATCCCTCTGTGCCTTACAACTACTGGGTGTCCAAGCTGGACACGTGGTATGAACTGGCACTCTACGCCTTGGAGGTGCTGGCCTGCCCTGCCGCCAGCGTTCTGTCTGAGCGGGTATTTAGTGCTGCTGGTGGCATCATAACAGATAAGCGTATCCGCCTTTCCACCGAAAATGCTGATAGGTTGACACTTATAAAAATGAACAAGGCCTGGATTTCCCCTGACTTCTCCACTCCACTGGAGGAAAGCCCCGGGTGAACATAAAGTCACTTTAGATATGTTATTTACAATGATGGGAATACTCTGTATTCCCATTCACCCCTTCCACCCAAAAAACGGGTATATGGTTGACTCTTAATCTTCTCATCCTCCTCCTCCTCTTCCATATACCCTGTGATATAATTTTTATATAGGGCCAGCTCACCAGCGGACCCTGTGATATAATTTTTATATAGGGCCAGCTCACCAGCGGGCCCTGTGATATAATTTTTATATAGGGCCAGCTCACCAGCGGGCCCTGTTTGACAATTTTTGTATAGGTCAGCTCACCAGCGGGCCTTCTCATATAATGTTTTATTGGGTCAGCTCTCTAGCGGGCCCTCTCATATAATGTTTTATAGCGTCAGCTCACTAGCGGGCCTTCGCATATAATGTTTAGGATGGTCAGCTCCGCAGCAGACCCTCACCCATAATGTTTTAGATGGTCGGCTCAGCAGCAGACCCTCATTCCTAATGTTTTAGATGGTCAGCTTAGCGGCATGCCCTCGCCCCTAATGTTTTAGAGGGTCACCAGCAGGCCATTAATCCTAATTTTTCAAGGGTGTGTATGATGCCCTCCTTTATGTGTAATAAAGGGTGTATTGGAGTGACATTTCAGTCTAATTTTTGGCAGCCCTTTCACTTAGTGCATAGGCTTTATGAGTGTTGGACCACTACCTGAACTATTGTACCACGATGTGAATGAGGCCCTCCATTTTGTGATATACAGGTTGTATCGGAGTGCCTCAGGTCCTCCCATTGAATTAAATAGGGCTGGGGTGTTCGACAGAGCAGAAGGTAGTTCTTGGCTTCATCCACTAAGTCACTTCGTCACTTTTACTCAATGGATCAGACCCCACTGTTCCGACTATAAATTTTGGACTTAACAAGGAGAAACGGACATGTTGTAAAACCTGTGGTAGCTGCGGCCTCCGTTCCTGAATGCTGTACCTTACCCGGGCCATAACCACGTTGAACACCTGCTTTACGCTGCGCACGTTTCCCTCTTAATCATGGCCCCAGTTCCGAAAAATCGATGACATTTTTTGCAGAATTTGCAGATGATATACAAGTAAATATACAGCAAATACTGTTTGGTAACAATTTTTCGCCTAAAATCGTTTTTATCTTCCTTTTTGTGTGTTTTACGGTCAGTCTGTAAAAATGGCGTACTACGGGCGAAACATCGTTCCCAGCAGCGACGTTGGAGTCCAAGATGCATCCAGACATCCTCCCTATGCTGTCCCTGAACCATTTCTGTGGTGTTTCCATCATTTTCTGACCTTTTCCTATGAACCAGGCACCCTCCCCTCATCAGAGCAGGGGGTGCCTGGTGTAATGCTCGAGTCCTCCCATTGACTTCAATGGGGCTCGGGTGCTCGGCCGAGCACTCGAGCCTCCGGGGGCGCTCGGCCAGAGCACCCGAACACCCGAGCATTGGGGTGCTCGATCATCACTAAAGGCCATGTCTGACCTGTTCTTATTTTTGCAGTCACCACATTTATAAATGTACTTAGAATACATTATAAATTCCTTATACAAGGAATAAGGACGTTTTAAAGATCCATTCACAGAAATTAACAATAACACTTTTAATAAATCTCCCCCATAGTGTTTAATCACTTGGCTGCTAGAGATGTCTAAAAACAATTTAAATATCAAATACTCCTAGCTATCAGGCTTGTCTGAACAATTATCTTTTTTAGGATTTTGAACTTTTTTGGAAATAAGAATATTTATTTTTCAGTTTTCTATTTGTTAACCCTTTAAGGACCAGAAAGGTATGCACAGGCCAGGATTTAAATTCCAGGTGCCCCTAGGCATGGTAATCTAGGGGGAAGATTCACTAAGGCGCAAGGAGATAATTTCTCCAGTGATATCATTTCTCTAGTTCCTATCATATTTTATGGAGCATATGCACTAAGATTTCTCCAGCTTTGGAGATCTTAGTGCATAGACGCTACAGAATAATATAGGAACTGTAGAAATGATATCACTGGAGAAGTTATCTCCACTTTATCACTTCTTTGTTATCTCTTAGTGCATAACCCCCCACACCCTTTTCATGACCCCATCCCCAGTCTCATCCACTTTTTCCTGGCACAGAAAATACCCCTAGCCTAAAACAAGCACAGACAAAAAAAAAGCAGCTTTAACCCCTTGGTTTATAGAGTCTACAATGCATAGCTTTGCAATGTATTCGATATCTCTCTAGAATTCAAGGGGTTAAATAATCATCTATAAAGGAGTATAAAAAAGGTGCAGGGACACTGAGGTTGCTCTGGCCACACCCACAATTAAAAATATGGGTGTGGCCAGCACAGCTGAGATTCCCTTCAGAATTTGGAGCTCAAGGGAGATGTTTACTCTGCCGACACTTCTCTGGTCTTTACAGAGTTAGTTTACCACAATTATGAAATATGCAGGTGTGTAACTACAGGACGTACAGAATGTGCAGTTGTGCCAGGGCACAGTATCCAATGTCTCCCCATCTGTCCCAGTCTCCAATAGTTTCTAGCTGAGCTTCTGTGAAGGTATTTTGTTAGGAGGTCCAACAAGTGTTTGCACCAGGACCCTCCAATGACTAGTTATATCACTGAACATACATTGAGCATATCATTCATTAGGAAGTTGTATAAACAAACATGGCTGAAATGTCCATGCAGATCTCCCTACTCATACATAGCAAAATACAGTTTATCACGTAACTTAAATCTTATGTACTTCATAAATTTTGTTTTTACAAATGTTGGCTAGAAATACAGGAGATTTAAAAGAGTATAAGTCCTATTTATTTTAGGGAATAACAGAGGAAATGAACTAATACAATTTCTTGCTAAAATAGATGCTGAGAAAAAAATAGGTGCTGAAACCAATGTTCTTACATTCTGTGCCTATCACTTTGCTATTAAGCTGTCAACACTGAAAATTCTCATCTATATGCTGCTTGTGCCAAAGGGATGTCAAGGTGGGACTGCTTGGACATTTAGGGGCATTCTGTTCCTCTGTTCTTTGTTTCTCAGCATGTGCTAACAAGGCACAGTACTGACTATAGTACAGCTGGTTTAATATAGTTCTTTTTAATACATCAGCCTAATTGCATTAAAGAGAATATCTTAGAATTTAGTATAAATTAATATGACATACACCACACAGATACTCACTTTCAAGCTACACAGCAGGTAGATTTGAAGCAGGGGCAAGAGCAGTATACAATTATAATACGTAGAACTGAGTTTGTGTAATTGTATTATTTTTTTTAAGTATAAAACAAAGTTTATTGAGTGACATTACAATAAATCAGAACAACCTCCAAAAGGAAGCAATATCACAAAGCAGATATGGAACATTAGAAAGTATGTAACAATTACAATAACAAATATCTTTCGTAAACAGTAACTTAAAGTTATTGGTCTTGACAAAGCAGAATTTCATTATGAACTATTACTAGCTCATATGGTGCCTGTGAAATGGATGTGTGGAGGTCATGAAAATTCGGTACTTAGGGGTCATGTTGAGGCTAGCAGCTTGCATTCTCATTGAATGGAGTGATATGTGGAGGGAACGAGAAAAGAAAAAAAAGGAAGGGGAAGAAAAATAATGTGGGAGGAGAAGAGAGGAATGAGGTGGGGGGGATGGAGGATGGTCCACCAGGTACGAGGCCAAAGGAGACACAAAGGATGCTAAAGCAAAACAGGAATCTCGATGTTTAGCCAAGTAACATAGCATAGAGGAATCAATGTCAAGGCACAGAGAATGTTAAAGTTACACAAGTGGGATCGGGGGACTAGAAAGATTTGGGCGTGACTCATACCACTTGGACCACACAGAATTATGATCTTCAAGTGTAGCAGTGCAGATAGCATGACATGACAATACATGACAAGGGACAGGTTGTCCACTGCTCGAAACCAATCATCGAACAATGGGGGATATTAAGAGCTCCATCTTTTTGGGATCAGAAATTTGGCTTCAGTAAGTAATGAGACCAAGAGGGATCATACCCTTCCTGAGATTTTTATAGAGAGGTGACATTAGTAGTAAAGGGATGACCATTCAATACTGCTTGAAGGCTAGAGACATGTTTTGGGTGAGCAGGTAATTTAATGAGCAAAAGTATAGGGCCAAAAAGCCATCAGGGCCCGGACTTTTCCCCAACGGAAGCACCTTAATAGCCTGATAGACCTCTGCCTCTGAGATTGGCCTATCCAGATCAGAACTCCAGATTTGGATATGAAATCCTCCATGTTTTGGGATAAGGTCGGGGGGGTCACAGTCCAACTCAAGGTTAAGATTATATAGGTTGCTATAAAATTATCTGAAGGCCTGTGCTACCTAACTGCAGATATATAGAAGACAATGAGCCTTGTGATGAGCGAATGTGGGAGATATGGATGGCTATCCTTCATGTTTTAACCAGGCGAGCTAGCATTTTACCACATTTGTAATCATTCATAAAATTCCTATATCTTTGCCACATATGAGACTTAAGAGCGGCATCTTGAAGTATCAAGTTCAGGGTCTCTCTATGAGACTTCAATTCCAACAGATCTTGATCCGACAATGATGGTTTGTGTCTTTGTTCCAAAGAACGAGTTTTGGATGTAAGAGAATCTATTTCACATGATCTTTCATTTTTTTTTCCATTCACCTATCTTAATCAGATGACCATGAATCACACTTTTGTGTGCTTCCCAAACAATGGTGTCCAGAGTACCTTGCCCAGCATTTAGAGAAAAATATTCGGAGATGACTGTCGATATAGAATAGACAACCTGTGGGTCTCTGAGAAGAGATTAATTTAACCTCCATGATCTTGTTGAGGTATTAATCTACAGAATACTGAGGGAGGCTAGAACTGCCGAATGGTCTGACCAGGTAATTGATTCGATGCTTGAAGCAGTGAGGGGATATAATAGGAGTTGAGAAATAAAAGTATAATCTATGTGAGAATAAGAGAAGTGAGGATTAAAAAATAATTTTGAAATCTTTAGCTCATGGGTTAAGAGATCTCCATGTGTCAATCAGGTGTAGGTCATATAATTTCCAACTTAATCATCTCAGATGAGCTAATTTGTGGACCGAGCATCTGAAGAAGTGTCAAAGGAGAGGTCAAGGGCAATGTTGAAGTCACCCCCAAAGCCGAGTTTACCAACAGCCCATTCATCAAGTTTCTTTAGGACGTCAAAAAGGAAAGAAATCTGGGAAGTGTTAGGCCATATATATTTGCAAGAGTGAAAAGCTGATTGTGGATATGACCCTTTAGAAATAAATATCTACCATCAGCATCAGACAGTGAATCAACCAATGTCCAAGGCAAGGAGGAAGGGATTAGTATACCTACACGTTTTTTTTTCCGATGTCATGATGATTAGAGATCTTTGGTGCGGAAATGGATGAGAAGTCTGTTTCTTGAATAAAGAGAATGTCAGTGTCACAGTACCTTGTAGCTCCACCACTTCTGGAGATGCTCACTATGACGCTCCGGCGTCATTTCCACGAGTGGTTGACCGCATCAAAGCCAGATGCGTTATCTGCAGGCGCAAGGCTTCAAGCATGCTGCAGGCCTCTGTTTTACGTGTGTTTGTTTCCTGTAGCCTCCTCCTACCTACTTCCTCCCTCTAAGTTGCTCCTCCTACCTACTTCCTGTGGAGGGGTTTAAAGGGCATACTGAGTCCTGACTCAGTCACCCTTACGTTGTTGTTCTGAGCAGTTCATTTTCTAGTATTCCTAATTCCTGTGTATGATCCAGCTTGTCTGTCCATCCATTCTGGTGTTGACCTGTGGCTCTGTCTGACTATTCTCCTTGTGCATTCCGATTTGGCTCAGATATCCTTTCTGGTGCAAACCTGTGGCTCTGGCTGACTACCCACTCCGTGCATGACCTAGTCTTGTCTGACTACCCACTCTGGTGTTGACCTAGGGCTCTATCCACTGCGCATCCAGCATTCCATTGCTTCAGTGGATATCCTTTCTAGTGCAAACCTGTGGCTCTGGCTGACTACCTGTTCCGTGTATGACTTTGGCTCGTCTGACTATCCTATCTGGTGCTTACTAGAAGGCTCTGTCTGTTCACTCAGTTTGTTGGTTTCATTATTCAGACATCCTTCCTAGTACTGACCTGGGGCTCTAGCAGACTCCTAGCTACCCAGGGTTGGGTCAGCAGCTTCCTTTTTTATGTACAATTGAGACTCCGCTCCTAGACTGACTGCAGACTGAATCAGTATCACTTGGGAGTTACCTTACCACGAGACTCCATTCGGATGAGGCCTAGTCTCGGACAGTGTGGTGCAGAGATTGGGAGACTGCTATTCCTGAAACAGTACTCGCCATCTCAAACACCCACTGTGTGTATGTTTATATATTACATTACTGTCATTATTCTAATAATAAAGGTTCTATTAACTATACTGTCTGACTCCTGGTTTTGCTTGCCAACCGTAACAGTCAGCTCCTAAACGTAGGAATTCGCACAGAGCCATTAAACTTTTTCTGATGAGTCCAGGCCCTTGACATTAAGAGTAGCTAATTTAAGTGAACACATGGTTACTTGAGTGATTGGCGATTAACTTTGGCCTCTATTTGGCCGTGGGCCTTGAAGAGGTGAGAGAGAGAAGAATAAGAAAAAAAAAGGGAAAAAGGGAAGGGGGGAACGGGGAGTATGAAAGTATTTGTAAATGTGTAAGCTGTATGAGAATATTGGAGAGAAGTATTAATGTGAACAACAAAGCATGGAGATGACCAAGTGGGTCCTGTAGGTGTGTGTGTAACATGGACATAGAGGTGGTCAAGAGTGAGAAGAACTGGACTCTATCAGTGAAAAGGCATTTAAATTGCATGGGTGAATTGATTAATGATCATATTGTAGTTAAGGAAAAAGTATATGTGAGGAGACATGTGGCTCCATGAAGAGGTCTGTTGTATGTAGTGTACAGGAAGGGGTAGCAAGTGGAGGTCAGCATTGTGGGAGGGATTGGGGATGAGCTACCATTATTTTCAGGGGCCAGAATAGCAATAGGCTATGGCTCGGTGAAATTGGTGGTCTATCATAGCGTATTGTTGCATTTGAGCCCTGTTCTATCTGTCATCTAGAAAGCCTGATCTATGGATTTTTTAATCTTGTTTTAATCTTGTTTTATCAACACTGGCCCGGTTAGCATGATTTGAGCCATTCATTCAGTGGATCGGAGAGTGCCCCGGAGATCATTTTGCATTGCTTACTACTGGATTGGTTTAGCAGCGGTGTAGTGTTGTTTCCAGGAGGCACCCCGTTTCCCGGTTGGTGAGTTCCCTATCAATTTGGTTCACTTCTGTATGATTCATTTACCAAAGTGTAGCACTAAAACCTGATGTTGGACACATTGCAGTTGCTGAGGAGAGGCACGGTTCCTGCTCTCAAGGGAAACATTTATATCAAATAACAACATACCCACGATTGTGGAGGAGGGGCAGATAGAGAAGAATCATTAGCCAACTTCTTCTTTTCTCCACATAGCTTGGGGGCTATTATTGTGCTGCTACTGCCTCAGATGCATCACTGGAGATAGTCATGGCAAGCGGAACCTTCATCAATAAAAAAATATTTTCTATGTGTTATGTAGAAATTCAATGTTCCCATTGATTTCAGTGGAATGAGCCAGGCAAAAAAAAACAGAAAATCTGGACTTTTCACAGGAAATTATTCACCAAGTGGGGAGTGCCATTATTCGCCGATTTCAGTTTGAGGCAAAATTTATCACCCATCCCTAATTGGCAGTGGTGAAAAATGAGAAAACTTTTGCAGTGGTGAAAAGAAGAAAATGTTTGCAAAAAAATCATTGGGTTTTCACCAAAAGTCAAACAGGAAATGTTTCTGACTTTTCACCAATCCCTGGATTCCTCACAGATGGAAGTATTAGTCTTGTGAGTCCTGGAGATTGTATTAAGAAGATCCCCCTGGAGAACTCCTTTTGGGCCTCTTCCATAAATGATCACCCCAGAGGCCATTGTTCTTGCCACTCAGCTCTAGCCCCAGAGCTGTGGTTAAAGTCTGACGCAATGGCTGTAAAGTTCCATTTGAGAAAATTTCAGGCATATTTCCTCCTGATCCTAAAAAGAAACTTCATTAGTTACTGGTACAGAAGTGTGCTATTAGGGGAGAAAAATAGGGGGATCAGTACAAAAGGAGTACCCCAAAGCTGCAATACAGTGACAGAAAAAAGGCAAAGAAGGTCAAAGATGCCTATATATAAAAACTCTACTATATGGTGATTTCCAGTCCTCAAAGATAATGTTATCAAAAAAGGCAGAAGGGACGAGTGAACTAGTGAATAGCATTCCTTTACCATTAGAGATGTCCAGTGTGAATATCCCAAAGGGAATCTCAGAGATCTGGAAAGTCTCTCATACTGACTGAATTAAGGTTCTATAGAACTCTCGGGGTCCTCTTCCAGGGGCAAAAAGACTCATCTGTTCCTTCATTCCCTGACTCACGTTTCTCAAGTGAGGGATGCTTCCAAGAAGGCATAGTATCACTTCCCACTGGAGGATAGAGCCTCTTTCTTGGGAGGAAAAGGGACTCCCTGAAATAACTGATCCACTCTGGATAGATGCAGGTTTGAAAACATGCCACATTGGGGGAAGGTTCTAACTCATATAAGTTCATGATCAGAGGGACTGGACCCTTAAGTGGCCTGAGCAGAGGCCACAAAATGAGGGACGCATAGCTGGCCTGCCTGACCCTTAGTGAGATTGGCATGACAAGACAAATAAATAACCACGGCAGAAAAAGTGTGTTTGTTTTGGTGTCTTGGGTTTCCTCATGCCCCCCCAACACACAACACTCAAATCTCCCAAAAAGGCTGACTCAGATGGAGAGGGAAGGCAGAAGAAAATAAAGGAAAAACTTATGTGCACTAGAGAAGGAGAATGAGATAGTAGCCCCCATGAGTTAGGCTTGCCATCCATAGAGATAGCCTGTGAAAAGGGTCCTTCCTGTGTGCTGCATGAGGGAAGAGGAAGGAAGGGAGAAGAAATCCCCTCCCTTCCAGAGTGCAAAGCTCAGGAAACTGGGCTGTAGTGTCTAAAATACAATGGAGTGGTGGCTTTCCAGCTGCCTGTGCCTTATTCCGTGGCTGTGCACTGATGGTTCTAACCCTGTGGCCTGAAGCCCACCCAAGCCACTGGGAATAAGACATGAGTGGCTGAAGCTACATAACTTAGATGGTGGGTGTGAACTCTGAGCATTAAAGTACCCACGTCCCAAAAAACTTGTCCCTTGAGCATAGAGGGACAAGAAACAATGAGTTAAAAATAGAATGAAGAGAATAGATATCAAATAAATATAAGATGAAGGAATAAGCTATGCACCACAAGCAGTCCTAAGAATCTGGCCAGCAGACAGACAAACTGCCAAGCACAGGTCATATTCACAAAATATGGACCACCTGTATATATATTTGGGTCCTTTGACATTTTTATTTTTATTTAGAAAAATGTTTTATCAGAAAGAATACATTGAGATTTCTATTGTTTTCAAGTATGTCCTGGAGTATTTACAGCAGAGTTGCATATTCACACAAATACAGAAACATTACATGCACACACATATATATATCTTTATACATATCTATATCACATACACATTACACATAGGGATACATACTAAAAAGGTATATAAAGTTACATATTGTTTTTAGATTTGAAAAAGCAGTTATTTTTAAGGATTTTAGACTGAGAGAAGATCAGACAACATTGCCAGTAGAATGACTTCCCACTTTGCAGACATTATAGAATATAGGTCCAGGTAGTATGGGTCCAGCTCAGCTCTGTATGCAAGAGGAACTGACAAGTAAAAAGAGCCACCTATATGGTGGAATTAAACACCCCATGATTAATAAAATGAGAAAAAAAATTCTTGAAAAGAAGGATCAGCCCTGCTGCACTCCTGACAGGAAGGACACTACAACTGAAGGATGCAGTTGGGTGGGGGTCAAGTGGAGCTGGGAGGGAGTTTCCTCATCCAGTGTGTTCTAGTTTCAAATTCCATGCCCCATAGTGGTATATACTTAACCCCATGGTTCTAAGATTCAACAATGGAAGCAAGAGAAATATCTATATAGCTATAGGCTTAGCTAGATAAGGATACCTCACAACAGTTGAGATCTGGGAGATCTGGGAGCCACAATGGAAAACCAGCACTCTCTGGTCTTCATATTCAATACATGCTGATTTTTATTACAACAGTCAATGATTCAATCCCCCTGGGATCTAGAATCTTCAGAAAGATCCCATAGGGGCTGAACCATTTACAGAGATGTAGAAGTTGTTGAGCAGGTGGGAGAATGGGACTTTTTTGCACAGGGATGGCACTATAAAAATAATAAGAAATAGCAGATGCATGTATTACTGATTAAATATTTAAGTACAACAGGGTGGCAGGGATGTGGTTTAAGTTTCCAGGGACTGGCAGGCAGGTTCCTGTGCTAGAACCAGAAAGCTTTTTAGTGGGAGTGATCCCCATTCAGAAAGAGCCTGGTTTTACTGGAGTCTTCTGAATGGGACTTTCTCCCACTAACAACCTGTCCACTATTTCACACAGAAGATCAGTGAGACCACTACAGGTAGTGTTGTAATGGCGTGCAATATTTCTTCCTACGCTGTTTTACTTCATAAGTATGTATGGCAACTTCACTCACCCAAACCATAACCTGTTGCTCTTGAAGAAGAGCTGGTGCTAGTACACAGGAGATACACCTCCAACAAAAATGATATGCAGCAAATGAACAGCAACACGGCTAGTGCTGACTGAATAAAATAATCAGTTTAATGAGGATAAATAAAAACTGGTCACGAAGAGTACATAATGGTGTCGCAAAAAGCTCATCCACAATCACCTGACACATTTCGGACCAAATGGCCCTTAGTCATAGGTGACTAAGGGCTGTTTGGTCCAAAACACCACAGGTGTTTGTGGGCGAACTGTTTGTGACACCATTATGTACGCTTTGTGACAAGTTTTTATTTATCTTCAGTAAATTGATGGTTATATTCAGTCAGCACTAGCCATGTTGCTATTCTTTTCTGCACTATTTCACACAGTGAGCTAAGCTAAATACCTAATAATACTGCCCCTTTTAATGGAAAAGCATGTTATTGGAGAACTAACAACTCCTCATAGTCCCCCCTCCCGTTACTATGGAAAGAAAATCCTAATGTTCCTTATAAATCTTGCCCTTGCACCTTTATTCATGAGATTGCATATTCAATTAGTCCATGGAGTCAGAAAGACAGATGCAAGCAGTTTTTCAAAATGAAGTAGGAACAGTGCATAAGCTTACCTAACATCTCAATGTGCACTGAGCATCATTTCAGTTTCTGTGGTACTGCCACCAACTGTCATGTCAACCTCCAAGTACATGGCATCCAGGACTTATGGAACATGTTATCTCCTGAAGAAAGGCACAATAGCAAATGTATAGGCACCATTATGAGTATGTGTTAGTTCTTCTTTAAGGAAATTATTATATGAATTCTAAAAATCATTCTTTCTAGACAGACACACAAACTAATGTAAAAATGGTGGAAAAGCTTTCTTACCTAGTAGCACAAATAAACAAAGCACTGTGTACAGCCAGTCTTTCACAAGCTTTTATTTTTAGCACTCTGCTGCTCATTATATTAACAATCTATGCAGAATGTAATGTGACTTACTGAATACATTTGCAAGGTTTCATGCTTACTGAAGAATACATTTTATGCACCAAAAACTGTTACTAGGTTCATATAGCAAAACATCATTCCCAACACATGCTGCCTTTCCTAAAAAACACAAATGTTTACTACTTTGTGATGTGGAAGATTCAAATTAACCACTTGGATGATAGGGAGCAGTCTACAACTCATTGCTTCAGAATGCACTGACAATCTCTGTAGAATGCAAGGACTTAAAGGGGAACTAACACATCATAATGATAATCCTAATGGCTTTATACATGTTGCCTTTATGACTTTGTTTAAGAAATAACATCTTCAATCAATCCTGGATATCATATCTATGGGGGTTGGACCTTACAGCAGTTTTTTCAAACTTAAGCATGCAAGTACAAGAGAATACTTAAAGAATAAAATAAGGGTACTCCCAGTGCCGAGAGATTTATATTTCCAAAGTTATTACAGTTTAAACCCATGTTTTTTTACATTAGCAGTGCTCTCTAATGGTCAAATTCTAATTAGATTTCTGTTAGATTCTAATGGAGAGGAAAGTCATGAAAGTCAGAGACATACAGTTCTCCATAGAATGTGATAGAAACTGCCTGTCACTTCCTGTCAGTTAGAACTTTCAGGAAGTAAAGTACTATATCAAGTCTATATCAACTACCTAACATAAACAGTATAGTATTATATAGATATAAGGAGGATCCTAAAGATTCACTGATGTGCCTTGAATAAATTATAGATCATATATAATGAAACGGAGCACAAATGAAATAGATTGCCACCATAGCCGCCAACATCTTAAATCATAGACTTGTCACTATTAGCAATAATTTTCTTTCTTCCATCGAATGAGCTTCAATCACACTTCTTTGATCAAAGTGAAGTGGTATTCAAACAGAAAGTGCAATGTTAACTATAACATCTATCTAAATGCCAAATTTGGTAGTTATTAATTCAGTAGATTTAGCAGTATCCTTGATAAAATTATATAGCGATGGCATAAAAATTATAATGAAGAATGGACACATCTTTTTTTGGACATCCTCTATTTTTCTTACTGAACAGATCTGGACAACATTTTCAGGGTTTGTGGGGAATAGTAGGACTGACTTAACAAATTTTAGTTATATTCATCAAATTATTCAAAGTACCAATAGCATAGAAAGTATGTATTATAGCTGAGCTACAAATATATTTGACATTTGGAACTAACACTATCAGTTGCAAGTACCTCAAACCCTGCATGTCTGATCCAAATGTATTTGTAAAAAAAAAGTTTGAGAATTGAGAAAGCAGTCGAGTTTTGACAATTATATATTTTTTTCTGCTGTAAAAATTTAGACAAAATTAGACATGGTACAACAAAATCTACTGAACTCCTTTTCTGAAATTTTGCAGTTAAATATTCAAGAGGACATGGGCTTTTTACTTACCATTTTATGATGGGTTGTCGTGTTCCTACGATATAGCGTGCATTTTGACATTTCAGTGTAAAATACTGATTTTTGTAATGCTGAGAATTTTTTAAATGAATGACAAACAAATGTGAAATTTGGAACTGTTGGAGCTACTCCCAAGACCTACAAATACTCAGGTTTGATCCCATCATACATTTTGTGCAATCATAAAAAAATTATACATGGCTATAGTAAAATCTATTGAATGGCTTTTTTTTATTTGGCACACAGATTGATCTTGGGAGGACACGATGCTTTTAACCCTTTGAGTGTCAGATGGGTACGGAATGCATTGCTTTGCAATGCATTCCGTACCCCTCTGGCACTCAAAGGGTCAATAGCACTTGTTGATTGGCGATCCTATTCCTCAGATACTGAGCTCTGAAAAAATGATTTTACGTACAAGAAATTAGTGCAAATTTCTGTATATGTAAAAAAGATGTTATTTTGCCTATATATATATTTTACAGTACCTCTTAAACTGAAGAAGGGCAGTGAAAAATAATTAAATTAAGCTTTTGTCGATTTTGTGCAACAAAAAACTGAAAAAAGACAATACAGCAAAAAAGTCTCATCATGCTTGCAAAGCATGCTTGATTGAAGAATAGATTACACAATCAAATGAAGTCCATCTGCACCTGAAGCAAACTTTATTAAAGATAATTGACCATAACATTATACGACAAAAAAGATTATCCTGCTTGCAATTCTCACTCCATCAAACAGAATATTAAAGTACAAAAAATAAAAAAGTGAAACTAAAACTAAAAATTAATATTAATCTCAGCTTCTTAATTTCCCTCATGTATTCAAAAGTATTAGTAATGGTGACTAACCCTTTGAGTTCCAGAGTGGGATCCTATTCACTGCAAAGCAATGCACTGGATACTTCTGTGTCACTCAGAGGGTTAAAGTTCAGATAGGATAACTAAAACAGAATGACTGCCTTGTGACTTGCTTTCAACGAACCAATAAAGTACAAGGGGGTTATTAAGTTAAATGTGAGTTTTTGACCTACAATGATATATAGTAGCTGTTGGCTTGCTGGGGATGATGGTAATTGTAGTCCTCCAAACCTGGAGGGCATCTAATTACTCATTCCGTCCATAGATGCAGACTGTTACGTGTAATGTATACTCTATGAAATATAGACATGCAATTGCTGTAGAACATGAACAAACTGCAATACAGTGTGCATCAAACACCAAGTTATTCCTGTGAGCAATTTTGACATAGCATTAGCAATTTTAATGAGATTGGGTCTAAAAGAGTGACCTGCATTTTCTCCTCAACCTTTTGTGATTCACTTGTGCAAATGCAAAATATTGAAGTAATTTAGCAACATACTGTGAAGTAGAAATGAAGCTGTTCTGAAATAGACAGAGGAAGTTTTATATTTTTACCTCTACAATGAAAATAAAATGAAAAGCAACAATGGAAGGGCCATAATGTAAAATGGAACACTAGAGATGTCTCCAGTGGATGTGTTGGAGATATCGCTAGCATCCAAGAAGTTAAAGGAGCAGTAAACATTTTTATAGAAACCTATATTTTCCTTCTGAGTAAAACTAAGTCATTCCCACTGCTGTCAGTTGTTTTATTCTAAAGTTATAAAAGTTCAAATAATCAGGGAATTAACCCTTTAAGGACCAGTGATGTATCAGGACCATCAATGGTTTTCTTGCCTAAAGGACTGGTGACAATCCTGGCGCGGCACATGTTTTGTGTTTACAGCACTCCTGCGGGAGCACTGTAACTGAAGTGGTCTCTCAGGCCCCCATTTGGCTTGCTGGTACACATCATCATTCATGTGTGCTGGCACACCAAAGTCCTCTATGCTGTTCTTAAAAATTACTATCCCCCATCTTGTAGCCCTTAAAAAACTGAGTAAAATGAGCCCAGCGACATTTCTCAAACCTTTATATCCACTTTCAAAGTTCCCTCTCCCCTGACATCAGCATTGTAGCTGACAGAAGGGGAATCCGGTCCCGGGACCGGCGGAGGCTCTGCAGCAGAGCCGAGATCGCGGTAATAAAAAAGAAACCCTTAACTTAAAAGGTCTTCTATGTGTGCTTGCAAACTAAGCACGTTTAGAAGACCTTTTTAGTGAAGGATTTATTTTTTTATAACCGCGATCTCGCCACTGCTGCAGAGCCGCTGGCTGATCCAAGGAGAGGATTCCCCTGCTCTCAGCTTGAATGCTGACGTCAGGGGAAAGGCAAAAAGAAGGAAATTTCCTCACAAATAGAAAGCAACAGAATAACTAACTGAAATTTGTCCATTAAATGGCATAGTTATTGTAGAAAAAAACCCATGAGTTTAACCCCTTAATGTCCAGTGCCTTGCCAGGACCGTCACGGATGTCCGGCATTTAAGGACCAGTGACGGTCCTGGCATGTCATGGAATTTAGGGCTCCCCACCCAGCTGCATGCTGCTCGGGGAGCCCTGAATCGGATCCAAAAAAAAAAAAATGCCCTGTGGTCCTTAAGTGCCAGCCGCAGGCATGCACGCCGGTCCTTAAGGCTTAAACTGTAATATACATATTTCAGCAATAGGTATACCTTATTTTACTCAACAAGAACAGACCTACATTTAAAAGACCCCCATAAAACAGTGGAAATGTCTTTGTGAATTATGGTGCAATGTTCCTGTTGCAGAATTGCTTCATTATTATCTTACTAGTGTAAAAGCCCGTGTGCACAGGCCGTGGAGCAGTGAGGTAATGGCAGTACGCAGAGTAGGACTGTCCTCTTAACCCTTTGAGTGCCAGAGGTGTACGCAACGCATTGCAAAGCAAAGCACTGCATACCCCTCTGGCATTCAAAGGGTTATCATTACCCGGACCTGCTCTGCATACTGCCATTACCTCACTGCTCCACACGATTGCACTGCCTCACTCATGTGATGCAATCATGTGCAGTAGAGACGGCCGAACTTTCTGGCCTTTTATTATATAGTGTGACTCAAACAATGCCAATGGGATAAGGTAAATGCACAAATGTAAAAAAAAAATAACCTTTTCTCTGCATTCAATGCTGTTTATTAACTTTTCCTTCCTTCTCAGTTGTCCTTAAAGGAAAGGGGAACACTACATATATTAACCCACACTCACCATAACCATAACGGACCTCCACGTTCTCCTCCTCATCCTATGTGTCTTTCCATATTATTCTTTATTGGACTATCAGTATATCCCATTACCACTTGCTGCAGTGGTTATCTCTGTGTTAGGAAAATCTGGGTGTGTGTGAAGGGAGCAAAGGAGATTTAAGCCAAATACATCAACATTTTGTGTGACTGACTGGGAAGACAAAGGAAGCCATGACTGAAGTTCTTTCTGATCTGGATGTTGTTATCTCAATGTTAGGTGAGTCTGTGAGAAGGAAGCAAAGGAGATTTTATCAAATAACTAAAAAAATTACTGAGATGACAATGGCAACTGTGGAGTATGTGTTTTTTTTTCAGTGATAGAAACAGCTAATTAAAAACAAGTAATATAAACTACATATACATAGTAACATATTTTATGAAGCTGAAAAAAGACATGAGTCCATCAGGTCCAGCGCATACCACAAACACCACTGTTGATCCAGAGGAAGGCAAAAAAGCCCTCTGAAGCAACTTCCAATTTAGCCCCAAGTGGGTAAAAAAATTCCTTCCAAATGACAGTCAGATAGATCCCTGTATCAACAACCTATCTGCATTGAAGCCATCTGTCATATTTTTTGCTAGATAGGCATTCATTGCTTTTTTGAAAGCAGTTGCATTATCTGCAAGTACAACATCCCTGAGGCAAAGAATTCCATAGCTTTACTGCCCTTATGGTAATGAATCCCTGCTTTTGTTTTAGTCAAAAGCGCCTTTTCTCTTGTCTTAATGGATTACCTCTTGTTCTTAGCTCAGCTCTTTGTGTAAATAATTCATTGGATACTTCTGTGTATTGACCTAGAATGTATTTGTAAATAGTAATCAATCTTATTTAATGTAAATAAACCCAGTTTGGCTAGTCTCTTTTTGTAACTCAGATTCTCCAATACCTTTAACAGCTTTATTGCATGTTTCTGCACCTTTTCCAGTTCAACAAATGTCTTTTTTAAGACCTGGCACACAAAATTGTACTCCATATTCTAGATGAGGCCTAACCAAGGATTTTCTACAGAGGGAGGATAATATTATCTGTTTCAGGAAATCAATAGGAGAGTTTGACCGTGGCCAAGTAAAGATGCCAAGAAAACACACAATCATCCTGTTAGTCATCATCAGCATCATTTCCGCTTCCACTTCCAACCTGCACTCATTCACACACACACACACTAGTATTGAGAAACTAGCAGCAACACAGTTTATCAACATCCACAACCCTAGCTATGATAAGTGCCTCTGATGGCATTGGAAGTGCAGCACCTTAGACATCTAGGGGTAGATTTAAAGGCAGCCGTTAACAAAAAAAATCACTAACGGGTGCGTTAAGTGACATGTTGCAATTCAAAGATCCGTCTAAAGAACAGCTAACGGCAGTTGTACAATCCTTACGGCCGATACACTTACGTGCATTCAGACGCATGGAAAAACATACCCCAGAGCTATTCAAAGGCTTGCGGTACTGATACCGGCTGAAAAAAAGACACACCTAACGGCTAAAAGTTAAGACCCACTTTTTTTAGCCGTTAGACACTTAACGGCCAAAACAAAACACCCGTTACATAGGAAAAGACACAAAAGGCTTACCGCACAACCATGTAAATGGGAAAATTAACCCGTGCAATGCCAAAACAACACAAAAACATGCACACACAACACAAATCACTATACACACAACAACAACCAACACCACAGGGACAACGACACACTAAAAAACAACAACACAACATGGCACGGAACAATGGGGGTCATCACACAAAGCGGACACCTGCAAATACAAGCTCACCTGGGCAACATCAACACGCCACCTGCACCCCACAACTGCATGTCCGCAAATGGCACACACAGAACAAGCACAACACACCACATCTTATAACACACACACACCTGCAAACACTTACCTGGACAAAAACAACTCACCATTGGTCAGCACTCACCTCATCACCACACCCACACAACGCCCTAGCAAGTACTTAAAGGGACAACTCAACACACTCACTTGTGGCTTGTTTTCCACTCTGGGAGGGAGAGAGAGAGAGAGAGAGAGAGAGAGAGAGAGACAGATAGATAGAGACAGATAGATAGAGCAAACAGTATGTTGGGTTACATATTGTTGCGAAGACTGAAGAGAAGGCGTGCAAGGGAGAGAGCTAGGGAACATCAGCAACCTCCAAGCATGCCTGATCAACAGCCACCACCTGTTGCAAGTGAGGAGGCTCTGGCTCAGCAGCCACACAGGAGCCCATCCCCACCTGGAGGGCACAGGATGTATAGACGACCACCAAGGCCCAGGGTATACCGCCCAAGGGTCACCCTCTTTGGAATGACCGATGATGAGGTCATTGATCGCTACAGGTTGAGGCCTGACAGCATCATTGCCTTGTATGAGGTCATCAAGGAGCAGGTGGATCCCATCTACATCTACAACCATGCCCTAACTGGCCTGCAGAAACTACTCTGTGCCATGCACTTCATGGCAAGCGGGGCCTTCCAGTCCACAGAGGGTTACGCATCTGGCATGTCACAGGCCACATTCTCCAGGGTGCTGGCCCAGGTCCTGCCAGCCCTCAAAAGCAAGGCCAGTACCTATATACATTTCCCCACCACCGACATGGACTGGATACAAGTCAAGCAGGCCTTTTACGCCAGGGGAGGCATGCCCAGGGTCATGGGTGCTATAGATTGCACCCATGTCCGAATTAAGGCCCCAGCACGTGACGCACAGATATTCATCAACAGGAAGAACTTTCACTCCATCAACGTGCAGATGGTGTGTGACAGCCATATGAGGATAATGAATGTCTGTGCAAAGTATCCTGGCAGCTCACATGATTCATACATTCTCCAAAACTCCTCAGTCCACAGAGATTTCGAGAATGGAACTTTTACAGGGGGATGGCTTTTGGGTGAGTTCACAATACAAAATCACATCACATACACAGGCGTACACACAACGCTGTTTAGCATGCTCCTGACCCACAGCTACTACGTCTACCACACAAAACATCATTCACACAACATGTGCTCCCTGTCTCACCATGTCACTCACATTACACAGGTGATGCTGGCTATGGATGCAAGTCCTGGCTACTGACCCCACTGGCCAATCCTCGAACACATGCCCAGGAAAGCTACAACCAGGCTCATGGCAGAACGAGGAATGCCATTGAGCGGACCTTTGGCCTCCTCAAGTCAAGATTCCGATGTCTGGACCACTCGGGGGGAGCACTGCAGTATGCACCTGGAAAGGTGTGCGACATCATTGTGGCGTGCGCAATACTGCACAACATCGCAGTGGACACCAGGCTGCTGGAGCACATCCAGGCCCCCCCCATACAGGAAGTGCCCATGGACATCGGACACGTTGAGGAGACCCTGAGAGGGACACAGATCAGAGACAGGCTCATCACGGAACACTTTACATGTGAGTATAACACAGGCATGCAAACAATCCATGCAAGTCCCCCATCAGTCCTGTGACACTAACCACACTGCACATTTTGTTCTGTCTCACCCCACAGGAACAGTGACACAGCACTGCACTTGCAGCGGACGTGGCAAATTGTGTGTGTGGACTCAAAAACCATCCTCCATTCCACTCTCCACGTTGACATACAGACCCCAAGGATATCACGCACACCCTCAGGAGAAACAAGGTACAACACATAACCCATGTTCATCGCCTTACAGGGCTTGATTGACAGCAGCTAACTTGATTTGCCATGAGCATAGCCAGAGCAACCATGCTAGCCTTGTAGCGAAAGAGTGTTATCCAATGCTATGCATTGGATAATACTCCGTCACATCAGGGGTTAAAGGGCCATTGGACTCAATATGGAACCTGTACTGTGCTACAGCTGAGAAGAGCAGCACAGGGGTGGATGTACAGTGGTATGGGCACACAATGTAGAGGTCATGAGACGTAGATCAGATTACCAGGGACACCATGCTGACCTGTGAGTGTGCAGACATATGTGCCCCCGACATGAATACACACATCAACAAATGTGTCCTAACAGTTCCATGGAACAAATGACATTGGGCTGCCACTGTCACATTAACAGTGGCAGCCCAAATTCATTACTTCCATGGAGCTCTCAGAACACTTGTTGATGTGTGTATCCATGTCAGGGGCACATATCCATAGGGCTGGGGCACATGTCCTTAGTTCTCCACATAATTGGTTACAGATGAGTACACAACACATTGTCAAGCAATGGTTTGTGTACTCACCTGTAACTGTGAAAATTGAGGGGATCAAAAAGACTAAATTGTTGTTGCTTGATGATCAGTTCAAGTCAACTACTCCAAATCCTGTCCTCTTCTTCCACAGGCATCCGTAACATGATCCATCCTTGAACTGAAGTTCTTCTATGTGACTGGATTGATGTCTTGACATCACCTTCATGGAGATCACCCCTTGCTGTTTATGTTGATGTTGTTGGTGATGCAAAGTTTGACCTGAGGTTCACACAAACCTCTACTGGATCATTTTCATATAGACACAGAAAACACTAATTCCTGAGTTTTATAACCTGTACAGTTAGGATGCTCAGCTACAGAGTTGTCAAACCTTGTGGACAACACATGAGCTGGGCAGCAGTGTAACTAAAGTACTATTTTTTTGTTTCAAAGTACATTTAGTGTTCTCATACAGGTGTTCAATGCATATAGGCAATACACAGAAAACACATGTACATCCTAATGTACTTTGAGACACAATAAAGATGAACCATCACCATTCTATCTGTGTCTGTAGGAGGATATATTTGAGAACACAGTTGTCAATGCGTTACCACACCCAGGGTAGAGTATCCCCATACATGGAAAGGCATCACCCATATCACAGGACTCCACCACTTGTTTGCAAGTGAGTGGACTCAGTGATGTATTCACGCTAACAGATGGTGGCAGTGATACACTAATGTGTTGTGGGAGTGATAAAGAGGTGATAAAGGGGACATACTTCCACAGTGAATTCCTGTCCACAGTTAATGTGTTGCTCAGTATAATCAATGTTCAGTGATATTGCTCCACTGGGACATATCACAGTACATGACCAAGTGGACAAGTGTTTTCACTGGGGAAGTCTGTTACACCCTTAGAAAAAACAACAAGTCAACTTACTGGAGGCCCCAATGCTCACCCCAGGATATCAATGTGTGTGCTACACATTGAAATCCTAGGTTGAAAACATTGGCTTCCCCAGTCAGTCTGTTGCACAATGAGTGTGTGAATCCAAGACAATATGGATACATGTCCCATTTATCTGTCCTGCTTGTTATCTCACCGCTAAGCCGTTTGTTTGGTTATCCCCTTAACCCTCTGAGTGCCAGAGTGGTACCCAATGCATTTCTTTGCAATGCGTTGCCTACCACTCTGGATATCAAAGGGTTAAACACTACATATGATGTAGATGAATGTTCAATGTTGTACCAAATGTTGGGCTAAGGGGAATGTTTTGTTATGCAAAATCAACACACAACATTGCCATATAACACAGTTGTGTAATATGGCAACAGGGATGTTTTTACAGTTGATTTTGTACAACGATGTGTATGTGAACCCATGTTGTAACATCCCACAAACATCTTACCTAGGCAGGAGTTGTATTCACTGAATTGTTTGGCAATGCATTGGAGACAACTCTGCCACCCAAATCTATGACCAAATTCAAAGCAGATCAGACAGGATTCAAAAGCACAATGTTCCTTTATTCAGGGGAAATTTAACATGTTGGGCATTTTATTTTTTTTTCTTGGGGGGGGGGCTTAGACTGTGTGGCAGAAGTGGATAACCTGGATGATCTCCTGGTCACCCTTTGCCCCCTAGGTGTGGCTTCGGGGGTCACATTAGAGGGGGTGGTGGGGGCAGTGGATCCCTCTGTGGAGCACAGGTTTTCCCTCTCCAAACGTAAGTCCTCCCTGCGGTTCAGCTCTCTCAACTCCACCAGTAGCTGTGCAAGCAGGTCCATCACCCCCGTGTGTAGCTGATGGAGTTGAGTGTTGATCCTCATGACCTCCGACTCCAGGGCATGGATCCTTGCCTCTATCCTGTTAGTGTTTATATGGGATTCCCTACGGCTCCTGGTGATGTTGTCATTGGTGCGGAGGCTTGACCTGAGTAGTCTCCTTTGCAGAGCCATACACTCAGCTTCCATCCCCGTGGGCCGTTCACTGCTGGTGATGCTTGTGCCTGGTGAATCAGCTGCTGCTGTGTCCTCCTCTGCTGGTGCTGTATCCTCCTCTGCTGCTGCTGTATCCTCCTCTGCTGGTGCTGTGTCCTCCTCTGCTGGTGCTGTGTCCTCCTCTGCTGCTGCTGTGTCCTCCTCTGCTGGTGCTGGTTGTGCTGCAGATGGGTATGTGCCCACCACATCAATTGACCCACTGCTGCCCACCGATGTCTGTGCTGGTGGAGGTGGTGGGGTAAACACGTCCCTTCGCATAGGCTGTTGGGGCTCCCCAAGCAGGCCCAGGTGTTGGTAGTCGAGTGGCCAAGGGTCAAACCTTGGCCACTGGTATGTGCTTGGCCCCCACCTAGGATCATACCTGGGGCCATGCTGGGGAGCCATCCAGGAGGGTAGGTCAATCTGTGGGTATGGCCCGTATTGGGTGGTGGCCACATCACCGGGCAGCCATTGCCTCCCTGGTGGTGGTGGTGCTGCTGCTGCTGCTGGGGGATAATAGCTCCTGGAGGTGGTGGGGGGCATCCAGTCACTGTAATAAGTCGGTGCAGGCAGAGTTGGTGCAGGCAGAGTTGGTGCAGGCAGAGTTGGTGCAGGCAGAGTTGGTGCATCCAGCTGGCCAAGAGGTGTGGATGTCGTTGGGTACGGTGCCCACTGGCTGGTCCCCTCCTCCAAATACTCCTCACTGGGTGGTGAGGTGGCCTCCTCCATGGGCTCCTGATGTGCTGGAGACACATAACCTGTGTGGAGGATTGAGATTGTGTGATCAGTAAACTTAGCCATGATGGTGTCAAATTGATATTAATACTTGAAATGTGTAAAGGAACATATATGTTGTATGGTGTATCCCCCTGTGTGAAACAACGGTACTCCTACTGGTGATGGGTGTTGTATTCTACATGTATTGCAGCTCAGAGTTGAATTCCTTTGGTGCCACATCCCAGTGGACTGAAATTGTACATTTGCGCTGTTGCCACATCATCCTTTGTGGATATCTGTTCCCTGGACCAAAGCTAGCCAGAGGATGGTCTGGCAACATTGGCATAGTACATTTTCAGGCCACAGTGATATTGTCCCTGGAATATTCAACTTTGAGCTGTTATACTCTTGTGATGAAACACCTTTCAGTAGTGGGGATACCCTTGCATTACCCGGTGGATCAATCCTATGACATGTATTTTTCCTTTCACATTTTAGGTATTACTATCTCTTTAACGGGATAGCAATGGTTAATTTCACCTTGATGTAACATTGCAGGCATCATAGAGAGATGTTTAGAAAGATGTTGCTGTATGTGACAGCTGGAGATGTCAGTCATTTGACCACACGGAGGCTCTTCAGCAGACTCCACATTGACCCATTTGGAGATAACTACATCTTTGCCATTGTCTACTAAGTGTTCCTGGTTTGTAAGCACGCTCTGTGGACCATGTCAATGATGGATCCATCTCCAATTGTTTCAATTTTGGGTCTGCTGAAGAGCCTCCGTGTGGTCATATGACTGACATCTCCAGCTGTCACATACAGTAACATCTTTCTAAACATCTCTTTATGATGCCTGCAAGGTTACATCAAGTGAAATTAACCATTGCCATGCCAAGGTACACAGTGAGGAATATGGTCTGATATGTGTGTATATGTACCTTTCATACGGGTACAAACATATCCTTGATAGATATGAACCCAGAGATCTGTTCAGAACATGTGATTGTCTAACTGCCTATATATGTACAGCCATCACAAATGAACTTTCATAGATACAAGTGATACCCATCCAAGTAGGTGTAATATACTGGGTATATGTACTGTGATGATGATATCAATATGAGTTATTTTGTTGAGGGTGCACATATATGGGCAGTTGGACAATCACACGTACTGAACCGAACTCTGGGTTTACATCTTGTTGGGACCTATTTGTACCCATTTGAAAGGGACATATCCACATACAAATCTGGTTGTTTTTCTTTCTGTACATATCTTTTTTGAAGAGATCTGCAGTGTGATTCAAGTAGTATTCATCCCTATGTTATCAGTTCATCCCGTACAGTGCAGGATTTTGTCAGATTAGACATGTCCCTCTCTGGTTGTCATGATGGTATCCTATGCATAGCATTGTGATGCATGGGATACCACCGTGGCAATCAGGGATTGATGTACATTACAGGATTCTGTCCATGAGGTCTGTTCAAGTTGAATCCTGAGGGGCAACAATCAAGCCAGTCTTGAAGGATATCATTGATTGAGGCCTTTTTTTTCCTGGATCAGCCCATCCATCCTTCTGTGTGAGGCAGCCAGACCCGATCATAGATATCCATAATCCCTGGCCTGTTATTGACCAAACCTCAATGGTTCATATTTGGTTCCCATATTTATCCTGCAAATAGTGTCTGGTGTACCATCCATCCATGGCATCAGCACTCCTGAGGATCTATATGTGAATCAAATGTGAGCTATGTAAATTGAAGTTAGAGTAAATGATTGCATACACAACACCAAGGCCAACTTTTTCACCTTTACTTATGTGTGATTGTTTTTGGCCTGTGTGTTGCACATACAAGCATTTATTCTCAGTGGCACTGTGATTTGTGACCTGATCCATCCTGTTGGTGATTCAGTAAGCGGTTAAGTGGACCTGATGAACTGATTATGATGCTGACTTCTCCGCTGACCTCATTTCACCATCTGCAATGTTTTCTATGGAGTCCACACAATGGGGCCTGTGCAGCTTGAATCCTGTTATTGGATGTTCTCCATAGACTAACATTGTAATTGGTAAAGTGAGGGTATGCAAGTGTCAAATTCACTACATCAGCTCTTTTTCACCGCTTAGTGAATGTCCCCTATGTGTCATGTAATTGTTAACCTATCGACATGTGTTTGTTGTCTGGTTAACCCTTTGAGTACCAGAGGGGTTGCCAAAGCATTGTTGATCGATGCATTGATGATCCCTCTGGCACTCATGGGGTTATGTGCTGGATTCCCTGTGTGAACATGGGTAACACTGTGTGACAACAATTGTGATGTTTAACATACAACACTTTACTGAGCATGGTTTGTGTGTATTGTGTGTGATGAGCACAGCAACATGAGGGTTAACCAGGGAGTTGGACAGGTTTTGGCCTTGTTGAACATTGACATTTGTCCTTGTCTTGATCCCTGTTTAAACCCTCAGGGTGCTGTGTTGGTGCAATTGTGTGGTTGAATGAAGAGCAGATGTTGGGATGTGAGTGCTTGTTTGTGATGGGTGTGTGGTTTGGGGTGGTGTGTGGTTTTGGGGTGATGCACTTACCGGTGGTGTGGAGGCTCCTCTCCTCCCCAGTGTCTGATCCTCCAGGGACCCCCTCAATGAGGGTGGATGACAGTGTCTGCCGCAGCCTCTCCTCCCATGCGCTGTAGGTGATGGGGACAGGTGGCCCACCTCCGGTGGCTCTGGCGTGCAGGGCGGCATCCCCCATCTTCCTCTTCACCTGCCTTTTGCAGTCGCCCCATCTCTTCTTGATTGAGTCCACATCCCGTCTGCAGGTGGCCACCGCATTAACTCTGCTGCAGATTTGACTCCAGGCAGCTCTCCTCCTCGCAGACAGGCCAGGGAGTCTGTCCCCCGGGAAGAGGACACTCTCCCTCTCCAGCACAGCCTCCACGAGGGCCGTGTTTTCTTCCTCGGTATATCGGGGATCCCTGACCCTGTCCCCCTCAGCTCCGGCATGCGAGGAGTCAGACCCGGAGTGTCCTGCCTGCTCTGCCCCTGCCTGTGTGTGGTGGTCCCCAGGCACTACCCCTCGTCCCACTGCAGGATCTGTCCCTCTTCTTCTTTGTGTGCCTGTTCTTGTGGGCCTGGTCCCCCTCCGCCCTGCGTATCTCCCTCTCCCACCCCTGCTCTGCTGAGGGATCCCCTCCTGACCTTCCTCCTCCTCCTCCTCCACTAGTCTCCCCATCCCTCTCTCCTGTCCTCCTCTCCTGGCCATCATTCACCCAGTCACACCCAGGCACTCTCACACGCCCTCACAGACACACTCGATCCCACTCACTCTCTGTCACACACTTTCACTCACGGATTCACACTGTAAAAATAAAGTTTAAAATGTGTAAGGTGTGATGAAAAAAAAAAGACTATGTGTATGTATGTGTATGTGTTTGTATGGATGTATGTGCTATGTGCAAAAGTGTGCTATGTGTCTATTTAAATGTAACTCTCTCCTCTCCAAAATCCTTCTACCTTACTCCTCTGTATGCTTCTCTCTCTCTCTCTCTCTCTCTCTCTGAATGCTATCCTCCAGTCCTGGGTCCTGTGCTCTAGCTTGCTGAAACTCGAAACACAGACAGGGTGTAACCGTTATTTTGAGGTATATATAGGTGTATTTGGACATTTTTGATACTTTGGGGCCTTGGGATTGGCTGTAGGTTTGAATTTTGTTTGTGCATCTATCAGGGTTGCTAGACAACGGCAGCCGTAATGTAACATTTTGAGTTAAGTTGTGTTTTAACGGGTGTTTGGGACGCACGGTGATGCAAAATCAGGTGCGACGCTGGTTTTTGTTTAACGTGTTTTTGTAGTGCCTACGCCCGATAGCTATTCTTGAACGCTTACCTTTGAATCTGCCGTAAAACATGTGTTCTTTGCGGCCGACGTGCCTTTTTTACTTAGCGGATGGTTTAACGGCTGCCTTTAAATCTAGGCCCTAGAAGTAGAAGTATAATTTCAGCAACATCTAGCCCCAGTAGTACTAGTTAACCTTCAAGGACCCCTCAGTCTATTAAGTCTACAGTATGGAGACACTTTACTCATGATCTAAGTGCTAAACATGTTGCATGTGAGCCAGGGGATTCTCACTCCTAGACACCTCTTCACTAATATCCTACCTGAAGCACAATCACAGGTCTGACTGGGAAACACATGTCAGTGGTGCCATAACTAGCATGCAAAAGAATTCCCAAAAGTTCCCATTCCTAAAAGCTCTGGGGCACATTATAGAAGTGTTGTTAATGTGTCAGAATGTGTGCCAAGATTTCAATTTATTTGAAATAACACATCTGGCTCCTGCTGCAGAGGAGTATGATTCAGCTTGTTGTAGGAGATGACAAGCTCCGAGAGGTCTAATCTCGCAGACAGAAACAGGTTGCTTTTTGTATCTGGCTATATCCCTGCATCACCCTAAAGCTCCCTGCGATGTCCAGGTGACAGAATTCTAAAAGAGGAAAAGACTTGACAGATTATTTTGCCAAAGAAACAGACTCCATAATTCCATCTCATGAACCTATAATGGCCACCGCTTCTGACAAGGGTAGAGGTGAGCTGAAACACAGACATTCCAGGGAACTTTTTATATCTCCTACCAAACATAATCGCTCCGAAGAGGACTTAGATGCTGACGGGATGGATGCTCCATCCAATATAAAAAGATTTGCATGACCTGCTTGCCGACCTAAAGCTTTTTGTCTGTGATGAACTGGCAGATATAAAAAACGTCACACAGTTTGGCGGGAGAATAGAGGCCTTAGAAGAAGATTGAGATTTGATGAGTAATTTCAAAACCAAAATGATCTCTAAAACTAACGCTTTATATGAGTGTCACAACAACATGGTGCTAAAAATAGTGGACCTTGAAAATAGGTAGAGAAGGAAAACCTTTGTCTTCGTGGGATCTCTGAAGAGGTTGGGCCCGACCTCCTAACAGAATTTCTTCAACGTCTATTCCGCTTTATCACCAACGCGTCAGATGATGTCCAGTTCAAAACTGAAAGGGCACACAAAGCACTTCGCCCGAAATCAAAATCTTCAGATTTCCTCGTTTGTGTGGATGGAGATACGACTACCTCCTGAGGTTCCATTGTTGTCACTTCTCATAATATCTGTTGTAAAATTGTATCTAGGCAGTGGACCCTAGACCAATGTCCTGTCTAGACAGGTTCTACTTCTTTCCTTTTTTGTTCTTCTTTTCTATCTCTCTCTTACTATGGGCTCTTTGCCCGACTTCTCCTTTCTCACCTGAGAACGGCATCTCCTACGACTCAACTAAGATTTTCCCTTTGTTCACGGGGGGCTGTTGGGGCTTCTTCCATGGCCACTCTACCAGCATTTATATCTTGGATCTCCATACCTAACACTACCCCTTGGGTATCTATAATATCTTTATGATGGCACAAAATATTACCAAACCTATACACTGTATATCGCTAAATGTAAAAGGTCTCAGTTCCCCAAAAAAAGGTCATTGGCAGTGGGTGACTTCCATCGCATGAATGGTGATGTAATTTTTCTTCAGGAAATGCACTTCAAGAGCAGTCAGGAGATGTGTCTTACAAACAGATTCTACTCCACTGCTTATATGAGTTCAACTCCTTTTACTGATTCATAAAAGCCTTCCCTTTGTCCTCTCTGATATACAGAATTCAATTGTTCTTCTGGTACCTCCTCTCACACTAAACCTGTCCTTAATAAATTTCACCTTCTCCTCCATACTTTTAGACTTGTAGATATCTGGAGAAGACTACATCTGAACACTAGAGACTATATCTTTTAATCTAATCCCTGTAACTTTTACTCTAGGATAGATTACATTATGGAATCACACTCCATGGTTTCTTTGGTTCAAGGAGCCGATATTGGTAACAAAACATGGTCAGACCATGCGCCAGTAACAATATCCCTGCACCACTCCATGTTCCGTAAACCACTTAACCAATGGAGGCTGAATGATCAGCTCATGATGGATAAAACGGTTGTGAGCAACATTCGTGATTCCATTGAACAATATATTAGACACAATGTACCTGGTGAGGTCTCACCAATATCCATATATGAGAAGCCCACAAATGCGTAATACGGGAAGAATTTATAAAACAAGAGGCTTGATTAAAAAAGATGCACCTTCAACAGGTAGAGGATATGCTCCAACAAATTAATAAACTAGAATCATCCCATAAATCCATTCTGTACTCGTTCATGTTGGCTAGACTGACTCAACTTCGCAAAGATCTTCAATTACTTTTTCTTCTCAAAGTGGAACGTGCATTTTTTAGAATGCGTCAAAAATTTTTTGAACATGGGAATAAATACAGGGCAAATCTAGCATGACAGCTTAGGGCACAGCTACAACTCTCCTATATTCTGCACATAAAAACTCCTCTGTATCCCAAAAAACACTCATCTGCAGAGTCCTTTTGTTCATATTACAAAGGATTTTATAACCTTAGATAGTTCTCTACACAACCCCCTCCTAATGCAGCAGATATAAACTCATATCTTTTCAGCATTAACCATCCCCTGGCTAGATCCTGCTACAGCCCAGTCCATGGAACTTCTGATTTCAGAAGAGGAAGTTTCTTTGGTAATTAAATCTCTACCAGTGGGTCGTATTCCTGGCCTGGATGGCTAGAGCATAACTATCCTGCAGGTAAACTGTAACCATCTCATATGCACTGGGGCCACTTATTCAAGCTAGGCTGTGGGTATAGGTTACTAACCCATACTCAGGGAGTAAGTCCCATAGAGAAGTGTCAATGCCATCATTAACACCAATACCATGTCCAACCCTCCACCCCCACAAATGTTAGACTGCTGCTGCCCCTGAGATATCAGAATGGCTTTCTATGATGATGATTCTGTGTTTTCTCCTACTTCTTTGGATGTTGTTTTTGCTGTTCAGAATATAATTCTTTTTTTACTTCTCTGTGCTTTTTTATTTCTTTTTTTTTGGCCCATACATTTCTCTCTCTCCTCCTCCACAATACAACGTTCAACTTGATCTGTAATTATTTTTATCAGCTTTGACAGAATCCAATTCCTCAGAGAGATGCTGTTGACCTCACCGTGGCACAGACTGATCATGCTTTGGTACAAATTCAGATATTTTATCCTTGAAGGGGAAGGTCTAGCAAAGTAGCAATAATGTATTCCTTGTTGCTTTTTATATACCATATCTATGGATCCTGCTCAAAGCATGTTAACATATCAGCAACTGGTTCATATCTGTGTTGTTATTGTGAACAGAATTTTCTGCCATGCACTTTAGTTTGTCCTGCAATAAATAAATAAGGGGAAGGATTTCCCTTATCCATACATAGTAGGGCTTACCAACAAGGTGGCCTCCTCAAGTGGCTTCAGGACATAAGGTGTCATTGATCAGGTGACAATGGATCCGCCTCCAAAGCCTTCCACTTAAATAGTGTATATTTGCTGATGGCCTTGCTCTTCTCGTACACATGTTCTAGCATGTACAATATAAAATTCCACCTAGCAGGGACCTCTGTTTTCAGATGGTTATGGTGCAGATGGTTACATTATTGTATGAAATATAATGCATAGTAAGCATTGTAGGACTGGCTAAAACATGTACAGATTATGGGTGTGATATTCAGCATTTCTCTGATGGTTTAGGGTTCTGACAAGAAGTAAGTGACTTCTAAGTTGTGAACATGGACAAAGCAGATTATAAGTACTATATCTGCCATTCTCAGGGCAGCTATGATGTTGGAGCCACTGACAGCAGACAAAAAAGACAGCTTTCAAGCAGCTGGGTACAAGCAATTTACCTATCACTTGCTACAGTTTCATTAAGACACCTGAAGCTTGTGGGACTGTCTCTCAAAGCTCTCAATACTTAAAGTGGCACGTCGGTGGTAAGGGCTAGTCTGCTACCACTGAAAGAGATGATGGTGGTGATGGTAGTGACCTGCTGCTGCTGCTGTTGCATTCTGCTGCCTGCAGCTGGGAAAGATACCCAGTGAGCATTCGCAGTCATATCTCCTGTACTCTGCCTACTTGTCCACATATCTATGGTCAGGTGAATGTTCTTAACTTTGCCCAACTATTAGCTTGTACAACTCACCGCTATCCTGGAAAAATAATTGTGTCTTGGGATATGGCAGAGCAGGTGGAACAGATGACATCAGTTCTTTAAAACCAGCCTTCTCAGTAAATAAATAGGGCAGCATGTCAACAGCTAACATTTTGGCTACTTTGACATTCCACTGGAATACTTCAGGATTATTTTTGTGCAATTTTTCTATTCTATGTACTCTTGTAATTGTGTGTTGGTTGGACATAGAAGAAGAAATCTGTAACACTGTTTTAACTTCATAATGATTAGCTGTAGTGAGAGTGCTGGTGGTGTTGACAGTAGTGGCAACAGGCACTCAGTAACTCCTTTCAACTCCTACTACTAAATCAGAGTCATCCTTTACCATACTTTGCACATCCATACAACTAGGACTACAAGGCATTGGTGTTATTGTTAGAGAAGATAATGCTGTCTCATTTACTAATAATTCTATTATACTATTTACAGATGCCCCTCCATTTCTACAGATGCTAGTCATGACACTCATGGCATGTGTCCCTAGTGTTCATCTCAATCAGACCTGTGGTTATAATTCAGGTGGGATGCCAATGAGGAGGTACCTCGAAGAGATCCTTCTTTCCATCCTGCTTTTTTTTGCATGTTGTATGCCTCTTTCTACACAGACAACAGAGAGCAATGTTTTGGGGTTATGGATCATACTTGATTGGAGATACCAGATTGGAGATTTCATAGACTGAGGCATTCTAGGCAGACTGGTATAAAACTAGAGGGGCCAGATGTTACAATGGTGATATCAGTAGGTTCTGTCTTCTCTAGCTCCAAAACATGCTGCTCTCTCATCTCACAAACACAGAATGGCATGCTGTGAGAGCCTGAAACCCTTGTATATGGCTGTAGAAAACTAGAGAAAACGTTAGTGTGGTGGAGAAAATGTTTCTACACAATGAATCCAATGCAATGCAAAGCAGAAAAACGGCACTTTTCACAGTAAATGTTTTGCAAAGCAGAAAGTGCCATTTTTCGCCTATTTCAGTTTGAGGTGAAAAGTTTCACCCATTCCTAGTATTTTGGAGAATATAGCCATAATACTGTTGATCTATGTTAACATAAACCACACAGCTGGTAGTAATGTATGAAATACTGTTTTATCCCTCTATTGTGTGATCTATGTCACTATTACAGTCTGTATCTGTCACTGTTAATGTTGGTTGTCATAGCTCAAATAATAATAAAAAAAAATCTTGTTTATCCCTGTCTGCTAGTCATAGTTTTTTTATTATTATTAATTTCAGGTTTTGTTTTTTTAATTTTTCCCTCTCTGTTGCAGTCAATGAACTCAGTCACACACATATCCACTCTCCCTACAACTGCAAAAAACTAGCTCCTCTCTTTACCTCTAGGCTAATAGATAGTGCCACAATTATATTTCTCTCCCAAGAGCTACTGCATTGGTATTTCTACAGTATTCTGCAGGATAGACTTGGATTGTCTTAAGAAAACACAATCTCTGAAGCTTGCAATAAAATAATAAAGCACAAAGCAATCACTGGTTCACCAGTGAAGCACCCCACCTCAGTATATTTTTGCCCCTCTAGTTTTTGTGGCTGTATTGGAGTAAGACTGCATATGGATGGTATAGACACAGAATGTTAAGCTGAACTATTTGTCTATATTTACCTTGATTGTCAAGTCAGATGATCTGTCTGTATCACAGTCTCCCTTTGAGTCCTAAAGCGAGCCTGTGCTCTGGCCACTTCCTCATGGCTTAGTCATGTTTCATTGGCACGGACGCCTGTTTATGGGCCTATTCTGTTGGGCCTAATTGGGTCCCGCCTCCTTCTGCAGCTTTATAAACCTCATTGAGGCTAGGATTTGTTGCCTTTCTGTGGTGTTCCTGTGAGCATCTAGTTTGTTCCTCTGACCCTTGCTTGGCTTACGTTGTTTTCGATCCTTGGCTTGTCTGACTACTCGCTCTGGTTGTGACCTAGGCTGTGGCTGACTTCTTGATCCATGTATGACTCTGACTTGTCCAACTATCAGCTCTGTGCTGACCTTTGCTGTGGCTGACTACCCGATCCGGTTCCTGACCGTGGCCTGTCTGACTGAAGCTCCGTTTGTGCCTCGTTCCTGTCTGACTAACACTAGGCCGATCCTGGGCATGCTCCTTTATCTAGTAGCTCAGCTACCAGCTGGTCGCTTGCAGGTTGCTTCTGCTTGGTGCCTTCCATTTGCCTCCGGGCAGCTAGTGCAACTTAGCCTTGCTCCTGGGCACTCGCCTCTTATGCTTACCTGTTGCCTGGCTTAGCACTTGCAGTGCTACCTACTCTCTGTGCCTCCTATTTGCCTTCGGTAAGATAGAGTGCAGCTTGTCTCACTCCTTGCCTCAGTAGTGCGCTCCTATCTGACTGCATCTATCTAAGCACTTACTCTCCTGCCTCGAGTGGTGCTACCAGTTATGCTATTGGTATCGGTGGTCTGTTCGCTCTGTGCCCTTGCTGAGTACGCTCCTCTACTAGTTCCATCGTCCCTTCCTGTTGTGGTAGAGCCAAGTCTGGTTCTAAGACTCAGTACCATAGACATATGGTGGTTCAGTGTCAGCTCCTGGGTAGTGGACTAGACACTGTCCTCACGTCTATCTCCCCTCTGACTGAGGAAGTGTACATTATTACTACTAGTATTCTGGTTATCTGTTGCTCAATAAACCGGTTTAAATTCACTTGTACTGTTTCTTTTACTGTTTCCGTGACAGTTTGATGGTATCTGTTATTGTTACATCACTCACTCTCAGGCTGGCTAGCTTCTTGCTTCTTCTCACCCACACATAGAAAACAACTTGCAGTATATCCCCAACATTTCTTTTACACTTCCACAAACAAACAGTGCTTTTTTTGGGGGGGGGGGATTTCAACAAAAATCACACTATGCTCTTTTCTGCTAAACTCCGGAGCACAGACTGGCACCCTTTTATAGTAGCACTGTGGGAAATTTAGTTTAATGCAACTCATAGGTGGAAAAGAAAAAGAAAATGAGCACTTTTTGTAAAAAATTTACTGCTTGGTTGAAAGTGACTTTTTTTTTTTTTTTTTGAATAATTTTTATTGAAGAAACTCCATAGGACACATACAATGCAAGAAGTATCAAAAAAAAAAAAAAGGATAAAACACATTATGACATAAGAGAGAGACCCGGTAATCTTAGCTGAAAGCTGTAGGACACAAAGAAAAAAAAAAAAAGAAAATACATTCTAAAACCAGGTAGCGTTATGCATATCCACTTTAGCATAAAATAATGAGTCCACAGAGATTCAATTTTAAAAGGAAATGGTGGGGAAGAAGAGAAGTGAGGTGGGGAAGAATGTGAAGCAGAAAGATGAAATGTAGAGGAACAGAAAAAGTAGAAGAGGGTGAATGTAAGAAGGGGAAGAAAGGTAAGATCATTCCCAGAGTGGCTAAAATAACTAAAAACACAATTGGGGAAGGTGGAAGGGAAGGGAGCACGGGCTCAGCTGGTTCCTGTTCATATAGGCATTCAGAGGTATATATAGGCCTAATTAATATCAAGGGTCAAAAAGGTCGATAACCAATTTTCGAGGTAAGATTCATCAAGTTTCTGACGTTTCCAAGCTATTTTCAAGAAAAGAGTATGTTCTACCACCTGGTCAAACCACGCACTCACTGGAGGGGATACTCTAGATTTCCATTGAAGAGGGATTAAAGCTTTGGCTGCGTTCAACATGGTGTATAGAAGTAATTTCTGTGGTTTGGAAGTAAATGGGAGGTCTTTGTAAAGTAGTATCAACCAAGGGTCTTCTGGTAGAGAAAGTCGTAAGCATTTGTTGATAATTTTTAGACAAGAGGACCAATAAGTGGAAATCATTGGGCAGTCCCACCAAATATGCCGAAGAGTGCCTGGAGCTCCATCACACCTCCAGCAGGTATTAGAGAGACTATGATTAAAGTTATGAAGCCTATGGGGGGTATAATACCAACGTAAAAGTAGTTTGTAATTCATTTCCACCAATTGTGTGGATATGGAGGATCTCTGAATGTTACGCCAGATCCCCTGCCATTCTGTTAGAGGGATTATGTTACCCAAGTCCGCCTCCCATGCCGAGGCGTATTTAGGCTTAGTAGAGCTATCAAGTTCCGCAAGAAGCTGATAAATGACACCTAGGAAACTTTTATGTTTAGAGTTGCTCGAAAGGAGGGTTTCAAAAGGCGAAAGTGGTTTGCGAAGTCTGGATAATAACCTATTAGAAGACAGAAGTCCTTTTATTCTGATGTAGCTCCAAATTTCTCGCTGAGGAAGGTGAAGCCAATTTTGCAATGACGGAAAGTCTCTGATTTCACCATCCTTGTAGACATCCAGGAGACAAAGGTCATGTATTGCAGACCATAGAGGAAAGTGACGTTTTTTACCTATTTTGATTGGGAAGATTTAATCTATCATATTTGTGAGTGGGCTTTTTCAGATTTGCTCTACAATTTTTCAAAGGGGAATTACAACAAAACAAATTTCAGAAAGCTAAAAAGAACAGATACTAAGGCATGAAGAGAAAATAACATTTTAAATAGAAATATCAATTTACTTAAAATATGTTAACAAATTTAATTATTAAGAATTTTAAAATGCCAGAATATGTCATAAGGTTGTTCATCTTGGGAATATATATATAGATGACATACAGATACAAGGCATTAAGCCAATACAAATGGTGGGGATGGGCCTGTGAGTGAATGCCTTATGTTTCCCATTCCTGATTGAGTCATCAATTATCACTGTTTTTGAATTTCTGGCTCATTAACACCCCAAGCAATGCATTGGGCACCCTCTGGAACTCAAGAAAGTTATATGTAGGACACAATCATGATGAGTAACCCTTAACCCTGGCACTCAAAAAGTTAATTAAATAACATCTAATCATTTTCAGACAATGGTTTCCAGAGTTAAGCCTATACATACATGCACAGAACCATTACTAAACTGGGACATATGTGGAAAATAGTGATGCATTTATTAACTAAGGATTAGAGTGTAATTTATCAAAACCACATATGTGTAATTAATTATTTCATAAATAAATACTGTAAGTATTTAAACACTTTGATCACTTCCTGTTGCCCCTATACACAGTATTGTATTTTTATAACATCAGTTCTTGGCAGAACTTATAATAGTTTTATGTGGTCGTTGATGTATAGTAGAAGTTAACCACTAGAGAGTGTGTGATGCAGTGCATCACCTTGTTTTGGCCACCTCTCTTTTAGAAAATTGATACACATTCTGAAATAAAGGAAACATAAAAGAAATGTACAAAAAAAAAAAGAACAGTGGATTTGCATTTTTGTTATTCGAATATTTCCTTTAACATGTGATTGTCCTCCTAAGCTGTTTCAGCTGTCACACCAGGTCAGGATTTCCAAACCAAAGTTCTCTTTTTTTTCCCATGAGCTATAATTTGTTTTGGTTCAGTTAAAGTTTGGTATGTAAATCTCTTGTTTTAACAAGTTTCTTATACATGTATCATAAAAAGCAGCTTATTCCATATCATAAAGAACAGCTCAGTTGGCATTAATCCCTTGTGAAAGGCATTTTTCTTAACATGAATGTACATTGCTCATTTTTCACAGAGGTGTAGTGGAGATCCACCTTAGACCCACAATGTTCTGGGGCCATTGTGTCAAAAGGGGGGGTCAGGGGGGTCAGTCAGATGGGCCCATCCACTTTTGCATTTTATTTTCTGCAGGCAGTGATAAAAGCAGAAAGCCCTCAGATGAGCTTTTCACTAAGCAAAAAGATTCTCACATGTGTCTCACTTCCAGTGTGGAGACAGGAAGTGATTCAACCAAGATCAGAAATGGTGCATGAACCACATGAAAAGGGGAAAATGCACCAAGGGTCTCTCTGCATTAACCAAGATAATAAAAATGCTACATTGGGGGAATATCCCCCATTTATTAGTGCAATAATGAGATACACACCAAGTTTAGATGAGGAAATGACTCTGGTGGTTAAGATATGGGTATGCACCATAACATCAGGATGCCCGAAACAGCATCCCCTTTCCCCCTCCTACCACCAGAAATATATTCCAAGACAAAGTGGTCCCACACAAGGCTTGGTTGTCAGTTCTCAGTTCCTCAGTGGAGTGATCCTGTCCAGTGCTTTCTCAGAGAGGAGACTGTAATCCAACATATAGTAAGTTTACAGTTTCACATATATAGGTAAGTATGGTATAGCTCTTGGATTCTTAGTGATTGTTTTCAGAATGCACAAACTGTTCCAGTTTAAACTCATCCCTGCTTGAACACAGGTGGGTCAATTAAAGGTATTGAACAACGGATTAATGGGATTGACCTAGCCTAGTGAAATCCCTTGAAGACTGGTATGTATACCAATAGACTAGAGTAGAAATTATATAAATAGCAATGATTTCTCAGGCTGTAGACATAGGCAAATATAGTTAGCAGTCTGTTTTTCCTGCAGGAAATGTTGTGAAAAGTACATGATTTTCCCCTTTTCCTGTGGAAAATTCTCATAAGACCTTTGCCTGTGAATTTCTACCCTATCGTTTGTTTCAGATAGAAATTTCCCAAAAACTTAGGATTTTATGCCATCCTATACTATTGATTTTAGGAGGCAGGAATTTTCTTCTATCTGAACAAGAAGTTATGAGAGCAATTAAATCTCTCCCGATGGGCAAGAGTCCTGGATCAGATGGCTTCTCTCAGGCTTGTTATAAGTTGTCTTCCACTATTTTAACTCCCATGCTCATTAAGTCTCTCTGTTTTTCCTGAAGAGGTTTGGCTTCATCCCAGGGCAACCAAAGTGCATATCATGGTCCTGCCTAAGCGAGGAAAGCATCAGCTAAAAAAAAAATCTTTGCCAAAATACTATCAAACAGACTTAAATCTATTCTTCCCGATCTTATCCATTTAGATCAGACAGGCTTTACTTCAAAATGTGAACCTAGATACAATACTTGAAAGCTAGTAAATATTATACATAATATAGAATCTCATAAACTTCCAGTGGTGTTCCTTAATATTGATGCAGAAAAAGCTTTTGACCGGGTAAATTGGTCCTTTATGATGGGTGCGCTTCAGTCCTTTGCGATGGGGCCTAGATTTCTCTCGTATATCCTGTTCTTTTACACAAAACTAGGGAAGGGCATACATTTTCACCTCAATCTGAAATCGGTGAATAATGGCACTTCCCGCTTGGCGAATAAATTCCTGTGAAAAGTGCCATTTTTCTGCTTTTTCCTGCTTTTTTCACTTAGCTCATTCTGCATTGAAATCAATGGGAAGAAAAATGCTTCTCGACCACACAAAAGTTTTCTCTCGTTTTCTACAGCCATATAAAAGGGTGTCAGGCTCTCACAGCATGCCATTCTGTTTGTCAGAGGAGAAAGCAGCACATTGTTTGAGCTAGAGAAAATAGTTTTGTTCAGGGAATCTTTTAGGTAGGACATTTGTTTCCTGTATTAGGAGAGTCAGTGGGGCACTTTGGGGAGAAGATGAGAGGAAGGAGGTTGACCCCAAATACCCCAAAATTCTACGGGACTTACTGGCAAGATACAGGCAGCTGGGGAGGACCTATTTGCTTGCTGATCTTGCTGTTATTGTCTCTGTGCTGGGTGGGGAAGTCTGGGGAAAGAAGTTGTTTATTTTGTTTTTCAGTGATATTTTTTTTGACAGACTGTGACTTTGATAAGACAGGGTGGACAACTTAAAAAAAGAATAAAAAAATAACTAAAAAAAAGAATAAAGAAATAAACAAAGAACTAAATATATTAAGTGACAGTAACAGACAGCTGACTGGGCTTAGGCAAGACATCATACTCCATCAGTTGTGTTGTGTACTGTAGAGTAAAAACACACAGAGTAGCTGAGAAATGTCCAGCAAATGCATAAGAGGTAGGGGTAGGGGGAAGCTTGGAGAACTGCAGGGACATGAGAGTAAAGTAATAGTTCAAAAACTGACTGCAGCAAAGATTTCTGCAGCACGTGCGATAAATGATGATGATCCATCCAAGGGAGGATGCAGTTTGTCAAGGTCCCAGCAAAACTTCCAGCACCAGCAGTGCCAGTACAAATAAAAAATCATATAAGAAGAACACTGAAGATAACAAGTCACATTCAAGTGTTGATGATAGCAATAGCATAAGAGAGGAAGGTGTAGCAGTTGACCCATGTGTTGCATCAGACAGTGAGACATACAAGCACCAAAATAACTGCCCTCAAAGTAGTAGCAAACTTTGTTACAGTAAAAGTAAAAAATAAATTGTTTGAGACCTCTAAAAGCTTAGAGGAATATAAGGGTAATGGGCAAGAAGTGTCAGGTGATGCTGATGCTGCTGAGGATGACCTAATGATGACTGATGATGATGATGATGATGCAGATCTAGAACATATCCCTCCATCGTCCTTCTCTTGTTCAGATACAGATGAAGTTGAGAGTGGAGATGATGGTAACATGGCAATAAAGTTAGCAGAAAGGCAAAGGCTGAATCTTCCAGCACTGAAAAGGAGCACTGTGCCTGTCTATAAACTATTTGAGAAAACCATTGGAAAGTCTGACCCTAGACAAGCACAGATGTCAAAAGGTACAAGGTCACCCTATCAGTCATCATCAGCATCATCACCTCTTCAAAGTCCAAGTCCCACTCAGCCACATACACCTGTGTTGAGTACCCACTAGCAGCAACAACAACACCACAGGTTATTAACATTCACAATGCAAGATATTATGAGTGCCTCTGTTGCTGCTGCTGTAAGAGCTGCACCTTTGACACCTAGCTGTAGTGGCAGTAGAATTGCATCAACATCTAGCCCCAGTAGTAGTAGTAATAGCAGATACTTCCCTCAGGATCCTCAAGCTAAGCATGTTGCTATATGTTGTCTGTGCAAAACGCACGTGAGCAGGAGGGAAGCAGGCTCACACCCATGCACCTCCTCTATGAGATCACACCCAGCCACCTCCTCTATGAGATCCCACCTGAAGCACAAACACAGGTCAGACTGGAAGACACACTATCAGCAGGTCAATAGTGCCATAACTAGCAGCAGCAGAAGCACTTTAAAAAGTTCCCAGGGCCCTAGGGCAGAAAAAACAAGTAGTGAAGTTATTTATGTATCAGAGTTACTAAAGTGCTACTGCCAGTGCCAACAGTTAGTTCAGTCCAAATAACACCTATGACATCTGCTGTAGAGGAGTATGATGATTCTGGGATTACTGTAGGAAATGGCAAGAGTCATAGACTGCCCACACATTCTGCCTCTACCGCCACCACCTCCTCTAGTCATGTTGTTAAAGCAATAAAGTTCCAGGCTTCTTCTGCCATGTCCTGCTAACCCTCACTGGCTGAGTTCCTTGGAAGGAGTCAAAAACATCACAAAAACAATCCCAAAGTACGCCTGTGGAATGGTAAGGTTGCCAAGATGTTGGCGGAGGACATGCTGCCTATTCTTTTGCAGAAAACCATGGTTTCAGAGAACTGATGTCATGTGTAGCTCTGTGCTGGAATATCCCAAGCCGCAGGTATTTTTCCAGGATGGCCGTGCCTGAATTGTACAAGTAGGTGGTTAGTGTAATGTGCAAAGGGCTGGAGAGTGTGAATGGCAAGACAATCCACCTGACAAAAGATATGTGGACAAGTGGGCAGAGCACAGACTATATGACTATGACTGCTCACTGGGTTTCCCTCCCCCCAGCACCAACAGTGGACAACACTAGCTTACAGCATCAGGTGACAGCCAGTAATCGTGCTTCTGATTCTGGCAGTGTGATTAAAAGGCAGTAGCAGCAGCAGGATAACCTATACCATCGTCATGCCACCTTGTGCATGCAGAGTTTTGAGAAACAGTCCCACAAAGCTGTAGATGTTTTAAGTAAGCTAGAGCAGGTGATAGAGGAATGGCTGAAAAGCTGGTTTTGTGTCTGCTGATAATGGCTCCAACATAATTGCTGCTTTGAGAATAGGTGGTAAGGTGCATGTGCCCTGCTTTGCCCATCTGCTAAATTTAGATGTGACTAGATTCCTGGCAGAATCTGAAGCCCTACTATTGCCTGCAAAATCTGTGTCCATTTTAGTCACTCCTACAGTGCATACAACTCTCTACATTCCATACAAGAGCATAACAACCTGCCCCATCCCCAGCTGACAATGGAGGTCCCTACCAGATGGAATTCTACAATGTACCTGTTAGAGTGGTTGTTTGAGCAGAATAAAGCCAAAAGCGAGTACTCTATGCAAAACTGGAAGACTTTGGAGGGAGCCTCTTTGTCACTTGGCCAGTGTCAACTAATGTGCGATGTAGGTGAGCTGCTGAAACCTTTTGAGGAGGCAACCATGCTGGTAAGTTGCATTGGGGCAGGAATTAGTGACATTCTACCACTGATATTTTTTTTCAGAAAAAAATTAGGAGCATGGCTGAGAATTCTTACCATAAGGGCAACACAGACATGCACCAGCTGGTAAATGTCATGTTAGCATGCTTTGAACAAGATCCTTGCATAGTGTCTATTAAAAGCAATGAGGAATGCACTATTGCTACTTTGCTGGACCCCTGCTTCAAATACAACATTTCTGAATTTCCGCCAAAGGGCCATCAGCAGTTTGTCACAACATGGAGTCATGACGATCAGCAGCAACTCTCTGAGCAATCAGATTTTGTCAAGGAATATTGAGATATGCTTATTGATCAAGTGGAGGATTGAATTGTGGAGGATGAAAGGGGGAAAGTGAGGGTACAACAAACATGTAGACAGTATAGTGAAAAGGAAGGCATCAAAGCATTTCAGCCAGCAGAAGCAGCTACATCATCAACCAGAATATCCCATTCGGAACACAGGGCAAATCATGGTGTAACGGTTTGTTTGACTCACAGACACAGACAGAGTGGAGCGTAGCCAATGGCAATGTACCGGTGCAATCATGGAGGCAACACTGGCAACCGGTTTTGACAGAGTGGAGCGTAGCCAATGCCAATGTACCAGTGCTATCATGGAGGCAACACTTGCAACCGGTTTTGACAGAGTGGAGCGTAACCAACGGCAATGTACCGGTGCAATCACAGAGGCAACACTGGCAACCGGTTTTGACAGAGTGGAGCGTAGCCAATGGCAATGTACCAGTGCTATCATGGAGGCAACACTTGCAACCGGTTTTGACAGAGTGGAGCGTAACCAATGGCAATGTACTGGTGCAATCACGGAGGCAACACTGGCAACCGGTTTTGACAGAGTGGAGCATAGCCAGTGGCAGTGTACTAGTGCTATCACGGAGGCAACACTTGCAACCGGTTTTGACACAGAGGAGCGTAGCCAATGGCAAAGTACCGGTGCTATCATGGAGGCAACACTTGCAACCGGTATTGACAGAGTGGAGCGTAGCCAATGGCAATGTACTGGTGCTATCACGGAGGCAACACTTGCAACCGGTTTTGACAGAGTGGAGCGTAGCCAATGGCAATGTACCGGTGTTATCACGGAGGCAACACTTGTAACCGGTTTTGACAGAGAGGAGCGTAGCCAATGGCAAAGTACCGGTGCTATCACGGAGGCAACACTTGCAACCGGTTTTGACAGAGTGGAGCATAGCCAACGACAAAGTACCGATGCTATCACGGAGGCAACACTTGCAACCAGTTTTGACAGAGTGGAGTGTAGCCAATGGCAATGTACTGATGCTATCACGGAGGCAACACTTGCAACCGGTTTTGACAGAAAGGAGCTTAGCCAATGGCAAAGTACTGGTGCTATCACGGAGGCAACACTTGCAACCGGTTTTGACAGAGTGAAGCGTAGCCAATGGCAATGTACCGGTGCTATCATGGAGGCAACACTTACAACCGGTTTTGCAGAATGGAGGACTAGGCCAGAGGCACTCCGTAGAGCCAAAATGGGACAATACTAGGCAAGCCTGTGGGTGCAGAGGTGCCAAACAAGGCAAGGCACCGGAAGTCAGAATGTTGCCGAGGCGACCAGGATCAAAACGGAGATCTGCCGAGTCGGAGCCCAGGAGCAGTAACGTCAGCCAGGCAGGGTCAGGACACAGGAGCAGGAACGTCAGCCAGACCAGGTCGGTACACGGTAGCAGGAACGTCAGCCAGTCCGGGTCGGTACACGGTAGTGAACACTGAAGAATAGTCAGGCAATCCGGGTCGGTACACAGACGCAGGAACTGGAGAGTAGTCAGGCAAGCCAAGTCGGATAACTGACAGAAAAAATAAAAACAAGGAATCACGGGCACCGTGATACATGGGTCTCAGCAGGGGAGACAAAAACCCAACATTGGTAGTGGTGGTGGTGGCACATCTCTTTGGGACTTGCTCCCTGAATACAGGTTGGTAACTGACACACAAGAACACAGTGTAGCTCCTGCATACTTGCAGGATAGCTACATCGTAGGCATAAACAATGACCCTATGGACTACTGGCAAACAAAGCAGTGTGTATGGCCAGCATTGACACATACTGCAGTGGAAACCCTTAGCTGTCATCCAGCATGCGTTGAGTAACCGGTGCAACTTATTACATTGTCAGTGACCGCGGGACGTGGCTATCAAGTAGCAATGTGGGGGACTAACATTCTTAAAAATGAACCAACATCACATACCATCCGAGTATCAGGTAGCAGAAACCACACATGACAGACAAAGCCAGGACAAATATATTAACAGATGAGGAGGTGGAGGAGGGATGTGAAGAAGGGTTGCCACCATCTACCCCACTTGGGACCACTGCTATGACCGAAAAGTAATGTGTATCAATAATTGGAAAAGGAGGACAGTGTTTTGAAGCAAACATGACAATGGAAAACACTATATGCATACACAAACCACACCATACAAGCCCATCCTCCACTACCACCACTACAATACACATCTGCCACATTGTAGGATGTATTTTTGTTTTTATCTCTTGACATCATCATGAATATGTGCCAGTGTCACTTAAAGGGATAGTAAAGTCACATAAGAACTATCTGCTATACCGTAGATACAATAAAAAAAGACTACATGCGCTCTCTATCCTTTCTCCTTGACGAGCTGTAAAGCAGTCAGAAGCAGATTCTGGTCGTGCGACCAGACGGTTGCTCTTCAGCAATGCCGACATAATGATACCTAAAAATAAATACTTCATCGGAATGGTCTATAGAGTGTACTTTCAAACCAGGCACACGTTGTAGACCGTTCTGATGAAGTATTTATTTTTAGATCTCGCTCTCATGCTGTCAGCTATACAGGGACAAGTTTTCGAGAAAAGTCACTTGCCCACTTTTCTTCCAACCCTACACAAACCCCAACGCCAAAGTGAAAATGAATTGCTAATTGTGAGATGTATTCTCGATCACTAACGGCACCCATCAAGGTTGCCCTTGTCCCTGTTACTATTTGTTCTCACATTGGAGGCATTTGTACAACATGTTCGCTCCAACACCTCTATACCTAGAATTCCCCTACATGATACCACATGCAGACTTTCTATATTTGCCAATGACCTCTTACTCTCAACTCTTGACCCTAAAGGCACACTTTCAGAATTTATGATGGAGTTGGATCTATTCGCCTCCTAATCTGATTTTAAAGTAAACATTCAAAAATCAGAAGCATTAACAATTAATGTTGACCATGACCTCCATGCCTACTTGTTTACTTCTCACCCTTTCAAGTGGTCCGCCACATTGATTTCATAATTAGGAATCTCTATACTGGCACATTTTCAAGGCACCTACAATTTAAATTATCCCTCTCTGCTCAGATCCATCCAAAAAGACCTTTTTAGATGGAATAAATTGTATGTTTCATGGACAGACAGGATCCATGCGATCAAAATGTGTGTCTTGTCTCACTTTGTCTATCTATTTCAGACCCTTCCAGTACATGTTCCCCGGTTCCTTCTTTATTAAAGCCTCAAGTATGCTATTTTCTTTTGTCTGGGGCTGAAAACATCCCCGGGTCAGTTTGAGCACTTTGACAAGAAAAGAACTGATGGGAGGACTAGGATTTCCCAATTAATGGAATTATTATCGTGCTGCAATTCTTGCCTCTGGCTTGACTGGAAACATCATTTTCAAGCTAAACTATATGTACAGATTGAGAGGTCTTCTTGCTCCCATTATACAGAATGCCCTCTCCTCCTTACACTTTCCCATCTCATCAATTATGTGCATGGAATACTATACCGAATTTAGAGCTCCAGGAACTTGTTTGAAGCTGACAATGTACTTGATTTTGAGACATTATGACTCTGTTATAATCTGCCTTCGTCGGAGATATGAAGATACCTCTGTATCAAGCATCTCCTATCTAGCCCTCCCTTCAGGAGTGGAAGCTCCTGCCCTCTTACAGTCTTTGAACACTTGTTAGAGACCACACCAATGGCAAAACAGGGGTTTCTATGTAAATTCTACCACATAGCGAATGTCAATGTTATGGATGTTAAGCCTAGCTATGCGACTGCTTGGGAGAAGGATTTGGGGTGCACACCACCTTTTTCAGAATGGACTAAGATCTGGAATTGTACTCATTCCGCCTCTAACTTTACCCAATATGTAGATGGTATTACACACCTTCAACATTACACACATTCACCCCCAATTCATCTCCCCTATGTTGGAGATGTAAGTCATCTCCAGGTACCCTGTTGCATATATGGTGGTCCTGCTCATTGCTTAAACATTTTTGGTCTTCCTGCATCTCTCAGACTGAGACTTTGTTAGATATCTCTCACAAAATCCCTGGCAAATTGTTGTACTTAAGGATCTGCATTTCTCAAGCCAAAAAGCTGTTTTTATTTGCAATGCTCAACGCTGCAACGGCCCTCATTTCCCTGAATTGGAGATGAATCTCCCCTCCTACCTTGAAATCTTGGGCAACAAAAGTAGAAGAACAGATTATTTTTATTAGAATAGTGTAGGCTGACCAGACCTCACCTTTAACCAGGGACGCATACGAAAAATGCATACTGCAGGACTGCTTTGATTTCAGTGAAGTACTGAAAAATGGATATTTCCCATGTGTCCCCGGTTAAAGTTGAGATCTGGTCAGCCTAGAAGAGTGTGGCCTAAGAAAGACTGAGATCCTTCCCTCCTTGCAGACCTTACAAATCAATGGAGATTAAAACCGTAGACAGATATGCTTTGGTAATTGCTAATGGTAAATTTTCACCTTTTCAAGTCTCCTACCTCAGTCAGGTGTCAGCCCCCCTGGCTCCTTGCCCTCCTCTATTTCTCCTCCATTCTCCCTATACCATCTTTCTTTTCATTTTTTTCATTTTTTCTTCCTTTTCTTATATCTCAAATCTGGTTAGGTAAAAGACCCAACATCCCTCATCCTACATCATCCCACCATACTTGCTCGCTGTATTTGATCTTTACATTATCTGTATGACTCATGTGTACTCTTAGGTAATTTTGAACCCATTTGATGTTTTATTGTATGCAACTGGTCTATTCTAACCTTCAATAAAAACCTATTTCAACAAAAAAATTAATAAAATGAAAAATAAAATAATAAATTGGTACGTAATGTGACAGAGACAGGGACTCTCTGACGTAAGCTGTGACTGGGGTACACTGATACTTGATTTGTTAGAGTATTTTGTATAGGATGATTTGTAAGATTTGTTGTCAAAGGCCCAAGCCCTGAGGAAACATTGAATTGCAGGACTTAGACTTGTTTGGCACAAGCCCTAAGGAAACATTGTTTCCTTAGGCTTGTTAGAAACAAGCACCAAAACATTGCTTTTTTTTTGTTGTAGGCCTATGTTTGTTTGTTTTTTAAAGCACAAACCCTGAGAAAAAAAAATGCCCTACTGGCCTAGTGCTACCAGGTCATGTTGTGTTGGCCAGTGGCCATTGTCAAATGCCCTGATGTAGATGTGGAATTTGCAACTGCTATTTTTGCTGCATCTGCTGAGTTGGATAAACAGCAGGATGATTAAGCAGCTCAAAGGGAAGGGGATCAACAACAGCAGTAACATGGGTGATGGATAATGAAGTTTCCACTTGCCACAATTAGCTTCAGTGATGCGCCTAAGGCTATAGCAGCACATAACTAGCCCCCACCACTTCAGATATATTTGGAGAAAATCATGGGTGTTTTGAGAATAGAAATGTTTCCCTTGAGAGCAGAAACTGTGCCTTTCACATCATCAACTGCATCGTTCACAGTGTAATAAGGGAAGGACTGGGAAGTGGAACAATGGTTTAATCTGCACTCACATGAAACACCTGGCACAGCTCTGACACTTAGAGATGCCAAGGTGAAATCTCTCCAACAGAAACCAAGTACTGCTGCTGTTACTATGCCCCTTGTCCACACCCTGCTAAGGACACATGACAACTTGCTGACAGTTTAATAGTAATGATGAACCCTCCCTGCTGCCAGCTTAACATATTCTGTGGGATGGAATCTCCTCAGATGCCACTTGATATGTTGCTTGCGATTATCCTCCACTACACTGCCATGTGTGGTCAGTGCACCACAGAGCAATGGGTGGACACAAACTGCCACATCCTAACATCTACAGAGTGGCTATCACTTGGCAGGGGAGGTAACGATGAATGAGGTGGATTGGCAGAAGTAGTTACCCTAGACAAGATAGGGATGTCTGGCTAGTTGTTTTAACTCGTCATCGAACTTCCAGCCTCTGACTGGGTTGCTCTGCCTCTGACTGGGTTGCTCTATTCTTCCTCCTCTTTGATCTCCACCTCACCTCTTGTTGCCTTTCTGGAGAGTCAGTGGGTACAGCAGGAGTGGTGCTCAACTTCTGTGGTGAGTGTTTGGCTTTAACACATTTCAGGTAAATGTCATGGTGTCTGTGTTTCATGTGTGTTATCTGGGCGGTTGTGCCATGGTGTGTTCCCTCCTTTCCCCTTCTCACTGACTTGTCACAAATTGTGCTTTTGGTGAGATTGTAAACTCTGCAAATTCCAAAAGCTCACTGCTGGTGGCGGAGTTGATGCCCATCCTCCTCCCTGTCTCCAATTCTTTCTCAGTTTGGGATAAAAAGGCCATCATGCCTCTTCCACCCCAGCTTCCCCACCATCATCATCATCACCACCACCACCACTAGTCCCTCCATGCTGCTATTGCTGCTCAATTACAGACATCTCACTGCTGGTTGGGGAAGGTGATGAGAAATCTGACAGAGAGTCCTCTAATGTGGGGAGAATGGGCCTCCCAGGGTCAGGGGAATGGCGTGGGATCCCTTGAATGCTAGTCTGGACACTCTGCATTGCTTCCCCTACCACTCTCATAAAGCTAGTCCCACCAGCTGCTTCACCATCACTGTTACTACCACTAACACACAACATAAATTTCAGCCCCTGAGTCTTCCTCCTCACAGTCACTAGTAATATGATTATCACCCCCTCCTTCACTCCTAACACTAACATGCTGCTGGACCTTCTTAGTAGTAGTACTAACACTGGCGGGACTGCTTAGGGTTGGAAAGTGAGACTTAGGGTCCTCTGCTGTCACACTTGGCATCATCTTCTCTTTCAACCTCCTGAGAATTACAAGACACACTGGCAGCATGTTCAGCACTGACAGCAGGTTCAGTACTGGCAGCAGGCACAGCACTGGGGGCAGCAGGAGCAGCAGGTGCAGCATGTATGTATGTATGTATGTATCTTTATTTATATGGCGCCACACAGTGTACGCAGCGCCTTACCATAGACATATGTTACAATAAATAAGAGGGGATGAAATAAGTGCGACATTCATAGAAACAATGGGAGAGAGGTCCCTGCCCCAAGGAGCTTACAGTCTAAATGGGTAAAGGGAGACATACAATGGGGTAAGAGGGTGTTAAGTGCTGAAATTACAAGTGCTGAGTTTGGCCAAAGGCAGTGCATGGTCCTAGTCTCCAGAAGATAAGACTTCAGGGTAGACTTAAAGACAGAGGGGGATTTTTCTAGGCATAAGGAGAGGGGTATGTCTGGCAGCAGGCACAGACAGCTGACTTGTCCTGCTCTCACTACTACCCTCTTCTTCCTCCCTTGAGATTAATTTCCCCAAGATCCCTAGGAGTGATTTAGGGGGACTGGCCAGCATTGGGTCTGTAGTGCTCACTTCCTCCTCCTCTGACTCACTGGACACATAAGGGTCCTTCCAGCTCCTCCTTTTATTGGTTGTAAACTTGTTCCTAGTGAAAGCCATCACTATGAGCCTCTCCTGCCTCAATTTTGCTACAACGCACAGCAGAACAGCACAACACGCCTACCTCACTCTGTAGCTGCTTGTATTGTGTTTCACCTGGAAAACGGCACGTTTTTATTGCGAAAAGTCAAAAAACACGTTAATCAAGGGGCGAAAACTTTCTAGCCATTGAAATATTGGCAAAGAATTTTTGCCAATGGCATAAACGGAGAAGATTTTAATTGCTGTATTTAAAGTGGATTTTTCCATGAAAAAAGCAGAGAACAACACGGTTTTCACAAATTTTTTCCATGGGAAAATGACAGGACCTTTCGCCCATCCCTATTCAGGACTGCACACACCTTAAGGGTAGTTTTTAAAGGTTATTTTTTTCAAGGCAATTATTACTACACCAGGACATACTGTATGTTTTTTGAGGTGATCTGGTTGGGAAGTGGAGTGAAGTACTCAGTGTGGAGTCGATTCACTCCTAAAGTGTCACAAAATATAAATCTGCCTGATTTGCACTCCAGACTAGGAGAAACATTTACCATAGAGAATGATTGCTAAGATATACCACTGCTGTCATGTGAAAGTCTAGTAGCAACTTTAGGGGATCTGTGTAAACTATTATAGGGAACCTGGGGCAACTCTTAACCCTTTGCGTGCAGGAAAGGCGTCCAATGCATTGCCCTGCAATGCATTAGATACCTCTCTGGCAGACTGCCAGGTCCTGATAGGTAGATCAGCTTCCTTCACCAGATCTACAGGACCAAATGCATTCATTCAAAGAGAAGCAATTATTGAGGTAACCAATACATCATATTAGACAAATACAAATGTGCAAAATGTATTTAAATGGGGTTTGTAGCACATTTAACCTATTAATGGCTAGAAAGGTGTCCAGTGCATTGCTTTGCAATGCTATGAAGACCTGTGTAGCTTTCAAGAGATAAAATCTTTGAGTGCCACAGGGGTGTGCAAAGCATTGCAGAGCAATATGTTCCACATCTCTGTGACACTCAGAAAAGGTTGAAATCTGCATATAACCATTTGAATGCCAGAGGGCTATTTACCCATTGTGTGCCAGTGAGGTATTCAATGTATTGCTTAAAAACCAGATTTAAACCAATAGAACCTTTTAGTTGTTCCCTATCGGGTAGTTGGTTTGCTCCAGTAATACTCCAGTTCTTAGCATATCAGCTGTCTATGAAACAACTAATTTTATAATTATTATATTAATGATTTGTTTCAGACAATTAAAATGTTGTTGAAGGTTTAGTATAATAGTACACTGCTTGCCCATTTTCTATATTTGTGAGAGGTTTGTCATGGTAGATAGTGCTCTGTGTGCACAGGGTCCACGCCACAGTTGCCTATTATCCCCTCTTGGGACATGAAGAACATCCTGCCCTATGTTACCTGCATTCTTAGTCCCCAGGTAACCCATGCACTGAGCGATACACAAAAAACTTGTGAAGTCAAATTATTGCTTGAAGGAAATATGCACCGAGAATATGAAAACACAATCTTTTCAGCCAGCTTCGCAACTAACCAATGCCATCCAGTGGCAATGCTATAAACTGTTATTTGAATAGTTCATATAATCACCTAGGTTAATGAACTTATCCAGTGATTGCTCTTCATTATTTGTAATTTTGGTGATTTAGAGGTCTCTAATGCATTATCTTGCTCCAAAATGGGATAATAAACATAATTAAAGAAGAAATGGTGCACTTAATGATAGAGGGACCATTTTTAAATGACAAATTCCAAAACAAAAACAGCAAAAACAATGTCATACTATTACTTTATATACTCTTAAATTATTTTTATAGAACTGCACTCATTTTCCAGGAATCAGAGCTGGATTAATAGGAAAGATGTGACACGTCTCTATACTGATTTGCTGTCTGCTTTGATAGAAAATCAATTAATAATGATACAAATGCAGGCGTGTCACTACAAAATTTATATAACAAACACAAGAGTAGCATAAACCCCTTGGATTCCAAGGTGCATCCTTTGTTGTGAAACAAAGCATTGAAGATGTCTTTAGAATAGAACAGTATAGAATAGAATAATCCAACACATAAAGCTTTACCTTGATATATTGTATCAGGCTTTTATCTGTTACTCATACTTCCCAAGTGTCCCTCTTTAGGAGGGACAGTCCATCAATGAGACCTAAATCAACCTGTCCCTCGTTTCCACCCTGATGTCCCCCTTTTTAGGGGATCAGACTGTGTGGTGTGTATATAAATGTATCAGATTGCTCCACAGCAATAAAACTCAGACTCCCATAGGACAACAGGAGATAGGAGATAACAGCCACATCAGGAAGAAACTTGGAACACGGCTGCATGTCTCTTCCCGGTCAGTCACAATGCATTTTGGGGTATTTGGAGTAAAACTCCTTTCTCCCTTCCTGTACCCCCAAATCCCACAGACCTCATTGATTTTAATGCAAGGAGCTAGGTGAAAAAAAAAAGGAAACAGCACTTTTTGCTAAATATTTTGTTTCGGCAATAAAGAGAAATTGTTCTCCATTTTCTCTTTTGATGCAAAAACCTTTGCCCAAGTGAACAGCAGTGTGAGCAGGGCAGGTAAGCTGCTTGTGCCTGCTGCTACTGCTGCCAGTATGTCTTCTGATTTTGTGGAGGAGATAATGGCAAGTGTGACAGCAGTCACACTTGTTATCAGCAAGCAGTCCCACTACTATCACACAGCATTTAGAGAGTGGTGGGGATGCGGCTGGGGGTATTTTTGATTGTGAAGCAGCTGTTGAGACTAGAGCCTGTATGGACCCTAATGCTGTGGTGGAAGGGGAAGTGAGCAGATTAGCAGTCAACAGAGCCCACAACATCCATCTGACTATGTGATTCCCATTTCCAGGCATTGTCCCTCTGGGATATGAAGCTGAAGAAGGCAGAACTGACTAGCAATATTAGCATCAGCTGCCTGTACCTGCTGCTAATGATAGCAGTGTGTCTTCTACACCTGAAGAGATGGCAAGTGTGACAGTAAGGGACTCTCTGTGACATTTGTCACCATCAGCAAACTATCCAACTCGTGTAAAGCAGTCACAAGAGACAGGTGGTGGTGAAAAGAGTGAGAATGAGGATGATGGTTAAGCAGCTGGGGTGAAGGAGAGAATGAGGTCCTTTTTAGCAGAAAGTGAAAAGGAATGGGAGACAGATATGCAATTGGGGATGGGCATCACCACCACTACCAGCAGTGACATTGCAGAGATTGCTGCTTCTGTAATTTTTGCTGCTGCTGCTGAGTTGCAAGGGTCAAATGTTGATCTCTCTCAGCAGCAGGCTGAGGATTAGCAGGGTTGCATGCCACAGACCACTGTGACCAAAGTGGGCATAGTTCCAGCAGTAGTGATGAAGGACTAGGACAGGTTCCACTTGCCACCAATGATCCTGGTCCTAGTTGTAATGCGAATTCTACCACAGCAGCATCATCATCCTCTGTCCCAGTCAGTGAAGTGGATTGTGGAGAAGAAGTAAGAGGCCATTCTTCTCCACCTTTCCACTCCCCCTGAGGTCACCCCATGGGTGTGGGACTATTTTTGTCTTGGGGGGCTCACAGTGCCGTTATCAGTGTGACATGTCAGTGAAAAGGGGGAATGGAGGGGACACACCTTGGCACAACTGACTTCATAACATACATGAATTAAGGACATAATGACATTTATGAGACACATGTTAAAGCCAACCCCGCTCAAAATAAATCAGGAGTTGCTGTTGCTGTATCCCCTGTCTCTCCACAAGGGCACCGAGAAGGTAGAAATCAAAGAGTAAAAAGAATAGAGAAATCCAGCCTGAGTCTGAAGGTTTGATGGAGAGTGAAACACTTGCCTCATCATCAGCTTCTTGCACTAGGGTTCAGGCTCAGGAAGACCAGCAACTATCCCTGCCCCGGCACTCTCAGAGTCCTTTACCTCCACCTGTTCTCGTGTACCACCTCTGTTGTCATTTCCTCCCCTACCAGCTTATAGCAATTCTCTAGATGCAAGGGTGTGGCAGCTCGTGTCCACCCATTACACATTGTGTGATGTCCTGACTACACATTGCAATGTGGTGGAGGAAAATCACAGCCAAGGAATCAAGTAGCAACTAAGGAGATTCCATCACACAGAATATGCTAAGCTGGTGGCAGGGAGCATTCATCATTATTGCTAAGTCTGCTCATTGTCAGTCGCGTGTACTTAGCGGAGCGGACAAGGCGTATAGTTACAGCAGTACTTGGTTTAAGGGGTTATGATTGATTTGACATTCCATACCTAAGTGTCAAGGTATTTGGGAGCAGTTGTGATAATTGTTTGATATGAGCGCAGGTGTGTCCATTGTTCCCCGTCCTTCTCCTGTTTCACAAGTTTCCCTCACACACTGTGCACATTGTAGTTGCTGATTAAAGGCACAGTACCTTCTTGCTGAACAGGGAAACATTTGTACTCCAAGAGTACAACCATGATTTTGGAAGTAGTGCAGGAGAAGAAGCATTGTTGGCCAACTTGTTTTCTCCAGATACACCAGGTGGGGGCTAGTTGTGGTGCTGTTACTGCCTCAGGAGCATCAATGAATGCAATAGTGAGAAGGACAACAGAATATGATAGTTTATCATAAACTTATCATGGATGCTGAGATGAAACGGAATGATGATATAATGAGTTTAGGATATAAAATGATGATAGAATTATACTTGTATACCAGTTCAAAAGGAACATTTTAAACAAAATCTCCTTATCACCAGCTTTAAGAATTCTACATGTAGCTTTTAAATATGGCCTTATTCACACACAATACTAATCTGAACATAAAAGAGAGCAAAAGACAAAATTTAAAAGTGGTGTTTATTGTAATAACAATAAGACACACAAAAAATTACATTTACAGATGAGAATGCAGTATGCTGCCTATTATCCCTCCTGGGCCCCACATCCATGATACTATGCCCCACTGCTCTACAGTTTTCTCTGACATCACTTGCTGGCCTTGTTCATCTATGTCTGGGAAGGAATGCTTGTAGATGTCTATGTTTATGTTCAAAAAGTCACTCAATGGCAGAAAATGGCATAGTTCTTGTGTGAAATATTTTGGGGTTTGTGAAAAGGTGGAAAGGGTATTCATTTTCAATGTATGGGAAATTTCATGGAAAAGCAGGAAATCATGGTTTTTTTGTTTGTTTGTTTCATTTTTTTAATTTCCCACGAGAAAGAAATTGGACTTTCACCCATTTCTACTGGCCATCTCAAAAGGCTTCATTGTCCAGGTGACAAAGAAGCCCCCTCCAAAGTCTTCCAGTTATGCTTTGTATACTCATTAATGGCCTTCTTCTGCTGGTACAAATTCTCCAGTATGTACAGTTCCAGGCAGGGACTTTTAAGATGGTGATGGGTCAGGTGATTACAGTCTTTTATGGAATATAATACATTACGAGCACTGTAGGATCAGCTTAATGTTCACAGATTTTGCAGGTGATTTTTAGTATTTCTCTGATGGTTTTGGATAATGAGAGGAACTGAGCAACAACTAAGATTAAAACATGGGTGAAGCAGGGGGCATACGCCATATCTGTTGTTCTCAAAGCAACTATTATGATGGAGCCATTGTAAGCATACCCAAATCCAGATTTCAAGGAGTAGGGTACAAGCAATTTGTCTCTCACCTGCTGCAGTTTATTTAATACATCTGCAGCTTTGTGGGATTGTCTATCAAAGCTCTGCATACATGAGGTGGCTTGCCTATTGTATGGTCTACCATGCTGCTGTCCTTTACTGTTGGTGGTGAGCTGCAGGTGCTGGATGCTGCTGTGCACTGATGGAAAAGATACCTGGTCAGCAGTAACAGTCATATAGTCTGTACTCAGGCCAGTTGTCCACTTATCTATGGTGATTTTTCTTGTATGTGATGTCTCCAGCACTTTGTCCACCACATTAACCACCTGTTCTAAAGCTCTGACATAGTCAGTCTTTGAAAAATAACTGTGGCTTGATGGTCCAGCTAGCTGCAACACATGACATCATGTGTTGCATGTATCATCATGTGCCAGCAAAAGGATAGGGCAGCATTTCAACTTCCAAAATTTTGGAACTTCACATTCCACAGGTATGGTTTTAGATTACTTTTGCACAGTTTTTTATTTCAATAAGTGTAATTATCAGCAAGTACAAAAGAACTATGTAACTTGATTTGTTGAACAAAATGAATAGTGGAAGTAATGGCACCCTATGATTCTTGTCACCTCCTGCAACAAACTCAGACTCTGTTAAAGCTTACCTTGGTTTCAGCATCATCGACAGGCAAGAGGCTTCAAGCATGCAGCAGGCCTCTGTTTTATGTGTTTGCTTCCTGTAGTCTCCTCCTACCTACTTCCTCCCTCTGAGCTGCTCCTCCTACTTTCTTCCTGTGGAGGGGTTTAAAAGGCAGACTGAGTCCTGACTCAGTTGCCCTTGCGTTGTTGTTCATAGCAGTTCTATTACCTTTGGCTCTGTGTATGACCTGGCTAGACTTCCATCCAACCTGGTGCTGACCTGTGGCTCTGTCTGACTATTCTTTTGCTTATCCCTACAGTGGACACCCAACCTGGTGCAGACCTGTGGCTCTGGCTGACTACCTGAACTGTGTATGACCTGGCTTGTTTGACTACCCCCTCTGATGCTGACTTGTGGCTCTGGCTGACTACTCTTACGTTTGTTCCTTGTACCTAGCAGACACCCTACCTAGTGCGGACCTGGGGCTCTGGTAGACCAGCTCTGATTTTGACTGCAGGCGAGTCAGCTATTTCCCATTCAGACTGCAGGTGTGAGTCAGAGTTCGCTCCATTCTGACTGCAGGTGTGAGTCAGATATCGCTCACTACTGACTACTCACTACTGAGTTGGTATGCCCGCAACATCGGATTAAGATCCTGTGGTCCTGTTCCTACTCCTGTTCCTGCTCCTGGCTCCAGCAGAGACTACCAGTGGCTTAGGCCTAGTCTCCAACAGATTGGTCAGGCTCAGCAGCCTAATATTCCTGTTAGCAGAGCTTGCTGGCCTGTAACCATCTGCTTGTTCCTATTGTATATATTTTGCTTACCTTTCGGTTGTCAATAAATTGCATTTAACTATACCGTACTGACTTTTGAACTTCTCTGGGAACAGTGACAGATTCCTACACCTCCATGCTTTGCATTTCCACACAACAACAGTAGGAGAAAACTGAAAAATATATTGTCTTACTCTCTGAGACCTCTAGAACATTGCTATTATGTACCCCTAATCCGGTGCTCTATGAAGAGTGTGTCTACTGTTGCTAGTATTTGCATCTATACTGTAGATATGCATATTTAGACTGTAAGCTCCTTGGGGCAGGGACCTCTCTCCCATTGTTTCTATTAATGTTTCACTTATTTAATCCCCTCTTATTTATTGTAACATATGTCTATTGTAAGGAGCTGTGTACACTGTGTGGCGCCATATAAATAAAGATATACATACATACATCTAAGATGCTGCTGGTATGTATGCCAGTCAGACTTGTTGTGCTTCAGGTGGGATCTCAGTGAGGACAAGCCTAGATAGAATCATTTTTTCCCCTTTATCACATTCTTACACATTTTTTACACAGACGACAGATAAAAACAGGTTTAACATTTGAATCATAAGTGAAGTATCTCCATGCTGGAAACTGCATAGACTGAGGGGTTACTGCTACTACTACTACTACTCCTACAACTTCTACTAATGATAATAATAATAATACTACAGGGGATAGAACTATTAGTAGATGTCAGTGGTACAACATTTTGAAAAGCAGCAGAAACACTCTTTTTTAGGATTATGGATGTTGTTGATCCATGTTACTGCTTATTCAAAAATACTGTGTGACTCAGTGGGGCAATAGACTTGGAAGAGGTGGCACTGATGTTGACACAGATGATGATATTGTATTTTTGGTCATGTTTAATTGTCTAGAGTCAGACTTTCCAGTTCATCTCCCAAGAGTTTATAAACAAGCATGGTGCTTATTTTCAGTGGTGGAAGACTGAGCCTTTTCTTTTCTGATAATTTGTGACAACATTATGATCACTCTAACTCTCTGCTTCATCTCTACCAGATGAAGGGGAGCATGATGGGGTGTATTCTAAATCAATATTGGCATTAATAATTAGGTTATCATCAGCATTATCTTCTTCCTTCGCACTCCTTTCATAGTTTAAAAAAATATATTTTTTAATTTTCCCTTAGGGGAATTTATAAAACATAGTCATTCTAGCAGGGTGTTAATATTACTGTCTGATGCAGCATTTGGTCTCTGCTAAATCTTCCACTTTGGTAACAACTCTAGAATGTTATCCCTGTTGCAGTTAAATGTTTAATTCTGTTACAGGTGGTGGAACTTTTCATATCACTTTAACAAACACTTCTTTAAAATGTTTTTTAATTTTCCTTTTTCCCTTCAATCCTCCACACCAAAAGAACAAATGGCTACCACAAAGACTCCTACCAAGCAACTCCAGCTCCCTCTGTTTGTCTGCTGCTTTTTTTTCTATATCCCAAGCACAGGACAGGAATACATGGAAAAACTCCCATATGGGAGGGATACATATGTGTCATTGATTTTGATATAATGAGAGATGCATAAAAACATGGAAAAAATGTTATTTTCGCTAGAATTTTTCGTCATGTTTCACTTTTGTGGTGAAATGTTTCACTCTAGCATTCGAAGGGTTAAAAGTCTAATTTCAATTATTGGAAATTTTAATTTGTCCCCTATGACCCTATGACACAATTCTACCTTTAATGTGATAAAAATTGAGATCCATTTTCAGCAAATCTAACTTATATTGTTCTGTTGAAACCATCAGGTCAGCTAGTGTGTGTATATACAAAACTAGTCCTGGGTTATTAATATTGTGCTTATTGAAGCTGACAACCTGTAGCTGTCTCATTTTTTTCAGTACACCACCCATTGACAAGTGCAAAATCCACTATATGACCAGTTCTAATGAAAATGGTTACATTTAACCTGCATATTGAGAGCTGAGCTGCAAATCTTCATCTCATTCCATTCAATGAACCTCAGTGTTGTGACATGTATGACAGCAATGACACTAGTTATTAGCTGGGTATAGTGTTGCAAAAATATCACTATTTTTAACCTAAATAAATTATTGAACCATTTCAAATTAGCAAACTGGTAGACCTTCAGGTAAGTGGAAGGCTTAAAACTTTGAGGTCAGAGGAAACAACTGGGTCAAATTCAATATAAAGGGCAGTTGTATTATTATTATTATTATTATTATCAACTCTTTAGAAAACTAACCCATTGTATTCTTGAGATGTATCTAAACACATAAGCAGTTAACATCTACATAGCACAAGTACATGGTAGCAAACCAAAAAAGTATGGAAATGGCTGTAAAAGTTTTTTTGTTATTTAAAGTAACATCTCCTTATAATAAACCCTACTTATTATGACCAAAATATCCTAAATTCCTCCATAAATGTTGTCATATCCATAGAGACATGTATGATAGTCACTACTAGGACCACAGGACACAGACTTTTCCTACTTCACATGAATGAATGAATGAATGAATGAATGAATGAATGAATGAATATGTTTATTTATATAGCACCACAAGTTTTTGTAGTGCTTTACAATTTAAGGGTTTGGATGATATAGGGTGACAAGTGCTTAGGAAAATGAAACACTGGAAATGGGGTTCCTGCTCGTAAGCTTACAATCAAAAGTAGTAAAGGGAGACATACAGAGAAAATAAGGGTTAAATGTGCAATACAGTGCTTGCTTTCTGTGGGCACAGGGGAACATAAATAAGTACATTACAAGAAACTTGGATGTATGAAGTCAGTGCCTTCTAGCGTGTTGAAGCCTTGTAAAGGAGATGTAAATTTAAGTGAGACTTGAAGACCTGGGAGATAGAGCATTCCATAGAAAAGGAGCAATGAGGGAAAGGGTTTGATATGAGAGAGAAAGCTATAGATACAAAAGGAGCATAGAGAAGAATTTTGTTGGCTGATCGTAGGTGGTGGGATGCGGTATAGCAGGAGAATAGAGTGGAAATGTAGAAAGGAGTAGAGGAGAGAAGGGTCTTGAATAAGAGAAGCACTGAGTTTAATGGGCAGCCATTGGAGTGATTGGAGGAGGAGGAGGAGGGAGGAGACAAACCTTGTTGACAGTAAGGCAATTTGTGCTGCAGCATTCTGTGTGTATTGAAGTGTATGGAGTTGGGAGGCAGGAAGACTAGAGAGAAATAACATTACAGTAGTAAGTGCAGGAGAGGGTGAGTGCTTATGCAAGAATTTTGGCTTAGAAGGAATAGGGGGTGGATTACACAAGCAAAATGGATTACACAAGTTATCATCCCTAGACACAGTGCTTCTAATACAGGATTTATGGTAGTGCTATTTATTGTTACCTGTAAAGGCACTTCTAGGCCATGTCTAGGTGGAAGGAGGATTACCACATTTATTGACATGGTGAGTTTGAGGTATCTATGAGTCATTCACCTGAGATTTGTAATCTTAAGCCTTTAAAGAACAGTGGGCTGTGTAGTGCATTGCTTAGCAATACATTGCACACAGCTTTGGTCATAAAAGTGTTAGTTAGATTCATGTGCTATGCCTGCTTAAGTTTGAAAAAACTGCCAGCAACTCTCGTGTCTGCTTCAATGAACATGACATCCAAGACTGACTAGAGATGTTATATCTTGAACAAAGGCAACATTCATAGCAGACATTATGATTGTCAGGCTATAATATGGTAAGTGGAAGTTTATTAATGTGAAATGTTAATGGTTAAAACATGGATGGTAGAGAATAGTTGTAAATGTAAGCTTTTCAAGTTGGTCTAAAGTTGCAAGTGAGGTATCACAGGGTTCAGTCCTTGAGACAATGTTTTTTGAGTTGTTTATTAATGAATTAGAAGTGGTTATTGAAAGTATTGTCTCTGATGATGAAACTAAACTGTGAAAGGAAATACATGCAGAGCAGGATGTCTTTTCTCTGCTTTGAGACTTCCGTAGGAATGTGGGAGTGTGTGCTGCATGAAACCACTCTCGGAGCAAACAGAACCGTTCAGAGGACTAGCAAGCAGTGCAGATTTAGTGTGAGCAGATAAAAACACCCACCACAATAGGAGAGAGGAATAGGATATCACTAGCAGGACTAAGCGAGGCCCACAATATATATATATATATATATATATATATATATATATATATATATATATATATAGATAGATATAGATATATAGATATATATATAGATATATACATATATAAAAGTGTACCTGGATATCAAGAGGAAAATGAGAGAGTCCAAGATGTAAGTTCCAGCTGGAAGGACAGGGACTCTAGAGAGAAGGACCTATGTAGAACTCAGGCCAAGTGTCCGGCAGAGAGATGTTGCACAGGCACCGTAGGGGGTCCAGGAGATTAACACAGTAGGGTGGTCAATGTCTAGGCAAAAGGTCAGGGCAGGCGCCACGGAAGGATGGTCAGAGTCTAGGCAAATGGTCAGGGCAGGCGGCACAGAAGTATAATGGTCAGAGTCCGTGCAAATGGTCAGGGCAGGCGGCACAGAAGGATGGTCAAAGTCCAGGCAAATGGTCAGGGCAGGCAGCACAGAGGAGTGGTCACAAAACAGGCAGAGGTTCAGGGCTGGGGACAGCAAGGCAGAATCCTAGTCCAGGCCGAGTCAGCAACTGGAGAAGGCAAAAGAAGACACTAGGAGGGAAGACACAGGACATGCATCCAAGAAAGCTCAAACTACACTGAGCATTGGGCTGTAGCGAGTGCCTCCTTTATATGTGGAAGAGGAGTGACATCATGGCGCTGAGACTCGACGCCTACGACATGGTTGCCCATCAATGTCAAGCCGGCCCAGCCGAGAGGAAAGGCCGATCTGACAAGCAGCTGCCTTGCAGGCAGGAAGCAGAGCCCAACGCCAATGGATGCGGGCAAGCAGCGACAAAACCATGCCGACATCTGCAGAAGGATTTGGATAAACTGAATAAATGGGCAGAAAAGTGGCAACTGGAGATATAATACATGCCATATTACACGTGTCATGAGTTATCTGTAACGGTTATTCAGACTCTCAGACCAGAGGTAAAAATAAAACACCGTTTTATTAAGAAAAAAATAAAGAATATTGCCCCCTAAGGGCTGAAATAGGTAATGACATGTAATACAGGTGATAAGGTAATAAGGTAGACACAGTACAGGTAAAGAGCAATACTGTACAACAAGGAATAGGTGTAGCAAGGGTTAAGTCCAATGTAATAATCAGTCTCTGAGGTGGTGTGTAGCCAACACCACCACAACAATCAAAGGTTGTGGTGCCAGATGGAAGCACCTTGAAGTGAGTCCACACAGCAGTACTGGATAGGTGATTTGCAAGACCAACCACTATGCTAGAGCCACTTAAGACAAGAGCCTGGTACACTATGGTTGTGTGTAATCGGACCCACACTGCTTGAGCTGAGTATAATCAGAGCCAAAGACACTCGCGGTGTAGAATGGGTTAAAGACACTGTGTGAGCTGAATGAAACCTAAGCCAGCAGCACCCCTTGGTGCATCAACGGATACCCACACTGCCAGAGCTGAACAAGACCAGAGCCAGTAGCACCACGCGGTGCGTAATGGATATACCAACACTGCTGGAGCTGAATAGGACCAGAGCCGGTAGCACCCTTCCGATGCTTAACTGAATCGAGTGAATGGCAAGAGCGCTGGGGGACAGTAACGGAAACACCACGGCTCTGCAAGTGAATGGACAGGCTCGGTAATGGATAGTAATGAGCTCAGCAGGTAAATGAGGAGAGGCTCGGTTTCGGAGGCAACAAGCTCTGCAGGGGTTAATGGACAGGCTCAGTAACGGAGGCAACAAGCTCAGCAGGAGTAGTGGAATACTCAGAATCGGAGGCCACAAGTATTGCAAGTGTCAGCGAGCAGGCTCAGTAACGGAGGCAACAGACTCAGCAGGTGCAACGGACGGCTCTAATCGGAGGCAACAAGCACGTCAAGGGTTAATGCACAGGCTCGGTAACGGAGGCAACAGGCTCAGCAAGCGTGGTGGAGGTCAGCAATAGAGGCACTGAATAGACAGTTCAAAATGTCGCCAAGCAACATAGACAAGCCCCAATGATGTTGAATCTCCAGAAACAGGAACCAAGCGGTGGGGTAGATCAAGCAGGGTCACACACGGAGCAGGAGCGTCAGACAAGCCGGATCAATCACGGAGCAGGAACGTCAGCCAGGCCGGGTCATACATGGAGCAGGAGCGTAAGACAAGCCGGATCAAGCACGGAGCAGGAACGTCAGCCAGGCCGGGTCAAACACGGAGCAGGAACGTCAGACAAGCCGGATCAATCGCAGAGCAGGAAAGTCAGCCAGACCAGGTCATACACGGAGCAGGAACCAGGAGAAGTGTCAGACAAGCCGTATCGGTACACAGGAACACAGCAACAGAAGCACTGGAACACCATGAAAGGGCACCTGACAGGTGCCAAAGGCCCGGTATAAGAAGGCCATACTGGGCGGGCATAACAGGTACTGCCAATAGGAACACACCACAGCAGAGAGTGACAGCAATCACAGGAACCGTGATATTATCTAACAAAAATAAAGCCAAAACGGAGAAGCCATGTGTGAAAAACTAAGTGCACCTTATGAATGAATAGGTTGTAGAACCACCTTTAGCAGCAATAACTTGATAGTTTTCTGTATGAATTTATCAGTCTCTCACATCATTGGGGAGGAGTTTTGGTCCACTCTTTTTTATAACGTTGTTTCAGTTCATTGAGGTTTGTGGGCATTTGTTTATGCACAGCTCTCTTAAGGTCATGCCACAGCATTTCAATGGGGTTGAGGTCTGGACTTTGACTGGGCCATTGCAACACCTTGATTCTCTCTCTTTTTCAGCCATTCTGTTGTAAATTTGCTGGTGTGCTTGGGAACATTGTCCTGTTGAATGACCCAATTTCGACCAAGCTTTAGCTGTCGGACAGATGGCCGGACAGATGGCTTCACATTTCACTCTAGAATACTTTGGTATACAGAGGAGATCATGGTCGACTCAATGACTGCAAGGTTCCCAGGTCCTGTGGTAGCAAAACAAGCCCAAATCATCACCCCTCTAGAGTGCTTGACAGTTGGTATGAGGTGTTTGTGCTGATATGCTGTTTTCACCAAACATGGCACTGTGCATTATGGTCAAACGTCTCCACTTTGGTCTTGTCTATCCAAAGGACATTGTTCCAGAAGTCTTGTGGTTTGTTCAGATGCAACTTTGCAAACTTAAGCCTATTTGCCATGTTCTTTTTTGAGAGAAGAGGCTTTCCCCTGTCAACCCTTCCAAACAAACCATACTTGTTCAGTCTTTTTCTAATTGTACTGTCATGAACTTTAACATTTAACGTGCTAACTGAGGCCTGTAGAGTCTTGGGTTTTTTGCAATTTCTCTGAGCATTGAACGGTCTGAACTTGGGGTGAATTTGCTGGGATGTCCACTCCTGGGAAGACTGGCACCTGTCTTGAATGTTTTCCACTTCTGAATAATCTTTCTCACTGTAGAATGATGGACTTTAAATTGTTTGGAAATGGTCTTATAACCCTTCCCAGATTGATGTGCAGCAACAATTGCTTCTCTAATATCATTGCTGATGTCTTTCTTCCTTAACATTGTGTTAACACACACCTGAACGCTCCAGACCAGCAAACTGCTCAAAATTGGCTTTTACAGAGGTGGTCACTAGTGATGAGCGAGCACCCCAATGCTCGGGTGTTCGGGTGCTCTGACCGAGCACCCCCTGAGGCTCGAGTGCTCGGCCGAGCACCCGAGCCCCATTGAAGTCAATGGGAGGACTCGAGCATTACACCAGGCACCCCCTGCTCTGATGAGGGGAGGGTGCCTGGTCCATAGGAAAATGGCAGAAAAGGATGGAAACACCACAGAAATGGTTCAGGGACAGCATAGGGAGGATGTCTGGATGCATCTTGGACTCCAACATCGCTGCTGGGAACGATCTTTCGCCCGTAGTACGCCATTTTTACAGACTGATCGTAAAACACACAAAAAGGAAAATAAAAACGACTTTAGGCGAAAAATTGTTACCAAACAGTATTTGCTGTATATTTACTTGTATATCATCTGCAAATTCTCCCAAAAATTTCCTTGATTTTCAGAACTGAGGCCATGATTAAGAGGGAAACGTGCGCAGAGGCAAATTCTCCCAAAAATTTCCTTGATTTTCAGAACTGAGGCCATGATTAAGAGGTAAACGTGCGCAGAGGCAAATTCTCCCAAAAATTTCCTTGATTTTCAGAACTGAGGCCATGATTAAGAGGGAAACGTGCGCAGAGGCAAATTCTCCCAAAAATTTCCTTGATTTTCAGAACTGAGGCCATGATTAAGAGGGAAACGTGCGCAGAGGCAAATTCTCCCAAAAATTTCCTTGATTTTCAGAACTGAGGCCATGATTAAGAGGGAAACGTGCGCTGAGCTGACCATCTAAAACATTATGGGTGAGGGTCTGCTGCAGAGCTGACCATCCTAAACATTATATGCGAAGGCCCGCTAGTGAGCTGACGCTATAAAACATTATATGAGAGGGCCCGCTAGAGAGCTGACCCAATAAAACATTATATGAGAAGGCCCGCTGGTGAGCTGACCTATATAAAAATTGTCAAACAGGGCCCGCTGGTGAGCTGGCCCTATATAAAAATTATATCACAGGGCCCGCTGGTGAGCTGGCCCTATATAAAAATTATATCACAGGGCCCGCTGGTGAGCTGGCCCTATATAAAAATTATATCCCAGGGCATATGGAAGAGGAGGAGGAGGATGAGAAGATTAAGAGTCAACCATATACCCGTTTTTTGGGTGGAAGGGGTGAATGGGAATACAGAGTATTCCCATCATTGTAAATAACATATATAAAGTGAGTTTATGTTCCCCCGGGGCTTTCCTCCAGTGGAGTGGAGAAGTCAGGGGAAATCCAGGCCTTGTTCATTTTTATAAGTGTCAACCTATCAGCATTGTCGGTGGAAAGGCGGATACGCTTATCTGTTATGATGCCACCAGCAGCACTAAATACCCGCTCAGACAGAACGCTGGCGGCAGGGCAGGCCAGCACCTCCAAGGCGTAGAGTGCCAGTTCATACCACGTGTCCAGCTTGGACACCCAGTAGTTGTAAGGCACAGAGGGATCATTGAGGACGCTGACACGGTCTGCTACGTACTCCTTCACCATCTTCCAAAACTTTTCCCTCCTTGTGACACTAGGCTGCGCATCAGGGTGAGGGTGCTGGCGGGGTGTCATGAAGGTGTCCCACGCCTTGGAGAGTGTTGCCCTGCCTTTCTCGGAACTGCTGTGTGCTCCCCTTTTCTCCCCTTCTCTGTTGGCCAAGGTAGCACGTACTCTGCCGCCAGCGTTGTCAGATGGAAAATTTTGGAGCAATTTTTCAACAAGAACCTTCTGGTATTGCACCATTTTGCTTGTCCTCTCCACCGGAGGAATGAGAGATGAGAAATTCTCTTTGTAGCGGGGGTCCAGAAGGGTGAACACCCAGTAATCCGTGTTGTTTAAAATGCGTATAACGCGTGGGTCACGGGAAAGGCAGCCTAACATAAAGTCAGCCATGTGTGCCAGAGTACCAACAGTCAAGATTTCGCTGTCCTCACCAGGAGGATGACTCTCAATATCCTCATCCTCTTCCTCCTCTTCTGCCCACCCACGCTGAAGAGATGGAACTAAAGTTCCATGGCTACCCTCTGTAGCGGAGGCAACCGTGTCTTCCTCCTCCTCCTCCTCCTCCTCCTCCTCCGCCTCCTCCAATTGTCGCTGAGAAGACGAAGTGAGGGTGCTCTGGCTATCACCTTGTGTAAGCTCTTCCTCCCCCATTTCCACCTCTTCCACATGCAAAGCGTCGGTTTTAATTGTGAGCAGCGAGCGTTTCAGTAGACACAGAAGTGGGATGGTTACACTGATAATAGCGTTATCGCCGCTCACCATCTGTGTCGATTCCTCAAAATTGCGTAAAACCTTGCAGAGGTCTGACATCCATTCCCACTCCTCACTTCTGATTAGAGGAAGTTGAACGGAGAGGCGACAACCGTGTAACAGCTGGTACTCCACTACTGCCCTCTGCTGCTCACAAAGCCGGGCCAACATGTGGAAGGTGGAGTTCCAGCGCGTGCTCACGTCACACAGCAGCCGGTGAGCTGGTAATTGTAAGCGCTGCTGCAGCTTCAACAGGCCGGCCGAAGCTGTAGATGACTTACGGAAATGTGCACACACGCGGCGCACCTTGGTCAAGAGATCATGCACATTGGGGTAGGTTTTTAGAAATCGCTGAACCACTAAATTAAATACATGCGCTAGGCATGGTACGTGTGTGAGCTTGCCGAGCTCCAAAGCCGCCACCAAGTTACGCCCATTATCACACACAACCATGCCTGGTTGCAGGTTGAGTGGCGAAAGCCATTGCTCGGTCTGGTGACTAATCCCCTGCAACAGCTCTGAGGCCGTGTGCTGTTTGTCCCCAAGGCAGATCAGCTTCAGCACGGCCTGTTGACGCTTCCCCACTGCAGTGCTACACTGCTTCCAGCTACTGGCTGATGGGGGAGTGGCGCTGCGTGTGGAGAATTCGGAGGTGGAAACGGAGGAGGAGGAGCCAATAACGTAGGTGCTGGCGGAAACCCTGATGGAGGTAGGGCCCGCAATCCTCGGCGTGGGTAGCACCCGTGCCATCCCAGGGTCCGAGTCGCTCCCAGCCTCCACGACATTCACCCAGTGTGCCGTCAGGGAAATGTAGCGTCCCTGGCCACAAGCACTTGTCCATGTGTCAGTCGTTAAGTGGACCTTCCCAGTAACTGCGTTGGTCAGGGCACGGGTGATGTTACGGGACACATGGTGGTGTAATGCGGGGATGGCACACCGGGAAAAGTAGTGGCGGCTGGGGACCGCGTACCGAGGGACAGCTGCTGCCATCAGGCTGCGGAAGGACTCAGTGTCCACAAGCCTAAATGGCAGCATTTCGATGGCCAGTAATTTTGAAAGGTGTGAGGTTAGTGCTATGGCCTGTGGGTGGGTGGCTGGGTACTTTCTCTTGCGCTCAAATGCCTGGGGTAACGACATTTGGACGCTGTGCTGGGACAGGGAAGTGGATGTGGTCGCTGATGGTGCTTCAGATGGTACAGGTGCAGGGCGGGAGGTATGCGGGCCTGCGCCTTCGACAGGCGATTGGCCGGCACCGAAAACAGGGGAAGAGGAGGCAGTGGTGTGGCCTGCAGACACAGATGGGCGATCCAGGCGTTCCTCCCACTTACTACGGTGCTTGGATGCCATGTGTCGGATCATGCTGGTGGTGGTGAGGTTTCTAGTGTTCATGCCTCGGCTCATTCTGGTATGGCACAGGTTGCAAACTACAATTCTTTTGTCGTCCGCACTTTCCTTAAAAAAACGCCATACCGCGGAACACCTACCCTTTGGCAAGGGAGATTTACGCAAGGGGGTGCTCCGTGGAACATTTGCGGGCCGGTTTGGTGCGGTCCGCCTTCTTTCTGTAGCCACACCACTGCCTCTTCCAGCCTGTTGCGGTGCTGCAGATGGCTCACCCTCAGGACTGCTGTCATCGCTCGGCTCTACACCTTCCCAGGTGGGGTCAGTCACCTCATCGTCCACCAAGTCCTCCTCCACTTCCTCACTCTGATCATCCTCCTCAAGTCTTGATCCCACCACATACTCTGTCATTGACAACTGTATAACATTCTCCTCAACAAGGTCTTGAGACGGAAATAGTGGTTGATTTAATGGCAACTGTGTCTCATCATCATCATCATCATCCACTACTTCCTTTGACCTTAAATGCCGTTCACATCTGTCATCTTCTTGTGATTGGGTAGCCTCTAGAGGTTGTGAATCAGGGCACAAAATGTCATGTTCCTCTGCAAGCGTGCTTGGAGAGAGGGTCAAATGAAGGATTGGTGATGAGACGAGCTCCTCACTATATCCCAGTGTGGGATCACTTCTTTGACCAGACCGTGTATGGTGGGAGGAAGGATGATCAGAGTGAGGATTATTTTGACCAGACTCTTGGCTACTGAGAGTGGACTTGGTGGAAGACAGGGTGGTGCTTAACCGACTGGAAGCAGTATCAGCTGTCATCCAACCGACCACCTGTTCGCAGTGGTCGGACCTCGAGAGTGATGTCCTGCGACGCCCTGTAAAATTACACATGAAGCTAGGTATGGTGGATGTCTTTCTTTCTTGTGCTCTGGCACCAGGCACAGTTTCTCCGCGTCCTGACCCGCGCCCTGAACTTTCAGGATCACGTCCACTTCCCCGTCCCTTTTTACCCGCCTTCTTCATCTTACACAGAATATGTGACTTTAATATTTGAGTTTGAAAACTTAACAGTATTTCTTCCTATTCTGCAACTCTGCAGAGTACACAGAATAGGCTGCTAAACGGCAGTGACACACACTGAATGGAATATGTGACTTTAATATTTGAGTTTGAAAACTTAACACTATTTCTTAGTATTCTGCAACTGTGCAGAGTACACAGAATAGGCTGCTAAACGGCGGTGATACACACTGAATGGAATATGTGACTTTAATATTTGAGTTTGAAAACTTAACAGTATTTCTTCCTATTCTGCAACTCTGCAGAGTACACAGAATAGGCTGCTAAACGGCGGTGACACACACTGAATGGAATATGTGACTTTAATATTTGAGTTTGAAAACTTAACAGTATTTCTTAGTATTCTGCAACTGTGCAGAGTACACAGAATAGGCTGCTAAACGGCGGTGAAACACACTGAATGGAATATGTGACTTTAATATTTGAGTTTGAAAACTTAACAGTATTTCTTAGTATTCTGCAACTGTGCAGAGTACACAGAATAGGCTGCTAAACGGCGGTGAAACACACTGAATGGAATATGTGACTTTAATATTTGAGTTTGAAAACTTAACAGTATTTCTTAGTATTCTGCAACTGTGCAGAGTACACAGAATAGGCTGCTAAACGGCGGTGAAACACACTGAATGGAATATGTGACTTTAATATTTGAGTTTGAAGACTTAACAGTATTTCTTCCTATTCTGCAACTCTGCACAGTACACAGAATGTGCTGCTAAACTGCGGCGAAGCACACTGAATGGAATATGTGACTTTGATATTTTAGTTTGAAGACTTAATAGTATTTCTTCCTATTCTGCAACTCTGCACAGTACACAGAATGTGCTGCTAAACTGCGGCGACGCACACTGAATGAAATATGTGACTTTGATATTTTAGTTTGAAGACTTAACAGAATGTGCTCTAATCTGCAACTTTGCACACTAAACAGAATGTGCTCTAATCTGCAACTTTGCACACTAAACAGAATGTGCTCTAATCTGCAACTTTGCACACTAAACAGAATGTGCTCTAATCTGCAACTTTGCACACTAAACAGAATGTGCTCTAATCTGCAACTGTGCACACTAAACAGAATGTGCTCTAATCTGCAACTTTGCACACTAAACAGAATATTTTTTTTTTTTTTTTTTTTGTTTTTTTCCCCCCACACAAAATAACCTGCTGCCCCCACACACAGTAGTCCTAAAAAGGACTTTTGGTTCTTTTTTTTCACAAGTTTGGTTTTTTTCCTCCCTACACTGCCTTTCCCTTCCTATCCTCAGCTCTCCCTGGCTAAGACTGAGCCGAACTCGATGGTCAGGTGCTATATAGCACCTGACCACGGGTTCTGGCCAGCCAATCAGTGTAATGCCAGCAGCCAACATGGCTGCTGGCATTACACCGATGTCAGAGCCTCCCTGCACGTTTATTGGCTGCGCAGCAGCCGCAAAACGTGCGGGGAGGAGACCCGAACATGGCGGGCGAGCACATGCGGTACTCGTACGAGTACCGCCATGTGCCGAGCAGAGCGATGCTCGAGCCGATCCGAGCATCGGCCAAGCATGCTCGCTCAACACTAGTGGTCACACTTGCATATGATCAATTAATCAAGGGCATTTGATTAGCAGCACTTGTATGCTACTTAGCATCTTAATTCCTATGGAAATCGTAAGGGTGTACTTAGTTTTTCACACATGGCTTCTCCATTTTTGTTAAAAAACAGCCAGGCTGGTTTTGATAAAAGCAGATAGGATGTTGATGCAAAAAAATATCTAACTGCTATTTGGAGTCAAAAAGGAGTCTTTTTTGCACTTAGGGTTAATGGGATATTTCCTCAATAGGCTTTTTATGCCGATTGAGAACAAATCACAGGGGTGTCATGGAGATAAGTTCTCTAGATTAGAAATGTTACTTCCCTACATGAGATCACTTGAATGTGAGGTTTAAATACCTTATAATATGTGTTTGTTGCTTTTAAATCTCCATTTTTTTCTTCAGATGGTTTCAAATGATTTGTATGATTAAGTGTGATTTGAATTAAGTATTAACTTTTTTCATAAAATATATTGTTCCACTGAATGCACTTTCTACACAGTATCAATATTTTTTAAACACATTATTGCACTCCTGGGTCTTAAGATATGTTCAATAGTGAAAATGATGATACGTTACCATTAACCATATCTTAAGAGACGTGAGGTCCTTTCTTGTACAATCAAGAGTGCAACCAGGCAAGTGTATTCTTGTTGTGAGTTTGTTCATCTCCTGCTTATATCAAAATGTCATAGTGAGCTGGTACCCTGAATGACCTTACCCAGAAAATATACCGTATGCCATGGAGGAAAGCAATGCTGCAATAAGTTAAACACTCATCTAGTGGAAAATGAAATAGATTGAAGGTTCATAACATGTCAGCATTTTGGCTGTTATGATTCTGCATTCATTTTATTAGTTCCTCATTACATACTGTGTGTGTAGGCTTCTTCCTCTCTCCTGCCTATAGTAACTGTTTGCTAGGTGTGGGCTAAAATCAGAAAAAACTCTCACTACACTAGGGTTGGGTGAAAATTTTCACCTCAAACTGAAATCAGCTAATAATGGCACTTTCCACTTGGCAAATAATTTCCTGTGAAAAGTGCTGTTTTTTCACTTTTTCCCACCTTTTTCACCCATTGAAATCAATGGGAAGAAATATTTTTCTCCACCACGAAAAAGTTTTCTACAGCCATATAACAGGGTGTCAGGCTCTCACAGCAGCCATTTTGTGTTTGTGAGAGGAGAGAGCGGCACCTTGTTTGAGCTAGAGAAGTTTAGTTTAGGGTAGGACACTTGTTCACTGAATTAGGAGAGTCAGTGTGGCACTCTGGGGAGAAGAAGGGAGGAAGGAGGTTGACCCCAAATAATACCCCAAAATTCAGATTGACTGTCTGTCAAGACAGAGGCAGCTGGCAGCTGGGGACCTATTTGCTTGCTGAACTTGCTGTTATTGTCTCTGTGCTGGGTGAGGAAGTCTGGGGAAAGAAGTTGCTGATTTTGTTTTTTAGTTATAATTTTTTTGGACGGACTGTGATAAGATAACAGGGTGGACATCTTAAAAAAACAAAATAAAAAAAAAATAAAAAGAATAAAGAACTAAATATATTAGGTGACACTGTCAGACAGCTGACTAGGCTTAGACATGGCATCGTACAGCTCCATCAGTTGTGTTTACAGCAGAGTAAAAAATCACAGTGTAGTTGAGTAATGTCCAGCAAACGCACAAGGGGAAGGGGAGGGGTGGAGGCTCCTTGTGCCTCTTTTTCACCCCTGTGCCTCTCTGTTCACTCCTTGTGCCTATCTTTCACCCCTTGTGCCTCTTTCTCCCCCCCTTGCCTGTTTCCCTTCTCCTTCTGGCTCGCTCCTTCTCTTGTCTGCATGTCTGGCTCTTCTCCTGCTTTTTACTCAGTCTCCCCACTGCCCGCACAGATGACAGCCGGGACCGTGTCACATGCGGAGACGCAGCGTGGTGCATTCTGGGATTTTCTTCGTCGGTCTGGGTGCCAGTATTAAACTTGCTCTGGCCTCCGAATAGAGGAAGAAAACCACGGCATGCTCCACACAGCATCTCCGCATGTGACATGATCCTGGCAGTCATCAGTGCGGGCAGTGGGAGACGCTGCGCACAAAATAACATGCCTTGGGGTGGCAAATTGCCGTCCCTGTCAGAGTGCCGCCTGGGTCAATGGCCCCACCGGGACCCATGTAAGGGCTGGCCCTGGGTGGAGCATTGCAGGGATGTGAGAGTAAAGTTGTAGTTCAAAAACTGACTGTAGCAATGGTTGCTGCAGCGTGTGCAATCAATGATGATGATTCCTCTACTCCAAGGGAGGATGCAGTTTGTCAAGGTCCCAGCAAAACTAGTTCCAGGCAGCTGTCACAGCACTCCATTCTGCATTTGTGACAGGAGAGAGCAGCAACATTTGGTGTGACTGACTGGCAAGACAAAGGCAGCTGGGGTCAAAATTGCTTGCTGATTTTACTTTTATTGTCTCTGTGCAGGACAAGTCTGGGGAAAGAAGTTTTTTTTTTAGTTTTACATATATATATATGTAAAGTCATGCGGGTAATTTTTCTTACTTTTTGCCCACCACTACACTACATTTTTCGCATTAAAAAATTATTTTTTATTTTTTTTCGCAAAGTTTTCTCCTTTCCTCCACTCCAAAAGATTTCTCCTTTTTCTCCACTGCCAATACATTTTTTGCCTATGTTTCCTATTACTGCAACATTTACCACCACAATATTACTTCTTCTGAGGACTGAAGTGGATAAATAAACAGCTGAAAGTTAAAGTTGAGAGTCTTACAACACCATATGCCCTGAAAAGGTTGTTAGCAGGCTGCATGTATTTGTCCTTTGCCCACAACACTAAATTCCTGCTTATGTAACATTGGCACAACATTCTTAAAAAATAACGGCAGCTTGGCAATACATGACATGAATTCTTTAAAGCCTCTGTTTTCAAAGAAAGAAAAAGGCAGCATGTCAACCGCCAACATTTTGGCAGGTTATCTATTTCATATGTGTACTTTTGCTTTATGTTTGTTCAGATTTTGACTCCTTTCTAATAATTTATTACGTGTGAGATGGTAGTACATATATAGAAGAACTGTGTAACTTTATTGCTTTCATGCCATTGGCACTCTGTGACTTTTGTCATCTCCTAGAGTCTTCATACTCCTCTGCAGCATGAGCCATGGGTGTTATTTGGATTGAACAAACTATTGCCAGTGGCACACTGTCTGACACATCAATGACATCACTAATTCTCTCATCTGCCCCAGAGCCCTGGGAATGTTTTGGAGTACTTCTGCTGCTGGTAGTTGTTGAACCTGATATGTTCATTGTGTGTCTCACAGTGTGACCTGTGGTTGTGCTTCAGGTGGGATCTCATTGAAGAGGTGCCTAGGTGTGAGCCTGCTGTCCCCCACTCACATGATTTTTTCGGAGACAACAGAGAGCAACATGCTTATATTTTGGATCCTAAGTGATGTATCGCCATACTATGGGCTTCATGTACTGCAGTGTTTCATAGGGGCTGCTACTACTACTGAGGCTAGATGTTGATGTAATTTTACTGCTGCTAGTACTACTACTAGGTGTCAAAGTGCAGCACTACCAGCAGCAGCAGAGGTATTTGTCATAGCTAAGGTTATGGTTGTTAATAACCTGTGTTGTTGTTGTTACTGATGGTTACTGAAAACACCTGTGTGTGGCTGAGTAATGCTTGGAAGCTGTGACAATGCTGATGATGACTGACAGGATGGTGGTGTATTTTTAGGCATCTTTGCTTGTACAGGGTCAGATATTCCAATGGTTTTCTCAAACAGTTTATAGACAGGCACAGTGATGGAAGACTGAGCCTTTGACATTTAGTTAATGTTCTGGACATGTCATCATCTCTCTTACTCTCAACTTCATCAGTGTCTGAAAAAGAGGAGGATGCTGGAAGCATATATGCTTTCATCATTATCATCATCAGGGATCATTAGGTCATCTTCAGTATCGCCTGCCACTTCTTTCCCACTACCTTTATATTCCTTTTAGGGGTCTCAGACAATTTATTTTTTCTTTTATTTTCACAAAAGTTTGCTAATACTTTGAGGAAACGTGTTTTTGTGCTTGTTTGTCTCGCTTTCGGATGCAGGAGTTTGTTTAGCTGCTGCACCTTCTTCCATTATGCCATCAGCAACACTAGAATGCAACTCATTGTCTTCAGTGTTCTTTTTCTAGTACTGGCGTTTGTGGTGGTGGAAATTTTGGTGGGACCTTGACAAACTGCTTCCTCATCATCACGTATTGTACATGATGCAGCAACCATGGACGAAGTCAGGTTTTATTCTACCACTTTCCTCCCATGTCCCTGCACTGTTCCTCCTCCCCCCCGCTCCTTGTGCATTTGCTGGGCATTATTTAACTACTGTGTGTGTGTTTTTACTCTAAAGTACACAACAGAACAGATGGAGTCCGATATCTTGCCTTGGTCCTTTACAAAATACTCAATCTCATCTGCTATCAAGTCTGCCTCAGTCAAACCGCTCACATTAGGGTCCCAGACAGCTGTCTGTCACCTAATATTATTATTTTTTTTTATATAGCTAAAAAAAATTGAACAACTTCTTTCCCCTGACTTCACCAGTAGGGATGGGTGAAAATTTTCGCCTCAAACTGAAACTGGTGAAAAATGGCACTTTCTACTTGGTGAAAAATTTCCCGCGAAAAGTTACATTTTTCTGCTTTTTCACACTTTTTCCTCCTAGCTCATTGCATTGAAATCAATGGGTAGAAACATTTTTGTCCACCACAAGTTTTGTACAGCCATATAAAAAGCTCCTACAGTATGCCATTCTGTGTTTGTGAAAAGAGAGAACAGCATGTTTTTGAGCTAGAGATAGGCAAGTAAAGAGGAATTGAAGCTTAGTTTAGGGAGTCTTTTAGGTAGGATACTTGTTCTCTCTAGTAGGGGCTCTTGGGAGCACAATGAAGAAGAGAGGAAGGAGGTTGACCCAAAATACCCCAAAATTTGGTGTGACTGACTGGCAAGTCACAGGCATCTGGGGTCCAAACTGCTGGCTGATTTTACTTTTATTGTTTCTGTGCTGGGGAAGTCTGGGAAAATAAGAAGTTGATTTTGTTTTTTAGTTATATATATACATATATATATATATATATATATATATATATATATTTTTTTTTTTTTTTTTTTTTTTTTTTTTTTTAATAACTGTGATGAGATAGAGTGGACAACTTAAAAAATATATAAATAAACAAATATATTAGAAAGCTGACTGGGAGCTCTGTGACTGAGGCAGACTTGATAGACAGCAGATAACATTGAGGGCCAAGACAAGATATCACACTCCATCAGTTGTGTACTGTAGAGAGTAAAAACACACACAGTAGTTTAGTAATGACTGGCAAATGCACAAGCGGGAGGGGGGAAGGTGGAGCAGTGCAGGGACATGGGAGTAAAGTGGTAGTACAAAAACTGACTTCAGCAACGGTTGCTGCAGCAATAAATGATGATGATCCCTCTCCTCCCGGGGTGGATGCAATTTGTCAAGGTCCCACCAATCACACCATGCCAGTCCCCCACCACCACTACCAAACACATCTGCCACATTGTAGGTCTTACTTTATTTTTTAATCATTTAACATCATTATGAATATGTGCCAGTGTCACTTAAGCAGGAAGTAAGTATTGACTCTGATTAATGTTAAATCTTTGGTTCCTCTTTCTCAGATGCAAAGTCACCAATAATCTTAATTCCTACTTGAATTCTTACTTAAATAATTACATCCCCTGCTACTTTATCTGGAAACTTTGACACAAGGAATCTATACAAAAGGCAGCAAATCCATGATAAGCATTTTGCTAATACCTTTTATGATCACTGGACTGGGAAATGCCTCATTACCTTACAATGTGTTTGAATATGCCAACTGAAAAACCTAACATTAAAGAAGGAGCTATTGCTCTACTTAAATACAAAATGAAAAACAAAGCCTAGTGACAATGAAAAAAGTTCAAAGTGGAGGAGAAAAAAAGAAGGAATTACAAAAATGTTCATTAGATCATTTACAAATATAGTACTCCTTCTACCTCATATAGACAGTATCAGTATCACAGCACCTTCTGCTCTATCATATGAGATCATTGTACCTAGATAAATTCATGGAACAGTGCCAGTCCTGCACTTCACTCAAGTTTAGTTCTCAAAGTGCAGAGAATATTATTTGTTACTAATGTTTGCAATTGCGTGTTCAGATTCTTTTTTTGTTCTGCAGATTCTCCAGAGGAAAGAGGACACAATTCTGGACATTTAAATATTCATAACGAACTTAGTTTTAAAGTGTTTGCATTGTTAATTTAACATATACCAGGTGGAGAGTGTAATGTCCCAGAGGATTATACTTTAGAGTTAAAGTTTTTTGATAAATTGCCCATATCTTATGGATACTGATCTATCAGCAGAGCTGCTCCCCCTGGGACTGCATTGTGAACCCTGGTGGATCAGTTTGGGAGATGAATGGGGGTCTGAAATGAAACCCACAGTGCTCCCTTTATGTCCCTGCAAGATAGATTGAACTGAATGATGGAAGTCTCATTGTACTGTATATGCAGTCTTCATAGACACTTGTAAAGGGCTTCCAAACCAGATACTAGTTGTCTATGAGAACTGAGCATGCAACCCACAAAGTTTTCAGCTATGAGCCACAAACTTCCAGGTTGTATTTCAGCCTGCTGTCAGCTGAGTTTGGGCATGTGAGTTTTCTGACCCACATGAGACATTTTGGGCCTTTTTCCTAAGTCTGCTGGCAGTGTATGACTGCCATCTTGTTTATGCCTAACTTACAAGTTTGAAGTAACACTGGTAGCTTGGGAACTTTCTTAGCTGCACAAGTAATTTACAGCACATATGCTGATATGCAACAAGCTCTTGCATTCTAAACTTTGAAATTGCTTTACCACATTAACTTTAAGTGCTTCAATAGTCAATGAAATACACAGCAAAAAGCAATGTTGCGTTTATATTCTCCTCAACATATACTCTTAAGAGAGTGAAAATGAAGGATGATAAAGACAGCAGTTTATGAACTATTATTCTTGTTTTAGTGTTTCAGCTATATATTTAATTTTAGTAGTTCTGAAAGATAATGTTATATTGCATATCTTGAACTGTAAGTGGCAGTTTTTACTTTAAGCAACATCAACTGATACTTCTGTAGCTTGTTACTCATTTGTTTGACTGAGTGTGGTTCTGAGTGTATATTTTATATATATAAATTGCTTTCACTGAAATTGATTACTGCATAAACAAAATTGTCATTGAATGAGTATAAATAAAGCACTGTGCGTAATTGATTCTAAGTTGACAAGTGATTCTGATTTCTCGTAGTCATTCAGTACAAAAAAATCTATGCTCCATATCCTCATTTTTGCAAATGAATAGAATCAATAAATTTTGGACCGTACCTAATTGAATTAAAAAATGTAAGAAAAAATGCAAATAAAAAAAATTAACAAATTGTAGAATCAGTCTAAGGCATCATTCCTTAGGAGATGCACTTTTATTGATGTAAGACCAGTTGGACAATCATAAGTGCTAAAGTGAGAAGCCATGTACATAATAAGGACACCTTCATGGTTCTTAATTTAGTTACTTCCTTATTTGGTCCCTTTTGGTGTTTGAGGGTCCGGATTCACATGTACTCCCTGGATTTGACCAACATGCAGAAGTTCTGTTCACCAAGACATACTTCTCAAATACACTTCCAAGGGTGTGGGTTAACATCATGAGCTCTATAATTTTATTAACTACCACCCCAAACTTAAGGGAGTGCTTGGGGGGGGAGAAGGGGTTAGAAGATCCCCCAGTTAAATGACCCCCTCCATGACGTAGGAGCCAGGGCTCAGGAAATTCATTCATACATATAGTAAAAACAAGAAGGAAGGCAGAAAAAAGGGGGAGCTCCCTATTGCATTAAGTCCCAAAGGTTCTATTCCTCCACCAATATCACCCCACTCGTGGGTACTCACAAGAGTATAGGCTGTTTGTTACATATATAAGAAACATCAAGAAAGCATTCCGGGTTTATATCCTGACCCAGATACAGGATTCATTTTTAAGGCAGCCTCTTCTCTTCACATTCCCTCTAAATGGCGAAGAAACTCCAGAAAGAGAACACACAAGATAGAGTCAAATAGTGAAATTTTGCTTGAGGTATCTCAATATTAGAAATAACAAAATTCTTTGTAATCACATTTATCTATGGTCAGGAACAGGATCTCTCCAGAGCTGACGATCACACATTTAGGGATCTCTCACCGACCTTACTCAGTGTAATACGATCAACCGCTCCTCTCACAACTCCTTCAAACCACATCCACACATCCCATATTCAATAAAAGGTTTTATTGTTGGATATAATAAAATTAACACTATTAATGTTTAAAGTAAATACTATAAAAAGATAATATTTGCAATAGTATCAAGGACAATGCATTTCGCGGTGATACACCGCTTTATCAAGTTGTCTCTCTTAAAATTATCCATAAATGGAGGATATTTGGCATCAATTTATGGATAATTTTAAGAGAGACGACTTGATAATGCGGTGTATCACTGTGAAACGCGTTGTCCTCGATACTATTGCATATTTTATCTTTTTATAGTATTTATTTTAAACATTAATATTGTTAATTTTATTATATCCAACAATAAAACCTTTTTTTTGAAAATCAGATGTGTGGACATGGTTGTTTGAAGGAGTTGTGAGTGGAGATGCTGATCGTATTATACCGAGCAAGGTCGGTGAGAGATCCCTACATGCATGATCGTCAGCTCTGGAGAGATCCTGTTGCTTACCATAGATAAATGTGAGTACAAAGAACTTGGTTATTCCTAATATGGAGATACCTCATGCAACATTTCACTATTTGGCTCTATCTTGTGTGTTTTCTTTCTGGACATTCATACAGATGGCCCTAGAAATTCTGCATCATGACAGCTGCAGGGGCTCTGGTTTGTGCTGGCTGATAGCTGTGTTTACTTTTTCAGTGCCCAATGTAGAATTAAAAAGAAACAATTGCCAGTACCAATAAGGTTTACTCAAAAACAAGAACAAAAATGGGCAGAATTTTATGTAAATACATTTTAACAACAGCTTTATTGAAGAGAGAGTGGCTGCTCAGGCCCTCTGTTGGGATGATATACAAGTACACAAAAATGTCCTAGGGAAGCTAGTCAGACAGATATTATTTAGTAATGAAAAGACTGCTCTACTCCCTTTTCCTGGTATGGTTGCTCTTTAAATATATATGAGACTGGTAATTAATTTCTCAAGCACAGCGAGTAGCAATTTATTTGTATGCATTTGTAATATTATGGCTAACACATGTAGTTACATGGTTTCTTTTATGGAAGATCATTGTTGGTCTCCAATACTTTGTATGGGAGGTACTATATTGGTTTAACCAACTGGTTTCATTGACCAATTTTGAAAATGAGAGGTGCATATTTAAGAGCAAGCTTGATGCTGGTGTTCCTCTTTACGTTGCCCAAAAAAGTTTTTAATTGTGTGCCTGAAGAAAGGACCTTTTGCCCTGAAATGTGTTGCACATTTTTCTTAAATTAATATATATTTTTATAAGTAGAGATTGGGTTTTGGATGCCATATGTATCTCCATTTTTTTGTTTAGCTGTTTGTAACTGAGTTACCTGAACAAAGGTGGCCAAATCTCATGATGCTCTCAGCTGGTCTGTACCTCAGTATATACTAGGGAACAACAAATGTGAGTAAAGCAGTATTTTCATTACTGTATAAAATTTTTAAACTAGCTCCTCCAGAACATTTTCATGTACGTGTGTACTGGTTTGCTGTCTTGTTTCTTTATCTGTTTACATAGAAGACGTTATACCGGAAGGGGAGCATCTGTGAATTATAATCTACATGGGAGGCATTGTTAATATCCCCCTTGCTGGTTTGTTCCTGACCATTAATTTCAGTGGAGTAACTGCACTTCCCTATGATGTGCCCTCTCTTGTTGTTCTTTATGTATGTTGGGTTGATGAATGTAATGAATAAGGAAACACATAGCTAATCTTTATTCCTGACTATATTAGTAACAGGGGAGACATCTGCACACTGGACTAAACCTTCAAGAACTGCCTGGGGGAGATGCAATAAGGTGTGATAAGGAAGTGACAAAGATGAGAAGCTTTATCCAGTGAGAAATTCTCTAGTGCCTATGTTATTCTATGGAGTCCATTCGCTAAGATTAACCAAACTTGAGATATGTTAGTACGTATGCTCCAGAAAATAACACAGGACTTGGAGACTTTCTCGGTGGAGAAGTGCCATCGTCTTATCAAAAATTAAAATAAATCTTCCTCAAACCTCCAATTTCTGCATTCCAGGAACCTAGAAATCTCAAACAGAAAGTAATAAGCAGAAAACTCCCCAGTGACATTGGCCATACATACAGTGAAGCAAAATCAGGCAATGTTACTTGCTGCTAACTTTTCAAACAAATAAATGAATCCAACATAGCCATCTACGCCACATGACCTTTCCACAACACAGGATCATACTGCTGCAAATACAAGAATGTAGTATATATGACTGAATTAAATAAGTGTAACCAAGGATGCTACATTGGGGAAACCTGTCAAAAATTACAAACCTGTATGAACCGGCACAGACACAAAATAATACGTTCCCATAAACAAGATTACTGTACTACAATTAGTCACAGTTTTTCTCAACCAGGTCACTTAATGAACAATCTTACAGTCAGGATCAGTAGTTCTCTTTAAAGCACATGAGGCAATAAAGATCAGGGATTCTTAACTCAATATCAGAAATTTTTATAACCTGTGCTCCTATGTAGTTTTATATCTCTGTTCTGCATATGTTTTGAATACACATGACTATTACATTAAGTCAAGTAAAGATAATATGAAAATAATAATTTTTTTTCTGTAAAACTGCTTCAGAGGTACAGAGCATTAGATACCCCAACTTACTCACTTGTTTTTAATATGTTTTGATAACCGGGTGAAGACATCAACCCTGTATGGTCAAATGTATTTGTAATGCACAAAAAAGAATTATGATTTTGTTGAATACAAAGTAAATGTTATGTTAAAACCACTACAACAATAGATCTATAATTGATAGAAAAGACACACTGATTAATAGACAGTATATAATGGAGTAATAGGTATATAATGGAGTAATAAAGAGTAAAGCTAATTATTCTCTAAATCTGCAGCACAATTACTTAAATGTATGATATAAGCTGTACCCATCAATATATTTGGTTATCTGTATACAAACCACTGTTTGGATGCCCACTCCAGTTATATTAAAGGGATAGTAATACTTCATTTTAACTTTATTTTATTTTGTAGGCATTAACAAAAACATGAAAAATGATATGTCTTATCTCTCAAACCTTTATGGTTTAAGAGATATTCACAAGCAAAGTTTCCTCTCCCGCCCCTTTTACCTAGTGTAATCCATCTCTTCTCAGATGTGGAATCTAGTTGTAAGACTAGACAGATAACAGCAGGGGACAATCTTCTTATAGTGAAAACAATGAAAGCCCTGCCCCCCTTGACAAGCTTTTCAGGTTTTTCCCTTATCTTAATTGAAGATTGTTCCTCTCTGCAGTCTACCTGGGCACCTCCCTTCTGCTCTGGCTGAGCAGTGTTACATCAGTAAAAGGGGCGGGAGGGGGATACTTTGTCATTAAATTACTCTTGAACTACAACTCTGACAGAATTGAAATAACACTCTCCAAAGTCCAAATACTATGATGATTAATTAGAGCTGCTTTTATTATGAAACCCCCCTTTTCATGCTTTCCTAGATTTCCCTGTAAAAATCCTAGACTGCTACCTAACTTGGAAATTCTGCAATATTTTGAACAGACTGTATTTTTGGACAGACTTTGTGATCCAGTTTTACTTGACCTGAAGAAAATAGTTGACCTCTTGAAAGCTTGTCTTAAAATATAAACTGTTAGTTCAAATAAAAAAAAAACACTGGTTCACTTTTAAATGCATTCTAAACAGCTTGCAGCTACACTCCACATTCAGCATGATTCAGTGATGAAAAGGGCAACATGAGAATCTTGCCCTACATAAAAGCGCAAGATTCCCATGTCACCTCCTTAAACTGCACTTCAACCCAACATGCAGCATCACTATGTTTCATATGTTATAACTTCGTGTTTTAAACATTGGATTCTTAGAAGAACAATAAAATAGTTAGAACTCTAAAATTGTCCATAATTTGTTTAGCAAATATTGTAGAGATTACAGTCTAACATGAAGCTGACAATTTTGTTATTCCTTTTGAGTGCTAGAGGCAAAGCAATGTGTTGCGTAGAGGGTATCAGATTAAGGACCACAACTAATAAGTGCATATAACTGGAATGTTGACATGGATTAAACAGAGATAATGTATTGAAGTTTGGTGTGCCCCTTTTGGATGGATGCTAACCAGAAAGATTATTTGGAATATAACAGATATACTGTAATTATAGATAGATACTTGGTAATAAAGCCTGTCAAATAGACAACTCATCTGGAATGTGGATGCTTCTATTACCCTCAATATCTCAGCTGGCAGTCTCCTATATTCTTGAGCTCCTTACGGGGTCTGTTTCAAAAAAAGATGAACAAATGTTCTTAGGTGCTATTGACGTGTTTTGGGAAATACTCTCCTTTTTTAGTCTTAGGCATATATGACAATCAGTGTTTACTTTGTGTGGGTCCAATTATTCACTGAACTACTACTACTCACGTGGTATTATTCAAGCATTGTATGATGATCTATCAGTCTTCCTTTGCACCTATATTTCATTTTATGTTATTTTATTATCCTTTACTTTCTAAGAATTTAGTACTTTTATAATAATTTTTTGTTTCTCATATCAGGATCTATAGGTTTATCACCTTGATCTTTCCACCTATAGATCCATTAGAGTGTTCCAATTAATTAATTAATAAAATGTATCTTTTTAATACTTTTTCCATTGTCATTGATATACTACATTAGATCTCCTTTTTGCACTGTTTTATTCTCTCCTATCTCTATATATCCTATTACTCTGATTGGACTCCCGGACATTAATGGCTGCACAGAGGTCTGAGAAAGAAGTAAGTCAAACTAAGAACCTAGAACTGGGATTTCCTATACACACTTAAATTTCATCTCTCACCTCCAACCACCATAATCCCTTCCATCAATCAACATCCGCTATTCATATTCATTCATCCAACATTGGCTATCCATTTGTCTAAGATGTTTTCTGAAGAACACATCTGTGATTCATACCAGTGTATGGAACAGACTTAAAAGAACAATTCACAGTTCATCACCATTATACCATCTATGCACTGACTTTCCATTGATATTCTCATATCCATATTCAGGACTACATTATTGTTTGTTGTTGTTTTTATCTGTATATATGTTTGTAATCACTGACTCATATCCATCAGTTGAAAGTGTTATGTAATATCACTATCTGTGTAACATAGACATTTATATATATATTGAGCCCCCGTATTAGGGATATTGACTTATCCAACACCTTTAGTTGAGAGGTATATATTTATTTTCTCCATCTTTTTTCTATTTAACTGTTCACTATTCAAGTACACCTTGGTTTATTCAGTGAAGCTGATGTCATAACCTTCTCTTTTTATTTTACTTGTGTATTTTCATAGAGTAACTGAACTTAAATCTTTCCATATAGCGTACTAGTGCCACTCATAAATCCAGTGGAATTTATATTTGGCTTTTCCACAGACTCAGATTAGTGCTACATAAATCACCAGGATTGCGGGCTGGTAATTCAGATAAAGATTTCAAATACGTAGGTATGAATTTCAAAAAGGTTTACTTCTCATTGTTATGGTGATGTCATATGTCAGCTGTGAATTAATGATGACTATTTACCTACAGAAATATTAAAGGCAATTCAGTATGATTTATCATAGGCTACTTTGATGTTAACCCTGTAAGCAGACAAAATAAATAGTTTCCTTTGCCAGTCCTCAGTGAAAACCAAATTTATTGAAAATTCTTTAACCCTTTGAGTGCCAGAGGGGTAATCATTGCAGTGCTCTGCAATGCGGTGCATACCCCTCTGGCACTCAAAGGGTTAATATAAGCAGTTTTTGAGAAATTAACCTTTATGTTTTGGTGGCAGTTTATATTAATGCCCTGTCTAGTATGCTATTTAGTGATGACAATGTGAGGCCCTCCTGACGGACTACAACTCCCATTAGTCACGGGGAGAGTTAGTACAATGTTTAATTGATTTATAAGGAACTCTTAAAACCCTTGAATGCTATATAGGTCTTCAATACATTGCTTCACAATGAGGGGGAAAGACCTTTAGCATACAAGAGTTAAAACAAATCTCTTTTAAATTACTGGGGACTATAGTATAGTAATACTTAAATAAAAAAATATATTTTCTAGGGTTTATCCCCCTTAGTTAAACAAGTATATTCCCACCTCCTCAGGCAGTGAATTCCATACCTTTATTGTCCTTACCGTAAAGAAACCCTTCTGCTGTTGTAGATGAAATCTCCTTCTCTCAGGTCTAAGTGGGTGGCCCCTTGTCCTATGTACTGTTCTGTTAATGGAGAGCCCTTTGAATGGGCCCTGAACATATTTATACAGTGTTATTTTATCCCCTCTAAGATGCCGTTTCTCTAGTGTGTACAAGTTTAACTTTTCTAGCCTTTCTTCATAACTAAAACTTTAAATTACCCTTATTAGTTTTGTAGCCCTCCTCTGCACTTTCTCTAGTTCTATAATGTCCTTTTTCAGAAAGGGCGCCCAGAATTGAACAGCATATTCTAGGTGGGGTCTTACCATGGACCTGTAAAGAGGTATAATAATATCTTCCTCCCTTGAGTCAATACCCCTTTTAATACATGTCAATATCTTATTGGCCTTTGCAGCTGCCAATATCACTCAACAATAAAAGCAATAAAAGTACAAATTGTATCAAATATGCTGTTAATAATCAATGCGTTTCACAGTTACACTGCTTTTTTAAGAATAGAAGGCAAAATTACCTCCTTCAACTGTGGCAGAATGTGTTTACAGATATGCACTAAAGAGATTTCATAGACACAGGTGATTTTTGAGCCAGTGCATAAGCACAGAAACTGAACTGAGTTGATGAATACATACAGTCTCCCCACTGTGTCTGCATAGCTGTTATAACTCCATATATGGGGTAAAGAGCTGTCAGAAAATTGTTCCATCCTAGTGCAATTTCTGAACAGTAATAATTTATGTTTAAATGAAATATCATGACATGAAGAGCAATCAAGCATCTCATTCATTGCTCTTGTTGCCAAGGCTTTGCTCTTATTTATAGAATAGAAGAAACAGCAACTGAAGAAAAACAGCTCTGCATTCTTTAATTTACTTAAGTTTCATTTTCAGATATTTGAATGCAAAGGGAAAGATTTCCATTTAGTAACTAATCAGAACACATATGTGTTTACTGTTTGGCAAAAAATAAAAAAGCATAGCCAGCTCTGTTCCTTTTTTATAATTAGGATATATATCAATCTATCTATCTATATTTCTATCTATCTATCTATCTATCTATCTATCTATCTATCTATCTAACTATCTATCAGCATTTCCTGTTAGATTGGGCACACCGTGCATGTCAGAGACCCAGTGGAGAACTGCAGCGGCTACGCCCCCTAGCCAATCCTCTGAAAATCGCCACACATGAAAACCAGAAACCACTTAGAATATATATATATATATCTATATATACAGTACTGTAAAAATCTTAGGCAGGTGTGAAAAAATGCTGTAAAATAAGAATGCTTTCAAAAATAGACATGTTAATAGTTTATTATTATCAATTAACAAAATGATAGTGAGTGGATAGAAGATTAATCTAAATCCAATCAATATTTGTTGTGACCACCCTTTGCCTTCAAAACAGCATCATTTCTTCTAGGTACACTTCCACAAAGTCAGGGATTTTGTAGGCATATAGTAAGGTGTATGATTAAACATTTATACCAAATAGTTGCTAATGATCATCAATTTAATCTGTGGGCTGAAGCACAATCAATAACTGAAACAGAAACAGCTGTGTAGGAGGAATAAAACTGGGTGAGGAACAGCCAAACTCAGCTAACAAGAAGAGGTTGCTGAAGACAGTTTAATGTCAAAAGTCATACACAGCACAGCAACAAGACACAATGTTGTTATACTGCTTCAGCATGGTCTCTCCCAGGGTGTGCTGTACAACCTCTATTGACGAAGCACAAAGAAATATGCAACATATATAACCATAGACGCAGTGGTCGGCCAAGGAAACTTAGTGCAGCAGATGAAAGACACATCATGTAATCAGAAGATGTCCAGCAGTGCCATTGGCTCAGTATTGACAGAAAACAGTGGTATCCTGAAACATCTACGGTCTGGTCAGAAGTGGTCTTCATGGAAAACCTGCAGCCAAAAAGCCATAACTCTGACGTGGAAACAAGGCCAATCGACTCAACTATGCACAAAAACACAGGAAATGGGGTGCATAAAATGGCAGCAGGTACTCTGAACTGATGAGTCAACATTTAAAAAATTGAAAAATATCCATCATGCAATACCATCAGGGAGGCATCTGATTGGCACCAAATTTATTATGCAGCATGACAACGACCCCAAACATACAGCCAAAGTCATTAAGAACTATCTTCAGCATAAAGCAGAAAAAGTCCTGGATGTGATGGTATGGCCCCCACAGAGTCCTGATTTCAACATCATTGAGTCTGTCTGGAATTAAATGAAGAGAGAGAAGCAACTGAGGCTGCCTAAATCCACAGAACTGTGGTTATTTCTCCAAAATATTTGGAACAACTTATCTGCTGAGTTCCTTTATGAACTGCATGCAAGTTTACCTAGAAGAATTGATGCTGTTTCAAAGACAAAGGGTGGTCACACCAAATATTGATTTGATTTAGAGTTTTCTTCTATTCACTCACTATCATTTTGTTAATTGCTAAAAAATAAATTATTAATGTCTATTTTTTAAAGCATTCTTATTTTATAGAATTTTTAAATACCTGCCTGAGATTATATATCTCTATATATATATCTATACAATGTATGGATGTGCACTCACGCTTATAAGCAATCTGGTACCGGGTGCCGCAGAAAGTTATGAAATTGAGAAAAAGGCTGCTCACTCATGGATTTAGATGTCAAAATAAACCAAATATTTATTGGTAAGCTAGAGATGCAATGTTTTGGTCCGCTATAGGGACCTTTATCAATCTAATTTTTTTTTCTTTTTAAATGGTTATTCACCTGCAATAAGTTATTGAAGAAGTTATTAAAGATTTTTGTTCCTTGATCAGTGAAAACAATGTAAATCATAGAAAGAAAAAGGTGGAACAATAAAATTAAGCATCTTGGGCATGCAACATGCACTTAATTGAACAAAAGGATAAAGGAAAAGATTGATTGTGTATTCAAAGTGTTGTCAGTTGATCAGAATACTATATGATAAATTTAAAAAGTACTTCTTGCGTGAGAAGGTTGCATGCTCAAACAGAACACTATTTGACAAAAAAGATCATCATGTGCAAAGCACTTTTGATAAAAAAAAAAGATTAAACTGAAAAAAAATACTTGAAAAAGTGGAAATTAAAAGGTCATAAAGGAACATTAAAGCTAAAGTTACATTTTTTCAATCATACCATAAAAAGAAATGGAGAGGATATCTTTCATTGAATCACAACCACATGATTTGCTCTCATCCATTATGAATTAAAATACAAAGCACAGGGGTGTTGTTAAGATAAATTTATCCACTCCAAATTTTAATGGCCATTTCCAATACTTTTGATGTCATGAGTGAGAAATTAGGTATAAAATTATGTTTTAGCCTTTTAATTCTCACTGTTTTTAAAGCTGTTTTTTTTTGTAGTTTAACGTGTTGTTGGTGAATAACTCCCATTATCCCCAGCCAGCAAATAACCAACTGAGAATAAGGGGAAACATAGTCCAACAACAGTTGGAGAGCTGAAGATTATGCACTTCTTGTATAGTCATATGCACAACAGCAGAACATCTCTTTCATTACTGAGATGTTAAACTTTTTATCTCACTGATCTGATAGGGGACAGTACAGTATAAGGGGGTTCTGGGCAATTAGAAACCCATCTCGGTTTGTCCTTCACACATGTACACACACACACACACACACACACACACACACACACACACACACACATACCTACACAGGCTGATAAACACACACACACACACACACACACATACCTACACAGGCTGATAAACACACACACACACACACACACACAGTGTTAGATGGAGAATGTGAAAAACAAGCCTGATAAAGACCCTGATAAATGTTAGTGCTTGAGACTTGAGTTGGATGGGCTTGGTTCTCCCCTGTTATGAAATGGTGTAATTTTTTTATGAAAGTATTTTACCTGAAAGGATACACTGAGATTATCTCTTCTTTTCAACTCTGTCCTGGCTACTCATTTTATCTACCTCAGAAGGGTGAAAGGCTGATTTGACTTTGCTGGGACTAGAACCTGTGACCCTGAGGTTTAAACAGATTCCACAGCTGGTGCAATAGCTATATGAAACTCTATACCCTGAGGAATTATCTTTAGTAGGTAAGATTCTAGTTCATGTTTTGGTCCAAGCATGCCATGCTGATGCATTAATGCAAGATCGTGTCAAATTCAGTGAGCTGATGTGATAGGAAGAATTGGAGCAATTCTGGAGCAAACCAACTGCATCACAGGGAACAATTAAAAATTCCCCAAATTTGCAAGTCATTATTGAGGTTAAAAGACCCATATGAAGCAATTGGTGCTTTTTTGTACACTGTGATGCAACTGGTTTGCCCCCAAATTGATCCAGTCCTTTGTAGACAACCCAGTCAGGGGAATGTATGAATCCACCAGTGCAGACCATATGCTGCACTCTTAAGCTTGAAAATCCTGTTCTAAGTAAATATACAGATACCAGCACACACAACTCCTCCAGCACAAGCCTCTAATGTGAGCATGCCCTAATGCCACCCCCAATAGCATGCACAGGAAGATGGATGAATTTAGTGCTGATTTCCTCTGTGCCTTCTTACTATGTCGTATAATAAATATGAAAAGGAATGGCATTCCTTGTTACACTCATATGCTTCCACAATGCCAGTCCCATGGCTGATTTTCTTAAAAAAAAAAAATGGGGCAGGTCACCAGATTCTGTAATAGTGCATTCCCTTGTTGATAGCATGTAATGGTGCATTGTTCTAGTGGTTTCAAGTAAAGCCAGATAAAAAAGATAGAGGCTTATGGATCTAGCATGACCTGATATGACCTGGCTGAAAATCAGCTGTGGCCTCTTCCTTGATGAATGTGGTACAAAAATATATTTTTTGTACATGCAAGTATGCACTTGCTGCATACAAACAACAGCCTTGTTCCTAATTATTACATTTGAACATTCTATACTCTCATTAATTCTGTAGCTACTTTTTTGTCACACTTCTGGAAAATGGAGATCATCACATAGAAATACTATTCAGTACAGTAAATTTATAAAATGTTGTAAAAAAACCAGACACAATATATCATTACATATCCAATAAAAATCACATTTATTGTGCAATACCAAAAGGGCCACTTAGGATGACAAAATGAATTATATTACAATATACTAGTATATTGTTCCAGAGTTAATATCTGAATATGAAGGACAAAAAATTATGAAAAGATTAGTCCATTGAAAAAAAATAATCCAACTGAGTAGCATGATGAATGAAAAGTATTACTTTTCTCCTGTAGGTCACTCACTGTACAGTCTGTTAGTATATGTAAGTAAGTGCTGGTTAGAACTTCAACCTGTCTCTCTGGGCTTAATTGCTTGAGCACTGCTTGATAAATGGACATCTAGGTCTCACTCAGTGTCTAGGGGGTACACGTTTATCCTAATGGTGGTCGACAGGTTCTTTAAGATGGCTCATTTCGTGCCCCTCTCTGGCCTTCCTTCGGCCCAGGAATTGGTGACAGTTTTTGCCAGAGAAGTGTTCCGCTTGCATGGGGTACCCAGAGTGGTGGTGTCTGACCGTGGGAGTCAGTTTGTGTCCAGATTCTGGAGGGAATTCTGTAGCCAGATGGGCATTCAATTGTCCTTTTCCTCCGCCTTACATCCCCAGACCAATGGGGTCGCTGAGAGTGCCAATCAGGGACTGGAGCAGTTCCTGCAATGTTTTGTGACCAATCATCATGACAATTGGGCCAACCTGTTGCCGTGGGCAGAGTTCGCCAGGAATTATGCAGTTAATTCATCGTCCGGGAGCTCCCCGTTTCTCATCAATTACGGGTTCCAGCCGTGCCTGCTCCCGCACTCATTTCAGTCGCAGAAAATTCCAGCATTTTTAGCTGCTTTGCTCCACTTGGGCACAGGTTCAGAGGACCCTCAGTCAGCCATTCCAGCGACATCAGCGGCATGCCAATCGTAGACGGCTGCCAGCGGTCTCCTTCCAGGTTGGGGATAGGGTATGGCTCTCCTCCAGAAATCTCAATTTACAAGTACCTTCCAATAAGTTGGCTCCCCGGTTCATTGGTTCGTTCAAAGTTATCTGCAAAGTGAATCCTGTCTCTTACGTATTGGAACTCCCAGCTTCTATGCGCATACATAATGTGTTCCATGTATCTCTGTTAAAACCCTTGGTACGCAACCGCTACACTACCACTCCGGTGGTTCCTGGGCCTGTGGACATTCAAGGCCAAGAGGAGTACGAAGTCCAGAGTATTATTGATTCCAGGAGATTTAGAGGGAAATTGCAATATTTGGTCCATTGGAAGGGCTATGGCCCCGAAGAACGTTCTTGGGTAGATCAGAAGGACCTCCATGCACCTAGATTATTGCAGAATTTCCACTCTAAGTATCCCCAGAAACCTAGACCTCCTGCTAGGAGAGGGGGTCTTTGAGAGGGGGTTACTATCACGGTGCCCGTGATCTTCCTCTGTCACTCTTTGCTGTGATGCTGTCCCATTGGCTGAGCTTGTTTGGCTCGCCCATTATGGCCTTTTTATACCCGGCCTTTGGCACCTGTCAGGTGCCCTTTCGTGGTGTTCCTGAGCCAGTGTTGCTTTGTAGCTGTGTTCCAGTGTTACTGCTTCCTGTATACCGACTTGGCCTGTCTGACTACGCTCCTTGGTTCCTGCTCCGTGATCTGAACCGGCTCGTTGCTGACCCTGCCTGTGTTCCTGCTGTTTGCTGCTTTAGTGTCGCCTGGGCGACATTCTGACTTCCACTGTGCTGTGGCAGGGCTGACTGTGTTATTGCCTTCTGTTTACTGGGCCTTTCCATTTACTCTAGCTAAGCCTGCTGCCTCTGTTACTCTGGGCCTCCGTTTACTCTTACAGAGCACTGTGCCTTCCGTTAACACCTGCAGAGCCATGCCTCCGTTCACTGAGCCTCCGTTAACACTTGCAGAGCAATTGTCTCCATTTTCTGAGCCTCCGTTAACACTTGCAGAGCAGTTGTCTCCGTTCCCTGAGCCTCCATTAACACTTGCAGAGCTGTTACCCTGAGCCTTCTGCTACACTTGCCGAGCCTTGGTTACCGTACAGCGCCCGTGTGTGTGTCATTGGCTCTTCCCAGCTAAGCTGTTGCAGTGTAGTCGGTCTCCGTTACCGAGCCCGTGGGAGGCGCCATTGGCTCCAGTCAGTTTAGCTCTTGCAGTGTATTGGTATCCGTTACAACGCCTGTGGGGGCTATTGGCTCTATTATCCTCAGCTCTTGCAGTGTATTGGTATCCGTTACAACGCCCGTGGTGGCTATTGGCTCTTTCATCCTCAGCTCTTGCAGTGTAATTAGTCTCTGTTACAACGCCCGTGGGGGCTAGTGGCTCTAACTATCCTCCGCTCTTGCAGTGTAATTTGTCTCCGTTACAACACCCGTGGGGGCTAGTGGCTCTATTATCCTTAGCTCTTGCAGTGCACTTGCTCTCCGTTCATGCACCGGTTGGGGTGCTAGTGGCTCTAGCTCATCGGCTCCAGCAGAGTATTTTGGCTTCAGTTTCCTGCTCAGCATAAGCAGTAGTCTCTGTCCTATTCTACTACTGGTGTTTATTCATCTAACACCACTTACCGCTCCTTTACCATCTTATGGGCGTGTCAAACACACCACAACAGACACTGATTGATTTCTATGTACTTTAACCATTGAGTACCCTTTATGTTACTAATGCCTGTCCAGTGTCAGTATATATTTATTTCTCTGTATACTGGGCCTGAGAGGGCATCTATACTTTACTGTTCATTTCAAGTATTCTGTATTGCCTATAGAGGGCAGTCTTTCTTGTCTTTTAATACAACTGTGTTTTATTCTAACCTGCTGGTCTGAGTGTCCTACAAAACCGTTACAAGTAATGGTGAAGCAGTCAGTGGGAGTGTTAATGGAAATATTTGACAGTGTCCGTCTCCAGACCAGCGGTCAAGGGAGCCCACACAATTCCTCTGGCTCTGGGAGTCCTCCCCTTCCCTTCACTACAGTGTCCAAGTGAAACATGATCCTGAAGAGGTCAGAACTGGTGTTGGGGGAGAGCAGGTGCAGAATTAATACCACCAGTATTAATACCACCAGACTGACAGCTAGTGCTGCCAGTCTGCCTTCTTCAGGTCAAAAAGAAATGCCAACTGTGACATTAGGGGACCCTCTGTCACATTGCTCATCACCTCCTCCAAGCAGCAGTGAGATATCTGTAATAGAGCAGCAGCATGTAGGGACTAGTGGTGGTGGTTGTGGTGATGATGATGTTGGTGGGGTGGAAGAGACATTGATGGCTTTTTTATCAGAAACTGAGAAGGAATGGGAGACAGGGATGAGGATGGGTATCACCACGAGTATTGGGCAAAAAGTGAGAAAAATTTACTGTATGATTTTTCACAAAAAAATGAAATTTTTTCTCTTTTTTCGAGAAAGTTTTCTTCTTTTCTCCGATGAAAAAGTTTTCTCCTTTTCGCCTATTCCGGCAATTTTTTTGCCTATTCCAACACATTTTTCTACTATTCCAGCACATTGTTCTCCTAATCTAAGACATTTTACTCCAATTCTAAAACATGTTTTCCTATTACAACACATTTTTCTCTTATGTTTAATATGGTGCAACATTTCCCAGTGCAATATTACTTCTTCTGATGGCTGTAGTGGAGAAATAAGTAGCTGGTAGTCAAAGCTGTGAGTCCCACAGCAACATATACGTTGAAAAATGTGTTAGCATGCAGAGTGCATTTGTCCTTTGCCCACAACACTTACTTCCTGCTTCAGTGACACTGGCATGTATTCATTATGATGTCAAGTGATAAAAAAGAACAGCCTACATTGTGGCAGATGTGTATGGTAGTGGTGGTGGGGGTCTGGTGTGGTGTGATTGGTGGGACCTTGAAAAACTGCATCCACCCCAGGATCCACCAAGAATTGCTGCAGTTTTTGCACTAATATTTTACTCCCACCTGTGACACTGGCGCATATTCATGATGATGTCAAGTGATTAAAAAAAAAAAAAAAGGAAGTACAACCCACAATGTGGCAGATGTGTATGATAGTGGTGGTGAGGGACTGGCGTGGTGTGATTGGTAGGACTTTGACAAACTGCATCCACCATGGGAGGAGAGCGATCTTCATCACTTATTGCACATGCTGCAGCAACCATTGTTGCAGTCAGTTTTTGTACTACCACTTTACTCCCACTTCCCCGCACTGCTCCACCTTTCCCCCTCCCGCTTGGGCATTTGTTAGACATTACTCAACTACTGTGTGTGTTTTTACTTTCTACAGTAAAAAATGTTCAATGTCGTCAGCTGTCTATCAAATCTGCCTCAGTCACAGAGCTCCCAGTCAGCTGTCTAATATATTTATTTGTTTAATTATTTATGTTTTTTTTAATTATTTTATTTATTTATTTTAATTTTTTTAGCTGTCCACTCTATCTTATCACAGTTAGACAAATATATATATAACTAAAAAACAAAATCAACAACTTCTTTTCCCAGACTTCCCCAGCACAGAGACAATAAAAGTAAAATCAGCAAGCAATTTGGACACCAGCTGCCTGTGTCTTGCCAGTCAGTCACATCAAATTTTGGGGTGTTTGGGGTCAACCTTCTTCCTCCTTCCTTCTCCCCCATTGTGCCCCCGGACTCTTCTTACTACAGAGAACAAATGTTATACCTAAATGACTCCCTAAACTAAGCTTCATTTCCCCTTTATCTTCTCAAGCTCAAAAACGTGCTACTTTCTCCTCTCACAAACACAGAATGTGAGAGCCTGAAACCATTTTATATGGCTGTGGTAGTAGAGAAATATTTTTTTTCCCATTGATTTCAATGCAATGAACTAGGCGAAAAAAGCAGGAAAAAACATAAAAACTTAATTTTTCACACATCCCTAATCACCACCACCATTTGCAATGAGCTTTTGGCATTAGCAAAATTTGCAACTGCTGAGTTGCAACGGCAGCAGGATGCTGAGGAGCAAGCTAGAGTGCAACAGAACACCATGTAAACAGTGGGAATGGAGTCAACAAGTGATGCAGAAATAAGACAGGTTCCACTTGCCAGTAGCAGCAATACTCCTGGTCCTAGTTGCAGTGCTGATTCTGAGGCAATAGCAGCAACTGCAGCAACATCATCCGCGATCAGCACTGACAGTGAAGGGGAATGTGAAGGACAAGAAGAAAGAGGCCAGTCTTCTTCACTTGTTCCCTATCCCTCCCCCCTGAAATCCATCACCAATGGCACTGTGCACAATTTGTGACAAGTCAGTGAGAAGAGGAAAGGAGGGAAAGTCACTGTGGCTACTTGGAGCATAAACCTAAATGATCTGAAGAACATAGAGACTGTTTCATTTGACAGAACAGCAAGCAAGTCTTTCTGAGATACTTTCTATTTTTACAGCTGAGTCTATCAGTCTTTTGCTAATCAAGAAACCGATTCCTCCACATAGTCCATCATTGGTTCCTTTGTAATATAGCCAGTGTACATCTTCTAATTTGAGTAAATCATCACCTTTTGTTATATAAGTCAATGATGTACCAGCTGAGGCAATCAGTTCTTGGGCAAGTTCCTCTAAGCGTGAAACTGTACTCATAGAACGAATGTTAAACATTCTAATGTCTAAAGACCAAAGTTAGCCTGATAGAACCTGGTGATTCTTGGCATCCTCTGTCATTGAGCTGTTCTTCCAGTGCCATGGGAAGTAGCTCTCAAGCATTTGGTGAATGAGGGCCATTGTTTTTGTTGTAAAGTCATGCTGAGGGAATGGACTGTAATCTGCAACTCTGGTCCAGTACAGGTTGGCAGATTTTGGATTGATTTAGTCTTGTGTCTTAGCTTTGATCTGTCCACCTTGGGTGACCCTGCCAGGAGTATATGCTCCTGATGACATAGTTCTGGCTTCATTGAACACTCAAACAATCCAACCATGATAAGGCGTCAACCCATGGGAGTGATATATACGCTCACACACACACACACATATATATATATATATATATATATATATATATATATATATGAGTTTTAATTTATTCATTCATGTATTTATTTATTGTAACATGCTGCTTGAGCCCTCATTTTGCTGGTACAGAAAAATTGCTAAAATCCTGCAATGCTCGGGTTAACATAAGTAAGTGTGGGTATGGGAGGGTAATTGAGCGCACCAGATCAGGCAGAAGACTAAGCGGGGTTCCCCTACCTAATGAAGCCCAAGGGATATAGTGCCACGTGGCGCAACTGACTAGCGTAACAGCAACCACCTAAGAAAGGAGAGAGCAAACCGAGACCACAAGTGGTATGCTGGAAACACACGGCACTCTGAGACAAGGCAGTACATAGAGTAACTAGTAGCCAGGAATGGTCAGACACAGAATGGATACTCAGCCAAGCTCAGTATTAACGGAAGCGGGTTCTCATCAAGATACAATCGGTAACGGAAGTGGGTTCTCAGCCAGACCGAGTCAGCAATGGAGCAGGTTCTCAGGCAGATACAGTCAGTAATGGAAGCAGGTCCTCAGCCAGATACGGTCAGCAACGGAGTGGGTTCTCAGCCAGATACAGTGGGAAACGGGTCCTCAGCCAGACACGGTCAGCAACGGAGTGGGTTCTCAGCCGGATACAGTCAGCAACAAAGTAGTCGATGAACAGCAAACTCAGGAACGTTGTCAAGCAGGCCAGGTCATACACGATCAGCAATAATGGAGCAGAATGCAGGAACTAATACTCCACGAAAGGGCACCATAACGTTGAAATGACAGGGTATATAAAGGCCATCACTGGGTGGCAACAAAAGGTACTAGCCAATCAGTAACCAGTAATGCAAACTAGCAGTCAGAATGTCGCCGCCTGCTGCACAAAGCACGGGCACCGTGATACTCTGTCTGACTATTCTCCTACCTTCTCCTTATGTATAGTAGACACCCAGTCTGGTGCGGACCTGTGGCTCTGGTTTAGACTACGTTCGACTTTATGTTCCTTGAGACTGATGGCAGGTGTGCGTCGGTGTATCTTCCTAGTGCTGTCCCTTGGGAGATCCCTTTACATTTTGTCTGACTGCAGGTGTGAGTCAGGTTGTCTCTTACATTCTCTCTGACTGCAGGTGAGTCAGGTTGTCTCTTACATTCTCTCTGACTGCAGGTGTGAGTCAGGTTGTCTCTAGCAGCACTTCCTGAGTATCTTTCCGGATACAGAGACTACAGGGGCTTGTGTCTGTCTCTGGTAGAGGCTCCCTCATTCAGACAGACTCCTATTCCTGATAGAGTTGCTGACCTCTAGTGGGACCTCTACTGTTCCTAGTGTCTTTGCCTGTGATTACTTAAAGGGATAGTAATACTTTGTTTTATCTTTATTTTATTTTGTAGGCATTAAAAAAACATGAAGAACCATATAAGTCTTTTCTCTCAAACCTTTATGGTTTAAGAGATATTCACAAGCAAAGTTTCCCCCTCCTGCCCCCTTTTCCTAGTGTATGCCATCTCTTCTCAGATGTGAATCTGGTTGTAAGACCAGACAGATAACAGCAGGGGACAATCTTCTTTGTATGAAAACAATGAAAGCCCTTCCCCCCTTGACAAGTTTTTCAGCTTTTTCGCTTATCTTAATTGAAGATTGTCCCTCTCTGCAGTCTTCCTGGGCACCTCCCTTCTGATCTGGCTGAACAGGGGGGGGGGATACTTTGCTTGTGAATATCTCTTAAACCATAAAGGTTTGAGAGATAAGACTTATATTGTTTAATGCCTACAAAATAAAATAAAGATAAAACGAAGTATTACTATCCCTTTAAAGTTATTGTTTTACTCTGTTTGTATTGTTTAATAAAGATTGTCAATTTTACTATACCGGTTTGACTCCTGACTTGTTCTTGGTAAACCATGACAGTACGCAAAGGCCATGAATTCAGACAGTAATAGTAATGCAGCTCTTCAAAGCATCCTGGACAGGACGGAGGCACTGGATCAACGTATTGACCAATTGTCTTTTGCCATACAAACCTTGTTGCAGTGCACAACGCAACTCAAATACACTAACCCACAAGTGGTGGCCAACCCTGCTCCTTCCCTGGCACCAGTGGTTCAAACCTCTTCTGATGCAGGAGAGATCAAGAGGTTGTCTGGGTACGCCCAAGCCCCACAGTGGTATGGTGGGGATCCCGATGCTTGCTATGGTTTCCTCAATCAACTCGGCATTTATCTTGAGATGGTTCCTCATGCCTTCCCTTCTGAGCACAGTAAGGTTGGCTTTTTGATTTCTCTCCTCACAGGTAGGACACTGGCCTGGGCCAGCCCATTATGGGAATCCAACAAACCTGCTGTGTACAACTTTATGGAATATGTGAAATATTTCAAGCGAGTTTTTGATAGGCCAGGTCTCATGTTCTTGGCTTCTAAACACCTTATGACCATACGCCAGGGCGCTCGCACTGTGGCGGATTACTCTATCGAATTCTGTACCCTGGCTGCGGATGTAGGCTGAACTAATGAGGCATTGGTGGCTGCCTTTGTCCAAGGGCTATGTGATTCATTGAAAGACAAGATTTTGGCACGTGATCTACCTAAGGATTTGGAAGATCTGATTGCATTCTGCATCCTGATTGACATCAAGATCAAGGAAAGACCCTCATTTAGGGAGCGATTGAGGAGGTCTCTTAGCAGTTTGCATTCCCATTTTTTGGGCCCACCCTATTCTCCCTCGCCTCCTATGTCTCCTGAACCTGTCTCAGAGGGTAGTGAACCCATGCAGCTGGGTGCTACCCTGCTTTATAAGGATGAGAGGGCCTTCAGGAGGAGGGAGGGGCTTTGTCTTTACTGTGGTAAGCAAGGACATCTGTTGCGGTCCTGCCCAATCCATCAGGGAAACGTCCGCACCTAAGATCCAGCCGGGGACAAATCTTAGGTGGCATTTCACAGTCCCCAGACAAAGTGTCTGATAAGCCTATGTTGACAGTATACCTTCTTTGGGCAGATAAATCTGTATCAGTCCCAGCATTATTAGATACAGGTGCTGCTTTATTGATGCCAAGTTTGCAGCCAGTAACACTATTCCACTGCTTCCACACTCTTCTCCACTGGTGATAGAAGCCATTGATGGAAGACCCTTGATGCCCTTGCATATTACTCATGAGACCGATTTGTTAACCCTAAAGGTAGGAGCCCTGCACACCAAAGTCCTGAAGTTTCAGGTAATTAATTCACCACATTATGCCATCGTTCTGAGGTTTCCTTGGTTGCAGGCACATAACCCCAGGATGGATTGGCACACATGTGACATTTTGGCATGGTCTCCACAATGTACTAAGTCTTGTCTTTCTCGTCCAGTAAAACTAACTCACGCTACCGGTCCACTCCTTCTGGAGGAGTTTGAAACATTCAGGGATATGTTTAGCGAAAGCCAGGCTAGGGCTTTACCGCCTCACAGGCCTTATGACTGCTCATTGGAGCTTATGCCTGGTACAACGCCTCCTAAGAGTCGTATATATCCTTTGTCCGTGGAGGAAAATAAAATCATGGAGTAATATGTTTCGGTTGCGCTGGCCAGAGGCATCATTCGAAAATCCACATCTCCTGCTGGTGCTGGATTTTTTTTTCTTAAGAAAAAGGATGGGGAGCTACGTCTGTGCATTGACTTCTGTGGGCTAAACAAACTGATGGTCAAAAATGCGTATCCGATACCTTTGATTACCGAACTTTTTGACCGATTGTAAGGGTCTAAAGTTTTCAGGAAACTTGATTTAAGAGCCGCATATAACCTTGGTCGGATTAAAAAGGGAGATGAGTGGAAGACAGCCTTTAATACCAGGAGCGGTCATTACGAATACTTGGTTATGCCCTTCGGTCTGTGCAATCCTCCTGCTGTCTTCCAGGAGTTCATCAATGATGTGTTAAGAGAACTCCTACAAAGTTGCGTGATCATATATTTGTATGAAATCATCATTCATTCTCCAATGATTGAGACCCATCGGTCTGATGTATTCAAAGTTTTAAATCTTTTACGTGTGAATAAATTTATTGCAAGTTGGAGAAATGTGAATTTCACAAGTCCCAAGTAACATTTCTGGGATATGTCATATCTGCTTCTGGGTTCGCCATGGACCCCCAGAAACTGTCCGCGGTAGTAGATTGGCCTTGTCCTATGGAACTTAAATCAATCCAAAGATTTTTGGGATTTGCTAACTACTACCGAAAATTCATTAAAAATTTCTCTACTATTGTCAAACAAATTATAGGCATGACTCGTAAAGGGGCTAACACCTCTGAATGGTCTCAAACAGCTATTCTGGCTTTTGAAAATCTGAAGACTGCCTTTGCTGCAGCTCCGATATTAGTACATCCCAACCCCTCCCTTCCCTTGACCTTGGAGGTGGATGCATCAGAGATTGGAGTGGCCAACCTGTTGTCACAACGTTCAGCTCCTGGTGAAGCTTTGCACCCTTGTGAGTATTTCTCAAGAAAACTGTCAAAAGCTGAGATGGTATACCAAATAGGAGATTACAGGCTATTATCCTGGAGCTAAAGGAGTGGAGACACCTCTTGGAGGGTACTAAAACACCTATCCTGATCCTGACCAATCACAAAAACCTCATTTACCTTTCAGAGGCGAAGCGCTTGTCTTCCAGGCAGGCCAGGTGGGCACTGTTCCTTTCCCGGTTTAACTTTGTGGTCTCTTATATCCCTGGCTCGAAAAATTTTAAGGCAGACGTGTTGTCTCACCAGTTTTGCAGCCCCTCCAGGGAGGAGGTTCCACCTTCACAGATTATTCCTGCTGATTGCATTCTTGCGAAGATAAGTACCTGTATTACTTCTCCTCTGGGAAAGTAGATTTTGGTAGCTCAAGCAGATGCTCCAGCGGAAAAGCCGGACGGACGGTACTTTGTTGTGGCACAGTTGTGCATAAAGCTGTTGGATGCCTCAAAGATTGCGGGCTACATTGGTCGTGACCAATTGATTTGGTCCTTGTCTCAAGTATTCTGGTGGCTTACTCTCCTGTCTGATTGTGCTTCCTTCACTGCTGCCTGAACAACCTGTGCTCAAAATAAGTCACCCCGACACCTGCCTGGTGGGCTTGCTCCAACCAGTGGCCAACAGGGAACATCCCTGGTCACATCTATCTATCGATTTTATGGTCGACCTTCCAAGTTCCATGGGCTGTACAGTCATACTGATGATTGTGGACAAATTTTCGAAGATGGCTCACTTCATGTAACTTAAGGGCTTACCATCAGTGCAGGAATTGTCGGTGATATTTGCTATGGAGGTTTTCCGACTCCATGGCATACCCAAGGTAATCGTGTCCAATAGAGGAAGCCAATTTGTGTCCCGCGTCTAAAGGTGTTTCTGTACTCTGTAGGGATGGGCAAAACTTTCCTCCTCAAACTGAAATCTGTGAAAAATGGCACTTTTTCGCTTGGAGGAAAAGTTGTTGTGAAAAGTGCAGATTTTTCACCTTTTTCTCGCATTGAAATCAATGGAAACATAGAAGTTACACACACACAACATATTACAAATAATATTTTATTTCCCAAATGCATTGTATAAAAGGGGCATGAGGGTTCCTGTGTTGGTGGGGTGTGGGGAAAGAATCAGTTGAACAGGGAATGTTTTTGGGGGGTTGTTTACTGGGATTGGGGGGCACTTAATAAAAAATAAATCCTACAAACAAATCATTCTCTACAAAATACTCTATCAAGTCAAGTATTAGTCCACCCCAGTGGCCGTATCACGGTCCCCGTTATCCTTTCTGGCACTCTCTACTGTGCTGCTCCCTGATTGGTTGAGCTGTGTTGGCCCGCCCCTGGTTACCTGTTTTATTCTGGCCATTGGCACCTGTCAGGTGCCCTTTCATGGTGTTCCTGAGCCTATGCTGCTGTTCGCTGTGTTCCTGATTTCCAGTGTACCGATTTGGCCTGCATTGACGACTCTTCTGTGTTCCTGCCCGTTGCTGATCCGGCTTGTCTGCGAACCTCCTCTGTATCCGACCCGGCCTGGCTGACGTTTCTGCTTGTTGCTGATCCGGCTTGTCTGTGAACCTGCTCTGTTATCCGACCCGGCCTGGCTGATGTTCCTGCTTGTTGCTAATCCGGCTTATCTGTGAACCTGCTCTGTTATCCGACCCGGCCTGGCTGACGTTCCTGATTGTTGCTGATCCGGCTTGTCTACGATTCTCCACTGTTCCCGGTTCCGGTCTGGCTGACGTTCCTGCTGCTGTACCACTGGGCGACATTCTGATTCCAGTAGTCGCGCTAGTGCTCGAGACTGACCGTAACCCTTGGGCCGCTGTGTTGCTGCTAACGCTTTCTGAGCTGTACTACTAGCTGAGTCTCCTTTTAAGTTTGCAGAGCTGTACCATCAGGGCGATACCGATCGCTGAGCCGATTTCTTGCTGTGCCTTATCTCCAACCAGGTGCCGTGATTAACCCTTGCAGAGCTATACTACTCCTGCTGAGCCGGCCGCTTGGGCCTAGATAGACGGCGGCTCATATATTCCATCTGTAGCAGAGTAGTTGTTCCGGTTCCGTACCGGTGGTCTCTTGGCTCGCGCACTTTGCATTGGTGGATTCGTCATACGCCCGTGGGGGCTACTTGGCACTAGTTATCATTTCGGTTGGTTTCCTTTAACGCCCGTGGGGGCTAATGAGTCTCGGTCTTGCAGCTTAGTAGTCTCCGTTATACGCCCGTGGGGGCTAACGACTCACGCTTCCATAGTACTGGTGGTATCCGTTATATGCCCGTGGGGGCTATTCGCTATTGCTCTAAGTGTTCTGGGTCAGTCTCTGCCTTTAGCAAGCCGCTTGCTCTACTACGGACTACTAGTGTTGAACTCCTCACACTTGTACAGCCTTATTATCACCTTGGGCGTGCCACCACCACAACAGAGACTGACGAGTTCTAAGTGTTAACTATTGATTGCTTGTCTCTAGTTGTATCTGTCCTATGTCAATATATACACAGTCTGTATCCGGTATACTGGCCCTGTGAGGGTCTATGCACCTATTCCTTACTAATCACTGTGTGCCTGTTGAGGGCGATATTGTTCATTATTTTCTGTCAATAAAACTGTGTTTTATCAAACCCTCTGTCTGAGTGTCTGAAAACCGTAACAGGCAGCTTATGTCAGGGGATTCCTGTCTCTGTCACTTTAAATACAAATGTCTTATTTTATTTCATTGATTTCTTTTTTTATTAACTATCCCCCCAATAGCAGTCAAGAATCCCCTCCAAAACAAATTCCCTGTTCAAATGATTCATTCATTCACCAACACAGGCTCCCTCCTCAGACCCCTTTATACCATGTATTAGGTTTTTACTTTATTTTATTTTATTTCTTTTTTATCCCATTAATCAACCCCCCAAAAACATACCCTGTACAAATGATTCTTTCCCCACACCCCATCAACACAGGCACGCTCATGCCCCTTTTATACTATGCCTTTGGGAAATAAAATATTATTTGTAATGTGCTGTGTGTAACTTCTTTGTTCCCATTGATTTCAATGGACAAAAAAAGCGGAAAAAAGCAGATTTGCACTTTTCGTAGGAAATTTTTCACCAAGCAGAAAGTGCCATTTTTCGCAGATTTCAGTTTGAGGCGGAAAGTTTCACCCATCCCTACTTGTTACCCTAGAGGAAGAAGTTGATGTTGATAGTGAGCTAGTTGTTTCACTCTTCATGGAACTTCCAATGTCTGTCTGGGTTTCTTTATTCTTCCTCTTCTTTGATCTCCACCTTTCTGGAAAGTCAGGGGGGTACAGTAACAGCGGTGCTAGATTTCTGTAACGGGTGTTTAGCTTTAACAAGTTTGGAGTAAATGCCATGGTGTCTGTGTTTCATGTGTGTTATCAGGGAGGTTGTGCCTAAATGTGTTCCCTCATTTCCCCTTCTCACTAACTTGTCACAGATTTTGCACTGTACCATTGTTGATGATGACTGCAATGTGCCTGCTGGAAGAGAATAATAGTCCCACACCCATGTCTTCAGGGGGGAGGGATAGGTAACAGGTGGAGAAGAATGGGCTCTTTCTTCTTGTCCTCCACATTCCCCTTCACTTTCTTTGGCAGTGGATAATATTGCTGCTGTTGCTGCTACTGCCTCAGATTAAGCACTGCAACTAGGATCAATATGAGTATTGCTACTGCTGGTAATTGGAACCTGTCCTAGTCCCGCATTACTTGTTGACCCCATTCCCACTGTGTCCACGGTGGTCTGTGGCACACTAGCCTGCTCCTCAGCACCCTGCTGCCCTTTCATCTCAGCAGCAGCAGAAGTTAGAGCAGTTGCAATTTCTGCTAATTTCAAAAGCTCACTATTAGTGGTGGCGGTGATGCCCATCCTCATCCCTGTCTCCCATTCCTTCTCAGTTTCTGCTAAAAAGGCCATCAATGTCTCTTCCACCCCAGCTTCTCCAACACCACCACCACCACTAGTCCCTATGTGCTGCTGCTCTATTCTAGACATCTCACTGCTGCTTAGAGGAGGTGATGAGCAATGTGACAGAGGGCCCCCTGCTGTCACACATGGCATAATTTTCTCCTTTCCCCCCTAAGTACTACAAGAAATATTAGCAGCAGGCAAAGTATTGGTGACAGTAGGTTCAGCACTGGCAGCAGGTACAACACTAGTGGCAGCACATCTGGCAGCAGGTACAACACTAGTGGCTGCAGTTACAGCAATGGTGGCACTGGCAGCAGGGGCAGCACGTCTTGCAGCAGGCACAGGCAGCTGACCTGTCCTGCTCTCACTAGTACTACCCTTTTCTCCCTCCTTTCTCATTCCATTTTCTCCCTTCCTTCCCATATCCTTTTCTTCTTTCCTTCCCATTCCCTTTTCTACCTCCCTTCCCATTAAATTACCCAAGATCCCTTGGTGTGATTTAGAGGAACTGACAGCATTGGTACAGTAGTGGTCCCTTCCTCCTCAGACTCAGTGGACACATAATGGTCCTTCCAGCTCCTCCATTGATTATTTTTTACCCTGCTCAAAGTGATAGGAGTCACTATGAGCCTCTCCTGCCTCACTTTTTTCAAAATATCACAAGAGAACAGCACAGAACGTCTGTCTTGATCTGTAGCTGCTTTTATTGAGTCTGCCTTCAGTGAAAATGTCGCATTTTTATAGCGGAAGTGCGAAAACAATGTAAATCAATGGGCAGAAACTTTTTAGCCATTGAAAAAATGGCGAAACATTTTGGCCAATGCGTGAAAAATGCGAACATTTTATCCACTAGTTTTAAAGTGGAAAAAGCAGATAGCAACATGGTTTTCGCGAAATTTCCCACGGGAACACGGCGACAACTTTCGCCCACCCCTAGTGCTCAGATGGGAATTCAATTGGCATTCTCCTCCGCGTACCACCCACAATCTAATGGTGCAGCAGAAAAATCGAACCAAGCCTTAAAACAGTTCTTCCACTGCTATATCTCTGACCACCACGATAATTGGGCTACCCTGTTACCTTGGGAGGAGTTTGCCATGAATTGTGCTGTGCTGTTAACTCTTCTACTCAGAGTTCCCCGTTCTTGGTCAACTATGGGTTCCAACCCTTGGTTCTTCCTGAGACCTTCCAAGCACAAGCAATTCCGTCTCTTGATGAGCATTTGAGGGCACTCCATTCCTCTTGGGTTCAGGTACAGCATACCCTACGTGGTTCTGTGCAGTGACAAAAAAGGCAGGCTGACCGTAGGCGACTGCCAGCACCTACCTTCCAGATGTGGTTGTCTTCCCATAACTTGCAACTTCAGGTTCTTTGTAACAAATTGGCTCCTCGATTCGTTGGTCCTTTCCATGTGTTACATAAAATTAACCCTGTGGCATACGCTCTGGAACTTCCAGCCCATATGCGCATTCATAATGTCTTCCATGTTTTCCTGTTGAAACCCTTGGTCTGCAACCGGTATACCTCCGCTCCTGTCTGTCCTGCTCCCATGAAAGTTGCAGATCACGAGGAATATGAAGTACAAAATATTCTTTACTCCTGCTTGGTTCGAGGGCGCCTATAGTACTTTATTGATTGGAAGGGATATGGTCCAGAGGAGTGCTCCAGGATTCCAGCTGATGATGTTCATGCTCCTGTCTTGGTATGCAGATTTTATGCACACTTTCCTGACAAACCCCGGCAGGCTCCTCGAAGGGGGGTACTGTTACAGCTTACCTTGGTTCCAACGCCGCCGCTTCAGGTGATGCTCAAAATGATGCTTTGGTGTCAGCGGCCGTCCATGCTGCACAGATTGACGCAGGTATATGGCAGAGGTTGGACGCATCAGAGCAAGATGTGTCATCTGCAGGTGCGAGGCTTCAGAATGAAGCAGGCCTCTGTTTTATGTGTTGCTTCCTGTAGTCTCCTCCTACCTACTTCCTCCCTCTGAGCTGCTCCTCCTATCTACTTCCTGAGGAGGGGTTTAAAGGGCCTGACTCAGTTGCCCTTGCGTTGTTGTTCTACAAAGTTGGGTTTCCTTGGGCTGTGTATGACCTGGCTTGTCTGACCATCCATCCTGGTTTTGACCTGTGGCTCTGTCTGACTATTCTCCTGCCTACTCCTTGTACATAGTGGACAACTGATCTGGTGTTGACCTGTGGCTCTGGCTGACTATTCTCCTACCTTCTCCTTGTGTATAATAGACACCCAATCTGGTGCGGACCTGTGGCTCTGGTTGCCAATTTTACTATACCGGTCAGACTCCTGACTTGTTCTTGGGAAACTGTGACAATTTCATATATGAACTACATTTCCCACTGTAATAGTACTTCTTCTGAGGGCTGAAGTTTAGAAATAAGTTGCTGAAAGTCAAAGTTATGAGTCCTACAGCAGCATATGGCTTGAAACATGTGTTAGCATGCAGAATGCATTTGTCCTTTGCCCACAACACTAACCTCCTGCTTAAGTGACACTGGTCTGACACATATTCATGATGATGTCAAGTAATGAAAAAAATAAAGTACAACTTACAATGTGGCAGATTTGTATTCTAGCGGTGGTGGAGGACTGGCATGGTGTGATTTGTGTATGTATTTTTACAATTGTCATACTCTATCCTCCTTCTCAGATTGTTGACACACATTACTCATCGGTCATAGCAGTGGTCCCAAGTGGGGTAGATGGTGGCAACCCTTCTTCACATCCGTCCTCCACCTCCTCATCTCTGCTGCTAGTAATATATTTATCCTGGCTTTGTCTGTCATGTGTGGTTTCTTCTATTACTACTACTACTACAGGAGCTGGATGTTGATAAAATTCTACTGCCACTACTACTAGGTGTCAAAGGTGCAGCACTTACAGCTGAAGCACCAGAGGTACTCTTCATATCTAACACTGTGGATGTTAACCTGTGTTGCTGTTGCTGGGTACTCAAAACAGGTGTGTGTGACTGAGTGGGACTTGGACTTTGAAAAGGTGATGATGCTGAGGATGACTGAGATTTATTTATTTTTTTAAGTTGTCTACCCTGTTGTCTTATCACAGTCTAGCCAAAAAAAAATATAACTGAAAAAGAAAATTAACAATGTCTTTCCCCAGACTTCCCCACCCAGCACAGAGACAATAACAGCAAGATCAGCAAGCAAATAGGTTGCCTGTGTCTTGCCTGTCAGTTAATGGAATTTTAGAGTATTTGGGGGTCAACCTCTTTTCTCCCTTCTTATCCCCTACAGTGCCCCCATACTCTCCTAATACAGAGAACAAATGTCCTATCTAAATGACTCCCTAAACTAAGATTCAATTCACCTTTATTTGCTTATCTCCTCTAGCTCAAAAACATGCTGCTCTCTACTCTCACAAACACAGAATGGCTGCTGTGAGAGCATGACAGCCTTTTATATGGCTGTAGAAAACTTTCCTGTGGTGAAGAAATATTTTTCTTCCCATTGATTTGAATGGGCAGAAAAGGTGGGAAAAAGCAGAAAAACGGCAGTATTTGAGGGAAATTATTCACCAAACAGAAAGTGCCATTATTCCCCGATCTCAGTTTGAAGCGAACATTTTCACCCATTCCTACTTATAAAGCCCACAACTAGTGTCACCTTTTTGTTTCTTTTGTGTTCATCAAATCTAGTCCTCAAGTTCCTAATCTTGTGTCCTACATAAGCTGCCCCCCAATCACATAAAATTAAACAAATTACGTGATTTGTGCCACAATTTATATATTCTTTAACTAAATACTACTCTTTATATCCTTAAATTTATTTTCACCGTGTGACATAAACATTTATTGCATCTTTTGCTATTTCACCTATAATTCCCTTCAACCTTACGTAGACAAAAGTTTGAATTTACTTTCTACACAATTCAACCCATCATCAGTTCCCATATATTTCTTGGGTCTGCTGGGAGCCACAAAACTTCTGATAATATTATTTCTTACTTGAATATTTCTAGTGAATAAAATACCCCTATTGCTAGTATCAAAGCATTCCAAAAATAAACCAAAATCACATTTACTAGTGTCCCAAATAATCAAAATATTGTCGATGAAACGGCTATAGTATGCCAGGCCTACCTCCTCCCACACTTTACCCTCCACGGCAAGATGTACCCAATACCCATGAAGAGGTTCCTGTTGGAGGGGGCAAACCTGGTAACCATGGCAGTTCCCTTAATCTATAAATAATTTTGATCGTGAAAAACAAAAAAATTATGTTCTAATATGAATTTGTTACATTTCAATAGGAACTCTTTCTGAGAAAGTGGCATCTCTGTATCTCCATCTAAAAAGAAGGCAAATGATTCCAAACCAAAACTATGACTAATATTGGTATAAAGGGAGACCACGTCTAGACTAATCCAAACGTAGTGTCTTCTCCAAACAATATCCCCCGATCTCTCCAGCACATGTGGACTATCTCTGACATAACTATACAGAGAAACAACATACTTCTATAAGAAATAGTCTACCTACATGGAGAGATTGTAGGTAAGGAATTAATTCCCGCTATAATCAGCCTCCTGGTGGTTGCTCCTTATTTTTATGTACCTTGGGTAGGTGATACAGAAATGCTACCCCAGGATATTCAATGGACAGAAACTTCAACTCAATTTGACTAATAATCCCTCTCTGAGAGGCTTCTTCTATAAAACTTTTAAGATCTTTTTGAAAAACCAAACATGGATCCTTATTGAGGGTCATATAAAATTCCTTATCTTCCAGCAATCTCTAACCCTCTCTAATCTGCTGTATTTTGTATAATAATTGACCCCCCACCCTTATCAGCCTCCCTTATCGTTATGCTGTTACCTTTTTTTAAGAAAGGGAAGCCATGATTTAAAAAAAAAAAAAAAAGATAACAGCACAATCAGCGCAAATGTCAATTCTAGGAATGGTCTCAGATCAGCTTCTCATTTATGTGCCTCATGGTGAAGCGCAGATAGTGTGTGCATGTTTTCTTTTCTTCAATATTTGGGCATATTACCCTTTTGGTTCATCTAGAAGCTGTTTTAGGATTGGAGCATGGAAAGGAAGGGCGATGGATTGTTGGAGCCATAAGCAATCCAGAAGTGAAATAGAACAGAATGGTTGCTAACATAATGATTATTGTGAAGGTAAAGAGAAACAGCTGCTTATTATCAGTTCTTGTTTGGAAGGTATTAAAAAGCTTATCTGAAGCTTCCTTTTTTTTCCATTGATCTCTGGATAAAGTGACATTGAGTCACGAAACGCTTTATCTGTTTTATATGTATATAGCTGTTGTGCATATCTATTTGTAATGTGCATATTGTTGAAAAAAAATATTTTTTTAGTATTTTGCCTTAAGGGCTATATCTTTATATTTTATATCTCTGCCTTTTTTTAAGGAATACATTTTGCACTTTAGTAACTGAAGTACACTGGCTCATTTTTACAATATAAGCTCCTTTACATTTGTAATTAGGTTGTATCACGGTGCCCGTGATTTGCTGCAGTTCCTTGTCTGTCACCACTAGGGGGCTGCTATTGGCTGTCTGCAGATAGCCCGCCTCTTATTGCCTATTTAAACCTGGATTGGGCACCCTTTGAGTGCCCTTTCGTGTTGTTTCTGACCTTCTTGCTATCACTATGCTAGTGATAGCTGGGCCCCTGTTCCAGTGTTCCTGAGTTCCTGATCTCCTGTGTTCCTGAGTTCCTGATCTCTACTGTTCCAGTGTTTCCTGGATGCTGAGTTACTCCAGTCCTGGTTCCGGCCTAGTCTCTGGTGTTGCAGTTACTGCTGAACTTCTTCTCTGCTGTTTGCTGACCTGACTGAGGGTTGCTGGTTCCTGTCATCTCATCACCTGTCTTCAGTATCCTGGCGACCTTCTGCCTGGTCGCGTTGGTGACATTGCTCAATTCCGTGTTGGTCCCAGCGTGCGGACGCTGGTTTGCTCCTAAGCCTTGCGGCTATACAAACTCGCTTGTTACACCAGTGTGCGGTCACTGGTTTGCTCCAAAGCCTATCAGCTATACAAATCTGTGTTGGTCCCAGCGTGCGGACGCTAGTTTGCTCCTAAGCCTTGCGGCTATACAAACTCACTTGTTACACCAGTGTGCGGTCACTGGTTTGCTCCAAAGCCTATCAGCTATACTAATCTGTGTTGGTCCCAGCGTGCGGACGCTGGTTTGCTCCTAAGCCTTGCGGCTATACAAGCTCGCTTGTTATACCAGTGTGCGGTCAATGGTTTGCTCCAAAGCCTATCAGCTATACAAATCTGCGTTGGTCCCAGCGTGCGGACGCTGGTTTGCTCCTAAGCCTTGCGGCTATACAAACTCACTTGTTACACCAGTGTGCGGTCACTGGTTTGCTCCAAAGCCTATCAGCTCTACAAATCTGTGTTGGACCCAGCGTGCGGACGCTGGTTTGCTCCTAAGCCTTGCGGCTTTACAAACTCACTTGTTACACCAGTGTGCGGTCACTGGTTTGCTCCAAAGCCTATCGGCTATACAATTCTGTGTTGGTCCCAGCGTGCGGACGCTGGTTTGCTCCTAAGCCTTGCGGCTATACTACTCGCTTGTTACTCCAGTGTGCGGTCACTGGTTTGCTCGCTAAGCCTAACGGCTATACTATTCGGTGTTGGTCCCAGCGTGCGGACGCTGGTTTGCTCCTAAGCCTTGCTGCTTAACGATTCTGCTATTTGCCAGTTTCATCTGTCTGCTGCTATTATCTCTGGGCTGCCCTGCCCGGTATTGGTAAGGCCGGTAGAACCTTTTGCCACATTCCATCTGAGGTTTCCTTACCCGGTATTGGCAGGGCCGGTAGAGCCTACATTGTGTATCTATTGAGGCTGCCTTGCCCGGTAATTTGGTAAGGCCGGTAAAACCGTTATGCTATTCCATCTGCAGGTTGCCTTACCCGGTATTGGCAAGGCCGGTAGAGCCTAAGACTGTCCTGTCCGGTTTATTGACAGGACCGGTAGAGTCTGCCTTCTGTCTGTGCTATATTCTGTATATGTATATATGTATGTTATTGCCATCCTAAGTTATCAATTTATTATTTCAATAAAATTGATTTTTTTTTACCTAAAACTTGTGTCTGAGAGTCATAATAAACCGTGACAGGTTGTCTGTGTCTTCCGAGTCAGTCACACAGAATTTGGGGGTATTTTGGGCTAATTCTCTTGCTTTTTTCTCACACCCACAAACTCCCCTAGGACAGATATAACAGCAAGAGCAAGAAGAAACTTGGATCGCCTCTGCCTGTGTATTCCCAGTTAGTCAGGTTATCATCATCCACAACCTTAACTATGATGAGTGCTTCTGCTGCTGTTGGATGTGCAGAACCTTTGATGCCCAGTACTAGTATGATTGCAACAACCAGCACCACTAGTAGTAGCAGTTGCAGCCACTCAGTCAATGAAGTCCACAGTATGGAGATATGTATGTATGTATGTATCTTTATATAGCACCATACATGTACACAACACTTAAAAGAAGGTGAAATAATACAATACAAAAATACAGAACTGGGTTAAGAGCTTTAATCTTGAGTGTGATAATTTAATTATTTGTGGGGGAAAGTGCCACAAGGGAATCATACACTGGGAAAGGTATACTGCCCCAAGGAGCTTACAATCAATTATAAGCATAAGTTCAGGGTGTGGGGAAAGAAGTGCAGAAGGATTCTGATGTGACTATCTGGGTGCAAGAGGAGGATATTGCTATTGAGATGCCTCCTTAAGCAGGTGGATTTTGAGGAGATGCTTGAAAGTGATGCGTGTGGATGATTGGTGAATGGTGATAGGGAGGGCATTACAAAGTCGGGGGACAGCCAGAGAAAAAGCTTGAAGCCGAGAGATGGCTCATGTTGTGTAGGGAGAGGACAGGAAGAACCCTTGAGAAGACCAGAGGGAATGGGAAGGGGTGTAGCAGGAGATAAGAGCAGAAATGTAAGGGGTGCTGAGGAAGAGAGAGACTTACAGGAAAGGAGGAGAATGTTCTAAGAAATACAATTCTTTATAGGTAGCCAATAGAGGGATTTCAGGAGGAGATGAGAGGGGATGTATCTGGGTGCAAATGTGGTGATTCTTGCAGCTGAATTGATAATAGATTGAAGTGAAGAGAGATGAGAAGCAGGAAGACCAGAGAGTAGAATGTCAAGTCTAGAGAGAATGAATGCCTGAGATAGAGTTTTTGCGGTTGACATGCAGAGGAAAGGACATATTTTGGCAAAATTTTTAGGAAGAAGTGACACGTTCTAGTGACAGCTTGGATATGGGGGGAGAAAGTTAATTTTGAATCAAGTATGACCCCAAGACAGCGTGCTTTGGATACTGAGTGTATGGCAGAGGTATCTATTGTGATGGAGAAGGGGGTTAGTGGATGGGTGGGAGGGAACACAACCAGCTCTGTCTTATCCATATTAAGTTTAAGATGGTGGTGGGCCTTCCATGATGAAATGGCTGAGAGACATTGAGTGTCTTGAGACTGCACAGCTGGAGTGAGGTCAGGAAAAGAGAGATAGATTAGTGTGTCATCTGCATACAGATGGTAATTAAATCCAAGAGATGAGATGAAGTCACAAAGTGAGAGGGTGTAGAGGGAAGTAGAGGGGTGTAGAGGGAAGAGAAGTGGTCCCAGGACTGATCCCTGAGGTACACCTACTGAGAGTTTGTGGGGAAATGAGAAATGTTTGGCTTTTTAAGATGATGGAATAAATTCATAGTTCTGCAAACATTTACCCAGGTGTGTGATGTCTCAGTTTTTTTTTCTCTTACAACTCAGGCTAGTCAAACACAAGCCCTCAGATAAATGATATTTTCAGGACTCGGGCTTACCAAAAACAAGTGCTGAGTAAATATTTTTTGCAGGACTCAGGCTTGCAACATTTAAAGGAGAAATACTTTTTTCCCCTCCTTTCCCTTTTCATAGACTTCTCACAAATAGTGCATAGAACAGTCACTGATGAGTGCACTGTGCCTGTCCCAAGGGAAAAATATACTTAACTCATGATTTCAATGAGTGGAGAATGGCCTTCTTCTTATTCTTCTCCACAATCACATTCACTGGCTGGGGCAGGTAATGGTGCTGCTTCAAAATCATCACTGGAGCTAGGACCAGGATTATTCTGGCACCTGGAGCAGGCCCTGGTCCCCTACGTTTTTTTAATATTTGCTTTAAATTAATTTTCTCTCTCTCTCTCTCTCTCTCTGTCTCCTTTCACTCTGCTTTTCTCCTAAAATATCCACATTACAGAGTGGGAAATTATGAGTTTATTTAGTATATGGGTGGGAAGTTTTGCACCATCTAATAACATAGGCATGAAATTGACCCATTCTCGTGAGATTTTCTGTGGTCTTAGCAAAACTCCAGAAAATCAATGGGTTTCTCTTTGACCAAATTTTCCTGTGGGAAAAGCAGAAAATCACGTTTATTCAGTAAAAGTTCTGCTGGAACAAAACAGAGTTTTCACCCATCCCTGTTAATGACTCCTCTTCCTCAAAGTCACTAGCCTAAGGGGTCCATCCAGCTTCTTGCTTTTTCTTTTAACAGTGGTGGTGGTCATATTGTCAGCCAGCACTATGAGCCACTTACTAACCACTTTATTTTTTAATATTTCTCCCTTTCACTCTGCTTTTCTCCTAAAATACATCACACTACAGTGCAGGAAACTTAGGACCAGGAAGTTTCGCCCCATTTGAGGGAAATGTGTTAATTTTTACAACATTTTCTGTGGTCTTGGTGAAAAAGCAGAAAATGTACGTGAGCTAAATTCCCAGCAGAAAAGTGGAAAACAATTTTTTTCCACAAAATTTCCTGTTGGAATAAAATAAGATGTTTAGCCCATCCCTAATTGAAAGATGCAAGCCCTGAGGTGATGACTAACAAACAAATGCTTCTTTAAAACAGGATTCACTCTCACCAGTTGCTGTATCCTGTCTCAAGGAAGAGGCACAAATAGGACCACCTCTTTGAATTCTCTCCAACTGATTTTCCACTACCTAAACTTTAGCGGCCTCCCTCCCAGATTCACTTGCAAACTTTTCAAACCTGTTCCCCAGGGAGCTTAGAACTGCTCTAAAATACTGGTCATTAAATGAAAAAGTTGACTCACCACTTGTGTGTGAATGTTTGTATTTGTGTGTGCATATGTGTGTTTTTATGTGTCTGTGTATGCGTGTGCACACACGAGCATGTGTCTTTACATGTCTATTGCATGTGTGTCTGGGTGCTTCTCCTACCTTGTCCACATGAATAGTAGCCCACTCAAGAGCATCTTCAAACTGAAATGAATGCTTCATGAAATTGCTCTTTTTATTGTTTCTCATATCACAAGACCAATTTTCCTGCAATGCTGTTGTTATTACCAATGCATATGAAGCAACTGTTTCACACAACATGTTTCAGAACTTAAGGAACAGATACATTTGACCTAATACTGAATAGTTCTACATTACTATAACATCCTGCACTAATAGTGTTACAGGTTACCTTAAGGCATGTAAAAGATTTCTTCCACTTTAAGGAATACATGGGGATAAAGCAGAAGTGTCATAAATATTAATATTTTCCTTTCAAGGTCATCATAAGTATATTAAAGTGGATCTATCACCTGAAATAAAAAGTATTCCAGTGACGTAATGCACCAATATATATTTAAGATTAGTAGTCAAAATGTGAGAAAATGTCTACAGTACTGTTATACAGAAGACGGTTTTATCCATATGTTATAGGGAGCACGCTGCCATCTTAATGACACAAGTTTTGACTGACAGCGTAATCCCTACCAGTGAACGCAAACTTCTTTGATAAGACAACCCCAATGTGAGTATGCACATCACATTCTCTATCCGTTCTGTGGCCGCACAATATGTCCACTGCGCATAGAAGCTTACATCAGAGCTGAACATTCTGGGCAGCTGTCAGCTAGTTTTATAAATATGATTTATTACCCCCCAAATCTGCCACAAGTCTCCCGATCTCAAGAGATAAGATTCATGGATGCTCATATAGTACAGCGCACTCCAGGTAAATGTCACAATGAGGGAGGGCTTGCTGCAAAGGAGGGAGGTCACAAGATTAACTGCTGCAAGGGTTTAGGAGCTGCAACCAAACGGATGGTGGCAGCATGAAGAGCTAAAACTCATAAAACCTCAAAAATGTCGATGAATTGACAAGAAAAATGGTAAAGTAACAGCTTCTTCACAGGATTAATTTAAGGCACACTTTATTAGAGGGGAGAGATCCACTTTAAAGAAGATGGAACTGGGAAGTAAAGTTGTCAAGAATTGTGGACCACAGATGAAGTTGATAGAGGACAGAAATATGAGGAAAGAGTCTTGTGTTTAAATGTTTAAAATGTTCAGCACATAGAAAGCACTTACCCCAGACTCTATGCTTTTAACCCCTTTGAAATACATTGGAGACCTCCCTATTGTGCAAGGGATTAATATATCTATGCTACAATTTACATCAAAATCTTAGTTGCTGCATGCTTGAGAAAAAAATGATAATGACAAAATGGAGTGTTGAAGGCATTGCTAATGCAAATTAGACACTGACAGCCCACAGCCGTGTAGTCTCATTATTTGAACTTCGACATGATTCTTTTCAACGCTTAAAGGTGACTGTAAAATCGACATTTTACAGGTTTATATTATCCTGAAATTGTCAAAGCCTTTCTTTAGTCCTTTTAAATTGAAAAAAACCCCTCTTTCACACCTTTGAGTTATCAAGTAAAATATTTCTGCTTTAAGCAACTGCAACAAAATATTTATATGGTCTGATTCTAGCTGCAGGGCTCATGGTTTATAATGTCACAAAAATATCGGAGAGGAAGCAGGCTGGTACTGATCACTGAGGCTTATCTGATTGTCTTTGTATTCTCTCTGCCTTAGGTGGTTCAATAACAATAATTTATTTCAAAGTAAAGTTCAGTTCACATGGTGGGGACAGCAGAAATATAAGATACTGTGAGGTAATAATTCCAAACAAGGGGCTTGCCAGATGAGAAAAATAAGATTACTTGTACGGTATGATAGATGCCAAATTCAGAAGCTATTACAGAGCAAACCTGAATTTTTTGGGATTGTTTGAATTTCAGGTTTTTCATAATATTATTTTAGGTTATTTTATATTATTTTATGATCAAACCTGTAACAATTTGAATAAAACACCTGCCAATAGTGGAATTGCTCTTGTTTACTGAACTGGAAAAAGATAGATAGATAGATAGATAGATAGATAGATAGATAGATAGATAGATAGATAGATAGACAGATAGATAGATAGACATAAAATGTTTCCCTCCCTCTGACTCTTTTCTTTCACCTCCTCCTTCAGTTGTCTCCTGTGTTCTTTCACTCACATTCTACTACATTCCACTGCTTATCTGGATGCAGGAGAGGCATTTCTGCTGTCCAGCTCATGTGAGTTGGAACTGGATTAGTCTAATATGTATGTGGAAAATTCTCCGCTGTGATGGCAATAGAGAGCTAATATGTGATGCTTTTGAGAGGTGACTAGACATAGAATAGGCAACATTGCTTTTGTTTATGCTCAGAGCCTCTCACATCTTCTTGCTTCTTCCTGAAAAACTCTCAGGGTCTCTCCCTAAGAGTAAAGGGTAATTCATATGTGGACCCCTTGCTCTCAGTGCCCAGGGATGCACCTCACTGATGAGGCACAAACAAGGTCAAAACGTACATCTCAAGTTAGCTGGTATTTCCAGTGCAGAGGGGACTTGCTTATCATTTTGGAACTGGACTGCCATTATGGGCGGGATTAGTCTAATATGTATATGGAAAGTTCTCCTCTGTAATGGCACTAGACAGCTAAAATGTGATGCTTCTGAGCGATTACTAGCAGTAGAACAGGAAACATTGCTTTTGTTCATGCTCAGAGCCTCTTACATCTTTTTGATTCTTCCTGAAAAACTCTTGGGGTCTCTCCCTAAGAGTAAAGGGTAATTCAGATGTGGAACCCTTGCTCTCAGTTCCTATGGAAGCCAGCTGCACCTCACTGATGATACACAAACAAGGCTGAAATGTACATTTCAGGTTAGCTGGTATTTCCAGTGCAGAGAGGACTTGCTCATTATTTTTGAACTGGACCACCCTCATGGACAGGATTAGTCTAATATGTATGTGGAAATTTCTCCTCTATAATGGCACTAGAGAGATGTGAAATGTGATGCTCTTGAGCGGCGACGAATTGTAGAACAGGCAACATTGCTTTGGTTCATGCTCAGTGCCTCTCACATCTTTTTGCTTATTTAGCTACTGTGAGTGCCAACCTATATTACTGCCTGGTTCATACATCTATCATCCATCATTGCATGACACAATGAGCATTGCAATTTCCAACAGAGCTCTTGTGAAATGTCTGCTGGTTGGCCCATAGGCTATACTGCATCTTTGCTGTGTTCCAGTGAGCATTGATGCTTTTACTCAAGGAGATAGACACCCACGTGAGAGACAACATTGCCCGGCATAGTGGCTTTCACAATGGGTGACACCAGAAATTCAGAATTGCTGCATTGGTGTTGCCTTTGTGAAAGTAACCTAAAAGTTAAGTTCAGTGTTGTACTTGTTACCTTTTACCTTTCGTAAAAAGGTTTATTGAAATAAAAGGGAAAAAAGGAGTTGGCAAATCCTAGTAAATAGCTAAATGTCATCTTCTCATACATATCTCCAATAATAATTACATCTTGACCTGTCATCTGCTGATACATATCTGTGCAATTTGCCCTTTCTGAGCAAGACACAGCACTATCAATAGATTGGATGATTAATGCTGACTAATAGAAAGTTACTTTTCACTAAGGTAAGGAAGTTTCCATTTTAGATTTCTTTAATTAACCCATTGGATACTGTCAAGGAATATATAAAGAAACTGTATGCTTTCCTCTATCAGCAATATAGGCAAGAATAGAGTACAGGAGACAAATAATAATTCATAAAATATGTATCATAACATAAAAATATTATAATTTTGAGATTGTTTCACAAACTTGGTTGGATATGCTACTTCACAATAAATAATCAATTAAAATCAATTATGCATAATTGTGTGAAAAATATTAATTTGTATTTACATATAAAATAAAACTAATTATTAGAAATAATAATTTATGCAAGATTAAAATATACAAAAAAATTAATATATCTCACATATATGACAAAGTCATATAGCAGGATATATATATATGTATATATATATATATATATATATATATATATATATATATATATATATATATATATAAAGCGGAAATACAGTAAAGTGTATAACAATATAGAAATATGAAATGCCCATCATTCAGTGTTCAGTCTTTACATAAATGTGTCCAGAGGCTATAAGATATGAATATTTAAATACAGAGGTATAGCATGGGTTAATTGACTGTTACAATTAATTTTGTTCAGTGCATATAGATACCTGCCCCTCCCTGTATATAGCTATATTCAGTTTTCAAAGTGGTTGCTCCTTTGCTTTTTGACATGTGGCCCTTTTGCAAAAAATGTCACCAAACAAACCTAAACCACTCTGCAATAATTTGCTGTAATTTAACTTTTACTGGAAAACTATATGTTCCAGGTTAGATAAACAGAATGTAAACTATTTATTAAATATATACATAGACTATTATATACATCAGAATACACTTTTTAGCCACATATTAAATTTTCCACAATGGTCAATAACACATTATGTTTATGAATACAATACCATGTAAGCTAGTTAAAGAAACCACAATGAAAGAGTTAGTCAAAGCCATAGATTGCTACGCAGTGAATGACTAATTCACTATGTAAGGATGCCAATCTAATATGGTGGATGCATCTTTGTCTGGAAAGATTTTCCCTCTCAAATGGAGTGATTATACAAACATATATTCACATCAAACTCTGTCGCACATATCCTGCAGACTTCATGAGGTGCTCCGATTGAAGGCAGGTCAAATCGTCAAAACAGTTGAGAGACATAAGTTGAGAGAATTCAAATGTTGCCCGATTGAATGGATTAAAATTGATCCACGGGGGGTGACAGGCTGAAAAGATTGGCGAGAAGGGTGATGTATTGGGTATACACACTGGGGACTTTTGACCCCGTGGGGTTAAATGAACAACATAGCTTGATGAGCTATTTGTAACTTGAAAATAGATAGACATAATATAGCTGGCGGTTAACAAAATGTTTTTGGACAAAGTGTTAACAAGGGAACAAGATTTTAATGATTTTAATGTTGACGAGAGTATGTTTTATTATATGTGTGATATTTGGGACTCAGGCGGATGGTTGGCATTCCATTGAGGAAGGGCTTATCACTGGACTGGGTACTCGAAGGGCTAAGATAGTTCTGAGAATGATCTCGCTCATGCTTGGGGGGAGGATCTGACGCTGCAGGTTACCAAGGTGACCAGGTAAGCAGAAGATGTGAGCCGGGTGTGGGTGAGACTATTTAGGAACGAGATGGTGATATTCATAATGAAAATTATATGTCCCTGATAAAAGTCTTAATAATAGACTGAAACGTTGGATACATGTAAATATGTATGGACATTAAAAGTTAAGTTTTAACTGAAAAGAGTGTGCCTGATTCACTTATTTTGGTGATTATACAAACAGACAAAAGACAACTTGCATCACTTACATCACTGATTTTTGATTAATGTTTCCTTGAGTAAACTTCAGTTACAAGTCACATACATGCTATTAAAAAAACAACTGAAATGAACCACAGAACCACTTGAAAGAACCACATGCCAATTGAACAACAAAGATGAACTTCTAGGATAGAAACTGACAAGGAGTTAGCAATGAAACACCAAGATCAATATAGCTAGAAATGACCAACTCAGAATCAACAGACCTTGGCCTAGATTCACTAAAGGTCAATGCTGTGGCAATATGATTTTGTCGATGTGTTTGAAACACTTTGATATTTCCATGACACACACATTGACATATTCATTAAAATTTACGGATGCAAGGGAAAGGGGTGGAAAAGGTCCCTATTAGCATACAGGATTGATAATTAGCATATGGAGATCTCCCCTTTCCATGAACATATCAATTGCCCGGCAAGTTGTGAAGACTGGGGTCAATAGGGGGAGTCCTGCTTAAGCCGCCGAATGCTAAACAAGGAGCCAGCTCAAGTATGAAGAAGAAGAAGGCAGCAATAGCCTTTCTGGTTGCCACATTGATCACCTATCCTATTGGATAGGTGTTCAATGCCAGGGGGTATCAGGAGGGGTCCCGATGCCCCCGCGAGTTCTGAAGTATATTTAATATAGTTCACATATTTTTTAACATATAGGCAAATATTATGCAGATGCATACGTTGCATATTAACCATTTGAGTGCCAGAGGGGTAATTAAATGCACTGCAAAACACTGTGTTGCATACCCCTCTGGCATTCAAAGGGTGTGGGGCATAATGTCAGATGTACAGAGCACTATATGTCAGATTTATCTGGGGGCATAATGTCGGATATACAGGGCACTAAATGTTGTATTTAGCTGGGAGGCATAATGTCGGGTGTACATGGCACTAAATTTCAGATTTAGCTGGGGGGGCATAGTGTAGGATGTACACGCCACTGTATGTCGAATTTAGCTGGGGGGGCAGCATATCGGCTTTATGAAATGTTGGCAGCATGGGGAACATCGCCATTGTGTGTTAGCCCCACATACACTTCCTGACATCCCCAGCCTTCATCCCTTGCCCAGGAAGTGCCCATGGGGATTTGTGGCTTGCAGTGGGCAAAGGGAAAAGGCTGGAAAGAGTCAGACATTGGGATCTGTGGCTACAGTGGACAAGAGAACAAGTCTTGGGGCCAAGCAGTATATATGGGGTTCTATGATTACCAGTGAGCAAGAGAACAAGGCTGGGGGGCAAGTGGTAGCCACAAATCACCATAAATACTGCCTGACCCCCAAACTTGTTCCCTTGGGAGTGCAAAGAATATATCTTATGCGATACAGAGCTAAGGGGATAATTGTGTAGTACTTGGTGTGTACTTTGAGTGCCACAGAGGGGAGCAATGCACATCCCTATGACACTAAAAGGGATAAGGGAGTGATGCTGTCCGTGGAGCTGAAAGTATTCTCTCCACTCCCCTACTGGCCAAGTGCGAAAGCAGAAAGAATGCTCTTAAACTTTAGGATTTTCAGTGTTGGTGAGGAGTGAAAAGAGGAAATCCCTTCCACAACAACAACAGTTTACAACCCTCCCTGCTTGTGATTGATTGAGGGCTATTACTGCATAGGAAAGTACAGATCCCAAATTTGCGAACCTCAGGTTGGTGAAGTTGAGACTGTGAACTCCGACAGCAGAGGCAGCTATCGGAGTTTAGTGGATGTGTTGAAGTGCCACATTAACATATCAACACACCCCCTTGCATATAAACTATCTCATTATCCTGCATTTCCATATGGAAATAGGCCATTGTTGTTGTAATGAGTGAAAATTAGTAAACCTGTCAGATATGAGCAGATTTTTATCTGACTGATGATGATGTGATGTCAAAGACACTTAAGTGAATACTGTCATTATGCCTTCAACACTGCTCTGACAGGACATCAACATTTTCAGTCCTTTTGAAACTTGAAGTGAAGCTAGGCCCTGGATTCCCTGAAAGTCCTTTGTAGATTCCCAATGTAATGGCTTAAATGATAGCAGCGTGCCTCCGTGCACGCTGCTATCATTAATGCCAGGCTGAGACTGAGCGTTCCGAGATTGGGGCGTTCAGTCTCAGCCCTTCTTGCTTGTGCCGGTTCATGTGATCGCCGTAGCAGCGATCACATGTACCGGCATAGTGAGAGACAGAAGCAGCACAGAAAGCATGCTGTCTGTGCATGTCTCGTCTGCCTCTGTCTCCCTTGCTATCAAAGTAAGGGAGACAGAAGTAGACGGGAGACACCTAGTGGAAAACGAAAATACAGCAGCTGGGGGTATTAGCCCCTTCACTGCTGGTGCTAGAGGCTTGCTAAATGCAGGTCAATTTCTGACCTGCAATGGTACTTTTTTTTTTTAAAACACAACACATTTTTTTTTTTTTTTTACAAAAATATTTTATTAAAAAAAAAAACATATGATTAAACAATTTTGGAAGTGTGATTGTTGTGGAGCTATGTAATACACTTATACATATCGCCAAATGTCAGGGATAAAAAAAGTGCCAAAATAGGGTGGGAAAAAGGGACATGGGGATTTTCACCCGGGGGGGACAGTTGCCACTTTAAACTGCACATTTTGTAGGTATGACTGACCGGTCATACCTTTCATGCAGTCTCCATAAAAATGTAACAAAAATGGTGGGTTTTTTAAATTTTTTTTTACATTTTTTTTTTTTATTTTAATAAAGTAAATGGTGGGTTATCCATATTAGGGAAAACACTGTTGAACAAAGACATAGTCAAAAAGGTCAGAACTGAGGGAAATCCACCTCAGATTTTCCCCGTCCTTAAGGGGTTAAGAAGTTTTAGTGTTCTTAACTCTTAATTTTACCAACATTTCTAAAAACATCTTTTCACCAATGGATGGTGCTAAAAGACTGCAGATGATTTTAGTAAATGTCCCCCAACAATTCATCCACTTAATAAATAATTGGACCTCTATACCCAACTGACTCTCGCACAAATGAATGTATGTGATCAACCTCCCTTTTTGATACCAGCTCATTAAATTGCCTGAGACAATTCTAAAACCTACTGGTGTTTTCAACAATTAAAAATGTATATCTATATATCCATGCAATATATATTTCAATTTAAGGATACTGTTATGTATATAATTGCTTATAGATAGAGATGAGCGAGCACCCCGATGCTCGGGTGCTCTGACCGAGCACCGCCGGAGGCTCGAGTGCTCGGCCGAGCACCCGAGCCCCATTCAATTGAATGGGGCGACACGAGCATTACACCAGGCACCCCCTGCTCTGATGAGGGGAGGGTGCCTGGTCAATGCCCCCCTTCATCTCCGCAATGTCCCCCTTCATCTCCGCAATGTCCCCCTTCATCTCCTCTATGCCCCTCTTCCACAATGTCCCCCTTCATCTCCGCTATGCCCCTCTTCCACAATGTCCCCCTTCATCTCCTCTATGGCATAGAGGAGATGAAGGGGGACATTGTGGAAGAGGGGCATAGCGGAGATGAAGGGGGACATTGTGGAAGAGGGGCATAGAGGAGATGAAGGGGGACATTGTGGAAAAGGGGCATAGCGGAGATGAAGGGGGACATTGTGGAAGAGGGGCATAGACTCTATGCCCCTCTTCCACAATGTCCCCCTTCATCTCCGCTATGCCCCTCTTCCACAATGTCCCCCTTCATCTCCACACTGTCCCCCTTCATCTCCGCAATGCCCCCTTCATCTCCTCAATGCCCCCGTACCTCCAGTCCCTGGTGGTCCAGCGGAGCGTCTTCAGATCTGTGCCTCCTCCGGCACAGATCCCCGCCACCCGAACACGGCGGACGAGCACATGGCGGTACTCGACGAGTACCGCCATGTGCCGAGCAGAGCGATGCTCGAGCCGATCCGAGCATCGGCCGAGCACGCTCGCTCAACACTACTTATAGATTCTCCTGCATAAAATAGATTTAACCCTTTGACTGCCAGAGTGGTACGGAATGCATTGCTTTGCAATGCCTTCCGTACCACTCTGGTACTCAAAGGGTTAATGTTTATAAAAAATAATCTATTTTCTACATTTCCCTTATAAAGAATAACAAATATATCTCTTTACTTGTCTTTTGTAATAATATTTGTGATCTAGCTATGGGTCAAACAGTTGAGACACCTGGTACAGGAATCTCTTACCTTGCACAAAGACTTTTAGCTGGCACTTAAGAATAAAGACAAGTATAACAACAGAACCATATTCTAGAGAGAAAGACTAAATGACTTCAACAGTTTCCATTTTGATTACACGTCAAACACATAAGACAAATCCTCTGACAGTGCTAGAGATGCAAAAACACATTTATGGATTATGCAAATAAACCACTTACTGTCAATATAATATTGTGTATATATTTTAGTAACTTTGCCACTTTTGAGGGTCTTTTATCACAGAAACAGCCAGGATATGATTAATCAAACTGTATAGCGTTTATTTTTAAGTAGGGCTTTAAAACATACAAAATGAAACAAAACTATAACTCTCACTGGAGTATCAACTAAACATACATGATCCTTTCTACCTTGTTGGACAACTAAGCTGTTTACACTGCTGATATTTTGACATGAGCTACTAGTGTTTAGAGGCAAATAGGCAAAGTGAGGTAGCTGGAGTTTTTCAATTTAAGGAGTATTGGTGCTAGCCATTTCTCTGGATATGGGTGTGCTTTGTACACAGCAACACTGACAGCAGAAGGGACTGCTTAAAATGAAACTTTTGACTGACAGACAACAGAGACAGGAAAGAGATTATATTTCATCATACATTATTTGTAGACTGTGCAAATATTAGTCTATATGCTCAAATCTCTGTTGTGTACTTCAGTGTCAAAACTAATACTACTATCATGTCCAACAAATTGTCTTGGTCATCATCATCTCCATCGCCATTTCCAATCCTGCCCTCACCTAGTCACACACTATTATTAACTAAGCAGCACCACACATGTCAGCATCCACAGACCCAGTTGTGAATGCTTCTGTTGCTGTTCAAAGTACAGCACTACTGACACCTTCTGCTAATGCTACTGTAGCATCTAGCACCTGTAGCAGTAGTACTATATATAGTAGACCTGCATAGCAGTACTATGAAACCTTCAACATGTAGATACACTAACAATCCAAAAGCTAAGCATGTTTCTATATATTGTCTCTGTAAAAATTATGGGGAAATCAGCATCACACCTAGACACATCCTCATTGAGATCCCATCTGAAGCATAACCACAAGTCTGACTGGGAGACACATCAGCAACACGTCAGAGGTGTAACAACTAGCAGAGACAGTAGGCACACTCCTAAAAGCATGGGGCCAAGAGACATATAATAAGTGTTGTAGATATCTTAGTGAGTGGGGGGAATATTTAAGGATTGGTGGAAGATTTTCCTTAGTACACCCATGTCTCCTACTGCTGATGTGCAAATGCAAAGCACAGAAGAGGATGACTCTGAGTTAGTTGGAGGTGACCTGAGTCATAGAGTTCTCCCACTTCCAGGCCCTATACCATCAGCACTAGTCATGTTGTTAAAACAATAAAGTTATGCACTTGTTCTGATTTGTGCTTCCAACATACCCTTGCTGAGATCTTGCATAGAAGTTAAAAAAAAAAAGATCCAAAGTGAAATAGCAATTTTGTCAAAATGTTTTCAAGGTTTATGCTTCTGTAAGACTCAACCAGCCAATAACATTTACTTTCAACTATGATTTTCTAAATTTAACTAGAGTCCGTAGTGTTTCAGAAGGGATGTCCATAGCCATAGAAAGCAATTGCTGAAAATGAAAGTTCTTGTTTTATTTCTGTGAAAATTACCATAACAAAACTGAACTTTTCAGCCATTGCTTAGCAATGCATTGGAGATATCACTATCAGTCATAGTAACATAGTTGGTTACTGGCTGAAAACAAAACGTGTTCATCCATAGCAAGGAAAAAAAAGCATTGAAGACATTTCCATTTAAGCCCCAAGTGGGTAAAAAAAAAATCCTTTCTCACACCAAAAGACAGATGAATATCAACCTGGATCAATATCATATGTGCATTCAACTCTCATAATTCTCAGTATTGTTCAGTAACAGAAAGGTATCAGTACTTTTTGAAGCATTTGTGTTTCTGCAAACACAGCCTTCCAAAGCAAAGAATGCCACAGCCTTTGTATTATTTGAAATACCATTTCCTCTAGTCTCACAGAATAAACATGCATTTGCTCAGCTCTTTGAGTAAATATAGTTCCCCAGATAGTTCTTTGTATTGGGCTTGAATATATTTGTAAATAGTAATCATTTCTCACTTTCTCTAATGGAACAAACCCTTTCGGTTAGTCCCTCTTTATAACTAAATTCTTCCAATGCTTTTGTCAGTTTTGTTGAATGTCTCTGTATCTTTTCTATTTCAGTAATGTCATTTTTTAAAGAATGGTCACCCAGAACAGTACTTATAAGGAGGCAGAATTATATTTCCATCCAATGCATCTATACCACTTTTTATGCATGATAGTACTCTATTGGCTCTTGCTGCAGCTGAGTTACACTGCACACTATTGTTTAATCTATTTCTACCATTACTCCCAAATCTTTCTCTAACAAGGTATCACGGTTCCCGTGTCTTTCTGTCAATCTGTCATGATTTGCCTGTGCATTGGTGGAGACTGACTGGCCCGCCCAGGATGTGCCGTTATATGCTGGAGCTTGGGCAATTGTCAGTTGCCCTTTCGTGGTGTTCCTGTTGCTGCGCCTTGTTGCCATATTCCAGTGTCTCCTGTGTACCGACCTGGCTAGTCTGACTTTACTCCTGATTCTGCTCCATGAATTGACCAGGTTCTGGCTGACGACCCTGCTCCGTGATTTGACCCGGTTCTGGCTGACAACCCTGCTCCGTGATTTGACCCGGCTCTGGCTGCCGACCCTGCTTCGTGAATTGACCCGGCTCTGGCTGACGACCCTGCTTCGTGAATTGACCCGGTTCTGGCTGACGACCCAGCTCTGTGATTGATTCCGGCCTGTCTGCTGTTCCAGTACTGCTCCGGTTCTGCCTGCTGTTCCGGTTGCCATTCCGGCCTGTCTGCTGTTCCAGTACTGTTCCGGTCTTGCCTACTGTTCCGGTTGCTATTCCGGCCTGCCTGCTGTTCCGGTGCTGTTCCGGTCCTGTTCCGGTCCTGCCTGCTGTTCCAGTTGCTGTTCCGGCCTGTCTGCTGTTCCAGTTACCGTTCCGGTTCTGCCTGCTGTTCCAGTGTTGCTGCGTCATTTCAGTCGCCTCAGCGACATTCTGAACTGTTTAAGCGACTCACTGTTCCTCTCACTTGTCAGTAGCTGTAGCCTGAGGTTGCTTTGCCTTCTGTTGGCTGCCAAGGTACTCGCTTGTGTGCAGAACCATTTAACACTTGCAGTGCCGGTAGTCTCCGGTCTGGTGCCTCCGATATATCTTGCCAAGCATACGTTTTCTGATGTAGCCTTTCCTCTGAGTGCTTCTGTGTGTCTCTTATTCACCATCAGAGCCTTGTCAGTCCGTGTTCATCCTCTGGCTCAGGGCCACAGACATTGAAGGTACATTCCCCTTGCACTCCAGAGGGCATTGGCACTATTACAGCTTGTGCAGTCACCATCAGTACAGCACCCAAGGGGTGTATGGGCACAATCCAAGTGGCACATGCAGGGTTACTACTTTTCTAGTTAAGGGCGATTTTGGTTCTGATCATTACAGCATGGCAATAGCACTCCTCTGTAGCCCACGGTGGTGGTACCGGCTCAGCTCTGGACATTGTGCTCTAGTATATCTACTTGAGAGTGTATTCAGTGCAGTTACTCCATTATCCTGCTATTGAGAGACTATGTTCCAGAGACTGATATTTATCCTGGATGTTGGCCAGTCTTGTATATCTCACCCATTTCATTTATTAACCCTTTGGGGAAATACTCCCTATCCATTCAAGCACCTATCATTATCATTGTGTGCATTCACTTTGTCATTATTGCCATTGTTGCTATTTCTGTGCTGGCCTCTAGGGGCCTTGTTTTATTTTCAATAAAACTGTGTTTTTACTTCATACCCTGGTCTGAGTGTCAGAAAACCGTAACACAAGGATTCCGCAGGTCGTTTATCATTTAGTGTATATGTTTCCATCCAATGCACCTATACCACTTTTTATGCATGATAGTACTCTATTGGCTCTTGCTGCAGCTGAGTTACACTGCACACTATTATTTAAATTGTTGTCTATCAGCTCTACGAAATTTACTCTAACAAGTATTCCTATGGTAGTTTGTCATTTAGTGTAGATGCAATAGTCTTAATTTAGAATCCATAACTTTACTTTTTTCTATATTAAATCTCATCTGCCACTTTTTCTTGTATTCACTCAGTTTACCTAATTCTTTAGGCAGAGAAAAACATCCAGCTCTGTATATGATTCCTTGGAGGGTTTACTGTCATTATCAAAGATTGAGGCACTATGTTTGATATAACTTAATATTAATTGTTAAAAGTCCAATTTCAATTTTTTATTTTTTTATTATTTTATTTTTTTTGTTCCCTATGTGCAGTTTGTCTGCCCCAGAATTCTACATCAGCCTCACTGAGAATTGTAATGGTTTCCATACTGAAGGCAACAATTAGTTTTTCTAAATAAGAGGAAGAGTGATCACATAAATGTTATTTCACTTGATAAATAAATCACCAAGAGGTATATTTATTGAATGTGAATTCTGAATACTCAAGAAAGTACAATAATTTCCCTGTGCATTTGAAACTGGCTTATTGTTTAGTGAGTAACCATGAGCACATATGTAAAAGACAGAAGGAAGACACAGGGGTGCCAATAGTGCCTTATACCTTGGCAACAATGCAAATAAAATCTAAAGAAATCCACTCCCATTGGATATGGCTGCGAAATGGGCTTATGCTCCAAAGCAACTGTTCAGACGCAAAGAGAATTTAAATGTCTCTGTTGGGTTTCTCCAGGATTTGCTCCTCTGGTTCTGCTGACAATAAATACGCTGTTCCAACGTACATATAAATGTATAAATGAATGTATTCATTAAAACTGAAATGTAAAAACGTTGCCACTACTATGCTTTTTGCATCAGTAACAATGCATGGTCAAGTAAATGGCTCAACATTTTATTTTTGTCTGCCTGTGGAGACATTTACTTAACAAAGCAGTTTTACTTCTGTAAAACACATAGCAGTGGAAAAGTTTCTAACTTTCAATTTTATTGAATAAATTTTGTAATGCATTTTTATGTATGGAGGTACAGCGTATTTATTGTTGGCAGAACCAGTGGAAGGGAATCCTGGAGAATCCGAACAGAGATGGGTGAAATTTCCTGTGTGTCTGAACAGCGGCTTTGGAGCATAAGCCCTTTCAGCATCCACATACAAATATGAGTGTATTTCTATATATTTTATTTGTATTGTTGCCAAGTAATAAAGCACTATTGGCACCAGTGTCTTTCTTTTGTCTTTCATCCATATTGTGCCCCGTTGGTATAGTTTTTTGTGAGCAGCCAGAAGAATTGTTGAGGGGTGCAGCGAATAATCATCTATGCCCTTACGCTGGAGTGCATATATATGTTATTCCAGCATATATTCTTATGAGTAAGGTCCCCTTTGGTGATGTTAAAGGGATAGTAATGTTTCATAAAAAAGCAGCTCTAATTAATCATCATAGTATTTGGACTTTGGAGAGTGTTAAATTCAATTCTGTCAGAGTTGTAGTTCAAGAGTAATTGAATGACAAAGTATCCCCCTCCTGCCCCTTTTACTGATGTAACACTGCTCAGCCAGATCAGAAGGGAGGTGCCCATGTAGACTGGAGAGAGGGACAATCTTCAATTAAGATAAGGGAAAACCTGAAAAACTTGTCAAGTGGGGCAGGGCTTTCATTGTTCTCATAGGAAGAAGATTGTCCCCTGCTGTTATCTGTCTGGTCTATGGACTGCATTCCACATCTGAGAAGAGATGGCTTACACTAAGTAAAAGGAGTGGGATGGGAAACTTTGCTTGTGAATATCTCTCAAACCATAAAGGTTTGAGAGATAAGACTTTATATTGTTCTTCATGTTTTTTTAATGCCTACAAAATAAAATAAAGTTAAAATGAAGTATTACGATCCCTTTAAGGTTATCATTATATAATTTATTGAACATACCGCACTAGGATCCCCTTCTTTTCTTTCTTGTGTTTTTAGATAAACATGTACTTGCTCATTTATCAAATACAGCAACAAATTAATTGATAAAAAAAAATTTAAAAAACAGGTGCCTGGCTGCCTGGCTGGTAGACCCATGTTAGTCAATTGGCATAAACATCTAATACCATATGGACAAAGCAAAAAAAATAAAAACTTATTGAACTCAACTAGATATTTTGTTTATGTGTCTAGGAATTACCCCAGTTTTTGCCTTGATGCATATGCTTCTTTGCTTCTATGTTATATTGTTAACATTTAAGATCCAACCATCACCACCATCTCCTTCTACCCCTGCAAAAAAGACCCATTGCTTCAAATCTCACTCTCACCTTATGTCCCTGTCCCTTCTCCTCCTACTTGCTGCCGGTGACATCTCACCTAACCCAGGCCCCCCTTCCATTCTCTCTTGGACCACAGAACCCACTCACACACGCAACACTCACAATCTAATAACCGTACCCCGTCACCTAACCCCCCCCCCTTTTGTTTTGGTCTCTGGAATGCCCGCTCTGTGTGTAACAAACTAACAGCTGTTCATGATCTGTTCATTTCTCATTCCCTAAACCTCCTTGCCATCACTGAAACTTGGCTCACATCATCAGACACTGCCTCCACTGCCGCACTCTCATATGGAGGCCTTCAATTCACACACACACCGAGGCCTGGCAACAGGCAGGGAGGGGGAGTAGGCATCCTGATGCCCCCTAACCATATATTTCAGGTACTCCCCACTGTTCCCTCTCTTTCCTTCCCTACATTTGAAGCTCACACACTTCGCCTCTTCTCTCCCCTCCCCCTGCGTGTCGCTGTCATATACAGGCCACCTGGTCCCACTGCACAATTCCTTGATCACTTCACCTCCTGGCTCCCTCACTTCATGTCCTCTGATGTCCCTACTCTCATCATGGGTGACTTCAACATCCCTATAGATAATCACAACACCCCCCCTGCCCTCAAACTCCTCTCCTTAACAACCTCCTTAGGCTTATCGCAGTGGACCAGCTCTCCCACACACAGTGATGGTCACTCCCTCGACTTGATCTTCACTCTGCTCGGTCTCCAACTTCTCTAATGTCCCTTTTCCCCTCTCTGATCACCACCTCCTCACCGGTAACCTCATCATACCACGCAAACCCATCACCCCCGCCACAATCAAGCGCATGCGGAGAAATCTACATTCTCTTGATAAGCAACAATTTTCCACCTCCCTGCAGCCTATCCTCAACCCCATCCTCACACTTACTTGCCCAGACAAAACTACTGCTCTCTACAACAGCACTCTCACTTCAGCCCTTGACATCGCTGCACCTGCAACTCCACGCCACCCACGCACAACCCCACTACAACCCTGGCACACAAGACTAACGCGATACCTCCAAAGGTGCTAACACACTGCTGAAAGGCACTGGAGGAAATCGCGCTCCACAGCCGACTTCACACACTACAAATTCATTCTCCGTTCGTATAGCTCTGCCCTCTCCCTGGCTAAACAGTCATTCTTCTCCTCTCTAATTTCTAATCTTTCCTCCAACCCCAAACGCCTTTTCTCAACCTTCACATCTCTTCTAAACCCACCAACACAAACACCTTCCACTAACTTCTCTGCCCAAGATCTCGCCAACCACTTCAAGAACAAGATTGAATCTATCAGACATGACATTTCATCACTACCACCCCCACCCTGCCAGCCCAGCCCTGTCGCCTCTCCCACATACACACTAAGCTCCTTCCCACCTGTCACTGAGGATGAAGTCTCCCTTCTCCTCACTCGCTCAAACCTAACCACATGCCCTCTCGACCCAATCCCATCTCAGCTCACCCAAGAACTCTCCCCTCTACTAACTCCAATCCTTACTCACTTATTCAACCTCTCTTTGTCAACCGGCACCTTCCCATCCTCTTTCAAACATGCACTAATCACTCCCATCATAAAAAAACCCTCCCTGGACCCAAACTCATTGTCAAATTCCCGGCCAATTTCCCTACTCCCGTTTGCCTCCAAGCTTCTCGAGCGCCTTGCATATAACCGGCTCACTAAATTCCTCTGCTCCCATTCCCTGCTAGATCCCTTGCAATCCGGATTCCGCCCTCATCACTCCACTGAGACTGCCCTCACTAAAGTGGCCAACGACTTGCTCTCAGCCAAGTCTAAAGGCCACTACTCCCTACTCATTCTTTTGGACCTGTCAGCCGCATTTTACACAGTCGATCACCCAGTCCTCCTCCAAGACCTCCACTCCCTAGGCCTCTGCGACACTGCACTCTCCTGGTTTTCATCTTATCTCTGCAACCGCTCCTTCAGTGTTTCCTACTCCGGCTCCACTTCCCCACTCCTCCCACTGTCTGTTGGTGTGCCCCAAGGATCAGTACTGGGACCCTTGCTCTTCTCAATCTACACTGCTTCCCTTGGAAAACTAATAAACTCCTTTGGGTTTCACCATCATCTCTATGCTGATGACACCCAAATATATCTTTCCTCCCCAGACCTCTCTCCTTCCCTCCTGTCCCGAGTGTCTGACTGTCTGTCTGCTGTGTCTTCCTGGATGTCCTCCCATCAACTCAAACTTAACCTTAGCAAAACTGAACTAATTCTCTTCCCTCCATCTACAACCAGCCTTATCCCAAACATTACCCTCACCGTTAACAACACTTCCATCACACCAACCCCTACAGCACTCTGCCTGGGGGTCACAATTGACTCTGCCCTATCCTTCATTCCTCACATCCAGTCAATCTCCAACTCATGCCGCCTCCACCTCCGCAACATCTCTAGAATCCGCCCCTTTCTCACAGAAGACACTACCAAAATTCTAATCCAAACACTCATCATGTCCCGTCTTGACTACTGTAACTCTTTACTAATTGGTCTGCCTCTCAACCGACTAACCCCGCTACAGTCCATAATGAACTCTGCTGCAAGACTAATCTACCTCACTCATCGCTTCTCTAACACCACACCCCTCTGTCAGTCCCTACACTGGCTCCCGTTAGCATACAAAGTAAAATTCAAAACTCTGGTGCTAACTTATAGAGCCCTCACTAACACTGCACCCCCCTATATTTCATCTCTTATTTCCAAATATACTCCCGCCCGCCATCTTCGCTCTGCACATGACCTTCTGCTCTCCACAGCTCTTATCACATCCTCCCACTCCCACCTACAGGACTTCTCCCGTGCTGCACCTGAGCTGTGGAATTCCCTCCCCCGCCCCATTAGACTCTCCCCCAGCCTTCAAATCTTCAGACGCTCCCTGAAGACTCACCTCTTCAGGGAGGCCTATCAACTGCCTCCATAAACATCATCTCCAAGATTCACCCCTTGCACGGACTACTGCACTCAATGGCACTTCTCACTCCCACCCACTGACTGGCAGTTCATGTGGCAGGAGGCACTTAAACACAATAGCACTTACTCCTTCTGTATCAAACCTACCTTCCTCTAGACTGTAAGCTCTCACGAGCAGGGCCCTCTGATCCTCCTGTTCTACACATCTGATTGTACTATTTAATACCTCTGTATGTCTATTCCCCAATTGTACAGCGCTGCGGAATTAGTTGGCGCTATATAAATAAAGAATAATAATAATAATAATAATAATCCAACAAGGTATGTTTTTCACTGGTGTTTCGCTGTGCTTTAGTGATTTGGATACAAAGAAACAAATACCAACTGTTTAAATGGCCTTTAAACTCAATATTTTGAGCCTTCTCAGCATACAGATTATTTCTAAAGGCAGTTGTGTCTTTCTTTTTTAGAAAAAAAAAATCCCAGCTGCATCAATAAATATCTAAAGATTCTGACAAGGTCACTTCATCAGCAGCAGAGCTGGCTGGGCCAAAAATGTCTTATCAGAGCAGCTACTGTCTCTTTGGGAAGATAGTGAATGCTACATGTGCACGTTTCTTAATTGCTATTCAGAAGCAAATCTCATTGCACTGTGCTTTTACTTTGTGATTTGCTACTGTCATTGTGAGAAGATTATCTTACTATTTAAACTGGTACAGCTTCCTCTTTCCAATCCTACACTGATTTATTCCTTCAAACTCTTGAGATAAGCAAAAACCTTTCCTTCAGAAATGCTAATTGCAAAGGTCAACACTCGATACCTAAAATACAGTGCTTAATTTTCTGGCCTTAATTATTTTTAGGAACGTTGGACCTTTTGGAATAAACTATGTAGCTGACAGTTAAAGTAATATAAGGCTTTGAATTCTGTTTATTGTGAAGCAGTTTTTTTCTTAACTTGATCTTATTAAATGAGGGTACAGTTTAGGTTATAAATTTCCAAGTGCATTAGCAGAATAGGTAATATAAGTCAGCCTTTGTATAGTGCATTTAAAAGAGGATTAGCCTGATGGACTCTATTCTGACCTTTGAAATCATGTTACTAGATCTAGTCACCCCAAGCAACTTAGTTAAGCTGTTAGTCATTAGACTAAAACATATACTTGTTTTTAATTTTTAGAAAATGTTCTTTCTATTTAGTGTCATACAAATAAAATACTGTTGTCAAGTGCTATATATAATTCAAACAAATAAATTCAGTAAATCTTTGGTAAAAAGATGATCTTAAACAGAGCAGGAATTAGTAAATACAAACCATTTCTCCATTGCCTGAATTAAATTAGCTATTTTTTTACCGAACAGAGTTCTGTTATATGACTTCTCCCACATATATTTTAGACAAGTGCTTGAAAAGCTTGCAGGACACACAAAATATCACTTGGTAGTTGTTTAACATCCCATATGCCATCAAATAGACATATACATGAAAAACAATATCTATCAAAGACTTTTAGGTAGCTTTACTAAAAGGCAATTGTAAATATGCATGAAAATATTGTAATGTTCTGATTTATTAATGACTGGTGTTAAGTTTGTACTTGGTCCAGTGAGTGCAAGTGCAGTATATACAATTGAATAGGTGTATATCCATATACAGGTTCTGGCTCGTGTTGGTCAATGGGAGCAAGCATATGCAAAAGTAAACTGCATCAGAGGGATATACTAAAATAATCCTGTGTTAAAATAAGATTTAGAAACAATTTCTTAGTGATGCACCAGCATAATGCTAATTTACTAAGCTACTTAGGTTAAAAAGTCTACTGTGTATGCAGATTGCCCAAAGGGGAGGGCAATGGGAACATGCATAGACATTAATTTCCCATTAACTACATTTCTTACTATGTATTATTTAGGAGAAGAGGAAAATTGTATAACTTTGCTCCATTTTCCTGTGCGTGCTATAGGGATGGCTTTGGAGGCTGCTTGCATTAAAGTCTTAACCCTTTGCTTTCCAATGCATTGCCTACTCCTCTGCATTTTGTGCACTGGTATGTATTAAAGTGTCTATACCCAGAAATACAGACATATGAGTAGGAGGCCAGCAATCCAACACAGAAAATGAGTTGTGTTAGAAGATATGTTTTGATCTATGACATAGTGAAACTGATGTACTGATAACAATTGGAACTAATTAGGTAGCTAATAAAGGTAACACAAGTGACAAATACAAAGTTAAACTGAATAAATACACTGATATAAGAAATCATGAACAAAATTATTAATAACCCTCAAAAAGTCAGTAGTAGGGATGAGCGAAAATTTTCGCCTCAAACCAAAATCGGCAAAAAATGGCACTTCCCGCTTGGTGAATAATTTCCCACTAAAAGTGACATTTTCCAGCTTTTTTCACCTAGCTCATTGCATTTAAATCAATGGGAATACTGAATTTTTCCCCACCACATGGCAGTTTTCTCTAGTTTTCCTGCAGGCATATTAACCACTTAAGGACCGGTCTCGCGCACACATGCGGTAGTCATTTAAGGACCACGGAGCTTTTTTTTTTCCCGGTTCTGTGCAACTGCGGGGGGAGCCCACGGGGGGAGCCCGGAATTCCGTGATGGTCATAGTACTTAAGTCAGTCAATAAATGTGACATTCACGTTTTAAGTATGTTCTGAATAAAGTTTAAGTTTTTAAGCTCTTGTATATACCTTCTAGATATATAAAAGCACTGAACTAGTCCCCTCACAATTACTGAGGACCCCTGTCTGACTGGATATTGCAATTACTTCCAGTCTTTCAAAGCGGGACCTCAGTGAGAGCTATCCTATCTTCCTTTCTTCCTATATTTGATATATACTCCTGGGACCTGCAGTGCGACTCTAAACAAATACGCACATTTACAATTTATAGTATGATTAAAAGGCAGCAACAGGATAGTAGGGATGAGCGAAAGTTGTCTCCATGTTCCCGAGAGAAATCCTGCGAAAACCATGTTATTGTTTGCTTTTTCACGGAAATATCCAGTTTTAAAACAGAGAGTAAAATTTCTGCATTTTTCGTCCACTGGCCAAAAATCCCAGTCAATTTTTCAGTGGCTAGAGAGTTTTTGCCCATTAATTTACATTGTTTTCACTTTTTTGCTATAAAAACGTGATGTATTCCAGGGAGTGAAACAGAATAGAAGCAGCTACAGAGCGAGGTAGATATGCTGTGCTTTTCTGCTTTTATTTATATTTCAGAGAGTGAAACAGAATAGAAACAGTTACAGAGCGAGATAGACATGCTGTGCTTTTCTGCTGTTATTTGTTTGTTAAATCGAGGCAGGAGAGGCTCATAGTGACTGCTATCACTAGAAGCAGAAAAAGGAGGAACTGGATGGACCCTTATTATGTGTCCACTGAGTCTGAGGAGGAAGAGGAAGTGAGCAGTACTGAACCTATGCTGTCCAGTCCCCCTAAATCACCCCTGGGGAATCTTGGGGAAATTAATTGGTCGTTACCTCCTCTAAGCAGCTCTGAGATGTCTGTAATAGAGCAGCAGCAGCACCTAGGGACCAGTGGTGGTAGTGATGATGATGCTGGAGAAGCTGGGGCGGAAGAGACATTGATGGCTTTTTTAACCCAAACTGAGAAGAGATGGGAGACAGGGATGAGGATGGGCATCACCACCACCACAAGCAGTGAGCTTTTGGAATTTGCAACTGCTCTAATTCCTGCTGCTGCTGAGTTGCAAGGGAACCCGGATGCTGAGGAGCAAGCTAGTATGCCACAGACCACCATAGACACAGTGGGAATGGGGTCAACAAGTGATACGGGACTAGGACAGGTTCCACTTGCCAGGGGCAGCCATACTCCTGGTCCTAGTTACCGTGCTGATTCTGAGGCAGTAGCAGCAACAGCAGCAACATCATCTGCTACCAGCACTGACAGTGAAGGGGAATGTGGAGGACAAGAAGAAAGATTTATTCTTCTCTACCTTTTCCCTATCCCTTGAAGTCATGGGTGTGGGACTATTATTCTCTTCCAGCAGGCACAGTGCAGTCATTCACCAACGGCAGTGTGCACAATTTGTGACAAGTCAGTGAGAAGAGGAAAGGAAGGAACACACCTTGGCACAACTGCCCTGATAACACACATGGAACACAGACACCATAACATTTATGTCAAACATGTTAAAGCCAAACATCCACCACAGAAATCAAGAACCGATGTTGCTGTACTCCCTGACTTTCCAGAAAGGAAACAAGAGGCAAGGTGTAGATCAAAGAGGAGGAAGAATAGAGAAACCCAGACAGAGACTGGAAGTTCCATGACAAGTGAAACAACTAGCTCACCATCTCCTTCTTCCTCTAGGGTAACTACATCTTCTGCCAATCCACTTCATTCACTGTTACATCTCCCACCAAATAATAGCCACTCTGTTGATTATAGGATGTGGCAGTTAGTGTCCACCCATTGCACAATGTGTTGTGCACTGACTACACATGCCAGTGTGGTGGAAGAAAATTGCAAGCAGGGCATCAAGAGGCATCTGTGGAGATTCCATCCTGTACAAAATGCTAAGATGGTGGCAGGGAAGGTTCATCATTACTATTAAACTGTCAGCAAGTTGTCATGTGTCCTTGGTGGGATTTGGATAAGGTGTATAGTGACAGCGGCAGTATTCGGATTCTGGTGTTATGGTGTTTGGATACATTTGTGCCCCTAGAAGTTATTTACCAAACACACTGTGCACATTGAAGTTGCTGACGAAAGGCACAGTTCCTGCTCTCAAGGGAAACATTTCTATTCTAATAATACACCCATTATTTTGGAGGAGGCGAAGAATTATTGGCCATCTTCTTCTTTTCTCCACATATACTAGCTGCTACTTATTGCGCTGCTGCTGTCTCAGCCACATCACTGGAACTAGTCGTGGCAAGTGGAACCTTCATCATCCATCACCCATTTTATTGCTATAGTTGATACCATTCCCTTCCAACTGCCTAATCATCCTGTTGCTTAAACAACTCAACAGCATCAGCAGCAGCAGCAGCAGCAGCAGCAGCAGAAAGAGTATTATTTGCAAATTCTGCAATTATGGACTCAGGGGCACATATGACAATGGCCAGTGGCCACTGGCCAACATGACCTGCTGGCTCTAGGCCAGTAGGGCATTTTTTTCTAAGGGCTTGTGCTTTAAAAAAAAAATACAAAAAAATATAATAAAAAAACATAGTCCTACTGGGGGGAGGTGCTGTTTCTAATAAGCCTAAGTCCTACAAATCGATGTTTCCTTAGGGCTTGTGCCAAACAAGTTTAAGTCCAACAAATCTTCATTTCTTCAGGGCTTGATCAGCTCTTTGCATAAAAATCCCCAAGCCTTGTGTTGGACTTGAATATATTATTATACAGTAATCACGTTCCCACTTAGATATCCTTTTTTTTAGCACAAGCAAACCGTATTTGTCTTTTCTCCAGTTCCTGTATCATTTTTGTTACAAATGTATCTTTTTTCCAGTTCAAAAATGCCTGTTTTAAGAAAGGTATGCAAAACTGTGCTTTATTTTACAGATGAGGCCTTACCAAGGATTTATATAATGGTAGAGTTATATTCCATTTCCTGCACATTTATTTCCCTTTTTATATTTGATTGTACCCTACTGTCTCTTGCAACAGCTAAGTAACCCAATATTCCCAAATCTTAATGGGGCCTCTAAAGCCACTGGCTACAAACACTTCAGAGCATGCATTACATATATTATTTTGCAGTACATACCAGCAAACATACTCTACCTGAGTTGAACTTTAATGACTGTATGAAACATGAGTCTGCCCCATAGCATGTGCAAGGAAACGCATACACTTGCACCATTTTTTGTTATGCCTTGCTTAGTACATTCACCTAAGAAAGGAGAAGAGGAAAGGAGCACCCTGGAACTCTTGTATACTGTCCCTTTGTTCTCCCCTTGCATCAAGAGAAAATAAAGTTAGGAAATCTGGTGTACATAGATAGATGATGTTAGACATTAGACCAATGCCAGAGACTTTTATTGCATGTAATCAGAGTGGTACATTCATCCACTATTTCTACACTCTATTTACACAAATAAAACATGTTATAAAATATAGGACTGTGTGTATAAAGCAGGATACTGGCACTACAGGGTTAATTTTTTATCTTTGTAATGCCTGACAAGTAGTTATAAAATGCAGCTCATCATTCTTCACTAAAATAAAAGGCCAGTGATCCACCAGTGAGAAAATTAGTTTGTGAACTGAAGTTTGACTGCAGACTGATTTATCACTGAGTTGAGTAGATATGGATCACCTACACCTCAGATGTATTATCCTTCTCTGGGGGGAAATAACTGGAGGGATTTTTATAAAACTGCCTCGGATGTATTGATAAATATATATGTTGAGGGAAAAAATGGTATTTCGAAGGGTCTATGAGGCTGATGTACTAAGAGAGTTGAGTAAATCTGGGGCAAACCAAGCAGACCATAGGGAACAAATATAAATGTCCACTAAATTTGATTGGCCTCCTACTCCTTTGACTGCTGGATACATTTCTAGTGAACGGCTTTGCAGTCTCTAACATTCAAAGGGTTACTCCTTTGCAAAGCAATTCATTGCATACTCCTATGGCACTCAAAGGGTTAAACATTTAACTCAATAGGGATGTTGGTCATTTTTATTTGTTCCCTATGATGCAGTTGGGTTGCTCCAGAATTGTTCCTCTTTTTTAAGTACCTCAGCTTCTGAGGCTTCAAAAAAAACCTGACAATAATAATAGTTCCCTGTAGTATTTAAAAAGAAAGTTGTTAAATATATTACTTCAAGAAAACAACATATTAATGCCTTGTATATTAGAGATTTTTTAGTCATTCAGTAGCATTAACAAGTGATGCTTTTTTAAATTCATTTTACCACAAATAAAAACCTATATTATAAGACATGATACATAGTTAATGACTTTTCAGACTTTTCATGTGAAAATCCTTTATATAAATGCATCAGCCACCCATAGAGTCAGTATTTGCAGTAATTGAGTTTCAGAAGGAATGCTATTAAATCTTAACTCTTGCCCCTTTGAAGGTGCAATTCTCTTACTAAACCATTAGATGTCATTCAGGTTCATATATACCACATACACAATTCTCCATTTCTTTGAAATGGAATGCATTGCCTGCAGCTTTGGTTAGTTTTGTTTCCATCATATACTGTACTTTGTGCTATGTAATAAAATCAGTAAGAAGAAAGCTACTTTATCTGTTAGTGCCTCAACCAATTGTTATGCTGCAATGAATAAAGTTATGAGAAATATTTACAAGAACAGTTATGAATAAATGCATCATAAAATACATCAAACCACAGCAATACACTGACAATTTTTAGGTTACCCCTTTTATAAATACTGTAGAGCATTCTGGTAGAACAGATCAGTATTTCAAAATATATCTTTAAATCTTTAAAGAGAAATGTATCTTTAAATCAGAGTACTTAACTGTCAGTATGCATTACTCACTATTGGGTTAACTGCAGGCAATGTGAACAAAAGTCAAGAAGACCCATAATTGCTGCTCTTGTTGAAAGTGAGGAGAGTAAGAAAAATAGAGGGGTTGGGAGAGAAGAACATGGGGAGAGGAAAAAGGGGGGGGCTCGAGGAAAGAAATGTGGAGGAGAGAAAAAAGGAGAGGAGAGAGAGAGCAGAGGGAAAGAGGAAGGGAGAAGACCAAGGGGGAGAGAGGGAGAGAAAATTGAGAGAAGGGGTGAGAAGACAGAAGAGAAGGATGGTAGAAGACAGGAATAGGAGGGGTATAGAAAAGAGAATAAATTGGAGAGAAACTGGGGTAACACAGGAAGATGGAGGGAGTAATCTTTAGAACATATACATACACACAGTTTTAATGATTGACACACAATAAACTACCCCCTGTATGATTCCAACAGTGTAACACTTCACTATTAGCTCTTTCTTTTGAAACATGAGAAAAAAGTAACAGGTTGGATGTACCGACTTGTTCATTGCTCCAGTGATCTATAAAGTGGTACTGATACCTCTTCCTCCCTACTGCTGATACCACTTTCTATATGGTCCAGTATCTGGTTACCATTTCCCACTGCTTTACAGCATTGCTTTTCTATCTTCACGTCATCTGAAATAATAACTCACAAGTCCCTTTCTTCTGCTGTTGTTGTCAGCAAAGAACCATTAAGTCTATATTTCACCTCTCCGTTTTTGTGCCTGAAACACATTATCTGGCACTTATAACTTTAATCATTTGAATGCCAGTGGGATTTGCAATGCATTATAGTGAAATGCATTAGATATCTCTTTGGAAGTCAAAGGGTTAAACTTTAGATTCTGTATCTACTCTTGTTTATTCCTCCAATTTTTCTAAATTACTATGCATTTGTTTTATTCCTCTTGGAGTGCCAACTCTGTTACAGATCTCGGTGTTATCTGCAAATAGACATGGTACCTTACCTAGAATACAATGAAAAATATCACTTATGAAGATATTAAAGAATAGTACCAAGTACTGACCTCTGAGGACCCTAGTGCACTATTAACCTGTACTTCTTCTGAATGCAACTGTCCTTCAGCCAATTTTATCCAATTCACTATCCTTGACTTAAGTCCTACACTAACATCCAAATAAGCTACATCTACTATCCAACCCTTATCTATTACTTGAATAACATAGTCAAAATAAATTCAGCTAGATTTGTTTGGCAACATCTTTCTTTAGTAAAATCATGCTGACATGGATCTTGTGAGTCACTTGACTTCAGATATGCCACAATTCACTCTTTTAACAGTGTTTCAATAATAATTAGCTAACAGCTTGTATTACTCACAAGTCTGTGGTGTCATAATAGCATAGTAACATAGATGACAAGGCTGAAAAACAGCATGCATCCATCAAGTCCAGCCCATGCCAAAACACCCCTGTTGTCCTAGAGGAAGGCAAAAAAAACACCCCACTGAAGCCATTTCTAATTAAGCCCCAAGTGGATCAACAACCTATCTGCATTGAAGCCATTGGTCATAATTCTCAATATTGTTCTGTGCTAGATAAGTATCCATTGCTTTTTTGAAAGCAGTTACAGTATCTGCAAGCACCACATTCTGAGGCAAAGAATTCCATAGCCACTCTTACTGTATAAAAAATCCCTGCCTTTGTTTTAATTGAAAGCACCTTTCCTCTAGTCTTAATGGATGACCTCTCATTCTTAGCTCAGCTATTTGCATAGATAATTCAGTGGATAGTTCTTTGTATTCACCTTGTATATACTATATTTGTAATTGTTAACCATATCACCCCTTAGTTATTTCTTTTTTAGTATAAACAAACCTAATTTGGATAGTTTCTTTTTATATCGCAAATCCTCCAATCCCTTTATCAGTTTTGTTGCAGGTCTCTGCACTTTTTCCAGTTTAATAATGTATTTTTTGTGAACTGGTGCCCAAAACTGTACTCCATCTTTTAGATGAAGCCTAACTAAGGAGTTATATAGAGGTAGAATAATATTAGAACCCTGTGTGTCTACACATCTTTTCATGCAGTCTTGTACCCTATTTGCTCTTGCAGCAGCTGAGTGACCCCGTAATCAGTACTAAGTACTCCTAAATCTTTCTGTAATGAGGATTCCCCAAATTGTTTTACATTTTGTTTCTAAAGCCTAAATGCATAACCTTACATTTATCTACATTTACTGTCATCTGCCACTTTTCTGCCCATTCACTCAGTTTATCTAAATCCTTCTGCAGATAAAACAAATTCAGCCCTGTATGTATTTCCTTGCATAGTATGGTGTCATCAGCAAAGATTGAGACACTGATTTCAATTCCCACTTCTAGATCATTAAAAAAGGTTACATTTACAATAACTCCCTGCCATCTATAATTTAACCAGCTCTCAATCCATGTACAGATATCACCACACAAACTGAAGCCTTTTAATTTATGCATTAACCTGTTGTGAGGCACTGTATCAAAAGCTTTTGCTAAATCCAAGTATTCTACATCATACTACTTACTAAGTAAATTAGTCTGGCGTGATCTATTCTTCATAAAATCATACTGACTCCTACTAATAATATTGTTTTTCTAAACATAGTTGTGAATACTGTCAGTTATTAACCCTTATAATATCTTACCCACTTTGGAAGTCAAGTTCACAAGTCTATAATTTTCTGGTTTGGATCTTGCTCCCTTTTTGAACAATGGAACTACATCAGCTTTCATCCAATCACAGGGCACTAATTGTAGAATTGTTTAGGGTATTTCTTGCTCTCATTTGCAATATGTCTCTCATTTTCAGTTTTAGCTAGTTTAATTGCTTGTTTGCAGATTTTATTACATTCTTTATATTTTTTAAATGATTCATCTGACTTTAAAAGCCTGTTTCTTTTTTCGCAGTTCTCTGTAAACCTAATTATTATGTCACATTGGTTTCACTTTACTCGCCTTTTGCTTATTCTCCAGTGCTATGTATTGAAGATTATACTTGTCTAAGAGCATTTTAAACAAATTCCATGATTCCTGTCCATTTCTATCTTTGAAGATTACATCCCACTGAATATCCTTAATACTGCTTTTAGCTTTGTAAAATTAGCCTTTTTAAAATTTAATGTTTTGGTTAAACCATTACTATTGGGTTTCTCATAACAAATGTCAAAGGAAACCATATTGTGGCCACTGCTGCCTAAATGTTCATTTACTTGTATACTGTTTATCATGTCAGAATCATTTGAGAGCACTAGGTCAAGCAAGGCTTCTTTTCTAGTTGGGTCCTCTACTAGTTGGGACATAAAATTGTCATTAATCATACTTAAAAATAATATCCCTATGTTGTGCTGGATATTGCCAAGCTAGGTTGACCTAGGATTCTATTTAAATTTGCTACTGTGAGTCACAAGACACTTGGATGCAAGTGTGGCACTTGATAATGTTGTCAGACCACTTTCTGGGCCCTGAGTCACTAAAGGTGTCAAGTCAACCACAAAGTTGGATAGTACAAACAAGTAGAGCTGAACTAAGCTCAGAGTCTATAGAAATGGTCATGAGTGGCTTTCTAGAGCCAGTTGCCAAGCAGTGACAAACACAAATAGACAACATACTAAACACTGACAGGAGTTACAGGGACTGTACACTAGGAGGAGTAACTGGAGTCTGGCTGCAATACAGAGATTGTAAACAAGGTGGAATTGCTGGAGACAGGCTGAAGTACAAGCAGGACTGGTTCAGCAACAGCGGATCAAAGCAAGGACAAGTAGCAAACAAAAACGTTGTCAGGAGCAAAGCCGGCCAGTAACTAAAGAGCAGCAGCAAACAGCATACACTGGACAAGGCCAAACAGGAAGTTTTGACCATGCACTACCAGAAAAAAGCGGCACATCTATAAAGGGGACCAGGTGATCATAAGAGCTATACTGAACAGATCAGGCTATAGGTAGGGCAACTGGTAATCTCCAGACTGGACTACGTAATGTAGTTACCAGACACCTCCATGCAGCCTATTTTGTAAAGAAGTACTACTACATTGAAACTTTTCCAGTCATCTGGAACAAATCTTGCCAACAGTGGCTGGTTACAAAGTTCAGCTAAGCCTGCTGCAAGCACAGATCTAAGCTCTTTTAATACTTTTGAATGAGCCTCATCTGGACCAACTGATTTGTCCACTTTCATTTTCAATAACATCAATAAAACCTCATCCTTAGTAAACACTGCTTTAACATTAATAGTTCTGATGCTTGTTGGGGGTTCATCATCTTTAACCCCTTAAGGACCGGGAAAATCTGAGGTCGTTTTCCCTTAAGGACCGGAGCAATTCTGACGTTTTTGACTATCTCTTTGTTCAACAGTGTTTTCCCTCTAAGTCTTTTATCCCACCCCCATAAATTATATACTGTTTTTTTAAGCACAAATTGGGCTTTCATTTGATACCCCACTTATATGGATAACCCACCATTTACTTTATTGAAATTTAAAAAAAATGTAAAAAAAAATGAAAAAACACCATTTTTGTTTTTTCTCTTGGGATCAATTGGGCACAAAGGGTTACATTTTTATGGAGACTGCATGAAAGGTATGACCAGTCAATCATACCTACAAAATGTGCAGTTTAAAGTGGCCACTGTCCCCTCCGGGTGAAAATCCCCATGTCCCTTTTTCACACCTTATTTTGGCACTTTTTTTTATCCCTGACATTTGGCGGTGTGTATAAGTGTATTACATAGCTCCACAACAATTACACTTCCAAAATTGTTTAATGATATATATGTATTTTTAATAAAATATTTTTGTAAAAAAAAAGTGTGTTGTGTTTTAAAAAAAAAAAAAAAAAAGTATCATTGCAGGTCAGAAATTGACCTGCATTTAGCAAGCCATTGGCACCAGCAGTGAAGGTGTTAATACCCCCAGCTGCTGTATTTTCATTTGCCACTAGGTGTCTCCTCTCTACTTCTGTCTCCCTTACTTTGATAGCAAGGGAGACAGAGGCAGACGAGACAGGCAGAGACAGCATACGTTCTGTGCTGCCTCTGTCTCTCACTATTCCGGTACATGTGATCGCTACTACGGCAATCACATGAACGGGCACAAGCAAGAAGGGCTGAGACTGAACTCCCCAGTCTTGGAGCGCTCAGTCTCAGCCTGGAATTAATGATAGCAGTGTGCATGGAGGCACGCTGCTATTATTTAAGCCATGACGGTCCTGGTACATCATTGGTCCTTAAACAAATCCAGCCATGACGTACCAGGACCGTTAAGGGTCCTTAAGGGGTTAAATACAGAACTGAAACAATTATTTGGCCAGTCAACTATTCATTCTCTCTCTCTCTCTCTACACATATTTTCCCATTCCTGACTTTAATCATATTATGCCTTCCTTAGTTTTTCTCTCTTCACTAAAATACCTAAAGAAAAATGTCACCTTTTTTCCTGAAAGTTACTTTCTCTTATGCTTGAGATTTGTCATATCTTTTAATGCGGTTAGCCTCCTGTTGTTTAATATTGTAAACTTTGCAATCTTCCTCTGAGTCTTCCTGTATTTCCTATAAACTATAAACCCTTATTTGTGTGGTGACATACAGAAATTACATGTATACTAAATTCCACTAACTGTGGTCACTGTTCCCTAGACTCTTAACCACTGATACCTATGACACTGTGTTCTATTGTATTGTTTCACTGTGTCAATTTGCATGTTGGTTCCTTCACAAACTGTGTAAATTATGCCCCTTACAAGAAATCTAGGCTGTACCTAGTCCTTTTGTTAAAGCAAAAGGAAGATGATAGTCCTTACCTGGCATATTAAAGTCTACCATAATTATAACATTACTCCTCACTGACATTATTGTTATTTTGTCCCTCAGTGATTTATACAGTTCTTCTTACTGTCCTGGAGGTTTATGAATTATTCCTATCCAAAAACCATATCTTTACTTTAAATAGTTTCAATAGTTATGTTGTTTTTCCTTGACAGTCTAGATTTCAGTCGACTTATATACTTGAATTATTGGTCTTATTAATCTAAAACCTGGTTCGTACAAGCAATCTCCATAATGCTCGTCACTTTGTGTGGGGTATGTGACTTTATCATGCACTATTTGTCTGAACCCATCTCTAATTTAAATAATTGCTAATGAAGTATTTTAAATATTGACTTAATTACTATGTTGCACTACTAGAGAGATATGAAAATTCTCCCCTATATAGAATCATAGAATTTGAGAGCAGATAAGAACCATTTGGCCCATCTAGTTTGCCTATTCAACTCATGTGAGCAAATCATTGGCTAGTGTAAGAGGGATGGATATATAGAGATTGATGAGCAGGTAGGAGGGCTGAAGGTTTTTGATATTTTGCACAGTTGACGTGGCAGAAACACTAATAATAAAATTAATAGATGCATTATGTAATGATAATATAAGTTCAGCTGGGTGAGAAGTGATTTGCAGGCAGATTGCTTCAGCTGTCTAGATGAAATGTAGTAGAGTTTTCCTTCCAGACCAGACCAAATGATCAGTAGATTCAGTTGCAGCCAGATTTGATTAAAAGGTGAGGACCACACTGATTAGATGTCGATGGAAGGGTTAAATGTCAGCAGTGGATGAATGGTAAGATGATTCTTCCCATTGGGTCCTGTACTTGGGTTTGCAGATCAGCTGAATTCACTGACAGATGAAATGAAGTACTTAGAAAGAGGGATCCCAAAACTCCAGAGTTAGTTCTTTATCTTCAGACAGTCTTTCCAGGCTGTAGTGCTGTTGAACTTGAAATCGTCCTGTGTCAGGCAGTTGTGTTCAGTCCAAGCTCAGTCAAACTCAGGTAAAACTCTACGGCAGACTTAAAAATCCACACTTGGGAATCCAGGCCTTTCTAGCAGTGGCCACTGCTAGAGGGAGATGATTTATAGAGAGGCAATGTCATGTGATACTAGCAAGTGAGCCTAATCAGGACCATTTGCACATTAAGAAAAAAAACATGTGCTGCAAATAAGCAATGATAAGGAGGTTACCTGTGGGAGACAGGAGAAGAATGGCTCAGGATACATCCATATAGTTCCAATACACAAAACATGCAGTCTAAAAGTCTAGAAGAAACTGCAAACTAACTATAACATATACAATTATAAATTACAGTATAATCTATTTAAACTCAGGTAGAACTCTACTGCAGACTTAAAAATCCAGAGTTGGGAATCCAGGCCCTGCTAGCTGATCTGAGATAGGTGATGATGATCATGGTTTCACTTGCAACTAGCTCCAGTGATGTGCCTGAGGGAGTAGCAGCAACATTACTAGCCCCCATCACTTCAAGTGTTTTTAGAGAAAATATGTTTGGCTATAATTCTTCTCCTCCTGCACTTCTTTCAAAATCATGGGTGTGTTAGAATTCTACTTTCTCCCTTGAGAGAAGAAAGGAACTGTGCCTTTCATCAGCAACTGCAATGTGCACAGTGTGTGAAAAAATAGAGGAAGGACTGGGCACAATGGACACATCTGCACTCACATGAAACAACTGGCACAACTGAAAGCAAACACCTTTGATTACTAGGTCTGCAATGTTATTATGACCTTTGTCCACTCCACTAAGGACAAGTGACAACTAGCAGGCTTAATAATAATGACGAATCCTCCCTGCCACCAGCTTAGCGTATTCTGTGGGATGGAATCTCCTCAGATGTTGCTTGATTCCATTCTTGTGATTATCCTTCACCACATTGCCATCCCCAACCACTCCCAAAGAGCAGCAAGAGACTGGTGGTGTTGCTGATGAGAATGAGGGTGATGGAGGTGCACCTAGTATGTAGGAGAGTATAAAAGTATTTTTGGCGGAAAGTAATAAGAAAGACATGACACTGGAGAAAGACATGTAATGGACAACACTGACACCATCAGAAGTGACATTCAGGAGTTTGTTGCTGCTATCATTCCTGCTACTGAGTCGTTAGAGGCAGGTGTTCATCTGCCACTACAGCAGGATCATGATGAGTGGGCTAATGTGCCACGAACCACTGTGGCTACCATGGAACTGGGTTCTTCAAGCAGTGACATGAGACTAGTATAGACTCCACTTGTCACCAATATTCCTTATCCTAGTTCTACTGCTGATACTGAGGCAGCAGCATCACCTGCCAGTGGATGTGATTCTGGAGAAGAAGAAAAAGGCTATTATTCTCCCTTCACTAAAATCATGTGTGTGGAAATAATTTCCCATGGGGCAGGCACAGTGTAGTCATCAGTGACTGCACTGTGCAGTATGTGTCATAATTAGTGAAAGGAGGGGGCACACCTTGGCACATCTGTCCTCATAAAAAGAAATTGAGAGCTGCTGTCACTGTACCCCCTGTCCCCAGGCACAAATAATGAAGATTAAAATCCCATAATAAGACTAGAAAACTCATCCTGGAAGTTTGATGATGATGAGTGTAACTCCTGCATCATCATTATTTTCTTGTGCTAGGGTCTGGTTGCAGGAAAATGTACCCACTGTCCATCCCCCAGCATCCTCAGAGACCTCTTCCTCCTCCTTTGCCTCCATTACCTCCCTTACTAGCTAATAACAAATCTATAGATGTGAAAAATGTCACATCCAGACTAGTGGCAAATTTCCTATGAAAATTGCAATTTTCCATTTTTTTTTTGTCCTAGATCATTGGATTGAAATCAATAGGAAAAATGAATTTCTTTCCTCCGTGTGGTATGTTTCCCTTCTTTTTCTGCAGGCATAAAAGGGGTGCCATGTTCCCACAGCATGCCATTCTGTGTTTGTAATAGAATCTGCAGTTGTGAGAATGGAGCAAATGACACCAGGTATCCCAAAATTTGTTGTGACTGACTGGGAAGACATATACAGCCATGATCCAAGTTTCTTCCTGATCTGGCTGTTATCTCTGTGTTAAGACAGTCTTGGGGTTAGAGATGGTAGCAAAGGAAATTTAACCCAAACAACCCAACACAGGGAAAACACAGGCAGAGGTGATCCAACTTTCCTTCTGATCTGGATTTTGTTTCTGTCCTAGGGAGTCTGGGGGTGTGAGAAAGGAACAAAGGAGGTTTACCATAAATGTCACAGCATTTTGTGTGACCGAGTAGACACAGGCAGCCATGATCCAAGTTCCTTCCTGAAATGGCTGCTATTTCTGTGCTAGGGGAGTCTGGGGGTGTGAGAAGGGAGCACTGGAGATGTACTCCAAATACCCCCAAATTTTGTGTGATTAACTGGGAAGACACAGACAGCAGTAGTCCACATTTCTTCCTGCTCTGGCTGTTATTTCAATGCTAGGGGAGTCTGGGGGTGTAAGAAAGGAGCAAAGGAGGATTACCCCAAGTACCCCAAAATGTTGTGTAACCAAATAGACACAGGCAGCTGTGATCCACTTTCCTTCCTGATCTGACAGTTATCTCTGTCCTAGGGGGAGTCATAAAATCCCTACACATTTTGCCACCTCCCCCAAAACTCCCACAAGTCATGTTGTTAAATCAATAAAGTTACACAGTTCTTCCATTATGTACTGCTATGCCACACTTACTAAGTTCTTAAAAATAAGTAAAAAAACTGCACAAAAAGAATGCAAAAGTATACCTGAACAACAACATTATAGTGACCAGCATAAAAAACAGAGAAAGCATGACTAAAAAGTAAAATGTATTCAAGAAATAATAACAACAGTAATAAACAGACCAACATGTTTCAGGATGCAATATCCTTTCATCTGTGTATCTAAGTCTTTCATCACTGCTGCTTAGCCATGTACAATGGTTAGGGATGGACAAAAGTTGTTGCTGTATTCTCAAGAGAAATTTAGTGAAAACCACATTGTTACCCGCTCTTATGTAGGAAAATCTGCTTTAAAACTAGCTCTTAACATTTTCTCATCTTTTGCCCATTGGCCCAAATCTTTCTCCATTTGTTAAATGGCTAGAAAGTTTCCGCCAATTGATTTACATTGTTTTCGCACTTCCGCTATAAAAACGTGACCTTTTGCTGAAGGCAGACACAATAGAAGCAGCTACAGAGAGAGATAGATGTGCTGTGCTGTTCTGCTGTGATATTTTGCAAAAATTGAGGCAGGAGAGGCTCATAGTAACTGCTATCACTATGAGCAGGGTGAAAAATAATCAATGGAGGAGCTGGAAGGACCCTTATGTGTCCACTGAGTCTGAGTCTGAGGAGGAAGGGAACAGTACTGAACCAATGCTGTCTAGTCCCTCTAAATTGCCCCAAAGTATCTTGGGGAATTTAATGGGAAGGGAGGGAGAAAAGGGGATAGGAACGAAGGGAGAAAAGGGTAGTATTAGTGAGAGCAAGACAGGTCAGCTGCCCATGCCTGCTGCTAGACATGCTGCCTATGCTGACATTGTTGCTGCCCCTGTTGAAACCAGTGTGGTACCTGCTGCCAGTGCTGAACCTTCTGCCAACAGTGTTGAAGCTGCTGCCACCAGTGCTGAAGCTGCTAGTGTCTCTTGTAATACTCAGCAGGGGGGAAAGGAGAAGATAATGCAAAGTGTGACAGCAGGGGAACCTCTGTCACATTGCTCGTCACCTCCTCCAAGCAACAATGAGATGTCTGTAATAGAGCAGCAGCATGTAGGGACTAGAGGTGGTGGTGGTGTTGGAGAAGCTGGGGTGGAAGAGACAATGATGGCCTTTTTATCAGAAACTGAGAAGGAATGGGAGACAGGGATGAGGAATGGGCATCACCACCACCACCACCACTAGCAATCAGCTTTTGGAATTTGTGTAATTTGTAACTGCTCTAATTCCTGCTGCTGCTGAGATGCAAGGGCAGCAGGATGATGAGGAGCAAGCTAATGTGCCACAGACCCCCAGGGACACAGTGGGAATGGGGTCAACAAGTGATGCGGGGCTAGGACAGGTTCCACATTATCCACTGCCACAGAAAGTAAAGGGGAATGTGGAGTCAAATAAGAAAGAGGCTATTCTTCTCCACCTGTTCCCTATCCCTCCTCCCAGAAGTATGGGTGTGGGGCTACTATTGTCTTCTGGCAGGCACAGTGCAGTCATCATCAACAATGGTACAGTGCAACATTTGTGACAAGTTAGTAAAAAGGGCAAAGGAGGGAACACACATTGGCTCAACCTCCCTGATAACATACATGAAACAGAGACACCATGATATTTATGTCAAACATGTTAAAGCCAAATACCCATTACAGAAATCTAGCACAGCTGTTACTGTACCCCATGACTCTACAGAAAGGCACCAAGAGGAGAGGTGGAGATCAAAGAGGAGGAAGAATAAAGAAACCCAGACAGACACTGGAAGTTCCATGACAAGTGAAACAACTAGCTCTCCATCAACATCACCTTCTTCCTCTAGGGTAATAAGTACATCTCCTGTCAGTCCCTCTCGTTCATCGTTACCTCCCCTGCCAAATGATATCCACCCATTGCACACTGTGTGGTGGAGAATAATTGATACCAGGTCATCAGGTGGCATCTGAGGTGATTCCATCCCACAGAATATGCTAGAATTCTGGCAGGGAGGGTTCATTATTACTATTAAACTGTCAGCAAGTTGTCATGTGTCCTTAGCGGGGTCTGGACAAGTGGAATAGTGACAGCAGCAGTACCTGCGTTCTGGTGTCATGGTGTTTGGATACAGTTGTGCCCCCAGTTATTTACTACACATACTGTGCACTTTGCAGTTGCTGATGAGAGCCACAGTTCCTGCTGTCACTGGAAAAAAATATATTATAATAACAACACACCCATGATTTTGGAGGAGATTTAATGGCCAACTTCTTCTTTACTCTACATTGACTGGAGGCTACTTTTTGCACTGCTGTCTCAGGCGCATCACTGCAGCCAGTTGTGGCAAGTGGAACCTTCATCATCCATCTTCCATGTTACTGCTATTGTTGATCCCATTCCCTTTCATCTGCCTAATCATCCTGCTGCTTAATCCCTTAAGGACCCATGACGGTCCTGCACCGTCATGGGTTGTTATACCCTTAACGACCCATTCTATCATTAAATCCAGGCTGAGACTGAGCGCTCTGAGACTGGGGTATTCAGTCTCAGCCATTCTTTCTTCTACCGGTTCATGCGATCGCCGTATCAGCGATCACATGTACCGGCATAGTGACAGACAGAGGCAGCATGCAAAGCATGCTGTCTGTGCCTGTCTCGTTTGCCTCTGTCTCCCTTGCTCTCAAAGTAAGGGAGACAGAAGTAGACGGGAGACACCTAGTGGTTAAAAAAAATACAGCAGTTGGGGGTATTAACCCCTTCACTGCTGGTGCAGGAGGCTGGCTAAATGCAGGTCAATTTTTGACCTGCAATTTTACACTTTTTTTTTTTTTTTTTTTAAACACAACACACTTTTTTTTTTTTTTTTACAAAAACATTTTTATTTTAAAAAAATAAATATAATTAAACAATATTACAAGTGTGATTGTTGTGGAGCCATGTAATACACTTATATACACCACCAAATGCCAGGGACAAAAAAGTGTCAAAATAGGGTGGGAAAAAGGGACATGGGGATTTTCACCCAGGGGGGACAGTGGCCACTTTAAACTGCGCATTTTGTAGGTATGACTGACCGGTCATACCTTTCATGCAGTCTCCATAAAAATGTAACCCTTTGTGGCCAATTGATCCTAAGAGAAAAATCAAAAATGGTGTTTTTTTTTACATTTTTTTACCTTTTTTTTAATTTTAATAAAGTGAATGGTGGGTTATCCATATAAATAGGGTATCAAATGAAAGCCCTATTTATGCTTAAAAAAACAGTATATAATTTATGGAGGTGGAATAAAAGTCTAAGAGGGAAAACACTGTTGAACAAAGACATAGTCAAAAAGGTCAGAATTGCTCCGGTCCTTAAGGGAAAACGACCTCAGATTTTCCCGTTCCTTAAGGGGTTAAGCAACTTAGCAGCAGCAGTACAAACAGCAGTTGCAACTCAGGACACAGGAGGACATTTGACAGTGGCCACTGGCCAACATGACCTGTTGGCATTAGGCCAATAGGGCATTTTTATTTTTTCTCAGGGCTTGTGTTTTGAAAAAAAATAAATAAAAAAAACTAGTCCTACAAAAAAAATAAACACATTTTGGGGGGTTTGTTTCTAACAAGCCTAAGTCCTACAAATCAATGTTTCCTTAAGGCTTGTGCCCAACAAGTTTAAATCCTACAAATCAATGTTTCAATCAATGTGGGCCTTTAATAAGTCTAAGTCTAACAAAGGCCTCTAACATCAAATCAAACAAATCATCCTCTACAAAATACTCTATCAAGTCAAGTATCAATCCACCCAAGTGGCAGCTTATGTCAGGGGGGTTCCTGTCTCTATCACTTTACTTGAATTGGGAACAGCATCATTTTCTATTTCTGTTGTCCTCCTGCTTTGTGGGAAGAGGTATGAATGAGGTTGAAGAATGATATGGGAGATGTCTGAATTGCTGCTGCTGCTTCAAGTGACTCAGTGAACATGATAGAAACTCTCTGTTTTTGTTAGCACCAAGCAGCAGCATTGGACCAACTAAATGCATTATTACATGAAGCCCAATTCTACCATTGTCATTAATTGGACAAAAAGTTGGTGATTTTTCTGAAGTTCAATTTTAAATCCAGTTTTGCTGATATCTTCTTCTTCTTCATCTTCATAGGTAAGATTCTGAATGATTATACTTGTGTACTTTATTGCTTTGATTAGATCATTGGCAAGAAATCTTGTCATTTAGGTGTTTAGGATAGATGTGGTAACTTGAATAGTGTTTTCCTAACTGGAGTCATCCATATGTTAGATGTTATTTTATTAATTACTTGGAAGTGCTTTCTGAGTATGTAAATAGGTTAACTATTAGTAGAGATGGGAGAAATTGTTTGTCTTTTAAGCGAAACAGGCAAAAAATGGCACTTCCCACTGAGCTGGAATTTTTTTGGGCGAAATATGAAGATTTCCACCTTTTTCCACGTAGCTCATTTAATTGAAATCAATGGTTAGACTAAATCTCCCTCTCCCCTATATGACAATTTACTCTTTTCCTGCAGGGATAGTATAAACAGGTGTCAGGCTCCTGCATCTTGTCATTCTCTGTGATAGGCAGAGAAAGCATCACAATTTCTGAGCTAGTTAGGAAATCCAAATAAAGGGAAACTGGAGTGTAGCTTAGGGAGTCTTGTGAGCAGGCAATTTGTTTTCTGTGTTAGGGGAGTCTGGGGGACTCTGGGGGAGTAAGAGAGAGAAATCTAAAAGTAGTGGGGAAGAAGCTGTGGGTGATGCTCAGGATCATCTAATTACTGATGATGATGATGTTAATCTAGAATATAAATCCCTCCAGCATCATCCTCTTCTTCAGATACTGGTAAAGTTGAGAATGAGGGAAATTATTACATGGCCAGAAAGTTAACTGAAAGGCAAAGGCTCAGTCTTCCACCATTGAAAAGAAGAACTATGCCTGTTTATAAATTGTTTTAGAAAACAACTGAAAGGCTGACCTTGGACAAGTAAAGATTACAAAACTACACAATCTTATTAGTCATCATCAGCATTGTCATTGCTTCCAAGTCCAACCCTCACTCAACCACACACTGGTGTTGAGTAACCAACAGCAACACAAGTTATCAGCATCCATAACCCTACCTATGATGAGTGCCTCTGCTGCTGTTGGAAGTACAGCACCTTTGAAACCCAGTGGTAGTACAATTGCAGCAACAACTAGTCCTAGTAGTAATAGCCCCTCATGAATCCCTCAGTCTATGAAGCCCACAGTATGGAGATACTTCTCTCATGTTGCTATCTATATGTTTGAAGCATGTGAGTAGGGGGAAAACAGGTTCACACCTATGCAAATCTTAACTGAGATCCCACCTGAAGTACAACCGCAAGTCTGATTGTGAGAAACAATGACTTCATTGACTACCAGCAAACAAAACAGTGTGTGATGCCAGCACTAACGTGTACTGCCATGAAAACCCTTAGTTTCCCACCAGCAAGTGTGCAGTCTGAGTGGATTTTCAGTGCACCTGGTTATATTTTAAATGACCATAGTTAGGGATGGGCAAAAATGTCTGCCACAAACTGAAATCGGTGAAAAAATGTCACTTTCCGCTTGGTGAAAAAATTTACTACAAAAAGTGCTGATTTTCTGCTTTTTTCGCCTAACTCATTCCATTGAAATCAATGGGAACATAGAAGTTACACACAACACATAGCAAATATTATTTTATTTCCCAAAAGCATAGTATAAAAGGTGCATGAGGGTGCCTGTGTTGGTGGGGTGTGGGGAAACAATCAGTTGAACAGGGGATGATTTTGGGGGGATTGTTTACTGGGATTGGGGGGCACTTAATAAAAAAGAAATCCTAAATAAAATAAAATAAAGTAAAAACCATAAGACTTGGTATAAAGGGGTCTGAGGAGGGTGCATGTGTTGGTGAATGAATGAATCATTTGAACAGGGAATTTGTTTTGGGGGGGTTTCTTGACTGCTATTGGGGGGACAGTTAATAAAAAAATAAATCAATAAAATATAATATGACATTTGTATGTAAAATGGTAAGACCCCATAGAACAATGTGCAAGGGTCCATTTTAGTGATATTTTGTGAACTGAACCAAGATCAATTTTGTGGTTGAAGATAGGTTATTGATCCAGTAAACTGATTGCCATTTGGAGTCAGGATGGAATTTTTTTGCCCACTTGGGGCTTAATGGGAAATGGCTTCAATGTTTTTTGTTGTTTTTGCCTTCCTCTCAAACAATTGGGGTGATTTGTCATGGACTGCACTTGATGGACGAATGGCTTTTTTCAGCCTCATCGACTATGTTACTATGTTACTACCTTATGCCTGTGATACCACCTCAGATATACCTACATCACCATGCCTTGTTCAGGTCTTTGCCATATATTTGCAAAGCAATGTCACTAGATTTTCATCCATGCTCTTTGGGATCTTGCCTGCTTATGCATGCATACTTTAGCTTGTCCCCATAATAAGCATCAAAAATACTGTTTTAGTCTTTTATGTTTGTTAGTTTCAAAGGGTAGCATTTAAAAGAACTAACAGTTAGTAAAAGCATATATATCCTTCAGTGGTTTTACTTAAACTTGACTTGCTGGTTGTAAAGCATGTGTGTTAAGGAGATAGATTATTTTAATCTCGTTTGTTGCATTGAACCTGAAAGAGTTCTGTGTTCCATGTAAGTGTTTTTAAATGGATTTCTACATTAGCCTTATCATTTTCTTGCACATTCCAATAGACTGACTTATGCTGGATCCATAGTATAATTTATAGTTTGCAAAATGCATTACCTTTTAATAGGACAGTCCAGCCATAAACACAGATAGTTGCATTGTTTACTATCTGGCCACAGGCTGTGCTGTAGTTACAACAGAATACAGTAAAAAACATCACTACCATAAATTGTTTCTGTTGTTATCCAAATATGGTACATTGTGATCTCCCTGAGATTCATAGATATCAAGGTGTACATTATGTTCAAAATGGGGAAAACATTTTCTCCAAACTCAAGGAAAAGCTTTTATCTCTGACATTTGTGAACCAAAGTTAAATTAACTGCACTGTTACTCTTTGCAGCAGAAAAGATCAAAAAAGCTTTGTGTATGTTTCAGTCTCCACAGGGAAGGCTCAAATATCAGTTCAGTGGTCCAGATCTAAATGCTAAAAAGACAGGTATTAAAGGTGAAGAGAAAAAGGGCAGTTATGATTTTATGGACTGGCTCTTGCACATCTTGCTAAAAAGAGGTATATTCTGTGGAGCAGACATGGGGTTAGCTTGTGGCAGTGGTCTGGTGTACAATTTCAGGCCTATGTACTACTATGCACCAAAGAGATGTTTTCATATTCTAGAGCAGGGTTGGGCAAGCTGAGGCCCTCCAGCTGTTCTGGTATACAAGGCCCATCATCCTGGCCAGAGATAATGAAAATTGGAGTGCATATATCTAGAGGCCCACAGGTTGCCCATAGCTGTGCTTCAGAATACACACCAGACTGCACCATAGGGACTAAATAAAAATTCGCCAGATCCTTATTAATTTAAATGGAGATTTTAACCCCTTGAATGCCCATGCTCATGATTTTCTTCACAATGCTTTGAAGATTTATTTAGCATTCAAGGGTTTCAAATCTGTATTTTAATGCCAGAGGGGTGTGCAGCACATTTCTTTGCAAGGAGTTGGGCACCCCTCTGACAGTCAATTGGTTAATACGTTTGACTGTTTTCTTTTGTGATCAGCAATGGTGCTATTCCTTTCACTTACTGTGGAGAACAGTAGTCAATGACTCATGAACTCCCAAAAAGTGCATTATAAAAAAAGAAAAGAATAAGAACTTCTAGACACTAGTTATTGCTGTTTCAAACAACTTGGTTAAACAACTGAACTGATTCTGTTGGGCTTCTTGCTCAATACCCTACTTAGGCATACATCTTTCCGTGGATACCAGCCTTTTTACTCTCTAAGTTTTGCCCCTCTTCTCCAATACACATTGGATCTTTTTGCCAATTGGGAGTCTCACTTCTTTTGTAGAACAGGCCGGATCAATCTAATTAAAATTATATTAATCCTGAAAATCTTATATGTTTTTAATGCTATTCCAATTTGAATTCCCACTGATTTTTTTTCACCTGTTATGAACCTTGGCCACGTTCTTTGTTTGGTGACATAGGAAATCATGCTTCCACCATGACTTGCTTACTAGATGTCCAGATTGCGGGGGTCTAGGCCTGCCAGATTTTTTTGCTATTATTTGCCTGCTGCTATCTCCAAACTCTTTTTTTTTTCTGCATTTTAACAAGCCCTGGATGGAAACCATTATGGTCTGGCTTGGTCCTGTTAACCCTTTGCAGCTACTTTGGTTAGACTCATCTCTGGTGCCACCTGAATGTAATGACCTCTTGATTCTGGGTCATCTTCTTCATGCATGGCACTCTGCTAATTCTACATTACAGCTTGCTCCCCTTCCTTCTCCATTATCTTCCATTTTTTGGTAATCTGGGCTTCCCTCCCGGATTATCCCCTGCTTCTTTTATTGTCTGGTTGAGGACTATTCTTTACATAGGCTGGTGTCTGTCTCAGAGTGCATCTCCTCTGAGTCCCTTTCGAACCTGGTAGGTGAAGATGTTATTCCCTGGTAGCCATATTTGCAAGTACAACTGTGGATAGAGGTGAAATTAAAATGTGTTTTCAACAGAGAGCTCTTACCGCATTTGAGCGAGTACTGATCTGCCCTTACCCTCCTAAATGCTATCTTTCTCTCTATGGGCTACAACTTCATGAACAGTCCAATGCTTTTAAACCCTTTTTTGCTGCGTTATGGGAAAGAGACGTGTGAGGAACTTAAAATTGAGCAATGGAAACAGATTTTTATTTCCACTCGTAACCACATAAGGAATACTAGATTGTGTGAAATTAATTATAAACCTGTCTCTCTTTGGTATAGAACTCCCACTAATCTCACAAAGATGTATCTGGGCCTATCCGACCATTGTCCTCTGGCTGTTGGGTTTCCAAATATCTGTGGCCACCTCTGTGCTAGTTTGGGGCATTTTGCAGTGTTTGTCTGCCCTATTAACTCGATTTTGAGAATTCTACACCTTGAGGTACTCTCCTCCTGGGCTCCTTTGCACCGTCTTATCTCCCCCATGTGTCCCTCCTCATATCCTTCCACCAACCCTTCCTCTTCTGGCTTTTCCTCCCTCTGACTTCCCCATTCCTCCCTTTTACCTCCCACTAAAACTTATCTATCTCCCCTTTCTTCTTCTTTCTTGCTTCCTTTTACATATTAACATACATGGCAAGGCTGAAAAAAAAAACAAGTGTCCATCAAGTCTAGCCCAAGCAAAAACACCCCAGAGGAAGGGAAAAAAAAAACTAAAAACCCTAAGCCATGTCCAATTTATCCTCAAGTGGGTAAAAAAAAATTACTTCCTGACTCTAAATGGCAGTCAGATAATTCCCTGGATTAACAATTTATCTGCATTGAAGCCATCTGTCACAATTCTCAATATCATTATGTGTTAGATAGGCATTTTTTGCTTTTTTGAAAGCAATTGCATTATCTGCAAGTACAACATCCTGAGGCAAATAATTCCATAGCTTTACTGCCCTTACTATAAGAAATCCCTGCCTTTTTTGTAGTTGAAAGTGCCTCTCCTCTAGTCTTAATGGATGACCTCTTGTTCTTAGCTCAGCTGTTTGTGTAAATTGGATAGTTCTTTGTATTGACCTTAAATGTATTTGTAAATGTAGTCAAATCACCCCTCAGACATCTCTTCTCTAATGTAAACCCAGTTTGGCTAGTCTCTATTTATAACTCAGATCCTCCATTCAGTTTTGTTGCACATCTTTGCACTTTTTCCAGTTCAACAATGTCTTTTTAAGAACTGGTGCCCACAACTGTACTCCATATTCCAGATGAGGCCTAACCAAGGATTTATACAGAAGTAGGATAATATTAGCATCACTTGCATCTACACCTCTTTTTATACAGGATAGTACCATATTTGCTCTTGCAGCAGCTGAGTGACTCTGCACTCAAGTTGTCTCTCAGTACACCTAAATATTTCTCTAATGAGGATTCCCCAAGTTGTTTCCCATTTAGAGTATATGTAGCTGTTTGTTTCTACAGCCCAAATGCATAACCTTACATTTATCTACATTAAATGTCATCTGCCACTTTTCTACCCATTCACTCAGTTTATCAAAATCCTTCTGCTCAGAAAAAACATCCAGCTCTGTATGCATTTCCTTACATAGCTTAGTGTCATCAGCAAAGATTGAGATGCTACTTTGAAATTCCCACTTTTAGATTAATAAACAAATTAAAAAGCATTGGGCCCAGGACTGAACCCTGTAGCACCCCACTTATAAATTTAGACAGAGTTGAAAAGGTTCCATTTACAACATCTTTCTGCTAGCTATCATTTAACCAGTTCTCAATCCAAGTACAGATAACACCGCCCAAACTGAAGCCTTTTAATTTATGCAATAACCTGTTGTGAGGCACTGTATCAAAGGCTTTTGCAAAATCCAAGTATACTGAATCAACAGCAATTCTCTTGTCCGAATTACTACTTACCCTTTCATAAAATGCAAGTAAATTATTCTGATAAATGTATTCTTCATAAAACCATGCTGACTCCTACTAATAATATTGTTTGTCTTCACATTCTGAATACTGTCAGTTGGTAACCCTTATAATATCTTACCCACTACACCCTGTTCCAAATTATTATGCAAATGACATTTAAGTGTCACAAAGATTAAATATTTTGTTTTTCAGTTTAACTCATGGATGGCATTGTGTCTCAGGGCTATTTTGATCACTGAAAACAATCTCGGACACCTGTGATAATTAGATTGCCAGGTGAGCCCAATTTAAGGAAAAACTACTAAAGGTGGGTGTTCCACATTATTAAGCAGAGCACCATTTTCAAGCAATATGGGGAAGAAAAAGGATCTCTCTGCTGCCGAAAAGAGTGAAATAGTTCAATGCCTTGGATGAGATATGAAAACATTAGATATTTCACGAAAACTTAAGCGTGATCATCGCACTATTAAGAGATTTGTGGCTGATTCAGAGCACAGACGGGTTCGTGCAGATAAAGGCACATTGAAGAAGATTTCTGCCAGATCCATGCATCGGATCAAGAGAGCAGCTGCTAAATACCATTACATAGCAGCAAACAGATAAATGAAGCTGCTGGTGCCTCTGGAGTCCCACGGACATCAAGGTGTAGAGTCCTCCAGAGTCTTGCAACTGTACATAAACCTTCTATTCGGCCACCACTAACCAATGCTCACAAGCAGAAACAGCTGCATTGGGCAGAAAAATGAAGACTAATTTTCAAACAGTCCTGTTCACTGATGAGTGCCGTGCAACCCTGGATGGTCCAGATGGATGGAGTAGTGGATGGTTGGTGGATGGCTACCCTGTTCCAACAAGGCTGCGACGTCAGCAAGGCGGTGGTGGAGTCATGTTTTGGTCCAGAATCATGGTAAGAGAGATGGTCGGCCCTTTAGGGTCCCCCAAGGTGTAAAAATGACCTCTGCAAAGTATGTGGAGTTTCTGACTGACCACTTTCTTCCCTGGTACAGAAGGAAGAACTATGCTTTCCGTAATAAAATCATCTTCATGCATGACAATGCACCATCTCATGCTGCAAAGAATACCTCTGCATCAATGGCTGCTATGGGGATAAAAGGAGAGAAAATCATGGTGTGGCCTCCATCCTCCCCTGACCTCAGTCCTATTGAGAACCTTTGGAGCATCCTCAAGCAAAAGATCTATGAGGGTGGGAGGCAGTTTACATCTAAACAGCAGCTCTGGGAGGCTATTCTGACATCTTGCAAACAAATTCAAGCAGAAACTGTTCAATGGATGCAAGACTTGTGAAGCTGCTATCAAATAAGGGGTCCTATGTTGAAATGTAACGTTACCTGTTAAAATGTTTAAAAAGTTAAAATGTTGCTAAAAGTTTGATTGAAATAGCTTTTGATTTCAGTAAATATGCTGCAAACACAACAAATGACAATTTTCAGTTCTTTACAACCTATAAAGTGTTTTGAAACTTACTGTGCGTAATAATCTGGAACAGTGCATTGTAAGTTTTTTATGTTTAAAAAAATACTGTTATCATTAGGAGGTTTGTTCAACAAAATTTGAATTGTACTCTTAATAGTTGAAAACATGAGAATTATGCTGACTGTTATTTACATCAATTATTTAGGTAAATGAGAAAAATATAATTTGCATAATAATTTGGAACAGGGTGTATGGAAGTCAAGCTCACTGGTCTGTAATTTCCTGGTTTGTATCTTGCTCCTTTTTGGAACTACATCAGCTTTCCTCCAATCACAAGTCACTTTGCCTGATTCAAGTGAATCAATAAATAATAAGTATAATGGTCTTGCTATTACTGAACTAAGTCCCTTAAATACCTATGGGTGTATACCATTAGGTCCAGGTGCTTTATTCACCATATCCTTTTCTAATCCCTTTTGGACTTTGTCTTTTCTCTCTGCCCCTAACTTTGTAGTAGCCCTCTCTTTCTCTCTTCTTCTTCCTTGATCCTTACTGCGGTGATCCTGGGGTAGCCTTGCTATAGCTAATACCATTTAGAATTTGGAGGTTGGTTGCCCGATCCCCCTCTCTCTTAGGCACTGCTACGCATGGTTCCAAGAACCTTTCCTACTCTTCTCCCCTGAATGTTTTGGAATCTCAGTTGCTATGTAACTAATGGTTGATCTGTCTCTGCCAAAGTCTCTAATGTAATAGATTGCTGTAAGAGTTGTGATTATTAGAAAATAAAAAGAGTAAAAAAATAATAAAGCGGAACAGTATGATGTGAAGGGATGGTATGATCTGAGACAAAACAGAGAGGACGTGAGCTCTTTTGGGTAAAATAGAGTACGTGTGGAGATGGAATTATACTAGAGAAGAAATGGAAGCACTCTAAATGGACTGAATTGATGCCTGCTGGAGGGGCACTCAATCAGTGTTATTATGGAATAGTGTTTAGAGCAGGAAGGAAATCATCACTATACCATGTGAATAAAAATACACCAGCAAATGTTGTATAAAATATCTCAAAACTGTATTTTAAAAACAAAGCATAGGGACAAAAGACATAGTCTTACATATTTTGTGATCACTTTCGACACATGCTTTCAACTGAGATGATAGAAACAATATAAAATATGCTTGGTTAGATAACTGGCAGCGGCAGCCAGAATTCATTGGGAAAATAATTTATACACAGCAAAGGAAAACATAACAAAGACAGTGTGACTAGTGTGAAAATCTGTTTAAAATTGTTTAAATCAATTAGTGAAACTAGACATGAATTACACATTAAAAATATGAGATTTTATGAATAACTGTGATCAGCAATATAGTTTTAAATTTACTTGGCGAATTCCATCAGCCATTGTGAATTGGCTAATTAAACAAACACATATTGCATGTTTTCTTTGCCCTGTGTCTGTGAGCAATGGCCAAGCGTGGGCATGAAATGCATAAAACATGAACATTTTTTTGTCCCTATAATCTGTTTTTTGTTTTTAAAGGACAAATACATTGGACATTTTGATCTACACTTGCTGGAAGAGTTAACTCTAATCAGGTAGTGCTGGGGGCTTCTGAAGAAGTCTTTGAGAGATCTATGTGGTCCACACAGCCTGTTGCCCCTCACCAAGAAAAATTATGTTACATGATCACTTATGGAGAGACAATAACGGATTTACTAACTGCTCTTTATGTTGCAAAAGAGTAGAAAAAAATTGTTAATTTTAAATTTTGCTTTACTTATTTTTTATGAATTCAAGAGTCTATCAAAATATATTTTCGTGAATTTATTTTATGTTTTAGCTAGGTGTGTGATCCTTTTATAAGAGATAACATTTGTACTCTAAACGCCATATGAAGGAATACATAAAATATGTGCTTAAAAAAAACAAAAAAACTGAGTAGTAATAACTTTTTAATGGAAAATCTCCCATCAGTGAGGTTATCTTTTATTTTACAATAGGAATAGCATACATTTTTTTCTTAAGAAATCATCCTTAAAGTGTAACATTATATACACAAAAAAAAGTAGTGGCTGTGAATAAGGAAACAATAACTGGTGGTACAGTGTGTTAAAACACATTATTGTCCCTTTCTATAACCTCTCCTTGACCTCATTATATGTAGGATTATGTTATTTGATACTTAAAATTCCTTCCAGTGTTTGATAACTCACCAAAAAATAGAAAGTTTAGTCCAATGGACTTCATAAAATACTAAGAAGTATATAATTGTGGCCTCTTGGTTGAGAAAGAAGGTCTAGGAGATCATGAATTATGAATCTGGCCCTGAATGTTAATAATGGAGATAGGCAAAAATTAGACCATGGAAAGAAATAGGCAGGTAATGACATGTTTCTATTCTTGTGGTAAGTCTATTTCAGTCAATATCTTGCTGAAGCAAAGCTCTATGAATGAATGTATGGTGTGCACATGCATGGTTTAATGTGTTTGTGAGTATGTATGCATGCATGATGATGTGTCATTAAGCAAGCATGTGTGCATGATGTTGATATCTGCATTCTAGTAGGTGAAACCCATATAAAAATCAATGAGCTTCACCTTCTGTGATAGAAATGATTGGATTTTCACCTGTATTTTCCTTCCCATGGGAACTTTAGCAGAAAAGAGAAGATATTCTCAAGTAAAGTTTCCCTCCCCCTGGCTGTATCGGTCAAGTCTGCCATCTAGCTGACAGACTTGGAATCCGGTCTGCAGACAAGCCAGCGGCTTTTCAGCAGAGCATATATCACAAGATATAAGAATAACTATTTCACTGGAAGGGTCTACAAAGTGTGCTTGCAAACCATGCACACTTTGAAGATTATTCCAATTAAGTAGTTCTTTTTATATCTTGCAATCTCAGCTCTGCTGAACAGCTGCCAGCTTGTCTGCGGACCGGATTCCAAGTCTGTCAGCTAGATGGCAGACTTGACCGATACAGTCAAGGAGGGGGAAACTTTACTTGAGAATATCTCTCAAACCATAAAGGTTTGAGAGATAAGACTTAAATCATTTTTAATGTTTTTTTATTACTATCACTTTAAATGGGAGAGAGGTATCAAGCGCAATGCTTTAGATACCTCTCTGGCACTCAAATGATTAACTGAGATTTTCAAACTCTTGATTGTTAGAGAGATCATCAACTCTTTGCTCCACAATGCATTGGAGCCTCTCTCTAGCAGTCAAAGGGTTAAAAAGTCAATATAAATTAATGGGAATTTGATAGATTTTTGTTGCCTATGGTGCAGCTGGTTTGTTTCAGAACTGCCACGATTCTTAGTATTTCACCCACATAACCTTTCTAGCATGATTTCATTTGTAGTTACTATACTGAGATTCTGCCACTCAAAGCTGGAAAATAATGCATATCAAATGGGTATACAGTTTGTAGCTTTAATTAAAATCTCACAATTATTCCTACAGCCTTGAAATCTTGCAAAGTATTTCAAAGCACAAGGAGCTTTGTTATCTGGCAGTACACACAGAGTAAAGAAAGAATGATTCTTTTTAAAGTAAATGACTTTCAAGTGTATTTCTACCTCTCCCAAACAGCTTTACTGAAGGACAAATCATTTCATATTTTTTGTAAATGTTCCAGCAGGGTATGGCAATGATAGCTCAACAAACAAAGACTAATCAATGCTTTTATATAGCACCACACTATTTTAGCTGGGTATATTGACTTCAGTTATTATGTACATTTACAGTATATTTTAATTACATTAATTTGCATTCTTTATTTTTATTAGAATTGAGAAAAGCACTTGTTTATTGTGCAGAATTTATAACCCTTTGAGAGCCAGGGGATGCTTAATGAATTGAGAAGCACTCCAAGGGTTAAAGCACTTAAAAGGGGAGGGGGGGAATTAAATAGATATTTGTATTAATTTTTTTCATCAAATCTCTTATTCGTAAAAAAAAAGTTTCCACAGATTTTATGTTGCTGTGTCAAGTTGAGTGAGTCCTTGCTGCCAATCCATCCTCTGATGATAATGATGTGAGCTGCTGAAATTCCACTCATCGCACTCAGTCCATGCTACTTCTTCATTCCATCAGCGGGAGGAATAGATGAAGTAAGGGGTAGAAGGAGGTAGATGAATTAATCGGACCCAGAAAATTTCAGTGAAGTTCTAACATATCCAGAACTAACTGTACATTTTTAAGGGTTGTGGGTCGATCATTATTGCCCCTTTAAGAAGCCTATTATTAAACCTATTCTGAAAAATGAGAAATTAATAACAATCAATAAAATTCAGCCCAAAGAGGTAGATTTAATATAGAAGATACAACAATGTGTATATACTGTAAATCAAAATCTCTTAAAGGAGTAGTAAAATTTTTTTTATGAAAACACAAATTTTATAGAGCATTTCCTTCTGAATAAAATAATGTCCCATCGCTGTCAAGTGTTTTATTCAAATATTATAGCAGTTTAAATAATCACGAAGTGAATTTACTGTGTTTTACGTCCTGATAGTTCTAACTGACAGGAAGTGAAAGGCAGTTTCTATCACATTCTATGGAAAACTGTATGTCTCTGACTTTTGTGACTTTCCTCTCCATTAGAATCTAACAGGAACTCTAATTAGAATTTGACCACTAGAGGGCACTACTAATGTAAAAAAAACATGGGTTTAAACTGTAATAACTCTGGAAATATAGATCTCTCTGCAGTGGGAGTACCCTTATTTTACTCAGTAGGAAAATCCCTACAATATATATATTTTCATAAAAAAAGTTTACTGCTCCTTTAAACTAGTGACTTTAAATGTATCCTAATTTGCATTTGTACCTTTCCATATGTATCACCTTTGCAAATTCACCTCATGCATTCTTTATAATAATTTGCCAGAAACTGTCATGCGCAGTAGACACTGCCCAAACTCACAGAATGATATGAGCACAGAATGCTGGGAGCACGGAATGTTGGGAGCACGGACTGCTGGGAGTACGGAATGATGGGAGGTGTAGGAATGCTGGAAGCACGGAATGCTGGGAGCACGGAATGCTGGGAGAATGGAATGCTGGGAGTTATGTGCTGGGAGCATTCTGTGCTTTCTGGCAGTCTCTACAGTGCATGACTGCGTCGTCAGCAGGACGCAGAGCAGGACTGGCCTCTTAACCCTTTCAGTGCCAGAGGGGTAACCCTCTGGCACTCAAAGGATTAACATCGCCTGGACCTTGGCCTGTGTACATGGGCTTTACACTAGTTGCACCATAAGTATTGTAATCTGCCCCACACATTTTGCAGTTTAATCCAAAACATTCAACAATGCCAGTGATTCCTGGAAGATTTTTGCCCTATTTCATTAATGTGGCATAGCAGGGAACAAAACAAGTCTACGTCATGTTATGATATCAGAGGTTTCCCTACAATCAGACTTTGGCTGGATTGCAGGCAATTTTTTCCAAAATCTCTGCTGATTAATAAAACTTGTGTTGTTCTCACAAATTGCACCTAAAATTGCATTAACATCAAACTATGATGACTTTAAACATGCATCTGTAAATTGACTGCAGCAGTACATGCTTCACACATATACTGTAACTGAGGAAGTTCTGACATAACCTTAGAGAGTACAAAGAAAATATGAGAAGACTAATGAATTTATTGTTGGCTAAAAATGTCTTGTATTTTAACAAATAAATGGTGATATAATTTTGCAATTTTCTTTATTTGGAGGTTATTACTTCAAACCATATTACAGAGATAACGTGCTGTTTTATTGATCTCAGCTTTACTGACTAGACACCAAAAATGAACCAATCTGTAGTTTTCAAAGAGCAGTCAACCTAATTTACTCTGCAGATTGCAGTAATGATTACAATAAGAAGCACTCAAGACAAATGTAATGGCAATCTTGGGTCAATGTAGCTAGAATTAAATACACTTGTAGAGATAGAAAGTCATCTCCCTTTGTGAAAAATGCATTGTAGATATAAGCTCCAATGATCAAAAGCACTAGCATTTATCATCTTTAGAAGCTGAATTTTGATACTTAATTTAGATTTTGCATTACTCTAAAGTCCTAAGAAAATGGATTTTAGGACCAGAGGGGTGTACAAAGCTTTGCAAAGCAATGTGTTGCACATCTCTCTGCTACTTAAAGGGATAGTAATGTTTCATTATAAAAGCAGTTCTAATTAATCATCATAGTATTTGGACTTTGGAGAGTGTTATTTCAAATCTGTCAGAGTTGTAGTTGAAGAGTAATTTAATGACAAAGTATCCCCCTCCAGCCCCTTTTACTGATGTAACACTGTTCAGCCAGAGCAGAAGGGAGATGCCCAGGTAAACTGCAGAGAGGGACAATCTTCAATTAAGATAAGGGAAAAACCTGAAAAACTTGTCAAGGGGGGCAGGGCTTTCATTGTTCTCATGGGAAGAAGATTGTCCACTGCGGTTATCTGTCTGGTCTATGGACTGGATTCCACATCTGAGAAGAGATGGCTTACACTAGGTAAAAGGGGCGGGAGGGGAAACTTTGCTTGTGAATATCTCTTAAACCATAAAGGTTTGAGTGATAAGACTTATATCGTTCTTCATGTTTTTTTAATACCTACAAAATAAAATAAAGATAAAACAAAGTATTACTATCCCTTTAAAGGGGTTAATACCCAATCAGTCCTTTTGGTTCTCATCGAAAAAATGAACAGGACTTTTTCATGATGATTTTCTGCTTTTTCATGCCAAACTAATAACATTTAAATCAATGGTTTCCCCACCATGTGGCATGTTTCCCTTCTTTTCCAGCTGTCATATTGTACATGGTGTGTCAGGTTCCTGCAGTATGATATTCTGTTTGTAAGAGAAAGAGAAGGCACCATATTTTTGAATGTAGTTTAGGGAGTCTTGTAGGCAGGAAATTTGTTCTCTGTCTTTGGGGAGTCTGGGGGCACTATGTGGGAATGGAATGGAGAAAGGAGGTTGACCCAAAATATTCCAAAATACTGTGTGACTTGGAAGACAAAGTCAGCTGTGATCCAAGCTCCTTACTGATCTGGCAGTTATCAATATGCTAGGGGAGTATGCGGGGTGAGAAGAGCAAATAAAACAATGAAACATTTGCGGTGGTGACACATCTCTATGGGACTTGCTCCCACAGTATGGGGGCACAATTGTATCCAAACACCATGACACTCGAAACCAAGTACTGCCACTGTCACTGTATCCCTTTTCCAGACCCACTAAGGACACATGACAACTTACTGACAGATTAATAGTAATGATGAACCCTCCCTGCCACCATCTTAGCATATTCTGCAGGATGGAATCTCCTCAGATGCCGATTGATGCACTGATTGCGATTCTCATCCTCCACACTGGCATTTGTGGTCAGTGCACCACACATTGTGCAATGGGTAGAGACGAACTGCCACATCCTAACATCAAAAGAGTGGCTATAATTTGGCGGGGGAGGTAATGAACAAGGTAGATTGGCAAAAGATGTAGTTACCCTAGAAGGTGATGGCGAGCTAGTTGTTTCACTTGTCCTGGAACTTCCAGTCTCTGCCTGGGTTGCTCTATTCTTCCTCCTCTTTGATCTCCACCTCGCCTCATGTTGCCTTTCTGGAGAGTCAGGGACAGCAAAAATGAGGCTTGATTTCTGTGGTAGGTGTTTGTCTTTAACTTGTTTGACGTAAATGTCATGGTGTCTGTGTTTCATGTGTGATATCAGGGCACTTGTTCCAAGGTGTGTTCCTTCCTTTTCTCTTTACACTGACATGTCACAAATTTTGCACAGTGCCGTTGCTGATGACTGCACTGTGCCTGGCCAAGAGGAAAATAGTGCCACACCCATAATGACTTCAGTGGGAAGGAAACAGATGGAGAAGAATGGCCTCTTTCTCCTTGTCCTCCTCATTGCCCTTCATTGTCTGTGGCTACGGATAATGTTGCTGCTGTTGCTGCTACTGCCTCAGATTCAGCCCTGCAACTAGGATCAGGAGTATTGCTACTGCTGGCAAGTGGAACCTGTCCTAGTCCCGCATCACTTGTTGACCCCATTCCCACTGTGTCCATGGTGGTCTGTGGCACACTATCCTGCTCCTCAGCATCCTGCTGCCCTTGCATCTCAGCATCAGAAGGAATTAGAGCAGTTGCAAATTCCTCTAATTCCAAAATGTCATTGCTAGTGGTGGTGGTGATACCCATCTTCATCCCTATCTCCCATGCCTTCTCAGTTTCTGCCAAAAAGGCCATCAATGTCCTTTCCACCCCAGCTTCTCCAGCATCATCATTACCACCCCACTAGTCCCTACATGCTGCTGCTCTGTTCCAGACATCTCACTGCTGCTTGGAGGAGGTGATGAGCAATGTGACAGAGGGTCCCCTAATGTCACACTTGCCATTTCCTTTTGACCTGAAGAAGAAGGCAGACTAACAGTAATAGCAGCAGGCACAGGCAGCTCATCTGTGCTTCTTCTGCTGCTGGTGATGGTGGTATTAATTCTGAGCCTGCTCTCCTCCCCCAGCACCAGTTCTGGCCTCTTCAGGATCATGTTCCATCTGGACACTGTAGTGAAGGGAAGGGGAGGACTCCCAGTCCCAGGGTCAGAGGAATGGTGTGGGCTCCCTTGACCGCTAGTCTGGACACTGTCAAATGTTTCCCCTACCACTCTGGCTGCTTCACCATTAGTGCTACTACTACTACTAACACCAACCGCATCAAGTTCAGCCGCAGAGTCTTCCTCCTCAGTCTCACAGTCACTAGTAATTTGAGGATATTGTTGATTACCCCCTCCTTCACTCCTAATGCTAACAAGCTGCTGGACCTTAGTAGCAGTAGTACTAGCACTGGCAGGACTGCTTGGGAATGGCAAGTGTGATTTAGGGTCCCTTGCTGTCACACTTGGCATCATTTTCTCCCCCCCCCAAGTACTACAAGACAAACTAGCAGCAGGCAAAGTATTGGTGGCAGCAGCTTCAGCACTAGCAGCAGGTTCAGCACTGGCAACAGGTACAGGGCTGGTGGCAGGATGGGCAGCATGTCTGGCAGCAGGTACAACACTAGTGGCTGCAGGAACAGTAATGTTGGCACTGGCAGCAGGGGCAGCACTAGTGGCTGCAGGTACAGCAATGGTGGCACTGGCAGCAGGAGCAGCACATCTGGTAACAGGTACAACATTAGAGGCTGCACGAACAGCAATGATGGCACTGGCAGCAGTGTCAGCACGTCTTGCAGCAGGCATAGGTAACTGACCTGTCCTGCTCTCACTAGTACTACACTTTTCTCCCTCCCTTCCCATTCCCTTTTTCTCCCTTCCTTCCCATTCCATTTTCTCCCTCCCTTTGCATTAAATTTCCCAAGATCCCTTGGGGTGATTTATGGGGACTGGACAGCATTGGTTCAGTACTGCTAATCACTTCCTCCTTCTCCTCCTCCTCAGACTCAGTGGACACATAATAAGGGTCCTCTTTTTGCTGCTCATGGTGATAGCTGTCACTATGAGCCTCTCCTGCCTAAATTTTTCCAAAATATCATAGCAGAACAGCACAGCATATCTATCTTGCTCTGTAGCTGCTTCTGTTGTGTTTGCCTGCTGTGAAAAGTCACGGTTTTATAGCAGAAATGTGAAAACAACTTAAATCAATGGGCGGAAACTTTCTAGCCATTGAAAAAATGGTGAAAGATTTTGGCCAATGGGCGAAAGATGTGAAAATTTTAACCACTAGTTTTAAAGAGGATTTTCCCACGGATAACAATGTGGTTTTCGTGAAATTTCTCATGGGAACATGGCGACAACTTTCACCACAGTATGGAGATACTTTACTCAGGATCCTCAAGCTAAGCATGTTGCTATCGGTTGTATGTGCAAAAAGCACATGAGCAGGGGGAAAGCAGGCTCACACCTAGGCACCTCCTCTATGAGATCACACTTGAAGCACAACCACAGGTCTGACTGGGAGACACACTATCAGCAGGACAAAGGTGCCACAACTAGCAGGACTCTAGTGCAGAAAAAAGAAGTAGTGAAGTTATTTATGTGTCAGAGAGAGTGCTACTGCCAGTGCCAACAGTTAATTCAGTCCAAAAAACACCTATGGCTCCTACTGCAGAAGAGAATGATGACTGACTTTGTTGTAGGAGATGGCAAGTGTCATAGACTGCCCACACATTCTGCCTCTACCACCACCACCTCCTGTAGCCATGTTCTTAAAGCAATAAAGTTCCAGGCTTCGTCTGCTATGTCCTGCCAACCCACACTGACTGAGTTCCTGGGAAGGAGTCAAAAACTTCAGAAAAACAATCCCAAAGTATGCCTGTAGAATGGCATGGTTGCCAAGATGGCAATAGACATACTGCTGTATTCTTTTGTAGAAAACCGAGGTTTGAGAGAGCTGATCTCATGTGTAGCTCCACACCAGAATATCCAAAATCACAGTTATTTTACCCAGATGGCTGTGCCTAAAAGGGCTGAAAAGTGTTTATGGCAAGAAAATCCACCTGGCAATAGATATATGGACAAGTGGGCAGAGCACAGACTATATGCCTGTGACTGCTCACTGAGTTTCCCTACCAGCACCAACTGTGGACAACACTAGTTTACAGCATCAGGTGACAGCCAGTAATTGTGCTTCTGGTTCTGGCAGTATGATTAAAAGATGGCAGCAGCAGGATAGCCCATACCATCGTCACACCACCTTGTGCATGCAGAGTTTTGAGAAACAGTTCCACAAAGCTGTAGATATTTTAAGTAAGCTAGAGCACATAATAGAGAAATGGCTTGTACCTTGCTCCTTAAAAGCTGGTTTTGTGTCTGCTGATAATGACTCCAACATAATCGCTGCTTTGAGAATAGGTGGTATGATGCATGAGCTCCGCTTTGCCCATGTGCTAAATTTAGTTGGAACCAGTTTCCTGGCAGAAACCGAAATGCTTACCATTGCCTGCAAAATCTGTCCCATTTTAGTGGCTCTTACAATGCACACAACACTCTATGTTCCATACAGGAGCGTAACAACCTGCCCCCATCACCAGCTGAAAATGAAGGTCCATACCAGGTGGAATTCCATGATGTACCTTCTAGAGCATTTGTACGAGCAGAATAAGGCCTTTAGCAAGTACACCATGCAAAACTGGAAGGCTTTGGAGGGAGCCTTTTTGTCACCTGGCAAATGGCAAATAATGTGCGATGTAGGTGAGCTGCTGAAACCCTTTGATGAGGCAACCATGCTGGTGAGTCGCATTAGGGCAGGAATTAGTGAAATTCTACCACAGATATTTTTATTGCAGAAAAAAATTAGGAGCATGGCTGAGGATTCTTACCATAATGACAACACAGACATGCATCAGCTGGTAAAGGACATGTCTGCATGCTTTGGACACTATCCTTGCATAGTGTCTATTAAAAGCAATGAGGAGTACATTCTTTCCACTTTGCTGGACCCCCGCTTCAAAAACAAAATTTCAGAATTTCTGCCAAAGGGCCATCAGCAGTTTTTCACAACAAGGAGTCATTACAATCAGCAACAACTCTCTGAGGAATCAGATTCTGTCAAGGAATATCGAGATATGCTTATTGATTTAGTGGAGGGTTGCATTGTGGAGGATGAGAGGGAGAAATTGAGGGCACAGCAAACATCTAGATAGTATAGTGAAAAGGAAGGGAGCAAAGCATTTCAACAAGCAGAAGCAGCTACATCATCAACCAGTATATCCAATTTGGAACTCAGGGCAATTCATGGGTCTCAGCAGGGTTGGCAAAAACCCAACATTGCTAGTGGTGGTCGTGGTGGCAGCACATCTCTTTGGGACTTGCTCCCTGAGTATGGGTAGGTAACTTACACACAGGAACACCATGTAGCTCCTAGAAGTGGTTCCACACCATATGAGATGTTTTCTGCATACTTGCAGGATAACTACATTCTAGGCTGAAACAATGACCCCATGGACTACTGGCAAACAAAGCAGTGTGTGGCCAGCATTGACACGTACTGCAGTGGAAACCCTTAGTTGTCCCCCAGCAAGCATTGAGTCTGAGAGTGTTTTCAGTGCAGCTGGTTATATTGTCAGTGACTGCAGGATGCGGCTATCAAGCAGCAATGTTGGGAGACTAATATTCTTAAAAGTGAACCAACATCTCATACCATCTGAGGATCAGGTAGCAGAAACCACAAATGACAGAGAAAGCCAGGACAAATATTTTGACAGCAGCACAGATGAGGAGGTGGAGCAGGGCTGTGAAGAAGGGTTGTCACCATCTACCCCGCTTGGGACCACTGTTATGACCTAAAAGTACCATGACAAACATGACAATGGTGAAAACTATACACATACACAAATCACACCATACCAGCCAGTCCCCCACCACCACCACTACAATACACATCTGCCACATTGTAGGTTGTACTTTAATGTTTTTATTATTTGACATCATCATAAATATGTGCCAGTGTCACTTAAGTGGGAAGTTAGTATTGTGGGCAAAGGAGAAATGCCCTCTGCATGCTAACATATTTTTCAAGGTCTATGTTCCTGTAGGACTCACAACTTTGACTTTCAGTTACTTAATTCTCCACTATAGCCCTCAGAAGAAGTAATATTGTATTGGGAAATGTAGTACCCATAGGAAATATAGGTGAATAATTTGGTAAGATAGGCAAAAAGGAGGACAATTTTGCACTGGAGAAAAGGAGAAAACTTTCACGAAAAAAGCAATAAATCTATAAGTTTTCGCGAAAAGTCATCAGGTAATTGTGCCCACTTTTCGCCCACCCCTAGTAAAGAGTGGTGCCGTGTTAGACATGGAAAAAGCAGGAGACTAGGGGCTAAATTTAAAGGCAGGCGTTAAGCAAAAGAAACACCAACTGGTGTTTTAATGTGTAGTAAGCCATTCAAAGGGCCATGTAATGAACTGCTAACGGCAGTTCATCAAGTATTACGGCTGCTATACTAACGTTTGTTTTGTCCCATGTTAAAAAAAAAAAAAAAAAAAAAAATGCTCCAGTTTGCCATTTAAAGGACTGCGTTAGCTGAAAAAGATCTGATAAGGGACTCACTTGCCACATAATACGTAATGAATAAGACCCAGTTTTTATAGCCGTAGCACACTGAGGGCATTGGAAGTGACCCTGCTTTTCTTTATGGGCAGGCTCACTTCAATATCCCTCGAACAGCGTCTCGAATCTGATTGGCTGAGATGTAAAGAACATCCCGGTTAATGGCTATGAGGGATATTGAAGTGAGCCTGCCCGTATATGAAAGCAGGGTCACTTCCAATGCCCTTGTGCTGACAAGGGACCAGTGCTGGACATCTGTGTCTCCGCTGCCGCCGCTCTCATGGCCGCTCCAAGTGGCAGAGACATGAAAAATTCAGCTAAATGATTTACTTTGCATTAATGGATGGCATTGCTTTCTGTTTATTTTGATACTGTTTTTTCTTCGCATAATCATTATTTTGGGCATTAAATAGAGGCAGTTATTGTGGGAATATTCAGTGTGTAATACTACTTAACCCTTTGAGTGCCAGTGAGGTATGCAACGCATTGCTTTGCAAAGCGTTGCATACCCCTTTGCCACTCAAAGGGTTCAACAATGCTTGGTATATAATATTTTAGTTTAGTTTACAGAGTGAAGAAAGAAGATTGAAGAGAAGGTGGAAGATAGAAGAAAGAAGAGAAGACAGTGGATGACAGGTAAGTGTAACATGTCAGGCACCTATAGTTAATTGTTTTTTACTGTTAAGTTCCCAATATCGCTGCTTTTAGCGGCATTTCGGGAACTAAACGAACAAAACGGACGTTCAGCCACAAGGCTGTTTTTGTGGCTTAACGTCCTTTGGAGTTTTAGCTGGTAGGGCCTTTGAATACTGCGTTAGACATGTTAGTTTAACAGCCGGTATTCACTTTGGCCCTACTGGCTATTTTAACGCCTTCCTTTAAATCTACCTCTGGTAGAGTAAAAATTATACCTTTATTGGCTAACTGAATGGCTCTAGGATGCAAGCTGAATACACAATACATGACAGGCCAGTAAAATTTAAAGGCATAGTAATACTTAAAATATACAAAATATAGCTATTGCAAGGTTTATCCACCTGAGTAAAACAAGAGTACTCCCACAGCTGAAAGGTGTTTTATTCAAAAGTTATTACAGCTGAAACTTGAATTTTGTAGGTATTACATTTGCCTGAAATTATACTGTGGCACTGTTGCTATACCATCCTATGAAGATGTATGGTCAACTGACCATATTGGTGCATATGATGATGCAGCAACAGCACCACTGTACAATTTCAGGCCACTGCAGTTCTACACCTAAAACATTAAAGTTTGATCTGCAATAACTTTTGAATAAAACCCATTTCAGCAGTGGGAGTGCCCTTGTTTTATTCAGATGTATAAACCCTTCAATATATATATATATATATATATTACATTTTAAGTATTACTATCCTTCTAAAGGTTAAAATCATCCTGCCTTCATTCTTATTCTTAATGTCTAATCCACTAGTCTCCTGTATACATAGGGTATGATACAGATGCAAGTTGAATCACAGTGAGTGCACACAGCAGGGAAACTAACTTATTTATCAAGAGGTGGAATTCTGGAGCAAATTAATGTCGCAATGGGAAGAAATGCAAATTTCCTTTGATTTAAATTATTATTTTAACCCCATGAATGCTAGAGTTTCTCAACACGTTGGAGACCTAGCTAACATTCAAGGGGTTAAAATATCTATTTAAATAAATGGAGATTTGAATTGTTTCCCATGGTGCATTTGATTTGCTCCCGATTTGTGTATCTTCAGCTTGAAAAATAAGGGCCAAGGAGTTTGCAATCTGTAACAGAACTGACCCATATTTTTTACAGTAAAAAAGGTGGTTCTAAGGTTCACAGAGTTTGCAAGAAACAAGGGGCAGATGTAAACAGAGAAAAAAACGAGGCAAGGTAGGAAGAAAGAAAATCAAGAGGGAACAAAGAGGGAGGAAAGAGTGGCAATGGAAGGATGCTTAAGGTGGGAGAGGCAGAAAAAAGCTTATAGAGAAAAGGTAAAGGGAAGAGGAGAAGACAGTAGAGTATGAAACAAATGAAAGGGAGAGAAAGGGCCAAGGGGGGAAAGGGAACACATGCAGAATGGGATTCTCCCTTGGAGCCCTGCTTCAAGGTTACAAGTGAGTGTACCTAATTCTTAAAAGTTAATGTACTACAATGATAATATACTCTGTGGAAAGCTTGAGTAATAGACTATGGCTCCACATAGTAACCAATAGGAACAGGATCACCTGATATCCATCAGAACAGAAGATAGCAGTTTAATTTAAAAAAAAGGTTTGCACTATATTAAGTTTACAATGAAACATCTCCAAGCAGCGGTTAATTAATCAGGAAAATATCATACCATACTTTTTTCGGTAAAAATGTTTCTTGTTTCTTTAAGTTGGTGAGATAGCTCAGTGATAAATTCTCTGACTGCACAGCCTATTCAACCTCAAGGTTGCAGGTTTGATTCCTGACAGGGTCAATTCAGCCCTTTATCCTTCCGAGCTCAATAAATGAGTACCATTGATTGGGTAATAATGACATCTATTATTCAGCTGCCGATTTGGTTAATTCCGAGAGTGTTTGCTGAAAGCACTTTGAGTACCACTGGGAGAAAGGTGCTATTTAAATACTAGTTATTACTATTATAAGTCCTTCAAAGCATAAGCCAACATCTTAGGCAATCAGGCAAGGTATAAGGATTAGTGATGATCGAGCACCCCGATGCTCGGGTGTTCAGGTGCTCTGGCCGAGCGCCCCCGGCCGAGCACCCGAGCCCCATTGAAGTCAATGGGAGGACTCGAGCATTACACCAGGCACCCCCTGCTCTGATGAGGGGAGGGTGCCTGGTTCATAGGAAAAGGTCAGAAAATGATGGAAACACCACAGAAATGGTTCAGGGACAGCATAGGGAGGATGTCTGGATGCATCTTGGACTCCAACGTCGCTGCTGGGAACGATGTTTCGCCCGTAGTACGCCATTTTTACAGACTGACCGTAAAACACACAAAAAGGAAGATAAAAACGATTTTAGGCGAAAAATTGTTACCAAACAGTATTTGCTGTATATTTACTTGAACTATCAGGATCACGTCCACTTCCCCGTCCCTTTTTACCCGCCTTCTTCATATTAAACGGAATATATGCCGGTAATCTGCGGCTAGGCACACGAAACAGAATGTGACGCTAATCTGCGGCTAGGCACACTAAACAATATGTGACGCTAATCTGCGGCTATGCACACTAAACAATATGTGACGTTAATCTGCGGCTAGGCACACTAAACAATATGTGACGCTAATCTGCGGCTAGGCACACGAAACAGAATGTGACGCTAATCTGCGGCTAGGCACACGAAACAGAATGTGACGCTAATCTGCGGCTAGGCACAGTGAACGGAATATGTAACGTTAATTTGTGAATTTGCACACTAAACAGAATGTGACAATAATCTATGGCTAGGCACACGTTTAAAATGGCCCTTTTTGTCGCTGCGTTGTAAAATCATTGGCCCTGTGCACCTAACAGAATATGTCAGCTTGTCACTGCACTGTGAAATATTTGTCCCTGTGCACCTAGTACAATGTCACCTTAGAACATGTCCCCCCCCACAAAAAAATGAAATTCTGCCACCCCCAAAAAAAATTAAATGCTGCCCCCACACACAACAGTCCTAAAAAGGACTTTTGGGTCTTGAAAGAGTTTCAACAATGTTATTCTCCCTACACTGACTTCCTGTGCATCTAGTATTATATGTCACCTTATAAATATCCCCCCCCACAAAAAAAAGGAAATTGTGCCCCCCCAAACAAATTATAAATGCTGCCCCCACACACAACAGTCCTAAAAAGGACTTTTGGGTCTTGAAAGAGTTTCAACAATTTTATTCTCCCTACACTGACTTTCCCTGCCTAAACGCATCTCTCCCTGGCTAAGAATGAGCCGAACTCGCGCGTCGGGTGCTATACAGCACCCGATCACGGGTTCTGGCCAGCCAATCAGTGTAATGCCAGCAGCCAACATGGCTGCTGGCATTACACTGATGTCAGAGCCTCCCCGCACGTTTATTGGCTGCACAGCAGCTGCGAAACGTGCGGGGAGGAGACCCGAACATGGCGGGCGAGCACATGCGGTACTCGTACGAGTACCGCCATGTGCCGAGCAGAGCGATGCTCGAGCCGAACCGAGCTTCGGCCGAGCATGCTCGCTCATCACTAATAAGGATCAAACGGTACAGGGTTGCGCAACTTGTACGCACTCCCATTTCAGACTCCTTTTCTTTTGGCTGTGTAGGTGCATGGGACAAAGCAGTCAATAGGAATCATTTATTGCCTCTCCAGTGTACAAAGTGCCAGCTCTGAATAGGACATTCCAAAGGGTGATTTGCATCCTGATGGCTCTATGTTTACAGTGCTACTACTCATAATAACAGTTTTTAAAGGCATAGTAATACTTTATTATTACTATCCCCCATATTGTACATATCTGCACAATAATTTAATAGCCCCCAGGTTCATCTCTCAAACCTCTTTTGGTTTGAGAGATAACCAAAGGCAAAGTTCCCCTCTCCCTCCCCCTTCCCTGAAGTCAGTGTTGTGCTGACTGCAAAGATATTCGGTCTGACTTTCATCATGCGGCTCTGCAGCAGAGCCGCAATCGCGTTAGTGAAAAATAATTATTCCACTGAAACGGTCTTCTACATGTGCTTGCAAACCAAGCACATGTAGAAGACCGTTTCAGTGAAATAATTATTTTTCACTAATGGGATCTTGGCTCAGCTGCAGAGCCGCAAGCCTGTCGTACCTGTTTAGTACTCAAAGTGTTAAGAATGGGTCAGGCTAGGTGAATCAAGCAGCTGTTAGTTTTATGTTTCCATTTTCTAGTATTAAATATGTCTAAGAACACATTATTTGAAATATCAGAATATAACTTCAAAGACTAAAAAATATCAGAGAATTCACAATGGGGATCATTTGTGAGTACATCAATAATAAGCCTGACGTGACTATTTCTCTTAAGTGGAATACCTCTGAGAGTACTTAGATGAAATCCGTGACTGGGATAGAAAACAAAAATGGAAAAAGTAATTTGCACAGAATCATGAAATACGGACAGAGTAAGCAGGGCTTCATTTTAAATTCCCCAATCTACATAAGCAATTGCAAGGAAAACAATCTCTGCCAGATGTGTAAAAATAAAAACTTGTTTTATTACTCATCGTTTCATTTGCTTTTGCTTTTTATTTTCCCCTTGGAAGCAGGAAAAAAGCTATAAAAAAGGACTAATTTTTAAACAATCAAAAATCAATTCTCCCTGTTGGATCAGAATGAGGAACTGTGTGGAGATACAATGCTGCTCTCTGAGAAATGTTAACACTCTTAGGAAAAATCAATATGTCTCTTGAAAATGGCTTATTGGGAAACCACAGACAGAAGCACCAAAATAACTTCATTATATATGTTTCCATTCGATAAGTAGTCTCATTTGTGAAAATATTAAACACTGCACACATTTATTTCTTGATGTATCTTTAAACGGACCTTATCACCTAAAAAGTTTGGGGGATTTTGAAAGAGCTGTCAAAATCACATCTATATAGTATTAGCCATGTTTTATTTAGAAAAAATTTTTTGATTTATTTGCATTTATTGATTATTCTCATTAAGGTATGCCATGCATATCCTCTTTTAGGGGTAGATTTAAAGGCAGGTGTTAGCAAAAAAAAAAAAAATAACAGGTGAGTTAACGTGTTGTAAGCCATTTAAAGGTCCGTCTTAAGAACAGCTAACGGAAGTTCACAAATCATTACGGCTGATACACTTACGTGCATTGAGACTCATGGAACAAGATTCCCCCAAGCCATTTAAAGGAGTGCGGTACTGCTAATGGCTGAAAAAAAGATACAGTTAATGGGCAAAAGATAAGAGCCAGGTTTGTCAGCCATTAGACACTTAACGGTCAGAAACCCCCCCCCCATTATCTAGTAAATCAGACACACCACTTACCGCACAAGCACGCAAATGGGAAAATTAACCCGTGCAATGCCAAAATAACACAAAAAACATGGGCAAACAACACAAATCACTGTCACACACAACACAAAACCAAGCAACACCACAGGGACAAGGACTTCCAAAAAAACACCAACATAACATGGCCACGGAACTATGGGGGTTATCACACAAAACGGACACCTGCCAGTACAAAACAAGCTCACCCGTGCAACATCACCAGATGATCCAGACTCAACCTGCACCCCACAACTTCACACCTGCAACTGACACAGACACACCAATCAGAACACGCCACATTTTAAAACACAGACACACCTACAAACACTTACCTGGACCACAAACACCTTCCCATTGGTCATCACTCACCTCATCACCACACATAGACAACGGCCGACCATGTACTTAAAGGGACAGCTCAGCACACTCACTTGTGGCTTGTTTTCCACTCAGGGAGAGAGATAGAGAGATACAGAGATACAGAGAACAATAAGTATGTTGGGTTACTTATTGATGCGAAGACTGCAGAGAAGGCGTGCAAGGGCGAGAGCCCCAGGCACACCTGATCAACAGCCTTCACCTGTTGCAAGTGAGGAGGTTCTGGCTCAAGAGCCACACAGGAGCACATCTCCACCTGGAGTACAGCACCTGCCTGCAGATGCACAGCTGCAGTAACAGGACTCTCTCCAGCAACAGGATGCTCCCCAGCTGCCACAGGGACCCCTGGAGCAGCGTAGGATGTATAGACGACCACCAAGGCCCAGGGTATACTGCCCAAGGGTCACTCTCTTTGGAATGACCGATGATGAGGTGACTGATCGCTACAGGTTGAGGCTGCCCAGCATCATTGCCCTATCTGGCCTGCAAAGACTCCTGTGTGCCATACACTTCATGGCAAGTGGTGCTTTCCAGTCGACAGCAGGTTACACATCTTGCATATCACAGGCCACATTCTCCAGGGTGCTGGCCCAGGTCTTTCCAGCCCTCCAAAGCAAGGCCAGTACCTATATACATTTCCCCACCACCGACATGTAGTGGATAATTTGAATCAGGTCTTTTATGCAAGGGGAAGCATGCCCAGGGTCATGGGTGCAACAAATTGCACCCATGTCCGTATCAAAGCTCCAACAAGTGCTGGACATATCTAAATCAACAGAAAGAACTTCCACTCCATGAATGTGCAGATGGTGTGTGACAGCAACTTCAGGATCATGAATGTCTGTGCAAAATATCCCGGGAGCTGTCATGATTCATATATACTCAGAAACTCATCTGTACAGAGAGACTTTGAAAATGGAACCTATACAGGTGGATGGCTTCTGGGTGAGTTAACAATACCATATCACACCACATCCACACGTGCACACACAGCACAGCTCAGCATGCTCTTTACTCACATCTAGCATGTCCACCTCATAAGACATCATTCATACAACATGTGCTTCCTGTCTAACCATGTCACTCATTGTCCACAGGTGATTCAAGCTATGGCTGCAGATCATGGCTAATGACCTGGTGGCGAATCCCCAAACCGATACCCAGGAGTGATACCACCAGGCTCATAGCAGAACAAGGAATGCCATTGAGTGAACTTTCGGGCTCCTAAAATCCTGCTTCAAGATCACTTGGTGGGAGCATTGCAGTATGCACCAGCAAAGTCTGCGACATTGTTATGGCATGTGCTATATATCACAACATTGCAGTGGACACCAGACTTGTTGATGATGTCCAGCCCCCTCCCATACCTGATGACCCTCTGGACATTGTTGAGGGTGAAGAAGGCCTAAGAGGGATGCGGATAAGAGACCCATTGATCAGGGAACACTTCAGCTGTGAGTATAATACGTGTATGCACACAATCCATGCATGCACACTCACCACAACACTGTTTTACTCCACAGGATCAGTGACACAGCTCTGACACTGGCTGCAGTATGAACCACCATCATCAACCATTCCATGGACGAGTCATATTGGGGCTAGGGATTCCAATGACATCTGACATCCTGTCATTCATGTTGATACTGTTACCGCAAGGATATCATGCATGCCCCCCTGGAAACCAAGGTACAACACTGTAACCATGTTCAGCATATCCCAGGGCTCCATAGGCACCAACTAAAGTGTTTTGCTATGATCAGAGCCATAGAAACCATGGTACCCCTGTAGCAAGAGAGTCTCATCCAATGCAATGCATCGGATAACACTCTGTCACATCAAGGATGAAGGGGACATTGGAGTGAACATGGGACCTGTAGTTTGCTAGAGCTGAAAAGAGCAGCAGAGGGATGAATCTACAGTGTTAATGTGTTATATAACCTAGAGGTCATGAAATGTGTATCAGGTCTACAGGGACACCATGCTGACCTGTATGTGTGCAATGATATGTGCCTCTGACATGAATACAAATATGTCCTAATAGCTCCATGAAACAAATATATTTGGGCTGCCACTGTGAGAATGACAATGGCAGTCCAAATATATTTGCTTCATGGAGCTATTAGGACATATTTGTAGATGTGTGTATTCATGTCAAGGGCACATAGCCCTAGGGCTGGTTGACATCCCCTTAGTTCGCTCCATAATGGGTTACAGAAGAGTATACAGAACATTACAAAGCAATGGTTTGTGTACTTCCCTGTAACGGAAGATATTAAGTGGATAATCATGTTGAAGCTGTTGCAAGACGATCAGGTTGCTGTTTTAAATCCTGTTCTCTTGTCCCGCAGGCATCCATAGCATGACCCATCCTTGAACAGAGGAGTTTCCATGTGACTGGACTGAAGTATTGACAACACTTTCATGAAGCTCACCCCTTGGTGTTTCAAGTGATTTTGTTGTTGATGCAATGTTTGACCTGATGTTCACAGCAACCTCTACTGGACCATTCTCATATAGACACAGAAGACAAATTAATGTGTTTACTAACATCCAGGTATCAAACCTGTACAGTAAGAATGCTCATCTACAGAGCTGCCAAACCTTGTGGCAACACATGAACAGTACCATACTGTTTCAAAAGTATTTATGTTTAGTTTAAATGTATGTACTCATGAATGCTCATACAAGTGTTTGATGCATGTAGGCAATATACCCAGAAAACACATGTATGTTTTAATGTAGTCTAAGACACAATAAAGGAGAACCATCACTATTCAATCTGTGTCTGTATGAATAAATGTTGGATTAGACATGTCTCAATGCGGAACCACACTCAAGGCTAAAGAATCCCTCATACATAGGAAGGCATGACCTACATCACAGGAGCCCACTGGTTGTTTGACCATGAGTGGACTTTGTGATGTATTCATGTAATGAGATGATGGCAGTGATACACCAATGTGTGCTGTGAGTGGTAAAGAGGTGATACAGGGGACATGACTTGCACAGTGATGTCATGTCCATGGTTTACATGTTCATCAATGTAACCAATGTTCTGAGATTGCTTTGGTTTGACATATCTCAGTACATGGGCTATATTACCAAACAAACAGACTAAGTGGACAAGTGATATCACTGTTGATGTCTGTTACAACCTTAGTAAAACATCAACACAACTTACTAGATAACACAATGCTCATCCTAAGGTTTCAATGTGTGTGCTACACATTGAAACTTAGGATGATCACTGGGTTCTCCAGGAAGTTAGGCTTGATTTTAACTCTTATTGTGAAACTGACTTACTGGAAAACCCAATGCTGCCACTAGGATTTCAATGTGTAACACAGACATTGAAATCCTAGGGTGACCATTGGTTTCTCCAGTATGTCAGTTTCACAATAAGAGTTAAAATCACATATATCTGACTGCACGTTCTATCATCTATCCTGCTTATTAGTTCTCAGCTAAGGCAAATAGATGTTTGGTTAACCCCTTAAACCACAACAATTGTTGCAGATGAATGTTCAGTGTTGCACCAGTTGATGTGCTAAGGGGTATGTTTTGTTGTTCAAATTCAACACACATCATGGCCATATAACACTGTCATGTTATATGGCTCCAGGGATGGATTGCCAGTTGAATTTGTACAACAGTGTGTGTTTGTGAACCCATGTTGTAACATTCCACAGACATGTTACCTAGGCAGAAGTTGAGTTCACTGCATTGCTTGGCAATGCATTGGAGACAACTCTGCCACCCAATTTATCACTAAACACAAAGCATATCAGACAAGATACAAAAGCACAATGTTTTTTTATTGATGGGGGAAAATAACAATTTGGGCTGTTTATTTCTTTTTTTTTGGCGGGGGGCTTTGACTGGGGGCCAGATGTTGATGTCCTGGCTGACAGCCTGGTCACCCTTTGCACCCTAGGTGTAGTTTCAGGGGTCACACTGATGGGAATGGTGGGTGCAGTGGACCCCTCTGTCGACCACAGCTTCCTCTCCACATGCAGGTTCTCCCTGCAGTTGTGGTCTCTGAACTCCACCAGCAGCTGCCCCATCAGGTCCATCATCCTTGTTTGGTACTGACGGACTTGTGTGTTCAGTACCGTGAGCTCTAACTCCAGGGTATGTATTCTCACTTCGATTCTTGAGGTGTTCCTCTGGGATTCCATTCTGTGCCTTGTGATGTTTGTATTGGTCCTGTTACATTCCCGGAGTAGCCTCCTCTGTTGTACCAGGCACTCCGCCTCCATCCCCCTGATGCGTGCAATGCTGGAGGTGGATGTGCCTGGTGACTCTGTTGGTGGGGTTGCTGCTGATGGAGAGTCTGATGCTGAGTCTACTGTTGAGTCTGCTGTTGAGTCTGCTGCTGTGTCTGCTGGCAGGCTGTGTCTGCTGGCAGCGTGTAGGCTGCAGCTGAGGGGTGTGTGCCCACCACATCTAAGGACTTGGAGCTGCCAAATGATGTCTGTGGAAGTGATGGTGGGGTATAGTGTTCCCTCGGTATAGGGTGCTGAGGCTCCCCAATCAGGCCCAGGCCCAATCAGTCCCACCTGGGATCATACCTGGGGCCATGCTGGAGAGCCATCCAGGAAGGTAGGTCCATCTTGTGGGAATATGGCCCATATTGGGTGGTGGCCACTGTCTCAGGCAGCCATTGCCTCCCTGGTGGTAGTGGTGCTGCTGCTGGAGGCTAGTAGCTCGTGGAGGTGGTGGGATGCATCCACCTGTCCTCCTGTTGCATCCAGGCATTGTGTTGTGGTGGTGCAGCAGGTGTTGTTGCAGGTGGAGCAGCCAGTGCTGGAGGAGCCAGTGTTGGAGGAGCCAGTGTTGGAGGAGCCAGTGTTGGAGCAGGTGTGGATGGTGGGTACGGTGACCACCTGGCGGTCCACTCCTCTGTATACTCCTCACTGGGTGGTGATTCAGCCTATTTCATGGGCTCCTGCTGTGCTGGAGGCCCGAAAGCTGTGTGAAGAAACGAGATGGTGTGATTAGTAAACGTAGCAATGATAGGATTAACGGGATAGTAATGGTTAATTTCACCTTGACGTAATATTGTAGGCATTGTAAAAAGATGTGAATCAATGTAAGTCCTATCCCTCAAACCCTCATGGTTAGACATATATTGCTGTATGTGACAGCTGGAGATTTCAGTCATTTGACTAGACAGAGGCTCTTCAGCAGAGCCAAAATTGCACCATTTAGAAATGGAAACTTCATTGGAATGGTCTACAGAGTATGCTTGCAAACCAGGCACAATTTGTAGACCATTCCAATGAAGTTTTCATCTCTAAATGGCGCAATTTTGGCTCTGCTGAAGAGCCTCCGTTTGGACTGAAATCTCCAGCTGTCAAACAGAGCAATATCTGTCTAACCATGAGGGTTTGAGGGATAGGGCTTTTATCCATCCACATCTTTTTACAATGCCTACAATATTAAATAAAGGTGAAATTAATCATTACTATCCCGTACAAGGTACACAGAAAGAAGAATGGTCTGATATCTATGTGGGTATGTACCTTTCATATGGGTCCAAATATATCCTTACAAGATATGAACTCAGAGATCAGTTCCGTACTTGTGATTAGGGGTCGGCGAAACTTGTTGCTGTGTCCCCGCTGGAAATTTTGCTAAAATCATGTTGTTATCTGCTTTTTCGCAGGAAGATTCGCATTAAAACTAGCAGTTACAATTTTCGCATCTTTCACCCATTGGCCAAAAATTTTCACCATTTTTTTCAATGGCTATAAAATTTCATCCCATTGAATTACGTTGTTTTCGCACTTCCGCTATAAAAAGGTGATATTTTCGCTGAAGGCAGACACAATAGAAGCAGCTACAGAGCGAGATAGGCATGCGGTGCTATTCTGCTGTGATATTTTGCAAAAATTGAGGCAGGAAAGGTTCATAGTGACTGCTATCACTATGGGCAGGATGAAAAATAATCAATGGAAGAGCTGGAAGGACCCTTATGTGTCCACTGAGTCTGAGGAGGAGGAGGAGGAAGTGATTAGCAGTACTGAACCAATGCTGTCCAGTCCCCCTAAATCACCCCAAGGGACCTTGGGGAATTTAATGGGAAGGGAGGCAGAAAAGGGAATGGGAAGGAAGGAAGAAAAGGGAATGGGAAGGAAGGTAGAAAAAGGAATGGGAAGGGAGGGAGAAAAGGGAAGTATTATTGAGAGCAGGACAGGTCAGCTGCCTGTGCCTGCTGCAAGATGTGCTGCTCCTGCTGCCAGTGCCACCACTGCTGTATCTGCAGCCACTAGTGCTGTTCCTGCTACCAGATGTGCTGCCACTAATGTTGTACCTTCTGCCAGTGCTGAACCTGCTGCCACCATTATTCTCTCCCCTGCTGCTAGTGTTTCTTATAGTACTCAGGGGGGAAGGAGAAAATGATGCAAAGTGTGACAGCAGGGGACCCTCTGTCACATTGCTCGCCACCTCCTCCAAGCAGCAGTGAGATGTCTGGAATAGAGCAGCATCATGTAGGGACTAGTGGTGGTGGTGGTGGTGTTGGAGAAGCTGGGGTGGAAGAGAAATTGATGGCCTTTTTATCAGAAAGTGAGAAGTGAGATGAAAGGGCAGCAGGGTGCTGAGGAGCAGGCTAGTGTGCCACAGACCACCGTGGACACAGTGGGAATGGGTTCAACAAATAATGCAGGACTAGGGCAGGTTCCACTTGCCAGCGCCAGCAATACTCCTGGTCCTAGTTGCAGTGCTAAATCTTAGGCATTACCTGCAACATTATCCGCTGCCACAAAAAGTGAAGGGGAATGTGGAGAAGAAGAAGAAAAACGCCATTCTTCTCCACCTGTTCCCTATCCCTCCCCCCAGAAGTCATGGGTGTGAGATTATTACTCTCTTCCGGCAGGCACAGTGCAGTCATCATCAACAATGGTACAGTACAAAATTTGTGACTAGTTAGTGAGAAGGGGAAAGGAGGGAACACACCTTGGCACAAGCTCCCTGACAGCACACCTGAAACACAGACACCATGACATTTGTGTCAAACATGTTAAAGCCAAACACCCATTACAGAAATCTAGCACTGCTGTTACTGTACCCCCTAACTCTCCAGAAAGGTGGAAAGGAGGAAGAATAAAGGCACCCAGACAGACACTGGAAGTTCTATGATGAGCGAAACAACTAGCTCACCATCAACATCACCTTCTTCCTCTAGGGTAACAAGTACATATCCTGCCAATCCACCTCATTCATTGTTACCTCCCCTGTCAAATGATAGCCACTGTTTTGATGTTAGGATATGGCAGTTCATCTCTACCCATTGCACACTATGTGGTGCACTGACCTCACATGCCAGTGTGGTGGAGGAGAATCGATACCAGGTCATCAGGTGGCATCTGAGGAGATTCCATCCCGCAGAATATGCTAGGATTCTGGCAAGGAGGGTTCATCATTACTATTAAACTTTCAGCAAGTTGTCATGTGTCCTTAGCGGGGTCTGGACAAGGGGTACAGTGACAGCGGCAGTACTTGGTTTCGGGTGTCATGGTGTTTGGATACAGTTGTGCCCCCAGATGTTATTTACCACCACACACATTGTGCACATTTCAGTTGCTGGAGGAGGGGCAGGTGGAGAAGATTTAATGGCCAACTTCTTATTTTCTCCACATATACTGGGGGCTACTTATTCTTCTGCTACTGCCTTAGGCTCATCATTGGAGCCAGTCGTGGCAAGTGGAACCTTCATCATCCATCTTCCATGTTACTGCTATTGTTGATCCCATTCCCTTTCAGCTGCCTAATCACCCTGCTGCTTAAACAACTCAGCAGCAGCAGTATGAGCAGCAGTTGCAACTCAGGACTCAGGAGGGCATTTGACAATGGCCAGTGGCTACTGGCCAACATGACCTACTGGCACTAGGCTAATAGGGTATTTTTGTTTTTATCTCAGGGCTTGTACTTTGAAAAATAAAAAATAAATAAATTTAAAAAAAAACCCATAGTCCTACAAAAAAGTAAACAATTTTTGGAGGGTTATTTCTAACAAGCCTAAGTCCTACAAATCAATGTTTCCTGAGGACTTGGTCCTCTAACAGATCTAACAAATCATCCGCTACAAAAAACTCTATCAAGTCAAGTATCAGTCCACCTCAGTGGCAGCTTATGTCAAGGAGTTCCTGTCTCTATAACTTTAAATACAAATTTCTTATATTATTTTTTTATTAACTGTCCCCCCAATAGCAGTCAAGAAACCCCCCAAAACAAATTCCCTATTCAAATGATTCATTCATTCACCAACACAGGCACCCTCCTCAGACCCCTTTATACAATGTCTTATGGGTTTTATTTTATTTTATTTTATTTAGGATTTATTTTTTATTAACTGCCCCCCAATCCCAGTAAACAACCCCCCCAAAAATCATCCCCTGTTCAACTGATTCTTTCCTCACACCCCACCAACACTGGCACCCTCATGCCCCTTTTATACTATGCCTTTGGGAAATTGAATAATATTTATTTTATGTTGTGTGTAACTTCAATGTTCCCATTGATTTCAATGGAATGAACTAGGTGGAAAAAGTGGAAAAAAAGCAGAAAATCTGCACTTTTCGCAGGACATTTTTCACCAAACAGAAAGTGCCATTTTTTGCCAATTTCAGTTTGAGGTGGAAATTTTCACCCATGCCTACTTGTGATTGCCTTACTGGCTATATATGTGCAACCATCAAAACCTAACTTTTTTGATATCCTCACTGAACACATACCTACTATATCCCATCTTACTTAGATGGGATATACTACGTATGTTTTTATTTATGATATCAATATAAGTTAGGTTTTGATGGTTGCACATATATAGCCAGTAAGGCAATCACATGTACTGAACTGATCTCTGAGTTCATATTTTGTTAGGATATGTTTGTACCCATATGAAAGATACATATCGACATAGATATCAGACCATTTTCTTTGTGTACATATCTTTTTTTTAACAGATCTGCAGTATGTTTCAACTGTTATTCATCCGTATCTTATTAGTTTATCCCGTACAATAAAAGATTTTGAGGTAGTTTACATGTGACTCTCTGGTTGTCATGATGGTATCCTATGTATTGCATTGCGATGCATGGAATACCACCCTGGCAAACACAGATTGATGAACTTGACAGAATCCAGTCTATGAGGTCTGTTCCAGTTTAGTCTTGAAGGCCAACAATCAGGCCAATAGTGAAGGACATCTTTGATTAAGGCCTGTTTTTTCTGGATAAACCCATCCATCCTTCTGAGTGAGACAGCCGTACTCAGAGATTTCCATCATTCATTGCCTGTTGGTGACCAAACTACAATGGTTAATATTTGGTTCCCATGTGTATCTTGCAAATAGTGGCTGGTGTACCATCCATCCATGGCATCACCACTCCAGAGTATCCATGTGGGAATCATCTGTGAGATATGTAATTTCAAGTTAGAGTAAATGATTGCATACACAACCCAAAGGCCTGCTTGTTTGTCCTTTAATTCCAGGGGAATTATTTTAGGCCTGTGTGTTGCACATACACCCAGTTGTTCTCAGTGGCACTGTGATGTGTGACCTGATCCATCTTTTCATGATTCAGTGAGCGGTGATGAAGACCTGATGAACTGAAAATGATGATGACTTCTCCAGTGATCTCATTTCCCCATTTCCAATGTTTGCTATGGAGCCTATGCAATGAGACCTTAGCAAGTTGAATCATGTTATTGAATAGTCTCCATAGACTAACATGGGGATTGGTGAAGTGAGGGTATGTAAGGGTTAATTTATCTCCGTCAGGCAGTGCATGTGGGGCTAACAGACAATAGTGATGTTCCCCATGCTGTCCCACAATATAGAAATCTGACATTCTGGCCCACAATGTAAAATGCTGCCTTCTCCCTATAATCTAACATGATACCCCCCAGTAAACTCTGACATGCTGCCCTCCCCTTATTCAATCTGACATGATACCCTCCTCCTATAAACTCCAACATGATGCCCCCATAGTAAACTCCGACCATGCTGCCTTCTTCCTATAAACTCCAATATGATGCCCCCCCCTATACACTCTGACATGATGCCCCCCCCAGTAAAATCCGACACAAGGTGCCCCACACAGTTAACCCTTCGAGTGCCAGAGAGCTACGAAATGCAATGCAGAGGGTTAATACACAATATATGCTATCCCATAATGCTTATTTCTTGTTCAAAAAATACATAGTACAGGTTTTTTTTTTAAATCAAATCAGACCTTGCAGAGGGCATCAGGAACCTTCCTGATGTCCCCCTGGCATTGATCACCTATCCAACAGGATAGGTGATCAGTGCGGTGACCAGGAAGGCTATCACTGCCTTCCAACAGAACCTCCTGGTCAAGTAATCATTCCATGAATGATGACTTGAGTAGGAGGATCCTCAAGACCCACTTGATTTGAGTGGTTCTTGAGGATCCTCCTACTCATGCCATGTCATCTCCATTTTCTTTCTTCATCTGTGCTCCTCTTCAGTCTTCTTCTTTAAATAAAGAGTTGAACCTGTAAAAAATATATAGTTATTAAAATAAATCTATCATTAAACATACTCTGCTGCTGCTGCGCCAATTGAGGAAAATTTGAACAGGGACTACCTTTTATATGGCAGCTTCTAGATGGAGGGATGACTCAGTGCTCTAGAAGCTGATTGGCTGGGAAGTGTGGTTACTGCAAGGCATGTTATGTAACATAGTAACATAGTAACATAGTAAATTAGGTTGAAAAAAGACACAAGTCCATCAAGTTCAACCTTCGCTTCATACCTCAGTAACTAAGAATTTTATAGCTTTCCTGCTACCAATTAAATTAGTCTTTATCAGACCTTCCTGATCTGCCTACTGATAAACAGTATAACTGTGTATGTTCCCTTTTGAAAGAAATGTATCTAATCTTCTCTTAAATGTGTCCATTGTATCTGCCATAACTACCTCCCTGGGCAATGAATTCCACAATTTGACAGACCTTACCGTAAAAAAACCCTTCCTCTGCTGAAGTTTAAACCTCCTTTCCTCTAATCTCAAGAGGTGTCCCCTGGTCACCTGAGCAGGCCTTGGAATAAATAGCTCACCGCAGAGATCCTTGTATTGACCTCTCATATACTTGTACAATGTGATAAGGTCTCCTCTTAGTCGTCTTTTCTCTAGAGTAAATAAACCAAGTTTGTTTAGTCGTTCCTCATATGTCAAGTCCTCCATTCCCTTAATTAATTTTGTTGCTCTCCGCTGTACCCTCTCTAGTTCTAGTATATCCTTTTTCAGAACCGGTGCCCAAAATTGCACTGCATACTCAAGGTGAGGTCTTACCAATGATTTGTATAATGGCAAAATAATGTTATCCACTCTTGCTTCAATACCTCTTTTTATGCAAGACAGGACTTTGTTTGCCTTTGCTACTGCTGTTTGACACTGGTCACTGTTTCCAAGTTTGTAGTTGACAAGGATACCCAGGTCTTTTTCTAGCAACGAGTCACCTAAAATTATTCCATTAATTTATAAGTAGCCTTGGGATTGTTTCCTCCCAAATGCATGACTTTACACTTCCCCACATTAAACTTCATATTCCACATGTTTGCCCAATCTGACATTGTATGTAAGTCCCTCTGTAGAGAGAAAATATCCTGTTCTGAATTAATGACTTTGCATAATTTAGTATCATCTGCAAATATTGATATTTTGCTTTCTATATCTATTTCCAGGTCATTTATAAACATGTTAAAAAGCAGCGGACCCAATACTGAACCCTGAGGTACTCCACTCTCCACTTTAACTATACTGGAGAATTTTCCATTTACAACCACACACTGTTCCCTATCCTTCAACCAGTTTTGTATCCAATTGCAAAGGTTATCTCCTAGCCCCAATTTCCTTATTTTATACACCAGCCTTCTGTGTGGTACTGTATCAAATGCCTTTGCAAAGTCTAGATATACTACATCTACTGCCTTGCCATTGTCAAGGTTGCTGCTTACCTCCTCATAGAAGCTGAAAAGATTAGTTTGGCATGACCTATTCTTCATAAAACCATGTTGATTTGTGCTAATGATCTTATTTTTTGTGTTGTAATCCTGAATATAGTCCCTTATTATGCCTTCTAATAGTTTTCCCACTACAGAGGTCAAACTCACTGGTCTATAATTCCCAGGTTCTGTTTTAGTTCCCTTCTTAAATAGAGGCACTATGTTAGCTCTTCGCCAATCCTGTGGCACTGAGCCTGTGGTAATAGAATCTTTAAAGAGTAAATATAGGGGTTTTGCTAACACTGCACTGAGTTCCTGAAGAACCCTTAGATGTATACCATCAGGACCCGGTGCTTTGTCGGTCTTAATTTTGTTCAGTCTTCCCATGACATCTCCTTGAGTTAACCCAATATCTATTAATTGTATTGTTTTATTTGATACTTGCGGAGGCTCTTCTACCATTCCTTGCTCCCTTGTATATACTGATGCAAAGAAAGTGTTTAAAACATCAGCCTTTTCCTTATCCTCACTAACCAACTCACCCATCTCGTTTTTGAATGGTCCAATGCACTCCCTCTTAAGTTTTTTGCTATTTATATATTTAAAAAACTTTTTTGGATTAGTCTTGCTTTCCCTTGCAATTCGAGTTTCATTATCTATTTTTGCTACCCTAATTGCCTTTTTGCAATCTTTGTTGCTCTCCCTGTATTTTAAGAAAGATTGTTCAGTTCCTTCTGACTTAAATAATTTGAACGCTTTTTTTTTCCTTGCCATTTCCTTCTTTACATGTGCAGTTAACCACATTGGCTGTGACTTACTTCTTTTGCACTTGTTCCCCATTGGTATATACAGTTGGGTACATTTCTGCAACCTAAATTTGAATTCTGACCATTTTTCCTCAGTATTTTTGCCTTTAAATAACATATCCCAGTCTATGCGTTGCATTGAGGCCCTTAACAATTTGAAGTTTGCTTTTTTAAAATTAAGAGTTTTGGTTGAACCTATACATTTTTGCTTTGCCAGACAGATCTCAAATGTAACCATGTTGTGATCACTGTTTCCCAAATGTTCTCTTACCTTAATATTGGATACCATTTCTGTGTTATTAGTGATCACTAGGTCCAATACATTGTTATTTCTTGTCGGCGCTCCCACCATTTGTGACATGTAGCTTTCATGAAGCGTGTTCAAAAACCTGCTACCCTTAGAACTCTGACAGGTCTCATTTTTCCAGTTGATATCTGGATAATTAAAATCTCCCATAATTATAGTATGCCCAAACTGGGCAGCTTTCCTCATTTGCAATAGCAGTTGGGCCTCATCATTGTCATCGATATTTGGTGGTTTGTAGCATATGCCCACCAACAACTTTTTTTTACCTTTCACACCACATTTAGTCTCGATTTCTACCCACATGGACTCCACAGTTTGGCCAGTTTCCTCACTAATATCACCTCGCAAAACTGGATTTAGCTCTGTTTTCAAATATAAACACACACCTCCACCTTTTCTATTAATTCTGTCTCTTCTAAACAGGGAATAGCCCTCTATATTTACAGTCCAGTCATGTGCATCGTTCCACCATGTTTCTGTTATTCCAATTATGTCCAATTGCTCATTAACCGCCAGCAATTCTAGTTATCCTATTTTATCTACCATACTTCTTGCATTTGCTAGCATACAATTGATTTTGAAGTCTTTACATATATTAATCCCTACATGCCTTTTTTCTTCACCTTCATTTACTAGGAGTTCCTCCCTACTGACTAAATTTCTCCCCACCCTTTCTCCACCCCCCTGGTCATTTACTTGGACCCAGTTCCTATCTGCTCTATCTACCCCATTTTTGCTATCTATACCCACCCCCCCCTTTCCTAGTTTAAAAGCTCCTCCAAGCTTCCTAGCATTCTCTCCCCTAACACAGAGGCTCCTCTACCATTTAGGTGCAATCCATCTCTTCCATATAGATTGTACCCAAGAGCAAAGTCTGCCCAGTGTTCTAAAAACCCAAAACCCTCCTTCCTACACCATTGCTTGAGCCATGCATTAAGCTCCCTGAGCTCCCTCTGCCTACCTGCACTGGCGCATGGCACAGGTAGTATTTCAGAAAATACTACCTTAGAGGTCCTTGCCTTAAGCTTGCACCCTAAATCCCTGAAATCATTCTTTAGGGACCTCCATCTTCCTCCTATTTTGTCATTGGTTCCAATATGTACCAAGACAGCTGGATCACTTCCAGCCCCTCCCAATAATCTGTCAGCCCTGTCCGCAACATGCCGAACCCGAGCACCCGGGAGACAGCATACTGTTCGGCATTCACGTTCCTGGCGGCAGATTACCCTATCTACCCTCCTAATAATAGAGTCCCCTATTACCACCACCTGCCTTGGTTTCTGCCTGCTCTGCATCCCATCTAGCCTGGAAGGAGGACTGTTCCCCTGGCTGCTAGAGGAATCAGCCCTCTCCAGTGTTGCCAATTCTGAGCAATTCTCATCAACATCTTCACACAATCTTGCAAATCTGTTGGACTGAGTCAACTCAGAACTGGCCTTCCTCTTCCTCTGCCCACTACCTCCCCTCCTTACTGTTACCCAGCTGCCTACCTGTCGCTCCTCATCTACAACTCCACCCTCTTCACCACTAACCCCACATACTACCTGCTCTGTGAGTTCTAAACTCCTTTCCAGGTTACCAATGTCTCGCAATGTTGCAATATTTCTCTCCAAATCCAATATCTTAGACTCTAAAGAGAAAATATGCTCACACTTGGCACAGCGGTATGACCCCTGGAACGATTGCTCCAAGTGTTCAAACATGTGACAAGATGTGCACTGCGTGAGATTGGCTAACCTGCTATCACTCATGCTTGGTTTTACAATTAAAATAGCTTTATATTATCCTCTAATGCTCACTATATGGTAAGTAACCAACCTTAAATGCAATAAATCCTTTGAAATGATAGTCACCAGATTCCTTCCAACTCTTCACCTGGAACCAGTCACTTTCAACAGCAGTCTCACAGAGCTAATGGACTGTATTTATAGTAACTAACAGCCAGGTGAAATCCCTTAGCAATCAGCCCTAATCACACAGGTCAGAGAAAAATCCAATAAACAGTTTTTTTTAACTCTTGCAATACCCACACAATTTTTTTTTTTTTTTTTTTTTTTTTTTTTTTTAAACCTTAATAGAATACCAATAAAACACCAAACACACTTATGTACTTAACCAGATTCCTTCTAACTCTTCACATGGAACCAGTCCCTTGTAATAGCAGTCCCCTGTCTTTGAATTCCCCCTGTTTTAAATTCCAGCACTTACCACCCTTCTGCACTTACACACGGATGCAAGATTCACACGTTCAAGTATTCACTATGTATCTGCTATTTAATCCAGGGATCCACCAATTACAAACACAGCAATTAGTCACTCCCACCACACCAGACTTCAATTATTTGCTTCTCTCACAGTAAAGAGAGGGAAAACAAAACACAAAGATTTGTTTTTAACCTCTTCCTTACCACACTACACCACACACAATATACTTGTTGTATTTTTGCAGCAGGTATCCAAACTCAGTCTTCCAGGGCACAGGTCACTGATCATGCCCTTCATAACCCCACATCCCAGCCAATGGGAGCATGGGAATTAGTTTGATCAGGGACTGGCCATATAAAAAGCAGTCCCTATCCAAATTTCCCTCAGTGTGTATAGGACAATGGTTCAAAATGTACGAGTGGAGGGATATTTGCTATTGTTTCCTGACATTTAATTATAGATTTATTTTATTAACTATGTTTGTTTTTTTTACAGGGTCAACACAATATTTAAAGAAGAAGCATGGAGAGGAGCACAGATGAAGAAAAAAGATGGAGATGACTGATGAAGATAGAGATGACAGTTGACTGGTGTCCAGGTCCCTGGAAACAGGCAAGGAAGCTGGAGTCCAGATGTCATCAAAACAGGAAGAAGGAAAGCACTGGTTAAATTGAAATAAGAATGGATGGAGCAAAATAGTGATGTACTGCAAGAGAACTTGCTTCAGTTCACTAAATATGGACACTTGAATTACATTCAAGGTGTTAATACATCCTTTTAAATCAAAGGGAATTTTGGGAATTTTTATATTTCTCCCTTTTTGGTGGTTTACTCCAGGGAGTTGTGCACTGAGGTGTGAGAAACAGGACATCAAACCTCCAGTGTGATTTAGTTTCCATTTCCTATATTATTCTATCGAGCCTAGCACAGCCCAAGTTTTAAATATGTTTTACATTCCACTGTAGAACATAGGAATTTGAATGTTCATCACACCAGTAAGTTCTCACTTCTTTATCAAGTTAGTGTATATCTGCTCAGTTCTTCTTAGTACATCATCCTCCGTATTCCTTGCGTATACACTTTATACAATGTTTAAAAAAAATCATGAACAATATCAATACTAAAGAGTTGATACAATATCAATACTAAAGAGTTGATACACAGAGAACGGCTTTTTCTGTAGGCTAACATAATTTTGCCTTCTTATCTACAAAATGAATCCATCTTCTGACACCTTTTATTTTAATCTAAAACAAAAAAATATACTAATCTTTAATTTATAACAGCTCAGCAGTGCATGAATTTCATTACATTAAGAAGGCCTAGGAGAAACAGTTTGTTTTTATTCAAAGCTGTATTGTGAGAGACACACTTAATATCATATTTGCTCACTGAGTTGAATAAAGATAGCTTCTCAGTTCTGTGCAGTGGTGTCATGCAGAAAATTAGTTTAGGTTTTGTACTTTCAGATAAATGTATATCTTCAAAATGTTACCTCTCACTGGAAATTAAGATCAACATATACCCGTTTCTGTAATCTATGTTATTAATGTACTGTGGCTTTTACATAAGAAGCGTAAGAATATAGATAATTACTGTAAGGTGATTTTTATAATAAATTCTGCAATATTAGTCACAAAAATCTAATCATATTCATTCTTTAAATATTAAGCACCTGCAAATGGAGATGTAGAAAACATTACTGGATATTCATGCAATCTTGTAGACAAAGCAAGAACAAAGCAAACACAGCCTGTAATACAAATGCTGTAGGCTTGGAGGGCACACCACTGTGCCTTAAAGGAGCAGTAAACTTTTTTTATGAAAATACATATTTTACAGAGCTTTTCCTGCTGAATAAAACAAGGTAACTCCCACTGCTGTCAGATTTTTTATTAAAAAATTATAGCAGTTTAAATAATCAGGAAATGAATTTACTGTGTTTACTTCCTGATTGCTCTAACTGACAGGAAGTGACAGGCAGTTTCTATCACATTCTGTAGAGAACTGTATGTCTCTGACTTTTCTGACTTTCCTCTCTATTAGAATGTAACAGAAATTCTAATTAGAATTTGACCACTAGATGACACTGCTAATGTAAAAAAACATGGATTTAAACTGTAATAACTCTGGAAATATAAATCTCTCTGCAGTAGGAGTACCCTTATTTTACTCAATAGGAAATCCCCTACAATATATATATTTTCATAAAAAAGTACTTCTCCTTTAAGAGCTACTGACAGGTCATGTGTTCAGGATATTGCTGCTAGAGCACATGCCTGTCACTCAGCAGACTTATATTTTGCTTGGTTGTATATTTCCATTGAACCAGGTAAATGACTGGTGATCACATGAACTGGAAGCCACCCTGTTCAAAGTTTTAGAAATAAACCATTGTACATCTGAAGGGGCCTGAATTCTCATGTGAGAAGGCAGTAATGATCACGCCAATGGCCCCTTTTAGGCTGAAGGCAACAATGTTTGTGAGGTAAGGAAAACTAACACCTCCTAATAACCCCAATTTACCTTACTACAGCCATACAGTCCTAATGTGCCCTATGAATGTTTTGCTTGCTCCACAGTTCAAGAGATCAGTCCTGGATGTCATGTCCATAACAGTCACCAGCAGGACCACAGGACTTCAAACCCTGTTCATGGTAATCTTAAAAACCTTTAATATAAGTGGGGTGTGTAGTGCATTACTTCACATTGCTTTGCATACCCCCTGTGGTCCTTACAGAGTTTAAAGGCATGTGCACTTTGCTTCATTAAAAAAATAAAATTGACATGTGTTCTATCTTCCAGGGGAGGGCTGACCTGATATGTGCGGGGGTAATTGGCCCCTGGGATGGTCATATGTTTGGGCCAGTGGGCCACTGCCTCACTTACTCTCCCTCTTGCTACTGTAAATGAATCTACACAATCCAAATGGAGCTACACTTGTGGCATAACCTGTTTCCATTTCTATAGTATCACTACTGTAGATTTACTTAAATTGTAAGCTATGTAGTATCAGTAGTATAGACTCAATTGTAAGCTAAGTGGTTTCACTTGCCGTACTTCCCAACATTAACCCTTTGTGTGACAGAGGGGTACACCTTTACTGGCTAACTAAGCAGATTTAGGATACAAGCTTTCAGAATCTCTTAGGTCTCTTCCTCAGGCATGATGTATCATATGTTATAACATATTTGAGCAAGAGACCTAAGAGGTCTTGAAAGCTTGCATCTTAAATCTGCTTAGTTTGCCTCTGATATATGCAAATGAAAGCATGTGAACATTAATCTGCCAGTTCTTGTGTAAATGTATAACCATTTGAGTGCCAGAGGGGCATGCAATGCATTGCAAAGAAATGTACCCCTCTGGCACTCAAAGGTTTAATTCACAAATCCACAATAAATTAAACTGTGCAGTAAAGCAAAACAAATCAGGAGTGTACCCAAGGAGATGCGCTGCAGTGCAAATCTGCTTCATATACTGTGTATAGAGACACTGATGTATTAAGAAGAACTGGATGAATTTTGGTGCAAGCCAGTTGCAACATGGAGTCAAATAAAATCCCTCTTCATTTTAACCCTTTGAGTGTCAGAAGGGTATGCAACACATTGCTTTGCAATGTGTTGCGTACCCCTCTGGCACTCAAAGAGTTAAAAGGCCTTTAACTGTCTGAGTGACACTCAATGAGTTAAACTCTTAGAATGCTAGAGAGTTGCCCAACACATTGCAAACCAATGTTTTGGAAATCCCTCATGGGGTTAAAAGATAATTTTAACTCTTTGGGTGCCAGAGAGGTGCATAACGCTTCACTTTGCAATGTGTTGCATACCTCTCTGACATTTAAAGAGTTAAATTAGGGGGAATTTCTAACTTTTAATTGTCTAATATGGAGCAATTGATTTTCTTCAGAATTGCTCCTCCACTGCTACATTTTCTGGCCTGGGATGTAGTCTTCATATTTATGTTCCTGCATTTTGAGGTATGTTCTAGAACATATGAACAGTTTAGCACATATCAGGGCACAGATTTCACCATCAATAAGCCCTTATATGGATAGTAATGTTTCATAAAAACAGCAGCTCCAATTAAACTTCATAGTATTTGGGCTATGCAGAGTGTTATTTCAATACTGTCAAAGTGGTAGTTCAAGAGAAATTGAATGATAAAGTATCCCCCTCCCTCCCATTTTACCTAGTGTAAGCCACCTCCCACAGATGTGGAATCTGTTCTCTTGACCGGACAGTTCTCAGCAAAGGACAATCCTCTTAATGTGAGCATAAGAAAAACCCTGCCCCCTTTGAAAAAGGAGGGCAGGTTTTTCTTTATGCTCACTAATGATTCTCCCTCTTTGTGAGACAGTCTTGTTGCTCTGAGGTGAGCAATGTTACATCAGTAAAAGGGGCGGGAGGGGGATACTTTATCATTCAATTACTCTTGAACTACAACTGTGACAGTATTGAAATAACATTCTCCATGGCCCAAATACTATGGATATTAATTGGAGCTGTGAAACATTGTGAAACATTAATATCACTTCCATGCAAACTAGCCCCAAACCCTTCCCTGTAGTATACACAGGAAAATAAAGAACAGTTGTGCCACTTTCCTCATACCTTATTAGTACATATGGTAGAATAAAGCAAGGTGCAGAGGAAAAGAACAAACTGAAACTCCCATACACTTCAGCACTGCCTTTTCCTTGGGGCTAGTGATGTACAGAGGTCAATATTTTGCTCACGTAATTTAGTAAGTTGGTATTCACAGGCTAGCACAAATAAATCGGTTATTAGCTCACCCCCACTGTGTGCTAACAGTATGACCAAAAACAGGTTTTGATTGGCTAAAGTTGCATTTTACTGAGGACATTTTCTCATACCAGTTTATTTGATGATGTAAAAATGACAAGCTTTAGATTTAACTTATTTTGAATTGTGCATAACATGTAAAATGAAATTCCGTATACTTATTATTGTTTCTTTCTTCATCTTCAACTATTTTTTTACACATTTATTTCCCTAAAAATGATCAGCACTGATCTGTTTCTAGACAGCTTTCTGTCAGGGACTGTGAAAGCCATAGTAGTGATATAATGTAAAATTGTCCCTGCAGCACTAACTATATGATTTAATTAATCATTTAAGGACCAGAGACATACATAACATTTAAAATCTATGCGTTGAGCACCCCTCTTGTCCTTAAAGGTTCAATTGACTGGGAGCAATATTTTCTACATTGGATTACTATCTTTTTCTAACTCTCTGAGTGCAAGAGGGGTATCCAACACATTGTGTTGCAATATGTTGGATGCCTCTCTGGGGGGGTTTACATTGCACAACTCTCCCTGCTTTTGCAGTCCCTTACTGAAAGCTCTCTGGTGTGAAATCCGGCGAGCTGTCAGTGACTTAAAAATGTAAAAAGGGGTAGATGAAAATAAATAAGTAAAAAGTATGTTTGACTTTGCTTATTACGCACTTGCAGAATATGTAGTCAAAATAAAAGGTTGCTATCACTTTAAGTATCAGTAGAGATCAATGCAATGCTCTTCATCTGCTAACAGCTTATACTATAATTTAGCTATAAAGACCTTGAAATATAAGCAATATAAGCATTATAGGGATAGCTTAGCATTAGTGTTGCTAATCTGCATTCAAGGCGGGCAAAGGGATTATAGGCTTTAGATACACAAAGCTAAATGAACTATCATTATTCAGTTTCAGAAATATATTTGGAAAATGATTGTATTATACTCCCTTCAATCATTCATATACAAGCCATGGAAGCAGCAAAAAGGATCAGAGCCTAGATTTTCAACCATGTTGAGGATAGTAATTGGTAAGGGTAGTGAAAAGGTTACATAATAATGACCATACTGTCCTGGGATGGAACAAAGAAAACCCTGATTTATTGTTTATTGTTTTCGTGTGGATTAAATGAAAATAAATTCTGCCTTTTGCTTTGTGAAATGAAAAAAAATAGTCCACGTAATACATTTAGGAGGATATGCAACTGCTCTGTATTTTTATCAAGATCCTTTTATTGATCTTCTAATGTGGGCCAGTATATGCCATACAGAAGGCCATACAATGGGTGGCATTAAGTGCAAAGCAGCAAAAATTAATATGCAGAATACATTAACATTCAGATATTGTTTAGGAAACTTTCATGTAGCATGTATTCCCCTTAAGGACCAGAGGAGTGTGCAATGCATTGATTTGGTTTTGCTTAATAGGAAGATTGACATTCTGATTTAACACTTTAACAATCTGAGTGCCAGTGATGTATCTAGCACATTGTATTGCAATGTGTGCAAACATCTCTGGAACTCAAAGTGTTAAGATCCAGAGGAGTGTGCAGGGAAGGGCCAAACTTTTTGCCTCAAACATGAAACATGAAAAACTGTACTTCCTGCTGTGCTAAAAAATGACTGCCAACATTACTTTTTACACCTTTTTCAGTTCAATGATATCAATGATAATAATGTACTTACAACACATGGGGAGATTTTTCCCCATATATTCTCACCATGTTAGTATAAAAGGGGTGTCAGTATCCTGCAAGTTGTCAGTCTTTGCATGGAAAAGAGAATCCAGCTGCAGTTTGGATGCTAGGTAGTGGAAACAGTTCAGAGCTGGAGTTGTTTGAGAGCAGTGTTGGTAGTAGACACTGCCGGTTTTTCTTTGGGTGTGGGTTTAAAGGGAGAAGGCAGAGTTAAAAACAACAAACTCATTTCTGACTGATAAGTGACAGATAGACAGGTAGGTATTACTTCCAACCTGAACTGGCTGAGCCTGGATGAGACTCTTCTGAGACATGTACTACATAGACAAACAATATATCAAGAAAAATAGACAAGGGGTACAACTTGATATACTGTGTCACTTACCTACACACATACTCCAACATATGCAAGAACAATGCAAGCTGGTGGTGATTCTGAAGCTAATATAGGTCTATCCTGCACTGTAAACATTAACACTCCAGTCTTTAGGAGAGAAAAATAATGGCACTGGCTAGTTAGTAGTATAGAAGCAGATATGCAAAGAAGTGGAGCTGTAGTTGCTTGCAGTTGTAGTTGTAAACATTGACACTGATAGTAACACTGACAGTCAGGGACAGTTTAAAAAAACAAAAAGAAAAAATTTTGACTGCTAGGTGACACAGTCAAAGACAAGCAGGAGATGTTTCACTTGAGCAGCAATTAAGAGTAATAATGACAAACAGAGACATAGATCATCCATTATTTTCAGCTAGACAACAAAAATCACTCCTAAAAGTTGTGTGGTATACTTTACAGTAAAAATCAACACTACCATCATTATGTCCAGTAAATGTGCTATGGGAAGGAGTAGGAGTGCACGGATACATTGGTGGTATTACTATACAAACTTATTACAGACATATATTCTGCAACTTGTGCAGTAACTGACGATGATGAGTCTCCCCCTCATCAGGAAGCAGATTGTAAAAGTGATATTAAAAGTTTCATGACCAGTAGTAGTATTAACTTCTTAAGGACTGCACAGTCTGGGAGTGGGGTGCTCTAGAGGACCACAGCACTTTTTTTCTCGCCTCAGTATTTGGGTATCCCAGAATTCCATGATGTTCCAGGACTGTCACCGGTCCTTAACGTCCGGACATGGGTGACGGTCCTGGCATGTCATGCATAGTTAAAGGGTTAAACCTAAACAAGAATATCAAAGTAGTAGGGATTGGAGGAAATGGATGCTGTTGATGACACTGTTGATGACCTAATTATTTATGATTATGATGATGATGTTAATTAGATTATGTTCTTCCATTTTCCTCTTTCTTCCTCAGAGGCAGATAAAGTACATGAGCATCATACGGTATTTGTCCAACAGTTAGCTGACAGAAAAAGCTCAGTCTTTTGCCACTGGAAAGGAGTAATATATCTGTTTATAAACTCTTTGAGAGGCCATCTGGAACATGTGGAAAACTAAACATGCTTAAAAATACACAGTCATCTTGGTTATCAGCATCACCACCTCCAAGTCCAACTCCCACCCCGTTAGTCTCACTATTATTGAAGACTAAGCAGCACAACTCAACATCCGCAACCCAGGGTATGATGACTACTTCTGCTACTGTTCAAAGTGCAGAGCCAATGGCCCCTACTCTTAGCAGTATTGCATACATCTGGCCGATGTAGTATTAGTACCTTGGTATTATGGTGCCCGTGATTCATGCAACATTTTGACATATTTACTTCCTGGTGCCTTTTCATTGGCTGCACTGTATAGCCCCGCCTAGTGACAGCCTTTATATACCTTGGGCTATCACTTAGGGGTTGCCCTTTCGTGGTGTATCTGTTGCCTAGCGCTAGTTCCGTTTACTCCTATTTGATACCAGTGTATGACCCGGACTGTTTGACTACTCTGCTTGCTTATCGTTCCTGCTCTGCGTACCGACCCGGATTGGCTGACGTTCCTGCTCCATGTACCGACCCTGCGTGTTTGGCTATCCTGCTCTGTGTACCGAATCGGCTTGGCTGACGTTCCTGCTCCGTGTACCGACCCGGCTGGGTTGAAGATCCTGCTTCAGTTTCATTCCTGCTTGTTAAGCCTCTCCACTTACGCTGTTGCTCAAGTCCTGTGGGCTTGCCAGAGCACCGGTGATCCGGTTTTGCATATTAGTGCAGTTCTCTACCCATTCGCACACTGTGCCCTGTGTGACCTTCCGGTGATTCTGATTAGCACCACGAAAGCTTGGTCTGTTTGTGTCATTACTGAGGTTGGGTACATTTGAGCACCTCAGGTTGCCTCCTCGCTACAGACCGGAGCGTACGTTAACCCCTTCAGGGGCGGTGCTGGGCCTTTGTGTTAAGTTTGAAGTCTCAGTTGGGCGCATATTATTCCTGCTGCATTTCACATTGATTCACGCTGTCTGTAGTCTCCGGTGGGTGTTCGCTTTGCAGCAGTCCTCCTTTATTGCCTTGCCAGACCTGCACTGGCTTAACCCGTTGCATACGTGTGTTGTGACTCCCTGCGTAGACAGTTACATTGGGCCTACCTACTTTGAGGTCAATCCAGTCATTGGCCTAAATTATTGCTCGTGGTCATTCTTACACTGTATCAATTGTGATTTACCTGACCTGTGTCAGTACTGTAATACTGTGCTACATACTGGACCCGTGTGGGTTAATCATACTATTGTAACCTGTCTTGTGTCAGCTTATCATATTACTGTATGCTGGACCCGTGAGGGTTACTATTATTCATTGTGTTTCAATAAAATTGTGTTTTTACCTAAACCTTCCGTTTCTGAGTGTACTGAACCATAACACTTGGGAACCCCTCAGTCTATGAAATCTCCAGTACTGAGACACTGCACTCATGATCCAAAATTGAAACATGCTATTAACTGTTGTCTCTGTAAAAACATGTGAGCAGGGGAAATAAATGGAGATTTAACCAAACTACACCAAAATCTTGCTTGACTAAGACAGGCAACTGTGATCCAAGTTCCTTTTTGATTGGCTGTTATCTCTGTGAGTCTGGGGGGTGTGTGAAGGGAACAAAGAAGATTTGTCCTAAATACCCCAACTTTTTGTGTGACTGAGAAGATGCAGGCAGCTGTGATCAAAGTTCCTTTCTGATTCGACTTTTATATCTGTGTTGGGGGAGTCTAATATGAAACAGGCGAGAATATGATAATGCTACTACTTGACACTAGCCATATTGCTGCTGAAGCAGCAGTAATACCACAACAAGCTCCCACACCACTACAGGTGCATCTAGAGAGAAGAATTTTGTGAAATTTGCTTATTCTCCAGCACCTCCTCTAAAGTTATGGATGTGTTGGAATATTATTTTTTCCCTTGAACTGTGCCTTTTAGCAGCAACTGCAATGTGCACACTGCTCTCTGCTAAGGAAGAGAAGTCTTAATAAATATAATGAATACTCTATGCTACCAGCTTAGTGTAGTCAACGAAATGGAATGTCTGCAGATGATCCCTTATACCCAGCATTTGATTGCTCTCCACCACATTGCCAAATGTGTGCAATTGTGGACATAAACTGCCAGATCCTCACATCTACAGAACTGCTATCAGTGGTGAGGGAGTTAAAGGGTGCAAAAGTAGTACACCAGAGGAAGAGGAAGTGGACCCTTTGAATCCTGGGTACATTTACCCACACCTGGACCCTAGAACAAGAAGAAACTGGTGATACAGGTATTACGCTCATCATCAAATTGCCAGGCAGGATTTCTTCTGTTTTCCTCTGGGATTTTTTGATCCCATTATTTGTGCCCTTGGGGAGGAATTAGTGGCACAGTGACAGCGGCTCTTTCTTTTTTTGGAGTTTGGTGTTCACATGCATAACATAAACATTGTGGTGTCAAGGTTGCAAGTGCTTTATGAGGGCAGATGTGCACAGGTGTGTACCCTCATTCCCCTCTTTCACTACCTTATCACAGAACATGCACAGTGCAGTCACTGCTGATTGCACTGCACCAGCCCCAAAGAAAACATTTTCCCACACCCATGATTTCAGTGACAGGAGAGATGGAGAAAAATGGCCTTCTTCTTCCCCAGAATCACCTGCACTGGCTGGGGCAGGTGATGCTGCTGCATCAGCATAATCTCTAGAACTAGGCCCTGGAGTAGTGGTGGCAAGTGGAACCTGTCCTAGAACCATATTGTTGCTTTCTGAAGCCAGTCCCATGGTAGCCATGGAGGTCTGTTAGCCTGTTCATCATCATCATTTGTGACAGATGAACATTTGCCTCTGACGATGCAACAGGAATTACAGCAGCAGAAAACTCCAGAATGTCAATGCTGGTGATACCCGTACCCATTTGCATTTATTCCTCCCATTCCCTATTACTTTCCACCTAAAACACTATCATAATCTCCTCCACCATCACCCACACTCTAATCGCCACCACCAATCTCTTACTGCTTTATGGGGTGATTGGGGATGGCAAGTGTGACAGAGGAGCCCCTGCTGTCATACTTGCCATCTCCTCATCTCCACTGGCAGCAGTAATAGAAGGCACAGGCAACTGTTGTGTGCTGTTCATACTGCTAGCCAATTCTTCAAGGGATGATGTCGGGAGAGTGGATATAATTGGGTTGGGGGTATATGGGCTCCTTTTTCCATTGGTGCTGCTGACTTCCTCCTCCAACAACAGCATGAGGGTTCTTCCAGCTTCTCTTGCTGCTGGCAGCAGTGATAGTGCCAGCCAGCACGTCAAACAACTTTATTTTTTTTATTTTATCTCTCTCTCTCTCTCTCCTCTTTTTCTGCCTCTTCACTCTCTCTTTCCTGTCTGTTTTGCAACAAGCTGCATGGTGGGAAATTCTGGGTTTTGGGTGTGAGATTTTTCCTCCATTGGAAAACATGGCTGGAAAATGCAGCCACATTCACAGGAAAATCTGTGGTGTCGTGCAAAGGCAGAAAATCTATGGGTTTTTCTATGGGTTGGAATTCATACAGACAAAATGGAAAATCTAACTTTTTTAGCAGAAATTTATGCAGAAAATTTGACTTGATCTAAATTTGACTTTTCAGCCAAATATTTTTTGTGGTCATTGCTTTTCTGTTATTGAACATGGTATATGATATATATTATAAATATCACCAGAAAACAAGAGGAAATAAGATTACATTTTGGAAACAAAGAACATCTATAATACCATTTTCAAATACAACAGTATTGAGCACTGCCCCCTCCCAGTACCCCCAAAATTAAATTGCTTTTTATAAAAAGTTTATACTATTCTGACATGTTCATGAAAACAAAAATTAAAAGACAACACTCCTGCATCAAAAAACAAAAAGTGCTTCTCAATCACAATTTTACTTTCTTGTGCCATAGCAGAGAAGAAATGTCCATATCTATATCAGTTTAGTCCCACCCACAGGCCAGGCAAATCCTCTATGCACAAGAGAAAATGCAAAACCCCAGATGTACCTTTCAGTCTTCATTTGGTCTCATCTGTGAGGTGCAGATGATTCACCCTAGGCACAAGGGGACTTAGGGCCCATGCCTTGGATACCCTGACTAAAAAACAAAAAGAAATGTAACAAGCAAACACAGAGAACAAATAACATTTGGTAGTATATTCTTGGGAATGTTGCACCCTCACACGGTGTTCACTGTTCAGTCACTTTTTCACTCCCTTATTCTGTTACAGTGAAGAAATGTCCATACCTATATCCATCTGGTCCCACCAATAGAAAGTTCAGCAACAAAATGTCAGACAAATCCTCTAGATTAGTGCTTGGATGGACCTGTATACTAAATTCCCAGGTCAGAGTTGTTTTGAACATAAGAAGCTGAGTAAAATAAACCCAGATCTCAGCTGGTTGCTTCATCCTAGGTAATATAGTTAAAAATATGTTGGCACCCTTAGCTGGGAATATATGTTGGAAACACTGCAATATTTGTGCCTACCTTTTAGCTGTATTCAAATTTCATAGTGTGTTTACTGCCAAAGTATTCAGGTAATTAAGCCTTTTAGGTTCACTCATCTCCAGTGTTGTTTCAATTAGAAGGAAACAGACACTGAGGTTAATGTATTAAGAAACTGGAGAAATTCTGGGACACACCAGCAATTTGAAACGGAATTTTCACTCGGTGAATGCTAAATAAATTCTATTGTAGCCTCTTTAGAATTCAAGTGGTTGAAAGTCTCTTTTAAATCAGTGGGACTTTGATGATGTTTTATTTGTCATAATGGAGCAGTTGGTTTGCTCCATAATTGCTCCTATTCATCTTACTAAACAAGGCTGAGTCTTTCTTATTTGTCTACTTTTTTCATGTTTTTGAGGCGGTATTGGATTCTCGTTTTTTGTACTAGAATAAAAAGTCTGTTTTCTTCAGCATATTCATTTTATGGAAGGTTTTGTTTCATAAAATGTCAGACGTGTAGAAACAATACAAAATACCAGTGCCTCTTCACTCTAATCAGTTTTTTACAAAATGCAGATATTTAATTGCTTTCATCAAATTGGTTTACAACACAAATCATCCAGTCCATTTATTAAGTTTACATTACTATATAGATTTATTATTCAGGGTTAACCCTTTGAGTGCCAGATAAGTAACCAAAGCATTCTAATGCAATGAGCTGGATACCCCTCTGGCACTCAAATGGTTAAAGGAAGCTAACATGACCTAATAATAACCCACACTTACCTTAATATAGGCTTACCTTAATATGGGCATAGCACATAATGCCCAGCAATTGAAATTCATGTGCAAATCTCCCTTGCTACATCAGTTATGCACCACTGCTCATTCACCTTTATTTAATTTGGGTTGTGGACACAATGACAACTCTTCATGTTACACTAGGAATCCCCCAGGCTCATGAAGAAAAAAACATCAATTATAATTATACCAGTACATTTGAATTAGGTGAACTTTTTTCACTATTAGGGCTACAAAATAAAAGAGGAAAAAACATAACCTTTTGAGTGCCCCTCTGGCACCACTGGGGCTGCAACACATTGTGGAGCAATGCACTGCTAATCCCTTTGGTTCTTAAAGGGTTAATCCACATGGTTCATGGTATAAATGTAGGCAGCTGAGGTGGGCTGCTAGGGCAATGGCCCCACCATATATATTGCCCAATTAGCACAAATGTTATTCTTGGAAAGGGTTGGCAACTTGCAGCCATCTGGCTGATCCTCAACTACAAGCCTCATCATTCTAAGACAACCCCCCAAGTGAACATATTCCTTGTCCAATGGATATAGATGTCCCCAGTACTTATTGAGGGAAATGTACTAAATTTGCCAACACAACACATTTTCTGTGGTAAACTTTACTTGAAAAATAATTTTGTGCACATATGTTTGTTAGTACATACCAGTGGGAACATCCTCAACAGTATTAAGACTTTAACCCCTTCAGTGCCAGAGGCTCGGGCCATTTCCTGAACCCTGCAGGCCAGACACTTTTTCAACATTTTTGCTATCCTTCCGTTTAGGCTTGATTTCCTCTGGGGATTTTTAGTTACATATGGAAAACTATACATTGTTTTTTTCAGAACGAATTGAGCTTTCTTGTGATACCTTACATGAAGAGAATTTTACATCGTGCAAAAAGCTATGATGTCATAATGACAAAAAAAGTGAAAATTTAATCATTTTGCTAAAATCACATACTATGTATCAAAAACATTTACCTTGATTGAAAAAGTTTCAATTATTTGAAAAAGCCTCGAGTCCCCTGAGTAAAAAAATACCAAATTTGTATAGTTTTACCTACGTCCATGGCTAGCGTAGAGCCCTAATCACCAGCAGCGCAAAATGACATTTTCAACTTCATAAACTAATATGCGCATTCTAGGGTTTTTGTGGTAAAACTACCCTAAAACAGTGGAATAACTATATAAAACTATATATTTCGGAAAAGTAGACAACCTGCCGCATCTAATGAGGGGTAACTTGCCTTCTTACCCCAAGCCTGGTGTGCACAAGTGTCTCCAGAAGATGGCACTAATGAAAAAAAAAGGCATTTTCTTACATTTCTGCCCCTTCAAATGTACTGAAATTTGTGAAAACCATGGCATTTCCAACTGTATTCATTAGCTAGTGCTCTTAGGAGAAAAATGACACCCCATTGGTATGAGTTTAACTACCTCAGGGGGCGTTAGAAGTGCAAAATGACACCTACTACAACCTCAAATTTTTCTAACATTTTCTCAAACATTACTTGTCTGTACACAAATGGTTATAACAACTACAGAAGTGAAGAAAGGGTACACAAACCATACCATTTTGAAAAGAAGACACCCTGCCGCATCTAATGATGGGTGACTTGCCTTGTTACCTCAAGCCTGGAGTGCACAAATGCCTCCAGAAGGTGGCGCTAATGGAAAAAAAAGGCATTTTCTTACATTTCTGCCCCTTCAAATGTACTGAAATTTGTGAAAACCATGGAATTTCCAACTGTATTCATTAGCTAGCGCTCTTAGGAGAAAAATGACACCCCATTGGTATGAGTTCAACTACCTCAGGGGGCGCTAGAAGTGCAAAATGACACCTACTACAACCTCAAATGTTTCTAACATTTTCTCAAACATTACTTGTCTGTTCCCAAATGGTTATAACAACTACAGAAGTGAAGAAAGGGTACACAAACCATACCATTTTGAAAAGAAGACACCCTGCCGCATCTAATGATGGGTGACTTGCCTTGTTACCCCAAGCCTGGAGTGCACAAATGCCTCCAGAAGGTGGCGCTAATGGAAAAAAAGGCATTTTCTTACATTTCTGCCCCTTCAAATGTACTGAAATTTGTGAAAACCATGGCATTTCCAACTGTATTCATTAGCTAGCGCTCTTAGGAGAAAAATGACACCCCATTGGTATGAGTTCAACTACCTCAGGGGGCGCTAGAAGTGCAAAACGACACCTACTACAACCTCAAATTTTTCTAACATTTTCTCAAACATTACTTGTCTGTACACAAATGGTTATAACAACTACAGAAGCAAAGAAAGGGTACACAAACCATACCATTTTGAAAGGAAGACACCCTACCGCATCTAATGATGGGTGACTTGCCTTGTTACCCCAAGCCTGGAGAGCACAAATGCCTCCAGAAGGTGGCGCTAATGAAAAAAAAAGGCATTTTCTTACATTTCTGCCCCTTCAAATGTACTGAAATTTGTGCAAACCATGGCATTCCCAACTGTATTCATTAGCTAGTGCTCTTAGGAGAAAAATGACACCCCATTGGTATGAGTTTAACTACCTCAGGGGGCGCTAGAAGTGCAAAACGACACCTACTACAACCTCAAATTTTTCTAACATTTTCTCAAATATTACTTGTCTGTACACAAATGGTTATAATAACTACAGAAGTAAAGAAAGGGTACACAAACCATACCATTTTGAAAAGAAGACACCCTGACGCATCTATTGATGGGTGACTTGCTTTGTTACCCCAAGCCTGGAGTGCACAAATGCCTCCAGAAGGTGGCGCAAATGGAAAAAAAAGGCATTTTCTTACATTTCTGCCCCTTCAAATGTACTGAAATTTGTGCAAACAATGGCATTTCCAACTGTATTCATTAGCTAGCGCCCTTAGGAGAAAAATGCCACCCCATTGGTATGAGTTCAACTACCTCAGGGGGCGTTAGAAGTGCAAAACGACACCTACTACAACCTGAAATGTTTCTAACATTTTCTCAAACATTACTTGTCTGTACCCAAATGGTTATAACAACTACAGAAGTGAAGAAAGGGTACACAAACCATACCATTTTGAAAAGAAGACACCTGCCGCATCTAATGATGGGTCACTTGCCTTGTTACCCCAAGCCTGGAGTGCACAAATGCCTCCAGAAGGTGGCGCTAATGAAAAAAAAAGGCATTTTCTTACATTTCTGCCCCTTCAAATGTACTGAAATTTGTGAAAACCATGGCATTTCCAACTGTATTCATTAGCTAGTGCTCTTAGGAGAAAAATGACACCCCACTGGAATGAGTCGACCTACCTTAGGGGTGCCAGAAGCACATCACTACACCTACCTGTTTGCTTCTTCGAAAATGGCGGCTTGTACTAAAATGTCCATAACTGTTAGAGACATGAAGGAAAGGTATAAAAGGTATACCATTTTGGAAAGTAGACATTCTCCCGCATCAATTGAGGGGTCACTTGCCTTTCTACCCCCTGGGCTGAAGTGCACAAATATTTCAAAAAGGTGGCGCCATGGGAATAAATACATGTTTTTTTACATTTCCACCACTTCAAAGATACTAAAATCTTTGAAAACCATAACATTTCCTGCTGTATTCAGTACCTGCTACCAACATGAGAAAAATGGTAGCCTATTTGTGTGGGTTAATATACAATATGTGGGTGCTAGGAACACGTACGTAAACCTGACACTTTTGTTTTTGAAATTATCTGCTTGCACTAAAATGGTTATAACCATAATAGATATGCAGAAAAGGTAGAGAAACAATGCCATTTTGGAAAGAAAACATCCTTCCGCATCTAATGAGGGGTCACGTGCCTTCTTACCCAAAGGCTGGTATGCACAAATGCTTCCAGGAGGTGGCGCTAGTGAAAAAAAAAGGCATTTTCTTACATTTCTGCCCCTTCAAATGTATGGAACTTTGTAAAAACCATGGAATTTTCAACTGCATTCATTAGCTAGTGCTCTTAGGAGTCAAACGACACCCCATTGATATGAGTTGACCTACCTTAGGGGGTGCTAGAAGTAGAAGACTACACCTACTACAACCTCTGATGTTTCTAACATTTTCTCAAATGTGACTTGCCTGTACAAAAATGGCTATAACACATTCAGAATTGAAGAAAAGGTAGATAAACCATACCATTTTGGAAAGAAAACAACCTGCCGCATCTAATGAGGGGTCACTTGCCTTCTTACCCCAATACTGGTGTGCATAAATGTTTCCAGAAGGAGGCGATATAGGAAAAAAATTGCATTTTTTTACATTTCTGCCCCTTCAAATGTATGGAGCGCTGTGAACACCATGGAATTTTCAACTGCATTTGTTTGCTAGTGCTCTTAGGAGTCAAATGACACCCCATTGGTATGAGTTGAACTACCTTAGGGGGTGCTAGAAGTAGAAAACTACACCTACTACAACCTCTGATGTTTCTAACATTTTCTCAAACCTGACTTGCCTGTACGAAAATGACTATAACACCTTCAGAATTGAAGAAAAGGTAGATAAACCATACCATTTTGGAAAGAAGACAACCTGCCGCATCTAATGAGGGGTCACTTGCCTTTTTACCCCTAAGTTAGTTGGCACAACTATTTCCAGAATGTGGTGCTACAGGAAAAAATAAAATTTTGTTTTACACATCAGTCACTTCAAAGATACTAAAATGGTTCAATGGCGTGGGATTTCCTAGGAGGACTTCTTGCCAGCCTAAGAAAAATGGTACCCCACTTCTGTGGGTTGACATACCAATTTACGCTACAGGAGCGTAGCTACCAGTGAAACAGAAATGGTAAAGCAAACAGTGTATGTGTGATTTTATGGCTAACAGATGAAAGAAGCTAGGGCGTCAGCCGGTGTACGTGCGGACCTGTGACTACAAGTGTAACAAAGTATGTGGGAGGGTGAGGGATTAGGCAGTGTGTGTGGGTATGAGCAGAGGAACAAGGATGGTGGGGCAGTGTTTGATAGTGTGTATGGGAGATCTGTGACTACCAGTGTTGATAAAAAGTCCTGTGTGTGCCACAGGAAGGGGGTCGGCATTGAACTCCCCTCCTAGTGGCACACACAGGGTTAATTTGTGTTTTAATTTTTTTTTTTTTTATTATATACCTCATTGAGGGGCATAAGGACCCCCTGATCCCTCCCCAATGAGGTCTTAGTAAAAAAATATATATATATGTCCACAAACAGGGGACCCGGAGAGTGCCACAGGGGTCTCCAGCGCATTGCAAAGCAATGCATTGGATCCTTGTGGCACTCAGAGGGTTAATTTTTTTTTTTTATCATTACTTGGTAATCAGAGCTTGTTGGGGGGCCATCAGGACCAATCATGATGGCCCCCCAACAATCTCTGATAACGAAGTAATGATAAATGCCCTGTGTGTGCGCCGCAGAAGGGGGGCTGCATTGGCCCCCCTTGAGGCACACACAGGGTTAATTTTTTTTCTTTACTTTTTTTTATTATGGACCTCATCGGTGGGTATCAGGACCCCTTTGATTCCCCCCAATGAGGTCTTAAAAAAAAAAAAAAAAAAAAAAGGAATCAAAATAAATGTCCCTGTGAGTGCCAAAGGGGTCTCCAGCGCATTGCAAAGCAATGCATTGGACCCTTCTGGCACTCAGAGGGTTAATTTTTTTTTTTATCATTACTTGGTAATCAGAGCTTGTTGGGGGGCCATCAGGACCAATCATGAAGGCCCCCCAACAATCTCTGATAACGAAGTAATGATAAATGCCCTGTGTGTGCGCCACAGAAGGGGGGCTGCATTGGCCCCCCTTGTGGCACACACAGGGTTAATTTTTTTTTCTTTACTTTTTTTTTATTATGGACCTCATTGGTGGGTATCAAGACCCCTCTGATTCCCCCCAATGAGGTCTTAAAAAAAAAAAAAAAAAAGGAATCAAAATAAATGTCCCTGTGAGTGCCAAAGGGGTTTCCAGCGCATTGCAAAGCAATGCATTGGACCCTTCTGGCACTCAGAGGGTTAATTTTTTTTTTAATTATTACTTTGTAATCAAAGCTTGTTGGGGGGCCATCAGGACCAATCCTGATGGCCCCCCAACAATCTCTAGTAACAAAGTAATGATAGAAGCCCTGTGTGTGCCACAGGAGGGGGGGGTGCATTTGACCCCCCCTGTGGCACACACAGAGTTAACATTTTTTTTTTTTTTTTTAATAATAGACCTCATTGAGGGGCATCAGGATCCCCCCTGATCCCCCCAATGAGGTCTTTAAAAAAAAAACAAAAAAACCCCAAAGAAAAGACCCTGTGAGTGCTACAAGGGTCTCCAGCACATTGCAAAGCAATGTGCTGGGGACCACTGCGGCACTCACAGGGTTAGTTTTGGGTTTTTTTTTATTTTTTTTATTTTTTTTATATATATATTCAGACCTCGTGGGGGACATCAGGACCCCTCCTGGTGTCCCCCAAGTAATTGATCTCCCAGCCGATAGGCTGGGAGACCAATTTGGCGACTGCAGGAGAGCAGAAGCTCTCCTGCCGTTCACTCCTACCACCGGTAGGAGTGAATCGCTTAAGGGAAACTTCCCTAACGTCATCGGTGATCATGTCACCGATGACGTTAGGAGGTTTCCCCCTTTCCCGCCCACTCCTACCCGGAAGTTCGGGTAGGAGAGACGGAAGAGGAGAAGCTGCGCTTCTGCTGTGCTTCTCCTCTTCTTTTATTGATCTCCCAGCGCGATCGGCTGGGAGATCAATAACAGGGGGGACATGAGGAGTGATCCTCATGTCCCCCCATGATTGCCCACCTTTTTTTTTTTTAAAATGCGGCCACTGCATGCCGGTTATACCGGCTCATGCAGTGACAGCATTTTAGTGGGTACATTGTACGAGCTTGGCACAGCGGGTACAGCTGTCCAAACTCGTACAATGTACCCACTTGGCACTCAAAGGGTTAATGTAAGCACCCCAAAAACCACAGAAAATAAATAAACAAAAGCACATATGAATGGGATACTTGAAACATTCATCCCCTCCCACAACTACACTGCACTCATCTTGATGAAACTGTGTGAAGTGGACAGTTTTCAACATAAAAAAAACTCATTACACATACATGCAGCAGGTTCAGCATATAACAATCAGTTCTTGCTCCTTGTGTAGGACAAACTCACTTTTATACATTTCTCTGGTTGTCGGTAAATGTATTTCTCTATATTCCACATTTACATTAGAACAAAAGTTTTAAGACCTTTCCAACATTTTCTATTACAATTTTCATATAAGCTCACTATTTATTAAAGTGAAACATTCACTTTTTAAGAATTAGGGAATTTTGAAAGAGCTCTCAAAATCATCTATAGTATATTTATGTTAGCCACTTTTTACTTAAAACATTAGTCTATGAGATAATTATATATGTTTATGCACATTAGACAGTACTGGAAGACTGGGGCGGATTGTAAGGGAATACCAGCCAGGGCATTTTTTTTTAAAGCAGCCCACTAGCTGCACCGACGTCCCTATCGATGCCCCCTTGTGGTCCCTGTGTGGCATGGGAGAGCAGACTCTAGGATATTATGTCATATCCTGGCGCTCTGCATTAACCCTTTGAGTGCCAGAGGGGTACGCAACGCATTGCAAAGCAATGCTTTGCGTACCCCTCTGGAATTCAGAGGGTTAACAGGGAACTCAAAGGCTGTCACAGACAGTGCCTGTGGCAACACAGACCTCTCCTTCAAAATATCGTGGGACGGTGAGGTGAGATCCTCTGATCTCCCCCACTGGCCCATGATCTAGCGGCCCACCGGGGGATGCCCGATCCCCCAATAGGACAATCCGCCCATGCTGGAAGGCAGGCATGTCACGTACTGGACCGCAGGCATGTCACTTTCTACACTACTATCTCTCTCACCTGCTACTCCGTGCTGGCCAGTACTAGCACATTAACATAAACTGACATTTCAATAATTATAAATATCTCATAAACTATTGCCTGAAATTAAAAAGTGGCTGACATAAATATAGATAATTTTGAAAGCTGTTTCAAAATAGCATTATTTGTTTGAAAGAGACAATTCCACATTAACCCTTCGCTCTGCAATGCATTGTGCACCACTCTGGCATTCAAGGGGTTAAGTATTGCCAGTAGCAAATACCTCTAGAAAAAGGCACTCATTGCTATTTTTAAATTGAGATGATCAGGTGTTATCTATGTTTAAGTTTTTGGTAGTGTAATCACTCATAAATGTATAGCTTTTAAAAAAGGAGTAATGCTTCATTTTGTAGGGATTTTCCAGTTAGACGATGATTTATCTAAATGTTATTAACTGCAGTTTCCAGTTGTAGTCAACAGATGGCAATATTTTGGGCTGTATTCTAACAATCAAGCTTTCCCATAGTGCACATTAAAAAATACATTCTTCACACCTATTAGTGCTGTTGATTTTTTCTGTTCATTGATTTTTGATTTGTAATTTTATTCCCAGCTTGTAATTTCTGTATTTTTTTCCTTTGCTAATTAAAAAAAAATCCTTTTTGACCTGCAATTATTCTTTAGTCCATTGATTGTGTATGAGGCTTTAAAGTCTGATGACCTCTTCATTCTTTATCACAGTTCCTCCCAGACTTGAATACAACTTCATAATGAATAAGCATAATATTCTATCTGTAATCTCTTGAGAATCATCAATATGACCTCTTACTTGACATTTGTCGAGATATGTTTAGTTCTGCACACAATTCATTTCTTCATAAAATTACAATGTACATTTCTTCTATCTTGAGGCGCGTTTCTCCTTTTTGATTTTCTTGTAACTGTGTGCCAATGATATACAGACATCTTCAGACATATTTTGTTGTTTTTTTAATGTGTGAAGCATAGATTATATACCCTTGTCAGAAGCCATGCTAGTTAAATTGAGAATAATCTTAAAGGGGATGTATCACCTCTATATAACTTAGCCTAAATAGTTTGTTTATATATTTATTATGACTAAATGTGTCTTCATTTTTTTAAGCTTTATTTGGTCAGAATTGATGTTATAAACTCTGCCCTGCATATACTTCTACATAGACTGTGGTTATCTGCTCTGTACCACAGTCTGTCACTCTTCTTCTGCTCCCCTCCCTCTATCCAGCCTCCTCCAATGATGGAGGCTTTCTGTCTGTAAGCTGGAGTGGTCTCATTGGCTAGATATCGATCTCTGCCAATGAGACCACTCCAGCTTACAGATAGAAAGCCTCAGTCATCAGAGGAGGCTGGATAGAGGGAGGAGAGCAGAGGCAAAGAGACGAACTGCGGTTACAGAGCAGGTAACCACAGTCTAAGTGGAAGTAGCTGCAGGGCAGAGTTTATAACATCAATTTTGACCAAATAAAGCTTAAAAAATGAAGACACTTTTAGTCATAATTGATATATAACAACTATTTAGGCTAAGTTATATAGAGGTGATACATTCCCTTTAAGACCATATTCAGCAAGCTAAAGAGGTGCAAACAAACTGTTCCATAGGGGGAAATTAAAATTAACACTGATGTGGTTTGACCCCTTGAATGCTAGAACTTCAGTTACTGAAACAAATGATGCAGAGCCAGAATTAAAAACCAAAAGATCAATGTTTTGTTACATAAGCAGGAAGTTAGTGTTGTGGGCAAAGGACAAAGGCATCCAAACTTCTAACAAACATTCCAAGGCATATATTGTTGTAGGACTCAAAACTTTGAGTTTCAGCTATTTTATAGGAAATGTTGCAGTCATAGGAAACATAGGAGAAATATTTTTGGCAGTTGCAAAAAAGGAGAAAACTTTTAAGTGGTGAAAAGGAGAAAAATCATATTTTTTCGCAAAGTCATACAGGAAATGACTTTTCTCCCACCCCCTAAACATGAATTAATTCTACAGGAAAAACAGACATGGAAAAGCTCTAATGGTAATACAAGTGAAATTGATTTCATACTGCTCAGTCTAAAATCATTTTAACATTAGAAAAGACAATTGTCTATTGAGAGCAAAAATTAACTGCAAGAAAGAAAGAAAATTATCAAGTCAACAGATGTGAATATCAACATTATATCACGGTTCCCGTGATCTTTCTCTGTCACTCTTTGCTGTGGTGCGCTCCCATTGGCTGAGCTTGTTTGGCCCGCCCAGTATGGCCTTTTTATACTCGGCCTTTGGCACCTGTCAGGTGCCCTTTCGTAGTGTTCCTGAGCCAGTGTTGCTGTGTAGCTGTGTTCCAGTGTTCTGCGTTCCTGTGTACCGACTTGGCCCGTCTGACTACGCTCCTTAGTTCCTGCTCCGTGATTTGACCTGGCCTGGCTGACGTTCCTGCTCTGTGATCTGACCCGGCTTGTCTGACGATCCTGCTCTATGATTTGACCCGGCCTGGCTAATGTTCCTGCTCCGTGACCTAACCCGGCTACGTTGAGGATCCTGCCTGTGTTCCTGCTGAGAGCCTGTTCCAGTGTCGCCTGGGTGACATTCTGACTTCCGCTGTGCTGGTGGCAGGGCTGACAGGGTTGTTGCCTCCTGTGTACTGGGCCTTCCCGTTTACTCTTGCTGAGCTCTGTTGGCTCCGTTACTCTGGGCCTCCGTTTACACTTACCGAGCACTGAGCCTTTCGTTTGCACTTCAGAGCACTGTTGCCTCCGTTCACTGAGCCTCCGTTAACACTTGCAGAGCAGTTGCCTCATTCACTGAGCCTCCGTTAACACTAGCAGAGCCGTTGCCTCCGTTCTCTGAGCCTCCGTTAACACTTGCAGAGCCATTGCTTCCGCTACCCTGAGCCTTCCGCTAACACTTGCTGAGCCTTGTGTCTCCGTTACTAGAGCCTCCCATTAACACTTGCAGAGCATGGTGGCCTCCGATTTACCCTGCGCATCCGGTTACACTTGTTGGACGCAGTAGTCTCGTTACGCACCGGTTGGGTGCGATTGGCTCCATACACCTCAGCTCTTGCAGTGTAGTTGGTCTCTGTTGCAGCGCCCTTGGGGTGCCATTGGCTCTATACAGCTAAGCTCTTGCAGTGTAGTTGGTCTCCGTTACAGCGCCCGTGGGGGTGCCATTGGCTCTATATAGCTAAGCTCTTGCAGTGTAATTGGTCTCCGTAACAACTCCTGTGGGGGCTATTGGCTCTATAATCCTCAGCTCTTGCAGTGTATTTGGTCTCCTTTAACGCACCGGGTGGGTGCTATTGGCTCTTAACATCTCAGCTCTTGTGGTGCACTTGCTCTCCATTCACGCACCGGTTGGGTGCTAGTGGATCTAGCTCCTTAAGCTCTTGTAGAGTATTTTGGCCTCAGTTCCCTGCTCAGCATAAGCAGTAGTCTCTGTCCTGTTCTATTTAATGGTGTTCTCATCTAGCACCACTATATCGCTCCTTTACCTACTTATGGGTGTGTCAAACACACCACAACAGAGACTTATTTGATTTCTATGTACTTTAACCCTTGAGTACCCTGTATGCTATTTAAGCCTGTCCTGTGACAGTATATATTTATTTCCCTGTATACTGGGCCTGAGAGGGCATCTGTACTTTACTGTCTATTCCAGTGATTCTGTATTGCCTATAGAGGGCAGTCTTTCTTGTCTTTTAATAAACTGTGTTTTATTCTAACCTGCTGGTCTGAGTGTCCTACAAAACCGTTACACATTAGCCTGTGATTAAAAAAATCATAAGAAGTTTGAGCACTGTCTAATTGCTTCAGTGTGCTGTAATACCTTCTAGACACGGCCATTTCAATCTACAATGAAAAGTTAATGGAGACTATCACAGACACTGCCCATTCCCTTGCACCTACTGTGAAACAAGGAAAACTAACCTGAATATCAAAACAGTTACCATGATGAAAAAGTGACAAGAATTGAAGCAAAAAGGTAATATTATAAACAGGGTGGAATATGTAGAAAGGTGCAAAACCATAAGGAAGCGCATAAAAGAAGAAACGAAGAAGTTAAATTTTGAGCTCATTGAAAGTACACTGGATGAAAATCAAGGGCTAATGAAACCAAAACAAAAGATGGCCAAACATAGGAGCCAAATGTTATCATTAAAGGGTGAAGATGGTACAACAGTAAAAACTCAACAAATAGTAAACAAATGCAATAAAATCAATGAAAAATGGCAAAGAAGCTGGACTTGATAAAGTTACTAATGAAATGTTAAAAGCCCTTGGTCAACCCTTATTCAAAGCCCTAGCTAATTACCTACTACTCAGCAAAGTGAAACGTGGAAAAAAGCAAAAGTCATCCTACTGCACAAAAAGGTGACAAGGCGATTCTAAAGAACTACCAACCAATAAGCCTTCTGCCAGTCATCTACAATGTTTCCAAAAAGGTGATATCAAGAAGAATGGACACAGTACTTAAAGAGGTATATCCTAAAGAATAAGCAGGGTTCAGAAACAGTTTCAGAACCAATAAGCCTATTGCCAGTTGTCTACAATGTTTTCAAAAGGGTAATATCAAGAAGAATAGACGCAATACTTAAAGTGGTACATCCTAAAGAACAAGCAGGCTTCAGAAACCATTTCAGAACAATGGACCGTATCCAGACAGTGTAACAAGGTTGTACAACCTTCTCTTATGCATAGCCTTCATTGACCACAAAAAAACACAAAAAGAGGGTGTTCAATAGTATAACTATATGACTCTTTTTCATTTTATTACTGTTTTATCACAGAGTTATACTATTGGGTGCTCTCTTTTTCTTTACGTTTTTTATGATTTGACCATTGGGGAGAGTGAGTATCTGAGGAGCATCCCCCATTTCATTTAAAGTCCATACTGTCTCTGGGTCAGTTTACATCACAGAAAGCACAGATAGCTGTGACCTATATAAGTAAGATCCCAACCACCTGTTTTGTGAGTATCCACTCATCCAGTGTTTCTGGTTGAGGTACTGAGTTTAATTTCTTTCTGCACTGTTTTCTCCCTTTTATCATTTTCTATGGATTACGAACAGGGGCATTGTTAGGGGGGGCTAAGGGGTCTGAAGTCCGGAGTGTAACCTTGTGCAGCCCTGAATGTTGTAGCCCAGTGGGTAGCCCTGAATGTATGTTATTTGTTTACAGACGCTCCTGGACACCTAAGCAAAATAGTAGAATCACTGTTACAAAGATGTGAGAGAGAACAAGCAATTTATCAAGTGAGGTACGGACGGCTTTATATGTGCCCTGCCATCCAGTACCTTCCTAGCATGCTGAGGTGGCACTGCAGCCAATGAGAGAGGAGTGTGTCAACAGGCTATCCCTTTCTCATTTGCTGTGCACGTGATACAGGGGAGATGGTTATGGAGTGGAGCGGTGGCTACACAGGGCCTGGCAGAAGTAGGAGTAAGCAAATAAACCAGCTGAGGAGCAAGTAGGAAGCCTGACTGTTCCCCAAGAAAGCAGCCAGCCAGCCCTGAGAGCCCTCAGCAGTCAGCACATGCACATCTGTGTGTCACTCACTGTCAACAACTAGCAAGTGATTACACTAACGAGAGTATTATCTATTTCTATTATATGGCAATCGTGGCTTGGCTGGCAGCATTTTTCACACACTACCATATTTAGGAATAATATATGCCATACACAAGTACATATTTTGGCCCACAGCCACCTTTCTTGTCCAGGCCAAGAGACAAACCAAATCAAAGAGAAGGTGTGTAAAGTTTGAGTTCAGGGCTAACATCAAGGTTGTCCTGTCCTACTCCTGGGAAAGAAAGGGGGACCCAGGCCAAAATTTGTGATCCAAAAATGTAATTTGAAAGATCATATAGTTTAGATAGATGATGATGTTCACTGGTACCTATAAGGTCCTATCCTATGCTAAGGAGTTGTAACTGAATATTCCCAGAAAATATGGTGAAAATTAGCGTATTTTGTTTAGCATTTTGTGTATAGTGTATTTAGTTTAGTGTATTTTTATGAATAGAGTATTGCATATAACATTTTTTACATTGCTTTTATACATTTAGCTTATAGCTTTTAGCTTAGAATATTGTGTATGGTTTATGGCATTATCATATAGTGTTACAGTATAGCATATTGTTTTTGAGTATTGCGTTTAGTATTTTGTATTCCATATAGCATTTAGACTATACTGTATTGTGTAAAGTGTATAGTTTATAGGGTATTGAGTATAGCATTTTGTGTATAGTGTACTGTGTTTAGCTTTTGCATATCATGTATAGAGTATTGTGTTATTGTGCATTGTGTGCATATTGTGTGTGTATATATATATATATATATATATATATATATATATATATACACTGTATATTGTATATGTGTGTGTATTGTGTTTGTGTGCATGTGTGTGTATTGTGTACATTGTGTGAGTATGCGTTGTGTGTTTATTGTGTGCATGCATTGTGTCTGTGTGTATTGTGTTTGATGTGCATGTTGCATGTATTGTTTGTGTGTATTGTGTGTATATGTGTGTAAAGGATAATTCCTCCTTACTGCCACCCCTGGGTGTGTATGCCAGGTACACACAAGTCTTTATATTCATTTACTACACTTAGGTAGGTTTTTTGTTCTGTCTATCCCCACCCTATGTTTTTTTGCATGAGCTCTGCTATTCAAGCACAGCAACTTTGTTGAAGCAATGAAAGTGGCGAAAGAGAAGTGATATAGGCCCTAAGGGGAACTATAGGGATAGAAAGGAGCATCTGATCAATTTTCTATGTATTTTTGATTCCATATACTGCACATGTATGCAATTTGACATTATGAACAAAAAATCAATATTGATACATGTATTTTTACTTTATACGTGTAGATGGACACCCAATGATGGAAACTGAGAGAAGAATTACATTGAGATGGCAAACATTTGGAAAACTTAGTAGTACAGTCTTTAAGACAAATATCCAACTCTGCCTCAAGCGAAAGGTTTTTGACCAATATGTCCTCCAAGTTCTTACGTATGGCTGTGAAACATGGACACTGAATGCCAAAGCCATACAAAAACTTAAGGTTACAAAGAGAGGTTTGGAACGTTGAATCTATATATATAAAAGAAGACTTTGTGCCTGCCAAAACACACCCAGGGGTGGTATTAAGGAGGAGTTACTGTTCCCATTGGGTGATTCAATCATGCAGGGAGTTGGCCCGCCCCCACTATGCAGCCCACCCACCACTATGAAAGTCAGAAAAAAACAATATGGCCGCCACTTGCTCCTACACCACAGACAAACACACATGCCCCACTCACACAGCACCACACAAACACACACACATGCCCCACTCACACAGCACCACACACACACACACACATGCCGCACTCACACAGCACCAAGCAGACATGCCCCCACTCACACACACAGCACCACATACACACACAAAGCCAGAAATACATATGGCTGACACACACACACAGTCACTCACCCTGACTCCCAGAGGCCTCAGCAGGACCTGTAGTGCAGCACCAGAGGAACAAAATTGCACTCAAAGGGTTAAGGTAGGTCCTCATTGCTCAATTATTTCTTCACTGTCATCATTTGCCATGCAAGACACAGGACAGACAGCCATCAGATTCACACTTAACCCACTGACTGCCACAGGGTTGTGTATCAAGTTTTACCCCTCAGGGAGTGTGTTCAAACTCCTCACACTGTAAACTTGCATTTCTCTCCCACTTCTCCTCCTTCCCCAGCCTATTACTAACACTTTTCCATATTTATGTTAAGCCCCGCCCCCTACTCACGATTAAGCCCCGCCCCCTTTTAACCCAGATTGCCCCATTGCTCTCTCCACATCAGCACCACATGAGGGACTCCACAAGTAAAAATTCCCAGGTATAACACATACATGCCTCACTCACACAGCACCAAACACCCATACACACACACAAAGCCAGAAAGAAAGATGGCTGACACACAGTCACTCACCTTGACTCCCAGTGGCCTCAGCAGGACCTGTAGTAAAGCCACTGAATGGTGCTGCATCAGCAGGGGAACAAAATGGCACTCAAAGGGTTAAGGTAGGCCCTCATTGCTGAATTACTTCTTCACTGTCACCATTTGCCATGCAAGACACAGGACAGACAGCCATCAGATTCACACTTAACCCACTGACTGCCACAGGGTTCTGTATCAAGTTTTACCCCTCATGGAGTGTGTTCAAACCCCTCACACTGTTAACTTGCATTCCCCTCCCACTTCTCCTCCTTCCCCAGCCTATTACTAACACTTTTTCACATTTATGTTAAGCCCCGCCCCCTACTCGCGATTAAGCCCCACCCACTTTTAACCCAGATTGCCCCATTTGTTTCTCCACATCAGCACCACATCAGTCCCCTCTAGGGACTTCACAAGTCAGTGTTCCCAGGTATGAACACACTTCCCACTGCTATTTAACTCTGACATGCCTCTCTATACCTTAACCCTTTGAGTGCCAGAGGGGTACACAACTCATGAGCACATGTGTTTCTGCTCATATATGTTGCGTGTCTGTGTGTGTACATCTCTGTTACATATGTGTGTCCATATGTGCATCTCCAGTGTGTCTGTGTGTACATGTCTTTTGCATGTTTCTGCCGCTCACTGTGTGTATGTGCATACCTCCCAACATTTCACAGGGCCAAAGAGGGACACGTTAGTTTTAGGTAATATTATTGGGGGTGTGGCTGGTGGGCGGGGCATTAGTAAGAATTTTTAGGTTATTTCATGACCTATTACTGGCTATTTATGAAACTGAATAAATGATTTAGTTCAAGACCAAAGTATTTTATTTGCACAGACTAATGTATACACACATATACTGAAGTTTATTGCTTTATTGCGGTAGAGCAAAGAAATACACACCACACAGTCAGGGCTGGTGCAAGGATTTTTGCCACCCTAGGCAAAACCTAATTTTGCCGCCCATTTCGCTCCGCCCCTTGTGTCCCACCCCTTTATACCCTGCCTACTTATACCCAACCTCTTTTCATGATTGTCCTCTCTCTGCCCCCTGAGCCACTCTGCCCCTGTTCTGGAGATGCCTGTAAGAGATGCCCCCCACCAGCTCCAACTTGCCCCTTATCAGCTTCACTTTGGCCCACAGCTCCACTTTGCCCCTATCAACTCCAACTTGCCCCCATCAGCTCCAACGTGCCCCCACCAGCTCCATTTTGCCCCCTCAGCTTCACTTTACCCCCTCAGCTCCAACTTACCCCCATCAGCTCCACTTTGCCCCCCATCCTCTCCAACTTACCCCCATCAGCTCCACTTTGCCCCCCATCTGCTCCAACTTGCCCCCATCCGCTCCAACTTGCCCCCACCAGCTCCACTATGCCCTCTCAGCTCCAACTTGCCACTATCAGCTCCACTATGCCCCCAGCAGCTCCAACTTGCCCCCATCCGCTCCAACTTGCCCCCCCATCCGCTCCAACTTGCCCCACCAGCTCCACTTTGCCCCCCCTCAGCTCCACTTGCCCCCCTCAGCTCCAACTTGCCCCCCCTCAGCTCCACTTTGACCCTCATCAGCTCCACTTTGACCCTCATCAGCTCCAACTTGCCCCCATCATCTCCAACTTGCCACCACCAGCTCCACTATGCCCCCTCAGCTCCAGCTTTCCCCTAACAGCTCCAACTTGCCCCCATCATCTCCACTTTGCCCCACATCTGCTCCAACTTGCCCCCTCAGCTCCACTATGCCCCCTCAGCTCCAACTTGCCCCCCATCACATACCTGTATCTCCCGCGCAGTCTTCTCTTCAGTAATGCAGAGCGAGGCGGGAGATCATGACTCCCAGCGCGCTCTGCATTACTAAAGATCCGACCAGATGAGGGAGTGCTGTAGCAACACTGACCTGACTGTGTTGTGGTTCCTGGCGTGGTGTGTGGGCGCAGCTCTTCTCCGCTGCATGCCCGCGCCCCCAGTACGTGTGCGCCCTAGGCCGGCGCCTACCTCGCCTATAGGTGGAGCCGGCCCTGCACACAGTCTGACCTCCTAAAAAGAGGGACAACAGGGTGGGAAAGAGGGACAGAGGGATTTGGCCCTCAAAGAGGGACTGTCCCTCCTAAAGAGGGACACTTGGGATGTATGGTATGTGTCTGCCTGTATGCTGCATATGTCTGTGTTTATCAGTGTGTCTGCATTTCAAACACGTGCGCCCAATGGTCATAACATGACGGGCAACGCCGTCCCATGTTGCTAGTTATGAATATAACAAGAAGAGACTGAAACATTTGTGCATAGATTCATCAGCAAAAAAAGTTTTTTGATATAATTGAAAGAGTAAAATGCCTAAAACAGAAACGGGCAGGTCACATAGAAAGAAGACTGAGAGTAGATGGACCAAACAAATCTTGGAACTGATACCAATCAATACTTAACGCCCAAGAAGAAGAATACCTAAGACAAGATAGGTTGATGAAATTACCAAAATTTTTTGCACAAAGTGTCAACAATAAGCACAAGACCAAAGTTGTTGAAAACTTGCTGAGGAGGACTTCATCCTGCATTGGATCAATAAAGCTGAAGATGATACAGTAATGATACAGTAATGTCCATAAGTTTTAGGAAGCTGTGAACAAATGCTGTAAAGTAAGAATGCTTTCAAATATAGACAAAATGCATAGAGTGAACAAAAGAAAAATCTAAATCAAATCAACATTTTTAGTTTGACCACCCTTTGCCTTCAAAACAGCATTAATTCTTCTAGGTACACGCACAAATTCAGGGATTTTGTAGGCAAATAGTCCAGTATATGAGTAAACAATTATATCAAACAGGTGATAATGATAATTAAGTTAATACGAAGGTTGAAACATAATCATTAACTGAAACAGAAACAGCTGTGTAGAAGGAATAAATCTGGGTGAAGAACAGCCAAACTCAGCTAACAAGGTGAGGTTGCTGAAGGCAGTTTAATGTCAAAAGTCATACACCATGGCAAGACTGAGCACAGCACCAAGACACAATTATACTGCATCAGCAAGGTTTCTCCCAGGTAGAAATGTCAAGGCAAACAGGGTTTTACAGATGTGCTATCTAAGCTCTTTAAAGAAGAACAAAGAAATAGAAAATGTTGAGGATCGGAAACTCAGTGCATCAGATGAAAGACACATCATGCTTACTTCCCTTTTTGATCTGAAGATGTCCAGAAGTGCCATCAGCACAGAATTGCCAGAAAAAAGTGGGCCCCTCGTACATCCATATACTGTCCAGAGAAGTCTGATCAGAATTGGTCTTAATGGAAGATTTGCAACCAAAAAGCCATACCTCCGAAGTGGAAGCAAGGTCAAGCGGCTCTGCTATGCATGAAAAGACAGGAACTGGGGTGCAGAAAAATGGCAGCAGGTGCTCTGTACTGAATAGTCAAAATTTGAAATATTTGGCTTTAGCAGAAGGCAGTTTGTTCTGCAAATGCTAGAGAACAGTACAAGAATGAGTGACTGCAGGCAACAGTGAAGCATGGTGGAGGTTCCTTGCAAGTTTGGGGCTGCATTTCTGCAAATGGAGTTGAGAATTTGGTCAGAATTAATGGTCTCCTCAATGATGAGAAGTACAGGCAGATCCATCATGCAATACCATCAGGGATGCATCTGATTGGCCCCAAATGTATTCTGCAGCATGACAACCCCAAACATACAGCCAAAGTCATTAAGAAAAATCTAATCAAATCAATATTTATGTGACCACCCTGTTCCTTCAAAACAGCATCAATTTTTCTAGGTACACTTGCACACAGTTTGTTAAAGGGACAGTAATGTCTCATAAAAACTTGTTCTAGATTTGTAAAGCAGGAAAAAAATAAGCTGAATGACACAAACCCTAGCTCTCATACCGCTATGGTTTGAGAGATATATGCATTGAAAGTTCCCTCTCCCTCCCCTTTCCCTGACATCAACGCTGTGCTGACTGAAGGGGAATCCTGACCGTGGTCCAACTGGAGGCTCTGCAAGAGAGCCAAAATTGCGTTATTGCAAAATAATTACTTCATTGGAAAGGTCTACAAAGTGTGTCTGGTTTATAAGCACACTTTGTAGACCTTTCCAACTGAAGTAATTGTTTTGCAATAATGAGATTTTGGCTCTACTGAAAAGCCTTCTTGTGTCGGCCGACACGGATCTCCTGCTGTCAGCTTTACAGATGACATCAGGAGAAGGGGGGGGACTTTCAATGCCTATATCTCTCAAAACATAGCAGTTTGAGAGATAGGGTTTGTGCCATTCAGCTTATTTTTTTCCTGCTCTACAAAACTAGAACAAGTTTTTATGGGACGTTACTGTCCCTTTAACAAACTGTGTGCAAGTGTACTTAGAAAAATTGATGCTGTTTTGAAGGGAAGGGGTGATCACATAAATATTGATTTGATTAGATTTTTCTTTTGTTCACTCACTACGTATTTTGTTAAATGATAAAAATAAACTATTAACATGTCTATTTTGAAAGCATTACTTTACAGCATTTTCTCACACCTGCCTAAGACTTTTGCACAATACTGTATAATATAAAAGAAGACGTCTGCGTGCTTGAAACACACATACACACACACACACACACACACACACACACACACACACACACACACACACACACAGGGGTGACAGTAAAGAGGAGTTATTCAGATCTACTCCATACTGTCTGTCCAGGAGATACAGGGGGTGTGATTTTGACAGGAGTGGCCACTCCTGTCAAAATCTCTGCAAGGGGTTTGCCTGCCCTCAACTTCCATTTGAAGCAAAATAAAAAAACATGGCCAACTCACACACCCTCACCCTGACCTCTACAATACCCACCACTTTCAATTCAAGGCCAGAAAACACAGGGCATCACTGGGAGGAACAACCTATAAAATCTCTGTTCTCAGTAGTGTAGGTACTGCCATCAAATGTTTCCATTAGAAGGTTAAGTTAGACACAACAGCAGCACCCAAGGGACTGTCTACAACAAGAGATACCATACACTTGCATGTTGTCACCACAAAACACAGTGCAGCATCGGGAGACCGTCCTACAATTGCTCACAGCATACACTTGCAAATTGTGTGTCATGCACATGATATGCAAGGGCATGCTTTGAGTGATTGTAGGATGGTTTCCCCAAGTGCTGTACTGTGCATGCTGGTGAAAATAAGAAAGTGAATTGAGTTGCCGGTTGTAGGATGATCCCACTGGTGCTGCTGCTTTTGTCCTGCGGCCCAGTTTTACAAAACAATAAAATAATCAAAAAATGACATATGATCACTAACACCTTCAACCCTTCCTTAATCCCTTGAGTGCCAGAGGGGTATGCAATGCATTGTTGAGATGATGGGTCCCTCTTTTTCAGCTATTCTCTGCCTTCTATAGGACACAGGTACTAGGAGGAGGAGTAGAAGGCGGGAAATGGCCTGATGGTGGAGGGAGGCATGGGCTGGGAAAATGGGCAACATGCTGTGGTAGATGGGAGAGCTGATGTTCAGTGAGCCTCATGCATGGACATTCTTCATATCACCTTCTCTTTCTCCACAGCTGGATCCGGTTGCTGCCACTGCATTGCACAGCATGGTTTACACCTAAGTATCATAATTTCCATTGCCACATTTTAATCTTTTTAATTTTTTTTCTGCCTTTTCAGTATATTGTTAAGCATCAAGTGTTTTTTTCCCCTACTTTTTTCTTCAGCGTATTTGGGTATGCTGAGTAGTTAGATTAAAGTCCAGGTGGGGAAAGGTTATGTTTTCATTTGTTATGTTTTTTTTTCAAAAATGACGGCATCAATGTATTCCACAATACTTATTAATCCATTTGCCTGTATCACAAGATTATATGTATGTCCTGAATCCCATCTGAATATGTACTTGTTAATGTATGCCTTATATGTCAGCATCAATTAAATAAAATGTAAATGTTTTCACAAGATTGTTTACATTAAAATGCTAAATGTATAGAACAACATTTGCGAACTGGAATTTTTCAGAGAATGCTGTGACAAACATTCCTGCAAATTGTCTGCTCAGAAATACAAAATAAACCCATAAATGTACAGGTTTTGGAAATGTAGACAACACAGTGTATTTTACTAGAGATATATCTAGCCCTTTCTTTAATCAGACAGTTTTGTCACAATCTTATGACAACTTTAGATGTAATAATCTTACTTGCACTTTTCTTCACATAGATTGTAATTGTGCAGATTCCATGTTGAACTGTGTAACAGTACCTCCAGATGTGTTTGTATATGTTTACCAATTATAGCAATAACACATATGTGTATAGGTTTACTATGTTTAAAAGGCACAGATTAAAAGGTATGCACCCCATGTTCAAAATTCATATTTTTCAGGAATTAATTTGCTGTCACTTTGCATTCTTTGCCATATATATATATATATATATATATAGTTCAGTAATGTGGAAAGCACTCACCGGAACCTTTGTAGCTGAAACACCAGTGGTTTATTAGATCAACATTATGGCCAGTACTTGGTTTTGAAACTTGATAAAGTCCCTGAGTGGTGGCCGAAATGTCAATCTAATAAACCACTGTTGTTTCGGCTACAAAGGATCCTGTGAGTCCTTCCACTGCATTCTTTATCTATGTTTCAGAGGTTCACCCAGCTCATTATTATCAGAAACAGTGAATGCATTACACATTAAGTAGATAGATAGATAGATAGATAGATAGATAGATAGATAGATAGATAGATAGATAGTCTAGAAATATAAATATACTGTGTACACACAAATACACTCTGTAAATGGTTATGATTGTATTCTCTACCCTAGAAAAAAGAAAACAAAAACACTCACATACTTTACTTTTATTTGTTACTTTACTTGCAGTGACCTGCCCTAATCAAGTTTATTGGGAGGTTTTTCATTTTTAACATTGAGGGAGAGTGCACCTCCCACTGATTTGACATCTTGGTGAACTTTGATCAGAGCACTCAGACCTGATCAGCTGATCTACAAGGCTCCAACAGAGCATGGCTGCAACATCACTGCAGCTTCACACAGAAGGGGCAGGGAGCATTGAATCCAGTACTGGAAAGAAAGTACCGGTATAGCATTGGTGGAATATAACAGGAGGCATAGCAGTCCCAGCACTTATCAAGACAGCAATCATTTACTTGAATTATAATTTTTTTAAACTTGAATTATGTAGTGGGAACTTGCTTGCCACCACCTCCTTGCACATTGGATAGAGATTGGACTGCTCTTTGGTCAGACAACAACCAGGAATCAATTCAACTGATTCCTGAAGTGTAGCAGGAAAGTCTGGTCACACAGTGTTACAAGGAGGGCTTAAACTTGGTAGTAGTAACAATGATCATGATGTCCAAGATGACTGTTTATTTTTAGGCATGTTTACTTGTACAGGCTTTCAGCTGATCTCTGAGAGCCTTTAAACAGGCATATTACTCCTTTTAAGTGGTAGAAGGTTAAGCCTTTTCCTTTCAGCTTTTTTGCCATTAACATTATTGTTCTCATTATCTTCTTCCTCTGTATAAAGAGGGGGTGCATGGAGGGACTTAGTCTAAATAAACATCAACATTATCATTAATAATTAAGTCAACAGGATCAGCAGCATAATTTGATTCCTCCCAACTACTTTCATATTCTTCTAGGTTTTAAAAAGGTTAAAAAAAACTGATTTTTTTTGGGGGGGGGGATATAGTGTTGAATTGGCATTTTCACAGTTCAGTGATTTCCAAGTATCAGTACTCAAAAAATGTTTGTAATGTTGGCATTGCACAGCGTTGCATACCCTACTGACACTCAAAGGTTTAATCTGACTAAGGTTTCAAAATCACATGAAAACAGACATTCGCATGTAGTCTTAATGTGCAACGGGGTCTTCAGTGGTCAGCCACTGTTCATCTTCTTCTATCATCCTCTATCTTTCTTCTTCTTTCTCTTCATCTTCTGTCTTCTTATAGTCAGATCTTTGTATTTATAACAATGAGGTACCTTAACAGAAGAATAAATGTCAGCATTAAATATGCATAAAAAATGTGACTTCAAGATATGCAGTCATTAACCCTTTAAATGTGTTGCGTACCTCTCTAGCACTCAAAGGGTTTAAATTCATAATACATTCCAAGTAGATAAACATTGATATTCTCCAAATAAAAAAAAAATATTCTCCAATAAATGTTCTATATATTATTAAAGTCCAATTCAAATGAATATGTTGTCAATTGAAATATTTAATATATAGGTGCATTTGAATTGGTAATAGAGATTGCCAGCTCCGGTGGTGGAGGCAGAAAGGCATGCTGAAAATCCCCCCCCCCCCACCCCGTTACCTCTCTGACAATTGCCCAGCCCTTTCTGTGGGGAAACTGAACAGAGACTGGCTTTTATATAATCATCTTCCAGCAGGTTTTGTTGTCCCTCTGCTAGAAGCTGATTGGCTAGGAGGTGTTTATGAATATTTCCCACAGAAAGGCTTGTGTAATGACCTGAGAGGTAACAAATGGTGGGGAATTTTCAGTCTGCCTTCCTGCCGCCACCTCCGGAAACAGTGGCATAGCAGGAAACTTCTATTACCACTTCAAATGCCTCAATATTCAATATTTTGACTGACAACATATTTTTTTAGATGTGGACTTTAATAATATAAAGCAAAATGTATTGGAGAATTTTTTTTGGATTAGGAGAATAATCAATTTTTATCCACTTGGAATGTCTTCATGAACTTAAAGGTATAGTAATACTTAAAATTTACTAATTCCCATATTGTAGACATAAAAGAAAAAATTAATTGCCCCCAGTGTCGTCTCTCAAACCTTTATGGTTTGAGAGATAATCACTCGCAAAGTTTCCCCCTCCATTCCCTTCCCCTGAAGTCAACATTCTAGTTGACTGCAGGGGAATCCTGTTATACGACCATCCGGCGGCTCTGCAGCAGAGCCGAGATCGTGTTAATAAAAAAGAAATTCTTCACTGATACGGTCTTCTACGTGTGCTTGGTTTACAATTAATTTTTTTTTTATGACTATAATATGGGGATTAGTACATTTTAAGTATTACTATCCCTTTAAACCCATTGAGTGCCAGAGAGGTACACAACGCATTGTTCTGCAATGATTTGCATATCCCTCCGGCATTCAAAGGTTTAACCACTGCATATATGGAAGTCATATTTTTTAATGCATATTTCATGCTGACATTTATTCTTCATCATTGTAACAAAGATGAAGATCAGAAGATAAGAATACAGAAATAAAAAGACAGAAGATGAAAAGAAAGAAGAAGGAAATAGTAGATGACAGAAGAAGACAGACAGTGGATGACAGGTAAGTGTTATATATCTCTGGGATATGGGTATAGTCTAGTTAAAGGACTGGTATTTTTGTACTTCACTGTTAGGGCTAGTGTAGGGTTTGGGTGGCTGAGTGTTGAGCTCACACTCAGTGCTTCACAGTGTATCAAGCACAGATCATTAGCCCTTTTTCTTTGATGTTTCCATTACTCACCCTCTGTAGCATGGGTTTTGTGAACTTAAAATACGATGGACATTTGGCCAAAAGTCAGATCCTTTGGCCCAGCGTTTGCTATGGTATTGGTTGGTAGAGCAATAGAATACCGACTGTGACACAATGTGTGTACCAGTTGGTAGCCATTTTTGCCCTACTGGCTGTTTTAATGTGACCTGAGAGTGACAATCAATGAAAGATACTAGAGCTAGAGACATATATCATACAACCTCAGACAAAATATCACTCCACATGCTAACAGCTCATGTACTTTATAGAAAAAAATCAACATCATACTGCTATCATTATGTCCATTAATGTAGTGGCAGTGGTTTGGGGAAAGGAGTAGGACTAAGAGGGAATGCATGGACATGATATATAAGGTTATTCTCAGAGCCATTCCCAAAGCACACTTCCAATGTGGGTATAATCTACTACCACAAATTTAAAATTACAAAACACGCTTACAGTGCTTCCACTTTTATAAAGCCATACTTATATATATATAATGTATGGGATACAAAATGTAGACAAACAAAATCAATTATACATAAATGGAGTATGAGGATAAATATAAATGCATATATATGAATATTAGAACAAATATGAATGCAAAGGATATGGCATGAAAAATAGCCCTCTCTTAGTGTCCACAAGAGTAGTCTTTGATTTGACTTGATTATTGGTTCAGTAATCCAATATTAACCTTTTCACTCTCCTATTACAAAATAACACACTTGTAATATATACATTACCACATGTACATTACAGCAAAATTATTTGTGGTTTTCATTGTTAAGATACATAATAAATGTGTTTTTTCTCCTGCTAGTATCTTGCATAGAATTGTGGAATAAAAACATTCTTAATTATTAAAACAAACACATACATATTCCTTATTATTTTACAGTAGACTAGTGTAAAAGCCCGTGTACACGGGCCAAGGTCCGGGCAAAGTTAACCCTTTGCGTGCCAGAAGAGTACACAACGCATTGCTTTGCAGGGTTAAGTGGCCGCTACCTCACTGCTCCACACGATGCAGTCTTGCGCAGTAGAGACTGCCCGAACATGTGCAGATGCTACTGTGCTTGACGGCTTCTGACAAACATCGCTAGAGTTTTATTATATAGGATATTTTCGTATGCACTTATAATTAATTAGTTATCTAATTTTATTCTTTCTCTATTCCTGTTAAGAATTTGTTAATCACTGATCAGAAATGGGGAATGGATAAAATTAGAACACTATTTTAAATTAAGAGCATATGAAATATCTAATATAAAATAACTGGTAATGTGTATGCATTTGTTTTACTAATTAAGAAAGTTTATATTGCATGATCCTATACAAGATAATAGCAGGAGAAGGAATAATTTATTATGTATCTTAACAACAAAATCACAAATGTGTTTGTTGTAATGTATACATTATATGTGTTATTTTTTAATGGTAATAATAAGTCAGTGAAAGGGTTAATATACTGGATTGTTTAATGGACCAGCTAATTAGCAATTAACTTAATTGATTTAATGAGGACTTATTGCAATTTTTACATAATTGATTAATCATAGAGAGCTATATGTATGAAAGAGAAGAGTGTTAGCACAAAAGATTCACTGCGTTGGGCTAAGATTTACTCCTGTGTCATAACGTTCCATCTTCCACTGAATAACCTCAATCTGTTCTCCAACATTTGGCCAATTTTTGGGTTATTTAGGTTGCTTTTTGTGTTGAGAGAGATGCTGATAACCTGCCCAACATGTATACACAGAGGGTTTTTGGTGGGAATGACGGGTATATAGCTTATTCACTTTGCATTTTATTTCATTTTAACTTAGCATCCATTAAATAAACCTTTATTTTGAACTTTATATGGTATATGCTATTTATTAACAAATCTAACATAACTATTTTAACAACAACTGATCTATTAAAAACAAATACAGTAGATCCTCCTTTAAAAGTTCCTGCATACCCACCTTCCACAGATTCTGATGCAGAAGTGGTATCACCAAGGGATGTGAGTGACACTTGGAGCAGGAGTTCTACAACTGAAGTGTGTAGACATGTGCGAATTAATTCGGAGACATTCGGATTTCGTCGAAAATGGGGTCATTCGGAGACATTCGGCCAATCCGAAACTCAAGGGTCATTCGGAAAAAATGATCCAACTCCGAACAGCCCAGGTCCGAAATTCGTCGAAACTTTCGGAAGTTTCGGCAATTGACACATTTCCAAAAGTTTTGACTACTTTTGACCAGGACTTTTTTGTACTTCCTGTGCACGCTCAATTACTTTCCCTCCATAATTTTCCCTCCATGTCTCTAGTCCAATTCCATTCTCCGTTTCATGCACTACTTCCCTCTTTTGTCTGTATTCGAATAGCCTTCTTCGTTTCATAATGGGGGTTGGACTAATGACACAGTCACACAGACAGACAGCCTCCATTTCCTCATTGGGTTGTTGGAGCTCAGAGAGAGAAGAGATTAGAGAGTGTACAGTTGTTGTGTAGGCAGGCAGGTAGCATTAGGCTAGGCATAGGTAGGCAGCCAGCATTAGTTCCAGTTATTGCCACTGCAAGAGCAAGTAATATTTGTTCCTGTGCAAAATCTAAAAAAATATTAGGTATTTGTTCGAATACAGGGCCGGCCCTTACATGGGTCCCAGTGGGTCCATGGACCCAGGCGGCACTTTGACAGGGGCGGCAATTTGCCGTCCCATAGCATGTTTTTTTTGTGCTCTTCCGCCATTTCTGTGTTGCAAGGTGTCCCATCAGTGTGACTGTCAGCAGCCGGGCAGCCCTATGCTCACTCAGTGGCAATGCCTGCTGGCTGCTTCAGTGACGTGAATTATGTGATAGTGAAACATTATGCCTATTTTGTATTGTTTATCGCTCACCTAAAGTCAAGACTTGAGTAAATAGGTCTACCGTCCCAGATTTGCTAGAGAGGTTTTACAAATACAGGAGGGTGCCCCCTGTACAAAATGAGTCTAAACATTTGGGATCCCTAGTATGAGTGCACAACAGTGCATGATGTGTCATGAACAGGATTGCTGTGAGGTGTCTCCACCCAGAAGGTGCTGGCCGGGCTGAGCTTCAACATTGCGACAAGTGACCAACTAAGAGCACTGTGCCAGACTTAATCTGCAGCCATAGCATCACCCCCTCCTACTCTCCGGGTCCCGCTGACTAAGAGATCACTAAGAGATCTGAAGCCTTTCTGGAAGTCCTTTCACTTGGAAAGGGGCTAGGTATTACTTGGGGGAGTTGTCTCATGTGTAAATAATTTCTAGGTGGGAGATGAATGTGCATCACTTATGTGTTTCCTAACAGTAGTTAGAATACAACTCCCATCATCCCCTGATTATGACATTGGGAAATGCCCAGCAATTACCGTAGAGCCCTGTATTGCACACTCACGGAAAACAGTGATATTGCTATACTAAGACAATGCTGTGGACCCCTCTTCAGTATAGATGTCAAGCATTTTTTTTTATTTCTCTCCTGTGTTGCAGTTTGTTCACAACAGAATGTCTCAATTTTTCTTTTTAACACATTACATCTATCACATTACAATCATTGATGTTTATTCTTGATGTAGTATGAAACACTACAATGTATATACACATAGAGTTATCTGATATGAGGGGAAATCAGGATAGGAAAACGAGAGAGAGGAATTTGGGTACTAAAGAGGGACAGTAGGGTAGTCGGCTGGTACCAGAAAATGAAACCTTAATCTTTACCCATGTACTAAAATAGAATGTGACATGTAGTTTGTCCATGTTCGAGTCGACCACTTATGTTGAGTAGGATGTGACAGGCATGGGTTTTCGATGTCGAGCATATGCTAAATTGAATGACAGGCATGACTGATAAGAATGACCTCTTTCTTCTTGCCCTCCACATTCCCCTTCATTATCTGTGGCAGTGGATAATGTTGCTGCTGTTGCTGCTATTGCCTCAGATTCAGCAGTGCAACTAGGACCAGGAGTATTGCTGGCTCTGGCAAGTGGAACCTGTCCTAGTCCCGTATCACTTGTTGACCCCATTCCCACTGTGTCCACGGTGGTCTGTGGAACACTAGCTTGATCCTCAGCATCCTGCTGCCCTTGCAACTCAGCATCAGAAAGAATTAGAGCAGTTGCAAATTCAAAAATCTCACTACTAGTGGTGGTGGTAATGCCCATCCTCATTCCTGTCTCCCATTCCTTCTCAGTTTCTGCTAAAAAGACCATCAATGTCTCTTCCACCCCAGCTTCTCCAGCATCATCATCATCACCCTCACTAGTCCCTAAGTGCTGCTGCTCTATTCCAGACATCTCACTGCTGCTTTGAGGAGGTGACGAACAATGTGACAGAGGGTCCCATAATGTCACACTTGTCATTTCCTTTTCACCTGAAGAAGATGGCAGATTAACACTAGCAGCAGTAGCAGCAGGCACAGGCAGCTCATCTGTACTCCTGCTGGTGGTGGTGGAATTAATTCTGAGCCTACTCTCCTCCCCCCAACACCAGTTCTGGCCTCTTCAGAATCATGTTCCACTTGGACACTGTAGTGAAGGGAATGGGAGGACTCCCAGTCCCAGGGTCAGAGGAATGGTGTGAGCTCCCTTGGCTGCTAGTCTGAACACTGCCAAATGTTTCCCCTACTACTCTGGCTGCTTTACCATTACTGCTACTACTACTAACACCAACCACATTAAGTTCAGCCGCAGAGTCTTCCTCCTCTGTCTCACAGTCACTAGTAATATGATATTGTTAATTAACTCCTCCTTCACTCCTAACGCTAACAAGCTGCTGGACCTTAGTAGCAGTAGCAGGGCTTATACTTTTAAGTCCTTTGCTACTAGCCAGACCTGAAAAGTTACTCGCCACTGCAAGCCAAAACATACCCACCAGGGCTGAATTTCTACTCACCAGGGCTAAATTTTCACTTGCCATTGGCTAGTGGCGAGTGGAAATTTTGAGCCCTGGCAGTAGTACTAGCACTGGCAGGACTGCTTGGGAATGGCAAGTGTGTTTTAGGGTCACTTGCTGTCACACTTGGCATCATTTTCTCAGCCCCCCCCCGAGTACTACAGGACACCCTACCAGCAGGCAAAGTATTGTGGCAGCAGGTTCAGCACTGGCAGCAGGTACAGCGTTGGTGGCAGCAGGGGCAGCACATCTGGCAGCAGGTACAGCAATGGTGGTTGCAGGTACAGTATTGGTGGCAGCAGGGGAAGCACTTCTCGCAGCAGGCACAACACTAGTGGTAGCAGGGGCAGCACATCTGGCAGCAGGTACAACACTAGTGGCAGCACATCTGGAAGCAGGTACAACACTAGTGGCTGCAGGTACAGCAATGGTGGCACTGGCAGCAGGGGCAGCACATCTTGCAGCAGGCACAGGCAGCTAACCTGTCCTGCTCTCACTAGTACTACCCTTTTCTCCCTCCTTTCCCAATAAATTCCCCAGGATCCCTTGGGGTGATTTAGGGGGACTGGACAGCATTGGTTCAGTACTGCTAGTCACTTCCTCCTCCTTAGACTCAGTGAACACATAATAAGGGACCTTCCGGTTCCTCCTTTTGCTGCTTATAGTGATAGCAGTCACTATGAACCTCTCCTGCCTCAATTTTGCCAAACTATCACAGCAGAACAGCACAGCATGTCTATCTTGCTCTGTAGCTGCTTCTATTGTGTCTGCCTTCCACAAATATGTCATGTTTTTGCAGCAGAAATGCAAAAACAACATAAATCAATGGGTGGAAACTATATAACCATTGAAAAAATGGCAACAAATTTTGGTCAATGGGCGAAAAATGGTGAAAAATGTAACTGCTAGTTTTAAAGCAAAAAAACAGAGAACAATATGTTTTTTGCAAAATTTCTTGCGGGAAAATGGCAACAACTTTTGCCCATCCCTAGTTCTTAGAACTAAGTTACAAAAATAAACAAAATAGATCCAAAAGTACACATGTGGACTGGTTGCACTATTGTTTTGTTAAAAACAGCAGTTTTAAAGAACTTCTGTCATGTGGTCACCTCACTGTAATATCCTAAACCAGAGTCTTTTTTCAAGGATGAGTGTGCAGAGTTGTGCAAGAAGGTACTTTGTGTAAGGGCTGGAAACAACAAATGGCAAGAAAGCTCATTAGGGGCTCGATTCTATTACCTGCGCTAAAACTGGCCTTACAACAAAAACAAGTAGCGTGAATTTTGCAAACATGTGTTACGTCGGTATTCTATTGCAGAACCACGGTAAAATAGAACTGGCATAGACAGCACTTTTCAGAGTACTAGCAAAATTGGCACTGTCTGCTTTTATTCGACTACCGCCTACAAAAAACGTGCAAAATGTCAAAGTCCAAGGAAATAGGTGTACATTTGATGACAGAAAGATGAAGTTCAGTGTTAGATGTGTTCCCCACATAACAAAATCTGACAGAGTGCCCCCCTAGACATATTAACCCCCCTTTTAAAAGTAGACTTGCAGTGCTTTCTTTCACCACTTTAATTCTACTGATATTGTTCACATTAAACATTTTAACCCTTCCCCTTGAAAATTCGACTACAATGCTCCCATGACTTTCTGTCACCATTTTTTCCAACATTTTTCATCTCCTTTTTTTCGATATGCCCTCGTATTTTGTATTGCAAGACTAACCCTATGAGTACCAGAGAGGTAGTAACGCATTGCAAAGTGTTTGCTACCCCTCTGGCACTCATAGGGTTATGCAAGCGAAAGAAAGAAAGAGAAGAAATGTGTAGTAAAGGTGCAGACTTGTTAAAATGAAACTTTATTAATTATAATATAAAACTATGTTAAAACATAGGGTGTGACGTGTAGCTCAAAGCTGATAATGTAGGTGAGTCCTATTGCTTGGGCAGAAATGTGACTGTGGAAAATCCTCAAGTCACTATGCACATTAAGACTCAATCTTAAACTAAAATACCAGGAGTATGATGATTGGACACCCTAGCAATCCTAAATACAGTTGGAATAGTATACCACTGTGTAGTGTCTTACAATCTCAGTTTGCTATGTTGAAGCCCAATCACACACCGCTGTGTCCTATGCTGACTCGGAACTAATCAGTGCTCACTAATGCCATCCAATCATTATTAATGTTGAGCGAGCGTGCTCGGCCGATGCTCGGATCGGCTCGAGCATCGCTCTGCTCGGCACATGGCGGTACTCGTACGAGTACCGCCATGTGCTCGCCCGACATGTTCGGGTTGCGGGGATCTGTGCCGGAAGAGGCACAGATCCGAAGACGCTCCGCTGGACCACCAGGGAATGGAGGTACAGGGGCATTGCGGAGATGAAGGGGGCATAGCGGAGATGAAGGGGGACATTGTGGAAGAGGGGCATAGACTCTATGCCCCTCTTCCACAATGTCCCCCTTCATCTCCGCTATGCCCGTCTGTCACAATGTGCCCCTTCATCTCCGCTATGCCCCTCTTCCACAATGTCCCCCTTCATCTCCTCTATGCCATAGAGGAGATGAAGGGGGACATTGTGGAAGAGGGGCATAGCGGAGATGAAGGGGGACATTGTGGAAGAGGGGCATAGAGTCTATGCCCCTCTTCCACAATGTCCCCCTTCATCTCCGCTATGCCCCTCTTCCACAATGTCCCCCTTCATCTCCTCTATGGCATAGAGGAGATGAAGGGGGACATTGTGGAAGAGGGGCATAGCGGAGATGAAGGGGGACATTGACCAGGCACCCTCCGCTCATCAGAGCAGGGGGTGCCTGGTTTGATGCTCGAGTGCTCCCATTCATTTGAATGGGGCTCGGGTGCTCGGCCGAGCACTCGAGCAGCAGGGGGTGCTCGGTCAGAGCACCCGAGCACCCGAGCATCGCGGTGCTCGCTCAACACTAATCATTATCATTCCCTCTGCAATTGAGGGTTATCAATGGGTTTCCCCCAAATGGAGCGCTATTGTGAGCGATGCTGACAATAAAATAAACTTTGCAAGTAACCTTTGCAAGAATCCTTAAAGGGATAGAAATACTTCGTTTTAACTTTATTTTATTTTGTAGGCATTAAAAAAACATGAAGAATGATATAAGTCTCATGGTTTAAGAGATATTCACAAGCAAAGTTTCCCCTCCCCGCCCCTTTTACCTAGTGTAAGCCATCTCTTCTCAGATGTGAATCTGGTTGTAAGACCAGACAGATAACAGCAGGGGACAATCTTCTTTATATGAAAACAATGAAAGCCCTGCCCCCCTTGACAAGCTTTTCAGGTTTTTCACTTATCTTAATTGAAGATTGTCCCTCTGTGCAATCTACCTGGGCACCTCCCTTCTGCTTTGGCTGAGCAGTGTTACATCAGTAAAAGGGGTGGGAGGGGGACACTTTGTCATTGAATTACTCCTGAACTACAACTCTGACAGAACTGAAATAACACTCTCCAAAGTCCAAATACTATGATGATTAATTAGAGCTGTTTTTATTATGAAACATTACTATCCCTTTAATGCTGAACATAAATTATTAAAGGAAGTTCATAGCGGATCTCCCTCACATCGCAATGCACACATCAAATATACAGCAAGTGTGGTTGTAATGTATGCAAGTTGCCCAGGCTATTAATATAGTTGAGATCTTAATTCTTGAATGCTAAGATAATGTTCTAAAATAGATATAAGATAATTAACTATGCCGGTAGACTAGCAGGTGGAGGGGAGGGAGGCATTGGAGGAAGCGGGTGGAGGGGAGAGAGGCATTGGAGGAAGCAGGGTGGCAAGCTTGTATTTGCCGCTTGCTTTCTCCGATTCCTCTCTCTCTTTCCCTTCCTCACTCGTCAACATTGAGTCGCACACTGAACGTCTTTGTCCCTCCTCACTCATATGCCTATACATTTTGACAGTATTGAAATAACACTCTCCATGGCCCAAATACTATGAAGATCAATTGGAGCTGCTTTCATTATGAAACATTACTATCCATTTAATTGATTATCCCCTTCTCCCCAACCTTCTGTAAAAAATAAGCATAATTATTTAGACAGTCGGCTATTTCCTTATCTTCCTCCACATATCTAACATTTTCTGACTTTAATGTTTTACTTTTTCTCTTTTCACTAATAAACCTAAAGATAGTTTTGTTACCAGTTTTATAGACGTTTTTTCTTCTACTTGTGATTTAGCAGATCTTACAATGCACTTAGCTTCCATCTTTTTAACCTTGAAAACTTTTCTGCCTTCCTCTGATTGTCTACCTGTGTTTACTGTATGCACATATATTAAAATTTACAATTCCTGCCACCTTTCTAGAGAACCAGATTTGTTTTTCACTTTTGTTTATCTGATGCAGAATTCAGTTGCAGATAAAAATGAATGTTTTCGATTTTCCCATAGTTCCTGCACACCTTTAAACAATATCCTTTCTGCCAAGGAATTACTTATGTATTCACCCATAAAAGAAAAATCTGACCTTCTAAAAACTAAGACCTTTGTTTTAGCATATATTAAACCACACTGACTGGTGATCACCAGTCCCCATGCTCTCACCCACAGATACCTCTGGCAATATATCCATATTTGATAGTATGAAATCTATTATTGAATCCTTGCCAGTTGGCTCCTTCTACAACTATATAAAGGATGCCCCAGCAAGGTATCTAGAATTTGCCTACCTATTACTTATATAGCAACCGGTGCCTTCCTGTCCACATCTGGCATATTCAAATGTCCATTAATTATTATATCACTGCCATCTTTGTTATTTCCTCCATCAGTTATTCATCTAATACTTCACCTTGTCCTGGAGGTCTATAAATTATTTCTATGTGAAAAACCTTATAACAAGTTTCAATAGTCACCCAACATTGCTCTAATCTTTTCTCAGTGTCCTATATTAATATAGACTTTATGTCATCCTTTACATAAAGAACACATTGTTCTCTCTTCTTCCCTTTTCTCTCTTTTTTATAAACATATCACCACCACATCTAAATTATGCTAATCATTATTTTTGTTACTTCATGAAGTTTTTTCCTTAAATGATGAGCATTTGTACATATACCATAGATATACTTTCTAGTATTGTTTTCCTGTATTCAGCTTATGACTTTTAAAACTAACTGCAAATATTGCTGTCAACATCACAAGACAAGCACTCTCCACAGTATTTGTCATCATTCTGGGGGAGCCGGCTACCCTCACCCCTTATCTAGTTTAAACTACTTTTAATGCAGTTTCAAAATTCTTGGATTAATACCTCTGTTCCCCTACTAGGTGATGTAAACAGTCCTTCTTAAAAAAGAGGAGGAACATCCTAACTCAACATTATCGTCACTAATAAATTAACAGCATCTGCATCAATCTATACCGCACTACTTTCAAGTTCTTGTAGGTTTTTAAAGTCTGGAACAGTCTATATTATCTTTTCCCTTTAGGGGGGATTCATAGAACACTGAACACAGAACATTGACTATGAGATTGTAGCAGAGTGTCAGTGTCACTGTCTGAACAGAGGTTGGTTTCCCAGCTAAATCCTTCTATGCTATGGCAACAACACTAGAATATAACACATCAGGAGTTATGCACTAAGGCGTGATAAAGAGGTGATAAAGTGGAGATGACGTCTCCAGTGATATCACTTCTTCTATGTAATTCTGTAGAGCCTATGCACTACAGTCTCCAAAGTTAGAGAATTCTTAGTGCATTAGCTCCATAGAATAACATGGGAATTTGAGAATTAATGTCACTGGGGAAGCCATATCTGCTTTATCAACTATTTATGACAACTTAGTGCATCTCCCCCATTAACTTCTTTAGTGTTGGAAGTTGCTGGTTGAACTTTTCATATTGATTTTACAAACGACTTCCTCAGGGTAGGAGGATCCTGATCATTTATTGCACAAGCCACAGCAACCATGGCAACAGTCAATTTTTGTAGTTCATCTTCACTACCACCATCACTTCAATGTGCTGCTCCTAGTCTTCTCTGCTTATTCCTCCTCAACACAATTTCTGGACATTACGATTCGAGTTTTTTACAATAAAGTACACAATAGATCTGCTTACGTGTGGAGTATTGTCTGTGTGAAAATAATGTATGTATGTATGCATGCTGTCACACAAAATAGATTAGGATCCTATGCCTGTATATAAACCACACCATACACGGGGCGGGGGACTCTCCATATACAGGGGTGGTTAATTGGTGATGACACAATTATCATTGATTTTAATGAAAACAGAGAAAAAAGTGGAAACACAGCACTTTTTTACAGGAATTGCCTTGTAAGGTGGAAAATGCCATGTTTCTAGTTTGAGGTGAAAAGTTTCACTCTTCTCTACTCCCCATGCTTGTTTTGCTATGGGTGTACACATATGAAAACCTCTGATAACCTGTCTGTAAATAGGAGTGGCCAAAACATCCTGTTGTGTTCCCTCAAAAAAATCCTTGAAAACCATGTGGTTGTCTACTTTTCTTGGGAAAATCCGCCTTAAACAAAGTCCTTAAAATCTTTACTGTTTTTGCCTACTGCCAAATGTTTTCAGTATTTTTTTTCAATGGCTACAAACTTCTCACCCATTTACTTACACGTACTTTGCACTTTCGGGCAAAAAACATGATGATTCCAGGAAGTAAAACACAACACAAGCAGCTAGGGAGATAGACAATTTTGCAGTGATTTATTTAGTAACTAATAAAACAATACAATTATCATATATTGGATTAACTCAAGAAGATGTCATGGGAAGACTGACCAAAATTAGGACTGACAAAGCACCGGGTCCTGATGGTATTAAAGATGAGCGAGCACCCCGATGCTCGGGTGCTCGGGTGCTCTGACCGAGCACCCCCTGATGCTCGAGTGCTCGGCCGAGCACCCGAGCCCCATTCAAATGAATGGGAGCACTCGAGCATTAAACCAGGCACCCCCTGCTCTGATGAGCGGAGGGTGCCTGGTCAATGTCCCCCTTCATCTCCGCTATGCCCCTCTTCCACAATGTCCCCCTTCATCTCCTATGCCATAGCGGAGATGAAGGGGGACATTGTGGAAGAGGGGCATAGCGGAGATGAAGGGGGACATTGTGGAAGAGGGGCATAGACTCTATGCCCCTCTTCCACAATGTCCCCCTTCATCTCCGCTATGCCCCTCTTCCACAATGTCCCCCTTCATCTCCTCTATGGCATAGGAGATGAAGGGGGACATTGTGGAAGAGGGGCATAGCGGAGATGAAGGGGCACATTGTGGAAGACGGGCATAGCGGAGATGAAGGGGGACATTGTGGAAGAGGGGCATAGAGTCTATGCCCCTCTTCCATAATGTCCCCCTTCATCTCCGCAATGCCCCCTTCATCTCCGCAATGCCCCCGTACCTCCATTCCCTGGTGGTCCAGCGGAGCGTCTTCGGATCTGTGCCTCTTCCGGCACAGATCCTCTTCACCCGAGCATGTCGGGCGAGCACATGGCGGTACTCGTACGAGTACCGCCATGTGCAGAGCAGAGCGATGCTCGAGCCGATCCGAGCATCGGCCGAGCACGCTCGCTCAACACTAGATGGTATACATCCAAGGGTTCTTCAGGAACTCATTGCAGTGTTAGCAAAACCCCTATATTTGCTCTTTAAAGATTCTCTCACCACAGGCTCAGTGCCACAAGATTGGCTAAGAGTCAGTATAGTTCCTTTATTTAACAAGGGAGCTAAAACAGAACCTGGAGCTTATAGACCTACGAGTTTGACCTCTGTAGTGGGAAAACTGCTAGAAGGGATAATAAGGGACTATATTCAGGATTACAATACAAAAAATAAGATGATTAGCTAGCAGGAATCAACATGGTTTATGAAGAATAGATCATGCCAAACTAACTTTTTCAGCTTCTATGAGGAAGTAAGCAGCAACCTTGATAATGACAAGGCAGTTGATGTAATATATCTAGACTATGCAAAAGGCATTTGATACAGTGCCACACAGAAGGGTGGGGTATAAAATAAGGAAATTGGGGCTAGGAGATAACCTTTACAATTGGATACAAAACTGGTTGAAGGATAGGGAACAGTGTGTGGTTGTAAATGGAAAATTCTACAATACAGTTAAAGTGGAGAGTGGAGTACCTCAGGGTTCAGTATTAGGTCCACTGCTGTTTATCATGTTTATAAATGACCTGGAAATAGATATAGAAAGCAAAAGTACACATTACATTTCATCTCTCATCCCCAAATACACTCCATCCACTGCTCTTATCACATCCTCCCACTCCCGCCTACAGGACTTCTCCCGTGCTACAACTCAGCTCTGGAATTCCCTCCCCCGCACAATCAGACTCTCCCCCAGCCTTCAGATCTTCAGACGTTCCCTGAAAACTCATCTGTTTGGGGGGGCACAAAGTTTAAAAAATAAACGTCACATATTCCGTTCACTGTGCCTAGCCGCAGATTAGCATCACATTCTGTTTAGTGTGCCTAGACGCAGATTAGCGGCACATATTGTTTAGTGTGCAAAGTTTAAAAAATAAACGTCACATATTCCGTTCACTGTGCCTAGCCGCAGATTAGCAGCACATTCTGTTTAGCGTGCAAAGTTTAAAAAATAAACGTCACATATTCCGTTCACTGTGCCTAGCCGCAGATTAGCAGCACATTCTGTTTAGTGTGCCTAGATGCAGATTAGCAGCACATATTGTTTAGTGTGCAAAGTTTAAAAAATAAACGTCACATATTCCGTTCACTGTGCCTAGCCGCAGATTAGCAGCACATATTGTTTAGTGTGCAAAGTTTAAAAAATAAACGTCGCATATTCCGTTCACTGTGCCTAGCCGCAGATTAGCAGCACATTCTGTTTAGTGTGCCTAGACGCAGATTAGCAGCACATATTGTTTAGTGTGCAAAGTTTAAAAAATAAACGTCACATATTCCGTTCACTGTGCCTAGCCGCAGATTAGCGGCACATACTGTTTAGTGTGCAAAGTTTAAAAAATAAACGTCACATATTCCGTTCACTGTGCCTAGCCGCAGATTAGCAGCACATATTGTTTAGTGTGCAAAGTTTAAAAAATAAACGTCACATATTCCGTTCACTGTGCCTAGCCGCAGATTAGCAGCACATTCTGTTTAGTGTGCCTAGACGCAGATTAGCAGCACATATTGTTTAGTGTGCAAAGTTTAAAAAATAAACGTCACATATTCCGTTCACTGTGCCTAGCCGCAGATTAGCAGCACATTCTGTTTAGTGTGCAAAGTTTAAAAAATAAACGTCACATATTCCGTTCACTGTGCCTAGCCGCAGATTAGCAGCACATTCTGTTTAGTGTGCCTAGACGCAGATTAGCAGCACATATTGTTTAGTGTGCAAAGTTTAAAAAATAACCGTCACATATTCCGTTCACTGTGCCTAGCCGCAGATTAGCAGCACATTCTGTTTAGTGTGCCTAGACGCAGATTAGCAGCACATATTCCGTGTAATATGAAGAAGGCGGGTAAAAAGGGACGGGGAAGTGGACGTGATCCTGATAGTTCAGGGCGCGGGTCAGGACGCGTAGAAACTGTGCCTGGTGCCAGAGCACAAGAAAGAAAGACATCCACCATACCTAGCTTCATGTCTCAGTTTACAGGGCGTTGCAGGACATCACTCTCGAGGTCCGACCACTGCGAACAGGTGGTCGGTTGGATTTCAGCTGATACTGCTTCCAGTCGGTTAAGCACCACCCTGTCTTCCACCAAGTCCACTCTCAGTAGCCAAGAGTCTGGTCAACACAATACTCACCCTGATCATCCTTCCTCCCACCATAGAGGGTCTGGCCAAAGAAGTGATCCCACACTGGGATATAGTGAGGAGCTCGTCTCATCACCAATCCTTCATTTGAACCTCTCTCCAAGCACGCTTGCAGAGGAACATGAGATCTTGTGCCCTGATTCACAACCTCTAGAGGGTACCCAATCACAAGAAGATGACAGAGGGGAACGGCATTTAGGGTCAAAGGAAGTGGATGATGATGAAGATGAGACACAGTTGCCATCAAATCAACCACTTCTACTGTCTCAAGACCTTGATGAGGAGGATGATACACAGTTGTCAATGACTGAGTATGTGGTGGGATCAAGAAATGAGGAGGATGATCAGAGTGAGGAAGTGGAGGAGGACTTGGTGGACGATGAGGTCACTGACCCCACCTGGGAAGGTGGAGAGCCGAGCGATGAGAGCAGTCCTGAGGGTGAGCCATCTGCAGCACCGCAACAGGCTGGAAGAGGCAGTGGTGTGGCTAAAGAAAGAAGGCGGACCGCACCAAACCGGCCCGCAAATGTTCCACGGAGCACCCCCTTGCGTAAATCTCCCTTGCCAAGGGCTAGGTGTTCCGCGGTATGGCGTTTTTTTAAGGAAAGTGCGGACGACAAAAGAATTGTAGTTTGCAACCTGTGCCACACCAGAATGAGCCGAGGCATGAACACTAGCAACCTCACCACCACCAGCATGATCCGACACGTGGCATCCAAGCACCGTAATAAGTGGGAGGAACGCCCGGATCGCCAATCTGTGTCTGCAGGCCACACCACTGCCTCCTCTTCCCCTGTTTTCGGTGCCGGCCAATCGTCTGTCGAAGGCGCAGGCCCGCATACCTCCCGCCCTGCACCTGTACCATCTGAAGCACCATCAGCGACCACATCCACTTCCCTGTCCCAGCGCAGCATCCAAATGTCGTTACCCCAGGCATTTGAGCGCAAGTGAAAATACCCAGCCACCCACCCACAGGCCATAGCACTAACCTCACACCTTTCCAAATTACTGGCCATCGAAATGCTGCCATTTAGGCTTGTGGAGACTGAGTCCTTTCGCAGCCTGATGGCAGCAGCTGTCCCTCGGTACGCAGTCCCCAGCCGCCACTACTTTTCCCGGTGTGCCGTCCCCGCCTTACACCACCATGTGTCCCGTAACATCACCCGTGTCCTGACCAACGCAGTTACTGGGAAGGTCCACTTAACGACTGACACATGGACAAGTGCTTGTGGCCAGGGACGCTACATTTCCCTGACGGCACACTGGGTGAATGTCGTGGAGGCTGGGAGCAACTCGGACCCTGGGATGGCACAGGTGCTACCCACGCCGAGGATTGCGGGCCCTACCTCCATCAGGGTTTCCGCCAGCACCTACGTTATTGGCTCTTCCTCCTCCTCCTCCGTTTCCACCTCCGAATTCTCTGCGCGCAGCGCCACTCACCCATCAGCCGGTAGCTGGAAGCAGTGTAGAACTGCAGTGGGGAAGCGTCAACAGGCCGTGCTGAAGCTGATCTGCCTTGGGGACAAACAGCACACGGCCTCAGAGCTGTTGCAGGGGATTAGTCACCAGACCGAGCAGTGGCTCTCGCCACTCAACCTGCAACCAGGCATGGTTGTGTGTGATAATGGGCGTAACTTGGTGGTGGCTTTGGAGCTCGGCAAGCTCACACACGTACCATGCCTAGCGCATGTATTTAATTTAGTGGTTCAGCGATTTCTAAAAACCTACCCCAATTTGCATGATCTCTTGACCAAGGTGCGCCGCGTGTGTGCACATTTCCGTAAGTCATCAACAGCTTCAGCCGGCCTGTTGAAGCTGCAGCAGCGCTTAAATTGCCAGCTCACCGGCTGCTGTGTGACGTGAGCACGCGCTGGAACTCCACCTTCCACATGTTGGCCCGGCTTTGTGAGCAGCAGAGGGCAGTAGTGGAGTACCTGCTGTTACACGGTCGTCGCCTCTCCGTTCAACTTCCTCTAATCAGAAGTGAGGAGTGGGAATGGATGTCAGACCTCTGTGAGGTTTTACGCAATTTTGAGGAATCGACACAGATGGTGAGCGGCGATAACGCTATTATCAGTGTAACCATCCCACTTCTGTGTCTACTGAAACGCTCGCTGCTCACAATTAAAACCGACGCTTTGCATGTGGAAGAGGTGGAAATGGGGGAGGAAGAGCTTACACAAGGTGATAGCCAGAGCACCCTCACTTCGTCTTCTCAGCGACAATTGGAGGAGGCGGAGGAGGAGGAGGAGGAAGACACGGTTGCCTCCGCTACAGAGGGTAGCCATGGAACTTTAGTTCCATCTCTTCAGCGTGGGTGGGCAGAAGAGGAGGAAGAGGATGAGGAGATTGAGAGTCATCCTCCTGGTGAGGACAGCGAAATCTTGCCTGTTGGTACTCTGGCACACATGGCTGACTTTATGTTAGGCTGCCTTTCCCGTGACCCACGCGTTATACGCATTTTAGACAACACGGATTACTGGGTGTTCACCCTTCTGGACCCCCGCTACAAAGAGAATTTCTCATCTCTCATTCCTCCGGTGGAGAGGACAAGCAAAATGGTGCAATACCAGAAGGTTCTTGTCGAAAAATTGCTCCAAAATTTTCCATCTGACAACGCTGGCGGCAGAGTACGTGCTACCTTGGCCAACCGAGAAGGGGAGAAAAGGGGAGCACACAGCAGTTCCGACAAAGGCAGGGCAACACTCTCCAAGGCGTGGGACACCTTCATGACACCCCGCCAGCACCCTCACCCTGATGCGCAGCCTAGTGTCACAAGGAGGGAAAAGTTTTGGAAGATGGTGAAGGAGTACGTAGCAGACCGTGTCAGCGTCCTCAATGATCCCTCTGTGCCTTACAACTACTGGGTGTCCATGCTTGACACGTTTTATGAACTGGCACTCTACGCCTTGGAGGTGCTGGCCTGCCCTGCCGCCAGCGTTCTGTCTGAGCGGGTATTTAGTGCTGCTGGTGGCATCATAACAGATAAGCGTATCCGCCTTTCCACCGAAAATGCTGATAGGTTGACACTTATAAAAATGAACAAGGCCTGGATTTCCCCTGACTTCTCCACTCCACTGGAGGAAAGCCCCGGGGGAACATAAAGTCACTTTAGATATGTTATTTAAAATGATGGGAATACTCTGTATTCCCATTCACCCCTTCCACCCAAAAAACGGGTATATGGTTGACTCTTAATCTTCTCATCGTCCTCCTCCTCTTCCATATGCCCTCTGATACAAATTTTATATAGGGACAGCTCACCAGCGGGCCCTGTGATACAATTTTTATATAGGGCCAGCTCACCAGCGGGCCCTGTGATACAATTTTTATATAGGGCCAGCTCACCAGCGGGCCCTGTGATATAATTTTTGTATAGGGCCAGCTCACCAGCGGGCCCTGTTTGACAATTTTTGTATAGGTCAGCTCACCAGCGGGCCTTCTCATATAATGTTTTATTGGGTCAGCTCTCTAGCGGGCCCTCTCATATAATGTTTTATTGGGTCAGCTCTCTAGCGGGCCCTCTCATATAATGTTTTATAGCGTCAGCTCACTAGCGGGCCTTCGCATATAATGTTTAGGATGGTCAGCTCCGCAGCAGACCCTCACCCATAATGTTTTAGATGGTCGGCTCAGCAGCAGACCCTCATTCCTAATGTTTTAGATGGTCAGCTTAGCGGCATGCCCTCGCCCCTAATGTTTTAGAGGGTCACCAGCAGGCCATTAATCCTAATTTTTCAAGGGTGTGTATGATGCCCTCCTTTATGTGTAATAAAGGGTGTATTGGAGTGACATTGCAGTCTAATTTTTGGCAGCCCTTTCACTTAGTGCATAGGCTTTATGAGTGTTGGACCACTACCTGAACTATTGTACCACTATGTGAATGAGGCCCTCCATTTTGTGATATACAGGTTGTATCGGAGTGCCTCAGGTCCTCCCATTGAATTAAATAGGGCTGGGGTGTTCGACAGAGCAGAAGGTAGTTCTTGGCTTCATCCACTAAGTCACTTCGTCACTTTTACTCAATGGATCAGACCCCACTGTTCCGACTATAAATTTTGGACTTAACAAGGGCAAACGGACATGTTGTAAAACCTGTGGTAGCTGCGGCCTCCGTTCCTGAATGCTGTACCTTACCCGGGCCATAACCACGTTGAACACCTGCTTTACTCTGCGCACGTTTCCCTCTTAATCATGGCCCCAGTTCCGAAAAATCGATGACATTTTTTGCAGAATTTGCAGATGATATACAAGTAAATATACAGCAAATACTGTTTGGTAACAATTTTTCGCCTAAAATCGTTTTTATCTTCCTTTTTGTGTGTTTTATGGTCAGTCTGTAAAAATGGCGTACTACGGGCGAAACATCGTTCCCAGCAGCGACGTTGGAGTCCAAGATGCATCCAGACATCCTCCCTATGCTGTCCCTGAACCATTTCTGTGGTGTTTCCATCATTTTCTGCCCTTTTCCTATGGACCAGGCACCCTCCCCTCATCAGAGCAGGGGGTGCCTGGTGTAATGCTCGAGTCCTCCCATTGACTTCAATGGGGCTCGGGTGCTCGGCCGAGCACTCGAGCCTCCGGGGGCGCTCGGTCAGAGCACCCGAACACCCGAGCATTGGGGTGCTCGATCATCACTAGTATTGAAGCAAGAGATAACATTATTTTGCCATTGTACAAATTATAGGTAAGACCTCACATTCAGGGGAGGGCTGGCCTGGGGGGCAGGGGGGCAATTGCCCCCTGGGCCAGTCATATGTCCGGGTTGGTGTGCTACTGCCTGACACAGTCTCTGACCTGCTGCTGTAAATGGAGCTACACTAGTGATACCACAGAGCTTACAGCTGAAATGGAGCTACAATCCAAGTGGCTCTACACTAGTATCATAACCCATTTCCCTTGTGAGCTCTATGGTTTCACTAGGGTAGCTTTTACTTAAATTGCAATCTCTGTAGCTCCATTTAAACTGTAAGCTCTGTGGTATCATTTGCCTTACTTCACAATATTAATGCCAATTTTAAAATTAACAAAGCAGGTGGGCTGAGACAGTGGGCTTGAACAATAGTAGAAATGGGCCACTTGATTGTATGTGCCCCCCCAGGCCACATGTTACCAGCCCTCCTCTGCTCACCTTGAGTATGCAGTGCAGTTTTGGGCACCAGTTCTGAAAAAGGATATACTTGAACTAGAAAAGGTACAGCAAAGAGCAACAAAATGAATCAAGGGAATGGAGGACTTCACGTATGAGGAACGAATAGACAAACTTGGTTTATTTACTCTAGAGAAAAGACGACAAAGAGGAGACCATATCACATTGTACAAGTAAATGAGAGGCACCTCTTGATAAGAGAGGAAAGGAGGTTTAGACTTCAGCAGAGGAAGGGATTTTTTACAGTAAGGTCTGTTAAATTGTGGAATTCCTTGCCCAAGGAGGCGGGCATTTGCCATCCCCAAGCAGTCCCACTACTACTACCTTGCAGCAGCTAGAGAGTGTTTGGAGTGAGGGAGAGGGTGATGGTGAAGGTGATGGTATAAAAGCAGCTGGTAGTGGGACTGTAAGTTTGACAGTAGGGGTCCCTCTGCCAAATTTGTCATAATCGCCAATGCCAACCAGTGAGACCTCTCAGAGCTGCAGCAGCAAGGAGGAACTGGTGGTGATGATGGTGAAGGTGGAGCAGCTGGGGTTAAAGAGGCATTAAGGGCCTTTTTTAGCCAAAAATGAGAAGGAATGGGAGACACATATGCAAATTGGAATGGGCATCACCACTACTACCAGTAGTGAGATTGCAGAATTTGAGTAGTTGGCTGCTGCTGTAATTCCTGCTGCTGCTGTTGAGCTGCAAGGGCAACAGACTGATGAGGAACAGGCTAGTTTGCCACAGACTACTGTGGCCACTGTAGTAATGGGGTCCAGAACTAGTGATGTGGGACTAGGACAGGTTCCACTTACCAGCAATACTCCTGGTCTTCTAACAACAAGTCTAAGACCTACAAATCAATGTTTCCTCAGAGCTTGGGCCTCTAACAACAAGTCTAAGTTCTACAAATAATCCACTACAAAATACCCTATCCTGTCAAGTATCAGCCTGCCCTGTCACATTACATACCAATTTAGTTTTTTTTTATTATATTTAGTTTCTGAATGAACTGTCCCCCCAATCAACAACCTCCACCCACACAATAAATTCCCTGTTCAACTGATTCTTCCCCCACATTCCACAACATAGGTGCCCTCAGACCTTTTTTATATTATGCCTGCGGGAAATAAAATAAAATTTGCTACGCCTTGTAAATTCATTCTTCCCATATATTTCAATGAACTAGGTGAGAAAAGCAGAAAACCTACATTTTTTGCAGGAAATGTTTCTCCTAGGCGGGAAGTGCCTTTTTTTTGCCAGTTTTGGCGTGAGGCGAAGATTTTTGCCCATCCCCATCAGTTTTAATTGATTACGTATTTATTTCTCATTAGGAAATTACCTAAAGATATTTTGGTTTTAATTAATTCCGTACCTTATTTCCTATTAAGCAAGCACATAGAGTTCCATATTTTTGAATGATACATGCTGGCCACTCACACATTTTGAGCTGTGTATATGGAAAGCTAAATTCAACTCCCTTGCATCAGACAACAATGAAGAGGGGATAACTTCATCAGTGATATCATTTCACCAGTTTCCATGTTATTCTATAGAGCCAATGCACTAATATCGCTCCTACTTGAAAAACCTTAGTGCATATGGTGCACAGAACACATAAATTGGATAAATTATATCACTGAAGAAATCATCTCTGCTCTAAAACCTCTTTATCATACCTTAATGCATGTAATAAAGTGATGATAATGGGGAGATGCCTTCTCCAGTGATATCACTTTTCCAGTTCCAATGTTATTCTATAGAGCTAATGCAGTAAGATTTCTAGTGTATAGTCTTCATCGAATGACATCATCTCCCAGCCTCTGCATTACTACAGCGGGTCGCGGGAGCTCCATTTGCAGAGATCTGTGCCGAAGGAGGCACAGATCTGTAAAGACACTCTGCTAGACCACCAGGGACTGGAGGTAGGGGAAATGTGAAGATGGGGACATTGTGGAGATGAAGGGGACATTGTGGAAGGGGGCATTGTGGAGATGAAGGGGGCATTGTGGAGATGAGATGAAGGGAGCATTGTGGAAGGGGCATTGTGGAGATGGAAGGGGGCATTGTGGAGATGGAAGAGGCATTGTGGAGATGAGATGAAGGGGGCATTGTGGAGATGAAGGGGGCATTGTGGAAGGGGCATTGTGGAGATGAAGGGGGCATTGTGGAGAAGGAAGGGGGCATTGTGGAGAAGGAAGGGGGCATTGTGGAGATGAGATGAAGGGGGCATTGTGGAAGGGGCAATGTGGAGATGAAGGGGGCATTGTGGAAGGGGCAATGTGGATGATGGGGCCAATGTGGGCAGGGGGGGGGCCATGGCAATTCTTGCACCAGGGCCCGGTGGCTTCTAGTTACGCCTCTGAAAACACTAGAGATGTCACTAGCACCCAAAAGGGTTAAAAGCAAAATCTAATATTCTTCTTGCAAATTAGTTGTTTTGTGGAAGCTGCTATTGGAGCAGAAGGGTTATTGATGGAAATCCTGCAATGTAGCTTTATGGTAAATGTGAATAAAACTAATCAACCAATTAAAATCAAGTGCAGTTTATAGCATTTTAAAAAAAAATTTCAAGTTAATTATAGTGACTATTGTGGACAGGACACTAAAAATATTTTGGCAGTAAAATGCTTTAGCTTATTAGCATACCCTGTCTAGATAAATCCAGTTTGTGAGATTTTTCTTTCCACTTGAATAACATGACTGAACCTTTTGCATAAACCAAATAGGAGCAATTCCAGGGCAATCAAACTGGAGCACAGGGAAAAAATTAAAATTCACCAACATGATTTAAAGGGAGCTTTTTAACCCTTTGAATGCTGAGAGAACTCCAATGGTTAAAAATTCCTTTAAAATAAACGGTAAGCCTTAATTCTCCCTATAGCGCAGTTAGACTGCCCCAGAATAGATCAGCTTTGCCTGTATATAAGGAAAAAACGCGTGCTTACTGGGATGTTTTAAAATTCACTAGACATTTTTAATACTGAATAGTTTCACACCAGGACAACCTGCATTATAGAATCTGATTACTAATACTATGCACTTCTTATTCCACATGTGGCCCTTAAAGGGATAGTAATACTTAAAATGTAAAAAACAAATATGTTGTAGGGTTTATACCCCTGAGTAAAACAAGAGTACTCCCACTGCTGAAAGGTGTTTCATTCAAAAGTTATTAATTTTCAAAGTTGATTTTTTTAGGTGCAATATCACAGTGACCTGAAATTGTACAGTGGCGCTGTTGCTACATGATCCTATGGATAGTTCAGGTCCCGGGACCATAAATCTCCATAGTATGGAAACAAGCTTTTGATACAGATGAAAGGAGAATAGATCCATTAACTGGAATCATTGAGAGACCCAGGTATCACAGTGCCCTTGATTCTAGCGGCAGGGTGACATTGTTACTTCCAGGTTTCTCCTTGCACGGTTCTTATTGGTTATTGGTCTCTGGCTCTACCCAGGACTAGCCTTTTTAAACTCTCTCCTGTCATCTTTTCAGTGCCCTTTCGTGGTGTACCTGTACCTAGTGTTTGAGTTGCTGATTGTTCCTGCTCCTTGTATGACCCGGCTCGCCTGACTTCGCTCCTGTCGCTCCAGTGTTTTGCTTTCTGTTGCTGACTAGGACTGGCCGACTACCTCCCTGTGTACAGATCTGGCTTTGGCTGAGAACCCGTTCCGTTGCTGACTAGGACTGGCTGACTACCTCCGTGTGTACCGATCTGGCTTTGGCTGAGAACCCGCTCCGTTGCTGACTAGAACTGGCTGATTACCTCCGTGTATACCGACCTGGCTTTGGATAAATATCCAATTCCGTTGCTGACTAGGACTGGCTGACTACCTTTGTGTATACCGACCTGGCTTTGGCTGAGTATCTGATTCTGTTGCTGACTAGGACTGGCTACTACCTCTGTGTGTACCGATTTGGCATTTCTGGCTTCTGACCCATCAGGGTGCATACCCTGTGCTCCGTTTCGTCTACTCTCGCTCGCAATAAATACCGCTACAGCACTGGCTTGGCTTGTCACTCCCAAGGTCACCTGGGAGACTGTGTTGCTAGTAGCTCCTGTTGCTTGCCAGTATCCTTTGTGCTGCCTCTGCTATCCCTAGCGTTTTAGGGACTCGGTCACTTGCCAGTGTCCTATATGTGTTGCCTCCATTATTCCTAGCATTCTACGGACTCGGTCACTTGCCAGTGTCCTATCTGTGTTGCCTCAGCTATCCCTAGCGTTCTAGGGACTCGGTCACTTGCCAGTGTCCTATCTGCGTTGCCTCAGCTATCCCTAGCATTCTAGGGACTCGGTCACTTGCCAGTGTCCTATCTGTGTTGCCTCCGCTATCCCTAGTGTTCTAGGGACTCGGTCACTTGCCAGTGTCCTATATGTGTTGCCTCCATTATTCCTAGCATTCTACGGACTCGGTCACTTGCCAGTGTCCTATTTGTGTTGCCTCAGCTATCCCTAGCATTCTAGGGACTCAGTCACTTGCCAGTGTCCTATCTGTGTTGCCTCCTCTATCCCTAGCGTTCTAGGGACTCGGTCACTTGCCAGTGTCCTATTTGTGTTGCCTCCGCTATCCCTAGCATTCTAGGGACTCAGTCACTTGCCAGTGTCCTATCTGTGTTGCCTCCGCTATCCCTAGCATTCTAGGGACTCGGTCACTTGCCAGTGTCCTACCTGGGTTGCCTCCGCTATCACTAGTGTGATAGGGACTCTGTCACTTTCCAGTGACCATTCTGTGTTGCCTCCACTATCCCTAGTCTTCTAGGGATTTGCCCTGCAGTTACCCACAGCTATAGAAGGGCCTTTCCGCTGTGTGGTACTGTTGTGGTCTACTTTGTTCCAGTGACCTGTCGACGGATCAAGCCAGCTTAGTACTACTGTATTTTATTGCTTGCTTTTATTACTGTCCATCCTGACCTGCGTCAGATTTGGGAAGTACCACGGTACTGACCTTATCTGGACCTGAGGAGGGTGACTTCTTGACTACACAGAAAAAGACCACCTTAAGAAAAACTACAAATCTTAAGGCACTTTATCATATGATGTCCAGGGGTTCTCCTGTTTCAGTATTATTCAACTGCCTTGTCCCAGTGAAGATGAGAATTCTTCAGTGCTTGTTTTCAATTGTAACAAAAGAAACTCCACTTTATTGTGGCCTGTCTGGCTACTTCCAGTGTCTTTTACCTTGTGAGGGCAGACTGTTTAATATTACAGAAGAGAGGTTTGCAATTTTCTAGAGGTTTCCTGTCCTCTGTACAAAGCCAACCCAGACCAGGACACCTGAAATTCATGACTTTATCATGGTTCTGGTTACTATTATTCATTGTTTTATTTGACTACATAATCATTGGACTTTGGAGCTGTTCACCAGCAGCCACATCTTAACCTGCTATACAGAGATTCACAAATGGGAAAGTATATACCTACAATTATCCTGGCATTCCTTTTGTGTATTAGTATTGTTTAAAAACAATAATGCACAATAAGACTTGAGTGTACACTTTATTATTACTACAAGTTTGTGTAATACCCTGATAGTGATAGAGTCTGTTGAAATGTTATCCTGCAATTCCCATAGCTTTTCAGTATTCTGACATACAAACTATTTATGGTACTCTCTCAGCATTAGTGTTGTCATGGTACTGGCATTAGTGTTGATAATACAATTAATATTTTTAGTGATGACACTGTTATGAATGCCACTATTAATAAATACTACCGGTATTGTTACTGCATAACCCTCTCCCTCCTTCTTCCCCTTCTCTTTCTCCCCGCACAGAAAATGAATCTGAGATCTGAGATGCCACTAGTGCTGTACCTGCTGTCAGATATGCTGCCCCTGCTACTGCTACCACCACTGCTGTGCTTGCTGCTGGACATGCTGCCCCTGATGCCACTAGTGCTGTTCCTGCTGTCAGATGTGCTGCCCCTGCTGCCACCAGTACTGTGCCTACTGCCAGTGCTGAATCTGCTGCCACCAGTGCTGTGCCTACTGCCAGTGCTGAACCTGCTGCCACCAGTACTGTGCCTGCTGTCAGATGTGCTGCCCCTGCTGCAACCAGTGCTGTGTCTGCTGCTAGTGCTGAACCTGCTGCAACCAGTGCTGTGCCTGCTGCCAGTGTTGAACCTACTGCCACCAGTACTGTGCCTACTGCCAGTGCTGAATCTGCTGCACCAGTGCTGTGCCAGCTGCCAGTGCTGAACCTGCTGCCACCAGTACTGTGCCTCCTGTCAGATGTGCTGCCCCTGCTGCAACCAGTGCTGTGCCTGTTGCTAGGGCCGAACCTGCTGCCACCAGTACTGTGCCTGCTGTCAGATGTGCTGCCCTGCTGCAACCAGTGCTGTGCCTGCTGCCAGTGTTGAACCTACTGCCACCAGTACTGTGCCTGCTGTCAGACATGCTACCCCTGCTGCCACCAGTGCTGTGCTTGCTGCCACCAGTGCGGAACCTGCTGCCAGTGTGTCTTGGAATACTCAAGAGGGGTGAAGGAGAAGATGATGCCAAGTGTGACAGTAGGGGCCCCTAAGTCACACTTGCCATCCCCAAGCAGTACCACCAGTGCTAGTACTACTACTACTACCTCTAAGAAGGTCCAGCAGCTTGTTAGTGTTAGGAGTGAAGGAGGGGGTAATCATCATATTACTAGCGACTATGAGGAGGAAGACTCAGGGGCTGAACTTGATGTGGTTGGTGTTAGTAGTAGTAAGAGTAATGGTGAAGCAGCCAGTGGGAGTAGTGTTAGGGGAGTTGCAGGAGAAGCATTTGAGAGCATCCAGACTAGTGATCAAGGTAGCCCACACCATTACTTTTGCCTGGGAGTCCCCTTCCCTTCACGGCATTGTCCAGGTGGATCATGATCCTGAAGAAGCCAGAACGGGTTGTGGATAGCAGGTACAGCAAGAATACCACCACCACCACCAAGAGCACAGATCAGCTGCCTGTGCCTGGTGCTAGTGCTGCCAGTCTGCCTTCTTCACGTCACCAAGAAATGGCAAGTGTAGCTTTAGGGGACCCTGTGTCACATTTCTAGTCATCTCCTCCAAGCAGCAGTGAGATGTCTGTAATAGAGCAGCATCAACAGCAGCAGTCATGGTGTTTGGATACAGTTGTGCTAGGTATTATTTACCACACACACTGTGTGCACATTGCAGTTGCTAAAGAGAGGCACAGCTCCCGCTCTCAAGGGAAAAATTTATATTCTAGTAACAACACACCCATGATTTTGAAGAAAGGGCAGGTTGAGAAGAATTATTTTCCAGCTTCTTCTTTTCTCCACACATTGGCTACTTATTATGCTGCTACTGCCTCAGGTGCATCACTGTAGCTAGTCATGGCAAGTGGAACCTTCATCATCAATTACCAATTTTACTGCTGTTGTTGATCCCATTCCCTTTCAGCTGCCTAATTATCCTGTAGCTTAAACAACTCAGCAGCAGCAGCAAGAACAGCAGTCACTAATTCTTCAGCTATGTCAGGTCATTTGACAATGGCCAGTGGCCAACACGACATGGCCTGCTGGCACTAGGCCAGTAGGGCATTTTTATTTCTCAGGGCTTATTAATTAAAAAAAAAAAAAAAAAAAACCCCCAAAAAAATCATTTTTGGGGGTTTGTTTCTAACAAGCCTAAGTCCTACAAGTCAATGTTTCCAAAACAAGTCTAAGTCCTGCAAATCAATGTATCTTCAGGGCTTGTGCCTCTAACAACAAATCTAACTAATCCTCTTCTACAAAATACTCTATCACGTCAAGTATCAGTCTATTCCAGTGGCAGCTTATATCAGGAGGTTCTTGTCTCTATCACTTTGCATACAAATTTCTTATTTTATTGATTATTTTTTTTATTAACTGTCCCCCAATACCATTCAAGAAACCCTCCAAAACAAATTCCCTATTCAACTGACTAATTTCCCAGACTCCACCCACTAACACAGGCACCCTCCTCATACCCTTTTTGTACCATGTCTTCTATTTTTCTTTTAATTGCATTTAAGATTTATTTTTTATTAAAGGGGAACTTTCACCTCCAATCAACTTGCTCCCATATTAATCAAGAGGTAAAATATACAATAAGTTTCTGTTTTATTTTTTTGAAATCGCTATATTTTTTAAAATATAGTGTTTAAACTTTTCCTGTTGACGTCATAGTTGCTGTTGCCTGAGGCACAAACTTTGCCGCAGGCATGGTAATAGTAAGGGTAGCCGTCCCCTCTGCATTTGAATCCCCGCCCACCACCTTCACATATTTCTATGGGTGTGCACTCCCTACTGTAAGCGCCTGCATATTGAGTAAAATCAACACAAAGCTATTAGGCGAGGTGATGCAACCCCTTGAGTGCCAGATAAGTATGCCGCGCATTACTCTGAGATACATGGGGTACCCCCTGGCACTCAAAGGGTTAAATGAATTCCTCATGAGTTCAACGTGGCACTTAGTTTAACTATGGTACGCAGTGCTGGCTCAAGTGTTCATGTCTGCATAGACAGAATGGAACTTCATCTATATGCAGTGTGTAGCCTTATTAAATTAACATCGCATGTACTACATACAGCCTTTTAGCTTATCCCCGCTTATATATTGGGATGGTTTTTAACTTTGAGTGCCAGAGGGATACGCAATGCGTTGTGTAACCCTCTGGATCTCAAAGGGTTAATGTGTCTTATTATCTTTGTTTTAGCTGCTTTGTGGAGAGTGTGAAGGTTCTCAGATGCCAGAATGGGAGTATGGAGAAGTCCAAAGCCAATTCAGTTAGATTTTTATATACTCTGAGAATCCGTCATATTTGCACAGCATCTTTGTGAGTGTGCTCAAGCCAATACGCGAGTCATAGGCATCCACCAGCTCCTCACACTATCCACAGGAGAATTGAGGAATGAAAAATGGATCCCTAACAACACTAGTTCAGTGGCAGATGTTCTCGCTGGAGAAACTTCAGAACTACATCAGAAAGAGAGACTGCAGGACAGAAGATGCGAGACGCCATCGCATCACACAACGTGTGAGACTAGATTATTTCAATATATATTTTTTGGACATACTTTTACCATTGTAATAATAATATTGTTATGCTGCCTCCCACCTCCTATATTGTGGACCCCCATTGTGGCCAGCTACAGTGCATTGGGATGGTGAGCTCAGTAGCTTGGCCCTTGACTGTACAGTCTGCCTAGAATTTCTGCTTGACATTTATTCTTCTACTAGCGTTTGCGTGCTTCACCAGAGAAGGGGCAGTCTTAAAAGCTGATTTACAGGGATTAGGGTGGATGAGAGCTGTCCATCTTGTCTACATAACCAAGTTGGCTGCGCTCTCCCTCATTATGTGGAGCATCGATAAGGTATATTTTCATGGTAGGATGCCATCTCCTTGACATAAAATGGGCCTTTTTGCACTATTCCGTGGGTTTAGAAACATGGGGAGGCGTGTTGGATGTAGGTGATAGTTCTGCTTTAACTGCCCCCAATGCTAATAAACAAACGCTCCCCTAAACAACATTCCCTGTTCAACTGATTCTTTCCCCACACCTCACCAACAAAGACACCCTCATGCCCTTTTTATACTACACCTTTGGGAAATATAATAATATTTGTTATGTGTTGTGTGTAAATTCAGTGTTCCTGTTGATTTCAATGGACTGATCTAGGCAAAAAAAATGAAAAACGGCATTTTTCACAAGAAATTGTTTGTCAAGTGGAAAGTGCCATTATTCACCAATTTCAGTTTGATGCTAAAATGTTTGCCCATCCCTAGTCACTATTCAGGATTTTGCTACGGGTATACTGCATAACATTAACTAATGCCCATTTACAACATACGGGTTCTAACTTAATAGGGAGGCTCTAGCTTGCATCTTGGTAGTCTCATTTGCTCTGGCATAAGCGCCAGAGCTGCTATAAATCTCTTCAGTCCCATTACTACCTCTTCTCAGGAAATAATACAACTGACATCTATATGTATAAAATAACAGACTTTATTGGGCTTAAAACATAGAGAATAGAGAGAACTTTAACAGGGCCTGTGGGTTCCATAACTGCGACTTAGATGTTCTGTTGTATAAAGTGTAAGGTGTGAGTGGCCAGAAGTACAAGGCTTAAATACTTCGTATGTAAACAAGATTGTTTGCTTGCGTACCTTACTCTGTGGAGACAGAATTAGCAGAAAGTGAGTTGTTAGCAACAATTTAAGAATATAACCCAAATATCAACAGAGCCCCCAAGTAGTAATGTCACCAGTATAATTATATAAATATAACAGTGTGCTGTTGAAGATGCCCCAATACATCAGTCAAAACAATCCAATATACTTGATGTGGACTTTATTTGAGTGAGACTGGGACACAGTGGTCAAGGGTTTCCAGTGGGTCAAGCACAGAGCAACCAGCCAAAGGGTGGTAGTCAGAGACAAGCCAAATTGTCAGGGCAGGCAGACAGCAGAGGTGGTCAGAGTGTAGCCATAGGTCAAGCCAAGGATATCTTCAGTGGTCAGGGACAGGCTGCAAGGTCAGGGCAGGCAGACAGACATGGAGGTCAGAGAGTAGCCAGGGGTTAAAGCTAGAGGATCCAGAAATACAAGGCATGCCAAGACCCATGCGCTGGTCACAGTACAACAGCACTTAGTTTTATGTGGAAGGACCTACTTGTCAGGACTTACGCTACATAGTTCTTTTGATGGCACAATATACTGTGCACGACCTGACACCTCTTCTAAACCTCCGTAACCCACTGAAAGGTACTATCAATGGCTGTCAGTGGGGATGCACTTTGAACAGTAGCAGAAGAGCTCATAGTTTGGGGTTGTGGATGATAAACTATGTTGCTACTTAGTCAATAATAGTGAGTGTGACTGGGTATGGGCTGGACTTGAAAGCGGTGACAGTGGTGATGTTGATGACCAAGTTGATTTGTTGAACTTAATGATTGTAGTATTGATTTTTACTTTCAAATGCATGATATAGCTGTTAGCATATGTGTGATATTTTGTCTGAATATACTGTGTGATGTATGTCTGTGTCTGTGTAATGTATTTCTGTCACTGTCAATCTTTGTTTCTGCTTAGGTGTAGGAATAAAATCTCCTGTCTGTCTCTGTCACCTGCTAATCAAAAAATATTTTGCATTTTTCAAACTTTCCATGACACTGTTAGTGTTAGGGCCAGATTTCCCAATAGGCAGAGTAGGTAACTGCCTGGAGCACAAATTTTGAGGGGCACCTCAGATTTGCTGGCAACACCCACATTCTGAATTGTGGGTGTGCCCAGAGAAATCTCAGTGCCCACATTTTATACCCCTTTGCAACACTTTGAATGCTATAGAGGTGCCCAGTGCTTTGAAAAGTAATTGTCTGTACAAATGACTATCAGCAATATTCCTTAAATCAGGCAAGTCAAGCTCCCATTCTCTGGATGTCCACCTCTACACATTCATTTAGAAGTGTTAATTTTACAGTATAATCAATGCTAGACCTGTTAGCTTCAGAATCAACAGCTTGCAATAAAGAATAAAGCACACAGCATCAGGTGAAACACCTCCACAGTCCACATTACAATATATGCTTGTTCCACTTATTCATGCAGGTGTAGGAGTGGCCAATAAGTTAAAATTTTCCTGCTGGAGTTTCTGTGGAAAACCAACAATATTCCACTTTTTCTGTGAAAATGTCCACATATAGGAACCCCCAAAATACTCTCCTTTTCACTAATCCCAAGAATGTTCTCTCAGATGCAAGGCATGGGATTAGTAGTCTGGTTCTCTGGATACCTGTGTAGTGGGACAGCATTGGGGGCAGTATGTGTAGTTGTTTGGCTACTTATCACGGTGCCCGTGATCTCTCTCTGTCACTCTCACTTGTGGTGCGCTCCTATTGGCTGAGCCTGTTTGACCCGCCCCTGGTGACCTTTTTATGCCTGTCCATTGGCACTTGTCAGATGCCCTTTCGAGGTGTTCCTGAGCCAGTGTTGCTGTTGCTGTGTTCCAGTGTTCCTGATTCCTGTGTACCGATTTGGCCTGTTTTGACTATGCTCCTGAGTTCCTGCTCCGTGATCTGACCCGGCCTGGCTGACTTCCTGCTCCGTGACCTGAACCGGCTTGCTCCAGACCCTGCCATCATTCCTGCTTCCTGCTGCTTGGTGTTGCCATGGCGACATTCTGACTTCAGCTGTGCTTGTGGCAGGGATGATCGTGATTGCCTCTATTAACACTTGCAGAGCCGTGTCTCCAGTGCTGAGTCTCCATTAACACTTGCAGAGCTGTACTTCTGTTGTTGAGTCTTCCTTGGCACTTACAGAGCGGTACCCACACTTGCTGAGCCTCCGGTTGTACTTGCAGAGCTGTGCGTCCGATCCTTGAGCTGTTATTAACACTTGCAGTGCTGCTGTCTCCATTACCTGAGCCTTCTTTAACACTTGCAGTTTATCCACTACATCTGCTGAGCCGGCCGCGTTGAGAGCCTTGTTTAGATAGCGGCTCATCTTGTCAACTAGCAGAGTAGTCGGTCTCCGTTACCGTGCCCGCGGGAGGCGCTATTGGCTCTAGCTCTATCAGTGTTACTCTCCGTCACATGCCCGGTGGGGCTATTGGCTCAAGCACTTGCAGTGCAGGTTGTGTCCGTTCCTATGCCCGTGGGGGATATCTGCTCAAGCTCTTGCTGTACAATAAGTCTCCGTTACTACGCCTGTGGGGTCTATTGGCTGAAACTACTCTGCAGTGTTCTGCCTCAGTTCCTGTACTGCCTAAGCAGCTTTCTAAGCCTTATGGACTTAAGGTGTTGCAACATCTAACACCAATTGCTGCCTCATTACCACCTTGGGCGTGCCAAACACCACAACAGAGACTGATTGATTATTTGTACTTAACTATTAAGTACCCTTGCTATTCTGTGCCTGTCCTGTGACAGTATATGTATTATTCCTACTTCTGTATACTGGGCCTGAGAAGGTATATGTAGCCTATCTATCGCTATTATTCTGTGTTGCCTATAGAGGGCGATCTTTCTTCTTTATTTTTTAATAAAACTGTGTTTTATTCTAACCTGTTGGTCTGAGTGTCTTGAAAAACCGTTACACTACTGCAGGGCAAGGCTGGGGGAGTTAGTATGTGTAATTCTATGGCTATCATGGAACAAGGTTGGGGATCACTGCAGTAGTGGCCAGACTACATCTCCTATCATTCTCCACCCGCTGTTGGATTGCTGAGACCAATGGGAGTTATATTCTGGCAGGAGCTGGAGGGCCACACTTTGTCCATCCCAGCAGCTAATAGACAGCAGAAAAAAGATCTGTGGTTAATATATGTGGTTCTTTGGCTAACAGGGACCAAAGCTGGGTAGAGTCAGTATGTGAGGTTCTATGGCTAGAGTGTGATAAGGTTGGCAGTTTAGAATTGTAGTTCTATGCCTAACAGTGCAGGTTGATAAGGTTAGGAGTCAGTATGTGAGGTTCTATGGCTACTGCAGGGCAAGCCTGGAGGTCAGTATGTCTGGAATTTGTAGTGGAACAACACTGGGGCTTGTGGCAAAAGCAGAAAAATTGCACTTAGAATAGGAATTACCACAAAAGCTAAGAATGCTGGGTTTTTTTCAGTTTCCTCTTTCTGGGTGACAATTCTCATCCATCCCTTGTCATTATTGACTGTACAAAGCTTAACTAGAAGGTTTTGGAGGATTCACTGTAAAAATTTCATCCACTATTGTGTAAGCAAGTAAATGGAGCATTAACCATGTCACAGAGATGAAAAGGGCAACATGAGAATCTTGCCCGCATCAAAAAGGCAAGATTCTCATGTCGCGGGCTTAAGCATCGCTCATTTGAGCACCCACATCATTCTCATAAACATACCTTCAGGACTTAAGCCACAACTTAATCACTGTACCTTCTGTACTCCCTTCTCTCTAACCTGCCTTTGATTGGCTGCCTGCTCCTGATTAGTGCTGTGTACCCTGTCCTGCTCGTCTGCAGTCTACAACGTTCCTCTGGTACTGAAGGCAGGATGGAGAGAAGGGAGTAATAACTGTAAAACTGAAGATACAGTGATTAAGTTGTGGCTTAGGATCAGAAGGTATGTTTATGAGAATGATGCAGGAGCTCAGATGAGCAACGCTTAAGCCTGCGATGTGAGAACCTCCCCCTTTTGATGCATGCAAGATTCTCATGTCACTTTTTTACCTGCAACATGGTTAATGTGCAACTTTTCAAAAGGATACCACCTTGGAGTGGTCTTCTTTGACTCATGGTCAATGACAGCTAATGTGTGACTTCTGTGAGCCCAAGCCTTATGATAATGCCATTAATAAATGTATTACAGAATAAATGAAGGACATGGATGATGATTCTTACAATAATGAAAACATAGATATGAGCCAGCTGGTAAATCACATTAGTCTGCTTTGAGTAGGATCCTCACATAGTTTCCATTACAAGCAATAAGGAATGCATTCTTACTGAATTGACTGAGCCCACTTTAAAAATAACATTTCAGAATTGTGCCACAGCAGAAGCAACAGCAGTGCTATAAGCAATCAGATTCAATGAATCTGTGGATTAGGTGCTTCTTTTTATTGTGTAATGAAGGTGCCTTCATTCCTAAAATATGTTTGTTCGTAAGGAACAGCTCTATTCATATTTAGAAAGGGTTTGAGCAATGAAAAATTACTTATTCATAAAAATTATTAGAACAGACCTATACCTGAACAACTCTGTCTGCTCTTTAGCAGAAACAGCATGCTTAGATTAGTGCATGTGCTGATGTGCCACATTAGCATGTAAACACATCCCCACAATGGCTTGTTAAACTGCATTTCCATATATAATTGGGCCAATGTAGTGAATGCAAAATCTAAACTTGTTGAAGGCATGATGGATTCATGGCAATGTCAGTGGATTGTGGTGGACTGGTGGAAAATTCACAGGGATATGATGGCAAAGACATCTTAGTGCATGCTGTTGATATGCTATTGCCATGAATGAACCACCATATCACCATTTGGGCCCTTATTTCGTTTTAATGCATTCCCCCCCCCCCCCCCCCGGTCATCTTATTCTTGGTGGAAAAAGCATCAAAAGAATGTATAGTTATTTATAACAACTACCGGGTTACCACCAAAAAGCACACTGTCATTGACCTGGCATGATATGTGTTAAACTCTGCTCTCCACATTCTTCTGAAACTAAAGGGGTTAATTGGTTATATAATCTCATGCATGCACAGTACACTACAGTACTTTAACCCTTTGAGCACCAGAGATACCTCTCTGGCACTGAAAGTACATGATTTGATTGAAAGGGTCAAATTCTATCCCTGGCTGGAATTGCTTCATAAATTGGCTGTCTACTTTAGTTCTTGTCACTCTAAAAGGTGAACAGTAATTACATTTCCATAATAAAAGAGAGCACTTGCCCAGTCCTCATTATAAATAGGAAGATAATAATTGTTAGCATGGCCTTAATATTTTGATGGCTTTCAATCCATAAGCTTAACAAATGGGCAAGTACAGTTTGAAAGTCACTGCAAAGAAAAAGTATGATACATATCAATTAGGGCCCTATTCATCAAGCTACCCACCCTGGGTGGAGGACTCGTCTGCCAGGATGCAAAGCTTTGTGTGAGCACCAGTTGTTTCCATTCCTATGCAACATAACAGTATCCATACTGTCAAAAAGCTTACACATTTAGACATTTTGAAAGGCTGGTTTATCAAACAGTTGAGAACAGCACAGGCTGACAAGAGGGTTACATATATATTGGCTCAAAGAAATGTCTACAGCAACGAAAAAATATATATAATGATCTGTTTTTTCATGATATATTACAAAATAATTAAAATGCAAATAAGTAATAAAGTAACTGTGTGCAAATGTGTCAAAAGGGGGGCATCATGTCAAAACGTTTGTGAATCACAGTGCTAAAGAGGTACAATTCTGGACAAATCAAATGCCCCATAAGGGATACATTAAAATTAATATTGATTTAAAGAAGCTTTTAACCTTCTGAAAGATAGAATAATTTACAATGCATTGTTTCACAGTGTGTTGCAGAATAGAGGTGGACAAAACATCCTGCTTTTTGTTCCCTTGAAAAAATCTGCAAAACCATGTGGTTGTCCACTTTTTCTTGGGAAAATCCTCTTTAAATAAAGCCCTTAAAATCTTTGCTGTTTTCGCCTGTTGCAAAAGTGTTTTCAATATTTTTATCCAGTCGCTACAAACTTCCCTCCCCTTTACTTACTTTTCTGAAGTCTTTTTCTTCAAGACACCTTCAGCCATCTGGTGGGTCAGAGAGCCCCAGTGATTTTCATCCTTCATAAACTGCAAGTATAGATTTGTGAGATATCACTTGCATTCAGAGTCAAAACACCATTCCATAACTGGGACTTATGATAATTTTTATTTTCCCCTAGGGGGCAGTTAGTTTGTTTCTGAATTCATCATCCAGTACATTAACGAAAGAGTGTAAAAAATGTACGAAACAAGGAGATGCACAGAAACTTGGCATTCAAACAGTTTGTGGGTTCAGAATTTTTCTTCTTTCTCTTTTTTCATTCAACCCATTACGGCTCTATGATCTCTCTTTTCTTGGATTCGGATGGATTGTAGCCTCTCCGATCTTCCAAGATGAGCCTTCTTGGTTTATTTTTCCGTCTCTTTTTTTTTTTTCTTTCCCTCCCCCTCTCCTACCGTGCACCCACCTGCATCTGCTTCACCCCCTCTAGTGTAGATGGCTAGTTCAAAAGAGCAATCTGTTATTCATGGCTCGTCCCCTGGTACTGCTTTTAACCCTACTCCTAAATCTTTAACTTTCTTGTCATACAATGTTAAGGGTCTCAATTCCTCTTCTAAATGCTCTCTAGCCCTTCACGAATTCCATAGGCTCCGTGGAGATATTGTTTTAGTTCAAGAAACCCATTTCCTTCGTAATCGGGAACTCTCCCTTACAAACTGGTTTTATGATCAGGCATATTTAAGCTCTGCTATTTCTAAACATAATGGTGTGGCAATCCTTCTTCGTAAATCTATCCTTTTCCAATGTACCTCTATTAAACAAGATACTGAAGGACGCTTTCTTATGGTTAAATGCTCCTTAGCTAATCACAAGATAACTATTGCTACGTTCTATTCTCCCAATATTTCTCAATCTCTTTTCTTCCAATCCTTTCTAGATACTTTGGCTTCTTTCCTCTGGAGTTTCATCCTACCCTCGCTCTCTTACTAGAAGTCTTAATTGATCCCTTGCCTCTCACAGACTTCTTGACCCGTGGCGGATCTGCCACCCTGACAGAAAAGACTATACTTTTTACCCAAACCCCCATGACTCTTACACCCGCATTGACTACTTCTTTGTCCCCCAAGGATCTGTTGTCCAGGGTTGAAGATGCTTCTATAGGCAACATCACCTGGTCTGACCATGCTCCGATATTGCTACATTTTAAGACCTGCACTGCCTTGCCTCCTCCCCTGCACTGGAAGCTTGACGAATCCTTACTAAATTCTTTGGAGATCAAAGAACGGATTGAGACCGCTCTTAGACACTATATCGCAGATAATTCAACAGGTGATGTTTCCCCACTGATGGTCTGGGCAGCCTTAAAAAGTGTCTTAAGAGGTGAATTCATTAAATTAGCTTCCAATAGAAACAGGACTCGGTGACTCCAACTTCATGATCTCCTTCACTCCATATCTTCCCTGGAGACACGTCACAAGTCCTCCGGTTCGCGGTCGGTCCTTGCCCAACTCACTTCACTTAGACACCAATTGAAAGCTATGCTTCAAATTCATATAGAGAAACTGTTTTTACAAACCAGACACCTTATCTTTGAGCAAGGTAACAAGGTGGGTTCTCTACTAGTATCACGGTGCCCGTTATTGGTGCTGTTCAGTGTCAGTCACTTGCTGAGTATCATGATTGGCTGTCTGTGATTAGCCCTCCTCACACAGCCTTTTTAAACCCAGGCTGAGCACTTCCAGGTTGCCCTTTCGTGGTGTTTCTGACTCCACTCTGCCTGACCTGCTTGTCAGGCTTCTGGGCCTGTTCCTGCTGTTCCTGCTGTACTTGCTGATCCTGTGTTCCAGTGTTCCAGTGTTCCTGTATGCTAGTGTACCTGTGTTCCAGAGTTCCAGTGTTCCTGTGTTCCAGCACCTTGCGGGTTAATCTTACTGAGTTCCAGTGTTCCTGTGTTCCAGCACCTCGCGGGTTAATCTTACTGAGTTCCTGAATCTCCTGCTCCAGCCGTCGCTCTGGCGACATTGTTCTTCTCGCTGCTGATCATACTTTGTTGGTTTACTCCACTAAACCTGGTTGCAATATACATTGTTGGTCTCAGCGTGCGGACGCTGGTTTACTCCACTAACCTGGTTGCAATATACATTGCTGGTCTCAGCGTGCGGACGCTGGGTTACTCCACTAAACCTGGTGGCGATATACATTGTTGGTCCCAGCGTGCGGACGCTGGTTTACTCCACTAAGCCTGGTTGCGATATACATTGTTGGTCCCAGCGTGCGGACGCTGGTTTACTCCACTAAACCTGGTTGCTATATACATTGTTCGCCCCAGCGTGCGGACACTGGTTTACTCCACTAAACTGGTTGCGAGATACATTATTGGTTTCAGCGTGCGGACGCTGGTTTGCTCGACTAAACCTGGTGGCGCTATTACCATTAGTCCCAACGTGCGGACGTTGGTTTGCTCCTGAACATCCAGTACTGTGGTCAGTCGCTGTCCACTTCCTTGCAGTTGTCTGAGTATCCCTGGCAAGAGACTCCTGCTGAGTAAGACCTCTATACTTATGCTCTATGCTGTCTTAGTCACCTGACAGCTGGTCTACTCGCTCAGGCTGCCCTGCCCGGTATTGGTGAGGCCGGTAGAACCTTGACGATACCATCCTGTAGGTTGCCTCACCCGGTATTGGCAGGGCCGGTAGACCCTACTCCAGTACTCCTTTGGGCTGCCCTGCCCGGTATTGGTAAGGCCGGTAGAACCTTGTAATTCACCATCTTTAAGGTTGCCTTACCCGGTATTGGCAGGGCTGGTAGAGCCTACATTCAGCATTCCGTGGGGGCTGCCTTGCCCGGTATTGGTAAGGCCGGTAGAACCGGTATATGTCATCTCACGGTTGCCTTACCCGGTATAGGCAAGGCCGGTAGAGCCTGTCATTAAAACTGTCACTTGGGTTGCCTTGCCCGGTATTTAGGCAAGGCCGGTAGAACCTATGATATGTTATATTACTGTTGTTTTGTTATGTATGTTTACCCTACGGGGACTGCCTTTAACTTTTATTAAAGTTAAGTTATTTTACCAAACCTTAAGTCTGAGAGTCTTCAAATCCGTGACAGTACGAAAGGGCCATGACCTCAGACACTAAGAGTGACGGTAACGCACAGAATATCCATTGGAGGATGGATATGCACGAGCAACATTTGGATCAGCTAGCGTTTGCTATCCAAACTATTCTTGAACGCACGGTACTTGCGGATAAGTCCGGTGCTAACCCAGTGGTCCCGCCAATTCCGACACCGGAGAATGAGTCTAAGCCCTCAGGGGCCGCAGTCAAAGGGTTAACGGCTTCTGCACCCTTGCCGCTGAGATATGATGGGGACCCTCAATTATGCAGAGGGTTTATTAATCAACTTGAAATATTTATGGAATTGACGGCACACGCATTTCCTAGTGATCGCAGCAAGGTTGGGTTCATAATATCCCTGCTGACTGGCAGAGCATTGGCCTGGGCCAACCCACTTTGGGAAAATGCTAAACCTTGCACAAAGAATTTCTGTGATTTTGTGCAATCCTTTCGGAGAGTATTTGAGCCCCCTGGTAGAACTACCTCTGCTGCTAAACGTCTCATGGAGATACAACAGGGCAGGCGCACGGTTGGCGATTATGCCATTGAATTCCGCACCTTGGCAGCAGAGGTAGGGTGGAATAATGAGGCCCTGTTGGCAGCCTTTGCTCAAGGATTGAGTGACCAGATTAAAGATGAGATTGCAGTAAAAGAGTTACCTACTGACCTAGACGATTATATAGAATACGTGATTCTAATTGACTCCAGAATACGTGAAAGATTAACCGCCAGAGAGCGACGAGTACGGTTAAAGAATAATGGGTCCAGTAGCATATTTTGCCCTCCCAACCCTCCCTCTGCATCCAAACCTAGTGAACCTATTTCGGAACCAAGTGAACCTATGCAGGTGGGTTTCACAAGGTTAACTAAGGAGCAGTGAAGGTATCGCAAGACACAAGGATTATGTCTGTACTGCGGTAAAGATGGTCACCTGTTAAGATCTTGTCCGGTACGTCCGGGAAATGAACACACCTAGGGTACCTTGGGGGACAGGCCCTAGGTGGTGTCCAATCGTCCCCATTGTTGGACACACTTAAACCCACCATACAGGTGGTATTGTCATGGGCACAACGCTCGGTTGAAGTTTTGGCCTTGGTTGATTCTGGTGCAGCTGGGTATTTTATGGACAATACCTTTGCTGAATTGCATGGGGTACCACAGATTCAGAGAGAAACCGCTCTTGCTATTGAAGCAATTGATGGCAGACCTTTGGAACCCGCCCAAGTTACTTTTGAAACAATGCCCTTGTCCATGACTATTGGGGCTCTTCACAAGGAAGAGCAGCAGTTCCAATTGATTAATTCTCCTCACCATGCCGTGATTTTGGGCTTTTCTTGGTTACAGTTGCACAACCCACAATTTGATTGGCAGAAATGTGAGATTGCTGCTTGGTCTCAGTTCTGTATGGATAAGTGCGTTACCCATCCTGTTAAGGTCTTGTGCACCTCCCCTTCACTACCTGATGCCTACCAGCAGTTTAGCGACGTTTTCAGTAAGGGAGAGGCTGGCACCCTACCTCAGCACAGACCATACGATTGTCGCATAGAACTGAGTCCTGGAGCAGTACCACCGAGGGGACGCACGTATCCATTGTCTTGTGAGGAGAACCAAGCTATGGAGGAATACATAGCAGATGTCCTCAGTAGAGGGATCATAAGGAAATCTACTTCTCCGGCCGGTGCCGGGTTCTTTTTTGTTAAGAAAAAAAGTGGCAAACTGCGACCTTGCATAGATTATCGTGGGCTGAATAAGCTGATGGCAAAAAATGCCTACCCAATACCACTCATCACCGAGCTGTTTGATAGACTTAAGGGGTTCTCGATTTTCACCAAATTGGACCTAAAGGCAGCCTACAATTTGATACGTATCAGCCGGTGATGAGTGGAAAACTGCCTTCAATACGAGATCTGGGCATTATGAATACCTAGTCATGCCATTTGGTCTATGTAATGCTCCTGCAGTATTTCAAGAACTGATCAATGACGTTCTTAGAGATATGTTACAATCTTGTGTTGTAGTCTATCTTGACGACATACTTATCCACTCCAAAGACCTGTCACAACACATCAAGGATGTGTCTGAAGTCTTGCTGCGCTTACGAAAAAATAAATTTTTCTGTAAACTGGAGAAATGCGAGTTCCACAAAACCAGTGTACTGTTTCTGGGGTTTATAATTGGCAAAGACGGCATTGCCATGGATAAAGAGAAATTGACGGCAGTCTTACAATGGCCTAAACCCAAGAGCCTCAAAGCCATCCAACGATTTCTGGGCTTCGCCAATTATTACAGGAAGTTTATTAAAAACTTCTCCTCTATCGTGAAACCTCTGTCTGACCTCACGCACAAGGGCGCTAACCCATCCCTCTGGCCGGTGGCTGCTGAAGAGGCCTTTGAGAAGTTGAAGGTAGCCTTTGCTGAAGCGCCTGTGTTGTCCCACCCTAATCCAATACTCCCCTTTACTTTGGAAGTTGATGCCTCAGATATTGGGGTCGGGGTGGTGCTCTCTCAGCGACAGGTTAAAGGCGGTACACTCAGACCCTGTGGATTCTTCTCAAAAAAACTGACTAGTGCTCAAAGTCATTACGAGATTGGTGATTGAGAATTACTGGCCATTATCCTCGCTCTCAAAGAATGGCGTCATTTACATGAAGGCACAAAAAACCCTGTTTTGATTCTAACTGATCACAAGAATCTGACGTATCTTTCTGAGGCCAAGAGATTGTCTTCTTGCCAGGCCAGATGGGCACTGTTTCTATCCCGATTCAATTTCATTGTATCATACTTGCTGGGATCAAAGAATGTTAGGGCTGATGCTCTGTGTAGACAATTTGAAGCAGAGGTTGACAGAGAAGAGGTACCAGCCCCTATCATTCAACCCGATCGAATATTGGCTACCATACGTACTAGTATTACTTCACCAATAGGGGAGGAGATTTTGGCATCCCAAGCCTCTGCTCCTCATGAGACTCCAGTGGGCAAATGTTTTGTCCCTGAGCCATTCCGTACTCGATTACTTGAGACCTACCACTCCTCTAAGGCTGCAGGACATATTGGTAGGGATCAATTGTTCTGGTCTCTCTCTCAGCTATTTTGGTGGCCTTCTATGAGAGCAGATTGTGCCAATTTTACGAATGCCTGTGCCACCTGTGCCCGTGCCAAAACCCCTAGACATCTCCCTGTGGGCTTGCTTCAGCCGGTGCCTAATGGTGAACGCCCTTGGTCTCACGTCTCTATCGACTTTATGGGAGAATTGCCCAGGTCTAGAGGGTACTCCTTCATATTGATGGTGGTAGACAGGTTCTCTAAAATGGCACACTTCGTACCCCTCCATGGCCTTCCTTCGGCCAAGGAACTGGCAATGGTATACGCTCAAGAAGAATTTCGGTTACATGGAGTACCCAGGGTGCTGGTGTCTGACAGGGGGAGCCAGTTTGTGTCCAGATTCTGGAGGGCATTTTGCGAACAGATGGGCATACAGCTATCATTTTCCTTGGCATATCATCCCCAGACTAACGGGGCCGCTGAGAGGGCCAATCAAGGATTGGAACAGTTTCTGCGATGTTTTGTGACTGACCATCATGATAATTGGGCCGACTTGTTGCCTTGGGCAGAGTTCGCCAGGAACTGCGCAGTTAATTCTTCCTCTGGGAGCTTTCCGTTTTTGATCAATTATGGGTTCCAACCCTGTCTGCTCCCGGATTCCTTTCAATCACAGCAGATTCCAGCTCTGGATGAGCATATAGAGCAACTCCGTTCCACATGGGCACAAGTTCAGATAGCATTGGGCCAGTCTTTTCAGCGACATCAGCGTCATGCCAATCGCAGAAGGCTTCCAGCGGTTTCCTTCCGAGTCGGGGATAGAGTATGGCTGTCCTCCAAGAATCTAAAGCTCAAGGTCCCATCTAATAAGCTGGCACCTCGGTTCATTGGTCCGTACAAGATAATTCGCAAAATTAACCCTGTTTCCTATGCCTTGGAATTACCTGCTTCTGTGCGCATTCATAATGTATTCCATGTGTCTCTCCTTAAACCTCTGGTTTGTAACCGTTATACTACCACACCTGTGAGGCCAGGTCCTGTTGAAGTCGAGGGGCAGGAGGAGTATGAAGTACAAAACATTATTGATTCCCGCAGAGGTAGAGGAGGGGTACAGTATCTGGTGCATTGGAAAGGATATGGTCCTGAGGATCGTTCCTGGGTAGACAGTCAGGACCTTCATGCACCAAGTTACTACGAATATTTCATGCCAAATACCCTCAGAAGCCTAGACCCTACTCTGGGAGAGGGGGTCTTTGAAAGGGGGGTACTATCACGGTGCCCGTGATTGGTGCTGTTCAGTGTCAGTCACTTGCTGAGTATCATGATTGGCTGTCTGTGATTAGCCCTCCTCACACAGCCTTTTTAAACCCAGGCTGAGCACTTCCAGGTTGCCCTTTCATGGTGTTTCTGACTCCACTCTGCCTGACCTGCTTGTCAGGCTTCTGGGCCTGTTCCTGCTGTTCCTGCTGTACTTGCTGATCCTGTGTTCCAGTGTTCCAGTGTTCCTGTATGCTAGTGTTCCTGTGTTCCAGAGTTCCAGTGTTAATCTTACTGAGTTCCTGAATCTCCTGCTCCAGCCGTCGCTCTGGCGACATTGTTCTTCTCGCTGCTGATCATACTTTGTTTGTTTACTCCACTAAACCTGGTTGCAATATACATTGTTGGTCTCAGCGTGCGGACGCTGGTTTACTCCACTAACCTGGTTGCAATATACATTGCTGGTCTCAGCGTGCGGACGCTGGGTTACTCCACTAAACCTGGTGGCGATATACATTGTTGGTCCCAGCGTGCGGACGCTGGTTTACTCCACTAAGCCTGGTTGCGATATACATTGTTGGTCCCAGCGTGCGGACGCTGGTTTACTCCACTAAACCTGGTTGCGAGATACATTATTGGTTCCAGCGTGCGGACGCTGGTTTGCTCGACTAAACCTGGTTGCGATATATGTTGCTGGTCCCAGCGTGCAGATGCTGGTTTGCTCGACTAAACCTGGTTGCGATATATGTTGCTGGTCCCAGCGTGCAGATGCTGGTTTACTCCACTAAACCTGATTGCGATATACATTGTTGGTTCCAGCGTGAGGTCGCTGGTTTGCTCCATTAAACCTGATGGCGCTATTACCATTAGTCCCAACGTGCGGACGTTGGTTTGCTCCTGAACATCTGAACAGTATCTCTTCCTAATGTAATGCAGGAATTAAATTCTTTCTCTACTCTTTCAAGTTACAAAATCAACACGTCTAAATCTGAAGCTTTACCGATAGCATGTCCACCTGCTTTGTTGTTAACCCTTCATTCATCCTTTCCCTTTAAGTGGTCTTCCTCTTCTATCAAATATCTTGGTACCTTCCTCTCTCCTGACCTGGGTAAAATCTTTTCTCTTAACTTATCCTCTGCTTCAAAATGTTCGACAAGATTTAAAACATTGGGAGTTACTCTTTTTATCTTGGTCAGGTTGCATTAATGTCATTAAAATGAATATACTCCCGCGATTCTTGTACCTCTTTCAAACTCTTCCTCTTAAGATCCCATCTTCTTTCTTCATTCAGATTCATCGCCTCTTCTCCTTCTTTATTTGGCACTCTAGTCCCCCCCCCCCCGAGTTAATCGTTCAACCCTTTATCTTCCAAAATCTAGTGGGGGTATGGGATTACCAAATATTGTCAAATATTATCAGACTGCTATTCTTACTGCTATATATGTTTGGACTTACACTGATACAACTAAACAAAGGGTATCTTTGGAAAGAGAGGATATTTACCTGGATTCCGGATTCGCATCGTTCTCATGCCTTGAAACATAATCTGATTCTTTCAGTTGTATCTTCAGTTATACTTCAGTGTAATAAAGATAACCCTTTATTATCCTGTCCCTCTAGAGCTTCACCAATCTTTTCAAATAGAATCTCCCCTTATACTCTTCCTACTAAGGAATTTCCAAATTGGTTCAAGACTTCTACTATGTGAATATTTGACTGTATTTCACAGGGTAAAATTGTAGATTTTGTAACTCTCAGAGATCAATACGCCCTACCCAGTGGAGAGATTTGGAGATACCTTCGAATTCAGCATCTTTTAGACAGCCCTAAAATTTGTTCGGCATGGTCTCACCCCCCACTCATTTTGAACTCCTTCTCACCTCTCGTACTCAACGGAAGGGTCTTATAGGCAGGATCTACTCAATCCTGGTCTCCCCTCCTTCTCCTCATAAACCATCCTATGTAAAAGCGTGGGAGAAAGAAACCAGTGATTCTCTGAGTTACGATGATTGGTGTTCGTTTTGGTCCACAGCTGCCTCGGCTTCCATCTCTGCCCTAACTCTCGATACTCACTACAAATTCCTTATGCGATGGTACTTTACGCCAACGAGACTTCATACAATTTCAAATTCTGTCTCTCCGTTATGCTGGCGTTGTTTGCAAGAACCTGGTTCCCCATCTCACATTTGGTGGTATTGCCCAAAAATTGTTCCTTATTGAACCACTTGTCTAGATCATATTGAGTTTACTATGCATATCACTTTATCTAGATCTCTGTGGCAATCCTTATTCTATCTCCAACTACCTCCTCTTTTTTTCTCGGCTAAACATACTCTCCTCACTATGCTAAATGCAGCTAAAGCTCTTATTCCCCACTATTGGCGTAACACAGAACCCCCATCCTTTGATGAATGGCTGAGCCTGACTAGAAACCAACTTTTGTTGCTCCGTCTGACCTTGATTAAGAGGGGTAGGGATCCTTCTCTTGCATCTTTCTTGCTCTTTGATTCAGCCACTGTACGATAGGTCTTACCTCTCTCCCCCTAGTCAGCTGGATATTGGGGTTTACTGTTTACTAATGTTCTCCTCTCCGTCTGGCCATTTTTACTTTTGGCTATATATTTTACATACATTATGTCCAAGTTGCACCAGTCATACCTCCTTCCCCCCACCTCCTTTTTTTTTCCTCTCTCTCATTTATTCTTTCTCTCCTTTTTTTTCGTATATCTCTTTCTTTGTCTTTCTCTCTCTTTTCTTTCTTTTTCTTTCCCCCTTTTCCCTCCGCTTACTGTTTGACTGTGTTCCGTGGAAAAGCTTTTATGTCAAATGTAAGATCTCTGATCTTTTCTGTAGTTATCTGTCATATGAGAAGTGGAACCTATATTATGTTCATTGTCTTTTTATAATCCTTCAATAAAGCTTTTTTGGTTTAGTCTCTAAGGACAGTGGCTGCACATAAAGGTCTGCACTACTGTATATGATTGCAGTAGTGCACACCAACTCAGTATGCCCACTAGCATGTTCATTTCCATTTCCTCTACACCTTGATTAGTACATTGGCATAAAAAAGGATTAAAGGAAATAATCATCCTGAAACACCACTGACTGCCTATTGTCCTCTTTTGGTGCTCGGTGCAAGAGGATTTGGGGCATACATTGCTTGGTACATTGACATTAGACAGGTCTTGGGCTTAAAATTAGTTCCTGTGCTTGATTTAGAGTGGAATTGGTTTTGTACATTCACCCCAGTAAATTTGCAAGTGCTAAATTAGCACATTCCTTACCTACAAAGCTTACAGTTGAAATTAAATGCTTGAAGACTTGCAGATAATGTTACATTCTAATTCTAGAGCAAACCAACTGATCCACAGGGCACAAATAAGATTCCTCATTGATTTAAATGTGACTAGAATGCATTCAAGGGGTTGATAACCCCATTTAAAATAATAGTATCTTGGGTCCCCTTTTAAATTAGTGAGAACATTTAAGCCCTTGAATGCTAAAGAGGTATTCAACTGATTAAAGTGGAGCATTGACCTTAATGTAACTTTGCATATTTGGAAACGGCATTAAAAACAGCCTACGTGTGTCATGTTAGCCAAAAGACCAGTAAATGTTCACTTAAGGAGATATTTGCAGTTTTTACCATATAATAATATATTCTAATAGCGACACCCATGCAGTACCTGTGATGCTTCATATGCTAATTAATCTATTCAGTGATTTGCCATATGCTAATGAAGCTCTGTGCAGTACAAGGAGATGTTCACTTTCACTTTTCCCAGAAATAAAAGTGTGAATACCTTCTAAACTATACATCTGCTGGAATTTTGGTAAACATGATACATAGGCACTTTTTAATATTAATAATCCTTTGCGTGCCCTTGGGTCTTTTAACATTTAATCTACACTTCCCCTGGAGTGAAGATTTGTATAATGCGAAACTCCCTGTGTGTGTCACAGCACATGCGCAGTAGAGACTGCTGGAACAATGCAGTCATGTGCAGTAGAGACTGGCCGAACACGCTGATCTGGAGTGGGGCACTCCGAACGGCTCACCTCCTGTCTCTGCTCCCCGCTCCAGGGCAGCAGCCGAGGCCGCTGGGTGGCACTTTAGTGCATGTACATGGGCTTTCATACTAGTAGTTAGTATAAAGCAATAGCATTCTATTTACTCTGCTTGCTTCAGTTAAAAAAAATAAATAAATAAATAAAAAACAAGCAAGGTAAACTGGAGTTATTATTAGGTTTTAGTTCTCCTTTAAGGGGGGGTCTGGTCAGCTTACACTAACATGCAAGAGGTTAATGTAAAATTGAATAGAAAAAAATCTATGGTTATTTCAATCTATGAAAAGTATACTCCTTCTCATTTTTATTTTTTTTTTGTATTATGAAAGCCTGCAATAATAACACTTTTTTCTGTACAATCAAAAGCATTGAACAACCTCAGAGGTGTTGTCAATTAAGTCGTTTATTCTCATTATGATGATAAAGCGCTTCTTACCTCACCTGTTGTGACTGAGTCCAGCAAGAAGACAGCAATCAATAGACTATGGATGTTCTTATTTAAAGTAATCAATAGGTTAAGAAATTCTCCCCAGAGAATCCAAATGAAAGTAGAACATCTCACTTTTGAAAAACTTTTGGCGAGCCAAGGGAGGCTTTTGTAAGCAATGTTTTTGTTATCTGAATGCACAATGAGATTATGCTATCTAAAGTCATCACACAAACAAGGACGAAACATATTTCCCCAAGATATCTCACTGCCCTTTTCTTTGGTGTATTCAGTTTCTTCTATAGCAGAAAAGCTTGCTGTGCAGTGAAGTATCACTAGTCCTCTATGGTTTGTTACCAAGCAAAGAACATCCTAACTGTTAGCTTTACATCAAGAGTGCAGGCACCTTTAGAAACACATTCATTCATTCATGCTAAGCACCAAGTCTTCCCACCTTTTAGATAAAGTTAAAAATACAATAAGTAACACATTCAACTTGTATAAATGCATGTCAGCTAATTGATGCAAAGAGTACACAGTCACTTACTAGCCACTGGGGCAAACTATCAACCACACTTGCTTCTTTCCTACCCTCAGTGTATGATTTGCATGGACTTCTACAAAATCCAACTGAATTTAATTGTAAATAGATATTCCTAGACATATTTGCTCTGTCTTTGCATCCTACAAGCTAAACAATTTGATAGTCCAAGATGTATGAAAAAAATTGGAGAACTTCTGGAGCAAATCAATTGCTCCATATGGAACAAATAAAAATATAATTTGACTTAAATGGGGTTTTAATCACTCAAATGCTAGAAAGGGTCCAAATGCTTTGCTTTGCAGGGCTTCCTGCTAGCCTCCACAGTGTGGGGAGTGTAAGTATGTGTACGTGTGCATGATGACATGTGGCTTGGAAACGGAGGAAAGCAGTGAGGGAATGGTAGAAATTGGTACAGGAACACCATATTTTATCTTTTGCAGTTAAGTATAGCCAACATTTCCTCGATGTGCTAATTTCCATGGAAGGGGAAATAAATCTCTTTCTGCAGAATTTCATATGAGGAAGAATTGCATTTGCCCACTTAAATTCCTCATTGAAACCAAAGGCAATGTTTGGGAATTTTATTTTTTCCCTGTAGTGTCATTGGTTTGCAACAGAATTGCTTCAGTTCTTTGCACTGTATTAGCATCATGATGTGTGCAAAGTATTCCCCATCAGACTAACAGAAAATGGAAAAATATGGTCCAGCAGCACTTTTCCTTAGATTAAGGGAAGGTAACCACTAAAAATCAATGAATCTTCTGTGGTTCCATTTTTCAGCTGATTCAACAAATTGCCTAAAATGTTGGGTTTAAGCAAGCCAATTGTATAAGGGTTATTGTGGCAAGTATGCAGGGCCTGTTCTATGGCAGTGCACCTGCACTGTGTGTCACGAAGCAGTGGGCAACTTTCTCTTAGAGAGTAGTATTTGACAGATGTCACAATTTTCCAAGCCAATACCACAGCTTCCACTGTACACATTGGCCCTAGAAACACACACTGTCACCCAGCCTTGTTCCATTACAACCACAGAACTACACACTGCCACACCCCCAGTTTTGTCCCATTGTTACCAAAGAACCACACACACACTGTCCTCTCAGCCTTATCCCAAGGTAACTATAAAAACACACATCTTCCTCCCAGCCTTGCCCCACAGTAAGCGTAGAACCACACACACACACACTGACTCCACACCAGGCTTGCCCCACGGTAACCATTGAACCATGCAATGTCCCAACAGCCTTGCCCTACGGTAGCCATAAAACCACACATTTTGACCCCCCAGCATTGTCCCATTGCAGCTATTTAAGACCCACACCCACATTCAACTCTCAGGCATGTCCTGCTGTGTTGATAGCCATAGAAATGCACTTATGTGAGTCTACTCCACCGGAAACTGGCACAGTTTCTGTGGAAAATTTCAGGGGTAAGAAAAAAAGCAAACATTTTATGCATTTTCAATCTGAGGATGTCCAATTATCATGGGAGAACCTTCAATTCTTCATAGATCATCATCCTAGCAAAACACAAGCTGTATAATCTGTTCAAAACCCTCAGGGTCGCAGATTCCGGTCCAGGCAAAATCAACTCAGCCTTTCACCTTTCTGAAAATTAGTCCAGGGCATACCTGAAAATGTGACAACCTCAATGTATCTTCCCTGGTAAAATACTTTCACAAAACAAAACGAAAAAAAAAAAAAAAAAAATGGGGAACCCTAAGGTTGTCAGTAGGACATACTGTTTTGCATGAGTTGGTATGTTGGTTGCAGGGAAACAACAGAGTGAGTAATAATTACAATGTATCACTGATGTGCAGTATAGTCATCCAGTAAATGTTTAGTGTTGTTCCTATTGTGCTTTTTTGGCTCCATATTAAATATAGGCATACATTTCTTGAATACATTTCTTCACAGACCACATTCCCAGCTGTATTTAATTTAGAATCTAAGCTGTTAGGGACCGGGGTCTTTTTTCAGGGCAGTTTTAAGAGCACATGAGGTGTGGAATTGTTAATGGGAGCCCCCAAAATATAGATAAATATTTAGGATTCACATAAGTTTAGCTGTGGCTTTATTTTTGTTCTCTTCATGTTTACAGGAAAAGCAGCCACATTTAGGCCCCTTTTGCACAGCAACATCTATAAAGTGATGCTGTTCTGGAGGTTGTCACCTGTTATTAAAGGTACAGTATCATGTTAGACTATGGTACCTTTAACAACGGCAACTATCACCTCGCATTAATGCAACAAAGTCTAGCATGTAGCATCTTTGCTGTTCTCATGCAGAATAACAGTGAAAATTCAGTAGAGCATCCTATGGGGTTATTGGTTGATCTTCTACACGTGATACTCATCTCGACCTCCATTGAATCTTTTGAATTAAAGGGATAGTAATACTTCATTTTAACTTTATTTTATTTTGTAGGCATTAAAAAAACATGAAGAATGATGTAAGTCTTATCTCTGAAACCTTTATGGTTTAAGAGATATTCACAAACAAAGTATCCCCCCCTATTCAACCAGATCAGAAGGGAGATGCCCAGGTAGACTGCAGAGAGGGACAATCTTCAATTAAGATAATGGAAAAAGCTGAAAAACTTGTCAAGGGGGGAAGGGCTTTCATTGTTTTCATACAAAGAAAATTGTCCCCTTCTGTTATCTGTATTGTCATACAACCAGACTCACATCTGAGAAGAGATGGCTTACACTAGGTAAAAGGGGCGGGGAGGGGAACTTTGCTTGTGAATATCTCATAAACCATAAAGGTTTGAGAGATAAGACTTATATCATTCTTCATGTTTTTTTAATGCCTACAAAATAAAATAAAGTTAAAACGAAGTGTTACTATCCCTTTAAGTGGTTGCTAGCTAGTAATATTGGATGGCAATTATTTTGGAATGGTCATTTTCCACACTTCTCCCATCCGCTTCACAGAAGAAGGGTGATTAAAGAACACTGGTGACAGAACTACTCTGTCACTCATAAGCATCCTGCATTGCATCACTTGCAAGAAATACAAGTTCCTCTTTCATTAAATGTGGATTTAAGGCCCTATATGCATTGATTTCCCTAGCGTTCAAGTGGATAAGAGTCCCATTTAAATCAAGTGGAATTTGCAAAGCAAAGTGTTGATGTTTTCTCTATCAACTCTTTGAGTGCCAGAAGGGTACGCAATGCATTGCTTTGCAATGTGTTGTATACCCCTCTGGCACCCAAAGTGTTTAAAATACTGCAACACAGATGGAGACAGAAAAGGAGCTCAGCCTATAAAACAATAATAATCCAGTGAATTCTATGCACCTCAACTTAAAGCTGCTACAATCCCCAATGATAGAGGGTGTGTATCTATAGACAAAAAGCAAAAAAAAAAAAAAAAAAAAAAGAATTAAAAGAAGAGTGCTGAATATATATAAATAAATACATTTGGATACAGCGCCTTTGGTTTGCATGATCCAATAAAATGTCAGGAGCCAGCATTCTCCTTTCTTTTTTTTGCTTTTCATCTCTAGCATTAACTCTTTTAGTGCGAGAGAGGTACGCAGCACATTGAGTTGGATACCTCTCTGACAGTCAAAGGGTTAAAGGATTAAAAGTCCAGTTTACATCATGGAGGATTTTCATTTCTCCCTCTATTATGCTATTGATTTGCTCCAGTACCAACACTTTAGCTTAGTGAATATAGCCCTATTAGTCCTGCCATGGTTACCACCTTGGCCATTGACTTATTGACACTGCAGGTGTTTTACCTGATAGGTGGCAATCTGATGCCTAATTAAATATGAGAGATTAAAAAAGTAAAAACAATTTTGACTAGGAGCATAGTCTTAATAGTAAATAGAGAAAAAACAAAAAAGAAGCAGAACATGTTTTTCCTTTCACATTATCGCATGTAAAATACAATTAGCCCTATAGTAAATCCCAGCCATTTTATGCATTAAAACAGTAAATATTTATCAAATGTATTTTCAGTCACAATAGCTCTCAGCTACTTAACAGTGAAAATTCTTCTTTCATCAGACTCAAGACACATTACCAACTGCTAATATTTGCTGTAGGACTCAGAGAATGTTTACGGATACCCCACACCCAAGGCTTATGCATCTGTAAAAAATGTACATGAGACATCCTAGAGGGTCTACATTCCTTGGCATAGCAATGAAAGTGCACCTGATATTGGCAACGTATGTAGGTGGCAAAGGTTACAAAAGATAGAGAACTGTAATGTTGTTTTATTCATAGTTTAATAAAGCAGGCACAAATAAGACATTTAGATTCTCTAGCAAATTTCCTCCAGGGGATAATAATCCAGTAAAATGTCCATGCGTAGTCAATATTTATAAAAGCAATTACGACAGGCTGCTTGTGTGGATATTGAATGAGGCAAACTGACACTTTAAGTTTCCTTGCCTGCACTTTCATCAAGAGATATCTGTAAACTCCAATATTCTGCACAAGATGAGAGTTGTAGTGTAGCAGCTTCATTCAACATCTGCACAGCTTAAATTAGCATTCACACTGTTGTGTTGTAAGAAGATGAATTTTAAAGAGGAAATCATTTAACTTCATTATTTAAAAGGTCAAGTGATTGTGTCATCCCAAGCTTGTTAAGTCCTACTCATTTAGATTGAGCGTCACTCACAAGGCATTACGGATCATGTGTATTAATGGAACAGTACGTTTTTTAAAATGAAGAATATGCATTGTAGGCCTTTTCCCATTGAGTAAAACAAGGGTACTCCCATTGTTGAGAGATGAATACATCCAGTTACTACAATTTACATTTTTGTTTTTTTACTATAACAATGCTATCTAAGTTGTCAGATTCCAGTTTGCTAAACAGATTTCCTTGTGACTCCTGTTTGGGTGAGTAGAGGCCACAGCATTTATTAATAAACCATAACAGTATGCCAGTCCCGGCAACAGGCCGGGGGCATGATCAAACAACACAACAAGAGTCTCTGCCCTCCCCGCGCCAGCCAGCAGGTGAGGGTCTAACTCCCCAAGGCCCTGCTGGGCAAGTGCCATTTCTTCCTCTACTGGCGAGGACCTATCCTCCCAAAGCCCGCTGTGACAAAAGAAAAAGAGGGAGGGAGGGACTCAGCTAGCTGTTTCTCACAAGATGGCTGCCACTCAAAGTGCAGCACCTCAGTAGCAGAGACTATAAAATTATTAATTCCCTACCCCTTTTTCCCACGTGCCAATCAATTCAATTTATAACTTCAGACTGCTCAGCATGTTGCCGTGCCCCCAGCAGTCAAGCCCTCCCACTCCTATGGTCCTGGAAGGTTACCTCCTGATAATTTGAACATTTATAACATTTCATAACAACTGACAACAGTAGGTATGACCTGCATAGTAACATAGTAACATAGTAGATAAGGCTGAAAAAAGACATGCGTCCATCAAGTCCAGCCCATGCCAATAACACCCCTGCTGATCCAGAGGAAGGCAACAAAAAAGCCCTCTGGAGCAATTTCCAATGTAGTCCTAAGTGTGTGTGTGTGTGTGGGGGAACTATTCCTGGTAGTCAAATAGTTCCCCGGATCAATATCCTATTTGCTTTGAAGCCATCTGTCATAATTGTCAATATTGTTCTGTGCTAGATAGGCATCCATTGCTTTTTTGAATACAGTTGCATTATCTGCAAGCACAACATCCCAAGGCAAAGAATTCCATAGCCTTACTGCCCTTACTGTAAAGAATCCCTGCCTATGTTTTAGTCGAAAGCGCCTTTCCTCAAGTCTTAATGGATGACCTCTTGTTCTTAGCTCAGCTCTTTGCATAAATAATTAATTGGATAGTTCTTTGCATTGACCTTGAATGTATTTGTAAATGGTAATCATATCACCCCTTAGATGTCTCTTCTCTAATGTAAACAAAAGCAGTTTGGCTAGTCTGTCTTTGTAACTCAGATCCTCCAAACCCATTTATCAGTTTTGTTGCACGTCTCTGCACCTTTTCCAGTTCAGTAATGTCTTTTTTTAGAAAAGGCGCCCAAAATTGTACTCCATATTCTAGATGAGGCCTAACCAAGGATTTATACAGAGGTAGGATAATATTAGCATCCCTTGCTTCTACACCTCTTTTTATGCAGGCTAGTACTCTATTTGCTCTTGCAGCAGCTGAGTGACTCTGCACACTCCTGTGAAGTCTATTTTCTATCAGTACTCCTAAATCTTTCTCTAATGAGGATTTCCCAAGTTGTTTCCCATTTAGAGTATATGTAGCAAGTTTGTTTCTACAACCCAAATGCATAACCTTACACTTATCTACATTAAATAAAAAAATCTGCCACTTTTCTGCCCATTCACTTAGTTTATCTAAATCCTTCAGTAGGGAAAAAACATCCAGCTCTGTATGTATTTCCTTACATAGCTTAGTGTCATCAGCAAAGATTGAGATGCTACTTTCAATTTTCACTTCTAGATCACTATTAAACAAATTAAAAAGCATTGGTCCCAGGACTGAACCCTGCGGCACCCCACTTATAACCCTAGACAATTTGAAAAAGTTCCATTTACAACAACTCTCTGCCATCTATCATTTAACCAGTTCTCAATCCATGTACAGATAACACCGCCCAAACCGAAGCCTTTTAATTTATGCAGTAACCTGTTGTGAGGCACTGTGTCAAAGGCTTTTGCAAAATCCAAGTATACTACATCAACAGCAATTCCCCTGTCCAAATTACTACTCACTCTTTCATAAAATGCAAATAAATTAGTCTGATATGATCTGTTCTTCATGAAACCATGCTGATTCCTACTAATGATATTGTTTGTCTTCACATAGTTCTGAATACTGTCAGTTAATAACCCTTCTAGTATCTTACCCACTATGGAAGTCAAGCTCACAGGTCTATAATTTCCTGGTTTGGATCTTGCTCCCTTTTTAAACAATGGAACTTCATCAGCTTTCCTCCAATCACAGGGCACTATGCCTGATGAAAGTGAATCAATAAATATTAAGTATAATAGTTTTACTCACCAGGAAAAGGCCTATAGCATACAGGGTTGCGTAAAAAAAATGTAAAGAAAATGTGGAGCAATTTTGCACCACAAGGAATAAATAAAAATTCTAAATTTTTCCATAGGATTAAACTGACAATAAACTTACATATTCTGTAAATGTGTAATACATCAAATTGCCTGTACTTTTTTCCTCTTCACTTATTTTTTACCCTAACAGTGAGCTTCCTTAATATCTATATACAGGGAGCTTCCTATCAGGGATTGTGGAATCAGAGATAGAGGTACAATGTAACAATATCCCTGCAGTTGTCAGACCTCTGTATGTTGTATGTAATAGACTGGAGGCAGGATTTTCTTCTGCATGGATAATGTTACAGTATTTAACAATTCTCCTGCTTTTACAGCCCCTTACAGAAAGCTTCAATCCTCTCGTAGTATTAAGTGGCTCCAAATGATCTGTTAACTCCTTCTTAGCTTAGCGTATATACGTATGACACAGTCTATAGACAAACACCAAATCATATCTTTTATAACCAAAGATATGAATCACTCTCTTATATCACATTACTTCAATATGCAATCTTGGTATAAATACAAATGCAGGTAATCTTCATTTTCAAACAGTATCATTCTTTATTGACTAAGATTAAAAACATACTTGCTTTTCTTGACTTCCGATACAATCAACAGATGGAATAGTGCGACTTACACTTTCTATTCCATCTGTTGATTGGATCAGAAGTCAAGAAAAGCAAGTATGTTTTTAAACTTTGTCGATAAAGAATGATACGGTTTGAAAATGAAGATTACCTGCATTTGTATTTATACCAAGATTGCATTTTGAAGTAGTACCTTACAGAAAGCTCCCAGGTAAAAAAAGATCCAGGGACCTCACTTTCAGGGACATATAATTGTAAAACAACAGGAGAACATGAAAAAAAATATATATAATAATAATTAAATGAAGAGGCAATTTGACTTTACATATCATGCAATTACACAATATGAAACTTCAAAAAGTAAGTTTATGGTCAATGTAAAGCCCTTTTTAAATTAATATGAATTAATATGAACTTTTCTTTGTGCTGCAGTTGACTTGACCCAGAATGACCACACTTTTGTCCTTCTATAAATTAGTTATGGTCTCTTTTTTGTATTAAAATCCTTTCTGGCATTAGAAATATCTTGCATAATTTAATATAGATATCAAATAAAATAGTTATTTGGTGAATACAGTATAGACTTTGATATATATAATTGGAACTGACGCTCATGGCTTACCTTTCCAGTTTTAATTGCAATTTTAAAGGGTGGTGATTTATATGTAGAGTATCAGCAGGTTAATGTTCCTGCCAAATCCCCTACAGATGACATTCTGTGCTATATGCCCAAAAGAAAAGAACAATTATAGGGCACACCAACTACACCACAGAGGACACATGAAGACAGCTACATTTATCGTTTATTTAAATGGAGCTTTTAACAAGGGAATTGTTGAGGACAACAAGCAATTTGTCACTTTGTCTTTGTAAATTCCTGTGCATAGAAAGCTCAAAAATTTCCCATGAGACCTATGTCGATTTTCACATATTCCCGGGATATCATGCTGGGGTTCAGACTCAATATGTATCATTCTATGGCTACCAGCACAGTAGGGAAACAAAGTAGGGACTTAGAGGTCAGTATGTGTAATTTAGTGGCTACCAGTGAGGTAGTGCAAGGTGGGTGGTTCAGTATGTGTGGTTCTTTGGCTATCAATGCAGTTGGACAAAGCTGAGGGGTCAGAATGTGTGGTTCTATGGCAGTGGTGGAAGATGTGAGGTCCTCTGGCTGCCACTATCTTTCCCTTTTTTGCATATGGCTACCAGTGCAGTGGTACAATGCTGGGGGTCAGTATATGTGGTTCTATGGTTACCAGTGCAGTGGGACAAGGCTTGATGTCAGTATGTGTGCAGCAGAAAAAAAGGAAGAAGAATTCATGAGAAAGGGGAAAAGTGCAGTGCTTCTCAATTTTCTCTAATGGAGTTGCAATGGCAGCTTTAAACATTTACCACATGTCACCCCCAAGATACAGCAGCTGGAACTTCTTCCCAATCCCTCCAACTATTCATCACACATTTGCCCTAACAAGGATAAGCCAGTGATTCCCAACTCACTGGGATCTGCTACCTCTAGCACCCCACCAGTAGGTCCCTGCTATCAATATCCTGCCTTGGATTCCCCTGAAGTGAGCACCAACCACTAATCCTCTCACTCACCTTCTGTCCACTGCCCCTCCAATAGGGAACATTCTGTGGCCAGTGCACTGCTTAAAATCTTCTGCACCACAAGGAACAAATGAAAACTTCCCAAATTCACTTTGATTCAAATTACCTTCTGTTAGTTGTGAATCAATTTAAGGCAAAAAAATAACATTTTCTTTCCAGTAAAAACTTCTTATTTTATATTTTAATTTCTGCTTAAATATTGTTACAAATATAAATGCTTTATAAACAGTATTTGTAGCAAGGAAAGTGTTCATTAAAGTGATTTCTAATGAGAAGTATAGGACTGCCTTACTCATGAATGTAAATATAGTCATAAAATGTGTTAGAACAAACTATATTTATGTACAGCTTATATAACTAATCAAACAGATATGCTGCTTAGTGCAGTTCACTTTCTTTATAAGGCTATAATATAAGGTTATATTAGCCTATTTTCATTACAGAAAGTTTGTGAGCTTGATATACTAAAACAAAGTAGAATAATTCCAGTGCAAATCATATGTATCATAGAGGACAAATGAATATGGATATTGATTTAAATGGGGGCTTTTAAACCATTAAATGGTAAAGAAGGAAAACCAATGCATTAAAGGGATAGTAATACTTCGTTTTATCTTTATTTTATTTTGTAGGCATTAAAAAAAACATGAAGAACGATATAAGTCTTATCTCTCAAACCTTTATGGTTTAAGAGATATTCACAAGCAAAGTTTCCCCCTCCCGCCCCTTTTACCTAATGTAAGCCATCTCTTCTCAGATCTGGAATGCAGTCCATAGACCAGACAGATAACAGCAGTGGACAATCTTCTTCCTATGAGAACAATGTAAGCCCTGCCCTCCTTGACAAGTTTTTCAGGTTTTTCCCTTATCTTAATTGAAGATTGTCCCTCTCTGCAGTCTACCTGGGCACCTCCCTTCTGATCTGGCTGAACAGTGTTACATCAGTAAAAGAGGCGGGAGGGGGATACTTTGTCATTCAATTACTCTTGAACTACAAGTCTGACAGTATTAATATAACACTATCCAAAGTCCAAATACTATGATGATTAATTAGAGCCGCTTTTATTATAAAACATTACTATCCCTTTAAAGGCATTCATAGCCTTCAAGGGGTTAAAGGTCCCATTTAGATCAATGGATATTTGGGGAATTTTTATTCATCCACTATAGTACATTTGATTTGCTCTAGACTTCACAGTGGCCTGAAATTGTAGAGTCACAGCCCGTGGCAATACTTGTTGGGCGATGTTTTGGTCTGGAGAGTCTGGCTGATACTTGCTTGCCCTCAGATCTCCGCCTGTTATACTGTTACAGATAAGTGTCTTTGAATGTATTCCTTCATCATGTGCTTATTTGCTCTATGTGATTATTTTATTTTATAAATTGCACTACATATATTTTTCCAGTGTTTCTCTATTTCCACATTTATCTGTATTTCTAGGTGGATTTACATTATGTAGTGGCTTACACCAATATATTTTTTCTGGACTCTCCAGATCTGGAGTTTAATTGTTTTTATGCCTTGCTATTTTTATGTATCAATAAAATATTTTTGTATTTTTGTTACTCAAGCATGCCTCACTTTATTTGGGTCCTTTATGGGGGTTCCTTGTACCATTTGAGCTCCTCATGATGTTGTTTGTTTGTTTGTGATTTTGATCCTGAGAGTGCCTGGGCTACTTTAGCCTTTAAATGTGAGTTACTATATTGTGGCCTGTGCAGTCCAATATGTGTGTGCATTTTGAAATTGTAGAGTGGCGCTGTTGCAACAGCATCCTATGGACAGCTCTGGTCAGTTGACCATAAACCTCCATAGGATGGTGTAGCAACAGAGCCACTCTACAATTTCAGGCCACTATGATACTGCTCCTAAAAAATTCGAGTTTGAGTTGAAATAACTTTTGAATAAAATACCTTTCAGCAGTTGGAGTACCCTTGTTTTACTCAGGGTGATAAACATTACAATATATATTTTTTTACATATTATTACTATCCCTTTAATGTTTAGTATAGTGGCTCCCAATCCATGCCCTCAGGGCCCACTAACAGGCCAGGTTTTGAGGATGTCCTTGTTAGAGCACAGGTGAGTTAATCTAATAGACTGAGCCTCTGATCACCATACCTGTGCTCTAGCATAGAAATTCATAAGATCTGGCCTGTAAGTAAGCCCTGAGGGCGTGGGTTGGAAACCACTGGTTTAGTACACATGCATCTAGTAAAAGTACATATGACTTTGAGTTGGTTAATTCTGTGCAGACTACAAAGAGGATGAGACTAATGTACTAAGAAAGTAGAGCAATTCTGTGGCAACCTAACCGCAACATATCAAACGAATATAAATTGCAAACTTGACATTTTAACCCCTTCAAAATGCTTTGAACACCTCTATAACACTCAAGGATTTAAAAGCCACATTTAAAACAACAGACATTTGTATTAGCTCCATTTACATTGCCCCATAATTGCTCCAGTTTTCGTTTGTACACCAGCATTGAACTTTTTTCCCCTTTAAGCCCAGAGTGGATTCCTAAACTGCTCCACTGTGTAGAGTTGAGTGATAGGCATTAGGCAGGCACATTCGGTGTCAAAACTAGGGATAGCCAAAAGTTTTCATCCCAAAACAGAAATAGGAGAAAAATAGCACTTTCTACCTAGAAGGGAAATTTCTGTCGGAAAGTGCATTTTTCCACTTTTTTCACCAAATTCATTGGATAGAAATCAATGGGAAGACTTTATTTACATCAACCACATAACAAATTGACTTTATTTCCACAGGCATAGTATAAAAGGGGTGTCAGGGTAGCACAGCATACCCTTCTGTGTTTGCGAGAGAAGAGATAGCAGCACATTTGTCAGTGAAGATAGGTTAATAAATAAGGAGTTGAAGCTTAGTTTAGGATGCCCTGTAGAAGGAAGACACAGGAAGCCGTGGCCTAAGTTCTTTTCTGATCTGGCTGTTATCTCTGTGGTAGGAGAGTCTGTGGGAGTGAGATGCGAGCAAAGGAGATTTTACCTGAAAATCTTGTGTGACTGACTGGGAAGAAGCAAACAGTTGTGATGCAAGTTCCTTTCTGATCTGTCTGTTATCTCTGTGATAGGGGAGTCTGTGGGACTGAGATGGGTGCAAAGGAGATTTTACCCGAAAATGTTATGTGACTGACTGGGAAGAAACAGACAGTTGTGATGCAAGTTCCTTTCTGATCTGTCTGTTATCTCTGTGACTCAGTCTGGGGAAAGAACCAGTTGAACAAGGAATGTTCTTTTGTTGTTGACTGGGATAGGAAGAACAGTTAGATGATAAAAAAAAATTAAGAAATAAAATAATAAATTGGTATGTAACGTGACAGAAACAGGGACCCTGGTGTAAGCTGTGACTGGGGCAACTGGTACTTGACTAGATTGAATATTTTGTAGTGGGCCAAGGCAAGCCTTCACACACAGATGGTTCTATGGTGTACTTTACAGTAAAAACACACACAGTAGAGTAATGTTTGGCAAACACACAAGGGGTAACATAGTAACATAGTTGATGAGGCTGAATAAAAACATATGTCCATCAAGTCCAGCCCATGCCAAATCACCCCTGTTGATCCAAAGGATGGCAAAAAAAAAATTAAAGTCTTTTCCAATTAAGACTCATGTGGGTAAAAAAATTCCTTCCTGACTCCAAATGGCAGTCAGATAATTCCCTGGATCAATATTGTTCTGTGCTAGAAAGGTATCCATTGCTTTTTTGAAAGCAGTTACAATATCTGCAATCATAACATCTGAAGGCAAAGAATTCCATAGCTTTACCGCCCTTACTGTAAAAAATCCCTACCTTTGCCTGTCAAAAGCCCCTTTCCTCTAGTCTTAATGTATGAAGCTGTCTTGTGGCCATACGCCATTCTACATTAACATCCCCCCCCCCCCATATCCAAGCTGTCACAAGAACATGTCGCTTCGTCCTAAAAAATATTTCCAAAATACATCCCTTCCTCCATGTCAACAACAAAAACTCTCTCTCAGTGACACTGCTGTGAAGTCAATCAGTTATCAGTAATCCTAACTCTCTCTAATGAGGATTCCCCGGGTTGTTTCCATTTAGTGTATGTAGCATATTTGTTTCTACAACTCAAATGCATAACCTTACATTTACCTACATTAAATGTCATCTACCACTTTTCTGCCCATTCACTCAGTTTATCTAAATCCTTCTGCAGAGAAATAACATCCAGCCCTGTATGTATTTCCTTACTCAGCTTAATGTCATCAGCAAAGATTGAGATGCTACTTTCAATTCCCACTTCTAGATCATTAATAAACAAATTAAAAAGCACTGGGCAAAGGATTTAACCCAGTGGCACCTGACTAACAACTTTTGGCCAACTTTAAAAGGTTCCATTTACAACAACTCACTGCCATCTTTCATTTAACCATTTTTCAATCCATGTACAGATATCAACTACCAAAACGAAGCCTTTTAATTTATGCAGTAACCTGTTGTAAAGCACTGTATCAAAAGCTTTTGCAAAATCCAAGTATACTACATCAACAGCAATTCCCTTCTCCAAATTACTACTTACTCTTTCAGAAAATGCAGGTAAATTAGTCTAACATGATCTGTTCTGCATAAAACCATGCTGATTCCTACTAATAATATTGTTTTTCTTCACATAGTTCTGAATACTCTCAGTTAGTAACACTTCTAGGGCTCGATTTAAAGGCAGCCGTTAGTAAAAAAAATCACTAACGGGTGCGTTAAGTGTCATGTTGCAATTCAAAGATCCGTCTAAAGAACAGCTAACGGCAGTTGCAGAATCCTAACGGCCGATACACTTGCGATACTGCTAACGGCTGAAAAAAAGACACACCTAACGGCTAAAAGTTAAGACCCACTTTTCTCACACGTTAGACACTTAACGGCCAAAACAAAACACCTGTTACATAGGAAAATACACAAAATGCTTACCGCACAACCATGTAAATGGGAAAATTAACCCGTGCAATGCCAAAACAACACAAAAACATGCACACACAACACAAATCACTCCACACACAACAACAACCAACACCACAGGGACAACAACACACAAAAAACAACAACACAGAATGGCACGGAACAATGGGGATTATCACACAAAGCAGACACCTGCAAATACAAGCTCACCTGGGCAACATCAACACGCGACCTGCACCCCACAAATGCACACCCGCAAATGGCACACACATAACAAGCACAACACACAACATCTTATAACACACACACACACACCTGCAAACACTTACCTGGAAAAAACAACACACCATTGGTTAGCACTCACCTCATCACCACACCTACACAAAGCCCTAGCAAGTACTTAAAGGGACAACTCAACACACTCACTTGTGGCTTGTTTTCCACTCAGGGAGGGAGAGAGATAGAGAGAGATAGATAGATAGATAGATAGATAGATAGATAGATAGATAGATAGAGAGAGAGGTAGAGAGAGAGAGAGAGACAGATAGAGACAGATAGAGCAAACAGTATGTTGGGTTACATATTGTTGCGAAGGCTGCGGAGAAGGCGTGCAAGGGAGAGAGCTGGGGAACATCAACCACCTCCAAGCATGCCTGATCAACAGCCTCCACCTGTTGCAAGTGAGGAGGCTCTGGCTCAGCAGCCACACAGGAGCCCATCCCCACCCGGAGGACACCTGCCTGCAGATGCACAGCTGCAGCAACAGGATGCTCCCCAGCTGCCACAGGGACCCCTGCAGCAGCCCAGGATGCATAGATGACCACCAAGGCCCAGGGTATACCGCCCAAGGGTCACTCTCTTTGGAATGACCGATGGCGAGGTTATTGATCGCTACAGGTTGAGGCCACACAGCATCATAGCCCTGTATAAGGTCATCAAGGATCAGGTGGATCCCATATGCACCCACAACCATGCTCTAACTGGCCTTCAAAAACTCCTGTGTGCCATACACTTCATGGCAAGTGGCGCCTTTCAGTCAACAGAGGGTTATGCATCTGGCATGTCCCAGGCCACATTCTCCAGGGTGCTGGCCCAGGTCTTGCCAGCCCTCAAAGGCAAGGCCAGTACCTACATACATTTCCCCATCACCGATATGGAGTGGATACATCTGAAGCAGGGCTTCTATGCAAGGGGAGGCATGCCCAGGGTCATGGGTGCAATAGATTGCACCCATGTCCGTATCAAAGCACCAGCATGTCAGGGACATATGTTCCTGAACCGCAAAAACTTTCGCTCCATGAATGTGCAGATGGTGTGTGACAGCAACCTGGCCATCATGAATGTCTGTGCGAAATTTCCCGGGAGCTGTCACGATTCACGTATACTCAGAAATTAATCTGTGCAGAGGGATTTCGAAAATGGGACCTATACAGGCGGATGGCTTCTGGGTGAGTTAACAGCACCAAATGACACCACATACACATGTGCTAGTACGTTCACCACATAAAACATCATTCACACAATATGTGCTCCTTGTCACACCATGTCACTCACTTTCCACAGGTGATGCTGGCTATGGATGCAAGCCATGGCTCCTCACCCCGGTCGCCTCGTTTCCCGATTCCCTCCGGTTCCTCGTGAGGTTGTCGTTGGTGGCGTGGGTTGCCCGGAGCTGTCCTCTTTGAAGGGCCATGCACTCAGCCTCCAGATCTGTGGTGCGTTGACTGCTGGAGATGGGAGTGCCCGGTGACACATGTGCTGTTTCCCCAGCTTCAGCTGTCTCCTCAGCCTCTGCTTCCACAGCTTCATCTGTCTCCTCAGCCTCTATCACCCCAGCCTCTGCTGTCTCCTTTGCTGATACTGGGTGTGCTGTGGCTGCTACTGCTGTTTGTGTTGGTGGAGTGGCTTGCACAGACGGTGTGTGGGTGCCCACCACCTCAAGGGACCCACTGCTGCCCACTGATGTCTGTGCTGGTTGAGGTGGTGGGGTGAACAAGTCCCCTGCCTGAGGGCGCTGGGGCTCCCCAATCAGGCCCAGGTGTTGGTAGTCAAGTGGCCAAGGGTCATACCTTGGCCAGTGGTAGGTGCTTGGCCCCCACCTGGGCTCATACCTGGGGCCATGCTGGGGAGCCATCCAGGAGGGTAGATCCGTCTCAGTGGAATATGGCCCATATTGGCTGGTGGCCACATTCCCAGGCAGCCATTGCCTCCCTGGTGGTGGTGGTGCTGCTGCTGGAGGGTGATAGCTCCCAGAGGTAGTGGGATGCATCCATCTCTCCCCCTGAATCCAGCCGCTGTACATTTGTGGAGCATCCTGTGGTGGTGCAGCCAGTTGAGGGGCAGCCACTTGAGGGGCAGGCAGTTGAGAAGCAGCCAGTGGTGATGCAGCCAGTTGGGGAGGAGGTGTGGTGGTTATAGACAGTTCCCATTGGCTAGTCCCCTCCTCTGTATACTCCTCACTGGGTGCTGCAGTCGGCTCCTCCACGGGCTCCTGCTGCGATGGAGGCCCATAAGCTGTGTGGAGAATTGAGATTGTGTGATTATTAAACGTAGCCATGATGGGATTATGGGATACTAATACATGAAATGCGGAAAGAGAAATATATGTTGTGTGGTTTATCACCCTGAGTGAAACAAGGGTACTCCCACTGCTGTAGGGGGTTTTTGTTCAAAATGTCTACCAGCTCAGAATAGAATTGCTTTGGTGCTATATCCCAGTGGCCTGAAGTTCTACATTGGCACTGTTGCTACATTATCCTATGGGAATTTATGGCGTCTGGACGTAAGCTGTCCATAGGATGGTCTAGCAACATCACCATTGTAGAGCCTTACTGGCTATATATGTGTACCCATCAAAATATACATTGGATTGATATGATGGATATGAACATACCTCGTATATCCCATCTACGTAGAGTGGGATATACTAGGTATGTGTATTTGGATTGTATCAATGTAAGTTAGTTTCTGATGGATGCACATATCTGGCCAGTAGGGCAATCACAGGCAGTGAGATGATCTCTGGGTTCACATCGTGTTGTGACATATTTTGAGCCATTTGAAAGGTACATATCTGACCATTTTCCTTTGTGTGCATATCTTTTTTGAACAGATGTGCAGTGGGAATCAACTGTTATTCAACCTTATCTTCTTAGCTGATCCCGTCCAATTCACAATTTTTCATTACTTGACAGGTGACTCTCTGGTTGTCAGGATCATATCCTATGCATTGCATTGTAGGGCATGGGATACCACCCTGGCAATCAGAGATTGATGAACTGGACAGGATCCTGTCCATGTCGTGTGTTCCAGTTGAATCCTGAAGGGCAACAATCACGCCAGTAGTGAGGGATATCTTTGATTGAGGCCTGTTTTTCTTTGAGTATGAGCCCATCCATCCTTCTGAGTGAGGCAACCGTACTCAATCCGAGATATCCATCATTCATGGCCTGTTGGTGACCAAGGTACAATGGTTGATATTTGGTTCCCATGTGTATCCTGCAAACAGTGGCTGGTGTACCATCCATCCATGGCATCAGCACCCCTGAGGATCCATGTGGGAATCAGATGTGTGATATGTAATTTCAAATTAGAGTAAATGATTGCAGACACAACACCAAGGCCTACTTTTTCCACCTTTAATTCTGGGGTATTGTTTGAGGCCTGTGTGTTGCACATACAAGCAGTTTTTCTCAGTGACACTGTGATGTGTGACCTGCTCCATCCTTTTTGTGATTCAGTAAGCGGTGTTGTTGACATGATGGAGTGTACATGATGCTGACTTCTCCAGTGATCTCATTTCCCCATTTCCAGTGTTTTCTATGGAGTCTATACGATGGGACCTTAGCAACTTGATTCATGTTATTGCATATTCTCCATAGACTAACACTGGTATTGGTGAAGTGAGGATGAGTAAGGGTGAATTTCTCTCCACCATCTGTTTGTCACCGCTTAGTGAATGTCCCCTGTGTAGCATGTGATCGTTGGCCTATTGACTTGATTGTTGTCTGGTTAACCCTTTGAGTCCCAGAGGGGTTGCCAAAGCATTGTTGATCGATGCATTGATGATCCCTCTAGCACTCAAGGGGTTAAGTGCTGACTTCCCAGTGGGGACATGGGTGACATTGTGTGTGAACAGTGATGATCTATGACAGTCGACATTTTGAACAGCATGGTTTGTGTATTGTGTGTGATGAGCACAGCGACAGGAGGGTTGAAGTAGGACTTGGACAGGTTTGTTCCAAGTTGGACCTTGATATTTGTCCTTGTGTTATGTCCTGTTTTTAACCCTCAGGGTGCTGTGTTGGTGCAGTTGTGTGCATGAATGATGGGCATGTGTTGAGGTGTGACTGTGTGTGCAGCTGGTGTTGGTTGCTGTAGTGTGTTGTTCTGTAGTGTTGCACTTACCGGTAGTGTGGAGGCTCCTCTCATCCCCAGTGTCAGCTCCTCCAACAGCCCCCTCGATCAGGGTCGGGGACATATTCTGCCGCACCATCTCCTCCCAGCCGCAGAAGGTGATAGGGACAGGTGGACCACCTCCAGTGCCTCGGGCGTGCATGGCGAGTTCTGAGACCTTGTTCTTGACCACCCTCCGGCAGTCGCCCCATCGCTTTTTGATGGACTCCACGTCCCGCCTGCATGGAGCCACCGCATTGACCCGGCTGCAGATCTGGTTCCAGGCTGCCTTCCTCCTCGCTGACAGGCCAGGGACCTTCGCTGTCGGGTGGAGAACACTCTGCCTCTCCAGGACAGCTTCCACGAGAGCCGTATTCTCCTCCTCTGTATACTTGGGGTCTCTGATCCTGGCCTCGTCACCTCCGGCATGGGATGACTCAGAGCCGTATTGCCCTGCCTGGTCTGACCCTGACTGTGTGGGGTGCTCCCCAGCAACTACCCCTTGTCCCACTGCAGGTTCTGTCCCTGTCCTGCGTGTTCCAGATTCACACTGTCAAAATAAAAAGTAAAATGTGTAAGGTGTTATAAAAAAAAAGACTATGTGTATGTATGTGTATGTGTTTGTGTTTGTATGTGTGTATGTAATATGTGCAAAGGTGTGCTATGTGTCGTATTCTGTGCAATGCTCTCTCCAAACTCCAAAACTCCTCTACCTCCAATGAACGCTCCTGTCTCCCTCTCTCTAATCACTATCCTCCGCTCCTGGGTCCTGATATCTAGCTCTGAAGAACTCGATAAAAGACAGTGTGTGACGGTTATTTTTGGGTATATATAGGTGTATTTGAAGTTATTTGATACATTGGGGCTTTGTGATTGGCTGTGTGTTTGAATTTGTTTTGGCATCAATCATGGTTGCTTGACAACAGCAGCCGTTATGTTAGATATTGTTTTGAGCACAGTTATCGTGTGATTTGGCCGCCCGTTGTGCATTAACATGAGCGACAACGGCTTTTGTGTTACGTGTTTTTTGTGTGCCTACGCTCGATAGCTATTCTTGTAGAGTACCTATTGAATCTGCCGTAACTCCTGTATTATTTGCGAGCGATGTGCCTTTTTCACTTAGCAGCTGGTTTAACGGCTGCCTTTAAATCTAGCCCCTAATGTCTTACCCACTATGGAAGTCAATCTCACAGGTCTATAATTTCTTGGTTTGTATATTGCCCTCTTATTTAACAATGGAACTACATCAGCTTTCCTCTAGTCACAGGACACTATGCCAGATGAAAGTGAATCAATAAATATTAAGTATAATTGTCTTGCTATTGCTGAACTACCTTCTTTAATTACCCTTGTGTGTATACCATCAGGTCCAGGTGCTTTATTCACCATAACCTTTTCCAGCTTCTTTTGGACTTTATTGCTTCCTTTGTATATACAAAGAAAAAAAAATGTATTTAGGGTGTCACCCGTAGCCTTATCCTCACTAATCGATTCACCTGACTAGGCATTAAAAGGATCAATATGAATTTTAATCTTTTTGTTATTAAATGCTTGTAAAATTTTTTAGGAAAGAGGGGAGAGGGTGGAAGGATTTAGGAGCAATACAGGGACGTATGAGTAAAGTGGTAGCCCAAAAACTGATTGCAGTCATGGTTTCTACAGTATGTGCAGAGTGTGCAAGAAGGATGCAGTTTGTCAAAGTCTCTCCACCACCACCATACACATTTGCAACATTCAATTTGTTTGTTTTTTTAATGATTAATCTTTATAAACAATGACTAGCAGGCAGCATAGTAGCTGGCTTAAAAAAAGTATGTTTGTGTGTGCTAGCCAAACACAAGCCCTCAGAAGAAGACATAAGAAGTTTTGGTGATCTTAGTACATAGTCACTGGAGAAGTGATATTACTGGAGAAGTCAGCTCCTCTTTATCACATGTTTATCACGCATTAGTGCATAACCCCCTTAGTCTTGTTAAAGACACAAGCCCTGAGGAAACAATGATTTGTAGGACTTAGACTTGTTAGAGGGCTAAGCCCTGAGGAACAATTGATTTGTAGAACTTAGCCTTGTTAGAGGCCCATGCCCTGAAAAAACAATTGATTTGTAGGACTTTGACTTCTTAGGCACAATCCCTGAGGAAAAATTTATTTGCATGACTTTGAATTGTTAGAGGCACAAGTCCAGAAGAAACAGTAATTTGTTGGACTAAGGCTTATTAGAAGCACAAGCCCTGAGGAGACAGTGATTTTTAGGACTTAGGCTTGTTAGCTGCACAAGCCCTGAGGAAACAGGGATTCGTAGGATTTAGGCTTGTTAGAGGCACAAGCCCAAAGGAAGCTGATAATGAGACAGGTGTTTCACTCACTATCAAACTTTCAGGCTCTTAGATTTCTACCTACATTCTTGGTGCCCTTGGGGAGAGACAGGGAGTACAGCAAATACTGCTACCCACTTCTCCCTGTGCCTTTGCTGAAGATGACACTATTTTCCCCCAGATCCCAATGAATGATGTAGGGGGACTTGGTATCATTGGGTCTGGGGAATCAGGGATGGTGGGCACAGACCCTTCCATGATGGTTGTTGTCATTTCCTCCTCCTCTGACTCACTGGACTCATCACAGTCCTTCCACCTCCTCTTTTTCATTTTCATATGGTTGCTCATAGTGTTAGTCAACACTATGAGCCTCTGCTGCCCTTATTTTGCTTACTGAATAGTTAGAAAATCACCTTTCTTCCTCTCTCTATCTGCTTAGTTTTCTGTTTCACTTCCTGGAAAGTCAAGTTTTGGGAGTGAAAATATCAAGTTTTGGGAGTGACGGGAAGTTTGTAGCCATTGAAAAACATAGCAAAGACATTTTTGGTGTAGGGGAAAAGGAGACATTTTTAAGGGGTTTGCTGAAGGCAGATTTTTTTGAGAAAAAGAGGACAACCACATTGTTTTTGCATAATTTCTTATGGTAACACAATGGAACCTTTTGCCCATCCCTAGTCATAACTACCAGGAGTACAATGTGATGGGGTCTGGCACAGAAGGGGTCCATCCGCTCTGCACTGTCCTGCAACCCCTTACTACCAGACCAGTTTTATATCGTGGCTGATGGCCTTTGACTTAGCAGGCGAAAAGCAATGGTGGGCAAATTCCTTTTTTACCATTAATCCTTGGAGGCAGAAATATGTCTAATGCATTGCAAAAGCAATGCAATAGATACCCTTCAGGCACTCAAAGGGTTACCTGTCAGCATGTGGGTCTTGAATCCTGATGCAGCAGCTCGGCGACACTGCAGTCAAATTTGTTTTCATTTTTGTGTTTCACCATCATGAGAAGAAAATCATGAGAAGACCTCCTGAATTCCCCCAGTGATGCACCTTTTGTGTTTCACCATCATGAGAAGAAAATCATGAGAAGACCTCCTGAATTCCCCCAGTGATGCACCTTGGGTCTGTGTTGGTGTGTTTGAGGGGCAGCCTTGGATTTCCCCCAGGCCTTAGAAGGTTCTTGACGTGCACCTGAGGCACAGCACAAAAAACTAGTTTCAGAGCCTATTTTTGCTTTGAACCACATAACACAAGCCACTGTAGTGTAGTATATTTGTATAAAACATAAATATCTAACTAGCAAAAATACACTCACAAGTAGAGAAGAATACAGAGTCTCTTGTATAGTTGGCATGTACATTCAGACCTCCTAGTCATATAGGCACATCTGGTCCTCAGACTTCAATCAATATAACTTGTCATCAAAACAAAAGACCACTAAATCTATGGAATTTCAAGCTGTATTCATTAATTACAGCTCTTATGAGAAAAATGGCACCTCATTGGTTTGAGGCATATGACATACTGTAGGGGGTACCAGAAACACAAAGCTACACCTACTTCAACTGCTGCTCCTTGTTCCTGCAGTCAAACATCAAGTTGTAACACTGGCTACAGAAACATGAAGCAGCTACTATACAGGTATGATGGAATAGAGGCACAAACACAGAAGTGTTGCATTTCTGAGGCAAACCAACTGCTCCCTAGGGAACAAGTAAGAATTCCTATTGAAGCAATGCATTGTTGGCCACTTCTCTGCTCCCATGAACTTTTCTCATTCCTCCACTCCCTATCACCACCATCTCCTTCTACCCCTGCAAAAAATCCCCGCTGCTTCAAATCTCACTCCCACCTTATGTCAGTGTCCCTTCTCCACAACCTAATAACTGTACCACATCACCTAACCTCCTCCCCTTCCTTTTGTTTTGGTCTCTGGAACGCCTGCTCTGTGTGTAACAAACTAACAGCTGTTCAGGATCTGTTCATTTCTCACTCCCTAAACCTCCTGGCCATCACAGAAACTTGGCTCGCATTGTCAGGCACTGCCTCCACTGCTGTACTCTCACATAAAGGCCTTTAATTCACTCACACACTCAGGCCTGGCAACAGACAGGGGGTGGAGTAGGCATCCTGCTGTCCCCTAACTATACATTTCAGCTAATCCCCACTGTTCCTCCTCTCTCCAGGTGGGCATATACATTGCACCTGGTCCCACTGCACAATTCCTTGATCACTTCACCTCCTGGCTCACTCACTTCATGTCCTCTGATATCCCTACTCTCATCCTGGGTGACTTCAACATCCCTGTAAATAATCATAACACCCCCCACCCTCAAACTCCTCTCTTTAACAGTCTTCTTTGGCATACCACAATGGATCAGCTCTCCCACACACAGTGATGGACACTCCCTTGACTTGATCTTCTCTAACCGCTGCTCGGTCTCCAACTTCTCTAATGTCTCCTTTCCCCTCTCTGACACCACCTCCTCTCCGGTAACCTCATCATACCAGGCAAACCCATCCCTCCACCATGATCAAGAGCATGCAGAGAAATCGTTGCTACATCAGGTAACAGGCACTATCATGGATGCCTGTTTATGGGCCTATTCTGTGTGGCCTAATTGCGTCCCGCCTCCTTCTGCTCCTTTATAAACCCCCCTGGGCCTGGGAGTCATTGCCTTTACGTGGTGTTACTCCTGTGCTCCGTTGTGACCTGTGCTTATCTGAGAATCCGCTCTTTGTATGACACTGGCTTTTCTGACTACCCACATCGGTTCTGACCTGTGGCTCTGGCTGACTAACTCACTCCTTGTTAACCCTGACTTGTCTGACTACCCACATCGGTTCTGACCTGTGGCTTTGGCTGACTCACTCTCTCCATGTAGTCCCCAGTTTGTCTGTCCTCCGGCTCCGGCTCCTATCTCGCTCAGTGTAACCCCGGCTTGTCTGACCTGTGGCTCTGGCTGACTACTCGCTTCATACACTCCTAGCCTGCCTGACCTTTAGCCTCTGTGTCTCACGGCTCTGTATGACTCTCCCTGTTGCCTTTAGTCTCCGGTACCTTGGAGTAGTGCAGTACGTAGCACAGTGTGCAGCACCGGGTAGGAGTTTGGGCCCTATCATCCGGTGGTCTGGGGTTGTGTGGGATATTATCATCCCTATATCTCATATATTATTATCACTGTATATTCCAATAAAGGTGGTTATATTTTATTACTGTGTCTGTCCTTCTTTGCCTGATTACCGTGATACTTGCCCAGACAAAACTACTGTTCTCTACAACAGAACTCTCACTACAGCCCTTGACACAGCTGCACCTGCAACTCCATGCCACCCACGCACAAGCCCACTGACACACAAAACAAACACGATACCTCCAAAGGTGCTCACACACTACTGAAAGGCACTGGAGGAAATCGTGCTCCACAGCTCACTTCATAAACTACAAGTACATTCTCTGTTCATATAGCTCTGCCCTCTCCCTGCCCAAACACTCATACTTCTTTATAATTTCTAATCTTTCCTCTAACCCGAAATGCCTTTTCTCAACCTTCAAATCTCTTCTACACCCACCAACACAAACACCTTCCTTTGCTGCCCAAGATCTCACCACTCACTTCAAGGACAAGATCGAATCTATCAGACATGATATTTCATTACTCCCACCCCCACCCAGCCAGCTTAGCCCTGTCACCTCTCCCACATACATACTAAGCTCCTTCTCACCCGTCAAGAAGAATGAAGTTTCCCTTCTCTTCACTTGCTCAAACCTAACCACATGCCATCTCAACCCAATCCCATCTCAGCTCACTCAAGAACTTTCCCCTCTACTAACGCCAATCCTTACTCACTTATTCAACCTCTCTCTGTTAACTGGCACCTTCCCATCCTCTTTCAATCATGCACTAATCACACCCATCCTAAAGCTACCCTCCCTGGACACAAACTAACTGTCACATTACCGGCTAATTTCTCTATTCCCATTCGTCTCCAAGCTTCTTGAGCGTCTCGCATATAACCTGCTCACGAAATTCCTCTGCTCCTATTCCCTGCTAGATCCCTTGCAATCTGGATTCTGCCCTCATGACTCCACTGAGACTGCCCTCACTAAAGTGGCCAATGACTTGCTCTCCACCAAGTCAAAAGGCCAATACTCCCTACTCATTCTCTTGGGCCTGTCAGCGGCCTTTGACACAGTAGATCACCCACTCCTCCTCCAAGCCCTCTACTCCCTAGGTCTCTGTGACACTGCACTCTCCTGGTTTTCATTTTATCTCTGCAACTGTTCCTTCAGTGTTTCCTACTCTGGCTCTGCTTCCCCACCCCTCCCACTGTCTGTTGGAGTGCCTCAAGGATCAGTCCTGCATCCCTTGGCAAACTAATAAACTCCTTTGGGTTTCACCATCATCTCTATGCTGATGACACATCTATTTTTCCTCCCCAGACCTTTCCCCTTCCCTCCTGTCCCGGGTATTTGACTGTCTGTCTGCTGTGTCTTCCTGGATGTCCTCCCATCAACTCAACCTTAACCTTGGCAAAACTCAACTAATTATCTTCCCTCCCTCTACAACTAGCCTTACCCCAGATGTTACCCTCACTGTTAACAACACTACCATCACACCTACCCCTATATTTCATCTCTCATTTCCAAATACACTCCCACTCTCCACATTTGCTCTGCACATGACCTTCTACTCTCCACAGCTCTAATTACATCCTCCCACTCCCTCCCCCGCCCCATCAGACTCTCCCCCAGCCTTCAAATCTTCAGACGCTCCCTGAAAACTCACCTCTTCAGGGAAGCCTATCAAATGCCTCAATAAACATCAACAAGAATCACTTCTCACTCCCACCCACTGACTGGCAGTTCATGTGGCAGGAGGCACTTACAGCCAATACCACTCCCTCTGTGTCAAAACCTACTTTCCTCTAGACTGTAAGCTTTCACAAGCAGGGCCCTCTGATCCTTCTGTTCTCCACATTTGATTGTACTATTTAATATCTCTGTATGTCTATTCCCAATTGTACAGCACTGCAGAATTAGTTGGTGCTATGTAAATAAAGAATAATAATAATTTGTTCTCTAGAAATGACATAATTTACAAAACAAAACTTAAGGACTCTGTTTACTAAAATCTCAAGCAGCAAGTTAAAATTATATGGAACATGGGAGGATAATTAATTTATTACCGCCTACGTAATATGTCAAATATGTATTGTAGAGAGAGAGCCTGAGTGTAGACCTTAAACTGCATTCAGAATGGTTTTGTTTTGTTCCTGTTCTATATACAATTAACTTTCTTGACTTTGATGTCCTCATGTAATCAGTACACTTCAGAGACAAGCAGCATTTTTTCCATTAATCTGTTTTCTTGAACTTGATTGCTCCTATTTTGCAAACCCCCTAATGTAATAACCCATTATCTGCCAGGTCCACACAGATGCTGACAATCAATATTGTCAAATGTGTTACTTAGTGCTTAATCATAGAACCCATTAAAACAATTTAATGTAAATATTGCAAAATGACAACATGTATTTTATCCATTAAGATAACCACTTTAACCATTTGAATTCATGGGGCTTGTAGCCACATTTCAGTCAAAGAGAATTTGCAGAATTGATTTGATGTTATTCTTTGGCGCCAATGCACTAAGACCTCTCCCACTTGAGAAATCATGGAGAAGTGATATCACTGGAGACGTCATCTCCACTGTATCACCTCTTTATCACACTGCTCCCCCCACCCTGTCAAGGTCAAGTTTGTTTTTGGAAGCATAAAATCTGACTTAATAACGAAGAGTGCTGTAATTCTGGGGCAAATAATAGGTTACAAAGAAAATACACATTGCTTTTAGCGAGTATTTTAACCCCTTGAATGCTAGACAGATATCCTTTATGTTGGAGACCTCACTAGCATTCAAACCTCCATTTAAATCAATTGAAATTTGGTGTATTTTTAAATGTATTCCCTATGGTTCACCAGGATTCCACCAGAATTGCACCTTAGGATGAGCTAAAGAGGTGGGGGAAGATGATGGGCAACAGGGCATTTAAAAACTTTCACTATATTAACCCCTTGAGTGCCAGAGTGGTACAGAACCACTTTGGCACTCAAGGGGTTACGGGCTAAAAGTTTGATATGCCTGCCTTAAATGTATTTTGTTTTAATGTAGACAAACTTAGTTTGATTAGGCTTTCTTTACAACCAAAATCTTCATTCTTGTTGTATATCTCTGTACTTTATACAATTCAATAATGTCAGCATATAACTATAGAGGAGTGCAGAGGGTGTAGCTGTGCTGGGCACCAGCATCTAAGGAAGCCATATGTGCCCCAGGTTCCAATAGGTTCTACTTGGTGCTCTGTGAAAATATTATTGTGTCTATAAGTGTAGGTGCCCAAAACTGAACTCCATACTCTAGAGGAGACCTTCCCAAGGATTTACAAAGAGGTACAATTATATCCTGGTCCTGTGCATTTATATCCATTTTTATCTAATAGTACTTCCAAACCCTTCTTTAACAAAGATTCCCCATGTAGTCCCCCCATTTAATGTATATGTAGCATGCTTATTTCTGCAACCCAAGTGCACAGTCATAACCTTAAATTAATCTAAAGTATATTAAACCTCATCTACCACTTTGATGCTCATTTGCTTGCTTTTCCAACTCTTTCTACAGAAAATACATGTCCTGCTCTGTGTATATCCATACATAATTTAGTCATTATTAGCAAAGTCTGAGACAGTATTTTCAAAACCCACATTAACATAATTTATAAGCAACTTAAAAAGCATTGAACCCAGGAATGAACCTCCAATTTGAACTTTAAACTAACTTGAAAATGTTCCATTGACCGCAACTTTTGGCATTCTTTCATTTAAACACTCTTCTATCCATGCACAGATACTGTCTCCCAAGTTGGTCCCTTTCACTTTATGCATTATCTTGTGTTACATGGTATTAAAAGCTTTAGCAACATCTAAGTATATTACATCCACAACCATACCCTTGTTCAAGTTACCATGCTTGAGTTAACCATTTAGAAAAAACGTTTGGGCGTTTATCAGTGGTTGGTTTCTGTCCTGCCCAAATATATGATATGGTCAACTATACATAAGAGATGAGGGTTAGTAGGACTACCTATCTGAAAAAGTGCAAACACATTGAGGCTGATGTACTAGGATAAATGTGCAATAATTCTAAGGCAAACCAACTGCAGCACAGAAGAGAAAAGAAAATCAATGAATGCTAAAGGTCTCCAACACATGGTCTGTCATTCAAAGTGCTAATAGTCACATTTAAATCAATGGGTTCCATAGGTCCAAGTAGTCCCATAGGTGCCATTGGTCCCCTGTGACAGACCTAACTCAAAGCTGTGGCTTCATTGTTTCCCAGTTTTGTTCCAACCAAGACCCCCCGCTCTAATGACTGATAGGTGTACTTACTTATTGATAAATGGTGTGGAAGAATACAGCTGTTGATAAACTGATGACTGAAAATCGCATTAGAAAATTGCTGGCATAGTCTCAATTCAGCCTTTTGTACATGGACCCCATTGTCTTTTATGAAAGCTATACATCCAGAGACATGTGTACATACCATAATTAGTTTATTTGACTGATTACTAACAATTAGGCTAAACACCTGATGGGACTGTTTAGTAATGCCAGTGAGAATTTAGAATGAGCTAAATTAAGTTGCTATATTAATCTTTTTAACGCCTGCGATTCTAGTGAGATTGCACAAGAGACCCTTCTAGCATCCAGTGGGTTAAAGGATACCTTTAGATGCTCATTTAATGTGACACCAGTTTTCAGATTTTTCATTAATGCTTTTGTTCCCAATGTTTTTAAAAATTAGGGCTGTCTTGATTGACAGATAATCTAGAGGAATTTCTCAAGATCTTACAGAAAGGACATTGTAATCAACCACCTCCCCATGACTGATAATGAAACCTACAGTCTTTGTAGTGATGTCATAAGTAAAGAAGCTTGTACCTATCATTCTACTTCAATGCATAAATCAGTTAGTTAAGTGTTGAAAAGCAATCTAAAGCAGAAACAGTCTGTTTTCCATGTTAAGATGTAAATAGATAATAAAAATAATTACATATTAGTTCTCTTGGGACTGTATGAACAAATAAAAAAATATTGAAGTAGTAACATCATCTGCATTTTTTAATGTGGGCCCTTCTCTCTTTATTATTCAACAGCAAATTATTTTGCATAGCTTAGCAAAACAGATTTCTTCTAGTCATTCTCAACCATTAATGTACATAGTATCACGGTTGTGTCAGTCAGTGTTTTGTACAGTATATCTAACTGCAAGTGTTGATATTTTCACGGTTTATTGAGTCTGATTGGGCAGTTTTGCACAGTTTTGTTTTTTAGTATCATAAGCCAATTGTGAGTTAGCATTATGTTCTTTGAGATGAGATGCCAGTTTGATAATTCTACTGCTCATGTACACCTACTGGGCCTCCACTGGTGTGAATGAAGAATAGACTGAAGAAAGATACAGTAATATATTTATAAACAAAACAGCTACTGAAATAGATATTTATTTTCATGCTGTGCCTGCCTATCGCCTATGCACTATTTACTTGATTCATGAATAATCTAGTCACTCCATACCATTTGATCATGCATGTCAATGAGTCTCAACTGCAGATTATGATTATAAAAACCACAACTCAGTAAGACAATATCAGAAATGCGCTAAATTCTCTATCTCATTCATTAACACTTGGATCGACATGCATGTACCTAGACAGACATACAGAAGCCTATAGCTGGGATCCAAATGTGATTTTAACTTGATATAAAGAGTACCACATAAGTGAGTTATCAGTAATCTGTTCCACTGTGTGTATAATTGATTTCCCTGGTTCACCACAGTGAAGTGCTGCAGAATAGTATTTGCTATAAGATCTGGTTAACCCATCAGATTTATTTGTAGAGAATAGCATTCTGATGTAGATAAAACCTGGCTCACCGGCATGACTCTTTATGAATGGGATTTCCTAGTGTGGGTATATATAGAGTAGATAGAAGCAAAATGCAATCAATCAGTAGTAAACAAATAAAATAAAACAAACTAGTGTATCCTTTTGAAGCTTGTATTGTTGATTTCATGAAAATGATCCATGTACAGACATTGTCAGTGATGTAACAAATCCATGGGTGGTTAAGTATACACCTTTTAAATACAGATTGCTCAGGATCTATATAGTAATCAAAGTGTATCCATTGCTAGATATTTACAACAATAACTTAGTGATATGAGATGGCATGCACTTTGCAAGGAAAAACAAAAAAGAAACAATGCAATGAAGTTATAATTAAACCTGTATAGTAACATTATCAGCTCACAGAGTCACTCCCGCACACATCTCATTGCATGTGCATGAGTGTCGTCTGATACAGATTTGAGTGGTTACAGGGCACTTCTTGCAATCAGTGGAGCTATATAGGCTTGTGTGAAGCTTCTTTTTTTGAAAATGCATAATTAGAAGAAGGATCTTTAGGGTCCTCTTTAAGGAAGATTAAAATAGCTTAGATCTTAATTAATATGTTTTGCCATATTTAAAATTTAGAAGTTTGAAGGGGCTACCACATGATATTATTATAATGGTATTGTATACTTCAGAGGTCAGGTACCAGAACCAGAACTGCCGCTGGAGTGGTTCTACTCTAATTGAGATTTCCTATCTCAAATGAGTGGGGGTTTCTTCAGTAATATATTAGTAGATTTTGATTATGGGCTTGGTCCATCAAAAGCTGATGGGTCTTATTTTTATGTGCCATTTGTTGGAATCATTTATCTGGATAGTCAGATAAATTTCCAGAGAAAAGTGCAGTTTTTCTGCTTTTTTTCCTGCTTCTTTTGCCTAGCTCATTGTGCAATGAAATCAATGGGAAGAAAATTTTATATCCACCACATAAAAGTTTTCTCTACTTTTCTATAGCCATATAGAAGGGTGTCATGCTCTCACAGCATGCCATTCTGTTTTTGTGAGAGGAGAAAGCAGTATATTTGTTGCACTAGAGAACATAGGGGAATTGAAGTTTAGTTTAGGGAATCTTTTAGGTAGGACATTTGTTTTCTGTATTAGTAGAGTCAGTTGGGCACTCTGGGGAGACGAAGGGAGAAGGAGGTTGACCCCAAATACCCCTAAATTCCACTTGACTCACTGGCAAGACACAGTTATTGGCTCTGTGCTGGGGAGGTCTGGGAGAAGACAGACTATAAAACAGGGTGGACAACTTAAAAAATAAATAATAAATAAACAAATAAAAAAAAGAATAAATAAATAAACAAAGAACTAAATATATTGGGTGACAGACAGCTGACTGGGCTAAGGCAAGATGTCATACTCCATCAGTTGTGTTGTGCACTGTAGAGTATAAACACACAGATTAGTTGAGTAATGTCCAGTAAACGCACAAGGGGCAGGGCGAGGGTGGAGCATTGCAGGGACATGAGAGAAAAGTAGTAGTTCAAAAACTGAGTGCAGCGATGGTTGCTTCAGCATGTGCAATCAAAAATGATGATCCCTCTACTCCAAGGGAGGATGCAGTTTGTCAAGGTCCCAGCAAAACCTCCAGCACCACCAGTGCCAGTACAAATAAAGAGCCATATAAGAAGAACACTGAAGATGAAAACAAATTGAATTCAAGTGTTGATGATGACAATAGCATAATAGAAGAAGGTGTAGCTGCTGAACTGCCTGCTATATCGGATAGTGAGACAAACAAGCACCAAAACACCTGTCTTCAAAGTAGTAGTGAACTTAGTTACAGTAAAAGTAAAAATAAATTGTTTGAGGGGCGTGGCCTGGCAGCCATACTGAGCGGACGCATTCTGGAGAGGCTCCACTGTCAAATTTATTTATCTAATGTCATCTGTGCACTTTCAGGGCACTTTTGAGTATATTCTTTATGACTCTATAACCCCTGTCTTCGGAGCTCTCTGGTGATACCTGTATGTTTAAGGTTGGCGACATTCTGCATCATTGCACGCTCAAGCCTGGAGCCACGGCCTTGAGCCTTACCTTAGCCCGGCGGCAGGATTGGCTGGTGGAAGAAGCTGTGACTCGGTCACCAGACGGAAGGACAGTGTGCTTTTTCGGAGAGCGTGGCACTGCTGATGTATACACGGAGAGCGGATTGAGCGACGACGGCAGACGGAGGTGGTGAGAGGATCCTATTCTGCGGCTGCAGTGAGTGCAGCGATGGCGTGGTGAGGAGGCCTCCCTCTATTACTGAGCTGGTGACTTATCCTGCATCGGCTGGATACTGGAGCCGCTCACAGCTGGGGGCACTGAGCCACTGAATTGAGCCAGATACTCTCTGACGTGGCCTGGGGACCGGGTTCGGTGACACTGCAAGCCTTACTTGTGAGCCAAAAGCTTACTTGTAAGTCTATACCCTCTCCAATATAGTGCACCATTCTGTTTGTTTGTGTTTTTACTCCCATTACCCCTTTCCTTTTCCATTAGGCTTACCTACCTGGTACAATTCTCTCTGATGGATACCATATACACTGCTGCCTGCCTCTGGACTGTGAATTCCTGTGTATGTCACCTTACCTGTATGTGTTCCCCTCTCTGCCCCATGTATTTTTGATTGACTCAAGATAGAGAGAATCAAGTATCAACACAGGTTTTATGTACCTGTTGACCTTTGCACTATCTTGTTCTACAATCAAGCTTGAGGATTCAGGAGTGGCTGCAGAGCCTACTGTTGTGCTGGCCTCCAGTGATGATTAATGATATCAGATGATGCTTCCCTGAGCTCAATAATACCTCCAGTGGTATTTACTCCCTTGTTTGTTGCATCTCCTGTATGTGTCTCCCTCCTCTGCCCCATGTATTGCAGCAAATTGCTTCCATGCTCTACTCTGCAAATGGAAGTGCAGAATATCAAGTGCCGTATGTAAGCTTACACTTCCTCAAGTACTGTGGATTCCCTTGCTTGTTATTTCTCCGGTATATGTTCCCTTCTTCTGCCCCATGTAGATCTGCAGTGCTGATACAGGAGCGGCTGGAAGACCTACTATTGCTGTACTTTTTGGACTGCTTAAACTGCTGCTACATATCCTTCTACTGCAGCATTATACATTAAAGTTGTGAGGGTGGCTGAAGAGTCTGCTGTTGCTGTCCTGGACTCCAGTTATGGCCACTGCTCCTAGGTCTTCGCTGTAAGCCTATTGCTACCTTCAGCGGAGTGTTTTTTCCCCTGTCTGTTGCCTCTCCAATATATGTTTTCCCCTCCTACCCCGTGTATATTAACCTCAGAGCTCCTGCTGCTGATTGCTGCCTAATTCCGACTGAGGAGCCCACTGCTGCAGTTTTTAACAGGAGCAGCTGGAGGGCCTATTATTGATGCACCATCTTTTAGCTGTGGCGAGCTACTACCCACCTTGTTCATCTCCTTTCCCTTAAATGTTTTCCCCTCCTGCCCCATGTATTATTGAACTGATGAGTATCATTTAAATTTGGGGGGGTCCCGTCTGCACTCTACCGCCTCAGCGGCAATTACCCACCCTACACTGCCGGAGGACCGCGAGGGCCGGTCTCCTGAGCAATTCATGGAAGCCTGGATAAAGGAGCATGTTGGCACAGAGGGTCTGTCCCCGTCATTTACTGTTGAGAGGGCGCACCATTTGCCGACAGGCCCGAGACCTCCTGGATCTTCTCCTCGTCAGATGATTATTAAACTTTTGAATTACAGAGATCGGGATGCCATACTTCTTATGGCTAGGATGAAAGGCCAAATCCTTTTTGAAAATCACCAAATCTCCTTTTATCCAGATTTCTCGGCTGATGTCCAGCGCCAGAGGTGCAAATTTGTGGAGGTGAAACGTAAACTTCGGGAGAAGAATATCTCCTATTCTATGCTATTTTCTTCTAGATTGAGAATTGTGCATGACAGTAATACCATCTTCTTCACGTCGGATTCGGAGGCTAGAGAATGGGTGGACACTCATTAGAATCATTTCATCACTTCATTGTTTCCTGTTGCTGCTGCCATGGTCTTGTATCTCTGAGACTTCATATATTTTATCTCCATGATTTTTGATGGACACTGGGGCAGACCCGAGGAACATATCGGCCGCCTGGACTGATTCTGCTCCTGCTGGTTTGTCTGTATGGAGGTCAGGCTCGCCTGAGTATGGTAATGCGGCCCATATGCAGAGGAGACGCGGGGCACTGCTGCCGCTGGACTCCGCTCCTCTAGAGTGCATATTATGTGGTGAACTGCTCTGGGATCTCTATTATGGAGACAGGGTTGGGGGTGAAGCCACTTGTTATTATATTTGTAAAGCTGATTATATGCCTGTTTTGATAATATTATTATGATCATATGTTTCAGGTCATTTGCCTTTGATTCTATGCCTGTCTGGGGGGGGGATGGATTGGGACCCCCCTTTTTTTTTTCTCTCTCTCTCTCTCTCCCTCTTTCCCTCTCTTCCTCTCTTTCTCTCTCTCTCTCTCCCTCCTCCCAGACGCATCAATGTTCTGCGATGCCATTAATTTGCGGGTGTCCTCTGGCATGCCCTGGGTGGTGGATGGACGATGCTTTGATGTTATCAGTACTTGAAAATTTTTGTAGATGTTAATATTGATTCTATATTTCATGCCGCCTCTGACGTGCCCGGAGACTGCTAGGATTAGGTGCTTCATTGGGAGGGATGTCCAGTGACCCCTAGAGGGATCTCCTTTATTATTGAGACGCGACATTGCGATGCCCATTAGGTTTATGATTGTATATGTATGTCCATATGCCTGATTATGTCACTCTGGGTTGCTGTTTTGCAAAACGCTCTTGCTGGACAGGCGCTGTCTTGCATCCTTTGGGCGGTGGCTTGATGCCGAGCTGCTGCATTCTGGCTTTGGGTTCTTGGAGATTGCTGGAATTCATTCCTTTATTGGTGCCTCCGATCCGCCCGAAGGGTGCTAGAGACAGGGACATTGAGTGGGAGTGGTGTCTGGCTGTGGCTCAGGGATTGGTCTCCTGTTTGAGGGGATAGGTTCTGTTTTGGTAATGGTAATGGCCATGGCGGTTCAGCTACTGGGCTTTCTTTTGCAGGTTATTGAGTGATGATGCTATCTTTATGTTTGCTCTATTTTGCTGCTGTGGGGGGCAGGGGGTGTGGTGGGATTCTCTATGTTATGTTTAACTGCTGGTTGATTTTGGCATTGTTCTACTGCAGTGGGGGGCGGGGGGTGTGGATGGGACTATTAGTGCCCACTTTTAGTACAAGTTAATTGGTTTATGTCTGGTGGGTGGGAGGGAAGGGTTAGGAGTTTTGGCTGCCAGGCCGCGGGAATGGTTATTCAAGGGATAAAATCTCTGTCGGGTTGGGGGTGATGGAGATAGGGTGGGACATTTTGGTAAGGGATGAGGCGGTTGTTAGGTTAGGGATCCGTCTTCCTCTCTCTCCTGGGTCTGGCGCTCCTCACCCCCAGGGCGCTCCTCGCCCCCAACAGATCCCACCATGTGGTCAGGGGTGTAACACATTCCACTTATTTAAGGGATGACACCACTAACTTGTAAATTTTTATCCTGGAATGTATGTGGCCTGAATGATGCTGTAAAACAATCTTTAGTCTTGAACCACGTCAGGAAGCAGACTCCAGGGGTGGTTATGTTGCAGGAAACCCATCTTACTGCAGGTGGAGTTTTGTCTCTTAGGAGGCACTGGATACAGAGTCATTACCATGCCACATATTCCACATATGCCAGGGGTGTTTCCATCCTTATCTTTAAATTGGTTTCTTTCGAATTCATTGATCTTAAAACTGATCCACATGGACGTTACCTCTTCCTAACGTGTAAGCTACAGGGAACTCTGTTTGTCTTAATGAATGTTTATATTCCACCGCCTTTTGACCCATCAGTTCTCCAGGACATGCTTATATATGTCTCTGACAAGACGTATCACTGCATAATTTGTATGGGTGACTTTAATATAGCTACTAATCCTGATTTGGATAGATTTGGTGGGAAGGCGGTTGATTCCAAATTACACAGAAATGCCTTCCTCAATCTTGGGGGAGATATGGGACTTATAGATGTATGGAGGACTCTCCACCCACGGGACCGGGAATTCTCCTGCCACTCTGCCACTTATAAAACATTATCTAGAATTGATTATGTGTTTGCTAACCAGATGGCTTTGAATTGGGTTACGGATTGCTGTTTCCTAACCAGGGTGGCCTCCGACCATTCCCTGCTATTATTGTCTTTACAGCGAGACCAGACATCTAGGCCCAGAGTTTGGAGGTTTGGTCCCGTATGGTTAACTAATACGCAATTGGTATCTAGGCATAGAGAAGATTTGTGTGACTATTTTGCCAACAATGTCAATTCTGCTGCTCAGGGTATTGTTTGGGAGGCTGCCGAGGCAGCTGCAAGGGGTTCTCTGATATCTCTTATATCTACGCAAAATAAACTTAAATCTAGTGAAGTGGAGGTTCTGGAATCGGAGGCTGCTGAGGCGGGAAGACAGTTTGTGGGGAGGGGGGATTCGGCGTCCTACATTAAGTTTGTTTCTTGCTCATTGCGATACTCTGTAAAACTTTCTGAACTGAATGCCCAACGTTTTTTATATGAAACAAAATATCTTTGAAAATGGGGACAAGGCAGGGAAGCTTTTGGCTCACCTTGTTCGCCAGCATAGGGGGACTCCGTTACTTTCTTCACTCCGTGATTCAGGGGGTGAATTGATACTTGACCCACGGCAATTTGCGATTCCAGCTCTTCTACTCTCATTTATATGAGTCTCAACTAACCCGCTCTGAGTCTCAGATATCTCATTTTATTGATCACTGTGACCTTCCACAACTCTCCTTAGAACATCGACATATGCTAGATGCTCCTATACTTCTTAGAGAGGTGATGGAGGCGATTCGTGGATTGCCAGCGGGTAAGGCCTTGGGTGTGGATGGTCTTCCTGCGGAGTGGTATAAGGAGTTTGCGGATATCTTGGCCCCTCATCTCTTGAATACTTTTTACGCTGCCATTGATGATGGACATCTTCTGGATTCCATGAATGACGCTTCCATTATTGTATTGCCTAAGCCAGGGAAGGATCCGGAGCTCTGCGACTCTTACAGGCCTATTTCCCTTTTAACCACGACTGCAAAAATTGTGACGAAAATACTGGCTACCAGATTAAATGTTGTGTTGGGAACCATCATGCATGAAGTTGAGACTGGTTTCATCCCAGGCAAATCGACGTCCCACAATCTTAGAAGATTATTTTTGCACTTGCAGCTTCCACATGAAACCATAGGAACTCAGGCGATAGAGTCCCTTGATTTATCTAAGGCCTTTGACTCTGTCGAATGGCCATATCTTTGGTGTGTGCTTTTGGATTTGGTCCATCCTTTATTAATTGGATACATATCTTATATGGTAGCCCTAGGGCTTCTGTGGTGATGGGTGGACTGACTTCACGGCCCTTTTCTTTGCACCGTGGCACTAGACAGGGCTGCCCGCTCTCTCTCCTGGCTTGTTTGCCCTGGCCTTGGAGCCTTTGGCTGTTTTGATTCGTGCTAATCCGTTGATCCGTGGACTCAGTATTGAGGGCAGAGAGGAAAAGATTGCACTGTATGCCGATGACATTCTACTCTTTCTTGGTGATGATGGGGATTCTCTGAGGACTACGTTGCGGTTGGTGGACGATTTTGGTACATATTCCGGATTTCAAATCAATTGGTCTAAGTCCTCTTTGCTCCCGATTGATGGTGGTCTGCGGGAGTCTCGCTCACCAGACGTCCCACTTTCCTATGTAACTGACTGTACCTATTTGGGGATTCGGGTGGCAGCAACGACGGACTCCTTTTTGGAGATGAATTTGTTGCCTACTATTCAATCTTTTAATGATAAAACGTTGGCATGGCTTCACCTGCCCTTAAATGTTATTGGTAGGTCAATGTTACGGTTTTCAGACACTTCAGACAAAGGGTATGGTAAAACGCAGTTTTATTAAATAAATTAATGAACAATATCGCCCTCTACAGGCACACAGGGTAAACAAGAACAAGTGTCTAGACCCTTACAGGCCAGTATACTGAGAACAGACAGAGTAGAATATATGTACAAGAAATATATACTAGGACTGGTAACCCAGACAGGGACACATAATAGTTAACTCAGTCCTCATCAGTCTTTGTTGTGGTGTAGGCACGCCCAAGGTGTAGCTGAAGCTTGTATAAGTATGAGGAGTCAATACCAAGTCTGTAGGAGAGCACTCGACTTGCACGGCAGAACTGACCCAGAACGCTAGAGCAATAATGGATAGCCCCCACGGGCGTAACAAGTGCCACCAGTATTTGGGAACTGTGAGTCGTTAGCCCCCACGGGCGTAAACCGGAGACTACAAGCTGCAAGAGCAAGGCACGTTAGCCCCCACGGGCGTACAACGGAGACTGCAAGCTGCAAGTGTAAGGATCAAGCCCCCTCGGGCGTAATCGGAAGCCAATAGCTAGTGCCAGGTAGCCCCCACTGGCGTATAACTACTCCACCAGTGCAAGTGAGTGGGCAAGATGACCACCGGTACGGTACCGGAACAACTACCCTGCATAGATGGACTATGAGCCGCCATCTCTCAGGCCCAAGCGGCCGGCTCAGCAGTAGTAGCGTAGCACTGAACGGGTTAACTAAGCACTTGGTAGGAGGTGAGACACAGCAAGGAATCAGCTCAGCAATCGGAATCGCCCTGATAATATCTCTCTGCAAGCTTAAGGAGACTCAGCAGTAGTATAGATCAGTAGCGTTTGACAGTGAACAGTGACTCAAGGGTTAAGGTCAGTCTCGAGCATGAGCGCGACTCCAGGAGTAAGAATGTCGCCCAGTCTTCAGAAGCAGGAATGTAGATAGACTGGAACCGGGAACAGTGGAGAGTCGTAGACACGCCGGATCAGCAACAAGCAGGAACGTCAGCCAGGCCGTGTCAGATACCAGAGCGGGTTCGTAGACAAGCCGGATCAGCAACAAGCAGGAACGTCAGCCAGGCCGGGTCGGATACCAGAGCGGGTTCGTAGACAAGCCGAATCAGCAATGAGCAGGTACACAGGAGAGTCTCAAGCAGGCAAAGTCGGTACACGGAAATCAGGAACGCAGAGAACAGCAGCAAGGCTCAGAAACACCACGAAAGGGCACCATACTGGTGCCAGCGGCCAGTATAAAAAGGGTAACCAGGGGCGGGCCAACACAGCTCAGCCAATCAGGGAGCAGCACAGCAAAGAGTGACACACAGGATCACGGGGACCGTGATAGTCAAATCTTATTAAAATGATTTTTTTGCCCAAGTTTTTATATATTTTTCAGAATACACCGGTCCCTATTCCTAAAAAATATTTCCGACAAATAGACAAAATTATTTAACATTTCATATGGTGGGGGCGTCGGGCCAGACTCAAGTTGACTACTCTTATGAGACCAAAACGTGAGGGGGGAATTGCCCTGCCCAACTTTTACAGGTATTACTTGGCAGCGCAATGTCGTTATATGCTTGATTTTGTCTCCCCCAGACCTTGCTATCAAACTACTCAGATAGATGCACTGTTATTGCAGCCTGCTTATGAGCTACCCCAGTTCTTGCATGGCGGCCCTGCAGTTTTTAAAATTCGGACTACATTAGCTGTAACTCTATATGAGGCTTTGGGGAGTTGAAGAGGTTACTGGGGTATGTGGCCATGGACCCGGACACCCCCCTTGGGGCGCAGCGGGGTTACATCACTTACTTGGTAGTGAGTTTTGTCCCCTGTGGGCTAGATCTGGGATTACTACCCTAGGACAATTGTATCATGATAACCAGCTGAAATCCTTTGCAAAGCTACATGACAAATACGGTCTGCCACATAATCTTTTCTACTCTTATTTATGTACCAGACATGCTCTTAGAGCCCAGTGGGGTCATAAAGCTCCGATGATTGCTACATTCCCGCTTCTTACTAGATTGATGATCCTTGAGCCTCCGAGACCTCTCTCTTTTATTTATTAGTGGTTGGAATCTCGCATGAGATATCAGGAATTTCCCTCATGGAATAAATGGGAACTGGATTTCGGCCCATTGGAGGATTGGGAGTGGAACATGGCTAAGGAGGTGCCAGCTCAGATGGCGACATCGACTAGGCATCAAATGATACAGCTGAATATCCTGCATAGAATTTACTATACGCCTATCAGACTGTTTAAAATGGGGAATTCTGGTACTGACCATTGCCATCGATGTGACAATGTTTGAGGCACATATATGTATATGATTTGGGAGTGTCCTGGGGTTGAGAGGTTTTGGTCCGAGATAATGCATATTGTGACCCTGGTGTTGGGAAGACCTGTTCCTGTGACTCCAAAGATTTGTTTATTGTCTATCTTCCCCGATGAGACTGAGGATGCTAATGACAAATCTCTTCTGCGTGAGCTCTTGGTGATGGCGAGAAAGGTGGTGGCCTTGAACTGGATGTCAGACAGAGCTCCCAATTGCAGGGCATGGATTAACCTGGTTTCACAGTGTTTTCCACATTATAAATTGGTTTACTTACACCGAGGTGCTCCAGCTAAGTTTGATAAGATCTGGAGATGGTGGCAGACCTGGTGGACAGCTAAGGCAAACACTATTGTAGCTCCCGGCGATGTGTAACTTCTTGGAGCTGATCGAATGAATTCACATCTGCTTGCTGTGTGGATGTTTGTGGAATATACTTGTTGTACATATTTGTGTCTGACTCTTATCTATGATGGGATTTTGTGGTGACACTGGCTGGTGGGAGGGGGTTGGGGGGTGCTGCGGGCTCGGGGGAGAGAGGAACTGGGATCGAGGGGTATATATTTAGCTTAGTTTGGTTAGATGTTTGGAGTTTGGGTTGAATCTCGATAAAAACCTCAGGTTGACTCTGTACGCCCTATTAATATGCATCTGTTTCTTTTATCTGTTATAAATGTTCGCATACTCTTGTTGTATTTGACAGATATTACATGTACCCTTTTTCTTTGTATGTGTATGGAGTGATCTGATAATAAAATATATTTAAAAAAAAAATAATTGTTTGAGACCTCTAAAATATAAGAATATAAGGGTAGTGGGTAAAAATTGTCAGGTGATGCTGATGCTGCTGCTGCTGACCTAATGATTACTGATGATGATGCATATATCTAGAATATATCCCTCCAGCATCCTTCTCTTGTTCAGATACAGATGAAGTTGAGAGTGGGGATGATGGCATGGTTATAAAGTTAGCAGACAGACAAAGGCTGTTTGTCCACCACTGAAAAGAAGCACTGTGCCTGCCTACAAACTGTTTGAGAAAGCCATTGGAAAGTCTGACCCTGGACAAGCAAAGATGTCAAAAAGTTCACAGTCACCCTATCATTCATCATCAGCATTATTGCCTCTTCAAAGTCCAAGTCCCACTCAGCCACACGCACACCTGTGTTGAGTACCCAGCAGCAGCAACCACAACAGCAACACAGGTTATTAACATCCACAATGTTAGATATGTTGCACCTTTGACACCTACTAGTAGTGGCAGTAGAAATGTATCAACATCTATCCCAGTAGTAGTAGTAGCAGCAGCCCTTCAGGAGCTCCTCAGTCCATGAAGTCCACAGTGTGGAGATACTTCATTCAGGATCCTCAAGTTAAGCATGTTGCTATCTGTTGTCTGTGCAAAGAGCACATGAGCAGGGGGAAAGCAGGCTGACACCTAGGCACCTCCTCTATGTGATCCCACCTGAAGTACAACCACAGGTCTGACTGGGAGACACACTATCGGCAGGCCAAAGGTGCCGCAACTAGCAGCAGCAGAAGCACTCTAAAAAGTTCCCAGGGATCTAGGGCAGAAAAAAGACGTAGTGAAGTTATTTATGTGTCAGAGAGTGTGCTACTGCCAACAGTTAGTTCACTCCAAATAACACCTATGGCACCTGCTGCAGAGGAGTATGATGACTCTGGCTTTGCTGTAGGAGAGGGCAAGTCATAGACTGCCTACACATGCTGCCTCTACCACCACCACCTCCTCTAATCATGTTGTTAAAGCAATAAAGTTCCATGCATCTTCTGCCATGTCCTGCTAACCCACACTGACTGCGTTCCTGGGAAGGAGTCAAAAACTTCACAAAAACAATCCCAAAGTACACCTGTGAAATGGCAAGGTTGCCAAGATGTGCCATAGTCTTTTGTAGAAAACAGAGGTTTCAGAGAACAGATGTCATGTGTAGCTCCCCACTGGAATATCCCAAGCCGCAGTTATTTTTTCAGGATGGCTGTGTCTGGATTGTACAAGCAGGTGGTTAGTGTGGTAGGCTAAGGGCTGAAAAATGTGTATAGCAAGAAAATCCACCTGACAACAGATATGTGGACAAGTGGACAGAGCACAGACTATATTACTGTGAATGCTCACTGGGTTTCCCTCCCAGCACCAACAGTGGACAACACTAGCTTACAGCATCAGGTGACAGCCAGTAATCATGCTTCTGGTTCTGGCAGTGTGATTAAAAGGGAGCAGCAGCAGCAGGATAGCCCATACCATTGTCACGCCACCTTGTGCATGCAGAGTTTTGAGAGACAGTCCCATAAAGCCATAGATGTTTTAAGTAAGCTAGAGCTGATAGAGGTGATAGAGGAATGGCTTGCACCCCGCTCCTTAAAGGGATAGTAATACTTCATTTTATCTTTATTTTATTTTGTAGGCATTAAAAAAACATGAAGAACGATATGTCTTATCTCTCAAACATTTATGGTTTGAAAGATATTCACAAGCAAAGTTTCCCCCTCCCACCACTTTTACCTAGTGTAAGCCATCTCTTCTCAGATGTGGAATGCAGTCTATAGACCAGACAGATAACAAAAGGGGACACTCTTATTCCTATGAAAGCAATGAAATCCCTGCCCCCCTTGACAAGTTTTTCAGGTTTTTCCCTTATTTTAATTGAAGATTGTCCCTCTCTGCAGTCTACCTGGGCACCTCCCTTCTGATCTGGCTGAGCAGTGTTACATCAGTAAAAGGGGCGGGAGGAGGACACTTTGTCATTGAATTACTCTGGAACTACAACTCTGACAGAATTGAAATAACACTCTCCAAAGTTCAAATACTATGATGATTAATTAGAGCTGTTTTTATTATGAAACATTACTATCCCTTTAAAAGTTGGTTTTGTGTCTGCTGATAACGGCTCCAACATAATCTCTGCTTTAAGAATAGGTGGTATGTGCCCTACTAGGCTCATGTGCTAAATTTAGTTGTGATCAGATTCCTGGCAGAATCCGAAACCCTAAAAGACATGTATAATCTGTGCCCATTTTAGTTGCTCCTACAGTGCATGCTATGCTCTATATTCCATACAAGAGCGTAACAACCTGCCCCATCACCAGCTGAAAATGGAGGTCCCTACCAGGTGGAATTCCACAATGTACATGCTAGAGAGTTTGTACGAGCAGAATAAGTCATTAGTGAGTACACTATGCAAAACTGGAAGGTTTTGGAGGGAACCTCTTTGTCACCTGGCCAATGGCAATTTATGTGCGATGTAGGTGAGCTGCTGAAACCCTTTGAGGAGGCAACCATGCTGGTGAGTCGCATTGGGGCAGGAATTACTGAAATTCTACCACTGATATTTTTATTGCTGAGAATTATTACCATAATGAAAACACAGACATACGCCAGCTGGTAAATGATATGATAGAATGCTTTGAACAAGATCCTTGGATAGTGTTTATTAAAAGCAATAAGGAATACATTCTTGCCACTTTGCTGGACCCCCGTTTCAAACACAAAATTTCAGAATTTCCGCCAAAGGGCCATCAGCATTTTGTCACAGCAAGGAGTCATGACAATCAGCAGCAACTCTTTGAGGAATCGGATTCTGTCAAGGAATACTGAGATATGCTTATTTATTGAGTGGAGGGTTGCATTGTGGAGGACGAGAGGGAGAAAGTGAAGGCACAAAAAACATGTAGTTGGTATAGTGAAAAGGAAGGCAGGAAAGCATTTCAACCAGCAGAAGCAGCTACATCATCAACCAGAATATCTTTTTCAGAACACAGGGCAATTCATGGGTCTCAGCAGAGGTGTCAAAAAACCAACATTGGTGTTGGTGGTAGTGGTGGTGGTGGCACATCTCTTTGGGACTTGCTCCCTGAGTAGGGGTTTGTAAGTGAGACACAAAAACAATGTGTAGCTCCTAGAAGTGGTTCCACTGCATGTGAGATGGTTTCTGCATGTTCACAGGATAGCTTTGTTTTAGGCAGAAACAATAAACCCAGGGACTACTGGCAAACAAAGCAGTGTGTGTGGCACTGGCCAGCATTGATACGTACTGCAGTGGAAACCCTTTGTTGTCCTCCAGCAAGCATTTAGTCTAAGAGGGTTTTCAGTGGAGCTGGTTACATTGTAAATTACCATAGGACGCGGCTATCAAGCAGCAATGTTGGGAGACTAACAGTCTTAAAAATGAACCAACATCTCATGCCATCTGTGTATCAGGTAGCAGAAACCACACATAACAGTGAAAGCCAGGACAAATATATTAACAGCAGCACAGATGAGGAGGTGGAGGAGAGATGTGAAGAAGGGTTTGCCACCATCTACCCCACTTGGGACCACTGTTATGACCAAAGAGTAATGTGTGTCAGTAATCTTAGAAGAAGGATAGTGATTTGATACAAACATGATAATGTTAAAAACTATATACATACACAAGTCACAACCTACCAGCCAGTCCCCCACCAACAACACTATAATACACATCTGCCACATTGTAGGTTGTACTTTATTTTTGTTATTATTTGACATCATCATCATGAATATGTGCCAGTGTCACTTTTTTCAAGGCATATGTTCCAGTGGGACTCCCAACTTTGACTTTCATCCACTTACTTATAAACTACAGCCCTCAGAAGAAGTAATATTACACTAGGAAATTCAGTACCCATACGAAATATAAGCAAAAAAAATTGTTAAAATAGGCGAAAAGGAGAAAACTTTTGCAATAAAAGAGAAAAATCGGACAGTTTTCGCGAAAAGTCTTGTGGGAAATTTTTCCCACTTTTCGCCTACCCTTAGTGATAAGTCCTTGTGTACAGGATATTCTTACATTCTTACAGCTGATTCCATTATTTAGCTCTTCAACTGTATCCACTACAAACTAAATGTGTCATCCCATTAAAATTCAGTTATATTCTCTATGTCCCTGGTCCTTAATAAGATTAACCTTTTTTCAAGGAAATTATGTTTTTTTCTAGTTCCTTAGAGAGTAATTTGTATATCTTTTTAGTTTATTTTTTTATTTAGAAAGTGTTTAACCAAGGAGAATACAATGAGTGTTCTCTTGATTTCAGGTCTGTCCAGTATGAGTAAGTGTCTAATACAATGTTTGATCGATAGTTGTTAGGTGAGCATGTTACATTGTCCTCAGCATCATAGCACTGTTCTTCATGAGTTTATTATCTGTGATTTGTGTCTTTATCCTCTGCCTAAACATGATTGAGAATGATTATGTGAAATGTGGCAAAATATTTATAATGTGGATGAGTAATTAGTGATGAAGCATAATCTTCAGGCCATAGCTTTAGAAGCAGAGGAGCTGTATGAGAAAATGTATAGTTCAGTAGGTGATGTATGTATGGGGATGTATGTAGGGTGACCTTTGCACTTGTGTTTCAGGTGCAAGTGCAGGTACCTTGTATGCAGCAGGGAGCTCAAGCTGGAACACTAACTGTTTTTGCTAGGTCTCTACAATGTGGTTGACAGGAACAGAACGCTGTTGGTGCACCCATGGGGCTTATTAGGATCCAGATGTGCCCCCAAGGGATCTAGCTGCTACGTACTGGAACACAGGTTTGGTGGTTATCGAATGTGGGTTCTGCATTAGACTAGCATGAGGTGTTTGCTACTAAGCCAGAAACCAGTTTGCACCTCAAATTAACTCTCTCTTTTCATCAAATCAAAATGATTGCAACTCTTAGCATTCAGATGAAGCAAACATTATTGCACAGTTTCCAAGATTCTCTGCAGTCTACTTGTCACAGAATATGAAAAATCTCTAAAAAGGGAATTGTGTTACCATGCATCTACATGGGCACATGCATTTAACCCAATCAAGTGCCCATTAAGATGCACAATTATCTTCATATAGATTCACAATTTCTCCCATTCAGGTACACAAGTACCTTCATTTTTGGTGCCACCAGAATCTGTTATAATGTGAATGAAGGTTTTATAAAATGCTTGTTACATTAGTATTGTAAACTACTTCAGTTAACAGAAAATGTAAATATGAAATCTCTGCTCTCCTTCCCCTTCCCCCGAGACACACACAATGATTAGAAACCAATCCCTTTGAATGACAAAGTACTTTTAAAGGGATAGTAATACTTAAAATGTAAAAAAAAAATATGTTGTAGGGTTTATCCCCCTGAGTAAAACAAGAGTACTCCCACTGCTGAGAGGTGTTTTATTCAAAAGTTATTAATTTTCAAAGTTTAATTTTTTAGGTGCAATATCACAGTGGCCTGAAATTGTACAGTGGCGCTGTTGCTACACAATCCTATGGACATCTCTGGTCCCGGGACCATAAATCTCCACAGGCTGGAGCTGAGGAGAGGCTGAGGGACCCCCTTACACTTACAAGGAGAACAGGGCCCTTGTCCAGAGTATCTTGGAGAGGGAGATTATCCTCTAACTGAGGGAGAGGGTCACTGGCCTGGCTGTTAGGAAGAAGGCCACCTGGAGTCAGGCCCTCAGCAGTGTCCACCTGCAGCTGGTTGATTAAAAAGTGCTGGGGGACTGCAAGCATCTGGTGAAGAACAAGATGGGTGAGGTTGCCCTGCACTCCCAAGGTACCGGAGATCGTCTGCCTGCCTACATCACCTTTAACACCTGGGAGGAGGTGCTGAGGCAGAACCTATTGTCAACAGCTATTGAGGGGGTCCCTGGAGGATCTGACACTGGGGACAAAAGCAGCCTCCACACTACTGGTAAGTGATTCATTACATAACTAGTCACCACACCAACCAACACAGCACTGTGAGGGTACAATCTACCACACCCACTGCCTGGAGATGACCTGGACCCCGCTCCTTACATGGCTTCTATCCATATGCCTAAACTTTCCCCTGTCCAGGCATCTTCTCTAGAGGGAGATATCACTCACACGACTTAAACTCCGGCAGGCAATGCACCCAGGCCAGGCTTCCACTGCCTGAATTACCTGATTCTATTTCTTGTCATGAATCTTTCATGGAAGCACATATCTCTTTAATTCTGAAATAAACTACCAGCCAGTTATCGACCAATTTCTCTACTTAATGTTGCTGCCAAATTATATGCAGAAATGTTATCTAATAAATTGTCTACCATGCTGCACAATATTGTAGATCCCGAACAGGTTAGTTTTGTACAGGGCTGAGAGGCCAAGGATAATACGCTGAAATTAATCCAGCTTATTGACTTTTCTCGCTCCCAGTCTAAGCCTATGTTTTGCCTGTCAATCATTGCCAAAAAGGCATTCGTAGTTTGTCCTGGGACTTTATCAATGCTTTCTTAACCCATATTGGATTAGGACAGCGTTTCTTGAAATTTGTGAATGCTCTTTATACTTGTCCATCAGCTAGGATCAGAGTTAATGGCTTATTATCAAGTCCATTTGCTCTCAAGAATGGCAATCACCAGGGGTGTCCATTATCCCCACTCATAATTGTTCTAGTTATTGAAGCTTTGGCCTGTGCCACTGGTCGCAACCCAGATGTAGTGGGTATACATGGGTATACATATTGGTTCCCGGGAGCATAAACTTTCACTCCTTGCAGATGATCTCATCCTTTCCTTATCAGACCCTAGCTTGTCTCTCCCAGCTGTTATGGATGAACTAACCCGGTTTGGTTACTACCTAAATTGCTTTATTTCTTCCATATAGTTCAGATATGTCTCCCTTCCTCCTTCCTCAAATCCCTACAATGTCTCATCAATGGTTTTATCTGGAATTCATAACCAGACAGGCTAAAGATGTTAGACTTGGCATGATCTAGACCTTCTGGAGGCCTGGCTCTTCCCTTAATTAGCTCGTACTAATTGGCATCCCAACTCTCACTACTCGGCTCTTGGCTTCATCCAGATGATAGCAAAATGTGGCTTCAGATCATGTCGGATATGTCATCGCCGATTCCTCTACATAGTCTTCCCTGATATCCCCTGCTAGAAGACCTTCTATCCCTATTCCTAACCCCGTGAGACATTCAATCCTTATGGCCTCCGACTCTGTCCTCCGTTGTAACCCCTCCTGGTCTACTCGTCCTTCTCCTTTAACGTCTTTTGTTGATAATCACGATTTTCTCCCGGGCACTTGTCGGAATGCATTTACTCACTGATGTACAAATTATACTTTACTGGTCAATCATCTACTCCATAAAGGCACTTTGTGCTCTTTTACTCAACTTAAAGAACATTTGAGCCTCCCCTCAGGAGTTATTTGTCAATATAGGCAGTTGAGGAGTTATTTCAATACCCCTCGAGTTTGTGTGAACTGTCTACAGACCTTGCCACCTTTTGAATATCTATTTGCTAAGATTTCCACCAGAAGGCATATGACATCTGCAATATATAGAGTTTTGCTGACCCTTCAGACTAAACCCATGGTAGCCATTTGCCGTCTTTGGGAACGCAACCTGTCTGTGACTATATTGAGAGAACGATGACAATCTGTCCAGCGCTCCATAGCTTTTAGCTCTAAAAATGTACTGATGTTAGAAACGAACTATAAGCTGCTCAATCGCTGGTACAGGACCCCTGACTCCATACATCACATTTACCCCTCTGTCCCTCCACTATGTTGGAGATGCCAGACTGGACAGGCGTCTTTGAAACATATTTGGTGGTCTTGTCCTAAGATCTACCCTTTTTGGCAGGATGTTGGCCATCACGTCTCTTGCTGCCTTTTTCTGCCTCTAACAATAACGTATTTTTTGGTGTGCGCCCCCCAGTCCTGAAATTTTCCCCCTCCAAGTCTCAACTCTTCACCTTCATGATGCATGCTGCTAAGTTGTGCATCCCCTCACTTTGGAAATCCCCTGGTACCCTGTCCACCCACATGTGCTTTGCTTGCTAATCTAACATACTTGGAGTATGTGGTAGACTTTCTGCCACACTCTGCAAATTCCAGCCTCTCCAACACTTTACTCATCACAGTGCTGATTGGACTGAGGGCAGTGCATGGATATTGATCTATTCCTTCTTCTTTCCTCTTCTCTTTTCCCTCTGCTTTTCCTTCCCTTTTTCCCCTTTTCAATAGGCACATTCCCCTCCACCAGTGGACACAGCATGGGGATGGAGAGGGAGTGCCTGGTAATCCAGAGTATCACATTCAAAATCGTAGTGTGTATCACATTCAAAATCCTCCTCATTACCTTCAAGGCTCTCTATCACTTGTTCCCACCTTATATTTCATCTTTGATATCATGTCATATTCCTGCACGTCCACTATGCACCACTCATTGACTCCCTGCCCCTTTAACCACTATCGCTGTTTCACGACTGAAGGCTTTCCCCCTTGCTGCTCCCTACCTCTGGAACACCCTACCACCCAGTATTCGCCAAACATCAACCCTCGGCAACTTTAAATCCAAACTAAAAGAGCACCTTTTAAATATAGCAACAGTGTAATATGAAAACAGTATCTCCTATGTCAAAAACTGCACTTCCTCCTCTACCAGATCGTATTTGTATGTCACCCATCCTATACTTAGATTGTAAGCTCTATGGGGCAGGGATCTTTCATCCTCATGTATACTCACCTGTTGTTCCCCTTATGATTTCTTTATAAGTACTTAATCACTGCACTTATTGTACCCTTTCTATATCAAATGTAAACTGTAAAGTGGCAAGTACACTGGTTCACTATCACAGTGCCTGTGATTCCTGTCACTCTCATCTATGGCAGACACTGATTTGCTGAGTTGGTTTGGCCCTTTCGTGGTGTTGCTGAGCCAGTTATACTGTTGCTGTGTTCCTGTGTTCCGGATTCCTGTGTACCGATTCGGCTTGTCCTGACTATTCTCCAGTGTTCCTGCTTGTGTATGATCCTGTCCGTCTGACTACCACCCTTGGATCCTGAGCCGGTTTGGCTGACGTTCCTTCTTGTGTATGACCCGGCTTGTATGACTACCTCCTACGTGCTCCGACCCGGCCTGGCTGACTTCCTGCTCCGAAGATCGACTTCCAGCTTGTTCCAGTGACCTGCGTTCCAGTTGTCGCCACCGCGACATTATTATCCTCTGTTCCAGTCTTTGTATGGCTGTCTTGCCTGGTGTTACCCCGATCAGTGCAGTGATTCTACCTGTGCAGAGCTGTGTGCTTGTACGCCTCACTCATA